>OY720429.1:212132835-213532835 GCA_963082735.1 Pocota personata
GGGCATTGGTGAGGATGTTGGAAAAATTTTAAATTAAATAAATATTTGCCATAATGGGCAATATTCTCCCGCCCAAAGCAACATAATCAGCCTCGTACTACACTTTCGATAATTCACCTAATCATTGACATTTTCCAATCCAATTGACGCCCATCTTCATATACCTCACTCTGATGGCTACAGAATGTCCTTTGTACACATACACAATCGCATTCGGAAAAGCGCAATGCTCACTCACTTATGACAATCGTAATGGCAAACACCTAGGGCTGAACACTCTGTTAATAGTCAGCAATTGTACGCCTGCTGAATTACAAATTGGTCCTTTGCCGTTAATTATGTTCTCGCTATAGCAGGTAGCTTACGGAAATGCAAGTCCGTTACCAACCTGCAATGATTATTCATTTTGTCAAATATTGTCAATATCGAGACGATACCGCGTGGCAATGGTAGGACACTTTTCGCTTGGTCTCTGGGATAGGATGAGTCTATGGTCATCCAACCGTCCGTCGTCAACGGTAGGAAGGGAGTATACATATATTACACCATCACATAGCGGCTATTGATTCTGTTTTTGTTTACGGGGCATTGCAGATGACCCACTCACTTGGCTGGTGGAAATTTATTGCATCACACATGGCTGAGCATGTCATGTTGATACATTTTGACTAAATCAAATCAAATACATTATCAGGGATGCAAACAAGGACATGTTGTTCAATGACGATGAGCCGTTCCATTTGGTGAACGATTCGTCCTGCTGTCAATGTCAACTAGCGATAATTTTACAGAATTTCTGTGTGTCGGCGTTATTGGGATACGGCGGAGGACGGTAGGAGGTGCATTTTTGCTTGTCATGTCGGTTCTCGCGACGAATATGGATACCCACGCTTCATATGAGATAATCAGCTTAATTGTTATTGGCCTTTATTGGAAATAATTAGTGTACTGAATTGCTTTCGGGGTAACCACATGATTTATAATGATTTAATAGAATTTGCAATTGTACTCGCGCATGGTTATGGCTATGCGCCTGTTAGTTTGCTGAAGAGTTATTACCGTCGTTGCCAGTTTGATAGCTCTGGACAATGGATGCGCTATGTGTACCTATCGTTGTGAGTATTAATTTATTTCCTAATAGAGAAGATTTATTTGCTGGTACTGTTATTTTAATAATATTTCACAAATTGAATTTGTTTACCGGTTTGCATAAAGTATGGGTCAGTAATTTGGAAACAAATGAAGCGAGTCACCGGACCATAGTCTGCTTATTAATGAACGGCTGGTAATTTGTAGATGCTTTCACAAATTATAGGTATACAAATTTACAGTTCCACTGTCCGATATCCGGGTAAAACATCAATAGCCCTAAAAACATATGCAGTTAAACTGTTTCAGACCAGTAGCCCCTAAACCAAAAGGATGCAGGTATACGAGTATGTGTTTCGGCATAGCTATGCAAATAATAACCCAAAACAAAAAATTATCAATGGGTCAAAATTTGTGTTATTCTCAGATTCAAGCAAGAAAGCCCAAAACTAGATGTACATGCGCGAGAATGTAAATGAAAAATCGCCGAATAATTTGGGTCTTTGTTCATAATGAACACTTGCCCAAAAATTTAATGAAAAATTGCCAACCTTAAATAAAAATAAGGAAAGTCAAACTTATAGTACATTTACATGAAGAACTTACTTACTTAAGTCATATCAGCCCTCGTGGGGCATGGGGCGTAACATGAATTACATTATGTATTTTGGTTTTTAAAATTTTTAAACTACTATTTTCTACAGTTTTTTTTTTTTTTTTAATTAAAAACAGTGATTAATTGCTATATAAAGGAAACCACATTATTCAGTGTTTTTATTTTTTTTAATTTGAGATAATAGCTAAGAATTCGCGAATACTTTCTCAAGATAAACATTAACGTCCGCAGATTTACCACTACGATATCAACTTTTTAGTTTAATAGTTTAATAGCTTTCGTCGATCGAGTGTCCCTGGACCTCTCAAGAAGTCCAATGCCGCCAATGTTAAACGCAGATGAGCAATGACATCATTGTCAGCAAGCAATTAACAACCATGCTGGGTTTCTCGCATCCACCACAAAGGCCCTGGTTTGATAAAGAGTGTCGCCAAGTGTAGGCAGAAAAGAAAAAAGCTTATAAAGCAACGCTGCATAGGGTGGTGACGAGACGAGCTTACGACATCTACAAGCAAAAGAGAAGGGATGAACACCAGCTTCTAAGAGAGAAAAAGAAAGAATATGAAAAACGAGAGATGGAGTGAATGGAGAGGTGTTATAGCAAGAACGTTGTTCAAAAGTTCTAGCAGGAACTAAAAAAAAGCATATTAAGCTACAAAAACTGAACAGAAGCGTGTAGCGATGAAGAAGGAAATCTAGTGGCAGAGTTACAGTAGGCGCTGAGAATTTAGAAAAATCACTTCTGCAGACTTGTTAAACGGGGTTACGACCAAACTCTATCAGGCAGACTGTTCCATTCAACGCTGACGATGACGATTATCTACCCGACCAAAGTGAACTGAATATAGCAATATCTAGGCTGAAATCCAACAAGGCTACTGGAGCCGACAGTCTAACTGCCGAGCTATTTTAAAGCTGTTGGGGATGATTTAGCACGGAGCATGTATCAACTTATGTGAATATGCTCAGATGAAAGTATTTCCAACGAATGGAACATCAGCATTGTTTGCCCGATCCTTGGAAAAAGAGACCCTATTAGTACGCCAACTACGGAGATATTAGTTTCTCCAACACCGCGTATAAGATCCTATCTACTATATCATGTGAATTCCGTGCTTTACTAGTGCCCGATTTGGTTCTTAACTACTTCAAACAGAAGCGGCGAAAATGAGTTTAACGAGGGCAAAATAAAATATACGCTGTTATCAAAAAAGAACAGTCAACATCAGTGACTTGGACAGAAAATCACAATAGACAGCTACAATTTTTAGGTATTTAAGGACTTTGGCTCCACTGTAAATTCAAACAATGACACCAGCGCAGAAGTAAAGCAAAGAATCACTCTTGTCAACCCCTGTTTCTTTGGTCTAAGAAGAAAATTGAGTAGCAAAGCTCTCTCACAGACAACTGCACATAGGACCCTCATGCTATACGCCGCAAAAGTTTTGAAAGAAAAATTCCTCGAGTGATTTTTGATCCCATTTATATAAACGGGGATTGGAGGAGAAAATACAGCGTACAGCGACATCGCCTGTAATTGTAAGGATATGTAGGCGAATGGACATCAACACTCTGGCCCGGAAAGTCTTCAAATCCATCCCAGATGGATGACGCGGTAAAGGAAGATCTCACCTAAATTGGCGCACTCAAGTGGAGAGGGACCTCAACCAACTTCGTGTGCAAAACTAGAGGCGGCTAGCACAATATCGAGTTGGCTAGAAATACTTGTTGGTCGAGGCCCAAGTCCACCCACCTGGTTTTGGTCTGGGGATATCAATAGTCCTTCTTGTCCGTTCTGCACTCCGGCGCGACTATCCACCTTGTCGTGGTGTCGGAGCGTAAGTAAGTTATGCTGAGCGTGCTTCCACTTCGTACAGGTTTCAGTGAAGGCCGAAAATTAAGAGATAGTCATCCCAACTCCTGTGGTGGTGTGAGCTCTCAGGAACGAAACCTTACCAGGGATGGAAGGTTGGGGGCTAAACCAACCCAATCTAACTCCGATACTCGACGGCTCCACCGGAGCATACTTTTATTTCCGTACTCGTGGGAACATTTTATAAACACAAAAAACCCCCCAAAAAAAAAGAAGAAACTAACTGCAAAAGCGATGAACTGTCGCTAGAGGCAAAGGCAGAGACCATTAATGCCATGGCATCTGAGGCCGTCGTGATGGAGGAGGAGATGGAGGAGCATTTGCTTGCCGACCCCGAGGAGACAGTCCAACCAGACATTGCGAAAAAGGAGAACGCCAAGAAAACAGGCGTCTCCGAAGGTATGCAGAGGCTTAGGCTGTACAAAAAAAGCCGTACACCTGAAGCGCATACTGGAGGAGAAAGGCACCCCCTCACTCTCCGACTTGGAGAAAGAATTCACATGGGAATTCGCGTGGGCCGTAGACATCACAAGAAAGATGCCTTGGCGAGACCAAATTCGGAAAATAAAAACAACGCAGCAGCTAGCTGCAAGGGTGATCGCTAAGATAAACCCCGTCAAGAAAGCTGCCAAGGTTGTTACACGCAAAAAGACGCATGGAACCGATCCCAGGAAGAAGCAAATAACCCACCTAAAAGAAAAAGGGCCAACACAACGATTCAGTTCAGCAGGGCTACACGAAATGCTCTACAGCTTGCTGTACTGGATATCGGTAAGCCCATCGGACAATATTCCTTCCAACGGGGAAAGTTGATTGAGAAGGCTATGGCCAATGCTATTTTCGACCATATTCGTAGTAATATTGGTACCACTGCTCCCACGTTCGGGAAATAAGTAGACCAGCTCTCCTATGACTTCGCGAAAAAGACTATATCAACTCTCAAACCCTGGGAGAGAGTTGTCCTCAAGGCAGTCCCCCTAGACGAGGTACCAGAGAGGCCTAAAGCCAGACTGAACATACCTGACCTGGGCTGAGAAAGAGAAGATTCTGTGCTTCTTGAGAGCACAAAACCCAGCGGTCCCTATGGATGATTGGGAAATTGTTGCGGTAGAAGACAACGAAAATGGTCCAAGGGGTTAATCTTCGTTATGGAAGAACCTCCAGGGGAAATGAAGAAAGAGAAACAGATGCGGCTCTTCTTTGGAGCTGGTGAGTTCTTACTAAAACTCACGAGGAAGCCGCAGCCTAGTGAGACGGCAATCACTGCAAAGAATACCTTGACTCCCAATGAAGGAAGTACAAGTAAATCTTCATCACAGTGAGACCGCCTCGGTCAACCTTATGCTGCTCCTTCATAAGGAGCAGCTTGACTTGGCCTTAATCCAGGAACCATGGATTCCTCATAATCCGGTGAAAGGATTGGGATCATACAATTATAATATAGTGTACAATGATAGCGAAGGTAAATTCAGAACATGCATCGTTGCCAAGAAAAATCATCACGTACTAATGTTCTTCAATTACAGCTCGGCGATCAAACGGTGAACGAGGTAAAGGGGAAGGATATCATAACGACATACCTACCATACGACGAAGGTATTGCCGTACCGTCCAGAAAAATCTGGGCATTGGTAGCAATGTCTCAACAAGGTAAGAGGAACATAATCTTAGGCTGTGATGCTAACGCCCATAATACTATTTGGGGTAGTTCAGATACTAACAGTAGAGGCGAGATTATGTAACCGTGGCAATTCACCTAGTTTTATTACAACCAATAGAAGGGAGGTTCTTGATATAACACTCTTATCTGCAAATAGCACCACAACAATCTCGAACAGGAGGGATACTCTTCGATTTGAATTCCGGCGCTCCGGAGAGGATGGCTTTTCGAAACCCGCGCAGAGCTAACTGGAAAAGATTCAACGAAGACCTGGGTAGATCTCTTGGACCTCACCCTGGGGAGATGCCCAAGTCCACGGAAGATATCGATAAGGTGGTAGATGATCTTACCAGTAAGCTTAACCGCTCTTTTGGAAGGGCCTGTCCTGTCAGACGCACCAGCGGAAGAAATCACCCACCCTGGTGGAATTCGAAAATAGCAGAGTGTCGGCGCACCTCAAGGCATAGCTAAAGAGAGAGCTGTTGAGTGGTCAACACATAAGGAAAACGTTAAACTTCTCAAAAAGGAAATAAGATTCGCTAAGAAAAATTCCTGGAGAAGCTTTCGTGACTCCATTGAATGCACCACAGAGGCGGCTCGATTGAGGAAGGTTCTCACCAAAGCTCCATTCCATTTGTCTTCTATTAAGAACTGTGACGGCAGCTGGACAGACTCTTACGAGAATACACTTGAAGCTCTCCTGAAATGTCACTTTCCTAGCTATGAAGAGGCAGGGACATACTGTCCAGCAATCACATCTATGCCAGCTAACATTGAGACTGAAACTATCGACAATTTGATTGACGATCAGAAAATTTCGTGGGAAATCATATCGTTTGCACCATACAAAGCACCCGGCATTGACGAGATACATCCTATTATGTTACAAGAATCGGGGGAATATATTATTCCATGGCTCAAGTACATTTATGGTTGGTGTCTCAGATTGGGTTATGTTCCAAAAGCTTGGCGAGAGATTAGAGTGGTTTGCAAAGGCGGGTAAAACAAACCACGCTAATGCCAAGGACTAAAGACCAATAAGTCTATCTTCATTCTTATTGAAAACACTGGAACGGTTAATAGATATGCACGTCAGAGATGAGATTGGGAATAACTTTTTATCAAAATCACATAATGCGTATATAAAAGGAAAATCAGTGGATACTGCTCTTCACAAAGTGGTCTCTACCATTTGAAACACTCTTCAAGTGAAGGAATACACGATGGGTGCATTCCTTGACATCGAAGGGGCTTTTAAAATGTAAGTACCGAAGCTATAGTAGACAGTCTGCCTAGGGCCCAAATACACTCGGGTATATGCAGGTGGATTGAACTAATACTTAGTACCTGCATAATCAACTCCACACTAGGGGGCATAAAAAGAAGAGACCGAATCAAACGGGGCACTCCACAAGGCGGAGTCCTTTCACTACTCTTATGGCTTCTAGTAGTGGACGAGATTTTAGATATACTTGAAAGGAATGGTTTCAACGTAGCGGCCTATGCTGATGATGTTGCTATCTTCATATCTGGAAAGTTCCTCCCAGTACTCAGCGAGCGACTCCAATTATGCATTAAAATTAGTGAACGACTGGGTCAAGGGCAGGAGTCTGGAAGTGAATCCGGCGGAAACCGAGTTAGTGCTATTTATGAGGAGAAGATCGCTACCAGAATACAATTACCCTCGTATGAATGGTGTCGAACTAATACCTCAAGTAACTGCAAAATATCTCGGCGCAATATTGGATTCCAAATTAAACTGGAAAGCTAACATTGACAATCGAATCAAGAAGGCATATGTTGCACTATATACATGCAGAAGAGCCTTATACACTGCGGTAGTAGGACCCATTTTGACCTATGGTTCGATTGTCTGGTGGAAAGCGCTCAAGAAGAAATACCAACTTGAAAGCGTTACAAAGATTCAACGGGCAGGTTGTCTGAGGGTGACGGGATCGATGAGATCAACACCGACAGCAGCTCTGGAAACAATACTGTATCTTCTTCCACTTGACATATATTGCGGGAACACGGCAGCCAAAACTGCACTAAGACTAAGGGAGGCCGGTCTATGGAAAGCTAAACCCCACGGTCATGCCTCAATTTTAAACCGATGGAATATATTGACACTCCGGAAGGAAACGGGCTACATCATCCCCATGCCAAACTGCAACCGGAAATTCTCTATTAGAATTCCTAGCAGGGAGGAATGGGATGAAGAAAGAGCCTGTTTCGAGAACGAACTGGCCATCTTTGCCGACGGATTCAATATAACTGCCGGTACTGGTGTCGGCGTCTACTGTGAGCATTTCCCAAGCCGAAATTGCTGCAATAAAACAAGCTGTGGATATGATTATTGAGGAAGGGCAAATAATCAGCATCTATGTTGATAGCCAAGCGGCCATTAAGGCATTAGAGTCAATATCAATAAGATTCAATCCCATAAAAATTCGTAAAAAACGACTGGATGTTATCTCAGCGGCCAACACGGTGACCCTGTGCTGGGTACCGGACCACATGAATATCTCCAGTAACGAAAAGGCGGACGAAGCCAGAGAAGGAAGCCCTTCGCGAGTCTTTTCCAAGGCTAGTGTATCGCTTAGCACCCTATACAGGGAGATAGACATTGAGTCTAATGAAGAAGCTAATGAACGCTAGTGTCGATTAGATACATGCGCTACAGCCAAATCATTATGGCCAGTCTACGACAAAAAGAGATCTACCAATCTTATAGAACTAAGTTGAAGGATATCCGCATAGCTGTTGGCGTCATGACAGGACACTGTGTGATCGGTAATCACGCACCACGGCTAGGATAACCCCATAACGACTACTGTGGAAGCTGCAGGGGCGTAGAGGAAATAGAATCCGTTCATCATCTCCTGTGTGACTGTCCAACTATGGCCAGCAAAAGAACCCAGATACTTCTTTTCAGAGCTGGATGGGCTGGATGAGAAAACTTCTGAGATTCATACATTTATCTGGGTGGTTTAGCCTAGCGGTCGAAGATTGAAATTTTTAGGTTCCCAGGGTTCTAAATATTGGGCACAATGGACTTTTAGTGGTCTAAGTGAGTTGTTGACAACCCTGTCAATAAGGGCACCCAGTTACCTAACATAACCCTAACCTGTCCGTTCTAGAGACTTGCAATAACAAAATTCAGATTATTCGAATAGCCCTTCGGAACCGTTATCTACCCTACGTTAAAAGCATACAACTTATTGGGATGGACTAAACCAACAGGATAAGCTAATATCTAGACTATATTAGAGAATAATTCCTCACCCCTGTAGCACTTAATAGAATAATGTGCAATGGCATCCAATAATTTGAAATGCTGTTGATGATTAAATTGCGAAAGTCATAAGCGACACACGGAAAAGTTACAATCCGTCTGAAGCGTCATCCTCTAACCCATCCCTAATAAAGGAGTGGCATTGTGAACTTTTGAATTCAAATACAAAGATATTTTTCTACTCAGAGACCATTTCCGCGATAAAAAGTGTTCTTACGACTTTCACTTTTTTTAATTACAACGCCCCCAAGAAGTGGGCGTGGTATCACACAATGTTTGTACAAATTGTAGATAAAGTCAACGTCTATATATTTGGGAAAGTATTCCAAAAACTTATTTTCATACTACGAGTATATACGTATAATGTTTCGTACCAGAATGGTATAAAACGAAAAACTTATGGATTCAACACGGTATTTGTGTTGCCAGTCAGTATGTTACACTTGTAACTTTTGGAACGAAAATACGAGTAATTGGCATTTATCTCTTGCAGTGAGAGAGAGACGGCACGGGATGATATACGAGTAGGTCTGAAGATTTTCCTACCATCCGCATATATAGAAAGGTGGGAGTCATTGATGATACAATCGACATCGTTAATTGTCAAAATGAATATCATTGGACCAAGATGACTGCCGTGAGGGAATCCCGATGTGTATTTAATAGGATCAGAAATTGAAGATCTGAAGAGGACTTTGTATTGGCGATTTTCCAAGTAAGTAAGGGGTTGGACTAAGTAGTTAACGCATTTTTTCAGAACTATAGCGAACAGGCCATCAGGGCCGGGGGAGCATTCGCCCTTTAGTTTATTAATCTGAATTGTGACTAAGGAGGTTTGGGGACAGTTCTCTAAGTAGTTATGATCAGGTTGAGTAACGTGATACGTAAACAATTGGCTGAAGAAATGAGCAAACAGGTTTGCGATTGTTTTAGGGTCTGCCGAGGATGTATTAGAAAATTTCGAAGAGGATAGATAGCTATCAGATTTCCGTTTCGCATTAATGAGGTAGTAGAAACTTTTGGGGTCATTAATTAGCGTGGATTGCATTCTGTCAAGATATTTAATGTAAAGATATTCACAGAGTTTAAAGAATTGGAAGTGGACGTGAGGAATGCTTGCCATATTTTGTTTCTTTTGTTACGAAGTGAGCTCAGCTCTTTATTATACAATGAAGGGGCTGACGTAAAGTTCTTCTGAGGCACAAAAAGGACTGATTGAATGAGACAGGTGACAATTTGGTCGTAAAAATACGCTAGAGCATTGTCGATGCTGTCAACTTGGATAGGACTAAAGTTAATCTTACTGAGAAGATTATTAAGTTTAGTGAAATCTGCTTTACGAAAATTAAAGCTATATGAGTTCTCACAGTGAGGAAACTCTTATCATATTAAAGCTGAGCTTCTAAGGACGTTGAATAAGTACCATAAACAATGTTGATACAAATTAACTCAAGTAGAGTTAGCCGAGTGCAATGACTCAAGCCGAGCCGCAGCTGATAAAATCATAGGAAAATGCAGCAGTTTTGTCAAAGATTTCACCACGAAGTTGATTAATCAAATAATGTATCCAATAAGGCATATAAGTATTATAGCCAGCATCATCTAAGCGGAGGTTCACGTGATCAACAGTTGTCATCAACTTAACCTCGACAAGATCACCAATGTCACCAAAATGTCTAAGGCTAGATAGAAAGTATTTTGAGTCAAATACTTGGCAGATGAAATTGGTGCGCTGGCATTCCCCCTATACCGAGTGCACCCTGTCGAGCTAATTTATCAGTCGCACAATTTCCCGAAATATCGCAATGAATGATATTAAACTGTTAAGTCATCTCAATGACTTCTAAAAACATTTCTGATTTTGGTATGAAATCCACTTTAACCTCAGCCCATGCTTAGGTATGTTTCCGAGCGTAAGACAGTCCTTCAAGATTCATTTCAAAAAGCGAAAAACAATTTTCTAAGCCCTCTGAAGTTTAGCAGAATGGCTCAAAACCACAGAATGCCCATTTGAGCTTATCCTTACAGATTAAATCTAAGGTTACCTGTAGGCAATCGAACACAGGATGGTTGTTTAGGATATATGTACACCCTGGAAAATTTAAAAGATTCAATGACTCTTTTTCTAGTTTCTCCCAAGTTCCGTTTGGGTTCATGGTTCACTTAGCACTTGAAGCGTTTTACTCGTAGAAAGGATTTTGCGCAATCTGAATGATTTCGTGAATTAGACTGTCCTTGCAGATCTCCCAGTCTGTGTCCAGTTGATATCTTTTCTACTTTAGCGGTGAAAAACGGTAAGATCTGAATTTCACCAAAGTGGTAGTTTGCTAGGGTAAGATTTAGTAAACGCTGAGTTCAGATCAGATGTTAAGATATTGTTCAACTTATCTACAATAGTGCAAGTTGCTTGCTTGGCAGTTAATGCTTGAATCAGCTTAAGTCAAATCACCTACTAGCTGAACCTAGAAATTGACGGTACCTGCAGATTCTGTGACTATAAAGATATTCCGAAACATCTTATACAAACGCGACAAACACTCATGGCTACGACCCTCTACGTAGGTGAATGCACTGAAAACGTTAAGTTATATCTACGGACAATAATTTCTATTCCAGCTACAAGTGTATTCTGTTTTACAAAATACGGAACAACATTACTATACCCTATGAGATAATGTACATGGAATACAAAATTCCTATAGCACGAATCAGTGCATTGAATGGCTTGCAATCAATATTTCCTCTCACATGATCATAACACTTGACACTTCCATCACATCAATGATTATCCGTCCTTCAATCAGCCTTTTTTCAAAAGAAAATGCTACCGATTTATACTCAACACCACACTCACCTTGCGCAAACACGCTTCGCGAAAAAAAAAAAAAAAAAATTGATATGCCTCAACTTCATCCCGATAATATGCAAATACTCGGTGTATTTGGCCACAACGTGCACATAAGTCCCCCATCTATCCAATAGATGCCCACACTCACTGCCGCCAATACAACAGCAAAAATCACAGCGAATAGGCCACGATAAAGTTTACCCAGATATTTTTCGTCCTGTCGTCATGTAGCCATCGAGAATCAAAGCCCGTATTCCTTTCGACAAATACACAAATTGTGGACTTTTTGGATTTATTTTTATTTTTTGTCTCCAACCCGCTCGAATGCGCATTTATCGCCAACGCGATTGTAAGACCCAAGGCAAAAAAAAAAGAGCGAAAATAAAAATCGTTTATGCTGGTCCTCGTTTTGGTATAAATGAAGATGTGATAGCAAATATGCTGCTCCTGTTGCACAGCCGCATCCTATAGGCCCCAAGCCTATCATCGCAACTGGCAAAAAAAGGAAAAGGATAACCATTCTGAAGTCGTGCAGGATCAAGTTATAAAAGTGTCCTTCGGATAGAAAAAGTTAAGTGCCACTGGTTAACCGCTCCTGTGGTTGCAACTGTGACGTTTTTAGAAGGTGGTCGTGGTCAGTGCTAATAAAATTCCTTTCGACAAAAGAAGAGAGAGAAAATAACTATTTTTGGAAGATGACGAGGAGATATGAATTCAACAGGAGACTCGGACACTTAATATTTTGATGTGACAGCCTAGTGGAGGAGTTTGATGATTTGTGAGCTATTTTTATGATGACTACGGGTAACATGAGCCTCTTATATTCATATCAATCGGGTTGAGTTTATTGTGGGCGAACATCTGGTATATTTGTTTGCGTCATAACAATGACTTGTTTACTGAGTAGATTTATTTTTGTACTTATACAGTGGAAGATTTATTTTAAGTCTTCTCGCAACCCTTGTTCATGCTGTGCTTAAAATATGATTATATCCGTATCTATGATTGTTACCATACTAGTGTATCTTCCTGCTCCGATTCAAGCCAGTGCGTCCAGAGTAAATTAGCGTGACAGAAAGTTGCAACCAGGTTCTCGCACTCACCTACCAGCATCGATTCTTCAAGTGCCTTCATAAGTACTTATGCAACTTATAAGTACTACTAACCAGAAAGCAAATGAATAATAGTTCTTCCATGATCGTGAATATACTCATAAAAACGAGCTCCGCTTGGAGTCACAAATTGTATCAGATGAGTTAAGGAGTGTAGGCGATTGACAGTACACGCTTCTACCACGAGCAGTCAATTTTTTAATTGAACCTATAAGGGCAAGTATTGGTTTCGTGAACAAATTCTACCTCCAGATTTTGATCAATCTTGATATTACTATAATCGAAAATCTCAAAAAGTCGGTCTCGCAATTCTGGCTGTCTGCATCCCTGTATGTATTGTCGACTGTAGGCTAAACGGCTAAACAGATTTTCTTCAAACATATTTATATCTGTCGTCTGTGGGTTCACAATTCGAAGAAAATTGACGCTACTTTACTTTTTATAAAAAATATATTTTCTCGAAAACGGCTCCTACGATTTTGATCAAATTTAATATTTGAGTTACAGTGGACATATGCCAGCAGATAGAGTACTAAGTTTTCGTTACTAGATTTTTAGTTATCGGAAGGAGATAGAATAAAACCTATCATCTCCCAAGGATTGATTGCCTGGATAACGTGCATAGGAAAATTCATGGAAAATTCATGGATTTCTCGCGACTCTAACTCGAAAATGATCTATTTTGCAAAGAATATGGTTAGGAACTTTTTTGTAGAAAATGTTGAACTGAATAATAAAGCTTTTAACATTTATGTTCGTAAAATTGATATTTAGCCAGATATTCACGAAATACTAAATTTAGCGGGAGAGGGAAAAATTGATATGTTGTCCAAAGATTTCACGTTAAGCGATTGAGATCATTTCCAGGATTATGGGAATAATTTTCGTCTCTGACGCCTGGCCTATTTGTGTTTTGTCTTGTTATAGATATTACAATACATGCAATATATAAGTATTCTGTTAGGGCATTGTTTCCAGCAAAGCATGCGTCGCTAAAAACATTACTCATATGTATATTATGTGGATGCCAATGAATATGTAGTCGCTTCCGTCTGAAGCACGGTAACGAATACTTCGACTTTAAAGAAATCGCGGTTGTGAAACCGCAAGGTAGTGTACTTGGTCCGATTTCATACTTGTTATAGATTCGATATATAGTATATCGCAACTATGGAACGCCTTTATAGCCACATTTGCGGACGACACAGCCAGTTAGGAGTTACACGATTTGTACAATAATTTGGCGCATCTTATTCAATGAAGCCAAATCCACTCATGTATGTATATTTTACTTAAAAAAAACTGAACGAGGTAACGTTCCTAATTAACTCGGTGAAAATACTATACGAAAATGAAGCGAAATACACTCAACTCGAAATTAAATTGAAAGGGTAAAAGGAAAAAAAAAAAATAGAATTAGAGAACAAGTACAGAGAAATGTACCGGTTGCTCGGGTGATATTCCAAGCTCGATATCCAGAACAAGCTACATACAAGGAAGTGCTATAACCCGTATTGACGTATGGAATACAACGCACCGTGGTATGTTCGTAATGACGATATCCACAGAAGTTTAAGAATAGTCCCCGTCAAAGGCGAAATTAAAAATATCACTCAAAAATACCAATGTCGACTCCACAGTCATTCAACAACGCTATCATTCAGATTTCAGACAATAGAAATATACATAGTTCGTCGACTACAAAAGACTACAGAAAAGACTACACAAAAAAAAAACTAGTCCGTTTTTCTCTGAGAAATCGGTAAAACAAATAAGCTCCCATTTTACTTTATCAGAAAGATAGCCACTACGAAACTACCCATCCTACTTTGCCCGAGTGGTAAACATAAACGTAAAGCAAGTAGAAAAAAAAGTGCAGGACTGGGTCCCACTTGCTTACACCTACATATATGCTGTTTATTTATAAATATCTCAGTTTGAAATTTAACAAATTCGTTGAGACGCGTTAATTTTGTAAAAAAAAAAGGTTAAAAATCAAAAAAAAATATTTTGATTCTATTTTTCAAAAATTTTATCTGCCATGGTATTGCTTATTTCAAATATTGTTTTGATATTAATTTCAAAGAAAATCTATAGAGCCATAGCCGAGAAATAGTCAAATTTTAATAACAAGCTAATAAGTAAAGTACCGTTACACGTATGCCATCGTGGTACGCCATCTGATAGCATGTATCCACCATAACTCAAATATCAAATTTGATTAAAATCGTTAAAGCCGTTTTCAAGAAAATCAGTAAAGTACCTTTAATTTTGTCGAGCAACACGTGACTGATAAATGTTGATTTGGCATGACCGCTTAAGAGATCGACTATCGAGTATCAGTGATCGTGTATTTATTTATTCGATATGGTTTCTGCTGAGGAGTGGTGCATTTGGGAGGAAATATGTAAGAATATCTTTGTTTATTGTTATTTTTTGTTTTTTTAATATATTGCTTACAATTTATTTCAGGTCGAGTGTAAATAAAAATAACCCTCTGCAAAAGGGGATTTTGGCAAATTTTATGAGCTGAACGGTTAAGGTGCACCTTCTAAAATGTATCTTCTCCATTATAAATAAGAATGCACTCTTATTTACCCTGAATCTTTTAATAGACCGCTTTTATATCTTAAGCATCTTCGTTCAATACACTCATAGCGATCATCATCCGAATTAAAATAAAGTAAATTTTCCATTTTCAATTGAAGACGATAAATAAAAAACTTTTCCTCACATAAAAATAAATTTTTTTCACATTTGTCAGCCATCTCAATTTAATGTAGTAGAATTTGACTAGTACAATTTTTACAGTGCTCTCGATACGTGCACTCGATACGTGACCAGTGATCATCCCAATGAAGTTACTCGATCATTCGATAGCGTATGGATTTCTCTCACTCGTTAACTGATGTCGTAATTCGACCTCAGATTTCGCCTCGAATTGTGAGCCCACTGACCTCAGATATGAAGTTTGACGAAAATCCGTCAAGCCGTTTAGGCTTGGTATGTATATACAGACATACCGGAAGGTAGGCAGACAGACAGACACTTTTTTGAGATTCTCCAATATAGTATTACCAAGATTGACCAAATTTTCGAGGTCAAATTCTTTCACGAAACCATTACCTGCCTTTTATAAAAATAATGGGTACGACTAGATCACACGTACTTGCTTCATATGTGCTGATCGTTTGTAGATTGTTCAAATTTTAAATCGAAGTCGATAAGCGGAAAAACTGATATATCGTTGCATGCGTCAAGTGGTGTATTGGTAACATCATCGCTTGTCACGCTGTTGGTTCACGGTTCAAATCCTGTTGTCAAGAATCATCTATTTATTTCGCATGAAATAAATAAAAAAGTCGATCAATTGCGAAAGCTAAGGCAACTCTACTGCGAAGGCATACCACTGGCAGTAGAGTGGTCATATGGCTGAAAATGCAACTTGATCGTGATGATGACATCAAGAGGACGGAAAAAATACTGTGAATCATGAGCAAAACAAACAAGTTCCCCAGTTATCTGGACGCTACCCTTGGAGTTTACAGCAGCTTAATAACCCCTGAGTTTTTTCAAACCAATACACCAAAATCGTTCTTTCTTTCTCTCTCTCTGTCTATCTATACAAAGCCCTTGCCTTGTAATTAGTATAAGGATATTCAACTCCCCTTTGGCGCGAGCAAATTATAAAAAAAAAAACTAGATATCAATTTTTAATAAGATCGTTTGGGCCGTTTGAACGTTTATTCGAATTTTTATCGAAAAACTGAACACACAGTCTAATTGCAAACGTCCACATTACTTCATATACCGTGCCGAGCAAAAATGAGTACACGCTTCAGATATTTCAATCAATGGCTCCTATTTTCTATTATATCTTTCGATATAAGCACATGTATATGTGCTTCACTGTTTGAGTAATACAAACCCAACATATTCCTGAATAAACTGAAAAAATTAAGAATAAACGGTGGTTGCTCCATTTACTCAATTTTGCTCGTTTCGTTTTGTCTGCCCAAAAGTACCGTTGTTCTTTGTTTTGGTGTATGTGAAACTTTTGTTTGACTTTATTCTTCAAGTTACACCAGATACAGGTGGACGGTAAGTAATTTAAGGCCTAAAGTTAAATATTTTTAATTAAAAAATATGTTAATAGGATAATACAGACAATATGAAAAAAATCTCACTTGAAGTGGAAAACAGAATCGTTTCCCTACTTGAACAGGGAATTTCTTCTAGACTTATTGCAGAAAGAGTAAACCTTTGTCAACGAACTGTTCTTTTAGTGAAAAAGAGAAGAAATGTGCAGTCTACAAACAATGCTCCAGGCCGACCAAAACTTTTATCAAATGGCGACGCGCGTTTAATGAAAACCAAGAACTGCAGAACACCTAAAGCAGCTGCAAAATGCCTAAATAAAAATGTCAGCGAGTGGACCGCCGGAAGAGCATTGCGCAGGATAGGTTTGGTGTCCGCAGTTAAACAGAAAAAACCAGCCTTGTCAGACAAAAATCTTAAGGCACGCTTAAAGTTCTGCAAAGAACATAAAAATTGGACTGCTGAAGATTGGAAGCGAGTAATTTGGTCAGATGAGACGAAAATTAATCGATTCCAGTCAGATGGTAAAGAATATTACTGGCATCGACCAAATGAAAGCCTACAAAAATACCAGGTTAAAGAAAAATGTAGCATGGAGGAGGAAGTTTGATGGTGTGGGGTTGTTTTACGTTGTGGAATATTGGCCCTTTAGAAGGAGCAATACCTCGATATTCTGCGAACCAATTTACCACAATTTGTTGACGAGTGCGCCTACCCTATTGATGAAATAATTTTTCAACATCAATTTTTAATAAGAAAACACACCGCGAAAATTGTTCAAAACTGGCTTGGAGAGCAATCATTTCAAACGCTCAAGTGGCCAGCACAGAGCCCACATCTAAATCCTATCGAGAATTTGTGGGCTATAGTTAAAAGAAGTCTGGCGCAATATGACAATCCTCCAAAAAATATAAACGAGCTGTGGATTAGATTACAAGCAGAGTGGGCCAAAATTCCACTTGAATAGATTGAAAAATTATTGGAAAGTATGCCAACTCGAATGCAAAGTGTTATCAAAAACAAGGGACTATGGACGAAGTATTATTATCAAAAGAAACATGTCACCAGAAAAAAAATGTGCAAAAATGAATACATACCCACTTCAACATTTTTATATTTTTTTTAACTTTTTTACTAGAATTGTTTTGTTTTCTTTATTTTAAACAGTGAAGTATATTATTTGTATATAAATGTAAATATTTTTTTAATGTTCTAAGCGAAATAATAAAATATTAATCTATTTTCCTCTAATTTCTGCAATATGTACTCATTTTTGCTCGCCACTGTATGACTATCATTGAAATCATCAGAGCCGTTATCGCGAAAATTGCAATTTTTCAAAATTGACCTTACGTACATAACTACGGTCAATTTGAGGTAACAATGGAAATTCTGATTTCCCGTGGTCCACATATCCCTTATATGAAGCTGTCTTCCAGGCTGCAGTGGTGATATACAGGCAATATATGATACCTAGTAATACCAAGATTGAACAGAATCTCGAGATCGAAAATTTTCACTATAGGAGCTTTTTATAGGGAGCAAGTAATAACAAATCACATCAAGTTGCATCACTGTCTACCCAGTACACTCATACCTCGCTATACGGCCGTTCTTTATACGGCCTTTCGCTATAACGGCCTTTTTTTATTACTTTGTTTCCGTTTTACGGCCAATATTTTTCGTTACAACAACAAAAAAAAAAAATAACTTGTTATACGGCATTTCGCTTTACGGCCTGATTTTGTGGAACGTATCTAGGCCGCTAACCGAGGTATGGGTGCATATCACTTTGTGGCCGTAAAGGTGTATAATATTCGAAAAATCACTATTCGCCACATCACAACTATTAATATTACCTAAAACGTTCTCAGCATCCCCTAAATTGCAACTTAAAACAAAAACATATCTAAAATAAATTTAAATTGATCCCTGCGTGCAAAAAAAAATCAAAAGAACCTTACAACAAAAACAAAAGTTATAACCACTTACCCCTGAAAATGCATTCCTCTTCAAACCGTTATTGTTTTCATTCACACGCGCACGCGAACGCGACCGATGGGGAACCATTATAGATATTGCACTTGCCCCAACAGATAACAGGTGTAAGCACGAAGTGGAAAGGGATAGCTACAATACATCACACGCACAGCCATACAATCACTGCACTTGCTAACATTAATTTATTTTTCTTTTTGAAATTGTCAGCAGATCAGACTTTCTGAGAGAACTGCATAAAAGAGAGAGGAATGGAGGTAAACACACTAACTAGCACTTTGCACTAACGTACGATTTCGGACACTCGATTTAAGTCGCGCACTAGCTAACTAATGAAGAGGAAGACTACTCACCTTGACTTCCAAAATGACACTGCGCCGGCTACTTAGCCCATTGTCTATAAGGTGGATAGAAGTTTTCTCAAAAACAAATCTACCGTCAACGTGTGGAAGCTGGAGTGAGAGGTAATTGATCTATTTTTCCTTTCTTTCACCTGCTGCTGATTAGGAATGCAGATTTTTGCGATCTGTCTGTGAAAGTGCGAATGGAATGTTTCTTCTCACCTAATATTTGGAGAGATATGATTTAGGCATAATCATATTAAGGGTAGAAAAGGCAGGATGTATTCTTTTGGTGCGAGTGACGGATGTAAAACGAAATTACGTGTTCTCTGTGTTGAATATTTGAATAGCAACTGCAGCTCTGAGTTCGATGAGCAACCGAAGTTTCTCAAAAAAGTGTATTTTTAGCAAATTACTGCCAGTAAATCAAATAGGCAATGCAACGAATTTCTTTTAATTAGACGAGCTGATGTACTGTATTGGCATGACTTGAGGAGTAATAAAAGTTTTGTTTTTGCGATTTCTTTTTTACAGAGCTCTTCTCCACCAAAACTTTGGTTCTACATTTCTATCATATACTCGTATCATTCCTTCGCGGGAATGTTCCACCTGAAAATTAAACAAACAAGAGTTTTGGGGCTTTAATCATTCTTTGTATTCGTTGTCAAACCATTCGTCTTCTTTTAGTTTGCAAACTTCATATGATTTTTACGGCAATGCTTCAGAATTCGTTTTCCAAAGACCATAGTGAAATAAATTATAGGCAATTAGACAATAAAATTATCTTAGCCCCGTTAACTGACTGCTAGAGAGATTGCAAGTTTTTCTTTTTCGATGGCCTGCATTTTGTGAGGGATACCCACATAAAAATATTGTAATATGCAAGCTACGGCTCGAGTAGATAAAACAATTATTCTGTGAAATTTATTTCTTTATTTTCTAGTCTATAGAACAATTCAGGTTCACACTATTCTTCGCAATTCTTTTCTTACAAGGTCTCTGTCCTCTCAAATCACTTTATCTCCTTTCAATTACTTAATTCACAAATCCAAACTAATTACTTCTTCTTCTTAAATCTCAACTTTCAATTTATCACAGAATTACAACTTCGCCCACTGCACACTTTTCTAATCTCCTTGCCACAGTTTAAAAACTACTGTTCCTTTCTCAATCGCCATCTGTCCTTATATAGCAGAAGTTTCTGATAGCCAGAAACTTCTAGCAAATTCTTCGACCACTGGAACAAGAGAAATAATTCTTGCAGTTATAATTCCCTTTTATCCCTGATATTATTCGTCTCTTTCGTTGACATGAGCTGTGGAGACTTCGTCCCAGACACGAACCTCGAATGAAAGGACAGTTCGAACCAAAATTCTGCCAGAATGAAAAGTCACTTCGGAATTTGTTGCGTCATATTTTTAGGGGGCGTAGTTATTATTATGCTACACTGCCCCCCTCTTAGACGTGTTCGTCCCGAACAAGTGCATCCTCATTTCGGCCATTGTATCGACTCAGTCGGTCCACATGAACCACTTTCATTTTGGCCCTCGGTCCTCGCTGGATGCGGTAGACAACATCGTTGATGCGGGTTACTATTCTGTAGGGACCTTCCCAGTTCCGCTGTAATTTTGGTGATTTCCCCTTTTGGCGATGGGGATTATACAGCCACACCAGATCTCCTTCCTGGAATCCTGACGTTGTTGCCTTGGCATCATACCTGGTCTTCATGCGGTCGCTCGTCATCTTAATCTGGCTTCTGGTCCTTTGGTGTATGTCCCTAAGCCTTTCCCTAAGGTCCGCCACGTACTCTTCTTCATTTCTGGGCTCATTGGTAGGAGATCCAAATTTCACCTCACTGGGTAAACGAGCTATTCCACCAAATAAGATTTCGAACGGCGTATGTCGAGTAGTGCTATGCACGGCACTTCTATAGGCCATCAAAAACAAGGGAATCTGCCGGTCCCAATCCCGTTGGTAGTCACCTACGACCTTCGAGAGATGTTCGTCCAAAGTCCTATTGAAACGCTCCACCATACCGTCCGACTGTGGATGAAGCGGGGTTGTCCTTGTCTTTTTGATTCCGAGTAGTTGACACATCTCTTGGAAGATTCTTGACTCGAAGTTCCGCCCTTGGTCAGAATGCAATTCCAAGGGCACACCGAATCTGCTAACCCAATTGTAGACGATCTGCTCCGCCACGGTTCTGGCTTCCTGGTTAGGGATCGGAAACGCTTCCGGCCACTTACTGAAGTAGTCCATCACTACGAGTATATACCGATTACCATTGTCGGTTTCCGGAAAGGGCCCTGCGATGTCAATGGCGATTCGTTCGAAAGGTGCTCCCACGTTGTATTGGTGCATCTTACCTCGAGTTTTGATTCTCGGACCCTTGCTAGCTGCACACACGTCGCATTTTCTGCACCAGTCTTCGATATCTTCCTTCGCTTTTAACCAATAAAAACGTTCTCGTACCTTTTCTAACGTCTTATTCACTCCCAAGTGGCCTCCGGTCGCCCCGCCATGCATTTCCTGTAACACCTCCTTGACCCTCGTCCGTGGTACGACGAGCTGCATTACAAACGACTTTCCGTCGGAGGATTCCCATTTTCTTCTCAGAACACCTTCTTGGACATGGAGGGAGTCCCACTGCGCAAAATATGCCTTTAAGGTCGGGCTTCTGTGAGAGATGTCCTGATGATCCGGTTTCTCCATGTTCTCCTTCCAGGCCAGAATCGGCTCGATATCCGGGTCTTCCTTCTGAGCGTTCCGGATCTCATCTACGCTCCAGCCGGCGATAGGTTCGGCTCTCATTCTTTGGATGGAAACCAGCTCCCGTTCTTCCTGACGCGCACAATGTTTACAATCCGTTCTGCATGGTCTCCGGGACAGTGCATCCGCATTAGAGTGGAGTTTTCCTTTACGATGCTGTATTTCGTAGTCGTAGATTTGCAGCCTTTCGATCCATCTTGCGACCTGACCCTCAGGACTCTTGAACTGTAATAGCCATTTTAAGGCTGCATGGTCTGTGCGAAGAACGAACTTCCTCCCGTAGAGGTATTTGTGAAAATGCTTCGTAGCCAAGATCAAAGCTAGAAGTTCTCTCCTTGTCACGCAGTAGTTCCTTTCTGGCTTAGAGAGCACCTTGCTGAAGTACGCAACCACCTTCTCTTGGCCGTCATGCACCTGGGAGAGTACGGCTCCTACCCCGACATTACTAGCATCTGCATCCACAACGAACGTTTCCCCGGGAGTGGGGTAAGCCAGTATCGGGGCATCGCATAGCCGTTGTTTAAGTGCCTTGAAGCTCTTCTCGCACTCAATTGACCATTTGAATTGTTTTCCCTTTTCCGTCAACTGGTGCAGGTTCTTTGCGATCCCGGCAAAATCCTTCACGAACCGTCTGTAGTAGGTGGCTAGGCCCAGGAAGCTCCTTAGTTGGTGTTTGTCTTTGGGGACTGGCCAGTTTTTCACCGCTTCGACCTTCTCCGGATCGGTTCTCACTCCTTTCGCTGAAATTATGTGTCCCAGGTACTTGACTTCCGCTCTAAACAGGGCGCACTTCTTGGGGTTGAGCTTCAGGTGGGCACTTCGAAGCCTTTGAAACACATCCCTTAGATTGTCTCGGTGTTGCGCAAACGTTTTTCCTACGACGATGACATCATCCAAGTATACCAAACAGGTTTTCCATGTTAACCCTTGCAGGACACATTCCATCAATCGCTCGAAAGTCGCCGGAGCATTGCACAGCCCGAATGGCATTACCGTGAATTGCCATAGCCCATTTCCTGCGGTGAAGGCGGTTTTCTCCCGGTCTTCTGGATGGATCTGTACCTGCCAGTAGCCACTCTTCAAGTCGAGAGTGGAAAACCATCGGGCTCCTGATAGTGTGTCTAGCGTGTCGTCAATCCGTGGCAGAGGGTAGCTGTCTTTCTTGGTGACGTAATTGAGCTGCCGATAGTCCACGCAGAACCGCGTGCTGCCATCTTTCTTCTTAACCAGTACAACCGTTGATGCCCACGGACTTTTGGAACTTTCAATCAGACCTTCTTTCTCCATTGCCGACACCATCTCTGCAACTTCTGTCTGCTTTGCCAATGGAAGGCGCCTAGCAGGCTGACGAATTGGTCTAGTATCACCAGTGTCTATTCGATGTTGTACCAGGTGTGTTCGGCCGTATTCACCGTCCTGTGAGGCAAATACATCAGCGTACTCATTGATAAGATTCTCTGCCATAGATCGCTGCTCCTGATTCAGCTCACTGGACTGGAGAATCGTCTCTGTCGTTTCCGCTGTCCAAGGTGATGGGAGAGGTTTTGGAGCATCACGTTCAGATATTGTTGCGACGGCGGTAATCGGCGTGCATTTTCCAGTCACCTCCCCTCGCCTTAGTTTGACAGTGTGTGGTCTTGCGTTCAAAACTCTTACTGGAACCATGGTGTTCTTTGGTTCGACTAACGTCTTTCCCACGATGTAGTCTTGAGAATTCTTCTCTGGGTCTGGTTCTACTATGTAGAATCGGTGGCTCCCAAGATCACCTTCCAGCTTCGTCCAAATGATTGTCTCTGAAGACGGCGGCAAAACTTCGTCTTTGCTGATGACTGTCCTGAGAGTTACGGCACTCTCGTTTCCGTACACCATCGGAATCTCCACATTTCGATACCTCAGTACTTGCATCCCGATGTCCAGGATTACTTCATTTGCTTTCATGAAGTCTATTCCGATGATGCACTCGTCGCATATATCTGCCACCAGAAACGCATGGGAGAACGTAAGTCCCGCCAGAGTAATCGTAAGACGAACTTCTCCAAACACTTTCGCCATTTCCCCTGTTGCAGTCTTCAGGCAGTAGCTGTTGGTGTTGTGCAGCCAGGCGCTTCTGACAATATCTCTTCTTACAATGGAGGCAGTGGCGCCTGTGTCGATGGTGGCTACGCACTTCTTCTTGTTGATTAGTGCCTCCACTGTCAGGCTCTTGTTACCCCGTTTGGTTTGCGAAACTTGAATGGTGGTCCTGGGGGCCTCGATTCCAGTAACCAACTTCTGCCCCGCGAAGTTGGTCCTTACGCATTTCCCGACTGCTGGTTTTGGGAAGTCTGACTGACAGGATGAATGTTATCACCGCCAGATGCTTCCTCTCTGCTTCTCCTACTTCCGCAATGTGGACAATTTCCTCGTCTAGGTGCACTTCTGCACTGCCGTTGTAGGTGTCCGGTTTGGTTGCAATTCCAGCAACGGATTTGGCTTCCGCGAGCTTTGTCTTCATCCAAGACGGCTGTTCTCTGGCATGAGCATTCCACGACGGACATTTCCCTGACACGGTGTATTCCCTGGTATGCTTGGTCCGCAGCCTTCATTGACAAAGCGAATGCCAATGCCTCGGGGAGTGTTCGCTTTTCAGCCATCCTTACAGCCATTTGCAGTTGTCTGTCCTCTATGGCCTGAATAAAAGCTTCCACCGCCATTTCGTTGATAAGCTCCTCACCGGCTTTAGGGTATGAAAGATGGGCTAGTCGCTCTATATCCGCCTGCAACTGTTGGAGCGTTTCCCCCCTTTTCTGGACTCGACTACGCAGCTGAACCCTGTACACCTGCTGCATGTGTTCATCCCCAAACCGCATCTCGATAGCCTGAACCAGAGAGTCGTAGTTCTGCTGTTTATCTTCCGGGATGGTCTGCAAGAGCTCCGCAGCTGGACCCCTCAGTGCAAGTGTGAGTGCAATGGACTTCTCTTCATCGTCCCAGCTATTGGTCATTGCGGCCGCTTCGAATTGCCTTTTATAAATTGGCCATGATGTTTGACCATCGAAGATAGGAGGCTGCATCTCCTTTCTTCTCAGACCGTCAGTGGAATATTCCCGTGCTTTCTGTCTCTTCACGTTGCTGAGCTCCTTAGCAAGATTTTCGACTTGCTTTCCTACTATCTCGAATTTCGTATCCACTTTTTCAAACTGAGTCTCTATCTTCCCGAACTGAGTTTCATGTTTCTCAAAATTTTCATCGAATCTAATTTCGACTTTTTCGAGTTGCGTCTCGACCTTCTCGATTTTCTCTTCGATCACTTCGAATTTGGATTCCAAGTTCTTGTTTTGCTCATCAAGTTTACTTTCCAGAGCATTTAGAGAATTCTTTT
The DNA here is from genome assembly GCA_963082735.1 of Pocota personata. Taxonomy (NCBI): domain Eukaryota; kingdom Metazoa; phylum Arthropoda; class Insecta; order Diptera; family Syrphidae; genus Pocota; species Pocota personata. The sequence continues at coordinate 212,157,896 of OY720429.1, forward strand.
GTTCGTCCATTGCTTTCTTTTGTTCATCCAGCTTAAGTTCTAGAGAATTCTTTTGTTCGTCCAGCTTAAGTTCTAGAGAATTCCTTTGGTCGCCCATTGCTTTCTTTTGTTCGTCCATCGCTTTCTTTTGTTCATCCAGCTTAAGTTCTAGAGAATTCTTTTGTTCATCGAGCTTATGACTTTGATCTTCTATTGCTTTCTTTTGTTCGTCCATGACTAACTTAAGTTGCAGGAGCAGACTTGTTATACCCGGGTCGGCTACTGTACTTGCTGGTTCCTCTTCCACGTCAAACTCTATGTCATGCGGATTTTCACCTTCCTGCGTTACTGCTTCCTCCAGACGAATCAGTAGGGCATCTTTTCCCCCAGTTGTGTCGAGATTCCGCTTACTGAGTTCTGCCTTTAGTTGAGTTATAGTTAGTTTTCCCAATTTGCGACCCATTTTGCGCAACTAATTAACTCAACACAGAAATGGTTTTTTTTTTTTTTTTGTGCAATTTCACACCACGGAAATAGTTATTCACAGAATAAGTTTTATCCCACTTCTGACACCAATGTAATATGCGAGCTACGGCTCGAGTAGATAAAACAATTATTCTGTGAAATTTATTTCTTTATTTTCTAGTCTATAGAACAATTCAAGTTCACACTATACTATTCTTCGCAAATTCTTTTCTTACAAGGTCTCTTTCCTCTCAAATCACTTTATCTCCTTTCAATTACTTAATTCACAAATCCAAACTAATTACTTTTTCTTGTTTACTCTCAACTTTCAATTTATCACCAAATTACAACTTCGCCCATTATCACTTTTCCAATCTCTTCGCCACGGTTCTAAACCAACTGTCTTTTTTTTTGACCGCCATCTGTCCTTATATAGCAGAAGTTTCTGATAGCCAGAAACTTCTAGCAAATTCTTCGACCACTGGAATAAGAGAAATAATTCTTGCAGTTATAATTCCCTTTTATCCCTGGTATTATTCGTCTCTTTCGTTGACATGAGCTGTGGAGACTTCGTCCCAGACACGAACCTCGAATGAAAGGACAGTACGAACCAAAATTCTGCCAGAATGAAGTCACTTCGGAATTTGTTGCGTCATATTTTTAGGGGGCGTAGTTATTATTATGCTACAGTATACTGCGATAGTGTGATGCTTTAAGCAGTCACTGATTACAACAAAACTTTCGTTTTTAATTTCATGCATCTCGTTCCGATAATATATTGCGAAAGGGTGAATCGTCGCCTGTTCGTTAGTCCAGTGGTATCCCTGCACTGCATTTTGCACAACAAAACCATAATTTTCAGAAAAGTCCATTAAAACAAGTATGTCCGTTTTCGTTAAGAGAGTTTTGACTTCTTTTATGTACATGTTTTGTTGGTCAGTTATAATAACGTGACGAATGAAAACACTAAGCCGTTTCAAAAAGCTCTGAATGAAATCCTCAGAGTTTTCAATTCTGGCTTCCAATTTTGATCGGTTTGTGTGGGTCCACTGATAGTATGTTACGTCTTCTATGAAGTGATTACTAAATGCAGTGTCAAAGATTCCTCTTAATTTAGAATAGTTTGGGCAATGAAGGCAGTTGCCCAAGTAACAATTTTATATGAGGAGGGTTACATATTACCAAAGCTAAACAGGCTCTGCTGTCATTGAGATGCTTATCTTCGTTTTCTGTCAGCCTCGATATGTTGCTACCCTCAAACATGAGTTTGATATTGTAGCATAATAATAACTACGCTCCTATGTCTATGCAGCAAATTCTGAAGTGATTTTCCATTCTGGCAGAATTTTGGTTCAAACTGTCCTTTCATTCGAGGTTCGTGTCTGGGACGAAGTCTCCACATGTCAACGAAAGAGACGAATAATATCAGGGATAAAAGGGAATTATAACTGCAAGAATTATTTCGCTTGTTCCAGTGGTCGAAGAATTTGCTAGAAGTTTCTGGCTATCAGAAACTTCTGCTATATAAGGACAGTTGGTTTTAGAACCGTGGCGAAGAGATTGGAAAAGTGATAATGGGCGAAGTTGTAATTTGGTGATAAATTGAAAGTTGAGAGTAAACAAGAAAAAGTAATTAGTTTGGATTTGTGAATTAAGTAATTGAAAGGAGATAAAGTGATTTGAGAGGAAAGAGACCTTGTAAGAAAAGAATTTGCAAAGAATAGTGTAGTGTGAACTTGAATTGTTCTATAGACAAGAAAATAAAGAAATAAATTTCACAGAATGTCGTTTTATCTACTCGAGCCGTAGCTTGCATATTACATTGGTGTCAGAAGTGGGATGCTCATGCCAGAGAACAGCCGTCATGGATGAAGACAGAGCTCGCGGAAGTCAAATCCGTTGCTGGAATTGCAACCGAACCGGACACCTACAACGGCAGTGCAGAAGTGCACCTAGACGAGGAAATTGTTCACATTGCGGAAGTAGGAGAAGCAGAGAGGAAGCATCCTGTCGGTCAGACTTCCCAAAACCAGCAATCGGAAGATGCGTAAGGACCAACTTCGCGGGTCAGAAGTTGGTTACTGGAATCGAGGCCCGCAGGACCACCATTCAAGTTTCGCAAACCAAACGGGGTAACAAGAGCCTGACAGTGGAGGCACTAATCAACGAGAAGAAGTGCGTAGCCACCATCGACACAGGTGCCACTGCCTCCATTGTAAGAAGAGATATCGTCAAAAACTCCTGGCTGCACAACACCAACAGCTACTGCCTGAAGACTGCAACAGGGGAAATGGCGAAGGTATTTGGAGAAGTTCGTCTTACGATTACTCTGGCAGGACTGACGTTCTCCCATGCGTTTCTGGTGGCAGATATATGCGACGAGTGCATCATCGGAATAGACTTCATGAAAGCAAATGAAGTAATCTTGGACATCGGGATGCAAGTACTGAGGTATCGAAATGTGGAGATTCCGATGGTGTACGGAAATGAGAATGCCGTAACTCTCAGGACAGTCATCAGCAAAGACGAAGTTTTGCCGCCGTCTTCAGAGACAATCATTTGGACGAAGCTGGAAGGTGATCTTGAGAGCCACCGATTCTACATAGTAGAACCAGACCCAGAGAAGAATTCTCAAGACTACATCGTGGGAAAGACGTTAGTCGAACCAAAGAACACCATGGTTCCAGTGAGGGTTTTGAACGCAAGACCACACACTGTCAAACTAAGGCGAGGGGATGTGACTGGAAAATGCACGCCGATTACCGCCGTCGCAACAATATCTGAACGTGATGCTCCAAAACCTCTCCCATCACCTTGGACAGCGGAAACGAGAGAGACGATTCTCCAGTCCAGTGAGCTGAATCAGGAGCAGCGAACTATGGCAGAGAATCTTATCAATGAGTACGCTGATGTATTTGCCTCACAGGACGGAGAATACGGCCGAACACACCTGGTACAACATCGAATAGACACTGGTGATACTAGACCAATTCGTCAGCCTGCTAGGCGCCTTCCATTGGCAAAGCAGACAGAAGTTGCAGAGATGGTGTCGGCAATGGAGAAAGAAGGTCTGATTGAAAGTTCCAAAAGTCCGTGGGCATCACCGGTTGTACTGGTTAAGAAGAAAGATGGCAGCACGCGGTTCTGCGTGGACTATCGGCAGCTCAATTACGTCACCAAGAAAGACAGCTACCCTCTGCCACGGATTGACGACACGCTAGACACACTATCAGGAGCCCGATGGTTTTCCACTCTCGACTTGAAGAGTGGCTACTGGCAGGTACAGATCCATCCAGAAGACCGGGAGAAAACCGCCTTCACCGCAGGAAATGGGCTATGGCAATTCACGGTAATGCCATTCGGGCTGTGCAATGCTCCGGCGACTTTCGAGCGATTGATGGAATGTGTCCTGCAAGGGTTAACATGGAAAACCTGTTTGGTATACTTGGATGATGTCATCGTCGTAGGAAAAACGTTTGCGCAACACCGAGACAATCTAAGGGATGTGTTTCAAAGGCTTCGAAGTGCCCACCTGAAGCTCAACCCCAAGAAGTGCGCCCTGTTTAGAGCGGAAGTCAAGTACCTGGGACACATAATTTCAGCGAAAGGAGTGAGAACCGATCCGGAGAAGGTCGAAGCGGTGAAAAACTGGCCAGTCCCCAAAGACAAACACCAACTAAGGAGCTTCCTGGGCCTAGCCACCTACTACAGACGGTTCATGAAGGATTTTGCCGGGATCGCAAAGAACCTGCACCAGTTGACGGAAAAGGGAAAACAATTCAAATGGTCAATTGAGTGCGAGAAGAGCTTCAAGGCACTTAAACAACGGCTATGCGATGCCCCGATACTGGCTTACCCCACTCCCGGGGAAACGTTCGTTGTGGATGCAGATGCTAGTAATGTCGGGGTAGGAGCCGTACTCTCCCAGGTGCATGACGGCCAAGAGAAGGTGGTTGCGTACTTCAGCAAGGTGCTCTCTAAGCCAGAAAGGAACTACTGCGTGACAAGGAGAGAACTTCTAGCTTTGATCTTGGCTACGAAGCATTTTCACAAATACCTCTACGGGAGGAAGTTCGTTCTTCGCACAGCCCATGCAGCCTTAAAATGGCTATTACAGTTCAAGAGTCCTGAGGGTCAGGTCGCAAGATGGATCGAAAGGCTGCAAATCTACGACTACGAAATACAGCATCGTAAAGGAAAACTCCACTCTAATGCGGATGCACTGTCCCGGAGACCATGCAGAACGGATTGTAAACATTGTGCGCGTCAGGAAGAACGGGAGCTGGTTTCCATCCAAAGAATGAGAGCCGAACCTATCGCCGGCTGGAGCGTAGATGAGATCCGGAACGCTCAGAAGGAAGACCCGGATATCGAGCCGATTCTGGCCTGGAAGGAGAACATGGAGAAACCGGATCATCAGGACATCTCTCACAGAAGCCCGACCTTAAAGGCATATTTTGCGCAGTGGGACTCCCTCCATGTCCAAGAAGGTGTTCTGAGAAGAAAATGGGAATCCTCCGACGGAAAGTCGTTTGTAATGCAGCTTGTCGTACCGCGGACGAGGGTCAAGGAGGTGTTACAGGAAATGCATGGCGGGGCGACCGGAGGCCACTTGGGAGTGAATAAGACGCTAGAAAAGGTACGAGAACGTTTTTATTGGTTAAAAGCGAAGGAAGATATCGAAGACTGGTGCAGAAAATGCGACGTCTGTGCAGCTAGCAAGGGTCCGAGAATCAAAACTCGAGGTAAGATGCACCAATACAACGTGGGAGCACCTTTCGAACGAATCGCCATTGACATCGCCGGGCCCTTTCCGGAAACCGACAATGGTAATCGGTATATACTCGTAGTGGTGGACTACTTCAGTAAGTGGCCGGAAGCGTTTCCGATCCCTAACCAGGAAGCCAGAACCGTGGCGGAGCAGATCGTCTACAATTGGGTTAGCAGATTCGGTGTGCCCTTGGAATTGCATTCTGACCAAGGGCGGAACTTCGAGTCAATAATCTTCCAAGAGATGTGTCAACTACTCGGAATCAAAAAGACAAGGACAACCCCGCTTCATCCACAGTCGGACGGTATGGTGGAGCGTTTCAATAGGACTTTGGACGAACATCTCTCGAAGGTCGTAGGTGACTACCAACGGGATTGGGACCGGCAGATTCCCTTGTTTTTGATGGCCTATAGAAGTGCCGTGCATAGCACTACTCGACATACGCCGTTCGAAATCTTATTTGGTGGAATAGCTCGTTTACCCAGTGAGGTGAAATTTGGATCTCCTACCAATGAGCCCAGAAATGAAGAAGAGTACGTGGCGGACCTTAGGGAAAGGCTTAGGGACATACACCAAAGGACCAGAAGCCAGATTAAGATGACGAGCGACCGCATGAAGACCAGGTATGATGCCAAGGCAACAACGTCAGGATTCCAGGAAGGAGATCTGGTGTGGCTGTATAATCCCCATCGCCAAAAGGGGAAATCACCTAAATTACAGCGGAACTGGGAAGGTCCCTACAGAATAGTAACCCGCATCAACGATGTTGTCTACCGCATCCAGCGAGGACCAAGGGCCAAAATGAAAGTGGTTCATGTGGACCGACTGAGTCGATACAATGGCCGAAATGAGGATGCACTTGTTCGGGACGAGCACGTCTAAGAGGGGGGCAGTGTAGCATAATAATAACTACGCTCCTATGTCTATGCAGCAAATTCTGAAGTGACTTTCCATTCTGGCAGAATTTTGGTTCGAACTGTCCTTTCATTCGAGGTTCGTGTCTGGGACGAAGTCTCCACATGTCAACGAAAGAGACGAATAATATCAGGGATAAAAGGGAATTATAACTGCAAGAATTATTTCGCTTGTTCCAGTGGTCGAAGAATTTGCTAGAAGTTTCTGGCTATCAGAAACTTCTGCTATATAAGGACAGATGGCGGTCAAAAAAAGAGACAGTTGGTTTTAGAACCGTGGCGAAGAGATTGGAAAAGTGATAATGGGCGAAGTTGTAATTTGGTGATAAATTGAAAGTTGAGAGTAAACAAGAAAAAGTAATTAGTTTGGATTTGTGAATTAAGTAATTGAAAGGAGATAAAGTGATTTGAGAGGAAAGAGACCTTGTAAGAAAAGAATTTGCAAAGAATAGTGTAGTGTGAACTTGAATTGTTCTATAGACAAGAAAATAAAGAAATAAATTTCACAGAATGTCGTTTTATCTACTCGAGCCGTAGCTTGCATATTACAATATTTTGATGGATGGTGCAAACACATACTGAATGAGTTCCTGATGCCCCAGCCAAAACGCAGTTCTTTGGTCTTAACGTCGCGAATTTTGAAAAACCAATCTTAATATTATTATGAACTTTCTTGAACTTACAATATATCTCTCTAAGGTTAGCCAAAACCAGGCGTTTTTGAATATGTTTTTTCTGATTTTCAATCTAACAAAAGAGCAAAATGTCTTATTTTTGAACCTGAGAAAATAAATTTTTGTTACCTTTATAGATACGAAGTCTTTTTTTTGCTTGCATTAAACGGCTGATATCGTCTTCACAGTAAAAAGTTTCTACCAATTGCTTAATATCAGCATTTAAACTTCTCTCATAAGTTGATGGAACGCTTTGATCTTCTTGAAGTTTTCTAGACTTTTTAATCATATAACTCGTCGATCCTGGAAACTCTTCTATAATTTTCTCAACGCTCCATTCTCTTGAAAGTAAGGACAACAAAACAAGTTTGGTGTCTTTGCTTGTAGTTTTTTGGAAATTTTCTTTTATTTTCCCAACAAAATATTCTTCCTCTCTGGAATAATCTTCATCGAATTCAATAGTAACAGAGAAAACTTTCTCTAGACTTTTTCAATTTTGACTGCACATATTTTAAGTCACTAAGTTTTCTCTTGTCGAATAGATCTTCTCCAATATACTGTATGCATTCATTAATCAAAATGAATGCAATGTCTTTATCAAAATACATTTCGTCAACTTCAATTTGATCTTCAACATCCAGCAATGATGGCGTTGTATCAGAATTTCGGATCTGACTCAATTTTTTTCTGCACGAAGAGCAAATTACCAACTTTGTGTCCAATTTTGGCTGAACCGTAACCATCCATGTTCGTACAGGATGCACGAGCACTGGGTTGGTGAGGTGGTAAATCCAGAGGATTACAGCACGTTTTCCACACAAAAGCACTCATTGTCAATTTATTAAACTCACAATTTAATCAACACTTTTTACGATATAATTCTAGAAAAAGTCCCGAGCTCACGACTGATTGACATCAAGTGAGTGCAAATAAACTACTTAGTCTAACTTCTAAAATATAGAAAAACGGGAAATGTGCAGTTACACACACTAGTCATTGAAGAAATAAAACAAAAACAAGCACAGTGAGGCTTTTTTTTCTAAAAAAAAAAAAAAACAGCTACATATGTAACATATGTGCACTCAGGTTATATGTTATGTGACGATGATAAGAGGAGTAACCTAATAAACTTTTAGTTTTTTTTTGACTTAGGCAAACATTATTTTGGCCGAACCCATAGAGATCCCTACTTGAAATTTGACATAGAGATAGAGGACGATTATATCTATGATATATAAAAAAAAAAAGTTTAAATTTCGATTTTTTGCCAATTTTTGAAGTTCCGTTACACGTAAACTATATCGAATTCTGCAAAACTTTTTTGCCTTATGATCCCTACCACTCCGACGAATATTTCTACCACTTTTCAGCCAAATCGGAGAGGGGTCGTTCAGAGCTCTCCATATAGCCTCGGCGATTTATCGTGGAATGACCCACATACGAGTATTGCAATTTACGTAGATATGCGATTACAACATGCTAATAAAAGCTGTCGATGCCCGTCGTCCAGGATCAAGCCATGATGCCCTTATCTGGAGCATGAGCAAGGCTCGGGACTATATCCAAAGAAGATATGCAAGTGGTGAGCGTTCGTCCTGGGTTTTGGGAGATGCTGGCTATCCATTAGAGCCTTTCCTTCTGACGCCCTATAGAGATCCCGCAGCAGGAACCTTACAGCACGCATTCAACCGAAAACATTCCTCGGCTCGGAAAGTAATTGAGAATCCTCTAGAAAGATCCTTATGGTTCTCCATAAATTTAATAAATATTGCCTCCTGTGCAATATTCTTATGCTTGCCCCTGTTTAAATATATTATTTCAATAAATATATTAAAAAATGCAATGCAATTTATTCGCTTACATTTTCAATGACGTCTGCTTTGTACTATTTCACACTGAATGAAGAGATCGCTTTGAAATCACGCGCAAATCGATAAAAATGTGGAACACCCCAATTTCACTTTGGTTCAATTTCGAAATATTTGAAATCGAAATCGATAATAGTGAAATATAGAACACCAAATTTCATTTTCAATCGATTTAAATTTCATGTCGAGTGAAAGTGAAATGTGGAACCTGCCTGTAAACATTTAACTGATTTGTAAGTATGTACATATAGTTGCGGAAAGATAAATAAATAAAATTCGTAAGAGTACAAATATAAGAAAAAATCGAGTTTGTACATAATTTTTTTTCAATTTTGAAGGAAATACATAATTCAATAGCAATTTCCAACATTGTGACAAAAGTAAGAACAAAAAATAAAAAAAATAAAAAAAACATTCAAAGGTTTAAAAAAGAGTGACACTGTAAGTAAATTATGAAAAAAAAATCAAATCCGATGAGAAATTTCTATATTAACACTTTGTTTTAATTTAATATTTATGTAGTAGGATACCGTTTATTTTCCAAAACTGCCTCAAGTCTCTTTGGTAAACTTTCTACAAGTCTCTGGCTTCGAGTTATTGGGTTAATGAATATCTTTTCCCATTATGAATTCTAATACAAAATTACTTAGATTTGACTAAGAATAGTAAGTAAAATAAATCTTACAAAGAAAAAATGGTCCTGATTAATTTATTTATTAAGAAACACAAAAGGTGCTATTTATTTTTCCAAGCGATTTGGCTGGCTCCACAACCAGAATGATGACACACTGCTTTGTGCTTCATTTTAAGGACAAAAAATAACCGTTATGCAATCAGGTATGTTTAACATACATACAGTGGCGTAGTGGTTAGTGTGTCGGATCACTACGCAAGAGGTTCCAAGTTCGAATCCCATAAAACACCAAAAAGTTTTTTCACGATCCCACCTCTCGCGAACGTCTGACAAACATCCGAGAGTATTGTTGTCAAGAGAAAGCTTCTCAAAAACAAATTGCCGTTCGGATACGGCACTAAAAACTGTAGGTCCCTTCCATTCGTGTGAAAAATATAACGCACACAACACGAGTGGTTGCGAGAAGCTAGGCCCTGGCACTTAAAGAGCTGTTGCGTCAAGTATTTATTTATTTTTATTTATTTTTAAAGTCTTAAAAAATTGACCTCAGTTTCATTTTTATGGAAAACACATGTGAATTAAAAAGAAAGTATTTGAGAGTGCTATTTAGTTTTCCGCCACTGTATGTACATATAGTATATTATCTGACATATTACATTTCCTCAAAAATGTATGCTTAAGCTTAAGAATTCCTAGGGAAATCAATTCAAAATTCGCACGATAATGCAGGTCAGTGGTAGAATAATATCAAGGAAGATTAATACAATCTCACGATGCACGCAACGCCAACGCTGAACCACTTTGAGCATGTAATGGTAGAGGCAATCTCGACGACCACGACACACATGATACTTAATATTTTTGTACTTGTTTGCTATTAATTTCACCTTTCAATGCACGCTGCAGGCGTTATTATGTATTTTTTATTTATTTTAATCCAATTTGATTAGTTTCTCATCATTACAATTTTGAAATACATATGCAAATAAAGATTTTTCTTATCAACAAGCAAATTGCTAAGAGCACGAAACTCACATTTGGATTCGTAAAAAGTTGAAATTGAACCAACATTACAAACAACGCCATGAGTTCGTCGCAAATCTGTCGAGTTTGCCCGTTTCTGTGTATTTTCATATAACTCAAAATATATCTGATGCGTAAACCACCATGAACGTCCGGGAGTAATCATCATTTTCAGTAACTTATTTTGCGACACATGTAATTGTTTAACATTAACTTTCTGTTTATAAAAGGATAAAGCATCTTAATAGTAATATTCACCTTTTGTTGGGAATATGATTTTTAAATGTTAATTTTTATTCTACGTAGATGTGTCCCCAAATATTTGAAACTAGTACTCTAATTTATGCTTACACCGCTGATATTTAGCTGATTAATGAGAAGGTAGCAACTTTTTATTTTTCGACTAAAAGAGATAGCTTGCATAAAAATATATATAACATGCAAATAATATTTCTAGCATTGGTAACAAATTCATGTGATGAAAGTATACCCGTGTCATCAGCATAAATTGCTAATTCACATGATGGCAGTTCAAAGAAATAAGATGTATAAATATTACAAGAACGGGTCCTATAACTAACCCTTGTTGTACACCAGATAGGAAATATTTTATCGCCGAGGCGCTGCTATTAACGTATACTTTAAACCACCTGTTGGACAAATAACTGAATGATTTTAACCAAGTATTCTGACAAACGGAAATTAATAACTTTGTATAGTAAAGGTCTATGCCAAACATAGTCGAAGGCGTGCTTTTAATATGACATATACCAAGAAATGAGTTGTGATGGTTTCTAAAGCCAAATTGCTCATCTGGAAATATGTGTTGGTCATCGATAATTATCATAAGATTCTTCTTCAATACTTATTCAATTATTTTGCTAAGGCTGCTCAATATAGAGGGTGTTTTTTTTTCTTAGAGGTTTGTTTTTCGAATTGGCAATATTTTTTCCAGCGACAGCCAATTTGACAGCTGATTGTGGTCAATTTGGTTTGCTATTTCACCATGAATATTCCAGTCAGAACAACACTTGGAAATTATGCATATTTATTTCGAAAATCGTGGTTCAGATCGAACTTACCGTGCGTTACTTCCATTCTACGGTACACATAATCGTCCATCTGAGCATATAATTGCAATAACCATGGATCGTTTTCGCACCACGCATACTCTAATTGATAAAACGCATCCGCAGAGACGTCGTACAGTGCACACCGAAGAAGCTGCTGCTGCTGTAAAGGGTAGTATTGAGAAGCACCCGAATGAGTTGATTCGCCATCGTGCACTGCAATTGGAGCAGTGTCCATCCACTTTAGATCTTGGTTTACGAACTTACAAGATCCACCTCGTGCAAGAACGCTGACGCCGCTTGACCATCGTGTGCATCGTACGTTCGGTGAATGGGACGAAAACGAGATTGCTCTTGATTTTCATTTTTACCACAAAATTTTGTTCAGCGATGAGGCTCATTTTTGATTGAATGGTTACGTCAACAAGCAAAATTTCCGCATTTGGAGTGAAGAAAATCCACAAGCCATTATTGGAGGTGCCATTACATCCACAAAAAATCACTGTTTGGTGTGCTTTATGGGCTGGTGGAATCATTGGTCCATATTTCTTCAAAAGTGATGCCGGCCAGAACGTTACATTCAATGGAGAGCGCCATAGATCCATGATACTAACACAGCGCGCCACAATCAATTTATTGAAAGAAAGCGCAATGGACCTGTGAATTGGCCTCCAAGGTCGTGGGCACCCTTGGATTATTATCTGTAGAGATATGTGCAGTCGCTAGTCTGCACTAGTAAACCAGAGACGATGGACTACTTGGAAGCCAACATTCGCCGCGTTATTGCCGATATACGATTCCAGCTGTTCGAAAAAGTGGTCGAAAATTGGAGTTAAAGATTGCGCTTTATTCGAGTCAGCCACGGAGCCCATATGCCCGAAATCATATTCAAGCACTAATGGCATAAAATTGTCTTTCCAACAAAGCTAATATTATGGCCATTACCATGATTTTTATGTGTTTTATTTCATTTTAAAATTTGATACCTTTAAAAAAAAAAACACCCTTTACTTATTGCCTTATAACTACTTGGGTTTTTTGCCGGTTTCCCTGGGTTTTGGAATTGGAACTACCTTCGCAATTTTCCAAGTATAGGCAAAATATTGTTTTTTTAAGGAGGCATAATATTGCCGTTGTACGATTTTGAGCCAGTACTTTATTCGCAATTTTACTATATCGATCAAATCGGTCGATCTAATCGTATTGTCCATGCATGCACAGCCCTTTTGGTTTCCTTGTTCTACCAGCAAGTTTCTTTGCGTATGTATACGTACTCATATAATACTTGACTTTATAAAATCATCTTTGTACGCAGTTCTAATTGGAACTCTGGCCGTCAGTATCATACCATCATGCCGGGTACTTTTGCTACACTAAATTTAGCACTGGTCAGTGACTGGTAGTGGCAAATTCGAGCAGGCGGATTGGAGCAACCAAACCTACCTTGACCACACTCATAGCGTAGTAGGATGTGTACATTTTCTTTTTTTTTGCGCGTGCTTAAGGTAGTGTGAGATTTTTATTCACTAAAAAACACCTCTCTCCAAGATTAATACTACAACTAAGCCGACGCTTATCCAGCAGTTTTATTTTCGCTTACGAGACTCGTGATTTTTGGAAAAAGATGTTCGAATGTAATTTAAAAAGAATGTAGCGCTTGAGACAGATCAAATTCCAATGAAAGTTCCTGCTGTTTTCATGACCGGCATATACTATGGCGAGAGGTCAAAAGGTTTTGTCCTTTGCAGACGTCGAATTGAATTGTTCGCTACAAGTAGTTGAATGACGGTACGGTTACAATGGCCGTGAACACGATCTTTGTGTTTACGAGCAAAATTTGTTATCTCTTCGACGACGCTGGGAATTCCCAGTTCCCGATGAATATCTTCGTTACGTATGTTCCACGGTGCGCTAACGATCGTTCTAAGAACTTTATTTTCAAAAGTTTTTAGGATGTTTCTATTGCTTTTCCTGGTACAGCCCCATAGTTGTAGACCCTACGTCCACACTGCCTTTAGCACTTGCTTATAGATAAGCAGTTTGTTATGTAGGCTCAACTTCGAATGTTTTCCGAGTAACCAGTACGTTTGTCGGTATTTGTTTTCGAGCTAGTCGCGTTTCTTTTTTACGTACGATTTCCATTTAAGCTTAACATCTAGATATTTTGCTTCGTTCGCGTACGGTATTTGAGCCGAGTTTAAATATAATTAAATATAATAATTTGTAGATAAAGCTGACGTGAGTAGATTTGCTTACGTTCAGCACAATACGCCAAGAATTCGTCCAAGCGTGGACTTTATTAACAGCATGTTGCAGCTTTTCAGTTTCTGCTTCAATTGTATCGCCCGTTGTCAATATCGCCGTATCGTCCGCAAACGTGGCGACAACGCAGTTTCTTTCCTGTGGGATATCACGCGTGTAGAGCACATATAGAATCGGGCCAAGGATTCTTCCTTGTGGGACTCCGGCCGCAATTTCCTTGAACTCAGAGTAATCATTTCCGTGCTTAACCCGAAAAAGTCTTTCGGTGAGGTACGATCGTAAGATTAGAAAGAGTTGCCGTGGCAGTAGTCGTTGCAATTTATACTCCAAGCCTTCATGCCAAACCTTATCGAAGCTTGTGAGACGTCAAGAAATACACCACAACAAATCTTTTTTTCTTCGAGAGTTTTCTCAATCACGTCAGTTATTTTGTAGACTTGGTCGATTGTAGAATGTTTGATTCTAAAACCAAACTGATGGTCAGGAATCAGACGTTTTTCGTCGATTACGGGTTGTAGTCGTTTAGAGAGTAATTTTTCGAATATTTTAGAGATAATCGGCCGATATCATTTCTTCTCATTCAGAGGTTTGCCTGGTTTCGGGACCATTATAATTTCGGCGACTTTCGGTTTGATAAGGGCTTTATTCGGTGCTTTTTTCGTCTTTAGATTTTTAATCACTTCCCTCAGTTCAATCAATGCAACTTTTTTTACTTTAAAGTTGTCAGATGTCGTGACTGGGGAGTCGGGCGTTATCAAAGGGCTGTCGAATGGCTTAAACGTTTCCTCTAAGTGCAAAGCAAAAAGTTCTGTCTTTTCCGAATTGGTGGCGCTTGCATTTGAGGTTTCCGGGTGCCTTCTAGCGCTTTCCAAAGTGAATGATTTGATTCTCTTCCAGTGGAGAGATTTTCAAGGTAGGTCGCTATTTTATTGCTTTTAAATTCCCGAATACTATCTCTAAGGCGATTGCATAGTCGGTTAAGGATCTTTTTATGCTGCGGTGCACGAGTGATTTGCCATTTCTTTCGTGTTTTTCTTTTCTGCCTCACCAGTTCAATGATTTCACTTGGATACTTTTCGTTGCGGTTAATCTTATGGCTTCTAGAAGGAGTGTTTCTCCATGCCGCTCTTTGGATTGCTTCCACGAAACGATCAACTTCATCCTCCAGTTCACAAGGTGTTTTAAGTGATACATTTAAGGCGATATTTATTTCGCAATCATTTCTAAAGCCCTTCCAATTTGTTCTATTGCTAGTAAGTCTTGGTGGTCCTTCTTTCTTGATCAACGCTTCACCAAGTAATAAAATTACCGGAGAGTGGTCAGAGGAGAGATCAAAACTTTCTTCGACTGTAATAAATTGATCGTAAGATCGGGAATTTTTTCTGAGTCGGTTGGCCAATAGGTGGGTTTTTCTGTCGAATAAAAACAGCAACCGAATTTATTTGCCACTTCGTAGAGATTTTTTCCTTTAGAAGATGTACATCTTGAACCCCAGAAGGTGTGCTTCGCGTTGAAATCTCTACCAATAAGGAAATTTGAACCAAGGGCATTCAAGACACGAAAGTAGTCGTCTTTTTCGAGCGAGCGTCGCGGCGGACAGTAAACAGACGCTATATTGTAGCTCAAGTGTCAAGTGGCCTACATATCGCGGTTTTACAACTGGCAGAGCACTCGGATTTTTAACAATTTTTCCATCAGGTATCCACGCTTTAAGCCTATTTCAGCGTTTGTTATTGGTGCGTTCTTTTCAACAGGGATCAATTTGCGCACAGTTAATAGTAGGAACAATACAGTGGATGTTGAAGGGCTTAAAGTGCGTACTGTTACTCGTAAGCTTGTAAACTTTTTTTGCAAATATAATGATCATTTTAAGACCTTTTAAAAGAGATTTTCAGATATGTTTTCATATTATTTCGACATCACTTCATTTTTTCAATAACCCACTCAAATCACTTACTCGGAATTCACTTAAGAACATTGGCAATGTCCAAAAATTCCAATGCTTTTGCACTCCGATACTTCTCGTAATTGGAAATCAATTCCTCCAAAGACGAGAAGGCAAAAAAGGATTCAAATTTTACTTTGGCTATCGCCCTTACATCTGTGCTGCATTATTGACAAGCACTTGTTGACTTACTAATAGGCATATGTTACTCGATTCTCTCAGGTTGTATTGCACTTGAAAGCATCTACTGTCTCCACATCCTGAATCCTGATGACTTTTCTGCGAACTCAGAGTCTGCACCTTCATAGTCCAAAAGCGTAGGTCAACTAGAAGTGTCCTCGAATATTTTCATAAGTACCTACTCTTTTCAAGGATAGTAAATATTTTGCTTGAAGCCTTGTAGTACATATGCATATGTCTGACCGTTTTTGGAATTTGTACGTGTGTTTATGTACAAACAAGCCCATGAACATCCTTTTGATTTATGTATGTAGCATGGAACGTCCTATGTATGCTGTGCTGATGCCTGTGCCTTGGCAGTGTGTGTTCTATTCTACAGCACTCTCAGGCTCTACTAAGCTCTCCTCGGGCATTATTTTCCTATCATTAGGAATCCTTTGTTATGTCCTTACGTAGTTCCCATGATGTTGTTCCACTCATATACCGGCGTATATGTTGTGTTCCTTTGTGGGCCTGAGCACTTCGGATGTAAAGCTATTTCAGAGAAGGAATGTTGTTGTCAAGGACACCTTGAAATAATGAAAGGACTAATGAAAAAACAACAATGGCATTTATTTGTTAATGTCCTTAAGAGACCACTCCATGATTTGTTTTTGTTTTCTCTATTTTTTTTTTTTTTTTTGTTTCAGTCCTTTGTTGTTGCTGTTGCCGTTAGCTGTCGTCGTCATCGTCTCCTTTGGGCGGGAAATCAACAATATGGGCAGACGTCTGCGACAACCAAGGAACTGATATTTACATATACAAACATTCATACGTAGTATGAATGTATGGCGGCATTGGGAGTGAAATACGAAATGGATACTCACGAAGGGATTTATGAGGCGAATGAGAGGAATTTGTTTGCATGCAGATCTGTTACGGTTCTGCTATTTATTGGATTATTAATAGCCGAATGAAAAGCAAATATTTATAATAAGAATCTATTGCTAAATAGAGTTGGAACTGAACCTCTCCTGACGTTGTGAATAAGAAGGTGCAATTATGTACCTACATATGTATGTCAGCGGGAAAAGACTGTGTTGTTTGCTGAAATTTTCATAAACATATATTGTACATACATATGTATATGTACATACTCGTAATGTACCCACAATAAGTTATGGCAGTGAATTTAGCAGCCCAGTTTTATTTGATTTAACTTAAGCGATGGTGTTAAGCGAGATAAAGCACAAGCAATGTTTAAATCATATTTCGCATGTGCTGAGCACCGAACATACCAAATCGTACAAATATTTTGTCACTGAATCCTAACTTCACCTGATGGTGAAAAAGAAAGAAGATGGATTACACCTCCCCTACATTTATTTTTCATTTCATGTGACTTATTATCTCCCGAAGTTTGATCGTCTTACATACTTATGTATGTATTTACATACATATATGGGAGACAATGCACAAGAAGGGAACTTATTTTGCCCGAGGCTGTGTGAAACTTTTAGGCTGCGCTCAGCCGTATATGTATAACTCGAAAATACTTTGTTATAAAATATACTTATTATAGACAATTTTTGTATGAACAAACAACACATTTTTCATAAAATAAACGCGCAACGAATTTTATATGAACTTTGGTCTGTTTCTTTTCTTAAAATGGCGCCCAACGCACATATCGAGATGCAGGAAGACAACTTAATATATTGTAATATGCAAGCTACGGCTCGAGTAGATAAAACGATATTCTGTGAAATTTATTTCTTTATTTTCTACCTTCTCGATAGAACAATTCAAGTTCACACTATACTATTCTTCGCAAATTCTTTTCTTACAAGGTCTCTTTCCTCTCAAATCACTTTATCTCCTTTCAATTACTTAATTCACAAATTCAAACTAATTACTTTTTCTTGTTTACTCTCAACTTTCAATTTATCACCAAATTACAACTTCGCCCATTATCACTTTTCCCATCTCTTCGCCACGGTTCTAAAACCAACTGTCTTTTTTTTTGATCGCCATCTGTCCTTATATAGCAGAAGTTTCTGATAGCCAGAAACTTCTAGCAAATTCTTCGACCACTGGAACAAGAGAAATAATTCTTGCAGTTATAATTCCCTAATATTATCCCTAATATTTTCCCTAATATTATTTGTCTCTTTCGTTGACATGAGCTGTGGAGACTTCGTCCCAGACACGAACCTCGAATGAAGGACAGTTTGAACCAAAATTCTGCCAGAATGGAAAGTCACTTCGGAATTTGCTGCATAGACATAGGCGCGTAGTTATTATTATGCTACAATATTATCAATATGTACTTAAAGCGATTTGGATCATTGGGAGATATTTGAAAATCGATCAGTTAGAAAATACGTATTCTATCTATGGTAACTGTGCCGGCGAAGTTGGAGCAGCAATATCCAGCCTCTCAATAAAAGTTGAAAATATATCAAGTGAGTTCAGTAACTGAAGGCAGAGCAAAATCGGTAGCATTATAGGAATCTGCTACTACTTGGCGCATTTAAAAAAAAAGAAAACGGGCAATAGCAGTTCTCTTTCTATGTGTAAATGGCCACACAGGGCTAGTTTTGTTAATCCTTTTTTTTTAGATTACATATTGTTCGGAGGACATATTGTTCGAAGACTCCATTGATTTTTGACTATTAAATACACATGCTTCATGTAATAATTGATTCGGTTAGGTAGTTGGGTGCCCTGTAATAACAATCATTGCTCATTTAGACTAACAGTCAGGGCCATTGAGCCTCGTGGGAACCTGAAAAGAAAAATCCGTTGAATTAGAACCACGCGGATAGAGATATGAATCCCAAGAGATTCTTCAGGTCAACGTTACATAAGTCTTGTAGCTATTCAAAGAAGCGACTGCTAAGAGTCCTCAATCGTAAGTTGGCTAGGCCAGGACATTCGCAAAACAGATGTCGAATGGATTATATTTCTTTTTCGTTTCGACAGCTCCTGCAGTGTTCACTATGGACTACTCCCTATGGACTATGCGCAATATCTAGTGAGGGTGTCAGAAACGATTCGTGCGTCTTTGCGACTAAGCTTAACCACAAAAAGGGACTGCTTCTTATCAAAAATAAAAAAAAGTCAAAGTGTTCTCGGTATTGGGGTGTCCAAGTTGATCCAGTGCGTATTTGCTCTTTCTTTTACTGCTTAATTAAACTGTTTAGCTAAATTCTATCGGTAATAATGCCGATTAATGTCCATTTAAGTAGTTGTGGTTGTTTATGAGAGTGGTTGTCCATCCGACCAGGGAACAACGTTGCCGCAATGATACGAGTACAATAGTAAAAGTTTTACAATTTGATACTTAGATACTTTTTTGTATTTTTGCTCATTTTGAAAGTTGTCCATCTTTTGTAGTGAAGTACAGCAAACTTCCCACATTAGTGGTAATATTTTGCTTAATAATAAGTTTTTAAGGAGATATGTGAATATCGTAACCTTTAGAGACCACATAGAAACACATAGTTGTCATAAACTGTACGATTTATAATTAATTTCTCTGAACCACATGTAAATTTGTGTTCATTTTTTTGTACATTTATTGAAAAAAAAAAAAAAATAATATCCACCTTTTACTTTTAATGTTTAAGTTTCATTTTATTTTACTAAGAAACAATCGTATAGAATTTATTTCGCTGCATATTCGTTTGTAGAAGAATTACATAAATTTTTCATGTAGTAGAGCTTCAATGCCTTAATTGTCATCATGCGGAAAGGTCAACGGGTTGTGGATGGTGTAAAGGCCTTTAGACATAAAGGTTAGTTATAAGTAAGTATGTACTTATGAATAAACAGTCCAGAACAAGTTGTGGATATTGGATAGCTGTGGAGGACTTTGAAGTTTGGGTCTTCGATTTCCTAAGTAACACCACATATACATCCGTACCTGACTATAAATTGGCAAGGCTAGCAGATGTCGCTTTTAAATAAATATCAACGGATGAACCCCTCCTCACCGTTTGGCCAAAATAGGCGGCTTCTAACAGCGTCTGTTTGTCCAGATTAAGAGCGAAAGAAGTTTGGATCACGCCAACATGTGGTATATGGAAGTGCGCATAGTTCTAATTTTCAATATCGCCTAGGGTTCTCTGTATAATGCATAAAGTTCCACTCACATATTCACAAAATGCGCTTAAAAGAAATGGTTTTAGAACACCCTTATTTTCGTAATTCGGAAATTAGGTCACAGAATTATTTTCCATTCAAAAGGCAGGTTTCATGTTTCTACATAATTTCAAGCTTTTGGAGGAGGGGTTATTGAACTGTGTATGCCATTCTTTGTTAAATTTCGCAAACCAATTGGCCGTAGTACAGTAGTATTGTGAGTCACAAGAGAAAGCATTGTTCAATTCCAAAGGAAGGGATTGCGAGTACCACTATCGGCGGTAGATCCAAGTCAAAAGAACTATGGATTTTTTATGGTAGAATTGAATTGAATTGAATTTTGAATTTTGCCACGCTTACATCCACCTAAAATAGGCGTAATTTTTTTGAAACATAGTGTAGCATAATAATAACTACGCTCCTATGTCTATGCAGCAAATTCCGAAGTGACTCCATTCTGGCAGAATTTTGGTTCAAACTGTCCTTTCATTCGAGGTTCGTGTCTGGGACGAAGTCTCCACAGCTCATGTCAACGAAAGAGACGAATAATATCAGGGATAAAAGGGAATTATAACTGCAAGAATTGTTTCTCTTGTTCCAGTGGTCGAAGAATTTGCTAGAAGTTTCTGGCTATCAGAAACTTCTGCTATATAAGGACAGATGGCGATCAAAAAAAACACA
This sequence comes from Pocota personata, assembly GCA_963082735.1. Taxonomy (NCBI): domain Eukaryota; kingdom Metazoa; phylum Arthropoda; class Insecta; order Diptera; family Syrphidae; genus Pocota; species Pocota personata. The sequence goes on from OY720429.1 coordinate 212,178,487, forward strand.
CAGTTGGTTTAGAACCGTGGCGAAGAGATTGGAAAAGTGATAATGGGCGAAGTTGTAATTTGGTGATAAATTGAAAGTTGAGAGTGAACAAGAAAAAGTAATTAGTTTGGATTTGTGAATTAAGTAATTGAAAGGAGATAAAGTGATTTGAGAGGAAAGAGACATTGTAAGAAAAGAATTTGCGAAGAATAGTATAGTGTGAACTTGAATTGTTCTATAGAGTAGAAAATAAAGAAATAATTTCACAGAATAATTGTTTTATCTACTCGAGCCGTAGCTCGCATATTACAATAGCTAGACAGTGGCTGCCATAAATGTTCAATTTCCCATACAAAACACGGCTGGCTACAACTCTTGCTTTTCTCCCCACCCAAAACCAACTGAATAGGAATAGTTATCACTCTTCATAGTCTAAGTTTCTTCTTAGGCGTTGGTACGCCTGCAGAATTTTCGGTTGTGTAAGGACTTCTTCGTAAAGTGAAACCACTTTCCATGATAACTTTGACCGAAGAATAAAATGCGGTTAATTAACGTACTAATACCACACGTACTGTAAGTACTATTAGTATTAGTACTGCTTTTATATTAACGTTAATGTTAATGTTAAGCATGGAAAAAAAATGTTTGGAGAATAACTACAATAACTCACACATTAAATTTCAGCAAAATTTTTCAACTTTTCAATGTTAAATAAGACACATTCTATCACCGCAACATCCCCTCTTAATTTTTCTTTTCTTCTCGCTTAATGTCTTTTTGGTATTTGACTCTAGTACATTGTTCATGCGAAATGAAAATTAGAAACGAATTTAGCCTTTTCCGGTAGAGAATGTTCATCGTAAGTTCATCTTATAAATTACTTTTCTGAACTATTTAGCAGTAGAAAATTCGTTGCATGAATGAGATGCTTATAATCTATAATTGTGCTCAATAATTTTATTCGTAAGTATTTTAAATACTGGCTACCACTATTACAGACACTACACTTTACGAACATGGCGGCTTCTTATGGCGAATACTTTGATAGTTGACAGCTAGTGTGATTATGACTGCAGGCAGAAGTACCAATCTTTAAATACAAAATATAATAAAAATCCTGCTGGATAAGAATCATTTTAATGAACCACCATCTAACTGGGTATATAAAAAATACGCCATATACATATACGTACATATATGAAATTTTGTCAAGTTTTCATATACGAGTAAAATCAATAGGTTTCTGTATAAGATAATTGTAGTTGCGTCATTTCATGCTTGACGTTCATTCACTAATGCCATGAATTTCAAATGATTTTCAATAACACTGTACATCATTTTAGAATATTGGATAAAAACTAAATATTATTCTCTAAAGGACACTGAGTAATTTTGCACAAAAAGACGAGAACTCTGGAGGTGGAAACTTAGGAAAAGTCTAACGGATCTGGACAGCTTTACGACTGTCATTCAGGCAGGAGTATATGGGTGCTAAGTCACTAGAATTGCGTTCATCGTACTACATAACAAATTGAAGAATTTACGCCTGCACAAGCTACAAGCCTTCATAAAAGCCTCTTCAAACTATATACATACATATCTGCATGTGATCATCCCCAAAATATTATACGTGGACGAATAGGGTGATGTAATTTTGTGACACTTGTCTTGGTCCTAGACTTCCAGGTATAGCTAGGAACCAAAAAGACGATGCTCAAGACGGAAAATTATCAGATACATTATTTGTAAGTCCTCAGTTCCTCATTCTATAAACATGGGACGCCTGAACTGCGACTTCTTAGCACTTGTCGGAACGTGAAAATGTCAGTAGACGAGTCATTGGAGAAAAGAAACTGATTTTTTTATAAACCCAGGACGCAGTAACTTGGTAAATTACAATTGACCAAAAGATTGTCTATGTACGTGCTTGTTGTCGCCCGGATTACCCCCCTACAAAATACATAGGATGAAATAAGTTCGCCCTCTGTAAAGTTAGTTGATCGCTCAAAACTATTCTTCAACATTTTCAAATTTATCAATTTTTATGTTTACCTTATTACAACCATCTACCAGGGCAATTATGTAGATTAAAATGGATTGCTATCTGCATAAAGTAGCTTGAATTAAATTACTTTTCCATTTGTTTCTGTCAACTATTTTTCTGCAATTGAATTAAATACAATTCAATGTTTTTAGCATAAATAAGCATATCTTTCGTCCACGATACACATTGCCCATAAATAAAGCTAAATTCTTCAAAATCGAATTCTGTTGCATTTCAAAGTATACCCAGTAACCCAACTGAACCATTTAATCGAGATTCAACTATCAAAACTATCCCAGGATAAACAACAACAAGTTCGCATATTTAAGGATTCCGCTTGCATCTGTTCTCTATTTTTGTGTGTATTTTGGCAACCGATGAGGATATCCTCCCATAACATCCCTATCTTATTGTACTTATCAAGTTCGCTGTCGACCGCGAACCAGATTATTCCGAACAGTCTTCTGCTCTACAGCTGCACTCCGATTTCCGGTCCCTTTTAGCTCGTCTTCTGTCGGAGTCAGTTAAGTACGTAGTACATTTCATGAAGTTTGTGTAAGATTTTGTTACTCCTGTTTGGCTCAAAGGTGCCACAACTGCTGCTACAAATTTATGGCTTTGCTGTCATAACCCTACCACCGATGAGAACAAAAAAAAAGCTGCAGGACCACCACAAGGACACTCAAAATTCAGCTGGCAAATGGCTCTAAGAAACCCAAACATATGATGAACAAAATACTTACACAATGCTGGTAAGGTTGGTGGGCAATGGTTAGATGGGGTGGAAGTTGAAAAAATAAAACAAAATTTTTCCATACATACATATGTATGTCTGTTATCCTTATTGCACAAGGAAACTGATGGGAAAAATAAGAAAAATGTTTTTCTCGACGAATGCCAATTTTTGCCTTCCTCCCACCAATTTGTAAAGGACAGCCAGAAGCGGGCAAAGACGAACAGAACACTCTTATTTTCTAACCAACCCGATGTTTTCTTATGGGGTTAGGCGATGATTAATTGCGATTCAATGGCTGCGGCGGCGATACTACATATGTGGGACTTTCTCTGGCAGTAGACGTCAAGGAAGGGAAATGGAAACGCGTCGATAAGATAAATGAACATCGGTATATCACATCAAGATACAAGTGTGAGTGAGAAAGAAGGCGTAAGGTCTCTGTGCTGGCGACCAGTTAACTGATGTATTTCATTTCCCAATATGGAAATAACTGCCAAGACGTTATGATAAAGGACCAAATTGAAAGTTGGATATGTCTACATTCGCTTACGACTGTCAACGTAAGTCATAGGTAGATTTATTTCCACGCATTATTTACACATACTCTGCTCAACCGACGAGAATAAATAAAGGTTGGAATAGAAATGCCTCCAATGACCTTGTAACACAGAGCCTTGCCAAGGGACATATGATGATAATACATCGGAATTCGGAACTTCGTTTATCCGTGTTAATTGAAGGGTGAGATCGATAATGCCTCACAGAGGGACATGGGTGGTGTGCAATAAAAGCACTCATTAACACGTTCGCGAACGGCGTATATTTTTGATGTCTTGCGGAGGTGCACTTTGAATATTTCGAAAACTAGAGCACCTAGAAACAATACGTTTGGACAGAAATGATTGTTGAAGTTCCGTTATTAATTATCTACAGTCGTGTATATCCGTCCTGCTCAAATTAATGTAATAAAAGAGATGCATAGACACATGACGTGTATAAACGTCAAACTTATGATTAAACTTCATTTATTTTATAAAATAAGCATAAATCAGTTTATTTCTTATTGAATAAAAAAATATAAATAAAGAAATTAAACTTTTTTCTTACTAAATAGAACAAAAGGAACTTCATTTACTTTCATATTGAATAAAAAAACATAAATAAAATGAAACTTCATTCTTACAAAATAGAAAAAAAAAAAGAAATAACAAAATGAGTGTTCACTTTTTAGTTGAAGAAGTCAGGTATTTCAGAATGATAGCCCCGAAAACAAGTTGCGCATAGCGGTGGCTTATCCAGACAAGAATCACATTGAAGAGATGTTTCACGGTGTAGGTAAGTATATTGTTTTTGTAGCAATAACAACATTTCCGGAAAATTGATTTTGTTTTACTGTCTGGTTTCGGTATTTTCTCTGGAAAATGTGGAGCTTTTACTGTTTCAGGATTGTAGGTCTTGATAGATAGAAAGTCCCGTCCATCTATGAAACTTTCCCGACATTGTATAAGTTCTCGTATAAGTTCCCCTCGAAATTCCATATATTCAATTTTTTCGTTTGTATGTTTCATCTGAACTTTCGCTAACATCAGAGCCAATTTCTGCCAATATTTGTTCTATTTGGAGTTTTCCTTTTTCATCCATAGCAAATACTGAATTTACTCTATGTTACTTTACTGAATAATAATAACAACTACTAAATAGTCTCCCTTACCTTTTATTAGAAATCACTTCAAACTAAACAAACTTTTCAGTTTTTTTTATTCATTTTTTAATTTTTAGTTTTTTTTAATAAAAATACGTCCGCTCGCAACGACACTCAAAAGTAAACTGAAAAATTTTACATTAAATTATGACGTGCCTGCACGTCTTGGTCCTTATTCTTTTTAAACATGACCATTCATATCGCATTAAATCCAATCAGACATAAAATCCTCAAAATCGGCAGTACAACGGAAGTGAATACTGCTGCTGGTGCGCTAAAAACTACATTCCCTTAAAACTTTATCTGATCTGTAACTTGTAAACACGTCTTGATAAAAAATTGAGTTTTTTAAATGACGTCTATGAACGTCATGCACTACAGAGAGATCAAAAAATGACGAGTATACACGTTACATGCGCGAACGTGTTAAGAACTAGTTAAGCAGAAATACATACATATTCATATGCATATGTGCATATATATATATGTACATAGATGGTACAACACAATATTTTAAATAAATTGTATTGAATTATTTTTCAGTTGTACGTTGCAATAATAGTAATAATAAAGTTCTTTGCTTGATCACAATTACAGCCATTCATATACAACATGGATAACTATGTAAGCATTTTTTTGTTAATAACGTATCAGTGGAAGACAGTTCCTTCATATGGCGTATTTTTTAAGAAACCTAGCTAGCCAGTCGCTCATTAAAACGATTCTCAGTCAGACTGATTTTTAATATTGTTTCTTTTTTTTTGTATTTGAAGATTGGTACTTCTGCCTGCAGTTATAATGACTTTAGCCGTCAACTGTCAAAGTATTCGCCATAAGAAGCGGCTATACTCGTAAAGAATAGTGGCGTAAAAGTTGTAGCCGGTATTTAAAGTAATTATGAATAAAATTATGGAGCACAGTTACAGATTATAAGCATTTCATTCGTGCGACGAATTTTCTGAAGATGGTTCAATTGTTCAGAAAGGTAATTTATTAGATCAATCTTTTCACTTTCTTACTTTAAATGACACTACCGGGGTGGACCTGCGGTTCAACCGACAAGCGTCTCCAGACAATTCGATCTGGCGTGAGCCACCACATCATTCGCTTGTAGAAGTCACCGTAGTAGATGTCATATTTTTTCATCAGGTTTGGCCTGGCCCGTCCCACCAATCTTTGGTCACATCGTCCTTATCCTCTGAGTGAACGCATACTAGAATGATGTTTTCGAATTTTTTCTTAGTGCGGATTTTCATCAGGTCTAAAACTCAAGAATTCTTGCCAAATAAACGCTGCTTCTGTTCCCTATAGCAGTCACCATAGCAATTGTCATAGTTTTTCATCAGCTTTTGGCCCGGCCCACCGCATTTCTGGGATGGCAGTAATGTCTGCTTTATAGGAGTCTAGGACCCCCGCTACTTGTTCGGCCGGACGTGGCCTTTTAACAGTCCGAATGTGGTTCTCCTTCTTTCGTTTGAGAGGTTCGTCAACAGTAAAGTCATCCTTATCCGAGGCTTGTTGTTAGTTCGTAACCAGATTGTTTTTCCATGGCAGGCCAGTTACCATGACGCACTACCCCCATTCTGGGGGACCATAAACTCCTAGGATAAGGGGTCGAATATTCCGATCCCAGTAACCCACTACGGAAATATGAGAGCTGCCTTTGGCCCATTAAGTTTTCGCCCGCCACTATCTCTTTTTCAATACGCTGATCTTGAAATAGGGTACTTACCTGAGATCCGAATATGTCGAAGTAGCTCATATAAAGTGTTCACTAAGCTGACGGTTGACGCCACAGTTAACACACTCAATTATGCGAATTCAGCACACGCGCCGATTCGATTGGATTGCTTTGCGCAAGCTAGAACATTGACCCTGGTGCGTGCGCCGGTTCAAATGGATTACTTTGTGCAAAGCTAAGATATTAATTCGGGCGCATGTGCCGGCATTCATAAGCAATACTTTAGAGAATTTGTAATAAGATTTTAAGTTTGACAGTCAATAAAGAGACGTTGGTCTCCGTAAAAAATATTTTTTATTTTCGATTCAATATAAAATCGTTTACTCCACCGTTGATTCCATCGAGAGAATTCTTCGGACTCAAATCCTCCTTCTAAGAAACTGTTGTTACACTTATGAGACGCAAATTTTGATGCATGTATGCTGAAGTTCACCCAGGTGTGCTTGCGCAGGTCCTAGTGTTCAGCTATACACGTACAGTCAGACTCAGCGTACGCTCATCGTTAATTCACTATTTTATAGTTATCCAGCAAGCACTGCGTGGTGGTTATGTTGCGATTTTATGATACGATTTTGATTTGCCTACTTTTACTGCTTTGGAAAACCTTCAAAATTTCATCTTCCTGGTTCAAAAACTGATGGCATACAGACGAACGGACATGACTAAATCGATATACCTTTCGATGCTGAACAGAAATATTATATACTTTTTGAGGGTCTATCATAATTAGGTGGAGTAGAAACAGAGTTGGTGAAAGTATGCATCCCTGAGGCACTCCAGCATTTGCATCAAAAGTGTCGGAACTCCGCCACAACTTGAATTGATCTGCCCTGAAGAAAATTCTCCCCCCGCCCCCTCCAGCATAGAGCTGTTCCAGTAGTTCTTAGTATTCTTAATAAGACTTATTACCAGGCCAGCAAAGGCTACGTGCATAATCTACACAATCTACATAGCTCAGCAGATCTCTAGTTATCTATCAGCGGCTGCGAAACCTGTACTATCGGTCACTTATTAGTACGAGTTATGAGAATACATTGAATATTTAAGGGCAGTTTTTCAGTATGACGGAAATGTTTTCTGTAGAAATAAGAAAAAAGATTATATGTTAATTGTTATGACCAATTTTTAGAGACTAAATGAAACAATTAAAGGTGGGCGACAAAGTTTTCTTACAGGTATGGACTCAGCATAAGAAAGTCCCAAAAAGAAAAGCTTGTGTTGCACTGTCTTTCTTTTATATCTTTAAGGTCCTTCATATGACTTTTGTTTACACAAATCTAATGAAACTCTCTCCTTGCACCCAATATGTCCTTTTTCTTTATACCAACATGCAGTATCTAATTGGATACACCTGACTCACAACAATTACTCACGTTTTTCCAAAAGACAATAAATAAAGGAAAGCGTTAAAAGTATTTCGTACAATTTTTGGCAAGCATTATTGGTAGAAAGAAGAAAAAATCGGTGCAAAACGCATTCCAACCGGAACTAACACAAATCAATGCTTGGGGACTGTGTCAAGGAAAGAATCACACAAACATATGAACACAATCTGGGCAGTAGAAGCAAGGCAAGGGAAAATAAAAAGAAAGGAAAAGATGGCCAAAAACTTGGAAGCTTTTAATTTACTAAAGACTTCCGTCGATAAATTATACAAGAAACCATTTACGTTCCGTTGGACTGACTAATGGTCCCAGTGCAGAATGCGAATTCCTTTTTTCTTATACTCCATATGTATGGGTGTGTTTGTGTGCGATTCCCGAAACCTATGTCGCAGCCAATAAACAACTTAAGAAGCACATGGACATGGAATCAATATCGGGCAAGATGAAGGGATTTTCCTTGCACAGCCTCACTCACACAACAAGAGTGTTAGAAAATAATCTTTGATCCTCGGGCTGCTTAGTTTAGACACTACATAAGGTGCAGACAACTTTTCTGGTAGAACATTTTTTTTGGCAACTTACTTTCCTTAACCCTACATATGCGACATTTAAGTTTTCACACTATTAAGCTGGCGGATACATCTTCCACTGGGGGGCTATTCGAGTGCAGGAATTACTGCTCTCTTTGTTTTAAGGCGTGCAGATTGGCAATGTATCTGGGGTGCATTAAATCAACTTTAGTTACAACGAATAGTTTTGGAAGTGGACGATTAAAATTTGTATTGGACTCGAGAGGGGAGTTGTAGGCATGGGAAGTTTTAGAAAGTGATTTATGATATTATATACAAGTGCGTTAAAGTGCAGTTTTTAAGAAGATAACTCGAACAAACGGTCCAAGACTTTTTTTCGTTTTGTTCATGTAACTTTTGTGAAGAGGTAAAATTGCTATAGTACTATATATTATTATTATAAATGTACATTCCTTGATTGAGATTAAAATATTTCTAGTTTGATTGCATTTGTTTACACGCTTGCCTCAAAAAAAAGAATGTAACACTCGTCGAAATCGTTTGAAATTGACTGCACATTAATGTAGGCTAAGGCTTGCAACTTTGAACGCCCTTGATTTTTAAACTACCCACCAAACTAATCTTTTCGTCTTCAAGTCTCGATTACAAGTGGAACAAATTACTGGTTGAGAAACTACTGACTGTCGAAAACATGATTTGGGTTAGTCGCAAAATAAGCAAGCTCATAGTGAAGTGCTTGTTTTACCATTCAATCGCCCTGGCGAATACATCCTGGAAAGTTTTTGATTTGTACAAAATCTGATATAATCGTCATCCAGAAAACGCAAAGGCTTGAAGAATAAATTCGAAAACAAATAAATGCTCACACACCTAGAGATGCAAAGGTATGAATTCGACCGTGTATAGCACATCCGCGCTGAATGACTGTCAGCAGTGCTAAGTTCTTTAATTGAGCCTAACTCAATTGCGGTATGCGCACAAAGCATAACACAATTGAGTTAGAGGAGTGTCCAAATCGCAACACGCATATCTGAAAGGTAGGTCTTTAGATACAGAGCTACACAGTTGAAGATCGCCACAGCACCTACCTGGCTTGGATCTATGTTCAGGTCACGCATAATCAACTCGACTATAGAATACGTTATTCAGAGGAAGAACCCACGGAGAAACTCTTCAAGATGGTGTCCTTTCCCCACTGATACGAGTATATGTATCTATAGTTCATCGTGGTCAACGAGATCCTAAAAATGTTAAAAGAGGATGACTTCAACATGACTCGGGTTATAAAGACCCAGCTACGCACTTCTGATAGTAAATAACTAACCCTTCCAAGACCGAATTAGTGCTGTTCACGAGCCCCTTCACATAAGGGGGTGGACCTTAAAATCTCAGGATCTTCAAGACATTATTCTAGATTTCAAGTTAAGTTGGAATGAGAATATTATATATGATCGTATAAAAGAGGTATGAGACTCACATTAACATATGCCGCTATGGTCTGGTGGAAAGCCCTTGAGAATAAGTGCCTAATCGAGATACAAAGGGCAGAAGGCATTGGGATAACTGAGTGTCTAAGACCGACTCCCACAGCAGCATTGGAAACCACGCTGAATCACATCACAAGATTGCGTTCAGGCTTAGGGAAGTAGGGCAGTGGTCAGCGGCATCCTTTATCCTTGGGAAACCTTGGGAATTAATTGTTCCGATAGAATTGAAAATAATTACACTACTTTTCAAACCGAAGTTAAAGACGGAAATATAATCGGGAAATCTATAAATGTGTAAGTAGATAGGCTTTGAAGTCCAGTTAAATCAAGACTAGTAAAACTTTGCAAGGGTCAAATAAACGAAATATCAGGAACCAATACGGTGACCCGATGTTGGGTACCAGGGCATATGGATATCCCGGGCAATGAAAGAACTGATGAACATACAAGAAAGGGTCGTAATTGGACCTTTTATATGTCCCTTTATAGGCTCCTTCCCATCACAAAATCGATGACGCAGCCATAAAAAGAGCAAACACACGCTGGACCAATATAGATGCGAATATCCTGCCTTAGCCAACAGAAGACTGAGGACTTTTGGTAATATTTTCTTCGAGGAGATAGAGGCTAAAATAATCTAACTTTGAGCTGAGAAATCGCCTGGGATTCATATCTCTATCCGAGTGGTTCTAATCCAGCGGCTTTTCTTTTCAGATGCCCAGGGTATACGATAATGGGCACAATGGATCCGATTGCTGATCTAAATGAGCAGTGACTCTTGTCATAGAGTACCCATCTACCTAACCTAACCTAACCTATGTATACCCCAACTGCAGATAAAAACCGCAAAATTAAAAATAAATTCCGAAGCATGATATTACAATTACCTTTAAATAATATTTACTAATATATGGGTATCATAAAATCGAAAAGGGGGAAATAATTATATCGGGAAATAAAGCGCTCAACTTTGATAAAAGGAATGTGATTGGTTAATTTTGTTGAGCTACGAGGCACAGGAGTCATTAGCACCGGATTGCTTTATTCCATTATTCACTAAGCATCCTAGCCGCGCTGCGTTAAGTGCGCTGGAAAACACTCTTCTGAAAATTGCAGTTTAAGCAAAAATGAAAAAGTTAACTGCAAAGGAAGGAACCCAGCAAATTATCGAGGTTGCGAGGTCGCAATGGAACTACAGATGCGACGGAGAAAATCTACAACGCCGACTGTGCGGGGAACGAAATCAGTCGATCGGGCTCCTAAGTCGGTAGAGCGCGTTGCTAAGCAAACTGAGCGGGCTCGAATCAGCAGTGCAGACTCTTGAACCAGTCAATCAGCCCTCTAAGCTGATTAAAAGTACGTCGAAGTCGTCCACTGAACGAAAAATGACCTCGGATAAGCCAACGAATCCCAGTTTTCTGACGTATTCTCAGGCTGCAGTCAAAGCAAACAGACGAAGCGACGGGCCACCCTCTGATTCGTTGAAATAAATTCTGAATTGCATTTACGCTAAGTTCGAGGAACAATGTGAAACGAACAAACGAATTCTCGAACGTCTCAGTAACGTCGAAAGCTTTTGTATGGCTAACCTTATATTTAAATCTAAGTAGATATGGACTCTTTGCTTAAAATTATAACATGGAATGCAAACGGACTCTTACAAAAATCTAACGAAGTAGAAAATTTTCTAATGAGAGAAAATATCGACATATGTTTGATCTCCGAAACCCATCTAACAAGGGAATCGCAAATAAATATAAGAGTCTACATTGGTTATCACGCCTATCATCCTTCTGATAGAGCGTGGGGCGGTTCGTCCTTATTCATTAAAACTAACATCGAACACTCGGTCGATATAAACATAGAGCTGGAAAAACTTCAGTTGTGCGCGGCAAGGGTTAAAAATAAACACTTGAACTAAAATATAGCGTCTGTCCGCCGCGATGCTCGCTCGAAAAAGACGACTACTTTCTTGTCTTCAATGCCCTTGGTTCAAATTTCCTTATTGGTGGAGATTTCAATGCGAAGCACACCCTCTGGGGTTCAATCTTCTAAAGGAAAAATTCTCTACGAAGTGGCAAATGAATTCGGTTGCTGTTTTTATTCGACAGAAAAACCCACCTATTGGCCAACCGACTCAGAAAAAATTCCCGATCTTATCGATTTTTTTCGTTTCAAAAGGTATTTACAACAAATTTATTACAGTCGAAGAAAGTTGTGATCTCTCTTCTGCCCACTCTCCGGTAATTTTATTACTTGGTGAAGGGTTGACCAAGAAAGAAGGACCTCCAAGGCTTACTAGCAATAAAACAAACTGAGAGGGCTTTAGAAATGATTGTGAAACAAATATCACCTTAAATGTATCACTTAAAACACCTTGTGAACTGCAGGACTAAGTTGATTGTTTCGTGGAAGCAATCAATAGAGCGGCATGGTGAAACACTCCTTCTGGAAGCTATAAGTTAACCGCAACGAAAAGTATCCCAAATCATTGAACTGGTGAGGGAGAAAACAAAAACACGAAAGAAATGGCAAATCACTAGTGCACCGTAGCATAAAAAGATCCTTAACCGACTATGCAATTGACCTAGAGATAGTATTCGGGAATTTAAAAGCAATAAGATAGTGGCCTACCTTGAAAATCTCTCCACTGGAAGAGAATCAAATCATTCACTTTGGAAAGCGCTAAAAGGCGCCACAAGCGCCACAAATTCGGAAAAACGATAGAACTTGGGCCAGGAGCGACAAAGAAAAGGCAGAACTTTTTGCTTTGCACTTAGAAGAAACGTCTAAGCCATTCGACGGCCCTTTAATAACGCCCAACTCCCCAATCACGACATCTGACAACTTTAAAGTAAAACAAGTTGCATTGATTGAACTGAGGGAAGTGATTTAACATTTAAAGGCGAAAAAATCACCAGGTTACGACTGGATAACGGCGCAGGTGGTCAAGGAATTGCCGAATAAAACTCTTATCAAACTGCTGTATTTGATTAACGTTTCTTTCAGATTGCTCTACGTTCCGAGACAATGGAAAGTCGCCGAGATTATAATGGTCCCGAAACCAGGCAAACCTCTGAATGAGAAGAAATCATATCGGCCTATTTCCCTATTTCCCTATTGCCGGTTATATCTAAAATATTCGAAAAGTATTTTCTAAACGACTACAACCCGTAATCGATGAAAGACGTCTGATTCCTGACCATCAATTTGGTTTTAGAATCAAACATTCTACAATCGACCAAGTCCACAAAATAACTGAGGTGATTGAGAAAACTCTCGAAGAAAAAAAGATTTGTTGTGGTGTATTTCTTGACGTCTCAGAAACTTTCGATAAGGTTTGGAATGAATGCTTGGAGTATAAATTGCAAGGACTATTGCCACGGCAACTCTTTCTAATCTTACGATCGTACCTCACCGAAAGACTTTTTCGTGTTAAGCACGGAAATGATTACTCTGAATTCAAGGAGATTGCGGCCGGAGTCCCACAAGGAAGTGTCCTTGGCCCGCTTCTACATTTACTCTACACGCGTGATAGCCCGCAGGAAAGAAACTGCGTCGTCGCCACGTTTGCGGACGATACGGCGATATTGACAACGGGCGATACAATTGAAGCAGCAACTGAAAAGCTGCAACATGCTATTAATAAAGTCCACGCTTGGACGAATTCTTGGCGTATTGTGCTGAACGAAAGCAAATCTACTCACGTCAACTTTATCTACAAAAAAGTGGATAGATTATCTGTATATTTAAACTCGGCTCAAATACCGTACGCGAACGAAGCAAAATATCTAGATGTTAAGCTTATATGGAAATCGTACGTAAAAAAGAAACGCCACAAGCTCGAAAACAAATTCCGACAAATGTACTGGCTACTCGGAAAACATTCGACAACAACATAACAAACTACTTATCTATAAGCAAGTGCTAAAGCCAGTGTGGGCGTATGCAATAGAAATATCCTACAAACTTTTGAAAATAAAGTTCTTAGAACGATCGTTAGTGCACCGTGGCACGTACGTAACAAAGATATTCATCGGGACCTGGGAATTCCCAGCGTCGTCGAAGAGATACAAAATTTTGCTCGTAAACACAAAGATCGTGTTCACGGTCATCGTAATCGTACCTTCATTCAACTACTTGAAGCGAACAATTCAATTCGTCGTCTGAAAAAGACAAAACCTTTCGACCTCGCGTCATAGTATATGACGGTCGTGAAAACAGCAGGAACTTTCATTGGAATTTAACCTGTGTACTCGTAAAGCGCTACATTCTTTTTAAATTACATACGAACATCTTTTTCCAAAAATCACGAGTCTCGTAAGCGAAAATAAAAGTGCTGGATAAGCGTCGGCTTAGTTGTAGTATTTATTGTTGCTGTTACTTCCATTGAAGATATTTCATCAATCGGTCCTTGGGTAGCATCGGATAGGAAAGTGTTCTCTCCGACCAATTCCTCTTTTAGTAGAAGACTAAAATATTCTTCCCGTCTTGGTGAATGGCATCCTTTGTAGTAAGTATTTTGCCAGATTTGTTTCAAGGTTCTCATATAGCTTTTTGCACGTGAAACTTCTAGCAATAGCTACGACTTGTTTTGTTTCCAACTTGACATCTTTGTATTTTTGAAGATCTTCGAATATGTTGCTTTTCTTACGAGTTTTAAATGCAGTCTTTCTTTGCGGTCATTTTTCTTTGGACTTCAGAATCTCACCATCATTTCTCTTTTCTTTTTGAACTTCCCTTGGATACACCTAAGACATAACCAATACTAATACAAATAGAAAATCGACATATTATAAAATTTCGAATTTGAATGCACATTTTGATTCAGAACAAACACGAATCTAAGGACATCCAAATCACCTACGTATTGAAAGTTGAATTCGAATGCAGTTTTTAATTGAACACATAAACACGAGTCCGGTTGATTGGTTGGTTTAAAGTGGCCCTGACACTTTGACCAAAAGTAACTCCATGTCCATAGTATTGTCACTGAGTAATAAAGAGTGGTTCACACCGCCTACTCCTTTAACCAAAGGCATTTTCAGATCATTAAGATCATTAAAAAGGTATTCACCTAAAAGCCTTTCTAATATTGGCGAGTGCGGGAAATGTGCACAGGAAGTGTGTCACTGTTCCTTCTTCCTCCTCATTTATGCACCTCCTCTCCTACAGTAGTAACTGTAGGGGATATGTCCAAACTTTGAACATGCCTACCCATCGTACAACGACCGATTATTACGTTGGCTAGTTTAGAGCGGATTCCACTCTTCTGTTTCAGAAGTCCGTTAGAGCTTTTTTGATCTAGTACTGGCCATAGTAGACTGTGGTATTACAATAGTTCACCTTGTCGTGGATAAAATACTTAGCAAATAATATTAGCGCCTTAATGTTCGATACACATAGTGACCCCGGTATATCATAGTGACCTGGTACTTAGCAAAGGGTGAAGTTGTTGATCTTATACGTAATGATGGGTGTGAGGGATTTGATGACTGCCTGACTATCGATAATTATAACGGCATTAACTGCCAACCATTCAGCGGTTCGGTGAACGGCAGTGACTTCGATCTGAAAGGCGATGTAATGGTTCGAAAGGTTTTCTCCTCCGAGAAAACTCCGTCCTTGGTCTTGCAACCATCCGCAGACATTGCCAGCAATTTGAAGTGGACGGCAATGCTATGCATTTACTCTGATTAATTCGGTAGCCCAAATTCAAATGTATATCGGCGGGCAGGTGGCCGGTGACTCTGGGGAGATGATGGTACATCAATAGGATACTGGCGTGACCAGTGTGTTGTTCTCTCCGTGGCTGAGTGTTTCTCAGTCTTAATGCTGAATAAGGTGAATTGTTTGGAGCGACGCTGTTGGAAACATTCTCAGTAACTTTAGGTTAGAATCCTTCTCCAGCGCGGTCCACCACACTAGTATACCATATGTGAGAACCGGCCTAACTACCGAAGTGTGCATTAAGTTTATTATATAGGTATTTGGCTGTAAGCCCCATGTGGAACCTACCTTTTTTCATGAGTTTAGGGAAACCATGGATCTCTTGGCATGTTCGGTGACATTTTCTCTTCAGCTGTGCTTACGATCAATATTTAGTCCCAAATAAGCAACCCTGGTCCAGAGTCTCAAAGTGAAACCTATCACTTTAGCAGAGGTCAACCGGGGAATTTAATATTTCCCAGAGAACAGGATTAGTTAAATTGTTGGTCAGATTAACACTGAGACCACAGATGTTTGTCCAATTGACCAATTTATTTAGAATAAATTGCAGGTCATCGACATTAGCCTGATACTGAAATCGCGATATCATCTGCGTAAGCCACAACATTGCATCCAGTGTTCTCTATTTCTAGGAGAAGTTATAGAGAACTGTGTAAGTTCTAGAGCAGAGGGAAAAGCACATCACCCAGAGGAGTCCCCCGCCATGCTTGTCTCTTGACAGAGCTACCTTTACCGATACCTACTAAGTTTTTTAAAATAAAAAATGTTTCTTAGTCATAATTGTTATTCAAATAGTAATAAGTAATACATTAGACGTATATAAGGTTTAATAAGTTAAAATAAGATGGTTAAGTTAGTTAAGCTAGTTTTAAGCGTTTTTGTCTAGCATGTAAGAATAAATGAATTAAATTACTAAGGAGAATTTATTAATGCAATAATTTATTAATAAATTTATTTTTTGTTGGGGTATATGATTGCATATTTGGATTTTCTTTTTTGATACATATGCACGTGCATTTTACATTCAAAAATAAATTGGAAGACCAACAATTTTGCTTGATTATTTTGAACTCTAAATGCTGAGCTCTTTCCAAAACTTTTTGCCTTTGAAACTTGTCGCATTCTGTAATGCGCTTTCTAACATCAAAAGCTTTAAAATTGTTGGGAAAATAAAGTCTCTATTTTTTTACATCACATCTGTACGTTGTTACATACAGCTCGGCGCATTAGCCTCTTTCATCTGTTCAAATTGATTACAGAAATGAATTTATTTTCAAATATTACATACAACTCAGGTCTTATCCTTGACCCAGATAACTGCATTAAAACGCTGACGATGACGATACTGCCGCCGGCCACCTAATGTACATCTGTATCTATCTGCGTCAAACGTGCTGGACTTTCGGGACCAACACACCATTTGCCCTCCTCGTCTAGTACTTTTCGATTCCGAGAAATCATCTATATGCAAATTTTGCTCATTTGCTGGAATCGTGATGAAAATATGCTCTGGACAACTATGACTACGCAAAGGGATACTGGGCGCCGTATAGCATGTTCGATGTCCTTACTGGAATTTGCCTTGGACTGACTGACATTATCAATTGATTTCATTAATGTTATCTGCAAGGACCCTAACTGTGGATACCATGACGTTAAACGAAATGAACGTTCATTTGTTTAGGTTTCGTTATGGTACATATTAAGAAACCACTTTTACGTCTTTATGGCAAGGATGCATAAATTCACACCCTTGTGGGCAGAAGAACTTCCAGAGACAAACACATAAATAACACTGTATGATTAAGCACATGCAACAACAGACATGATAATCGTCTCTTATCCTGGGAAGCCTTTTGAGATTACACTCAAATAACACAACGCTAGAACGCTGACGGGCGCAAGCAGAACGCGCAACCCGAAGACACTCTTGGCCACATCCGTGATCGGGATGCCGTCTTGTAGGTATCCGTAACTGCCTTAATGTGTGTAGTTCTAGAGAAACTTTTTTGTATAATGCGCAATGAAAAGAAATTGAATTGGTTTACCGTCTTTCCTCGGTACTTGCGCGAAATCCCTGTACGTAATATGTTCATATCGCGACAGTGTAATCCTGTTTACCGTAGACAAGTTGATGCCCTTGTAAATCACTCCTCGGCGTCACTTTGCATGAGAATCCACTTTACATTATCTCATACACACAAAGGCGTTAAGTGGCACATTCGCGGGATTTGAAGGATATACACTTACTTTTTTTTTCCGCTTTTTTTTTGCCTTTCTTCAGTTCGTGTCCTTTTGTTTATCATTTCGAATGTGGAATGCAGAAGATGTGAATGGGAATTTGTGGAATAAAGGACACCGTTTCATGGTCTCGTACAAAAAGCATGTTTAATGTGTCAACATGTTTGTCTGGCAAGCGATTTCCTGTCAAAAAGGGAATTTCAATGGTCTCGTTTAAGATCGTGGGACAAGCAGAGGTATGATATGTATGGTTGGGTGCCTATGGAGGTGAGTCTTGCCTTGTCGTTTGTAATTGCAATTCATGGTTGTTCAACATAATCGAGTGTTTGGATAGCACTGCTCTTAACAAAATGGATATAACTTAAGACTGTCGTTGGGCTTCTCAGCCTTCTGATTTAGCAAGCTGAAGTTATATCTTAGATAATATTATATTAGGAAGAATATGCAAATTTAGTGCTGCTTTCTTTTCTATTGTGTATTCCTTTGTTCGTGTAGTCGCTATCTCTGTCATTCTTTGTTGGAACCGGGATGACCACTAATAAATCATTTCATGTCCATCGGGGGACCATTCACAAGCGACTATAATTCTCTATAGTCCTCTAAGTGTGGATGGGATGTGGAAACAGAATTTCGCAAATCTTTATATTATCTTTGTCAGCCTTCAAATCTTTATTTTATCTTTGTAACCCAAGAATATCTAAACGAATTTGGACGAAATTTGGCTTATGGAGTTTATATAGCATGTTAAGGACGAGGGGTTTAAAATATTTTCGAATTACATTTTTCATACGACCAGCTCAAGTACGATTTAACAGATTTTGATGAAATTTGGGATTTGAGTTGTATCGTAGGTGTAGATATATCTGTTTATAAAATCATCGAAATCGGGGGGAAACGGGGTAACAAATGTTGGGGTGACTTTTCACCATTTGTTGTTAAAACCTGCTTGTGCCAGAAGATTGGTACAATTTCTCTTTACTTCCATACAACTTTACATATTCTCATTTTTTTTTAAAGATTTGCCATGGTTATATTCTCGTTGATAGAGACGTAGAAGGGGCGCCTCACAGTGGAGTATTTGAATGAAAATAAAAATAATTTTATTAATAATTTTTCTTCATTTGACAATATTTTATTGAAATTTAAAAAAATATTTAAAAAAATTTTTTTTTTTTTTTTTTTTTCAAGGAAATATTTTTATATGTATTTGACATTTATACGTATGTTTAAATTAGTTTTATTCTTCTTTGTCTTCACCTAGAGATATACTGTTTCCAAAGTTGTTTGATTGTATTCATGACATCCATGTTAAAATCTGTTCTAGAGAACTTTCTTGCAAAATTGAATCTAAATATTTTACCTGAAAGACTAAAATATTTGTTTATTATCATGTTATTATTTAATGAATTAAAAAACCTTCAGGTTGGTTTTTTAATTTGTTGTATCTTGTTTCTGCTGCTTAAGGCATTTTCTATAATATTAGATTCGTGAATTGAAATTGTATGCATAGTCTTAGTCATAGGATACCACGGGTATAACTCCAAATTTTTGCTGTATCTATGGTGTGTACACAAAATTTGAAAGTATCGATTTTGAATTCACTAGAAAGTGTCTCCAAGATTATTTTGAACCGGTATATCAACTGAATATCGGTAGCAGTTATTTCAGCGGCAATTTCTGAACTACTAAAAACCTTCGACTGGTGTTTCCACCATTCGTATTTCCGAACCCAGCTTTTGGCACAACCACAATAAGGCCCACTTGTTGGATTTCAATTTTTTGTTCCCTAATCTTGTCTTTATTCTCTTTGTAATCGAAGCTGCCATTATTATCGTTTTATGGAGTGAACCAATTTTAGTTTAGATGTAATTTATTTCGCTTTTAGTTATATCTGTAGTCTTTTTAACAAAATTTATTCGAAAAGGTCTACAAAATGGATAAAAAGATGATGTTGCATTTTGCCAGATTATTTTTGAACCACGAAGCAATCGCAAATGTACTAGTGAACTTTGAAATATGTAGAGTCCGAGTCCGTACTATTTGCAAACTTTTTTTTGTATTGGGTTTATTGTGATTCGTCACAACCCCATTTCGATAATAATTCTAAGGAACTACACTCATTTTCATGTGACCTCTTGTGAATATATCAGTAATCTGGTAATAATGTGATCTAACAAATCCTGAAGGTTAATCTCGTTAAAGGTTTCAGTTACATTGTATGCAGGGTACCAATCTTTTTTAGGTTTTTGAAGTAACAGGGAAATAAGCTTTCGTCACTTGTTGTTATAATTTCATATTGTTTTCGCGATAAACCCGCTTCAACAAACATGGAAAGGGCTCTTAACGTTGACATTTCCTCTTTTTTTATTTAAGGCTATTACAATAAGCTTTTCTATACTTCTACGCTCTTCCCGGTAATTGAACGATTTCATTCAACACTTTTGAACTACTCTGCCAGCTTTTCTTAATTTTATCTGAGTGGCAAACGCTAGTTCCTCAGTTTGGAGGTTTTCTCGAATATTTTGCATTTTTTGTCTCCTACTCCTTATGCATTTGGCATCATTCATTATTTTTTTTTTAAATAAAACTGCCCGTTCTTTTTTTTCAAAATTTAGAATTGAATTTCGAATTATTTCCACTGATCACAGATATGAAATTTGAAGAAAATCCGTCCAGCCCTTCAGGCTGCAGTTGTCCATACTTACATACAAACAGGCAGTCAGACGGAATTAAGAGACCCACTTTTTTGAGTTTCTTTATTATAGCAAAGTCAAGTTTGGAAACCAATACTTGCCCTTATGTGCAAGTAAAATGTCTTCCAACGAGTCTCGCAAAGTCTCTAAAAAATAATGTTGCCTGAATTTTGCTTGGGTAATTAGGAAAGCAGGGAAAATGTTGTTTTACTAGAGCAGCGAACAATGCTTTACAACTGTCGCAATGGGTATTGGAAGCTTAGCCGATCTATTCCTGTTCTAATCACCACAATCCGAGAAACATCCGCACGAGTCTTTTTAAGAAGTTCATTTATACTGGTCCAGTCATAGGTGGTCAAATATTTCTAGATAATCATACAGCTAGTTTACTTACTACTATCCTCCTGGCTGTACCATTCATTAATGGTTTCTGTTTCTTCTGACCTACTGTCTACACAAATTTTAATTTTATATGGACACACAGTTTTTTATCTCGAGGGTAGATGAAAAACTTCTATAAACACTTTGAGGACCTATAGTAGCATGAGATTCTTATTCACTAAAGACATCTCCCTTCGATATAAATTTGTTAGTTAATGCAACTAAA
Organism: Pocota personata; assembly: GCA_963082735.1. Classification (NCBI taxonomy): domain Eukaryota; kingdom Metazoa; phylum Arthropoda; class Insecta; order Diptera; family Syrphidae; genus Pocota; species Pocota personata. Next base: position 212,199,362 of record OY720429.1, read on the forward strand.
TTAGGACTTATCAAGCTTCTTTTTTTTCGTATCACGAAATAAAGTCTTTCCAATGAAAGTTCCTGAATTCCTCTATTTAGACACTGTTAATCTTTATTGTGCTACATCGAAAATTTGGTCCTTTGTAAACAGCGCAATAAATTTTTGTCGTCCAGAATTTGTAGGACTGTATTATTAACACGTTTAATCGAATCTTGTGCTTTCGCGCAAAGTTTTTAGTTTCGTCTTCGATTGTTGAAATTCCGAGATCTATGTGTATATCGCCGAAAGTTTGTAATATATTAGCATTAGTATTCTTGGTGCAACCCCAGAGTTGTATACCATAGGTCTACACCGGCTTCAGCACTTGCTTGTGTAAGAGCAGGTTACTCGTAAGCTTGGAATATTTTTCAAGTAACCTGTACATTTCGAGTTCTTTAAGTTTCTTTTTCATGTGCGACTTCCATTTCAGCATTACGTCGAGGGTCATGCCGAGGTATTTAACCTCGTTTGCGAATGGAATACGGACCGAGCTTATAAGAATTTATAAGAATAGGCAAGTTGATTTCTTATAAGTAACATTTACATGAACAGATTTAGTTTCGTTGAGGGCGAAACGTCAGGCCTTTGGAAATTCATTTACATTATTCAGAGCACTTTGCAATTTGAAGATTTTTTCTTCGATCATTTTACCTATTGCTACGATAACAGTGTCATCGGTAAATGTAGCTAAGATGGTGCTGATTGCGGTATATAACGTGTAAATAGAAGATATGGAAGCGAACCAACAACACTTCCTTGCGGTAAACCAGCTGAAATTTCTTTGAATTGCAAGTCTTCATTTCCTTGTCTGACGCGGAAGAGCCTATTCCCGAGATATGTCAGTGTTATATAGGCATACACTAATTTCAAACTTCATACCTTCATGCTACACCTTATCAAACTCTTGCGAGACATCAAGGAATACGTTTGAGCAAATCAGCGATTCTACGTACCTGATCAATACCTGTATATGATACTTGCTTCTGAAGCCAAACTGGTGGTCAGGGATAAGATTGTTCTTCTTCCGCTTCAGTAGCTATAACATCTCTCAAAAATATTGGATATAATTTGGAGAAGCGAAATGGGTCTATACGACTTCTTGTTAGTCCATAGTTTTCCTGTTTTTAGTACCATTATGACTTCCGTAAATTTCCATTGACTCGGGACGTATTCCAATCTAAGTACAGCGTTCATATATTGAGAAGATTATTCACAATCAATGCTTTTCTAGGCAACATTTTTAGAACTTCTATTCTATTGGTTATTAAACCATAACCAGGAGCTTTCTTAGGTTTTAATTTCTTTATTTCTTTTTTTTTTTTTGAGTTCCGTTTTCTGCAAGTCTCTATTAACAACTGTTATAAATTCCTAAATGAATTTAGCGTCTGTCATCATCAGATTCGCATAGGTATCCTCGGGCCCTTAAAGCTCACACTACAGTGTAAGTCGTTCTTAGTGAGATACTGGGCTTTAAGCCTGTCTATCTACCCCTCTCTACGATCTGCGATCCGGCTCCACACTTCTGGATCTTTCGGTGCCAGAATCAATGAAATCAATGAAAGAATGTGAATTTAATTTCGAACAATCCAATGTCAAACTAAATCACGACCAACAAATTGCTTTGTCAATCTTAATCACCGAAAGTGCAACTTTATTCTACCATTATTTACCAATGCATGAACAGAAACAGAGCCGTTTGCAATTTGTCAATACGCATCCTCTTCAAAACAGCAGACACTTTTCAACCCATTCAAAACCACATGCACAAATTCAAAAATGCACTGCAATCAATCTAACCAAAAAAACATGCACTCAAGGAATATAGCACAAAACTCTACTTGAAATGATGGCAGATTTTCTGATACAATGTTAAAAAAAAAGGGTCATATGATCCTTTTTAAAACGTTTTGAATAAAATATCACACCGAATCCATTTTTAATCAAAAACCAAAAAAAAAAGAAACAAGACAACCGAGAGTCATCACCGGACATTATGAAAAATACAGAGTATTCGTATGGTTCCGTTCCGGCAACAAAAAAAAATATAGCAATCCCCTTGTCCGTTGTGCATTTGGACAAATTCATAAAGTAGAACAAAATAATTTTTCGGAGGATGCTCCTCCTGGGGGTGTACTAGAATGGTGCTTTGGTGGTAGCATGCAGAGGTAGTATATCTCATTGGTGCCATTTCGCGTACTGACCTATTTTATTTCATTTTTTTCTCTTTTCTGTTTGTCTCGTATGTCCTTTTATTTTGTTTTATGTTTTTTTTTTTTTTTGTGTTAATTTGTCGCATGGATCCTAACTACGCATTCTAAATGAAAATTTTTCACATGCATCGTAGGAAAAAAAAATCCAAAACTTTCAGATAACAATCACAAAATAAAAGAAAGACAAGCTCTTGCTGCATTGACTGTGAAATACACTCTTCACAATCAAATCGAAGATATTTTTTTTAAATTATTTTTAGTATACATATACGTATACACAGGTATAGTAGAAAATCAATCTTACCGGATTTCCTTGTGTAAACATTCTCGTACACATAATTCGATAACATGCACCTCTGCTTGGAAGATTGTTGGAGATTTTCCAAACGCTGCAGCTCGCTGAAGCCTGGGCCGATAGACCCCAGCACCAGTGCTATTTAATTTAGGACCATCCGTGTACCAAATCTGATAATTTGGTATTATTATGAGACCTTTGTTCCTCCACGTGTGGCGGGCAGCTATGACCACCTCGAATTTTCTGGAGAACCAAAATCTCTTGGGCATGATATCTGGGTTCTTGAGAATTGAAGCGCTTTGGAGGCTTTAAGGTCCAGAGTTCGAGGCAGCCTGACCGCACTCTGCATGACTCCTTTTTGCACAGTAAGATTGAACGTGGGGAACGTTTTCATTGCCCCAGTGATACCCACGAAGGCTAGATGATAAAGTCTATTTAACTGTTTGTAGCGTCTTGACTTGCATTATTTTTGCTCACCGTATTAGCGACGTATATGTGATTATGAGTTTGATAATGGCATTGTACGACAGTACATCAGCTTTGGGTTTTAATCCCCATGTTTTGCCGTAAGGGTTTTGGTGAGAGTTTCAGATAACCGTTTTGTCGGGGATTACTAAGAAATACTTCGCTTCAATGGATAATTCAATAGGGGTGTTTTCTAGTGTGGATTGCTTAAGAACGTGTTTCCTCTTTCTGGGAAAGGTTGCAAGTACAGCTTTTCCGGGGTTGATGGACAGGCCTTTACATTGCACCACTTTGCATCATTTCCAAGATGATGCCCTCGAATTTGCCCCTAAAGCTAATAACAATGCCATCTACACTACATACCCCTATACTTTGTAGCCTGATTTGGTAAATAAAGGGGACAGTACTCCTTACTGCGGGCAACTTCGGATAGCTGTTATTGTTTCATGCAAAACTCCGCCCTCGAGCTTAATGTCTACGTCGATTCATCAAATTGAATGAGATTTCACATTTCTAGTGAATGCTACTCATTAACCAATTTTATTTACTTACTTTACTTTAGATGGCGTATAGTTCGGGTGGACCTGGGCCAACAAGCGTGAGAGTGCTTATCTGCTTATTGCCTTCTTAGCCAAAGAAGCAGCGGTTGGCAAGAGTGATTCTTCTTTTGATCTCTGCTCTGGTGTCATTTTTTGAAGTTACAGCGGAGTCTAGATAGACTTAGTGCACTGTAGTCCTTAACTACCTCAAAATGATAGCTGCCTATTGTAACGTTCTGTCCAAGTCGATGATGAATGTCGTTTTTTGATGACAGCATATATGTAGTATATTGTTTAACCCTCGTTTACCACTAAATCTATTTTCTCCGCTTCTGTTTGAATACCTCCGAAAACACCACAGAGAGCCCACTGCGTTCTTCCAATTATGTTAATATCGTCGGCGTACGCGAGTAGTTGTACAATCCTTTCAAGTATGATGTGAAAGAAAGCACATGACAGTGTGCGCCACCTTGTTGTGGTCCTTTTCTGACATCATAAGACTCGGTGATGTTGACATGGCTCTGTATAACTCGTCTCTATACACGCTATCGTAGGCGACCTTAATGTTTATGAAAAGGTGGTAAGTATCGATTTGGAGGTCTTAGGTTTTTTTAAGATGTAAATATTTGGGCTATGGTGGACTTTCCTGGCCTCAAACGGCAATGATAATACGGACTAATCAGATTGTTGACAAAAGTTTTAATGCGTTCACATAATATAGCAGATAGGATCTTATACGCGATGTTGAGGAGACTAATACCTCTGTAGTTGGCGCAATTAAGAGGGTCTCCTTTCTTGAGAATTGGGCTGAGATTCCATTCGTTGGGCATATTTTCACCCATATTTTGCAGATGAGGTGCACCAAACCACCCCAAGCTACTTTAAATAGCGTGGCAGTTACACCGTCGGCTCCAGACGCCTTGTTAGATTTAAGCTTAGATATTGCTATCTTCACTTCACTTTGGTCGAGTGGGCGGAATTGTTGATCGTCATCGTCCGAGTTGAATAGAGCATTCGTAATGACGTCGGAATTTTGGTCGTCACCACCGTTTAACAGTCTCCATAAGTGACCTTCCCAAATTCTCAGCACCGATTGTGACTGTGCTACTAGATTTCCTTCTTTACCCTTATAGGCTTCTATTCGGATTTTGTAGCCTTGGTATGCTATTTTTACCTTCTGGTAAAACTTTTGAACATCATTCCTGCTGCGACACCTCTCCATTGACTCGATCTCACATTTTTCTTCTTTTTTGCTTTCAGATTTCGCAAGCTCAGAGGCCGCGTTCTTGACGGCTTGCTAACAATGATGTCATTTCTCATCTGCACTTAACGTTGACGGCATTGGACTTGAGAAATTAAAATCTGGCAGTCTCTTGCGATTGGTGGACTATTAGGTGCTAAATTTCCTCATAGTATTTAGCGACAGGTGCCCTTGTGAATAATGCGGGAATCGTGTACTAGCTACATTGATGTTTAACGCCGCGCAAATTCTATTAGCCTAAATCCATTTCCAGAGGTGTTGTCGTGCAGGCTGCATTTTCTAACGGTGGTTACAAGGATGTCCTCCTTTATAATTTTTGCGTTAAAATAGCCAAGCACGATTTTAACGTCATAACCTCCTATCGAGGAGCTCATAAAAGCAGTCTTTGGTCAAGTCGTCCTTTTACTCTGTGGGGGCGTGAGTGCGTATTAGGCTGATGTTTTTGAATTCCACCGTCCATCCCACCGTACTTCTTGGATGGCGGGCATTACACGTGCAGATCCAAAGGTCGTTGTCTTTATTTCGTTTTCCAAATCATCCTTATCCGACACTGTACGAGTGCATCACTCTCCACAAAACTTTGCAGCTACAATCAACCACTTTGAAACTAAACTTTATGCCAGTTATCCACTATCCGATTGTGAGCATTGTAAATGTAACTCATTGTTGGCCCGAAAGCAATGCGCTTATTTTTTTGGTTTAAGGTGGCCATCTAAATTAAGAATAAACCCAATTACACCACGAGCAAGTAAATCAGCGCACTAAAGTGGTCCTTGAAAGGGAAGGAAGAAGGCAATTCGTAAATTTTTTTTTTCCCAATGAGGGTGGTTATGGTTAGCCCAACGGAAAAAAAATGTTTTTACAAATCGAGTGCCAGAGGGATATGGTTGTAGATGTCGGAAGGAAAAAGTAGACTGGGTCTAGTAGTAGCACAGGCAAATAGATTTGTGTTTTCGGCAGCTCAAATTGGCCACATTCATTACGTGCGTGAGGATAAATCGGGCAGCATTTTTAATTCTCATATTCGCCTGTGATGATGATAATGGCTGTGGTGATGATGTTACTTTCGCACTCGAGTCACGTTAAGTGAGCAAATATGCGATAACCAAATGTATATTAAGGTCCTTGCTAGAATAGTCTCTATCTGCGTGCGAGCGTGTAGACAGGAGGGGTAGAATGCCAAAATTTATTTTACTTGTGAATGTTCCAGGGATATGATCAGATTTTCCCTCACACATCACATTTTTCCGTAGGACGTGGAGATTTTCTATGATTTTTCCCAGCATTCATCGGATTTTTCCCGTCTGCTGTACGTCATCGATGTACAGATGGGGGTGGTGGGTTAGTTAGGTTCTGAATGGCATTCAAGGATTTCTATTCAAGAAAATTGAATATTAATCAATGTTGTCTAATTGAGTTTGTGTAAACGCGGTTGGGGAATATTTTATTACCTGAAGATACAGTACACATTCCGACAACGCAAGAGCCTAGAGCCTTCGGAATTCTTATGCTATTTATTAAATTAAATTGGTATTAATCCTCGGGCCATGATGGAGGGTATGTGTGTGAACAAGCTTTGTGGACGTTCCTTCTAACGTAACAGTGCGGTAATATTTAATTATCGCAGCACAACAGTCGGTTAGAGGTAGGTATGCAACAAATAATAATGATATTTGATTTGGAGCTCTGTTTGATTATGAAACTTAATCGCATTGGAGCGGTGTTTAGTAGTTGAGTTTTGTGTGAGTGTGTGGATGATATATGGATATCTGTTTACTGGTCGGGGTTAGAGTAATGGCAAATATTGCCCCTTATACAAAATAAAACTTTTTATGATGCCTTCAGTCTCTCCTATGACATTTATTTGTACAATATTCCAGAATTCCTGCCCTAAGTGATGTTTTTCAATCTGCGCCTGGAGTACCACTTTTATGACATGTTTGTATTATTGTGCTTTGTGCTGGCAATTGAAGTTGGAAAATATGTATTTCCTTTAGGATGTTTGGTTCAACTGGGATATGGCAACAAGAATCCCTTCTTATTGAAAGTAATGGCGAACGATAGTGAAAATTAAGGCAATTTATTTATTATTGTTGAGTAAGAAAGAAAATCAATTTTTTAAGGTATTTCATGCATTTTTCATAAACAAATGAATGTACGATTCTTGAAAATAAATCAAAATGCCTAGTCAAGTCATAAATGCTGATATACGCATTTTTGGTGATAAAATAAAAACGAACAAGTATTTTTTATTTTTTTTATTTTTCTGTAAAATTTTAATAGAATATTTAAGAAAAGATATTTAAACAATTTATACAAAATTGTCTACTGCACGAATAAGTGAGGGCTTCAAGGACTCAATATTTGAATGTCGAGTAGAACAAGCCATCGCCTCTAAAATAGACTACAGTTTATTATCCAAAAGATTGAGGTCTGGGCTACCTGACGACCAATCATATGCTGCTATGAAGTCCGGCACTTTGTTTTGAAGTCACCCTTGTGTTGTTTTTGTCTTATGAGCTGGCGCGTTCGACGCATGGGATGAGTTCTGATGCTTCTTTAGATAACCGGGCATAGACATAGACTCTGTCATTTTGTTTATTGAACGATTCCTCAATAGCAAACATTTGTTTATCCGGCGGCGTAGTGATTTCGATTCTTTATTCCGTTTTCATTTTAATTGGGCTGTGAGTAGCCAGTGTTTCTTTTATTTTTGTGGGCTTTTTCCTGCAAAACGAAACACTTATCAGTGTTTCCATTATCTTAGGAAGAAGGGACATTAGTGTAATGGGTAGGTAGTTGGACGGAGAAGAAGAATAGTACGTCAGGGTAAATTATGTTTGGATAGCAGTCTGCAAGAGATGGATCGGAAAGCTTATTCTGAGGTTTTGTCAAAATAGAAAAACATTTATTCAGAACTTACCCGCAAGGGTACTTCTCTGGAGAGAGATAACGGGCGTAACGACCCCGCGGACCCTAGTCATAAAAACCCAGCAGCGTCTGACCCATATTGGGCGGCTCCCTGGTCAGCGTCTGTTCTCCATATCAGGAGCGGTTGTATACATAGAAAAAAATCCAAGTTTAAACTTTTCGCAAAAATTAAAAACAAATATGCAATGAACAAAACAAAAGAGATTAATACCCTGGTAGGCCAGTAGACTGACTGATTGGAACTACTTCAGACAGAAGAAGAAAATATCCAACTATCATCAGCTATTCAAACAGAAGATGAACTAGAAGGAGCAGTGCAAATATTTACACTCAATATACAAAAAGCTGCATGGGCTGCAACTCTCAAAACAACAAACAAGATTAAACAAAACTCTTATTCTCGCGAAATAAACCAGAGAAGGTAACTGGGCAAAAAGCAGCCAAGAGAAAGCAAACACTTTTGCAGAGTATCTTGAAGACGTCTTCAAACCTTATGAAGATAAAGGTTATCAAGGAATCGAAGTAAGGTGCGAAGAAGATATACCTATTCGACCGGTAACAGTTAAAGAACTTGCCAAAGAAATTAAAGAAGGCATAAATATAAAAATGGCACCAGGGTTTGATTTAATTACGGGGGAAATTTTAAAACAAATTCCACGAAAAGGTTTAAAAAAAACTAGCGCAGATTATAAATGCTGCATTCAAGTTAACATATAGATATGTGCCAAGCATGTGGAAGCTCGCGGAGGTAATAATGATTCCAAAACCAGGCAAACCACCTAGCCAAGTAACCTCATATCGCCCAATATCGATACTACCAAAGTTGTCCAAATTATTCGAAAATATGCTGGTAAATCGTCTGCAAAAGATAATTGATGAAAATCGATAGTCCCAATTCACCAATTTGGATTTAGAAATAAGCACTCTATAATTGATCAGGTGCATAGAATCATAGATGAAACCGAAAAAGCATTTGAAGAGAAAAATGTGCGCTTTACAATATTTCTTGATATAGCACAAGCTTTCGATAAAGTCTGGAACAAAAGATTGATCCACAAATTACAAAAGCAACTGCCGAAGCAGTATTCGAAAATTCTAGAGTCATATATATCAGACCGATTCTTCAGAATTATTCACTAGCGATCTGCCTGGAAGTGGAGAACCACTATAGCAACTTTTGCAGATGACACTGCTGTACTTGCTGTGGGAGCAACTGTTGAAATAGCAACAAAAAAGCTTCAAATGACAATAAACAGTATTTCAGAATGAACTTAAAAATGGCAGATTAGATTAAATGAAAAGTCAGTCCATATTAATCTATATATATAAAAATGAATTGGTGTCGGTTAGAACGCGCATAACTAGACTGAACATCATTTGATTTGCATGGGGATTTTTTTGTTGGATTCGTATTGAACCAGGTAAATACACTACCTACCCGGAAATTGGAAATTTCGGCCGGAAAAGTCGGAAAATCGTGAAAACCCAAAATTAATATATTCGTCACTATTTATAACCATACATTTAGTTATGTTTACATTAATTTTTAGTTTGTTTTGTTGCAGCCATACACAAAGGTTTTTTAAGTCATTCTTAATATGCTTTTTAAGGTCATTCAAAGCTTTACCACTTACAAACATTAAGGCATCGTCAGCGAACAGGGACATTTGACTGTTTCTTAACACTTTACAGATATCATTTATTTAAATTAAAAATAATAAGGGGCCGAGTGTAGTTCCTTGTGGTACACCAAAACATGTATTTTTGGCACTAGACATTGCACAGTTTACACTAGTTTTTTGAGTACGATCAAACAAATAAGACTTAAACCACATAAGTTCGTTACCTTTGACACCATATTTTGACAACTTTTGTATTAATATATCTCTATCAATTGTTTTAAATGCTCTCTGAAAATCTAAAAATAATGCTATAATTTTGTTACCACTGTGTCTTTGTTCTTTAAAGGTCATCACTAACCAATTTAGGGATGTTTCACAGGAGTGATCATGACGAAAGCCCGATTGGTTGTCGATCAATAATTTAGTATCACACACATATTTATAAAATTGTTGATGAGCACACTTTTCCACTATTTTCTCTAAAATAGGCATCATGTTAATGGGCCTAAATTTGTCACACATTTTTGTACTGGGCTCCTTGGGTATTGGAACAACTATCGATTCTTTTAAGTTTCTAGGAAATTCACCACTATTTCAATAGAGAGGCTCGACTTTCGAAAGGGACATTTATAATTTAATCAATTTTAGGCGGAACGAAGTTCGCCGGGTCAGCCAGGTTTAAATATAAAAACGTACAACACATTCCAGTACACATAAACTACAATGTAGTGGAATACTCAAATACAGCCAAATATCTGGGCATGACCCTAGATGCTAAACTGCGTCGAAAAGCGAATATAAAGAGAAAAGAGATGAGTTGAACATGCGATACAATAAAATGTATTGGCTTATTGGGAAATACTCATCCCTGTCCAACTACAGTAAGCTATTGCTATACAAGCAGGTTCTGAAACCGGTATGGACCTATTGACTCCAGTTGAGGGCATGCACATGACAAATAAATTTACAAAAAATCCAAGTCTTCCAAAATAAGGTTAGTACCTTATTTTGGAAGACTTGGAACATAGTTAATGAACCTTGGGACATGCGCAACGCTGATCTACATAGAGATCTTAATATTGAAATGGTTGAAGATGAAGTTGAAAAAGATGCTCAAAGGTACAATAGTAGGCTTCTCAACCACGTTAACATAGAAATGACAGAACTATTAAATACTGACAATGTAATCAGGGGACTAAGACGGGTAAAACCTCTTGATCTGTAAGAGTTAGCTAAGGCCAAGAAATTAGGTAACAGTTTCAAACAAAAAACAAACGGCGGATTTTTATTTTCTATCTTTCAAATAATTCAAAAATGAATTGCTTATTAGTCGAACGACTAGGTGCAACCCCATTCGGGATGACGAAAGTCAGTTCCCCTGGGAGGTTTTTTTTTTAGATCGGATTAAGGTCCCTCACTACTGCAGAAGCATCCCTCGCGTACTAGCTCTTCAATGTCTTTCGATAATTTTTCCTTCCAGCGAAATGAAGGTGAAAATCTCGAAAGACACAGTGGGGTTCGAAACCCAAAGTACGAGTAGTGTGGGACTCTAACCGCACTAAAAACACCTCCTTGATCAAACCAATCAACTAATGATGGACAAAAGATTTTATTTTCAACGTCAAGTCGGTTTTGAGAAATACAGGCTCTCATAAATGTCAAAAAAGATCATGGGGTTTGATTCTTCTTAACCTACGAATATTATATCATACATTTAAGACGTCGTTAATCTCTGGATTAATATGCATATGCAAATGCTCATTGTGACGCATTGCGTACTTTTTAATCACATCTGTTAAAAGGTCAATTTGCAAATTTCAGTGCAAGTCGCTATTTCTAATATACCATGGGGCATTCACTAATCCCCGAAGGACCTTATTTTGAAATATTTGTATTATTTGTACATTCGTTTTCTTTATACAACCCCCTCATTGGATACCATATGTCCAAACGGGTTTTAGTATCTGATTATATAATAGGATTTTATTCTCAATGGACAATTCTGAGTTATATCCTAACAAAGAATAAAGTTTTCTGTATCTAATATTTAGGTCTTCTACTTTCTTTTTAACATGTTCCTTCCATTTCAGTTTAGCATCCAGATTCATTCCCAGATACTTAGCTGTAGCTTAGGGAACATTCGTTATTCTTTTATTTGTAAAATTGATATGGGTGGACTTTGACTCATTAAGTTTAATTCGCCATCGCTGCGTCCAATCACATACATATCTCGTTAACTGAATTTTGATTTTGAGCAGTGTCGTCTGCAAATGTGGCTATCATGGTATCACTAGCATGCGGTATATTACTCGTATATAATAAATATAGGGTGGGTCCTAGAACACTTCCCTGTGGAACACCTGCTTGTATTTCTTTATAGCGAACTCTAAAGAATAGATTTGCTATATAAGAGTTAAGTATCTCATAGTACTGTCTAGGTAGATCCCTATGAAGTTTATACTCTAAACCCTTATGCCAAACTTTATCAAGAGCCTGTGCAACGTCTAAGAATATTGCAGAACAAATTTGTTTTCCTTCCAGTGCCTTTTCTATAACATTTGTTATACGATGCATTGGTCTATCGTCGAGTGTCTATTTCTAAACCCGAATTGGTGGGTGGGGACAAGCTTTATTTGATAGCATCGGTAAAAGTGAGATTGGCCTATATGAAGTAATTTCTGATATACGCTTACCTTGTTTAGGTATAACAATAATTTATGCTATCTTCCAGTGATGTGGGACATACTCGTACCTTTGTTTAAAGCAAGCATTAATTATAAGCTTGAGTTTCAACAATGTAGTGGAGGGCAGTTCTTTCAAGATTTGAGCATAAGACTGGTGACTTTCTATTACTTAGTTTATGAAACATAAGGAATTTCCTTTTCATCTACTCTGTTATAGAAATGAAGATTTGCATTTGCTACGCTAGGTGGGAAAGGTTTAAAAACATTTGAAAGGTGCTGGCAAACAATTTAACCTTTTCTTTTGGATCACCGATCCACTTCCCATCAGTACAAGTATTTAGCTAGGGAATCATTTTTGAATTCAGTGATACTTTTTTAAGTCTGTTATTAAGTCTATTAAATATGGTTTTATCCCCGGAATATCTTGTCGTTTGCCATTTTCTACGAGCTCTTCTTTTTTCAAGTATCAGTTGCTTGATATCCGTGAGGTATTTCACCGAAGCCTGTTTTTTTTTTTTTTTTTTTGATCAATTAGATCTCCCTGTGTAGGCGAGTGCTTGGGTTAGCAGTATATCGCAGTTATTTTAAATTCCTTGCTTTTAGTTTTTATATTTATTGTCGCTACTTGCATTGTTTGTTTTGCTATTTCTGGCAATTCATAAGGCTCCAAGGTACTTTTCACAATTACAGCACTAACTCCCCTGGCACTATCAGCTGGATGGGGAGAGCGGTAACAAAGATACCCAGGAATTCCAATCCTTGTTCCCTGTTTGAAATAAGTTTCAGAAATCAGGCAAACATCAATATCTTCGTTAAAAAAAAATATCTGAAATTCAAGGATATGTTGGAGTAAACCATTTGCATTCCACATTGCGACTTTTAGATTATTTTTAATCATTAATATTTTGTTGATTTCTTCCTGCTTCTTTGCTTAGCAGTTTAATTATTTTATCCGGATTATCAAATCTTTGGATAATAGTAATAAGCACTTCCTTTACCTATATTTCCTCTTCTTTATGTGTATTTTTCACAATTTGGGAATACGATTTACTATCTACGGGTGGTATGTTTGTTTTAGCAGCCATTGGCAGTTTGTCTAGTTTCATGTTTTCAACGTTTACTTGTTGTTTCCTTTTATTATTGGATGAATTTTGTTGGTTGTTTTTAGTAGCTTTGCTTTTCCTTTCTTGATATTCGTTTCCCATCGGACAACCTCTATAATTTGCTGGGTGATCACCATTACAGTTGATGCATTTTGCTTTCTTGTCCTTCTTTAGAGCACAACTTTTTGTGGTATTTTGATAAAATAAGTTAAATATGTACAAAGCCCTTAAGCTTTCTCAGATAGTCAGGAAGGGGAAGGGGAAATAGACATCGCCTTTGCCTTAGTTTTTAGTTTTGATTTTTTTACTTAATTGACGTTTTTTTAAGCCAATAACCCAAATTGGTTAAGCCATTGACATTCATATACATTTAAGCGAACAATACTGGACGTAATGCCAACTGCGCCAAAATAACCTACAACAAAATATCCTAATGACAAAATAACCTAACGATAAAATAATCCGACGACTCAATAACCCACAGCCAAATTACCCAACAACAATATATCTAGCGGCATGAAAGCTCAACGACAAAAAAAACCCTATAAATGGACTCCTTTTTTGTGAGTCAATTGAGGCACGTGGCCCACTTCACTCGGGCAGAAGTATTAAACTCATAGAATTTCACTTTCGGATGGTATTCGGGTGCCGGCGGATGATTCCGTGACTTGCGTGATCACTGAGCGGGAGACTTAAGGTTCAAACTCAGAAAACATCAAAAAGTTCTTCCTGTCACGAACGTTTGGGAAACATGTGCGAATTCAACTGCCTATCTAGTTATATGACGGTCAAGTGGGACTATTTACATGCCAGAGCAAATGTTGAAAACAAATTTTATGAAAGTCTGTTATAATACCTTAACACCCAATTTCAACAATTCTCATATGCAAATATCTACTTGCGGCTAACTAGGATATATTTTGAAGAATTTACGCTGTATTACCACCACACAATCCGATTTGGATGGTTTTCCGACTGAACAATCAACACTTTCATCATCCCATTAGTAGTTCTACGGTTTTGAAGATTTTTTTAACTCCACCTAATTAAATTTACCTTACCACTAGTTTACTAATTCTCAGACGTAAGCATTTGAATGAAAGATCAGGCTAATCGGATTTACAGCGCTTAAATCGACTCGATGTCGCGTTTTTCATATTATTTCTTCTTTTTTTCTTAGAAGCTGACATTTTTCACTTCTCTTCTGATTGTAGATCTCGTAAGCTCCTCTCGTGTCCCTAAGCAGCGTCTCTTTATAAGTCTCTTACTTCGCTGCGTACGCTTGGCGGCACTCTTTATCAAACCAGGAGTTTCTTTGTGGTGAGTGCGAGAAACCTAGCCATTGCTCATATGAACTAACGTTGGCGGCATTGGACTTCTTGACAGGTTCCAGAACACTCGATCGGCGAAGGTTCTATCAGTCTCTTGCAATTGTAGCCGTTGCATGTTAAATTTTCCCACAATTTTAACGCCATAAAGTAGGTTTTGGGGTTTTTGAACTTTGCCTTAATGCGGATTGTCATCAGGCGTTCACTCATATGCTTAAATCTCAAGACTTCTCGTCTAAATCTGCCACTGACGACAAATCCGCATCCATATAAAAAAAAGTTGCTTCTGTTCCCTGTAGCAGTCACTGTAGTTGATGTCACAGTTTCTCATCCACTTTTTGCCCGACCCATCCCATCGAACTTCTTGGATGGCGGTCATATCTGCTTTATATCAGTCTAGGGCCTCCACTAATTGCTCAGCTACACGTGGCCTGTTAAGCGTCTGAACATTCCAAATGCAGATCCGAAAGTCGTTGTCCTTATTTAGTTTGCGAGGTTCGTCTAAAGTAATAAAGGTCGGATATTCCGATGGCAGTAACTCACTACGAGGATTTGAGCGCTGCCGTTGGCCGAAGTAGCCCAAATAAGCTGACCACTAAATAGTTCGTCTTAACTGAAACTGTTGACGCTACAAGGGAAAAGTACCTTAGTTGCATTTTGAAGAATCTTTTAGCAATTGCAGTACAACTTCTTCCACTCGTAAGATTAAATTGTCAGAAATGATAAGCAAAACTTATGCCGTTTCATTTCAAACAAATATATCTCAAAACAAATTTAAACAATTCTTAGATTAATTAACACCGGAAAAACGCTAAAATACACAGCGGGAAGGAAGTCGAAATACATATGATTACACCGTGTAAATAAGTTTCAAAGATAAATAAATGCATCGTCTTTAAGCAGGTGGAAATGCTTAATTAAGCAGCAAGTTATCTACATTTGCCGTACAGAGACGTACACACATGAAACCTTAAGCTTACCTAAGTTCGAATGATCTGCTCCAGGTCCTGGAAGTACACTTGAATGTCTTCCCTTTGGAAAAAGGAAATTAATTGCTGTTCCTTCGTTTAATTTTATCAGTGGAACTGTATGTATCCAAGAAAGTCACTCGGTTTCCCTCGATTTCCCCTCCTACCGCATTGTCAACCTGTCTTTAATCCGTTTAGCCTCCACAAGATGACGTAGTACCTTATCTTTACAGACTCGAGAGATAATATTTTAAAACTTAATTTATTGGAAAAGCCGCACAACCTAGAAAATTTCGCTGAATTAGGATCCGCAATTACCCACTAACGCAGTTATTCATTGTTGACTTGTCGAGCTCTATGAATCGTTATATGCGGCACAGTTTTGATGCACTAGTCGAGCTCCTTGAGAAGAATAAGTATGCACACATAGCTGCTATACACGTGAACAACAAACACACTGATTGGAATGAGATAAAAGGATCCCCCGAATTCAGACAGATTTTCTGTCCTATAATGTAATTGGGGCTGAAGGAGGGCGATGCCGCCGAACGACAGGTCGTGAAAGAAAAGGAAAAACACTGAATGGAATGCGATGAGAATGGAAAAAAAAAGGATTCGCGCAAAATGCCAGTAATAAAGAGAGTGAGAAAGCGAGATGGAAACAAAAACAATTCTATTTCTCAGCACGAAGGACATGAACTTTTGTAATTAGGAAATGCATTTCCTTCAATTGTCATTAGTTGTTGAGAAAGTTGCAATGGCGCCAAATAGACGCCAGACACCGAGAGCAAGCTTCGTTTATGCGGAGAGTCTCCGAATGCGATGCATGATTATTTTGCAGACAAATAGCTGCCGTGTATATGGGAACAACTTTCTATACTATTTTTAAGGCGGGGATTATGATGAATTTTGTTGTTGATGTAGAAAGACAGCATTGCATGGGACTTAGGGTTGAAAGTGGATATTAATTATTGAAATTTTAATAATGAGGATTGTTAACGCGAAATGAGTAATGGTGTTAGAGTATTTTGAACGTTTGGAAGAAGTAAATTGTATTTGTAATAATAATGCAATGGTATTTCACTTGGAGAGTGTACAAACTAGCAGAAAAACATCTCCCAAGTGATGACACATAGATTTCTCAGAGCAAACTTAGAAATCAAAATTTCAAACAAATTCGTTTAGTACTCGTATTTCTCGAGTTATTCATTTAATAACGAATTTCAAAACCCCATCCCACTGCATTAATTATTTTGTTTGTACGACGCATCATTTTCGAAATCATTACCCTCCGGGTGAAGTCGGATATTTTGGAGGATTCCGTACTTACAAATTTAGGAAATTTAAAAAAAAAAAAAGGCATGCGTCTAATAGAAAAACTAAAATACCTAAATTTTGGTCATATTTTTTTTTCCTTTATGCACAGGTTTTGAGATATTCATACGCAAAAACGATTTTCACCATTAGAATCGGGGTAGAACAGGAAGTAGCTTGCCTACTAAGCTCATTCAGCTTCTTTTTTTTTATAATTTGGGCGCGCCAAATGGGATATGAATACCATTAAATTATTTCAGGGCACGGGCGTTTGCAGAAATTGAGAGAGAGAGAAAGAAAGATTGGTGTAGTGGGTTTGAAACTTAGGTGGTATTAAGTTTCAGTAAACTCCAAGGGTGGCATCCAGATAACTGGGGAGCTTGTTTGTTTTGCTTTTTGTCGTTGCTCATGATTCACAGTATTTTTTTCCCTCCACCTGATGTCATCATCACGATCAAGTTGCATTTAAGCCATATGACCACTCTACTGCCAGTGTTATGCCTTCGCAGTAGAGTTGACTAAGCTTTCGCTAACTATTGAATAAAATGCAAATTAAATTAAAGGAAATATTAATGAACGAAAACGGTAAGGGACAATTGTTAGAACGAACGCAAAAATTCAATGAATGAAAATCGTAATGAACGAATTTTAATAATTATCGAATGAATGAATATTTCGATACTATCGAATAAGTCGTTTATTTTATTCAATAATTTCTATATTCTATAAAGGTGTGTAACCTTTCCAAACTAAAAGATAAAATTTCTTCAAAATGCGTGCAACGTTAAATTAGGCATGCGACCCGGACTATTTTTGAAGATTTTTGCAATCTCACCTCGCATATCTTACCACCACGACACTATTCGATTTTTATGAATTTCAAATAATAACATCTACGCACCAGAGTAAACCAATGAACCAAATTTGATGAAACTAGTCCAGACAATTTTTAAAGATTTTTGAGACTTCACCACTTCATTAGGTGTTGATGATTTTCAGACAGATCCATCTGCACGCAGTCATGCTAGTAAACAAAATGTTATCAATTTTAATGGTTTTTGGGCTGAGCCATCTATTTGCTGGTCCGGACTTAAAACCCTAATTTCATTGAAATATGATTCAAATTCGCAGTCTCAAAGGGAGTAGCGTTGGGAATGAGAACTATCGGATAAAAACTATCGACGTACTCGATATTATGGAAATATTCCTTCATTCGAACTAAAATTCGTAGGCAAATAAATAAGTAAATATTCGTTCATTACTATATTTTTTTTTTATTACTATTGTCGTTTATTACTACTTTAATTCATTTAATAGCTGGTTGACTAACACAATCTTTCAAAATGTTCGACTTTGCCACGAAGTTGATTGCAATCCTGTTTCGAAATCGGTAATTCATACAAACTAATATCTTTAAATCATTTTTAACTCAAGACCTTCTGAATGTATTTCTCGTAGACTTAGATTGACACGTTACTAGTACCAGTTGGAGGGCCTAAAACGTATTCGAATCATTCTTCTCATACGCCTAACTCAAGAACCACTTAACGGATTTTGATGAAACTCATGAATTTTCACCCCACGTATTAAAATATTTTTCAATAATATTTGTGCCAGAAAATTTGTTATAATTTTCGTCTTACCTACTCATTAATTTACATGCCCTTAATTTTTTTTAATTTTTCGCATTAATAGACCTGGATTTTTGATTTTTTTTTTTTTTTTTGTTCAAGAAACTTTATAAAACAAAAATATTTTTTATATTTTTCAACTCATTGGAAGCTCGCTTTGATTTGAAATGTCACATGATGGGGTATAAACTTTTTTTTCTTGGGGCACATTATACCCCAAAAAAAAATATTTTTTTTTTTTTTTAAAATTTGTTCCACTACTATACTCGTATTTATACATATTTGTATATAATTTCAGTTCTGTAGGTCAAACGGTTCAAAAGTAGAGTTCAGAAAATAGTAATTTCCTTCATATAACTAACCAAAATTCTAAAAAGTGATTTTATAACTACCCTAAGCTACTGAGAAAGATTAAGATGGATCACTTTGATTTCATGTTAAATCTCATTTTTTAATAATTGTGCAAGTACTACCTGTCAAGTGGAAAATGTCGCTGTGCATTTAGCACGAAATTTGAGAACAAAAGTCGCACAACAACCATCGCCTTCTATTTCTCTATCTACCAAAGAGGAAAAAATGTTTAAGTCCCTTGAAAGTCGACTAAACAAACGCATGAGTGATTGCACTTCGGAGTTGAAATCACTTATTATGGATGTCAATAAAAATCTATCCGACAAATTGGATAAAATTGTGCCCGATTTTAATAGCGGTATAGAAGACGTCACCAACACCAACGTCAGCAATTATCTAAATTCAGAGAAACAACACAAAAAAACGCGGAATTATCTCAGCTTCAAGGAACACTAGAGCATACGAGTATGCATCGTGAACAAATTGCCGCTGATGCACTATGGTGGTGTACCACAAACTGCAGATGAAAATCTAGCCAATACATTCAATACACTGTGTATGTCTATTAAATGCCCTGCTACACTAGCTCCTAAAGCTATGTTCAGACGATTGTCAGATCTGACAATATTGTCAGGTCTACAAATGTTCTGACAATGAGCTGCAAATGAGCTGACAATAGCGAACTACCTTACAATGCTAAATTGCCAGTTCACACGGTTGCCATGATTTGTCCCAAACTCTGGCAATTTCATTGTCAGATGGTTGGCCTGACAATACTTTGCCTAGCAAAGTTGTTAGTTTGAAAATTGTCAGTTCACACGGTTGGCAGATGTTTGTTTACAAAAAATTTGCAGATTCGTTGACAGGCATTGTCAGACAAATTAAAATATTTTTTTTTTTCATTCTGGACTGAGTGAAGTGTTTTATTTTTTTTTCAGGATTTAATAATAAAATAATAATCGAAATTCAGCGAGGAGGATGAATTGCCACAAAAACGTCGGCGTGTTTGGACGAAGGATTGGGTGGCCCGCCGTCAGCAGGAGGAACTTTACGCAAAATTGCTTGTCGAATTGAAAGCTGAGGAGCCAGAATTGTATCGCAATTTTTTGCGTATGGATTCTAAACAATTCGCAATTCATTTCACTCATCGTAACAAATAAATCCAAACCGACAACGTAAAAAATAGCACCAAAACTTCGTTTTGCTCTTCCAAATATGAAAAACAATTATCTGCCTGACAATGGTCTGACAATGGTACAATTGTGTGTTCAGACGATTGCCAAATACCTGACAATTTCATTGCCAGATAAGTATCTGACAATGTCTTTTCTGCAAATATTGTCAGACAAAATTGTAAGTTCAGACGGTTGTAAGGCATTTGGGACAATTTTTACAGTGACAGATTTGACAATATTGTCAGATCTGGCAATCGTCTGAACATAGCTTAAGCAAATCTTTCGGATGAAGCCGAGGAATAACTCGCAGCTATTGTTATCAAATTTCAATCTGTAGCAGATAAAATCACCATATTAAAGTCCATAAATGAGATAAAATTTATTTAAATGAGAGTCTAATGCCCAAAACTCATGTGCAGAAAATCTGCTTGCAGTACTGCTGGCAGCTCACACATGGTTTAATTCGCGAAGCTACATGTAAATGCTGCATGCAGTGCTGTTCTGCAAGACATCTCTATTTCTAAATCGCTGCAATCGACAGTGATGCTAAAATACACAAAAAAAAAAATAAAGTTTGACGTATCTAGTACCACCAACTTTTGAAAGTTATTGCAAAACTATGAAAATATTTTTTTTTTGTAATTTAGTACTTTAACTACAAAAAATACATTAATTACTTAAGACTAATGCACAATAAATGGTTTAACAACAAGTTTGTGTTTGTCGCAAAACAAATTGTTTTTCTTTGGGTATTTTATTTGTGTGACAGTTATTATATATTGTTCTATTCTTGTGATTCAGCGCGCTTGGTACCAATAGCAACGGCTTGAACACGAATTTGCGATTCTTAATTAATATTTTTTGCAAACAGCGCGATGGACTGCGCGTATGTCATATTAATGCACAGAGTTTGTACTGTAAAATAGATGAATTTAGAAAATTGTTTGTTGGTTCTGATGTAGATGTTGTGTGTGTATCAGAGACATGGTTTATACCGAAAATTAAGAATTGTGTATATGATTTAAGTGGATTTAGGTTATTTCGTGGTGACAGATATGGTAAGATTGGATCTGGTACTGCGATACATATATGTGCGTTCTAGTATTAAACGTAAACTTGTTTTATCGTCCCCTCCCGAATACGCAGTATTGCTTTGTCGAAATTGTTGGTGATAATAGAAAAACTCTTCTGGGGGTATATTATTGACCGCGCAAACAAATAGACATTTCTCCGTTTTATTCGTTGCTTGATAACATCTCAACTCTCTATTCGGATGTAATTATTTGCGGTGATTTTAATTGTAATGTTTTAAATAATTGATTTATTTTTCTCTAATAACATTGACGACGTCTTTTTTAATCAATCTTCGGCCCCAATGTTTTAACACTTCTTTCTCCAATATCCCTCAGACTGCAATATATAGTAATTCTAAATTCATAACTCCTGATCTACTTCGAGATGATCTAGAAAGAATGAATTGGCAGACCCTATATAATTGTCCGTCATCTAATGAACAAATTAATATGCTCAATGAAGTAGCTCTTAATAAACATGTCCCGATTAAAACTAAAGTCATTAAGAATTTCGTAATACCCTGGTTTACACCTGAGATCATGGAACTAAAAAACAGACGTGACGTGACGTGAAACGATTTAGGTTGCCAGAACTCTATAATCATTTTCGCGTGCTAAGAAATGTTGTAAACTTTAAAATACGAAAGGATTAGCGTGATTTTTGTTTCAAGCACCTTAATAGTAATTTACTATCAAAGACTCTGTGGAAAAATATCCGAGATACTGGAATTGGTAGAAAAGATGAGTTTAATTTCTCCGAAATTGATTTAAATAACCTTAATAACAATTTTGTGCAAAGCCCTCTGTCGTCATCACTAAACATATTTCCCACTTATATGTCCATTTCTGCGGGATGTTTTGTATTTCATCGGGTGGAGCAGACAGATGCTGTTAATGCTGTGTTATCTATTAAATCCAAATCCTCAGGGCATGATGAAATTCATCCCTTATTAATTAAAATCATCTTACCTCTTATTCTTCCTGTACTGACACATATATTTAATACTGTTTTAATAACATCTTGCTTTCCTTGTGCCTGAAAAACAGCTAAAATAATTTAATATCTTTTTTAAAAAACCTGGTACCTCACAAACATCCCCTGAATTTAGTCCAATTTCGATCTCACCATTTCTGTCCAAAGTTTTTAAGAAAATTGCTCATATCCAAATATCATCCTATCTGCAGGACAATGCTTTACTTTGTAGACACCAGTCTGGTTTTCGAAAGCAGTGCAACTGTACGCCTGCGCTGTTAAAAGCAACAATGTCGCCTTTAACAGTAGACCATTCAAAACTTGTATCAAAACTTGTAACACTATTTAATTTCTCATCTTCGGCAGACGATGAGAAATCCTCTTTTATTCTCTTTATTCATAAATGACCTTCCCGACAGCATTACTTATTCTTCTGTCCATATGTATGCCGATGATGTTCAAATGTATTTTAGCTGTAAATTAGAACTTATCGAGGATGCTATATTCAAGTTCAATAATGACCTTGAAAGCATCTCTCAATAGTCTATTAGTAACAATCTCTGTCTTAATCCAAAACATCTAAATGAATCTTAATATCCAAAAATATAGATATTGTATAGATTGTATAGATGTAAGTGACTTCTCAAATATATATTTAGGGAATGAACAAATAGAACTATTTGACAAGGCTAAAAATCTCGGCATTTGATTTGCTAAATACCTAAGATGGGTTCTCCATGTTCGTACTGTTGTAGGGAAAATATATGGATGTTTACGTAATCTGGCTATGTCACAGTAGTCTACCCCTGTTAAAACAAGATTAATGTTAGTTAAAACTCTTATTGTTCCAATTTGATCATTTGAGTCTGAAGTGTCAATATACTGCAATGCCGAATCAAAAAGAGAACTTAATGTCACCTTCAATACCGTTACTCGTAAAAAGGCTACTCTACGAACGATGTCAGAATTGGTCACGGAGAATTGTTCCGATTTTCTTCAGTAGCTTTCCTTTTTATTTCTAGTATTTCTTTCGCTATGTCATTGGTTGTGTATTATGGATATAATTGGAATTTGAACAAGGAATCTTTAACTTCACAGCCGAATACATTATCATTACACCACGCCCAAATACTAGGAGTGAACGCTTGTCAGATATTTAAAGGAATTGTTGTGCTACCACCCTTATTTCTCTTTTTTAAACCAAAAGCTTTAAAATTTAATGTTTTATACTATCTGGTTTAAAATATAAACTTCAAAAGCTTAAATCGAAACCAATTGAGTTTAAGAAATAGAAAACACGGTTAAATTATGTTTTGGGTTTAAAATTACCTGCTTATCTAAAATTTTACTTATAATATTTCAATGCACTGATGCAGGAGTAAAATTTTAAATTAAATAAAAGAAAAGATTTTAAACCTCTTCATTAATTCCACTTAGTTTAAAATTTAGAAAAACAAAGTTTAAAAAGGCATTTCTCATCTTGTGACGAAGGGGACAAATGTAGATTTTATTCCGTGACATATTGTTGCACTCTTGGATGCCAATAGTGAACGGGCAATAACTCCAAAGCTTACCAATAGATGAGAAAACAAAACTATGCAGGTAGAATATATGTAGGTAGTTAACGAGAATTCAGTGGAACACTTCGCACATGATAGCGGATATGATTTCTCCGCGAATTTAAAAGTAAGAGATATTTGAGTAAATCAGATTAATTTTTTGAATAAATTTGTGATAATATGAGGAGTTCAGTCACATCACAAACTCCACCTGAAATTAATTTTAAAAAATTCACTTAAATCCGAGTGCAATTAAGTGGTGACCAAGTGACAAAGTGACCGTGGCTCAGCAATAGACTCAGATTCGAGTCCTAGAAAACGTCAAATATTTTTTCACGGTCCTACCTCTTGCGATGGCCTCCTGGAATTTTCTTCGAAAATTGCGAAGTTTGAAGAGTGCGAATGGCGAGTCTCCTGCTCCATTATAAACAGAACAAGTATTGGTTGGTCTGTGGCCTAGCGAGCCGCAACTGCAAAATCTTTCATTGTCCTTAAAAACGATTTCCCAGAGTGAATTTGCAAATTTCCAGGCCTTACATCTCCAATCTGTACTAATTTTAATTATTCTTCTTTTAATTAATCAGATTCAATGCAATAAGAGAGATTAAAAAATAAGAAAAAAATTAAATAAAAAAATAATGGATCGTTCGAAGCAAATATTCCCTGGAATACAAAGTCAAATTATTTATAACTTATAAAATGGGTAAGTCCGAAAGAGATATCTCCGAGGAACAAAATATATATATATTGTTAATCTGGAGTCAACGGTGGTGGTGTACATCAAGCGATTTCGTAACACCGGAAGCAGTGATCCCAGACCGAGCAGTGGACTTCCAAGAAAAAACACTGAACCATAAGATAACTTGATTATGATTATGAGCAAGCGTAATCAAAGGCTTACAGCACCACAAATCTGCGGAGAGATCAACAGGAATAGTGAAATCCAAATCTCCGTTACAACAGTCAAAAGGCGTCTTTGGGAATCAAATTTGTTTGGACGTGTTACCAAAAAAATCGGTTACTTTGGGTGCAAAATAAATAGAAACGAAAAGAAAGGTTTTCTTTCAACGTTCCGTAGATGAGCTGTATTATAGTAATGTCGAGTTTAGTCAAAATCTCGAGATCGAAAATGTTCAAGAAACCTATACTTACCCTTATAGGCTCAAGTAAAAAATCTGAAACATAACAAACTCATTGAAAGCTTTGGCTTATCCGAGGCACAAGCCTGGATAAAATGACCCAAGAGATACATACCTTGAATCGTTGCTAACGGAAAAATAATTCGAAAAAAGGCTTCGTTGAACAAAGGAACATTAGGATCATGATTGGAGCAATGTTATATTTACCAATGATTCTAGTTTTGTAGTCAATACTAACTGGATGAGAGAAGGTGAAAAGTTGTTGCGACGCACAGTTAGACATCCAACAAAAGTCTGCGTTTACGTGTGTATCTCTGCAAATGATTTTGTAAATTTGATTACTGTAACTCAAAACGTTAATGCTGAATTCATGCTGATATCCAAAAAAAAAGATTATTGAAGCCTGCAGAGTTATTACATGGAGCCGAAAGTCATGACTGGATTCAACACCGAATACGCCTCTACACATCCTGGAAAGAAGAAAGTGATGATTTAGACTGGCCATCCAAGAGAGTCCAGATGCGAACCTTATTGAAAACGTGTGGGCATTAATAAAGAAGAGATTTAAAGGGGACATAATAAATAAAACACAACAACTCATTCGGGCCATTAATGTGATTTGGAAGGGTCTGAGTAATTATAATACGTTGAAAAATTGAGCTAAAGTTGCTGCAGAAGATGCCAGGGCATTATAGACAACAATGGTGACTGGGCACCATATTCAAAGTTATTGCTCCCCATAAGTAAGTTTTGTCCTAAGCGATGAATAAATGCTTCTTTTTCGCACGATAGCATGCTTCTTCATTAAATTGAAGACCAACTATTCTCTCTTGAACTTTAAATGCCATATAAGCTCGCTGGGAATGTACGATAATGTAGACATCATCCAGTAGCTGTAGTGGAGAGACCTGTTGAAGCTAGTGTCCTGCAAGGCTCTTCGAGTAAATCCAATTGAGAGGCCGCGTAAATCCTCTTTTTTCTACGCAGAATTTCTTTTTTTCCTTCTTCTTTCTAGTTTGTATCACGTGTTTCAACATATTCACTGTTTGGGCTTTTTGAGTTATACCACTACTGACCACTCGTTATATCTCGGTAGTTTTTGGTAGCCCAGTGTAATTTCGGCTATCGTCATGCAAAGTTATTTCCCTAATTCGCTATGGAATGGAATATTTTTTACCAAAATATGTATGTATAGGTGCATAAAATATTTTACCAAAATATTTTTATACCTGTATATCGTAGTTTCATTTTGCAATGACAGTGGATTTTTTGTTTTGCCACAAATTCAAACGCGTTTCACTGGAAATTGTTGAATTATTATGCACACCAGTCTACGTATTTAATAAAATACCACACATTCATTTGGAACTTACTGCCAGTATTCCTCGCATCACCCGTGATTTAGGATTTTTTAATGGTAACCGCTTGACACTCATTGTCATCGTAGATAATTTATAACTAAAAAAGGGCATAGTGCTGTCCTCTTTATTTTTTTGTTCAACGAACATTTGTCACAAGTAATTAATTTACGGGAAATCAATTTCTAATTGAACACTTTCAGCATTTCCGATTCTATAGAAATATACTCGTAGTACTATGTAAAATCCAAAAACACAATCTGACAGTTATTTGTTCAAGCGGGAGAGTAGTTAAAGTGACTGACAGACAGTGAAGTGCAATGGTTTTGGGGTGTTTGTATGTAGTTACTGTCAAACACAATTCTGCGTCGCTAATTATGTCATGCGGGACATGTACCATCACCCATGGCAATAAAATTGTTTAGAGTGATTAATGATTAAATATAATAATAAAATAATAAGTTCATATTTTGTTACAAATTGGTAAATATTTGCATCAATATTGATGAATGAGATAATTTTGTAGCTTCTGAACATGAATGCCCATTAAAGCCGAGAACTAGTGGAGAGTACAAGGTGTACCAAAAGTGGATTTGTCAAAATCTGTTTTGGTGAAGATACTACAATGAACTCTATGAGATCTGGCGTTGCATGGTAGGAGAATGCTCCAGAGACATGCCTTTAAATATAACCTGGAGCTCATCCCTAAGGGTAGCATTCTATATCTTCTTAAAAACAATGTGCCTTCTATACCGATACAATGACTTAGATAAGGAATGTTCTCAAGTTGACGACTTTTGGCTACCGTACGCAGACTAAGATTGGTTTCTAAAATGTGGAGAGACTTTTCTTAACTCTGAAATAAAAGGGTCCACTTAACCA
This sequence comes from Pocota personata, assembly GCA_963082735.1. NCBI lineage: Eukaryota > Metazoa > Arthropoda > Insecta > Diptera > Syrphidae > Pocota > Pocota personata. Next base: position 212,226,244 of record OY720429.1, read on the forward strand.
GAATTCCATGCGATCTAGCTTAGATATCTTGGGATTTTTTTTCCATTGGGAGGTTGATATCTTCAAAAGACGAAACTGTTCTGCTATTGTCATTATTCTTGATAAGACAACATCGCATGCATTTTGCAGATGTTCCTTGTATGACGGCCTCATATCTATCATTATTTTCAGGTGCTTGGTGGCCGGGCGCCTTGGCTCAGTGGTTAAGTACACAATAGCTGAACAGAAGATTCAAGCTACAAATCCTCCCAGAAACCAAAAAAAAAATAGTTTTCTCACGATCCCACCTCTCACAAACATCTAACAAACATCGGAAAGTAAAATTGCCATAAGAAGTTTCTCTCAATCCAAAAGAAATCGCCCTTCCGAAACGGCATAAAACTGTAGGTTATTTATCATATCCTACCCATGTTATATTAAGTTTAATATATAGTTTGTAACATAGACCCCCAAAAGTATATATATTTGTTATCAGCATCAAAAGTTATCTCGATCTAGCCATGGCGGTCCATCCTTCCGTCTGTATGCCACTTTCTGAACCTTAAATTTTGAGCTAGGAACACGAAATTTGTTACATAACCTTTTTGGGAATCCGAAGCAATAAAAGTGTACAAATTGTTAAAGTCCGCCACAGACACGCCCACTTTTCAGATAATGTCGCTATTTCTCATCACTTTTGCTAGATACTGAAAAATATTGTTTATGTAAAATACATAAATACAAGAAGGGTCTCTAGTATGTGGCCCAAATTCGCAGAGTTAAATGCATTCTTTGTGTCTAATGTGACAACCGCGAAGAATTTTCCTGTCTCTCAAAAGACCATCGACAGCACCTCTGTTCCGGAGAAAAATGATAACCGACTGATATGAACCACGTTCATTGCCAGTCTTCTAAAAGAGTTCAGAAGAACACGTAGGTACTAGAAAAACGTAAGTGCAGATGTCATTAACCTCAACACACGTAAAATCTAACATCAATCTCGAATTCAAATTCTTCTTACCAAATCTCATTTCGTAGTTACACATCTACCTAGATATTTATGTTTAACAAAATGACTTTTCAAATTCACTGCAATGCAATACAGCTATTGGATAGGTGGGTCTCTCAATTTTGTCCTTCTGTCTATCTAAATGGCTAAACAATTGGACGAATTTACTTCAAACTTCAGATCTTGGATCTGTGGGCTAATGTTCAGTAGCTAAATCGGAATTATCACGTTAACCTCAAAATTAACGGCACTTAGAGCCAATTTCGGAAAAGTCAGATTTATCAGATTTATATCTGAGGTTATATGGACGTTTGTAATAAGACTCCATATCCAACTTTTTTAATACTAAAAATCTTATAACGGTACTTTACTTAGTAGTGGACTTACTTAAATTGGCCGTATTTAGGTTACAGCAAAGGCGATTTTGTTCAAAAGTCACTTTCGACATATGTGACGGCATGGCATTCAAATTTTGGACATATGGTAATAAAAAGTTTCGTAGCCTTATAACTATCATAATATAATAATTTTTTAAAAATTCAAAAAATAGCAAAAAAAAAAAAGCGCTAGTGACAAATTTAGTGATAAAAGCCATAGTGAGTTTAAGGTATTACGCTGGCGAAAAAAGAGGAACCACTATGAACTGGAGGCAAGAGGACTGGCGCCCTGTAATGCTGCATCAGAGTTCTGGAAGTTAGCAAGAAAACTGAACGGTGAAAGATACGTGATAAACAGATAGCTAAGTGCGAACATTCTTCTAGCGCACTTGTAGGTGAAACTTTCAATGGGCTGCAGCATCTCTCAAGAAAGTTAAAAAAGCGCTGAGGTGCCTGAAGGATGCAGATGGAACTCATCTTGAATTCTATAAGTATGGCACAGACGAATTCAATAGTAAACTTACGGATTAATTTAACAGTACTTTGGGTTATGGGCTTGTCCCACAAAGGTTTAAGAAGTACTGATCTTCTCCATTCAAAAAAATTCTGCTATATCATACCCTAAACGCATCGTATAACATTTTAACGTCGGTACTACAAAGCCGATTAACATCAAAGATATGTAGATGCCATTAGTCTTCTGAAAGAATTTCAAGCCGGAAGCGGGAAACAGGATTATCTCCGCTTTCCACAAAAACCTTAAAAACCTTGCCAGACTTTCGACTTCCAAAAAAAAAAACAGTCCTAAAAGCTATATGTGCTTAATACTGGATGTTTCAATTATTTACTGGAACTTGCTCGCGGATACGGGATTGAATTGGATATCGACGGTAATATGAGTTGGAAGCCTCAACTTGACCAGCTCATAGTAAATGTGGATGAATAGTCCAGAACAAAATTCCTAGAAGAAAAATCGGGATCATTTTATAAATCGATTTACAGCCGGCTTCAACACAAATTGCAGCATAACAATTATTTTAGGGATGATTACAGTATTGGCGAAATATCAATTATCTTTAAACTAAGGGGTGAATTTCTGAAGCTAAATTATGTACCACATAGAGATGATTTACCTATGTATATTCTGCAGCATGTTTAATTTGCCAGAGAGTAAAAATGTCATGCATTTTGTTGTTAAATGTCCAATCTTACTATAAACGTGAAGGCATATCTTTCGGAACGATGTTCTATTGGAAGATCAAGTCTAATCACTTCTCACTGAAATTAACATCCGATATTGCAAAATTTCGCTACTTCATCGCGAAAGAATACGAAGTGGAACCTTTTAAAAATAAATCTAATATCTATCTAATCCATCCTCTAATGCGTGTGAAACTTAATACGTGTTGTACGAAGTTGGCGAAGTAATCCTCTTCATTCAACTATCTGTAGAATAGTTCGTATTTGAAACCCCTTTAATATGACACAGTTAGAACAATATTACACTAGATATAGGTTTCACTTCGACAACTTTTTTGTCTTTCCTTACCAAGTAAGGTAAGGTTTCTCGGAAACGGCTCACGTCAACTGTATTCTATGGACTCAATTCCACATATTCAATATTCATACAAAAAAAGCGAAAAACAATGCTTATCGATTCAAAAACTAATTTATTTGTTAGATATTTATCTCTTTTTTAGAGAAGGCTTACCGCTTTCACTTAGCAAGAAATTAATGAGTTCAGCTAAAATTATGTTGGTAAAACGTTTCCACTGAAAAACAACTATTTGATAAGATGAAATGTGTTGGAGAAACAGGACCCATATTTTGACAGCGTTGATGAGTGTTATTTAGGATGATTTACTACATTGTCAATGAGGTCTTAACAAGACACTATACCTACCCGGGCATCGGTCTCCCTGTGTAACTAAATCAAATTGATTTCACTTAACTACCTTATAACCGATTTAATTTGCTGCATTAAGGGCGCAATTCTAATTCTAATTTCAGAATATCAATTCATAGAATCGAATGATTGTCTACTACTGCATTGGTTTAATAATACGTAAGATATAAATGTAATTCGGTAATAATTAATCCGGTATTGACCAAAGAGCAATTATTTAGCTGTGGGTTTTGATGTCAATCCGATGTGTATTCGACCGCATAAATTCTAATGTTTGCCGAACGCGTTTAATGAATTTATGTGGGTTTGGCTTTAACTTGTATTTTAGAACTTGATGAACAAATAACGGTTAGCACTTAATTGTTTATTAATTCCCTGAAATTGTCATATGCTGTTGACTATTACATAGGTATGACCTTCTACCACTAGAACTAATTACATAGACGTTTTGGAATGTCTGCTGCATCTCTAACTAGTGGAAAAGGCTTTCTGATGCGCTACACAATTTGGTCTCATCTAGAGAAGTAATCGCAAATTATACTGACACTTACATGTTCATTTCAGTTGGGAATAATTCTAACACAACCAAAGGATTTCCTCATTTCTGAGATTCTAAGGAAATTTCTTATTGATCCCTTAATTTAGGTTACATTTCAACCCTATTCACATCATTTTAGCATCAGACCACTCTACTGGCGGGGGAACCAAACGAATCCTTTTCAATTGTTATACCTATGTATATACAAGTATCATTCGATATGGAATCAACGCATATCATCGTTGCCCACACTCTTCCGTTGTCGCTGCAGTATCCAGTATTATTATGCTAGAAATCTTCAAAAAATAGAAACGTAGAACCGCAACCACTATCACCTATACCATTCGCACTGCCACCTTTCAAAAGATGCTCCATAAAAGTTGATTCCTATTCGAAATCAAGAACGGGTGGTGGTCTCTCCTGATATCACACTGGGCGGCGGATGGTGAAAACTTGACAAGCGTAGAAATGGATTCGAATGGAAGCACTTGTCGTAGCAGCATCATCGGCATAGTGGTGCCGTTGCTTCTGGGTGGAGCGAAAATCTAATGAAGAACTTCAATGACAAAGTTATTAGAGATCTGTAACTTAATTTTCTGTTCTCAAGAAAGTTTCCTTCCTGGAATGCGAAGATTTTATACCTCACACAAACTGATGGACCATTGAAATTTGATTTAGTACTACCTACATATATATTGTTGTGTGTAGAGTACCAGCACACGAATGGATACACATCCGCAGAGACATTATGTACATGGCAGCGGCGAGCAGCAGATATTATTGAAAGAGGGAATGAGTGTGGAATACGATTCTAGGATCCGTAGCATTACCTTTATAATGTGAGTAGTGAGGACGAGTGAGACTATTTTGAGGCTTCCTGTTGGGCTCTTTGGTACTGTTGAATTGCTGTAGAAATTTAAAGCTGTTGCTATAGAGATTTTTCAATAACAATTTTGAATAGAAGCGGTAGAAAAAAGCATTAACCACCATCAGGAACGATGGGTTTCATTCTGTATGGTGCGATTATCGTCGGTTGAGAGCCCTCAACTTGTAGTTTTCTACTGAGTTGTTGTAATCGTAAATATTTTTCATTTTGTGAAGTTCCATGCGATCCACAGTCCAGTTGTAATACAGTAACCTAGGCGCCAGATCTTTCTAGGAACGCCTGAACGAGGAAGCTATCCATGTTTATAGTCAGTTCCACTTGCTTATCTGGATCTAGGCTAGGGATGATATTTATTTTCCTCTAAAGCATTCGACACTACAAAGAAGCGTTTGACTCGTCGCACATCCCCATCCCATAGAAGTTTTGGACGTAATGTACTACAAGTTGAACTGAAATATATTTTTCTAAAATAGTAAAATTGCACATAATAGTTAGCTATTAGACTCATTTTAACAACAGAAACTTACAAGGTAGTTATGGTTTTGTACTTACAATATAGTTATGGTTTTGTAACCATAACTACTTTGATTTCTGCAGGTTATCGCATGGGTTAGTTACCTAGCGAAATCGATAAACAACGGATCTATCCAATACTATCGCATCACAATTAACCACATATACGTCGATGACTTGAAGCATAGGCTGGTTATATAGTAAAAAGTTTTAGCGCTGTAAATGACCATAATTTATAATTATGATAATTTAAATAGATACTATCAACTAACACCACGCTAAATGATGACCTTGATAAGTTGGGTACTACTTAGTGACTGAAATGAGAGTTTCTCTTTCAGTGAAAGGCAATATTATTGCAAAATGTTTGCCATAGCGATAATCTTGTATAAAGTCACCTCAGTTGTCTTATTTGTACAAAGAAACAGCGGTTGGCAAGACACGCTGGTGTCTTTATTCGAATTTGCAGCGGAGTCTAGGTAGGCAGAGTCCTTAACTACCTCAAATTTGTAGCTGTCTATTGTGACTTTTGTCCTTTTCTGATGACAGGGTATGTATATTTTGTTTTGCGATAACCGCTAAACCTATTTTCACCGCTCCTATTCCAATACTCACCAAAACACCACTGACAGCCTGCTGCGTTTTTCCAGTTATGTCAATGCTTTTGGCGTACGCGAGTACGCGAGATCGTACCCCTGATGTAAACTTGAGAATTACAATCCTTTCAAATACGATATTAAAGGAATCATATGGCAGCGCGTCACCTTGTCGCAATGTTGTTACCGATCTTGATGGAGCAGCGTGCATTTTGGCAGGGATGCCAAAACTAAACATAGCCCCGTACAGCTCATCTCTGTAAACGCTATCATAGGCAACTTCTCTGACCTGAGGTTCATCCGGCCATTTTTTGTAGATAAATTGAAGTCTGCTCCGTACCAAATCATCCCCAGATAGCCTTGTTCGATTTAATATTAGATAGTGCTATCTTCTCTTCACTTTGGTCTAGTGGACGGAATTGTTGTCGTTTAACAGTCTGCAGAAATGTCTAGTGAGTCTACTACTAGAATTCCTTCTTAATCCCAACAAGCTTCTGTCCGGGCTTTGTAGCCTTGGCATGCTTTTTATATCTTCTGGTAAGACTTCTGAACATCATTGCTGCTATAATACCTCTCTATTGACTCGACCGCATGCTTTCCCTTTTTTTTATCTTTCGAAGAAGATGGTGTTCTTCCCTTCTCTTCTGCTTGCAGACGTCGTAAATTCCTCTCGTCACTCTATGCTGCATCGCTTTATCAGCCTCTTGTTTTGCTGCGTGCTCTTGACGTTACTCTTCATCAATCCAGGGGTTTCTTTGTGGTGGTTGCGTGAAACCCATCAATACAGTGGACTTCACAAGAGGTTTAGAGATACTCGGTCGGCAAGGTCTCTGGCAGTCTCTTACGATTATAGCCATTGGGTGTTAAATTTTCTCATATTACGTCTTTGATGTTGTGGTATTTGGGATGTCCTCATTCCGCACTTTTGCAGCAACAAGGTAGTGATCCGAGTCAATATTGGCCGCTCGGAATTTGCGAAAATTCAAAATACAAGAGAAGTGCCTTGCATTAATCACAATGTGATCAATCTGGTTGACAGCTAGTTGATCCAGAGATCACTCTTGTGAATGTTAATAAACCCTGTCGTGGGCGTGAGCGTATTGGGCTAATGTTGGTGAATTGTGCCTTAATTAGAATTGTCATCAGTTGTTCGCTCACATGCCTGAAGCTCAAGACTTCTTGCCTAAGTCTGCCTCTGACGATAAATCCGCATCCAATTACTCGTAAGTGTAATGTTCCTTGTAGCAGTAACAGTAGTCGACGTCACAGTTTTTCATCCGCTTTTTGTCCGGCCTATCCCAACCCATAAGACTTAATCAAGAATCAATTTGAAATCTGTCAGCAATTAGGATGGACGCGGTTGAAAGTATTTCCTTGATGTGTTAAAGTCAACAAATACTGACAAATACCAGAAGAGTTTGTAAAGTAAAGTTAACCAAAACCGTTAAAATTATTTTTTTTAAATCGGTTCAAAATAGAAGAAAAATAATCGACAATTTTTCAAAACTTGGTATGCTATGATGTTGCATATGTCAAATGTTGTTTAGATTTAATTAATTTGCAACCGAAGAATAGCAAATTTTTAAAAACCATCCTATCAGCGAAATACCATAGTACGAATTTTTTGTCAAAATATAATATAAATATAATATATAGGCCTACTGGACCCTAAACGGTTACACGAATTTCCGCCAAATTGCATACTCACGAGTACATATGAGTAACTATGTACATATAGCCTCAATTCACAAGGCGATATCCGAATTTCCATTCTAACCTCTTGAAATCGGTTCGAACGATTTTGTTAAAATCGAATATTTTAGTCGGATTAAACATATGTTACTAGATAGCTTAGCAAATTTTTTGGAAAAGTGTTCATATATAACCGTATTTTGCTTATTATCTCTCGGATATGACTCAATCGTAAATCGACATCTAAGCAATATTGGACATACTCGTATGTAGGGATAGCATTGACTGGAGAGTTTTGTTGTTTCAGGCCCAGGTTGAGGTTCACTTCGCACAGTTGTGCTATCGCAGCGTAGTAAAGTAAGAAAATATGAATTATTTGCCATAAATATGAGTAATCACAAGTCCGAAAAAACATAACTACCCGAATACTTACCTACCATAAACTACCCGACTACTTACCTACCATAAACCATTCCTCCTACCCGAAAAAGTTAAGGTTATCTAACAGTGTGAGTGCTAAAAAGCGGTTGCCATAGTTTGCCAATGTGGGGCATAATATAAAATTATTTCAATAACTATACCTTTCAATCCAGATTCCATACCCATCAAAAAGTTCAAAGTCAGAATGGTGGTCCTGATGGCGGTTCGGTGTAAGCCAAGTTAATTAAGTGAATGGTATTTATTGCAGCCATATTGTATTAATTTACACCTAATAAACACTACTAGCGACATACGGAATCAAAAATATAATATTCGATATACTTTATCCCAGTAAATTTGTTTTTATTTTATTATTAAATGCTATCCTGTTATTGGCAGATCTCTAGATATGTGGAACCATAGCATCCGTAATCTGTGTAAAAGGATTAATTACGCGACAATGGGATGCAATTTTGTCTCCCTTTTTTCCCGCAAAAAATGTACGTACTCATATTTAGCTAAGGGCAAAATGGTAACAACCTTAATCCTGTTGGTTGGACAAAGTCATGTTTGACATTATCCTCTCGTTAGTTCAATCAGTGAAAAAGGATTTAGCGTAGGTTTTTTTTTTTCCATGGCATTTCATTTTGTATGGATTTACGATTGCATTCGTGCCACATACTACTAACGATAAACAATGGAAGATACAAAAAAAACCTGTATGACTCTGAAAATCCGTAAACGTTGAAAAACTTATGTATGATACATAGATACATGTATGATACATAGATATATGTATAAATTACGAGTTTAGCCATCATGACTCCGCTTTTAAATTAGAATCAAAAATGTAATGAAACCTTTAACAGGATTTTCGGGTGTCTTACTTACTTTACATTAGATGGCGCTATAGTCTGGGGAAGTTATTCTCGGTCGGCCCTTAGTAAGTCGCCCCAGTTGTTTGTTTTGCAGACTCTCCGAACCTGAGAGCTGATATATATTAGCTCTACGTCTTCTAGCATATTTTAATTCTATATTTGAACTTTTATATCTAATTCGATACCGATATAAATGCAACCTGTATTCGTTCTTTGTTCGTTCTTACTTACTTACTACTTTTATAAAAATGGGACCACAAATTCTTAAAAGAACTATCTTTCTTTGTCCGTAAGAGAGCTTTGCTACTCAGCCCAAACAAACAACGTTTTTTATAATCTTTTCTCAGAAAAGGCTAACCTATAAAGCGGAGACTGTACGCTGAAATGCTTGTGTAATAGATACCTCTTGATTCCGTTACTGAATAGCTATAGATTAAATGCTACTGGAAATACGTCTCATGGGAGTAAATTCCTCTGTAACAATAAGAATTTTGATAAAGATGATAGTGGAATAAAGCTGATGTGTCCAGCGGCTCATTTCAAGGGATCATTCCACTGATGTCTTCGTAACATCTACCATGGTAGTATCTATTATATAATGTATAGGCATACAAATGTACGTGTGCTGCCAGTCTTCGATGAGTTTGAATGTTGGTGCATGATCTTCTTTATTTTAAGCGAACTGTTTTGGGGCTGAGATTCAAACTTGAGAACAATTCTCAAGTCTCGGTCTAACTTGTGCACTATATAGAAGACCGCGAATTAGAGTAAGTTCTAAGCTAATCAAAAAATTAACTATCACCGTAAACGCATGCCTGTGCTACGGAAATTAAATTGATGGCGGCTTACAGATAGAGGACTTCGGCTTCTGCAGTTCTTCAAACGCTTAATGAAATTGCCCAATACAGCTTCAACTTATGCAATTCATTTTGAAACTATATTACCACTAATTTTTCTGAAAATCCTTAAAGCAAGATGTGACATATGTACTTTGAATTTACTTTATTTTTTTTTTTTACTTTGGTCTCAACTAACAAGTCTCTCCAGCCAGTTCAAGCGTGAACTTACTGCCTCCTGTTTTGAAAACAAAATTAGTTGAGGTCCTTTTCCACGAACACGCGTCACCTTAGTTAAAGCCTTCCCTTACTGTATCATCCCTCGAAAACCCATTTTTGCCGCTTTTGTTCCAATACTCTCAAAAGGACAATTGTCGTCGGTCGTACCCATGATGTTAACTCGAGACTTTTACAAGTCGCGACGCCTTGCCTAGTTCTTTTCTGACGTCAAAGACTTTGGTGATGTTGTTACCAACCTTGATGGCAGGGATGCTAAAACTAGACATGGTGCTGTACAACTCGCTATTACAGGTGAATTTAAAATCGATGAAAAGGTAGTAAGTGTTGATTTGGGGCTTCTGGTGTGCTTTCCTGGCCTAAAACCACACTGATACACATCAATCAGATTGTCGACAAAAGGTTTAAGGAGTTCAGACAATATGGCGAAATATTGAGGAAAATGATACTTCTGTAGTTGGCGCAGTTTAGAGGGTCTCCATTCTCGAGGATCGAGCAGACTACGAGTATGCTGAGTTTGCACTCGTCTGGCATACTTTCATCCGACCATCTTTTACATTTACCAAATCAACTCTAGCAAGTTTTAATAACTCGGCAGTTGGACTATCGGCTCCAGCAGACTTGGCGAATTTAAGCTTAGATATTGAAAAAATATATTGTCGTCGTCCGGATTGAATAGTGCACTCTGAAGTTGTGAATGAATGAATTTGTTTCTTTTTATATTTTAATTTTTGCTACGCTGTTCGATCTTTTGCTGCAGAAATTTGTTTGTTGGTGGCAGCACTGTTCTCAAATCTTTCTTCTTCTTCGGTCACTCTATGCAGCTTTGCTTTATGATGGATTTACATGGTCATGCAAATGAGTTCTGCATTTGAAGCGAGCTAATGCGTAACGAAAAGTCGGCGGCCAGTATGGAACAACACTACGAGACCCAACGAATTTGGACGTCGTTCCTTAGGCAGGAATTTAAATTTTTAGTGAATGAGAATAGTGAATTATTCTCTAGCTTTAGAATTATCCTGGATGGTCAACCACGAGTTTCCTTTTCTAGTTTGCCGCCCGTGCTGCGTGGCGTGATCATGTAAATCCACTTTTATAAACTTCTTGTTTTGCAGTGCTTACTCGGCGACACTATTCAGCGAACCACGAGTTTATTTGTGGTGGTTAAGGAAAACATGGCACATCAGAGGTGGCTTATTGATGGCTTGGTGGGAATGACGCCATTGGTCATCTGCGCTTAACGTTGGCAGCTTTGGACATTTTGAAAGGTTTGGGGACACTCGACCGGGAAGAAATCTGGGAGTTTCTTGCTATTGTAGAAGTAGGATGTTAAATTTTGTCAGAATGCTTCTTTGATGTTGTGGTCTTTCAGATATCCGCATACAAATAAATCCTGCTTCTGTCCCTTATAGCAATCACAGTAGTAGATATCACAGTTTAATGGCGCGGATGTCTGTTTTACAGCGATCTATGGACATGTTATGTGTCCAGATCCGAAAATCGTTATCCTTATCCTTATTTCGTTTGCGTGTTTCGTCAACAGTAAAATAGTCTTTATCTGAAAATTATAGTTCGTCCCTAACTACAGTTTTTTTTGTACATACCATGCCCTTACCCCGATGCACAACCCCAAATTGGAGGGTCAGAAACCTTATTATAACCCTAACATGAGGGCCGGATTACCCTGATGCCAGTAACCCACTAAGGGGATATGAGAGCTGTCGTTAAGGGTTCATGCGAAACTATCACTTTTTTCCACCATCCTGACTTAGTCCTAAAAATTCTTATTTAACCTGATCTACGAATCGCTGGCCTGACAAAATTTGAATGAACTGAGAAATGTACAAGACTCTAAATGACCAGTTCCTTTACATGTGAAGGTACAGTAAATGCATCTGCTAACCCCAGCAAAGTGAAAAATTCAAATTAGGTAACTCTTTGTCTCTAGTCTAGAGCATGTAATCTTCTTACTAATTTGCGGTGCATTCAACTACAATTGGTCCTTATACGCTGTGACATTCGAAACATCCTGACTCAGCTTTGCAGAAAGTTTTAAATGTTCTATTTTATTCAAATGTAACGACTTCATTCAACCATGCAAATTGTGGTTGTGACCAAGAATCAAAGGTGCATAAAGTTCAAAAACTTACACATTATGCACTTCGCTTGGCGCAGCCAACCATACTAGAAAAGGAGCATATTTTATGCTTTCACAGTTCTTTTATTCGACTTTGTTTTCCTGGACCAACTACAGCCACTCTGTTTTTTGCTGCTGCTTTTAACTTCTCTCGGTCCCCTTCCGGTTCTTTTGCATCGGAAAGTTTTGTTTGAAATTATTCAAGGGTGAGAAAAACTCTATTCGAACTTTTATAAAGATATCTAGATTTCTAGTCAGAAAAAAGGAACTGAAGCAAGAGTAAAAGTAAAAATTGTTTCACTTTTCCACACCATGAATTTATTGATAAACTACGAAGCAAAGGAATTCGAAATGGAGGCAATTCAAGAGACCTACGTGGCGAACATCCTTGAAGGGATTGCATTTTATTTATAAAATTCAATTTCAAAAGTGCAAAATTGTGAATCACACGCTTTTAGTCGAATCACCACCTCCTGCCACTGATGAAGAGGTAGTCAGATACAGATTCAGCAAGCAACAAAAAATATTTTATGCTTTTTTATGGCAGAGATGCATTTGTTGTCAAGAGTATTTAGCATGATTAAAATGCTTTTTGCCCGATTGGAACACTTATGTATGGGTAGAATATCGATCAACTGGATTCATTGTTATGTAGAATTAAAAATATAAAATACCACTAGTACAGAACAGCAATGAACGAATGGATCCAATTTACTTTAGTGTACGTTGACGATGACAAGTCGTGCGAAATTTCAAATTTCATTGGAGTTCAGTTCTCATTTTAAGCATTATGTGCAGCGCATTATCGCATTATCTTACTCGTACATGAATACATTTAAAATGTTTATTATAGCACATAACATATTGGTGGCCTATTAGTTTTTTGATACCACTTTTAAAGGGTACATAAATTTTGCTTTATAGAAATAAATCATAGTTGCCCCCCCTATGAATTATTTCTACCTTATAGTAAGAATGTTTACTATAAGCTATATCATGATCAAAAGGACACCTCCAGTTTGTGTGTCGTTGGCTATGCAGCTGTCATAAGCGGTACACCGTCTAGTGTGCACCTTAGGTCTGCTACGACCAAAATAAAATATTTAGGCTGCTTCATATCTGTGTCATATATAATTGTGTCACATGTCTTTCCTGAGAAGCCAGAGGTGATTTTTTAAATCGTAAAAAGATTCAGAAATTTTACAGGACATGATTAATTTATAAAATAGCTTCCATATAAGTTTAAACTACTTACATGTATATTCACTTTTAATCAGCATGAAAAACTCTTTCAATGATTGAAGTGAACAATTTATGGGTCCCATAAAAGCCACATTCCCAGGTGTCCTGGAACCAAAAAAAAAAAGAGAGCACGACTGGGTCGAACGTACTTGCACCTACATACATATACATATGATGTTCAGCAAATCACTCAGATTTTAAATTTAAGAGAAATTATAAACATGTGAATTATTTAATTTGTTTCAGATCCATTATAAAAAATCAAAAAACAAAATTTTTGATGATTTTTCAAATCTTGGTCCTTGCATATGTTAAATATTAGATGGATGTTGATTTTCAAAAAAATCATTAAAATACATTTTCAAAAAAATGTTCAATAAGTGAAATATTGTTTTCCAAAAACTTTATGCTACATCTAGTGGAGTATGTCTAACTTAGCCCAAATATTAAGTTTAAATAAAAAAATTTAAGAGCCGTTTTCGTTTATTTTCGTGCTGGAATGCATATTCCGATTTAATCTCAGAGCTAATAAGACTGCAATCATGCGTACAGGCAGACAGACACCTTTTCAAATTCCTCTATACTTATGATATCTGGAGTTCGAAAGTTTTAATGAAACAAGTAAATATCGATATCCAATCTGTCTAGTTAAAGGCAATATGACTGTCACAAAATTTGCCTTATTCTCTTAAAGAGTTTGACATAATCAATTACAAAAGAGAACAAATACATTAATTAAAAATGCAAAGTAATAGAATCACTTGTAAATCAAGAATACACGTAAGCAATATTTTTATTTTGATTGTAGTCGCAATTACTATTTGCAGTGTTGATAATATGTAAATTTGATTACCGGTAATCAGTAATTAAATACTTTGATTATTATTGTTTTCGCAATTAATTTACTACAGTATTTAGTTTCGCTAATATTCATTTCGCAGACTTTCATGAGGTTGCAAGAATAAGGACGTAATTTATTGGTCTTTTTTTAGGGTGTGTGGGTGTAAATGGTGAAAATATCATCCGCCCACCACACACTCCATTTTAAATGACGCATCCTAATAAGATCCAACCACACCCTTTAAACTTAATTTTCACCCTTCAATCCTCCTAAACATCAACCACCCGCCCTACATTACATTTTCACACATACATAATCTCAAAGATCACCTCACATTCGCATGTACATATGTAAATACAAACATCCTCTTAAAACTGAAATGTAAATTTGTCGTAATCGATGACGATTACAATTACAAATTACAGTAATTGTAATCTCGTATGATTACCGATTATTTCGTAATTGTAATTTCGGTAAGATAATTACAGGTTACAAAAAGTTATTGTAATTATGAAATGTAATAGATTATATTTTATAATCATGTAATCGATTACAATTTGCTCAATACTGGTACATACATATGTACCTACTATTGGTACATATATACAGATGTTTTAAAATTAACTTGTAGTAAAGTTTAGAGTTTAAAAAAAAATTTATTTAGAATCAATAACAATAATTTGATTCGCTGCCATTTTTTATTTTGTTATATTTTTCTGTTTGTCCAAGTTTTCTGACCGCAGCTATCTCTATTTTGAAATATCTGTAGAAGTCTAAACACGAGTACTTCATGCACCACGTGCCGCACTATGAATATTTTATGATTTTATGACTTTCGAGTTCGTTCCTCTCATATTTTTAAGACATGGTATAGTGGTAACATCATCGCTTGTCACGCTACAGGTTCACGGTTCGAATCCTGATGTTAAAAATTATCTATTTATATCGAATGAAATAATTAAAAAAGTCGATAAATTGCGAAAGCTTATGTCAACCATACTACGAAGGTATAACACTGACAGTAGGGTGGTCATATGGCTAAAATGCAACTTGATTGTGCTGATGACATAAGGAGGACGGGAAAAATAGTGTGAATCATAAGCAACGACAATAACAGCAAAACAAAAATAAACTTAATACCACCTGAGTTTCGAACCAACTACACCAATCTGTCTTTCTCTCTGTCCCTTTCCACAAAACGACCGTGTCCTAAAAAATTAGTATAAAGGTATTTATATCCCCTTTCACACGTGCAAATTATAAAAAAAAATACAAAACGTAGGTACGATTATAGTTTTTCTGTAATATGCTTATTCTTTTTGGTGTATAAAAGAAAAAACACTCAAGTCGATAACGCATTAGTGCTCTATGCCGCGACAAAGTGTTTTGTGTACAGTTAAGGAATTTTACGATGGTTTTGTGCGAATCGGATAAAAGACGTATTCTCGCTCTTCATGGCGAAAATTTTTCAAATAGGCGAATCGCAGACGTTGTGAGATGCCACGAAAGCAACGTGAGACGACTTTTGAAAAAATTAAACTCAACGGGCAGTACGGAGGAAACCTGGGAGCGGAAGACCCAACAAAAAAACAACAATGCAAGATCGGATTTTGGAGCGCATGTCTCTGAAAAGCCGATTCGCAACTCCCCAGGAATTGAGAAAAGACTTGAACCAGAGATGTTCTATTAACATCAGCACGCGGAGTGTTCATAGACCTGCAAAAACGCCGCTTCTCTCTGCAGTTATGAAGAAAAAAAGATTGATGTGGGGCAAACAGCACCGGGAATGGATCCCCAACAATTGGAAAAGGGTCAAAGGGTCATATTTTTTGACGAATCCAAATTTAATTAAATTGGGCCTGACGGAAAGCAGACAGTGCGAAGGAGAGCTATTTAGATGAATGTTTGCTTCCCAACGTTAAGCATTCAGCATATGTTATGGTTTGGGGATTTTTTTTTTTTTTTTATAATTTGCACGTGTTAAAGGGGATATGAATACCCTTAGACTAATTTTTTTTAGAAGACGTGCGTTTTTGTGGAAAGGAGAAGAGAGAGACAAAGACAGAGTGGTGTAGTTTGAAACACAGGTGGTATTAAGTTTCTGTAAACTTCAAGGGTGGCTGTCCAGATAACTGGGGAGCGTTTCGTTTGTTTTCGCTATTATTGTCGTTGCTTATGATTCACAGTAATTTTTTCCGTCCTCCTGATATCATCACGATCAAGATACATTTTAGCCATATGACCACCCTACTGCCAGTGTTATGCCTTCACAGTAGAGTTGACTTAGCTTTCGCAAGTGATCGACTTTTTTATTTATTTCATGCGAAATAAATAGATGATTCTTGACATCAGGATTCGAACCGTGAATCAACAGCGTGACAAACGATGATGTTACCACTACACCACGGCCACCCTTGCATACATGACAAATTGGGGTCTTGGCCATATTTTGCTTTTGGACGGTTCCGTAAATACAGCGAAATACAAAGAAATCATTGCTGATGATGTTGTTCCTACAATAGAGGAGTTATGCTGCTACATCCCAAATCCCATGTTTCACGATGATTCCGCTCCCTGTCATCGCGCTCATTCCGTAAGTAAAAACAAATTTTGACCTAAAATTTTAACTCAAAACCACTTCTAAATATTGCTTTATTCCCACGAAGGGTCCAAGCGGTCAAAAAGGCTAAAGGCGGTACTACAAAGTACTAAGGAAAAATAAAAACTGGATTCCCCGTAATAATGACTAATTAGTGTAATTCAATGTTCTTTAATTACTTTTAATAAAAAAATAAAGGAAAAAACTACCCTAATATATTTTTTCCTTTTTTTTATTGAATAGTAGTACCATACAAATTCTTAACATTTGCTGCATAACCAGCAAACGGCTTGCTGTGAATTTTATTCGATGTAGTAATAAGAATAGCTTTTTGTGCTATTGCAGAAACATTTCACATCATTACCATGAGTTTGAGCCTACCAAACTCAAGATAATCGAAGAAATCGGAGTATAAATACATCATAGCATGAATGACAATGTTAGCAGCGTTCCAACTTGCACGCGAATTGTTTTCTCTCCTCAATTTATTTGCCACAGAGAATATATGCTCTACAGGTAACGACGTCCCTGACAAAGACGATGGCAGTCGGGGGCACATTGTTTCAGTGCCTGGTGTGCTCCAATCCTCGTTTTTGCTATGTATTTGCAACCTGTCTGTCAGAGTAGAAGTGATCTTATCGCAGAATTTACTAGAGCGCCCTTTTAACTTTCCTGATTTCTTCCTTTCGTCATTCTCACCATTACCATCCTGCTTAACCTTATTAAACGGTTTGGGTACTTTGGATCTCAGTTTAGTCAACTTTTTGCAACATCACGATGTGTCTCTTGGTGTATTTGTAGAATTTCTAGAGGTTTTCAGATCTATCTATGTATTTCCCCCTATCTGTCATTTCTTTTCACGCTTTACTTTGCAGAATGGCAACGAAGAATCCTTCTTGTGAAGCAACCAAGAATACTTTCAGCTGCTTTTGTTTATTGCCATGCTTCAGCGCCATATATGTATGTAGCAGAGCTGGGACTATGAGGAACCCCATCTCTGCTGCTTCTGTATCAATAATCTATGCACGTTCCTTCAATAAGGAATAATAGCAAGCAATTGGACAAACTTTTTAAATACTTATAACTCTGGTGCTAGCCTGTGAGTTATATGAAACTCCTTTCAAGATGTTAAAGAAGACGGTAAGTTTTACCGACCTTGATGGAGCAGCCATCGTCATCTTGCATAACAGACTGGGCACTGATGGCTCTGTATAGCTTGTCTCTATTCACGCTATTATAGGTGACTTTAAAGAGATGCTGAGTATCGATCTGAAATTATTGGGTTTTCTCCAAGATGGTAGACTTTCCTGGCCAAAACAATCAGTTTGTTGACGAAAGGTTTTAGACATTCACACAGAACTGCAGACAAACAATATTTAGGAGACCGATGTCTGTAAGAGATTCCCAGATTTTATTCATCTGGCATACCCTTATCTGACCAGATTTTACAAATGAGTTAGTGCATGTTCCTATCAAACGATTAAGCAATCCTAAACAGTTCAAAGAAAGAGTCTACTCGCCTGTCACTTTCGGCCGATGACATCGGCAATAGGAGCTAATATAACTCAGTACGACAATCGCCAGGAATTGGGCTAAATGGCATTGGTGTGATTTCTTGGCACCCAAAGGTTAACTGCTTGACATATTGATTGATTGAAAGCAAATTGGAGTTAACTTTTTTCGCTTCTGGACCGTGATGAATCAACCTTGGCCCTTTATCTAGACTTCGTTAGCTCGGAAGAGATAATCAAAGGGTATGATAGTCTCCATTGCATTTGCGGTCTTCAAAGTTTAATGTTCTCGTGCTTATAAATTCAAATAGACGACAATAAAAAAAATTAAATCAATTTATTTAAAACTCAAATTACAGTTATTAATTCAGAGCGCAAATAGTAAATACAAAGACAATTGGCTGATAATCCTACAAGAGAAAAATAATATAATAAAAAAAAGTAACGTGTATCGCATTGCGTCAGTGGGCACACCCGAATTCACATGAAACTTATACGATTCCCAAGAATTACACAGGCACAAATTCAATACTCCTGCCACGTGCGAGTAATTTTGGCAATAAAATACAAAAAAAAAAAACACAAATTTTCTTACAGTCATCTTAAAGTGTCTAGGAATCCCAAAGTAGACGAATGCAATACTATTGTTGTGTGTGGCTGAAGTAAGATATTACTTCGTTTTCTTTATCTGTTTTACCGTCTAATGTAGAATAGTTTAAATGTAGATTCTGGGTTTATAACTCCAGTTCTAGCTATTTCTAATTGATAAAGTGTGGCTTCAAGTACTTGAGCATTCCGAAGGTCCGGAATCGTTTGATCTTCATTATTTCCATTAACTGATCATCACATATCGCATACTGTTTGTTCTTGGGGTCGTATAAATTGCGCTCCTTGATGATTGACCAAATCTTCTTGACCACTGCGTGCCGGGGCAGCGAATCTGCACCCATCAGTGCCGACAATTCCGGTGATAGAGTGTATGGACGTGTAAAACCTGTTCCCTTCTTAGGTCCGCCCTTGCCCTGAAAGAAAACGGCAAAGTATTAAGTTGAATTGATTAATATCCCGAGAAAAGAGAAGTACACTGTTATTGTTTATGAGTACGAATTTGCGATAGTTAACGCGTAAAGTGGACAAACTTTGCAATTAACCCCACCAAGTTCGAACTGATTTTGTTCAAAAGAAAGTACAATTGGCACGGAACTTCAATTTGCAGAGCATACCAGATATTTTGAGTCATTCTTGAAAAACTAACCTCAGTTCGAAAAAGAATATACAAGACCTTCCTGGCAAAGGGTTCAGGTCCGGAATGTGGCCTTGAGCCTAAAGTAGTCCACTGGATTTATACAGCACTGGGCAGGCAAACAAAAAACACTATCCTTGTAGAAAGATGCTTCAGATGCTTTAAAAACAACTCCCATTACTGAGCTGGAGACGCTGCTCCACTTGCTTAATGTTTATATCTTTGGAAAGTAAATAGCAACTAAAACAGTATTAAGGCTTAAGTAAACCCCACAGTTGGCCAGCGTTAATACTGGCTACTCTGGGATTCTGAACGGAGGCAATACTATTCTTAGTAACACGATCTGTATCTCCCTCACATAAACTTTAATGTCAAATACAAGAACAAAATTCCCAGCAGGCAAGTTTGGGAATTTTTGAAGAGTTGTGAATGAAAGTGCAATAGAGATATACACAAATAAATCTAAAACAGTGTATTTTATGGTATTATATGAAACAGGAATTTTTTCCAGTGTACCTGTTGTAAACATTACCAGAGGACTGCCGGATCGCTGTAGTGTATTTCAAGCAGAAATTACAGCTGTCCGTAAAGCTGTAACTTGGCATTCAATTTACCCAGTAGAGGATTGCGGAATTTTACAACACATAGTCAGGCTGCGAGAAAAGCCTTAAAATCGTCGACAATACTATCCAAATTGGTAAAACAATGCCGCAGATCTCTGAGTAAGATTGCTGTAAAACCTCTCTGAAAATAGAGGGGAACCATTTGATCATCGAGAGCCACTCCAAACCAACCATCTGCTCCTATCAAATAGGTAAAGTTCCGTGTTCATACTGAAGCCAGGAGAATGGCAAATAACGTATAGAATAATATCAGCTCGAACACGAAGACTTTTGCGAATAAATAAAGCAATGCTTGATAGGAAGGCATGCGATTAAATTGAGCATCCCCAAGGAAAACCCTCGGGGTTTTAAAAAAAAAAAAAAATGTAGTGATAGATTCTACATTTTTTTTTTGGTCGGAACTTCACAGCTCTTATTTAAGGGATAAATGGTTGTACAATGTTGTACCCACTAATGACCCTCTTCTTCTTCTTCTTCTTACGGCGAAGTTATGATCCGGAGTAGAAGGATCACAACCCTCCCACTTTACTGCATCCCTACTGGTCCGCTTGTGGGGTTTGCCTAATGACCCTCTAAATGTGTAATCAAGCGACCGAATATTTTTCTGACTTCGTTCTCAAATGACAAGATATAGAGAAAGTCACTCAAACGAGTATGTTAGAAAAATCTCTGTAAGCAGTCGACAAGTGTTCCTTTCATTGCACCAGTAATACTAAAGCACCCAACGCAACATGCTACGCGATTGTTGTTGATGAATTTTTTGAAAAGGTTATTATAAAAATACACTTCATACAAATTGAAAATATTGTGCAAAAGTTAACTTTGGGTGGATATCCAAGTATTCAATTTGTTGATGTTATGAACTGCATTACTGCACTATTAGAACAAAATAACAAACAGCAACTGTCTAGTGTCAGCTTTCTTTATTGCAGTTCATCGACCATTTCCCGTCCCAGTACATACTAAGGTGAAGCAATGAAGTGGAGTTCGAGTTTGCGTTTGCACTCTCTTACCAAAGGGAATCGCAATGGAATGGTAAAATTCTTGCGGGAGCTGAGACTCCAAATTTAAAAAGCCAATTTTTTAATGTGGAGGCATCATTTTCTTTCCTGCGGGAAGCCCAAGAGTTTATAGCTATGCCACTGATTAAAATGGTCCTACCTTTTAGTCCAAATGTGCCCTCACAGACACCTAACTTAACGTAAGTTGGACACAAAATACAATTCGAAACATTGTGTTACCTTTTTAGCTGCAGGCTTCTTCTTTTGTTTGTAGTCCTCATCCGAGCCATTGTCTGAATCGGAATTGGTATCGGTTCCATTAACAGACTTTCGCTTTCTCTTTGCCGGAGCTTTACGGGCGGCTGCTGCCCGCTTCTTCTTCGGCTTCTCCGCTTCTGATCCCTCAGATGCTTTGTCCTTCTCATCATCTTCAGACTCAGATTCACTTTCGTTATTTCGCTTGTCTATCTCTTCCATCACAATCGCATCGATTTGCTTTTTTCGGCTGAGCAACGAACATCCTAACGTCTTTTCCAATTTTTCACGTACTGTTTTCGACGTTAGAACCGTCAAATCTGCTGTTTTCAAAATATCTGTGGACAGACAAGAAAAAAAAAACATAAATCACTTTCTCTGGGTAGTAGGTGGGTACCACTCCAAAGATGAGGATGATGAGACCTCTTTTGGAGGTTATGTTTTCTCAGCGAAGGCCAAGCCATCTCCTCTGGATTTTCTCCGCACATTTTAATGCATTATTACTTGTATTTGGAATACTTTGTTTTTTTTTTTTAAAAAATTAATTTCCAGGTAATAAGAACTTGGAGAACCCATATTTTTTAGTTTTCGGCAAATGATGCAAATGACGATAGGGGATATATTTACCAACGATTCTCGTTTTTAGGTCCTCAACTGATATATCGCTCATTTCGATTAAATTTATGTTATTTCTTTTACCGATACGAGATAGTTTAGAAAGCGTTTTTTCTAATATTATGCACAGATTTTTGAGCTAAATGCAAACAAAAAATAAATCCTGGCGTCGATCTTCCACCAAAAAACCAAGCAGTGTGTTCCTCTTTTGATGTCACTTTTTGATTTATTTAACGACGAAGTGCTCTAAAACAGCAGCTCTCAAACTTAATGGTGTTTCGTAAAATTAGTGAGCTTTGATAAATTTTCTATTTTTAAACTTTAATGTTTCTTTAATAATATATGTGTTTGTTTAGTAACATTTAACATGCAATAGTATTTTTCTCAGTAATTATTTAGAAAAAAGGTCTCCTTACGGTTTTTGATAAAAATAGCAGTGTCAGAAAAGATTCACATGGCAAACGAGGGCAACAATTAACTGCGTATACAGTTTCAGTAACTTGCAATATATCCAAAATACCCGATAACTGAGTGTAGTACATTTCAACTATCGAGCAACAGATGGCGCAAATATATTTCAAAGAACAATTAAAAAAAATAATTTCTTTAATTTTAGATTGTGTTCAATGTAAAATCATGGTAAAATGCCCAGCCCGCGAATAAAACAGTAGTGCCAAACTAGACTGAAATGTCTATAAAGTTACAAGAATAATTATTATGATTTAATTTATTTCATATTCTGTGTAATTGACGAATGAAAAAATTCGACTGCGATATCTAATGGCGAGCATAAAGTTATTGCAATACCAATCTGACAGTTCACCATTTGTATAGCCTTCCCATAAAGAAAGGTGAGTGCAAAGCGAAATACAAACATTAAATCTTCAATTAAAAATCCGTTTTCTGGAAATATATTGTATATAATATATATTAGGTGCGCAACTAAGTTATCGCTGTTTTTTTTTTATGAAAATGCAACGTTATTGTGAAAAAATGGTTACAAATGAATCATTCAAAGTATTGCCCATCGCTAGCTACAACTTTTTCCCATCTTTCTGGCAAAGCTCGAATACCGTTACGGTAAAAATGTTCATATTTTGTCTTCATATGAGCAGAACTACTGATCAGCCAGAACATATACCATCGAACGGAACAATTATCTGGGGAATATGGCGGGTGGGGTTCTTCCCATTTCAGCCTTTGCAGGTAGGTTTTAACAGGTTTGGCAACGTGAGGACGAGCGTCATGCTGTAGAATCATTTTTTGTGCCTCTGCCCGTATTGTGGCCGTTTTTCGCGCAGTGGTCGGCTCAATCGCATCAATTGAAGTCGATACCGTTCCCCAGTGATGGTTTCGTTGGGTTTCAACAGTTCATAATAAATGACACCAACCTGGTCCCACCAAATATACAGCATAATCGTCGCAGCATGAATATTCGGCCGAGCCGACCACGTAGAAGCATGACCGGGCAGTCCCCATTACTTTCTTTTCTTTGGGTTGCTGTAATGAATCCATTTTCCATCACCCGAAACGATACGATGAAGAAAACCCTTCCTTTTTGCCGCTGGAGCAGGCAAGTTCCTTGTTTTGAAGTTCCTTGTTTTGAATCATTCCAAACGCATGCAATCGCTTGGAAATGGCTTGACGGGTAACTCCTAATGCTGAAGCAAGCTATTCTTGCGTTTGGCACGGATCCTCATCGAGCAATGCCTCCAATTCAGCGTCTTTGAAGGATTGGCCTTCCTTCAAGCGGACGGTCGTCAACATCGAAATCACCGTCTTTGAAGCGACGGAACCAATCACAGCACATTGTTTCACTTAGAGCAGCATCTCCGTAAACATTTTGGAGCTCTCGATGAGCTTCAGCTGCCGTTTTCTTCGAATAAAAGAAGAAAATCAACACTTCCCGCAAATGACGATTATTTGGCACAAAATCAAACATTTTCACACAACCAAAAGTATATGACGCCAAAACAAAATTACTAATGTGTCAAAACAGTTTGTTTATCATGTGTCTAAGCTCGGTTCATGACGTTTTGGATATGTCAAAACCAACCAGGACTCACTGCTGGAGCCATCTATTGACAAACAGCGATAACTTAGTTGCGCACCTACTATATAAATTTAGTGTTTAGGTGGATCGGTGGTAGAGACACAAAATAATGTTTGAACCCCAATCCTTTTACAGTACTACCACGGTAATACATACACCCTTTTTTACATTAAGGTCGATATTAGCTGAGTTTTGTTATTGAACTGAACTAGTTCAGATCACCAAAAATAAAAATATCTTTTGAAAGTAATGTAGTAGCATCTTTCACATTTACCTATAAAGGCAAATACTGGATTCCTTAGAATTGTCGATCTCGAGATTTTGATCAACTTGATATTACTTTAATAGAGAATCTCATGAAGTGGGCCTTTCAATTCTGCCTGTCTGTATGTACGTACGGCTGGATGGAGTTTCTTCAAACTTCATAACTGGGGTTAGTGGGTCCACAATTCGAGACGGAAAGGGAATTCACATTCTATTCCCAAAACTGACAGTACTGTTATTAATAGCCGATTTGGAAAAAAAATAGATTTTGTCAAAAACGGCTCTAACTATTTGCGTTATTGTGGACATACGAGTATGCTATAAGACGGTGTACCAGGATTTTCGTTTCCGATCCAATCCGACATTTAATGTTTCGCCATTACTAAAAATAGACGAAAAACAGCAAAATTATAAAGGAAAAAATGTGTATTTGTTCTCTATGAACATAACCTTAATTCCTTTGTTGTGGACTCCTAAGTGCATTTTAATTTATCAACAAACTCTTCTGTTGCTTAAATTGTTTTGCAAAACACTTTACTTATTTGCGCCGATTTTACCAACAAGTAGCAAATTTAAAGGACTACCAACAGTTAAACGTATTTTTCACGCTCCTCTCGCAATGTACCAATTGAAACTGTACTTAATGTCAGTAAAAATTGTTTTGTCAAATAAAATACGGACCATGAAAATATATCCAATAATTCAAATACCTCCGTGGTTAGAATTAGGGACAGTATCTATTAGTTCGAAATACCGAGGTAGTACTGTATTACTAAAAAAACGAGGAAATACATATATATATATAGATGTATATATGTATTGTATATAGATAGATTTAAATCCTAAATTTAGACTCAATGCGATTCAGTTGCAAACTTGACATCTGACACTTAATGTTCCAACTAGAGAGGGTGTAATGATGACTTTTATGTCAAGCACCCCATTTGAGAGGTGTCACCCGATTGCAGAGGTTCTACGTAAATTGAGGAAAGTTTCTGTACCTTTTGTTAGGTGTCCCGATTTAAAGTGTCTCGATTGTAGAGGATTTGTTGTATAAAAACTGAAAGGATATCAAAATGGGTAACCCAATTGGGAGCTGCTCTCGATTACGGAGAATCCTAATTAATAGGTCTTACTAAGTAGTTCTCGTCGCTCACTCAAATATGTACCATCTGTGTATCAACATATAGTACAACTGCGGGCAACCTCTATAGAAATACAGATATTAATGAGTTCCTTTCCATATATACATAATTTTTATAATGGCTAACAATAAATCGATTAGAAGTTATCTGATCGTTAGAAAATGTATTGTTTCCAAGTTTGTGGGTGATTCGCTCGATTTTACGATCGCTCAGAACCAAATATGGTGATGAAGCCCTATTTCTAAATATTATATCTGCATTTTTCTCATTGAGGGAGATATAAAGGCAGATAAATGTATTTCAAAATGTTTATCTACATCATTTAATTTCTCTAGATATAAACTAAATACCTATGTGCATACGTAATTTAATAAAATGTCAAAATCGCATGACATGTAGCTGACTACTCGGACCTGAGCAAGCACATCTGGATGAACTTCAGCATACATGATCAAACCAGACGAGGCGTCTCTTGTTGACGTGATTGGCTGAAAGATGCGTCTCAGAATTCCAACAGAATGCCTCAGAAGGAGCACGTGCGGCGGACAATTATCTTGATGGTGTCAACGGTGGCGTAAACAATCAAATTAGCAAGTACCTTACACAGCCGAACAATTAGCAGAGGCTCCAGACTGCTACAGAGCAAATACCACCGCCATCCATGAAGACATAAGGGATACTCACAAGATCTAAGAGTAAAAATTAGGGAGGAACACCGACTTCCCCGAAAGTAGAAGAAGCACCATGAAAAGCGATCGATCGAGTCAATAGAGAGTTCTTACTGCAGAGATGACGTTCTAAATTCTTACTTAAACATAGAAAGAGCATGCCACCTGCTATGGGCGAACAAGGAATGAAACACTTTTGCAGACTTTTAAACGACACTAACGACCAACAGTTCGAAGTCAGTATGCCTGATGAATGGAATCTCCGCATCGTATGATGTGCTTGGTTAGAACTTGTAGAATGTATGAATACCAGCATAACGGCCAGAAGAATCTAATTGAGTAATGCCTTATCAACTGCATAATTGTTCAACTCGTAAAATAAATAAAATGTCATGAACAAATATAGCGAGAAGCCCGAAATATCTCAAGTAAATTATATGTTTGGGCAATTTTGACTATCTGTACATGATAAGGGTTCAAATTTAGAAGAGTTTTAGAATCACTGGTGTGCTTGGAATTTCCTCAGTTAACGAAAGATTCGCTTTAAAAACGAGTCTCGTTTGCGAATTGTCACCAGACAATTTCGCGCCATTTTTTTTTGTATGTCCGTTTTTGTTAAAAGTTTGTAAATAAATAATTAAATAGAAATATTTAAATAATTTCGCCTAATGGGTATCACAGGTTTGATACCATTCCTTGAAAAGTCTTCGTCTAAAATTCACTTAAAAGTAGATACCACAGCGTCGCCATTCAAGATCAAAATCAAGTTCAATTTTCTTTCAGGATATACAAGGATGCACAGTTGCAGTAGACACCTACTGTTGGTTGCACAAAGGAGTCTTTAGCTGTGCCGACAAGCTATGCCGTGGTGAGGACACTGACATGTAAGAGTACTTCCTCGAGACTGCTTTTTAAATCTGAAATTAAATTAATCCTTCTCAAGGTACGTCCACTTCTGCTTGAAGTATGTAACTATGCTGCTGTCTTATGATATCAAACCAATTATGGTGTTTGATGGTCGTCATCTGCCGGCAAAAGCACTTACCGAGAAACGGCGCCGTGAAAGTCGAGAACAATCCCGAAAACGCGCCGCTGAACTTCTTCGTCTGGGACGAACTGATGAGGCCCGCTCTCATATGAGGCGCTGCATTGATGTGACACATGAAATGGCACTGCGTCTCATCAAGGAATGCCGCCTGCGGAATGTCGATTGCGTTGTGGCTCCCTATGAGGCGGACGCTCAAATGGCATTTCTCAACAAGTTGAACATTGCCCAGTACATCATCACGGAGGATTCTGATCTTGTGCTCTTTGGATGCAAGAAAATTATCTTCAAATTGGATTTAGCCGGCGGTGGTCTATTGGTGGATGCAGAAAAACTGCATCTATCCATGGGATGTCGTAAGGACAAATATACATTTGACAAATTCCGTGTGATGTGCATTCTATCGGGCTGCGACTATTTGGATTCACTGCCAGGTATTGGACTAGCTAAAGCTTGTAAATTTATTCTAAAGACTGAGGAGGATAACATGCGTCGGGCGCTCAAGAAGATCCCGCAGTACCTGAACTTAAGACATCTTGACGTTAACGATGAGTACGTAGAGAATTTCTTGAAAGCGGACGCAACCTTCAAGCATATGTTCGTCTACAATCCATTGGAAAGACGGATGGAACGGCTGCATGACCTATCGACGTGGAATACGGATGTGCAATATTGCTCTAATGCTGGAGAGTCCTTGGATAATGATACAGCATTTCAATTGGCACTGGGGAATCTAAATCCATTTTCTTTGAAGGTTCTGGACACTTGGAATCCGGATGAGAGGTTTGTTTTAAGGCAAGTTTGAATGAACGCACTAGTAATATTTTCGACAAAAGTCAGGGTTTCAGCAATATAAAACGGACAAAACATAAAAGCATCTGGCTTCCGAACTTTCAGCCGCACGCTCAGGCTGTTAAGCCAATTAGTACAGACATTCGCTGTGCATTGCAGTTCAAGAAAGTAACGTACTCGTGTGGGGTGGAGGAGGATCAGGACCACAGGTGGGAAATATACCTGGAAATAAGAATATTTATATATATATTTTTTTTTTTTTTCATTTTAGACCTGAAGAAAGTGACATAATATCTTTGTATAATGTGCAAGAACCGCCGAAGAAGCGTCGTTGCAGCAGCACCGATAATATCACAATACCCCTCCAAGTAACACCAACAAAGAAGGCATACAATCCATTTCCCATGGTATCGCCGAGAGAAAATAAACCAATCTATGATTTGTTATTGAAACCAAGCCCTCGGAAGATACCACCAAGGAATCCATTTAAGCGGTCGATATTTTCAACAACAACTGAAGTTCGAAGCCGATTTTTCGCTTTAAATGTTGCACTTGCTGGTGAAGCTGAGTCGATTGATAGGTCAATAGTTGAGATAAAAGCAACACCAAATGTACCCATTAAGACCGACGAAGCAATCGTAGAAGAAATCACTCGGATTGAGGTGCTCTCCGAACAAAATAGAGAAAGTGCAACAGTTTTATACGATTACAACTCACCCTCACCAGACAAGTTTGGGAAAACCAAATGGAAGAGTGATGTATCACCAACCAGCTCCCTACATGCAACAAGTTCTGTTTTACCAACGAGTACAAATAGTGGAATAAATTTAACTTGGGAGTCGTCGAAATTGCTAAGTCTGCACGCGACTAATACTGAGTTACCGCCGAGTATTGACAGTGGTATTAGTTCACTTCGGACGAGAACTTCAGAGTCAGCGACACATTTAAGCACTCAAGCAACAAAATCCGAAATCCCACAGAGTATTGATAGTGGCATTAGTTCACTTCGGGCGACAGCTTCAGAACCTGCAACACAGTTGAGCTTTAATGCGTTTGAATTCGGGCGAAATGTGAAAAAAGACACAATCGTCGATAATGTGATAGAGTTGTCCGATAGTGAAGAGAAAGTAGTTGTACCGAGGATTGTACCAAAAAAGACTCCAATTCATGTACTGTTATTAGTAATTGTTGTTTATTATTATTATTATTATTGTTTTCTTTTCTTGTTTTATAGAAATCGCGAGTCGTAGGCCTATCGAAGCCGAAAAAGTCTAATAGTGCCAGCAAACTGCCAGTCAATCAGACACGTCTGAGTATGTTTGGATTCCAGAAGAGGCAAGTGTAATTAATAAGATTTTACTAGGAAGACGGTTGAACAGGTTTTCATGGCTGCGTGACTATCGGAGTAAATGTAAATGTATTTTTCCTACAATTTTGATAGCATAATACTTCTCTGAAAAGCTTGAAAAAGGTATCTGGTACCGTTAATCCTGTCTTGAGACATGTCTGTGTAAAAGATAGTATTTCATTGTAAGAAACCAATCCAGCAACAGCTGCCCCATTCTGTGGGATCTAGAATGATATATCTACAACACTTACCTTCCTCTTTGTGGAAAGATATACATACATAGGGTAGGCAATATAAGGAGAATCTGCAGCAGTCGGCGTTCATTTCATCGCCCCAGTAATACTAACCCACGCAAGCTGCTGTAGTTTTTCAGTGTTGCTCTCTCCCCAGAATCTGCTGAAAATTCTACGATTTTGTCAGGAATGTTGATAGCCTTAGATTTTCTAATCTTAAGATTCTTTGCAAAAGTTAAATTTGAATCTAGAAGGATGCCAAGTACTTGACTTTTCTAAGAGTACTGGCCACTTCACTTAGTTTACTGCCTAGGAATACGAACAGCATCATCACATTCTTCGAATGACCTACGGACAGCGGTTCCTCATGACACTCAGTAAATAACGCATTCGCTTACAGCCAAATCTTCTAAGGCTTTTGATAGCGACTTGACTATCAACGAAAATATCATCTGGGTGTAAGATTGTATCTAAGTGTCGGACAAACCTCGCGTATTACTAGTAGACCAAGAGCCCGGAGTAATTTTTGGTTGTGAAAGGTAACCAAACGATATGCACATTAATATTAAGCCTTGTTGAAAGTGATTTTAAATCTTACCGTTTGGCAGCATATCGTGGTAGCTTAACAGAGTAACAGTATATCAAAAATGCGTTATTTTCCGAAAACTGAATAATAAGAGTAACCACTTGATTCAAGTCATAAATAACAGCACAGAACCCCTTAAATAGGGATAGAAAACAAGACGTTTTCCTTGTCTCCAAGTCCTTGCCAGACGCATTTGAAATATCGAAGAATTCCATTTTTGAATAATTGTTGTAACCACTTAATTTTTTTTTCAGAATTTAGAGAAAAACTCCATGATAACAAATATATAAGTCCAAGACGTTTTCCTTGTCGCCAAGTCCTTGCCAGACGCATCAAAAGAATTTAAATCCTTCAAATTGAACATATTAATTTTACGCTACAAAACATAATAGCTGTTGATTCGCATTTCTTGTAAGAAACGAGAAAAACAGTCTTGGACTTGGAATTGCATACGTAATTATATGGATGAGGTTGTGTTCTATGTTTTGGGAAGGTTTTAAGTGGTTACGTTAATTATTTACGTTTTAGTTCTATGTTTTGTGGCGTAAAATGAATATGATCATTTTGAAAGATTTAAATTCTTTTAATGCGTCTGGCAAGGACTTGGCGACAAGTAAAACGTCTTGGACTTATATATTTGTTATCAGGGAGTTTTTCTCTACATTCTGAAAAAAAAATTAAGTGGTTACAACAATTTTTCAATATTGGAATTTTTCGATATTTCAAATTTGTTTAGCAAGGACTTGGCGACAAGGAAAACGTCTTGCACCGTCAAATTTGTGTTGTATGTTTATTCAGTTATGTCATACTAGAAATTTGTGTGGTTACATAAATTATTCAAAATTGGGATTTCGTACAAACTTCAAGCAAGCCCTTGGCTACACTTAAAACGTCTTGGACGTATATATCCCTATTTAAGGGATGCTGTACTGTTATTTATGACTTGAATCAAGTGGTTACCCTTATTATTCCGTTTTTGGAAAATAAAGCATTTTTGATATACTGTTACTCTGTTAAACTATCACGATATGCTGCCAGACGGTAAGATTTAAAATCACTTTCACCAAGGCTTAATTTTAATGTGCATATCGTTTGGTTACCTTTCACAACCAAAAATTACAGCGGGCTCTTAGACTATATTAACTCCACCTGAAAAACACTGGCTGAATTCACAAGGTGGTAAGATTTGGATATTTGACATTTTTTCCGCACCGACCACACATTTGATCTTTGAACCGGCGGAGAAGATTATTGTTTCGAACTTCTTCGTCACTTCATCGTTTTTTTCATTTCACTCTGGTCGAGCAGTCTACAGTGATATCTTAAATGATATTAGGTCTGAGTGTTATGTAATCAGTCGGGAATCGTTACCAGATGCCATGGTAAAGAATCGTAAATGTTAGTACTTACATATATGTTAGACTGTGGGGCCTAGCAAGCCAATACCCAGATTCGCTAATTTTAACTGCACTGTACGTTACGATGTTTTTATATGTAGGTCAAGAGCACATTCAGAGCTCCAGGCGTATATGACATTCGCAGTGCCTTTTGCTGCTATTCTTTACCTCGCTCAGTTTTTCGATACTGTACCCTTTACTCAAGGCGAGCCATAAACCAGCGTCCCATAAATAAGAATAGGACGTACTACGGTGATAAATATCCACACGAAGTCGATGTCCCCACTGGAGGGTGAAAAAGTATGTTCTGTGTTGTAACACCACTTTGCAGCGTGTCAACTGTCATGTACGGTCAGTTCAAATATAATGTCAACTTCTTAACACCGACTTTATGTAATTTGTGTACTCATACCCTCATAACCGATTTCCGTGAATGATTATGTTTCTTTTTTTTCCACAGGCCATCCTTGAAATAATTATACCAGGTCTGTTTCAATCGTCAATTATGTTTAATTTGTTATTTATTATTGTAAAAAAAAATAAATTAAGTTTTAATACCAGAGTGCATTTTTTGTTTATCACAGCTTCCAGAATTCTAAGTGCTTTCGTTTCTTAGCATGTTGATGCCAGCAAGTGGATTCAGTTCAGTGTAGAATTCAAATTTAACATCTGTAAAAGGATCATCAGTCGCAATGTCTAGATCTTCCGAGTCATTCGGGGCGATTAGCCTAAAATTATATTTGTACTCAATAAGAATCAACTACCCCAGCTCATGACTACTTACCTTATTGCATGTAAATACATTCGTGACATTTTCTTGTCCTCGTCCGAACCATATGTATAATCACCAAGTATCGGGTGACCTAATGCAGAGCAATGTAGTCTCAATTGGTGCCGCCTACCTGTAATCGGTTGAAGGAGTACTTTTGATATTGGCATGCCATTGTACATTCCACGAGCCAACAGACCAAGTCGAGTCTGTGACTTACGAGGATTTTTACATAGTTGACCCAGTCGCGTTGTACACATACTTTTGCTAGTCTTCTCATATCGAACATCTTCACCTAAACTACATATTGAAAGAAGTTACCGTCAAGTTGAAACTGTGTGTAGTCACCTATTGCCAAGTTTACATCACAAATAGTTTGTTCCACATGTCCATTTAGTACTGCAGCGTATAATTTTTTGCACTTTTGCTGTTCAAATGATTTACTAAGCGAGACACATGCCTGTCTATGGAGTGGGATACAAAGAATTCCACTAGTCGAAAAGTCTAAGCGGTGAGCAAAGTAGAATTCGTGTCTAAGGTTGGGGTTCGTCAACGACGGAAGCTGTTCCCTCAGAATAGTTTGAACAGTATTCTTAAAGGTATACATATGTTGTTAGTATGTGCTTTATTAAAAATATCTGAAACAACCTTTGAGTTGTCGTTACTGTTTATGAGGAGATCAGGAGGTTTATTTACAACGAGAAAATGCTCGCTTTTATAGAGAATATCTATGTGGGAAAGAAATGGTTTATTAGTTTCTGATTTCTTCTTTCGAAGGAAACTGACAAGTTTTGTTAAGTAGTCGCTAGTGTTTCGAATGAAAGCTTCGAGAACTTCTACAAGCAAATACTGAATTATACGATCAAGCAGATATTCGATGGACATTCTATTTTTTTAATAAATAATTTAATGGAAGTTGTAGTTTGACTTTTGAAGTTAACCTAACATTGTTCATGCGAACTAACTTTTTGACATTTATGGAAAAGAGAAACAGTTGGGGAAATGCTGGTGTTTTTTTGAATGTCGTGCTCGTGACGGAACACAAACGACGTTTTTTTTTTTTTTAAATCATATTTTGGGTTCTTAAATAAATCAATGAAACTGTCAAACTCTGGAAAATTCTACCGAAATGCGATTCTGTCCCGAACTACATGAAGAAAAATAAAGTGCACGACTGGTTTGCACGTACTTGCACCTATCTATGTACGTTATATAATGTTGTTTATTTGCAAGTAACTCAGATTTAAAATTAAACAAATTCGTTAAAAAGTTGTTTTTTTAAATCCGTTGAAATAGAAAAGAGATTGTTTAGATTTTTCAAAATTTGGTATGCCATAATCTAGTATATGTCAAATATTGATTTAGAAAGAAATCGATCAAATCATAGCGGAGAAATCAGAAACCGGTTAATAAACAAAGTATTGTTTGTTAGTACGCCATCTGATAGCATATATCACCCGTACTTCAAATTTGATCAAAATCGTTAGTCATTTTCGAGAAAATCCATTTTTTTTTCAAAATCGGCCATTAGTAAAGTACCGTTAATTTTGGGGTTAAAATAAAAGTTCCGATTTTAACTCGAATTGTGACTGCTGATCCTAGATATGAAGTTTGAGAAAAATCCGTCTAGCCATTTAGGCTGCAGTCGACCATACATACAGACAGACACAATTGAGAGACCCACTTTATTGTGTTTTTCTGCTATAGCAATGTCAAGTTTGACCAAAATCTTGAGGTCGAACATTTTCAGGAAACCAATACTTGCCCTTATAGGTGCAAGTAAAAAACAAAAAGTAGTAAAACTATTATACACCTGACAGACTGAAATTGATCGCGATTATCCATCCCGCTTCAGACCAAAACTAATCGAGATTAACTCCGGATCCCACTTAACCTTAATCCCGCTCAGCAATTTAGCAAAGACACATCTATTTGCTAAAATAGGTTTATTTCTAGGTGAACAATGACAATTAAAGAAAAAACAAGATCATTTTTGCATTTGCTTTTTTTTTTTTGTAGTTGTTTCTGTCCAAGTATTCAACAAAATTGCGGTGAAGGATCCTTATAAATAAATCTAAATCTAATTTTTGGTTATCATTTATTTAATAGTTAACGCAGAAGCAAACTGCAATTATCTTTTCAATGCGTTACTAAATTGTAATCAAAAATACATGTAACGAATGAACCTTCTTGGCCCAGCTCAGTAATGTAGCAAGATTTCAGTTTATTCAGCATCATCAGCCTCTAAAAGAATAATTTCGGCGATGACACAACACTAAGCTCCAACAAAATTTTGTCACTTTTGTCCTATTAGGAGGTATATTATTTTGATACTTCAAACAAAGAAATCAAGAAAAGAAAACAAACCATATGCGGATATGGCGACAAAAGAGCCACCAGTAATAATAAAACCAAAGGAGAAACAAAAAAATAAAACAACAAAGGATGACATTAAAAAACATATCGATCCTTCATCTCTGTCTATTGAAGTTTATTAATAATCGGCAAAACGGTGCTACCGCGATTAGCTGTAAAAATCACGGAAAACTATAAAGAGAGAAGTGAAAGAAAAATTGGGAGAGAAATACGACGTTACGGGCTCAATCAATGGGAAATCCAACTATTTTAATAAATAATATTAGAGAAGAGTTGGATAGCGATACTTTTCCAGAGGCAATAAAAAAAAAACAAAACAATCTAGCGGGAACAGTTAAGTATGTTAAATTTTACAGGGTGGATCAAAAGTGAAACTTGTTTAAAGCGATAGTGGAAGTTGATATTATCATTTTTAAAAAAAATTATGGAGTGTGGTTAAATTAATGTAAGTTGGCAAGGTATTCTATAAATAAGGACATATGGTGGTTGGCCACAAAAAATACGTATAATTCCAACGTTGTCATTGTTATTGTGGCGTACAAGTCTCCGAGTGCACCAAATAGATTTTTTTGTAATAAGTTTAAAGAGTGGATGGATGAATTTGATGAGGATATACATAATATAATAGTGGTTGGCGACTTTAACATCAACTGGTTTAGAAATGATGACATTTATAAAAAGGAATTAGAAGCGGTCACGGTAGGCAGTAATTGTAAGCAAATACAAACAATGCCTACGAAAATAACCAGTAATACATCTAAACTAATTGATTGGGTTATAACGAACAATAGATTCATTAAAGCGCGAACATGTACTGGTATGAACATTAGTGATCATGAAACTATAGTGTTAGACTTGAACGTAATTAAAAGTAAAAGAAATATCAATGTTGGAATACAGAAGAAATCCATTTACTAGATTGTTAAACTAAAATAAAATAAGGTGTTTATACAATATGAAAGATGTTGATAGAATGGGCAGTATTTGTGAAAATCAATTAAGTGGTTTAACAATAGTCTGAAGATAAAATTGATTTTAATAATGTAACCCATACTGACAGTCTTACTATAGCTCAGAAGTTTAATACCTTGTTCATAGAGAGTGTTAAAGAAATAAGCAACTCAATTCTACATGTCCGGTATTGTAATAATATTTTGCAAAAAGTTATCTCTTAAAGAGATCGCTTTGAGTGATATTAAGTGTGCGTTAAAAAACATTTCAAAGAAAAGAGAATTCAATTTTAAAATTCAATGCCCAGATATTTTTTTAGACGTTTTCGATATCCTCTGGGCAGTCGCCTTATGTCCACAGCGATGATAGAGGATGTTAAGGCAATCGAAACAAAATAAAACGTTTTCCGCTGGTATTTTTCGACTTTTTAAAAAAATGTTCTTATATGTGTTTTACTTCCGGTGCTCTTCAGAAGCCTTTGGGTGACTTAACAAATTGAAATTTCGCTCTTATAGTATGAACCAAATCAGCCAAATTTTTGATTTTCTTTATACAGAGTGCTGCAAGGTATTACGCATATGAGAGAGAAAATTCCCTTTGCCCTGTATTGCAAAAATGAATAATTATGCATCATTCAAAATATGAAACTTAGAAATTATAATTTCTAAGTTTCAGATTTTTTCGTCAATGCTATGGTTTTTGAACTAGTTGATGCCAGCTGCGCTTTTAAACACTTTAGGGGTTACATTTTGGGAAATGCTGAAATACTTGTTTGATTATTAGTGTTGTAGAGTAGTTATGCTAACTTTCAGGTAAATCAGACCTAAAAAATATTTGTTCCTATACGAACTTGTATACCCCTTATAAAACGCAACTACTGTCCAAATGTAATAGATCTAGCTTCAGCGGTTCCGGCTCGACGATGATGAACATGTTTCTTTATATATATAATTAGATGAACTAATTGTAAGTAAAATAAAAATAATTCTAATGTAGACTGAGAGCACTTTGATAGAAAAATTAATTTAGAAAAACTTTTGCCTTTGATGTGAAGAAAAAAGTTATAGAAAAAGATATTACATCCCGCATTTTAAAAAAGGGGTGTTGACTACGACCTTATTTTTATTTATTTATTTATTTTTTATATATTCGTTTTATTTACTTCCGAACTTAAAGCTAATTAACAAAAATTGCTTAATACTTGCGGAATTAAATAATAGTGTTCATTCTGTAACTTAAAGAGTTAGTGTGGAATGACACCTGGAATAATATTTTAAACATAAATTAAAATCGGATGTGGGGTGACAATCAGTTTTACATTATTAATGGTTAAACTTTAGAGGTAATATATAATTTAAAAATTCAAAGCAGAAATATAAGGAAAAGTATTTTGAAAGGATATAAATAACAATTCAAATAATAAGATACATACAACATTGATTTGTGCTGATGATTAAGATATACTTCGCAAGAATGAATCAATATTAGTACAGTCAATCGTGAATAACCAGTCTGTAACTTTTCTTAAATAATAATGAATGCTTATTGAAAATTGCAGGGGCTGTAATGGTATAGAAATAAGGAAAATAGGTTTTGTAAGCGATTGATACGTTGGCAAGGTGTATATTATTTATAAGTAGACTGTAAAACTCGGAGTTTCTACTAGGAATATTACCACTTTGCTTAAAGATTTCTCACAGTACTAAGTACGCAGGTCTCTAAATTTTTGTGGAGCAATATTGTTTAACAAGATACATTTTTCGAGTCGCCCACAACAGATGTAATTTAATTCAGTTTAAGTTGTAGTCGATTAACACTGCAAATTATTTAATGTGTTGCGCTCACACAATTTTAAAACAGTTAGCAGAACAATAAAAGCAACTATGGATGGGTTTAAAATCATGTAAGTTACTTGATATTTTAAAAGACATGAGTTTTATGTTCTCCCTGATTTATGCACAGTAAACCAAAGTCTTAAGGTTTCTAGGTCTTCCGAAATCTTTACAATACGTAATAGATCATCTTTACAATAGATACGAGTAAGTGAAGACTATGTCGTCCGCAAAGGCAGTGGATGTTCTATTTAGATTCAGTTCAAAAATAGAATTTATACAGTCTGAAAACAACACGGGACCGAGAACCGAACCCTGCGGTATGCAATTTTTCAAAAAAAAAAAAAAACTAGAGTTTTCAGTACCAAGTCATTGTCAACTATGTCATATCCATTCCGAATTCAAGCCTCAAGCGGTTTAGACGTGTTTTCTTGTTTTTTCCAAATTCTTTTTTTGTTAAGGCTGCAAAATATACAGTATTTTTCGACCCTGTAGTGCATTTACCCCGGTTCTCGCTTAAAGTGCTTCCTCGTGAAAATTTCGGTAGTTTTTTTTTACCCCGTAGTGCATTGTCTCAGCCTAACTGCTGCACTGCCTGACTCTCGACCGTCTCCACCTACTGCCACTCCTACACCTCAAACAATCGTGGAACAGTAGAATATCAGAGTGGAACAGTAGAATTCTCAAACTTAAAGAACGCTCATTCACCACTGGGACAATAAAGAATACAAATCTCACTGGCTACCTAATTAAGAACTTTCCGAAACAAGCTAATGCATCCTGGATTATCAACTTCTTCAAACAAAATTTCTGCATCACTGATGTTAAATGCTGAGCGATTCGATCAACGTCCACAAACTGTCGATCCTTTAGGGTTTTGTTACCTCAAAATTACGACTGCCTTCTATTCTAATCCCCCGCTCTCCAATTCATCCAACAACTCTAAACCCTCCAATAATAACCGGACTTTCAAAATGGGTTTATTTCCTAATTTTAATTCTGCTACGAAATTGCCCAACATCAAGCGAGTTTCATTCGACATTTCGCCTATTCCCTCTCCCTCACCAAACACTAAGGACACTCCCCCAGCCAACTACCCTAGTTTCATTCATTCTCACACTCTTAACCCTATTTCCTCCTCATCGTCAGCACCATCTAAATCTTCTAACATATCATCTTCAAATGCCGGCGCCACTAACTCCACCATCACATCACCTCCCTTTTTAGACCCGCTGCTTCCACCCACTGTTAAACTTACGAAACAATTTGCAGAATAGGAGGTCGTTATTGCCCTTTATAATGGCCAGTTGGTGGTTAAATTGTTGAATTATGTGGTGTGTCAGTACATCAGCGGCTTTCATTTTGCAGAATTCGTTCATTTCGTTAATCAGTTTTTCGAATCCTGAAAGTTCCCGCCAGTAGT
Organism: Pocota personata; assembly: GCA_963082735.1. Taxonomy (NCBI): domain Eukaryota; kingdom Metazoa; phylum Arthropoda; class Insecta; order Diptera; family Syrphidae; genus Pocota; species Pocota personata. Next base: position 212,265,060 of record OY720429.1, read on the forward strand.
TGGTCAGATCATAATATGCGATTATCTTCCAGTCATTAACTATGAGGATAATGTTTCCAATTTTTTCAAATTAGATTCCCGGGCGATTTCTAAACGGTGTAATCTTGAAACCTTCAGGTTCTGTATCTAATGCCTTTGCACATCTTCTGCCTAATGCTATTATCACCAACAGTGTGTACAGAATTTGTAACCAGGGGCCGTTCTTCAACCTTTTCTTCCTTTCTGGATTGTTACTCTGAATTTCGTCTGGCAGTTTTATCGGTTGACTTTGGTTTACAGGTTCCGACCATGGACAGGTTGTTGTGGTAAGCTGATCAGTCCGCTTACTGTCATCTTGTTTTTCGCTTTGTTCTTCGTTATCGCTTATTGGGAGCAGACAGATCTTAGTGACTGGTCTTTTGTAGATCTTGTTCCTTGCTTTGATGGTTACTACACGCACCAGATCATCTTCTCCAGCATGTGTCTCTAGTATCCTTCCAAACATCCGTCTTGTTGGAGGAAGTTGTTCGTCCTTCACCAAAACAATGTTGCCAGCCTTAAGATTCTCGTTCTTTGTTGTCCATTTCGGACGTTGTTGCAGTGTCGTTATATATTCTGAACTCCATCTTTTCCAGAAATGTTGTTGTAATCGTTCTATCAGTTGCCATCGCGTCACTAAACCTTCCCTTTCATTGAGTCTATGCTTTTCCGGGGGTGCCAGTAAGGTTGTTCCTATCAGGAAATGACCTGGCGTCAAGACATCTACTTCATCAGGATCGGTTGAAATTGGACAAAGAGGTCTTGAGTTTAAGCATGCTTCGATCTGACTTAATAGTGTAGACATCTCTTCGTATGTCAACTTGTGCTCACCAATAGTTCGCTTGACATGGTGTTTAACAGACTTCACTCCTGCCTCCCATAGGCCACCAAAGTGGGGTGCCGCTGGGGGTATGAAATGCCATTCCGTATGGTAAGTTGTTAATGCCTCGCATATTTCATCGTTGTACTCTTTCGCCTCCCTTGCATTTAGCTGAAGAATTTTGTTTGCAGCCACGAAATTCGTACCGTTGTCACTGTATAGGTATCCCACATGTCCTCTCCTGGCGCACAATCTCTTAAAAGCTGCTATGAAGGTATTTGCTGTTAAGTCGCTAACAACTTCGAGATGAACTGCCTTTGTTGCCAAGCATATAAATACGGCTATATATCCTTTATATGATTTGTTTCCCCTTCCTTTCGCTGTCCTGATATCTATAGGTCCTGCATAGTCGATTCCGGTATTTAAAAATGGTCTGGCTTTGGACACTCTCGGTTGTGGCAGATTTCCCATCATTTGAGTTCTCGTTGACGATCTGTGTCGAAAACATGTAGTACATCTACGGACTTGTTGTTTGACTGCACTTAGACCACTCAGAATCCAGTATTGTTGCCGTAGATGTGCATGGGTAAGAGCGTAGCCTCCATGTAAGGTGGTTTTGTGGGCCTCGTCTATCAACATGGTGGTCAAATATCCGGAATGTGGATATTTGATTGTGGATTGGCTTTCGCCAATCGTCCTCCAACTCGCATCACCTCGTTCTCATCCAGGAATGGGTTGAGGCACCAAAGTTTACTCTTCCTGTCAATTTCCCTTCCTCTCTTTAAGTTGACGACCTCATCCTTGAGCGTTGTCTGCTGTACGTGTCGTATAACTACCCTCCCAGCGCCTTCAATTCCTTGACATGTGATTTGTCCCCGCAATTTATTTTTTGATGATCGTGAGTTGTGCACAAATCGTTTACAAAACGCGAGTATTCTTGTTATTCGCCTAATTGTGCTACACTGCGACAGCAATCTTTCTACGACATCTGGTTCCACCGTTAAAGTGAAGGTGTTTGTGTGCTGTTTCTTAACTTCCTCGTTGGTGCTGTGAGTTGCGGAGTCAGTGTAGTTCACCTGTGCCTGCGCTAGCCATGGTGGACCTGTCCACCAAATTGAGTGTGCGTTGAGTTCTGAAGGCCATAGTCCTCTAGATGCACAATCCGCTGGATTGTCCTTACCCTTTACATGATGCCATTTGTCTGAGCTTACTAATTTGGTTATTATCGTAACTCTGGCCGCTACGTAGCTCTTCCATTTGTTAGGGTTTCCGGTGATCCATGCTAATGTTATTGATCAGTCTGTCCATGCATGTATTTCCAGATCCTTTATTTCTAATTTGGCCTTGGTTTATTCAAGTAATTTTGCCAGCAGGACTGCTCCGCAAAGTTCGAGTTTCGGTATCGATATCTTCTTAATTGGTGCTACCTTTGTCTTAGCACATAGTAATCTTGTGATAATTTCTCCAGAAACAGTTGTAATTCTTGTATAAATTACGGCTGCGAATGCCCTCTCCGATGCGTCACAAAATCCATGTAATTCTATGCGGTGCTTTGATTCGTATTGGATCCATCGTGGTATTTTAATTTCTTCTATGCAAGACAGTTGGCTTCTGAATACCTTCCATTCGTGAGCGTTTTCATCCCAAGTTTTTTCCGACTTCCAGAATTGTTGTTGGATTAGCTTTGCTCTTACTATAATTGGAGCTAGCCAGCCCAATGGGTCAAATAGCCTAGCTGTTTCTGACACAATTACTCTTTTTGTCAGATTTTTATTCCCTGTTGCAATATTAACTTTGAATTCAAAAGTATCGGACTCCGGTCGCCAGTATTTTCCCAGGGTCTTAATGGGGTCGTAGCCATTTATTTTGAATCTTCCTTGCTCTTGATCTTCTGATGTTATATTTCTCAAAATGGCTTTTGTATTTGAAGACCATTTGCGTAGTCTGAATCCTCCGCTCGCCATGAGTTGTACCAATTGCTGTTGTGCCTCTACTGCTGCGTCTAATGTATCCGCTCCCGAAAGTAAGTCATCAACGTAGAAATCTTGGCCAGTTATCATTGAAGCTATTTCAAATTTCTCCTTTTCATCGCACGCGAGTTGTTGAAGTGTTTTTATCGCCAGATATGGAGCTGATGAGGTTCCGTAAGTCACGGTGTTTAACCGATATTCCTTGATATTTTGTGTTGGGCTTTCTCTCCACAATATACGCTGATAGTCTCTGTCTTCGTGAGCCACTAGTATTTGGCGGTACATTTTTTCAATGTCCGCTCTGTATGCAATTTTATGTTTTCTCCATCGCACTAGTATAGAGTATAAATCCTGTTGTATAACTGGACCTGTAAGCATTGTGTTCACTGCGCGATTTGGGTGTTATCTGTGATAGAGAACTCAACTTCCGTTCTCATATTGATAATATTATCAACAGAGCTAACTACGCTCGGTTTCATTAAACGATGGTCTAAGGAACTCTCAAACCCTTATGTTACAAAATCCTTATACATCACCAGGTATGGTCATCGTACTACGAAATCCATATCTTTCGAATCGAAGCTGTCCAGCTTAGGTTCATCCGCTTTGGCTTATGTGGTTTTGCTTGGACTGATAGTTACAATTTACCCCCATACGCTGACCGTTTGAAACTAATCAATTTACAGCCACTCGATAAACGTCGCAAAATTGCTGACATCTTGTTTATTCATTAGTTATTAGCTGGTAACATTGATTCTTCCGCGCTGCTTCATATGATTTCTTTCAACACCAACCCACGTAAACTCAGATCTCCACCCCTCTTCCGTCTTATTCCTCACCGTACCAATTATGGATACCATGAACCAATGTCCAGAATGCTCCGCAGAGCTAATCACATGCAAACCGTTTTTGACTTTCACAATAGCAGAGTCTCCCTGAGAAACGCCCTTCATTCCTTTAATTAAGTATAGTTTTTGTTATTTTTAGTTTTAAGTTTAGCTTTAAGTTTTCGCTTGTATTAAGCTTAAATAAATAAATAAATAAAATAAATAAAAGATCCATTATATATTTGTTACAGTTCATACTCTCATACAACTGACTACACACTCTAAGAATAGTATCCTCAGTTGACATTCTCGTCCTAAACTCAAACTGATTACTACTAAAAGAGTTATTTTTTACTTCAAAAGCTTTTCGGAAATCTGGTGGTGACAAGGAATAGGTCTGTAGTTTTAATTACTTTCCCTATGAACTTTTTTTTTAAAAAAAAAAAAAGTGGTATAATTTCAGAGCATTTACAGTGCCAGACTCAATACTGGTCCATTTCATTAGCCAAACCCTTGCTAATGAAATTTCTGTGCCTTTCGCAGAAGTAGCCGTTTCATCTTCATCCGCCCAAAAAATCAGCCATCTGATATGAGCAACGGCAGGATAATCACATATCGTAGTAGATGTCTTTTAGGATGGTTACCCTCTCCGTAGGCTTAGAAGTATAATGGCCTTTAAGTCATGTGTAGCAGGCTTACTTTAGATCTAATTTTCCGTAATAATGTTATGAAATGGGATGTTTGGGTCCCTTCAGTAAGGGCCTAAGCCATAGGTAGTTCATAGCAATCAAGATAGCATAACATATGTAAGTCTTCGCTTGAAAGACCTATACTTGTTTGCCTGATGGAAAGTGAAGCATCTATTACGTGTGAAGAAGACGATTTGGAAAGTTCATGCATTGATGTATCTTGACCTAATAATCGTCAGTTTTTTCTCACTTTAAACTATGTACAAAAGAAAACAATCTAGATTTCAACGCAATAAGTGAATTTATCTGAAAATATGAGCCTCAATTGTACAGTATTGAAAATAAGCTTTAGATAAGGAAACAGTCTTATAACACACAGTACCACTCCGTCTAAACTGGTCAATAAATATGAAATGCAACCAACCGTCTCATTTTGTAATAAAAATAATTTATTTTTCATACTAGTAACATGTTGCTAAATAAATCAATCAATTACGTCCAATTCCTCTCCATACTTCAGCCATTTTATTCTTTAGTTTTAGGTTGTACTTTATTCGTATACTTTTAATTTTCAACAATAATTCCTTCACAAAAATACAGCTGAAATTGATTTTAATTTTACAGGTAGTTTGGATCTTATCAAAAAGTTTACTTCTCTATTAATCAGGCTTTATCGAATAGTAATAGAAACACCAATATTTACTAGAACTTGAATTGATTTTCCATAATATCATATCTATTCGGATTTTTTTTTAATCTGCTCTGATCACATTTTAGAAAAGTGCCAGCACTGCTGTCAAAAAATGAGCTGTGTTCGTTCTGTGATCCGGCTTAATGCCCGATTCACAATGCAGCGTGAGAGCGAGATGAGTAATCCTCGTCCTCATAAAATCGTTTCCCAGTTCACAATGAAGGCGGTACTTTTGACAGCGAGCCTGTATTATCTATGTGTTAAAGTGAAAAAGTAAGAACGGCTACACACCACCTTTCTCTTTCTGGCTATATAACAAAGTCGCATTACCTTGCTGACAGGCTATCTCGTCGCGAGAGTTTTTAAATTTTCCGAAAAGAATGCGTTGCGATAGAACTAGTCTCGCATCATTTACCACGTTTATAAAGGGTGGTTAAATTTTAAGGGCCGATGTTGAATGCGAACCACACCTAAACGTCAAGTTTTTTTCTGCATTTCATTTGACATTTCTCAATTTCAGACTAACTCAATTTGAACCATGGAAAGTTACACAATCGAGCAACGCGTTAAAGTTATTCAGGCTTATTATGAAAATGGGCGTTCAAATCAAAATGCATATCGTGCATTTCGTGATTTTTTCGGTCAATTTAATCGTCCAAATGTGCGTACAATCGGAAAAATCGTGCAAAAATTTGTGCAAACCGGGTCTGTAGGAGATGTGAAAACATAAGTGCATGCTCGTACAGCTCGTACTGCAGAAAATATTGCTGCTGTTCGCGATAGTGTGGCTGAAGAGCCGTCCACCCCAACTCGTCCTCGTGCCCAACAATTGCACCTCTCACGCTCGTCGATGATGAACATTATGCATAAAGACTTGCATTTACGCGCTTACAAGGTGCAGTTGACTCAAGAACTAAAGCCTCTTGACCATTTTAAGCGTCCTCAATGGTCACAATGGTGGCAAGAAATGGCAACAGTGGATGATCAATTTTCGAAGAAAATCACATTCAGTGATGAGGCACATTTTCACTTCATTGGATTCGTCAATAAGCAGAATTGCCGCATTTGGGCGAATGATAATCCAAGAGTGATTGTCGAAAAACCAATGCACCCACAAAGAGTGACTGTTTGGTGCGGTTTATGGGCTGGCGGCATCATCGGGCCGTATTTTTCCCAAAATGAGGCCGGTCAGGCAGTTACTGTGAATGGTGTTCGCTATCGTGAGATGATAACGAACTTTTTATGGCCCGAATTGGAAGATATGGATGTGGACGATATATGGTTTCAACAGGATGGTGCCACTTGCCACACAGCTAACGAAACAATGGCTCTTTTGCGCGACAAATTCAATGGCCGTGTTATCTCACGTGGTGGCGATGTCAATTGGCCGCCAAGATCATGTGATTTGACACCGTTGGACTTCTTTCTTTGCGGTTATTTGAAAGAAAAGGTGTACGTCGATAAGCCAGCAACAATTCAAGAGCTAAAGGATGAGATAATTCGGCACATTAACGGCATAGAATCTCAATTATGCCTCAGCGTCATCGAAAATTTGGACCATCGGATGGAGTTGTGACGCCAAGGTCGCGGCGGCCATTTGGCCGATATTTTGTTCCATACATAATTGAACCATACCAATATTATCATAATAAAAAGAAATGACAGTAATTTCCTAAATAATTTGTGTTTTATTCAAAATCAACATCGGCCCTTAAAACTTAACCACCCTTTATATACAGAATCGAGGGATCGAGTTGGGATCGAGTTGAGATTTCGATCTGAGTCTTTCTACACACCGAGTCGAAAGATTGAAAAATTCAAACGCGGTTGAACTGACAGATAAGTATAGCAGACATTCTGCTTTTGATTGGGTTAGTGCTCTGTTGTGTTAGATTCGTTATCTGAAATCACACACATCCAGAGACAACATGTCAGTTCAACCCCTCAACCCAGGTATACATGCATTTTTCTAACTCGATCCAGCTCTGTTAACTGAGTCGAGTTGAGTCAATCCTATTTCAAGTCGATCTGCGTTTATACGAATTTCAACCCGGGTTGGAGCTGGATTCAAGTATGCATATAAACGTAGTAATTGTGTATTGTTTCATACATTTGCATAGATCGAAACTTTTTTTGACAACTCGCGCTAGACTCGACTCGCTCTCACGCTGCATTGTGAATCGGGCATAAGCTTAAACCACTTCCACAACGGGCTCATCTCGTTTGGAGCTAAGTTGTAGGCGACAGATCGACTTCCTGATATCGATCAGTGAGTTTACCGGGATTAATTATTTTGATCTGTGACGGATATTGGGGACCAACCCTTTAGTTCCGGCAAAAGTGCTGCACATAATGATCCGGCATTTAACGTTTCGCCATTGCATGGTGAAAAATAGCAAAATTATAAACGGAGAATTAATAATTCAAACTTTTCGAATGTAAATCGAACTTATTTGTTCTGATTTTAACAACAAATAGCTAATTTATAAATTATGTCCTCCTACATATTCGATCCGATAGTGCAGCCAAATGGACTGTCGAGTTTTCAACTTTTCTTAACTTTTCAACTAATAAGAAAATTGTTTCAATTCACTACAATCTCCTTCACAAACCAGTTTCGCGTATGCTGAAAGTAAAATGTATAACCACAACAATCGCGTTTAGTATGCCAAAGAGAAATTTGTAAAATACACATTCATATTATTCTTTCTCTCTGAATCTGCTATTGAAGGACCACTGGATAAAGCAGTAATCACACTGCGATTCACTACTTTTAATGTGAACTGCCATCTAATCAGCAATATCAGTGATGAGGCTGTGCTAATGCAGTACATGTTAACACAGTTCAGAACACAGATGACGCAAATGAAATTAACAGAACCAAGTCATTGCATATTTTTGGGAGCAGTAAATCATTTTACAAATACAACTTAACCGTGACGTCATTTGAAACTTAAATTTGCTAATATATATTCCATAAACGAGTTTCCGACAACTACAAATCAGCCAAATTAGTAACTTTTATTGCTGCACACGCCTGTGAAATCAAAAGCTCAATTTAGAATCTCCCCCCACGAATGTTGGTCATAATTCCATAAAATATTTAAATGTACTTATAATCCGCCCGTCACGTTCCACTGGAAAAAGCTTCATTCGACGCTAGTGAAAGTTTCTTTAGCATAGTTATTGAAAATCGCGAGTTGATTACTCATCAACCTACTGGAAGATAAAATAATAACACAACTACGTCTTGACATCGCTTGGCTTGACACTTGAATCGATTTGTTTGGGAACATAGTTCTCCTTCTCATCCCTGAAAGAATCTCAGAACTAGTTTTAATTACTAAGCCAAAAATGGATTACAAGGTGAGGAGATGTTCTAGTTACACTAAACAAGATGCGAGTTAACTTTTCTCTTCCTTTATTAAAGCCACAACCGTGTTTAGTTGCTGCACCCAATTTCCATGCGTCCGAAGATGCTGCTGCTCTACGTTCGGCAATGAAGGGCTTTGGCACCGATGAGGAGACCATCATAAACATTCTTGCTGGCCGCTCTAATAAGCAGCGTCAGCTAATTAAAGAGGTATTCGAAAAGGAATACGAGCGCGACATCATCGATGACCTCAAAGGGGAATTGGGCGGTAACTTCGAAAATGTGATAATTGCATTGATGACTCCAACCGAAGACTACATGTGTGCGGAATTGAACAGGGCCATGGATGGCATGGGGACCGATGAGGAAACATTGGTTGAAATATTGTGTAGCAAGTCCAATGAGGAGGTTCAGCAAATAGTGGTTGCCTACGAGAAGCTCTATGGCCGCCCATTGGCCGAGCATATGTGCAGTGAAACTTCTGGGCACTTCCGCCGTTTGTTGACCCTAATTGTGACAGGTACTCGTGATCCTATTGGGTCGACTGATCCAGCCAAAGCAAAAGAAGATGCTGCAGCTCTGTACGCAGCTGGAGAAGCCACCTTGGGCACTGACGAAGAGGTGTTCAACTCTATAATGGCGCATTCCAGCTTTGCACAGTTGCGTCTGGTCTTCGAGGAGTACAAAGAATTGTCCGGCATGACTATCGAGCAGGCAATTAAACACGAAATGGATGGATCATTGCACGATGCAATGATTGCTATAGGTAGGTGGGCAGAGGACTTATTTAATAGCGTCAAACTAATATTTTTTTTCACTGCAGTTGAGTGTGTGCAGTCGCCAGCAGCATTTTTCGCTAAACAGCTTCACAAATCAATGAACGGCATGGGTACAGATGACGACCGTCTGATCCGTATTATTGTCAGTCGTTCCGAGATTGATTTGGCAACCATCAAGGACGAGTTCGAGAGAATCTACGATCGTACCTTGTTGAGTGCGATTGCGGTAAGTTGAACACTAGTTGGTTAATTTTGGTAGTAATTTAAGCAAATTCGTCTTCCTAAACATGTGTAAAATGCGTTCTTTGTTCCACAATTCATTAAAGGAGGTAGGTGTTCCGCCGCCATGCTCCCCCAAAAATCAACTTCAGGTCAATTTTGATTTTTCTCGTTTCAGAACGAAACTTCCGGAGATTACAAGCGAGCTCTCTGCGCCCTGATAAAGGAATAAGCTGTCTGCTGCATCGATGAAACATTTGCCTTACACACAACGCTGAGTTTTTAGTTAAATATATTTATGTACACTTAAATGTTGTTTGGTTAGAAGAAATATACAGTTCACAATTATTTTAATTCATTTCTTTATTAGAATTCTGGTATGTGTAACATGAAAATGTATTTGTTGGTAACAGGTTCAGGTTTACTTTCCCCTGTAATCGCTGATGTGGTACAGGACCCATGTTGGGACGAATAGCACCGATGCAACTATGGTAGTACCTAACATGTATAACTCCTGAAAATAGAAAGAAATCAATTTGAGAAAAATTAAGCTGTACAACCGTGACCGAAAGGGTTTACGTAACAATTTATCATCGCACGAGAACTTACGGCTTTGGAAACATGCTTCGTTGGTGGACCCGAAACAACGGATTGCGAACGCTTTTGGATAGCGCTGCGAACAATTGGAAGCAAAAGACGAGAGGCGTTATCCTTCAACATTTTTCAGCAGGACTCAAGAATAAAATGCTCAGAAGTCTCCGAAAGAAATTCACGAATCACGAATGTGATTCCAATTTTATTTGACGTTTAAAGAAAATTGATTTTTTTCTCACCCGGCAGTAATGCCAAACCATTGATGTGAGAGAAATTCCTTAAGCATGAGACACATTCTGGGGTGCTTTTACTACCTTTGTAAAAGCATTCAGGTGCTTAAAGCCGTCACAGACCAAAACGGTATACCCGCTTAACACACTGATTGCAATCAATAAGTCGCTCTGTCACTTATGACTTAGCTCTGAACAGAATGAGCGCATTGTGGAACTGGATTAAGCTTAAACCGACACACAGTATGAGTTAATCTTTTTTTGACAGCAGAGCTGCCACTTTTGGAGAAAACGCGACCGGAGCATAATCGGAAAATAGAGTGTAGTTTTGATTTATTGTGCTTTGGAAAATCACCTTAAGTCTTAGTAAAATGTATTTTTTTTAAAACTATTCAATAAAGCCTAATTAATAGATTGTCGGAGGAAAATAAACTTATCGCTAAGCTCTAAACTACTTGCAAAATTTAAACCAATTACAGTCAATACTATGTTGTATAGGCTTAACTACAATACATATATTTGAATGTATTAAAAATTCCTTCAACATCTCAAAATTTGTTTGCCTTTTTTCGAAATGATTAATGATTGCAAATGCAAATTTGGTTACAATTAATTGTCAATAAAATACCGGGAAAATGTTTGTGGAGATTTTATGTAAGGAATAAATTTCCGCGTGCCTACTGTGCTAAACACAAAATAATAAATAATTTACCTAAAATAAAAATGAATAATTGAATTCGCCATTGCGAAAAAGCGCATATAGTACCATATTACAAATCAAATATTATGTTTCAATTTGACACAACAACAAAGTGGGTACCCATTATGTTTAGCTATCTATCTTGGTAAGTTACAATCGGATGTACTATTTATAATTTGATTTTGCCAGTATTAGCAGTTTATATATAATAAAATTCAACATTCAAAAAATACAATTCTATTCCTACACAGTCAATTTTATTCTCACCCGGTGACACGGTGAGCAATGAAATTCTATTCCTATAATGCCAATTAAATTCTCACATGGCCACAGACCAATTATATACCTCCATTTTCAATTCGTATACTTAAGCTTCCACGCGATGAACGGTCAAAGACTATTTTAACTACATAGATACGCCTAATCCATGATATACAACTGCTTAGAAAGGTTATTAACCCAGCGATGGAGAGATAGGAAAGGAATTAAATATTAGAAAAGAAAGAACGCGGTACTATCGCTTCATGTTGGTGAGTTCGTAATTTCAGCCTCTCCTAACCTGGAGAAATAAATGCTGTTCGCAGCCGGTGGTGCGAGCTAGTAATATATGTATATAATAATTGCATTCTCGACAATTTTTTTTTTTTTTAAATCAACGACTTTTTCGCAATAAAGTTCTGAATAGAATGGTTGATGTGGCTATTGTTGTTGATATTGATGGTCAAAGTATTGAACGCATTCATTTCCTAATGTGCAAACAGAATTGTGGCTGCTGTCGTTCCACGTATATATGAAGAGCCGAGAGGTCGATTCGAAAATAAGTTGAAATTTCTACCTGAGTATTTTAGAACACCTCAGTGAAGAGACAAGGACCAACAAAGAAGCACGAATGGACACAGATGAAGGGACGTGAAAAGATGTTACCGATGCTTCTGGTTTAGTCATTGGGCAAAGGACTGCAAGAGCGAAGACCGGTCCGAAGGCAAAGATTGCTTATTAGAGCCGGAATGCATGCTCTGTAAAGGAAGGCACCATACTGGACGTCAAGCACAGTACTGGAAGCATAAAATGCCCTACATTCCAGCTCGCGCTGAACGCTTTCCAGAAGCGAACATGAAGGTTATCCAACTAAACCTTAACCGTTGCGAGGCAGCTCAAGACCTACTTACACAGTCGGTCCGAGAGTACGATGCGGATATCGCTATTCTCAGCGAGCCCTATAAGCAACTGAATGTGGGAATATGGACGGCGGACACTTCAGGCAGAGCCGCGATATGGATACGCGGTCAACGAGCCTTCGAAGAGAAGATGGTGGGCAGGCAGGCTTCGTGTTGGCCAAAGTTAGTGGCATTTACTTCTTTAGCTGCTACGCCCCTCCCAGCATAACACATGAAGAATTCGAAAGAATAGTCGACAACATCGTAACCACTACAATAGGAAGAAGTCGCGTCGTCTTTGCAGGTGACTTCAACGCGTGGACGGTTGAATGAGGCTCGCGTACCACAAAAACTAGAGGAAGAACTCTCCTGGGGGCATTTGCATCGTTGGACTTAGTTCTTCTAAACTCAGGAAACGAGCTGAGATTTTTTGTTTGGCAAAAGATGCTGCTTGGAGAGTAAGCAAAAAATACACGCACAGCGATCATCAAGTAATTAAGTTTCATATATGAAGCAGTCATACAGGAAATAGAGGAAAGCAGAGGAGACAGATGCAGAACAAGGGATGGAAACCTCACACTCTAGACGTCAAAGTACTCCAGCGGATGACGGAGGATATATCCCCTTACGGACCTGCTGCCGATAAAGTAAAGCAGCTATCGAAGTGACAAGAGCTTGTGATGCTTCCATGCAGCGGAAAACAGCAAACTTGCATCGGCCCCCAGTATACTGGTGAAATAATAAGATCGCCAGGCTGCGCGCAGATTGCCACAGGGCTCGCCGATTGTACCAGCGTTCCGGGGAACACAGCAGCCACGAAGAACTCCATGAGAGATTTATATCATAATTGCCCGAAGAAACTTAAAAGCTGCAATTAAAAACAGTAAAAAGAGAAGCTTCGAAGAACTGTGCAACAAAGCCAATCAAAACCCGTGGGCAAAAGCCTACCAAGTGGTTATGATAAAGTTGAAGGGTGGCAGAAAACCTGGAGAAACTGGAGCGCATAATAAGTGACAGATTGGAAAACGCGATCGATGAAGCGGGAGGCCTCGCAGACCGCTAGTATGGCTTATGTAAGGCACGTTTTACGATTGATGCCATCGACAAAGTCATAAATGCAGCGAAAAAAACCTTCGGAGGAAATCTTTGGAAGTGCGGAAGTAAACACATTGAGCAATCATAACGCTGGATGCTAAAAACGCTTTCAAAACCGGAAACTGGAGTAACATACTGCGAGTACTTGCCGGCAAGAGATTATAGGACTATCTGCTGAAAATAATGGCGGACTATTTTAGAAATAGAACACTGTACTATAGCACCGACGACGGAATGAGGCAGTAAAACGTCACAGACGGTGTCGCCCAAGGCTCCATACTAGGTCCACTACTGTGGAATCTAATGTACGATGACGTCCTCAGACTTCGAATCCCCAGGTCCTCGAAAATAATTGGTTTCGTCGACGACATAGCGATCGTTGTAGTGACTAAATTTTTTGAGGAGTTGGAACACGACTGTAATGAAGCTATCGGGATGGTACAGGACTGGCTAGTAAGCATGGACCTAAAACTAGCAGAAGAAACGACCGAAGTAGTACTCATCAGCAGCAGACGAGTTATGGAGACTATAAGAGTAACCGTGGACCTAGACGTTACTATAGATGCAAGGTTGACTTTTAAGCAACACCTGCAACACGCAGCTGAGAAGGCCGCAAGAACAACGTCTGCCCTGGCAAAGATCATGCCAAATATTGGAGCAAGTGCCATGAAGACGAAATCGTACAGAAGGAAGACGGAGGTCTACAGAACCAATGTCTTGAGAGTATGCAGCGCCTTTCCAACAACCTCCTACGACGCGGCATGCGTAGTGGCTGGAATGGTGCCAATAGACCTCCTCGTTAAAGAAGCCGAACGGAAATATCGTGTCAACAGGACAATGGTGTCAACAGCGACGTGTCGAAGTGACACAGAAGTACCGTCAAGAACAAGCCTCGAAAAATGTCAAGAGGGATGGAACTTATCTGACAATGACCGCAGAAATTGATCCCCAATATAAACCCTTGGATCAATAGGAAGCATGGAGAGCTAAACTACTATCTGACGCAAATGCTTACTGGTTATGGATGTTTCAAAGCCTACCTCCACAGATTTGGATACGAAGGCAACCCTCATTGCCCACCGTGCACGGAAGCGGTAGAGGATGCAGAACACATCATGATCCACTGTGTACGATATCACGAAGAACGTAACTTGTTGGCGAACAGACTGGGTGTGGACTGAATACCAGAGAACTCCACCAGACAGATAATGAGCACGCAAGAAGTTTGGGAAGCAGTAAGCGAAACGATGGCTACCATCATGAAAGAACAACGAAGACAGGAGCGACAGCGAAACGTCGCGCAGACGGCTGCCAACACGAACGAGCCGAGTCTGTAAGGCTGAACCCCCTCGCGATGAAATGCTATGCTTGATGGCAGTGCCGCCTACCAGGGGTAGGAGGGGAGTTGGGTTTAGTGGGTGGAAATCCCACACTGTTACTGAGTACGGGTTCAGTTTCGTCTTTGAAAGATTCCCACCTTCCAACGCAAAAAAAAGAAACACCGAGTCGAAAGATTAAATTGAAATCAAATCCAAACATGGTTGAACTGCCATTTATTCTCTTTTTGCTTGTGTAAAAGTTGTGTTTGTTTTTTCCCGAAATTGTGTTTAAAAATGTCAAATGATCGTGTAAATATCAAAACAAACTAGTTTTTCGGCGCCATAAACACGCACCGTCATCCAACCCAGATACGTATACCTGAATTTTTTCGATTTGACCCGCGTTTATATGAAGTTTAATCCAAGTTCAACCTAGGTTCAACCCTGCATATAGACGAGGGTGTTGTCCTTGCTGTTGACCGAGTTGGTCTACTCTCTACCATCCATCAATCAACAAATTCCATGTTTAATTTTTTTTTTTTCTTTACTCGTATTTCAAAGTACATAGCTTTGGTTGTTGAATTCTTTCCCGTTAGTATTAACAAATGTATTAATGGATAATTACTATAATATTATTACGAGTATATTATTTAGATGTCGCAATTGGAATTTAATACGGAAGAGTTTATAGCAAAGGTGCAAAATAACGAACCCCTGTGGAATTTGTCAGATTCTCGGTACAAGAATCGCGTAAAGAAAATGCAGCTTTGGACAGAAATTCGAATACAATTTGGAAAGTCTGGTAAGTATATTAAGGAGAAGTAATTGAATATACGATAGTATAAATGTTATTTTTTGTTCTATAACTGATGACTGCAGGAGGAAATGGAAGGGCCTTCGAAGTTCATACTCCGGAGTTATTGGGAAGCAGTCGAAGTATGGACAGGGGGTGACGGATGAGTTCGATTGTTCCTGGAAGCATGGAAAGCAGCTGGAGTTTCTTCGTAAACATTTGAAGGGACGGAGTTAATTTATGAATTTGAGAAGAAGTACTGTATTTTACAGTCAGGTTTCGAAAGCCGTTTGTTGAGCCCTGGAGTACTTGCCAGAAAACCGAGGCCTGGGAAGAAGGAAAACTTACAGCAGAGCTTGGTAGGTACAATAAAGTCAATGCAAGAATACCTGCAAAGGCCACCGGCTGACGACCTGTTTTGCAAGATGATTTTAAAAAAGATGTCAAGATTCCCTGTGAAGGACAGAAACAGCACAAGGGTACAGATCTTGTGTTACGTTAATGAAATTGAGAACAGTCTAATAGATGCAGATATATTAGAAAACTTTGTTGAATAAAACAAAAATTTGGAAGAAATCTGCTATTTGTATACTTAAAAAAGTTTTTTATTAGTCGTGTTTCTTTGTGAAAATTTTACATAGTTCAGAAAAAGTTCTCACAACAAACAAGAACAACAACTAACTGGGTATACGCTTTTATTTTCGATATTATTATAGTACGTTTCGACTATCGGGCGACAGATTTCGCAAAAATGTTTGTCATAATTATTTTAATAATTTCATTAATTTAAAATTCTGCTTAATGTAAAATCATTGAATGATTAATTAAACAAAGAGACAAGTGGTGCGATTGTAGAAACATAAATTTTCTTTGAAAATTTTCCCTGACTTTGTAATTCCCCTGACTGAAATAGTAGTGCCAAATTTCAAATTACGAAATTGAATATAATTTTCTTTGTGAAATTTAACTGTAATGATACAAAGGATCAATGATTTTACATTAAGCAGAATTTTGTTTTTGTCACTAATTTATTACAGTAGGTACCACAAACATTAATGTAAAATATATTTTTTAGGGATAGCATTATATCATGAGCTCATATGCTGCCAATGTTCTGCAATGTCCGTCGGCTAGATTACACTGTTTTGTCACTTTAGCCCATCGAGTATCTACATATGATATTTATTTGGCGAGTCACAGGAACGGTACCCCACATCCGGCGAACTAAGTCTTTAGTTTAATTCCCATCTTCCAGCTGCCTTGTCGTGGCGGGTAGGCTTAAGAGTCGAAGATCCTAAGGGTCTGAAAAGATCCCAGGTGAGACATCGAACTAAGCGCTGAAGGCGTCCGACTTTGACGTTAAAAGAAGAAAAAGTGTGAATGGAGAAAACAAATGATATAACTACTCCAGGTAGCACTCGTGGAAACGAAAATCCACCCGTGGTCTTCTCTACTGCGGCTAGGGCACGGATTCTGGAGGCCCTACCCACCATACCCTCCCCCGACAACACTGGCGCGTATATAGGAGTAGCAAGAATGCTGGATTCTGAAGACTCCTGCAGCTCTCTTCTCGACACGTTCGGCAAGCTAAGCTGGGAAGGTGAAGAAAGTAGCGGAGTGGTCCAACCTGATACGCTTAATCTTCATCCTAATAAACAGAAGACTGATTGTAGCGCTGCTGCTGAAGAATCGACCCCGGAAACTGAAAAAGTTGAACGAGTTCCAGAAACGGCACGTTCCGATGTGCTCCCGTCCAAAAGCAAGAAGAAGAGGAAACGAAGAATACTGGCGGCAGCGCAGCGCAAAGAGACTGCAGAAGTTGAAGGCGAAAGTGCTGACAACAGTCCTTTGGCAGAGACGGCAAAAAGAAGCAGGTCGGTGGAAGCTACCCCAACCGAAACCGGCAAGTCACTTGGAGCCGACGCTGTCTCCTCTTCTAATAGCTCGCACCGCAGCAAGAAGGCATCAAGCTCTCTTGCTGGTAGACATATGCACGCACCTCATGCGCGTGCGTCTTCCGAGATACCTCAAGCCGGTGGCGTTGCATGCGCACAAGGTCTAAAGACGGGCGCTACAGCCAGTAATGGTGGTAGTATCGGTGAAGAGAAACTGGATGTGGCAGGGAAATCCACTGACTTAAATCTCTCTAAAACCCCTCTTATTGGTAGCGTTGCTAGCGCACAGATTCCGAATGACACCGATGATACAACCAGTTGTATTCCGGAAGATGGCTGTCGCGGACAAATCTACTGAGAAGGAGAAAACACGGTGGTTAGGGAGCGAGAAAAGTAGGTTTCTTACAAGAAAGCTGTTATCTCCTCTTTAACTGTCCGAATCGGGAAGGCTGGCAATGACAACAGCATGACCGACGTGGAGTGCAAACACTGACCCAAGCAACGAATGCTTTCATTCAGGTGGAGGGCTGGGAGTTAAAGAGCGGAACCTTTATGGTGAAGTGCTCTTCACAGCAAACCTCTGAATGGATTAGCATGTCGGTGCCGAAAATCCCCCCCCCTGATTGGGAACGCTGCTTTTGAGGTCTTCAGGACAACTAAACAGACGCGCGCCGTCTGCTGGATCCCGGGGAAACTTGGGAAAACGGCGGATGTGCTAGCGCGCCTGTGTACCCAGAATCCTGGACTAGAAACGACCAAGTGAAAATAAAGATGGCTCTACTCTGATTGTGAGTTTGGACAAGGGTTCTGCCGAGGTCATTAAGTCTAGGTACGAAATGCGACCATATTTGCATCTTGGTAGGATTCAATTCCGCTTCGATACCTAGTAGTGCGAACAATGGTCGAAAAAAAACCCTAGTATTTAATGATATTTACTCAGATCAACCTACAACACTGCAAGGCTGCTACCGCTCTTATCAGTAGCAGACTTGCAGCTAGTAGAACAAAACCTCACACAATATTTATCCAGGAGCCTTGGGTGCGGAACAAGCGCATTTGTGGCATTGGAAGTGTGCGTGATATCACTATACTTTATGATGAGTGGTCCGAAAAGCCTAGGGCTTGTCTTATTGTACCAAATTCCTTCTCAACAACTAAGTTTGGACAGTTTTGTGGGCAGGACTTAATCGCTGCAGCTATAAGCTACAAGACGAACGGTAAATGAAAAACCTACGTCGTTGCGTCTGCTTACTTCCCATATGACTCGGTACTGCCCCACCACCAAGGGCAGTGGTCGAGCTCATGGAATATTGTGAAACCAGAAAGATATGTCTTGTCATATGTTGCGATGCTAATGCTCAAAACTCTGTTTGGGGCAGCAGCAAATGCAATGCACGGGGAGATCGTCTTCTGGACTTCATACTATTGTCCGAGCTTACCATCACAACCAACACTTGTTACGGCGCAAAGACAGGAAGTGATTGACTTGACCCTGTCCAACAGGTATTTCAAGTATATTACCAACTGGAGAGTTTCGCCAGAAATTTCCCTCAGACCATAGATACATCGAATTTTAAATCGAATGCGAAGCTACACCTTTGCAGGAGAGGAGGAATCCGAGAAAAACCAACTGAATACGGTATAAGGAAGAGTTAGGCAAATCTATCAAAGATAGTCAAAGTTCTCAAGAATGGAAATCCAATCAAGCCGGAATCACTCAGGAAACCTGATGGTACTTTCACTGAGTCGAAAGCGGATGTTTTCAGTCTTCTGCCGGAGACTCAGTTCCCAGGAAAATCAGGTCACCATCAGTTTGCAGTTCAACTAGTGAAATTGTTAGCGGGCTGAGCCGAACAACTCGGTGCAGCTGGTATACTGCATCGGGCGTGGCGACGGAAGAAGCTATCAAATATGTTGTCGCATCTTTTGACAGCTTCAAGTCACCTAGCACTGACGGAATATAATCAGCTATGCTGAAACAAGGTATTAGTCAGTTGCTGCCAACTGTGAAGAGAATTTTCTCTGATGGCTTGGCACTGGCATATACCCAAACCCTTTGGCGAACAGTCAGACAAGCTTTCATACAGAAAATCGGCAGAGATGACTACTCTCTCGCCAAGAGTTTCAAACCTATTAGTCTGACATCCTTCCTGCTGAAAAGCATGGAAAGACTGGTTGAGCTACATGTGCGCAAAGTTGCTCTGAGGGTACATCCTCTGTCAGAGATGCAACATGCCTATCAATGCGGAAAATCCTGGGAAAACTGCGCTTCAAAATCTGGTCAGCAGAATAGAATGTGCGCTTGACATTAAAGAATACACGATAGGCATTTTCATAGACATTGAGGGTGCCGTTGACAATGTGACTTTTGACAGCATGTGTAGCTCCGCCAGAAATCACGGCGTAGAAGAATCACTAGTGTTGTGTATTAAAGCAATGCTGGTGAACAGAACATTGACTGTAGATGCAGATTGTGACCGGTGTGTTATGGCAGGTGCAAATAGGGGCTGCCCACAAGACGGTATTCTATCTCCACTGCTTTGGTGCATGCTGGTTGATTCCCTGTTGAACACACTCATTTGGATCTACATGGCAATGATAAGACCCTTCCGCTCATATGCCTCAGTTGTTTCGTGGAATAACCTCTCACGTAAATACGTTTCTGCTGCTTTCGCCAAACTCCAAAGAACGGTCTGCCTCGGCTGCCTGGGAACTTTCCCCAGTACGCCTGGCTCTACTCCAGACGCCTTGATGAACTCCCACGTTACGCTACATTTAATTTTCCGTCTCCATCCGATTTCGATAATATTAAGAAAAACATCTACACATTTGGCTCAGCTCGACACCCAAATTTTAGCAAAATCCCTTTGTTGATTCTTGAATTAGGCGTGTGGAAAAATGACTGCGATATGTTTTAAACTCTTCACCCACTTCATTTGATTTTGATAATTTTTAAATAAGACTACTAACGTGTATGTATATGATTATGATAGAAACAGGCTTTTCTCCATTCTTCATAAAAATAAATATTAAATATGTCGAGTGACCGACTCTCGAAAAAAGTGGCGATCAAAGCGATTACAAAGAATAGAAGTTGGTACAGTGAATGGTTGGGGATGGCCAATTGGTGTGGGATCGAGCTTAATCTGAATCAGGTCGAGTATTGAAGCGAATGCAGCCGGGGCGGTACATAGATCAATTTACAGCCAATTAATCCATAGACTATTGCATACAAACTACTTTCGAGGTGAGAATTGTATCAATGAAGTATCCATGATATTTAAAATTCGCATGATATTCGTTTAAATCGCATGCCTCACAGAGGAAATTTACCAACCTATGTAGTATATGTAATTTGGCAGAGAGGGAGGACGTGTCCAGTACTACGAGAATCAAGAATTAATTTCCTGGGCAGCGACTTCTTAACGGATGACTAAGTTATTACCCATTATTCAACCATGTGAATGTTTTCAAGCTCTACTTGTTTTCAATATTAATTATTACATTGAAAAATAATCTGAATGTAATGTAAATTGCTTATTTATTGATACATAAATAATAATTTACAAAAAGGTCTACATTCGTTACCCGCGACTATAGAATTGAAATTGGCAAATTAAATCGCATTTCCGGTGATGAAAATAAGAGTGCTATTGGCTATCCTATTCATCAACCTCTTTACCTACCTTACCATGATCAGTACTACCTTGCCAGTAGAGGGCAAGTGCAGTGACGAACGCACCCATGAAGCAAGAAAAAAATTCAAATTAAAGGACGCAACTCCCACACCGTATAATTGCCGTTGTTTTCTTACATTTGCGTTTGTAGAAATCCAGTTTTTTTGCATCGCGTAATATCACGAACCTTTTTCCTCCAAAGGTTCGGAAAGTAAAGGAGCCCACACACAATCTAACAAATGAATTCAATCCAACACGATGGTCGACCATGTCGGCAAATCACCGCCATCCAATTTGGAATATTGTCTCCTGATGAAATCCGCCGTATGTCCGTAACTGAAGGCGGCATCAATTTCCCCATTACAATGGACGGTGGTAAGCCGGCTGTTGGAGGATTAATGGATCCACGGCAAGGAGTTGTGGATCGAAATTCCAGGTGCTTAACTTGCACCGGTAACATGACTGAATGCCCGGGTCATTTTGGCCATATAGAACTGGCGAAACCAGTTTTCCACATCGGATTCCTGCTGAAGATCATCAAAGTTCTGCGATGCGTGTGCTTCTACTGCTCACGGTTGCTGGTGTCGCCTACTAATCCCAAGATCAAAGAGATTCTGCTAAGAACCAAGGGTAAACCAAAGAACCGCCTCAGCCTGATCTGTGAGGCTTGCACAGCGAAGACCATATGTGAAGGCGGCGAGGAGATAGACTTCCACAAACAGGACAAAGAACTTCAAGCAGCTCACGGTGGCTGTGGCCATTACCAGCCACGAATTAAACGCGTTGGACTGCAACTCAAAGCACACTGGAAACACGTTAACGAACCCGACCAGGAGAAGGACATTAATTTAACGGCTGAGATGGTTCTTGAGATATTCCAGCGAATTTCGGATCAGGATTGTTCTATTATTGGCATGCATCCCAAACAGGCTCGACCCGCTTGGATGGTTATCTCAGTGATGGCCGTCCCACCGCTATCAGTCCGACCGGCTGTAGTAATGCATGGAGCTGCTCGCAATCAGGATGATCTAACACATAAATTGGCTGAAATTGTAAAGTCCAATAATTTGCTGAAAGCGAACATCGTAGGTGGCGTAGCGCCGCGGATCCTGGAAGAGAATGTCGATATGTTACAATTCCATGTGGCCACTTTTGTCGACAATGATCTGCCGGGTGTGCCCAGAGCACTGCAGAAATCGGGAAAACCGCTTAAAAGCATCAAAGCTAGACTAAAGGGCAAAGAAGGGCGTATTCGTGGCAATTTGATGGGTAAACGTGTCGATTTTTCAGCCCGGACTGTCATAACCCCGGATCCAAATCTCGAGATCTACCAAGTTGGTATACCAAAGTCTATAGCTCTGAATCTGAGCTATCCCGAGATAGTCACCCCGTTCAACATACACTTGATGCAGGCTCTCGTCAGCCGTGGATGTAACCAATATCCAGGGGCTAAGTTCATCATACGTCCGAATGGCGAACGCGTCGATCTGCGTTTCCACCCCAGCACCAGTGATTTGCATCTTGAGCATGGCTATATTGTGGAGAGGCACCTCCGTAATGAGGATCTAGTCGTCTTTAATCGTCAGCCGACTCTGCACAAAATGAGCATGATGGGTCATCGGGTAAAAGTGTTGCCATGGTCAACATTCCGCATGAATTTATCCTGTACTACACCGTACAACGCGGACTTCGATGGCGATGAGATGAATCTACACGTACCGCAGAGCATGGAGACACGTGCTGAGATCGATAACATCCACATTACCAGTCGGCAGATTCTCACACCTCAGTCTAACAAACCTGTGATGGGAATCGTTCAAGATGCTCTGATTGGGGTCAACAAGATGACCAAACGCGATATATTCCTAGACAGGGAGCAGCTGATGAACCTGTTGATGTATCTGCCCACGTGGGATGGGCGAGTGCCAATACCGTCTATTCTGAAGCCGTTGCCAATGTGGACAGGTAAGCAATTGGTCTCTCTAATTATTCCAGGCAATTTGAATATGATTCGAACACACTCCACACATCCGGATGATGAGGACGAAGGACAATACAAGTGGATTTCTGTGGGTGATACTAAGGTCGTTGTGGAATATGGGAACTTGCTGATGGGAATGTTGTGCAAGAAATCTCTAGGCGCCTCAGCTGGGTCTCTGTTGCACATCTGCTACGTGGAATTGGGCCACGAAATCGCAGGAGACTTTTACGCCAACATTCAAAAGGTTGTTAACGCATGGTTGCTCTATGAGGGGCACACCATTGGTATATCCGATACGATTGCCGACCCGAAGACATATTTTGAGATTCAATCGGTCATTCAGAATGCTAAGCAACAGGTGGCTCATGTTATAGGTCGCGCTCACAGCATGAAACTAGAGGCATCACCAGGCAACACTCTCCGGCAGACATTCGAAAATCAGGTGAATCGAATTTTGAACGACGCACGCGACAAGACAGGCGGTTCGGCTAAGAAGTCCCTTACAGAGTATAATAACTTAAAATCAATGGTTATCGCTGGGTCCAAGGGTTCCAATATTAACATCTCGCAAGTGATTGCCTGCGTTGGTCAGCAGAATGTCGAAGGTAAGAGGATCCCGTATGGTTTTAGGAAGCGAACTTTGCCTCATTTCATTAAGGATGACTATGGACCAGAGGCAAGGGGATTTGTAGCGAATTCTTATCTGGCTGGGCTGACACCCTCAGAGTTCTACTTCCATGCGATGGGAGGCCGTGAAGGACTCATAGACACAGCTGTTAAGACCGCCGAAACCGGTTACATCCAGCGACGGCTAATCAAAGCTATGGAATCCGTAATGGTGCACTACGATGGAACTGTCCGCAATGCCAACCATGATATAGTGCAATTCCGGTACGGAGAAGATGGCCTCGCTGGTGAATCAGTGGAATTCCAAAATTTGCCTACAATTAAGCTGCCCAGTAAGGCATTTGAAAAACAATTCAAATTTGACTACACTCAACGTCGCCAAATGGAAAAGTTATTCACCAGCGATGCGCGCAATAGAATGCAGAGATCTGAGAGTCTGATTGCAGAGCTTGAAAACGAATGGGAGCAGCTATGTCGCGACCGTGAAGCACTAAGACAGATCTTTCCCACTGGAGAATCTAAAGTAGCGCTGCCATGTAATATTCAACGAATGATTTGGAATGTCCAGAAGGTGTTTCACATCGACCGGCGGCGGCCGACGAATTTAACTCCTCCGGAAGTGATTCAAGGTGTGCGAAATCTGCTGAAGGCTTGTATTATCGTGCGCGGAAACGATTACATTTCACGCCAGGCTAACGGAAACGCAATATTTCTTTTTCAATGTCTGGTGCGTGCTAATCTCTGTTCAAAGATGATTATCGACGAATTCCGCCTGTCATCAGAAGCTTTCGAGATGCTAATCGGTGAGATTGCTAGTCGTTTCCAGTTGGCACAAGTGCAGCCAGGCGAAATGGTTGGAGCACTCGCCGCTCAATCACTTGGAGAGCCGGCAACCCAAATGACACTGAATACTTTTCACTTTGCAGGCGTCTCGGCGAAAAATGTCACTTTGGGTGTCCCACGATTGAAGGAGATTATCAATGTCGCCAAGAAGCCAAAGTCGCCATCACTAACGGTCTTTCTAATTGGTCCTGCAGCCAGGGATGTAGAGAAGGCGAAGGACGTGCTGTGTCACCTAGAGCACACTACATTGAAAAAAGTGACAGCAAATACTGCCATATATTATGATCCCGACCCTAAAAACACTGTGGTAATGGAGGATCAGGAATTTGTAAATATCTATTATGAAATGCCGGACTTTAATCTAGATGATGTGTCGCCGTGGTTACTACGCATTGAACTAAATCGTAAGCACATGACGGAGAAGAAGCTTACAATGGAAATGATTGCCGAGAAGATATCTCTGGCATTTGGAGATGACCTCAAGTGTATTTTCAACGATGATAATGCTGAGCAGTTGATCTTGCGCATTCGCATTAAGAGTTCGGTTGATGAAAGCAAGTTCCATGAGGATGAAGAATCGGCCGAATGTCGCATGGAAGATGATATGTTTCTAAGATGCATTGAAAGTTCCATTCTTTCTGATATGACTCTGCAAGGAATACAGGCTATAACTAAAGTGTACATGCACCTACCGCAGGTTTCTAACAAGAAAAGGATAATAATTTCCGAGGGAGGAGAATTTAAGGCGGTAGCAGAATGGCTGCTGGAAACCGATGGAACTTCACTAATGAAAGTCTTGTCTGAGCCGCATGTGGACACCATTCGCACATACAGCAATGACATTTGCGAAATCTTTACTGTGTTCGGTATTGAAGCGGTTCGAAAGTCCATAGAGAAGGAGATGAACGCTGTGTTGCAGTTTTACGGGCTTTATGTGAACTATCGTCACTTGGCGTTGTTGTGCGACGTTATGACTGCTAAGGGTCATTTGATGGCCATCACCAGGCATGGTATAAATCGTCAGCAGACCGGTGTATTGATGAGGTGTTCTTTCGAGGAAACCGTGGAAGTTCTGCTGGATGCTGCCATACATGGTGAAGTGGACCCAGTCAAAGGAGTCTCAGAGAACATTATACTAGGCCAGCTGCCTCGCTTGGGTACTGGTGCATTTGATTTACTGCTCGATGATGAAAAATGCAAAACGGCCATGTACGTCGACGACACAGAAATCAAGGGCGGCGCATGCATATATACAAACTCGTTTACTCCGTATCCTTCGCAGAGATCGGTGCTCTCAAGCTTGAGTGGTAGTGTGAGATCAGCTTGTTTTTCGCCGTCATCAGTGTACTCACTTAATACTGGCTCGGAAACCGCTGGATCACCGTTCTATTCACCCAAGTCTCCGAGCAGTCCATTCTACAATGACTTATCATGGTCAACCGGTTTCGTGGAATCGCCAACATTCTCTCCTAAATCTCCAATTTATTCGCCCAGCTTTCAGTTCTTTGCACAGAGTCCAAAAACTTCCAGCGGATGTGATTCATACTCTCCGACTAGTCCAAATGTGTCTCCATGTCCATCAACACCAAGATATTCACCGAGTTCTCCATGCTACGAGATAAATCCTCCAAAATATTCAACACAATCTTCAGGGGTTTCACCCAGTTATTCACCATATTCACCATACTATTCGCCAACATCGATGTCATATCTTCCCATCTCACCACAGAGTTCATCACCATACTCGCCATCTTCACCTCTTATGAATTCTCCACCAATTGAGGGGGACAAAATTCCAGAAGCAAACAAAAAGAAAAAGCCATCACGTCAATATTCACCCACCAGTCCAAAGTACTCGCCAACAAGTCCAACATATTCCCCAACAAGTCCGACCTATCCTGGTTTTAGCATATCTACTCCAACTTATTCCCCATCAAGCCCGACGTACTCTCCAACTAGCCCAACATATTCTCCTACAAGTCCAACTTATTCCCCATCGAGTCCTACTTATTCACCATCAAGTATGATATTCTCACCTGACAGCCCAAATTATTCAATGACGCCACGTTATAATCCCACACTGGGATATTCGCCATTTAGATCCCAGTACACGGCAACAAGTCCATCTATATCAAGTCCCAGTTATGGTTCCACTCGATATTGTTCACCAAATAGTCCAGTATACACTCCGTCGACACCAAGTTATTATTCGCCAGCTAGTCCGAATTACTCTCCAATGAGCCCAGACTACTCGCCGAGCAGTCCACACTATTGTCTCCCTAGTCCAACATATGCAGCAATTGTTGGAGAGTTATTTGTACCTGGAGCCTCATCGATCAGTCCATCATATTCACCTTTACCACCACAAAGTCCTGGCCTAAATGTAGATGCATACGACAAGTATTCGCCACAGTCGCCCAGTTCATACTGAATGGATTTATTTTGTTCTTTTGAAATGTTTTCTCTTAATTTTTTTCTTTCTTGTTTTTGTGTTTGACCAATAATTAACTTTTTCATTTTGTTTCAAGTTAATATTAATTTTTGAGTATTTTTCCTTAGGAATTTGTGTTTCATTGTCCATGTATTCCTATCTTCGTTAAATTAATTTATTCGTTTTGTTGGTTTTCGTTGTTACATTCGTATCTATATGTTTTCATGAATTCTTAAATAAACTATAAATACTGTTAAGCAAGTTCTTTTATTTCTTACTCATGATGTGATTAATCGTCCGAGTAGTGTTTCAGGTCAGAGATTGATTGTTTTCGATTATCACAAAAACACTGCACGTGTTATGGGATACATGTTAGCACAGTAGTTAGTTAAAATTATTTTGTTCTCCAACTGGATCGAGGGGCATACCATTTAAAAAGGCATATCGCATCGTTATTCTTTAAGTGCTAACTGTGTCTCAAAAGGTTTGTATTGCAAATAAAATTGAAGAAAAAAAATGTGTATGTACTCTCCGAGACTTGAAGTCAACTTACTTATTATTATTATTGTTATTAATATGTAAATAAATTACAGTACTAATCTTATAAATAAAAGCACTAGTTACCAGGGCTATCGGCTAGGATGTATAAATTAACTGGTGAACAAACAATTATGTGAGAATTTGCATATG
Source organism: Pocota personata (assembly GCA_963082735.1). Taxonomy (NCBI): domain Eukaryota; kingdom Metazoa; phylum Arthropoda; class Insecta; order Diptera; family Syrphidae; genus Pocota; species Pocota personata. Next base: position 212,292,478 of record OY720429.1, read on the forward strand.
GGGCGTTGAGAGCCTACCGGACAGTTTCTGCTGGGGTAATACTGATTCCGATCGGGAGGCCAGCCGGCTGGGAACTAAATTTAACCAGCGAATTGACATTAGTCAGGTGTGGCTTTCATCGCTCTTATAAGAATTCTAGATGGAATTTTATAGTTTGGTCATAGTTAGTAGACTGAAGGACAGTTTAGTAGGTCTAAAATAGTTGCAGTGCCGAATAGTTTACTTACTATGGTCTAAATCTTATTACAATCAAACAAAATGTGTTTAAGGGACATAATATCGTTTTTATTCCATAGATGACAAGGTGGTGGTTCGTTTTCGGATATACAGTGACTGTGTGTGATTCTCGTGTGTCCCAAGCGTAGTCGTATGAAGCATTTTATCATGGCATGGTGGAGTAATGGATGTATTGTTTCCATAGGTCTTTTTTCATCCTAAAATCCTTGTAGGTTTTGTGTGTAGAACATAATGAGTGGCTCTTTAGCTGCGGATTTTACAGCATTATTTTTTTTTTTATAATTTGCACGTGTGAAAGGGGTTATGAATACCCTTATACTAATTTTAGGACACGGGCGTTTTTGAGGAACGGGGAAGAGACAGAGAGAAAGACAGATTGGTGTAGTTGGTTGGAAACTCAGCTGGTATTAAGTTTCAGTGAACTCCAAGGGTGGCTGTCCAGATAACTGGGGAGCTTGTTTGTTTATGCTTTTGTCGTTGCTCATGATTCACAGTATTTTTTTCCGTCCTCCTGATGTCATCATCACGATCAAGTTGCATTTTAGCCATATGACCACAATACTGCCAGTGTTATGCCTTCGCAGTAGAGTTGACACAAGCATTCGCAATTGGTCCACTTTTTATTTATTTCATGCGAAATAAATAGATGATTATTTACACCAGGATTCGAACCGTGAACCTGTAGCGTGACAAGCGATGTTGTTACCACTACACCACGGCCACCCTCATATCGTTTCCCCTTATGCTCACGTGTCCTGACATCCAAATAAGTTTTACTTTACCGGCCTTAGTAATCAGTTTGTCTCTGATGGTTTCGATAATGGGTATATATTATTGAAATTATTGATAGTTGATATCTATAATAGTTGGAAGGTTACCTGTACATATAAGCACATTGTCTCCAGATACCATTCTTACAGCTTGGAAGATTTCTAGGGCTTCGGCAGATAGAACAGATGATGAATGTGGTAATATCCCTTTTGATAGAGTTTTGAAGTTTTCATCTACGACGGCAAATACTGTCCCATTTTCGTTTTTGGATCCATCTGTGAAAATGAGATTCGAACTCCTTTCCTTATATTTGTTTGAAATTTCATAAAACATTTGCCTATAAATTTTGTCATTTGTTGAAGCTTTGGGTAGGGTATCACGATCTATTATGATGATTTGTTTTGTTATTGACCGTGGTGTATGAGCTGGTACTTTTCTCGTTTGGATCAATAGTGAAATATCGAGGTTTTTACCGCAGGAAAGAACATTGTATACTGCGGACGGGCGTTTGGGTACTCTATTGCTAGATGATTTTTGATTTTGAAATGTCGATTTTGAATACTTACCATAGATAATCAGAGTATTTAAGTAGAGTATTTTGATGACAATAACATTGACCCTGACAGATAGATTTTTCTTAAGTGATGTACATACAATGATCCTTAAAAGTAGATTTGTTGTCATAGGTGATGGCTAGTATTCTTAACGTATATGTGTTTCAGATATTATTGTTTTGAATTTTATTCGCTTAACTTGTTAAATGCGATAATGAAAATAATAACCGAGAGGTGTGATCCTTGGGAAATGCCGTTCTTGAAATCCTTAACCGTGGAATGCATGCCATTAAATTGTATTCGAAATTTTCTGCTTGTTAGGAAAGATTTTATGATTTCCGATTTAATTAATTTCTTTTTTAAATTAATTAAATTAATTGATTAATTTTTTTATTCGGTCAAAAGTTTTTTCAAAATCATTTGACAGAATTGAGATGTGACTTTCTGTGGACAGTGTCGTCGATATTTTGTACACCGATCGTGTTGAAAAGCTATTTGGTTGCTGTCTATGAGAGTTTTTCTCTAAAAACCAAAGTAAGAAAGACTTAATTCAATGGAGGCATAATTGGGTTTTTCCTTTTTTTATTTATAGGTTCAGCAGGCGGATCTACATCGAGTCCGCTAAACCGATTACCCGAAAGCACACCTGGCCTGGAGGCCATGGCAAGTTGGTGGTGTTATACTTCTTTTGTTTTTTTTTTTTTTTTGTCACTAATTAACGGGCCACAAAAAGAAAACCAAACCGAGTTTATGGGATTTATCAAACGGAATAAAAGAACATAATATGAGAACACTGTTATCGGTTTGAGGGTTAGTCGGTGACTGTGAACTTCTTTACATTTTGAATATTCCCTTACAACAGTTATTAGTGAGACTCAAATCCGGTGTTCTTATGGCTAATGTAGTGTTCTTAAACTATAGCTTGAAGCAAAAATTTGTGTCTAGCGCATCAGAAAACGTATTATTGGTGTTATGAAATCTAAAGAATTTCAATTAGAATTTAATTTGTTCGCAAATTAGCGTTAACCTAAAAAATTAAGTCATCCAAAAGTATCTACGTAACTGTCCCTGTATTAAAAGAAGTCCCGCAGATTAAAACTTTTTTTTTCTTTATTTCCCAATTAGTCAAATCTTATTAGCATCCATCGGCGACAGAATTAATCTCATTTTTTTTGTACGTACGATCATTGTAATTGCCTTCCTTGACAACGTATCAAAAGTATGCATCGATCCGATTTGATGATGGACTACGTAATTTCTTTTCCGGCTTTTTTAAATTATCGTAGAAACGGTTGAGGTTAGGTAGGAAGTTTGTTTTCACATGAGCCGCTCGAGAGCCACAGCATTTTTTTTATAAGTTTGTCGTGATACATACATACATACATACGTGATACATACTCGTATGTAGCTTCGTAAGAAAAATTCTCAAAATCGGGTGGAGTGGGGCAAAGATGTGGGGAGCGGGTATGATTATTTAAATCATATTTAGTGGCCGCCTATCTCAAAAATTTCTGAATCGATTTTAATAAAATTCTTTGCATTTGCCTTGGTTTTTGAGGTTTTTTGATCAACAAACTTTATCCAAATAAATATATTTTACAGAAATTCCTTGGGACTCTGGCTTTCATTTAACATGTCGCATGTTGACGTGGAAAATAATTTATATTTTCTTGGAGTATATGATGACTCGAAAGACCCTTATTAAAAATATTTTTTACAAATCCCCTTCGTAGTTCTTTTCGGTTTCACATACATAGGTACATATGTATGTATACCACATTCTATTCTTGTTGGCCTAACGGAGTTGAGTCTTATGCACTATCTGGCGCATAATTTTATGGTGTAGCTTGAAATATGAATGTAGAATGTCCCATTGGGACTGCTATTTCTTATTTGAGGTAGAAGACATCCGCACCACTCCGTTCTTAAATTTGGATCCATCGGTATACCATGTTCAGTGAGTCATTCAGACGGAAACCTGAATGACTCACTTCACTCATTGCATTGTGGGATCAGGATGTTGAAAGAGCTGGAAAAATTTATCTACAGGGGCATGAAATCTGCAATCGCATCGCTGGTTCAGAAAGAATCGGAAGCTTGTTTTGGAATTTTTGTAGGCCCTTTGAGATCCCCAAGTTTCAAGTTTGAAGAGAGACCTTCTTTTGCTGCATTTTTTTATTCTCTAATGTGATATAAAGAAAGTTTCAAGAGCTTCCAAGGTTGAACTGAGTGCTTAGCGCCCATAATACCAATGCAAACCAGTCTGAATTTTTTGTAGTGCATTTTGGGCGGGTGTTTATCCAAACTTACCCCACCACATCAATGATTCATATGTAATTGTTGGAATTACTATTGTGACGTAGGCTAAATAAACCATTTTTAAGCCCAGATATTTGCCTTCCTTGAAAAAAGTGATTTGTGGTTCAGTTTGGCACTAAATTTGAGAGGATTGTTTTTCTCTATTTTGTGACCGTTTTATTCAGGTTTACATTAAGCCCTTCGATCTGGCACCAGTCCCAAACTTTGTCAAAGACATTTTGCATGAGGTTAGTGATGGTAGATTCATTATTTCCAGTGATTATTATAACCAGGTCATCTGCATAACCTAGGGTTTGGTATCCAATGTTGTTACGGTTGATCAGAAGTTGGTCAGTAGCAATACTCTGAGAGTGCGGTTTTGATTCACGAGGAATGATTCTGCTACTGAACATGGCACAAATACATCTAATGGTTGATGTGTTTACACCCTTTGCAACTGCGGCTAGTAGTGGATGTCAAAAGCTCCAGAAATGTCAAGAAATGAACAAAGTGCTATTTCTTTCATATTAAAGCATTCCTCTATTTTTCTTACGAGATAATGCAGTGCCGTACGGTGGACTTTTTAGCCTAATGGGCGAACTGGAGTTTATTTAGAGGGTGTTTCTTGAAAATGAAGGATTTTGGGTTTGATAGGGATCTTTCCGCCAGCTTTGGAAATGAAGACAATATTGATTTCACGCCATGAAATTAATATACACAATGTGCATTTTTATATTGAAGCTTCGATAAGAAATACAATCAAATTTGGTCAAAACTTGGCAGAAATATAGAAAGAGCTAGATTTGAGTTGCCCGGCTTCCAACGTTTTTTCACAATAATCTCGAAGACGGTTGATCTTAGGTAAAAAGTGACAATGAAAAGAGTGATAAATGGAAAGAACATAATATATTATATTATGTTATCTTATTTCCAATAAGATATATATTTTGGTTGTTTGGGTTTGGTTTATTTTTATTTAAAAAAATAAAAAAAGTCCTACATAATTACCCATTTTAAAGATCTTTCGAGAGAATATTCAAAGTCTCTTTCAATCATATGTTAAATCCTTTATCTCCTCTTTAAACCAGTGAGTGTCTTTGACCAAGTTTTCAAAATTATTTTGGATACGGATCAGTATGGAATTTCTTTAACGACTGAGTGAGTCTATCCATTCTGTAAAATTAGTTGTTTCCTTTTAATTCCAACACACCATTTCTAATCCTGTTTAGTTTTAGGGTAAAAAGATTTGGGATTTTGGGGTAAAAGATTAGATAGGAATTGGATGAATAAATGGCGGGGTCGTTCTAACAAATAATTTATTAACAGAAGAGCTACTTCTTCGTCCGGGGAGGAGAATGTAATAAAAACTTCTAACCAACGATAGTAAATTATAACTAAAACCAAAAACTGTTCATTCCGTCTTCGTGTTGGTGTGTATAGATCACATATTCTCACTCCCGATCCCACTGTATCGCTTTAGTTTTTAGGAAAACTTACCACTAAAAAGTTATGCTTCTCCAAAATTAACTGCAATTGTTGGTTCAAATTGTAAAGTAGGCTCTCTATCAAATATAATGACGGACGTCAATTTTTTTTTTTTTTTTTAATTAAAAAAACACGAAGCATCGCTAACATAACGTACTCCTCGCCAAGCAGTATCAGGCAAGACCCTGAATAAAAAGAAGTTACTGCGTCGCACGAGCGTTTAACGAAAGGTCCAAGAAGTAATATGGGCTATTATGTGTCGAGATCATATTTATACTCTTTGAGTAGCGAAATGTATTATTCAGCGAGTCCGACTTATTCACCAGCGTCTCTCGTTTATTCACCATCGCCTCCCGTTTATTCACCATCGTCTCCCGTTTATTCACCATCGTCTCCCGTTTATTTACTAAATTATCCATCAATATCATATTTGGATCCTATAACGCTGCAATGCTCCCCATCCAGATCACAACACATGGCAGCAAATCCGGCGAATGTTGAAGAATTGTTGGTATCTCGAGCTTCTTCCATCAATCCATCCTATCGACAATTACCACAAGAAAGCCTGGTCCTGGATGTAGATAAAAAATAGCAAGTATTCGTTTCAGTCGACGCATACTGAAGGGTTTTAATTATTTGTTTCACCAGTTAATAATTTTATTTTGTTTGAGGTTAGAGTCAATTTCTTTGCAGACCCGTTGTATGTACATATGTGTTTCTTTTTTCATTGAATTGAATTATTCGTTGTTGTTTTTCCTTAAATACTGCATGTATCCCATACCCATGTTTTTGATTTTTCTAAATAAACTACCAACATTTTAAGCAAGTTATTTTTTCTGGCCATTGTTGTTAGTAATCGTCGTTATGTACTGGTATATAGGGTACTGGAAGAACAAGTGCTTACTCCGCCATGTAATAATTCTTTAATTTAAAAATGCCTACAGCCGTTTGTGTAGGTTTAAGATCTCAAAATCTCAAAGGGAGAACCTCAAAATCTCACATTTCAGCTCAATTTTGCTTAAGAAGTGATCAAGAGTCCTCATTCATCTGGCGGCAAGGGTAGTGCATGCATACAGTAGGTGACGAACAGATTTAAATTATTCTTCGTCCTAACCCAAAGTTTATCTGCTCTTTCGTTACCTGGAATACCCATATGCCTGGTATCCAGCATAGAGCCACCATATTGACTCTCGATACCTCATTTAGATGCCACCTGCTAGTACTTAGTAGCCTTAATTACTGCGGAGTCCAGAACCTTAACGGTTGCCTTACTGTGTCACTATACCGTAATTATCTGTCCGACGGTATTGTCTTCTAGGATGGTTTCTGCAGCCTGAGTAATGGCTGTGATTATGGCTGCAGTTGTAGGTAATCCTATAGATATGGTTCTCTCCTAGGGTTTCACAGTGAGCCCCAGCCCCTTTACCGACATCCATTTTGAAACCTTCAGTATAGAAAACCAGTTCCTCTTTGGTTATAATCTGTCCGTTCCTTCGGCCTTTTTTGTAAAGAAGTCTGATTGTGAATCTCCTGTAAAAAAATCAGCATCGGTGTCACATAGTCTATTTCTATCTGTCTAGTGTTAGCTTCCCATCGGGATAAGATGGAAGCATGACCGTATAGTGCTGGTGACCACAGTCCTGCTTCTCTTAGGCTTAGCTAAATTTTGCAGCGACATTGTTGCAATAGATATCTAACGGAATGAGATTTAGCATGCTCTCCATTGCAGCTGTGGCTGCCGTTGTAATAGATCATATGAATCTAGGAGAGTTTTGAAAGATGGCATTTCTTCTCAAGTGCCTTCCACCAGACTGCCGAGACGTACGTTAAAATGAGTCTCATCACAGCTATGTAAAGCCAGAATACCATAGCTGGTTTAAAGTCCCATGAATTGCTGAATGCCTTTTTGCATGTATGTATTCCTATAGATGTCGTTCTTCCAATATAGTTGAAATCTAAGATAACGCCCAAGTATCTTGCTGACCTCGAAAGATTTAGTTCAACATTTCCAATATTTGGGGGTTTGAATTCAGGAATTAATATTTTCCTAGTAAAAGGAAAAATTTCTGTATTTGAATGATTGAGCCTCGACCACTGTTTCAATTATTAACAAATAGTAGTGCATTATTCAGTCTTTCACTTAGGACTGGAAGGAATGTTCGTAATTCCAGGATGACAACATCGTCAGCTTAGCTTGTCACTTTGAACCGAATTTCCTCCAGTATTTCCAAAATGTTGTCCACCACCAGGAACCATTTATGTAAGTGGTAAAAGAACGCCGGCTTGAGGAGTTTCCCTGCTAACTCTCCTTTTGCTATTGACGTTACCCAGGGTTGAGTTTATCATACGCAACTTGAGCATCAGTCCGATCCAGTTTTAGAGGACGTTCCCAAGTTGAGACCTGTTCAGAAATTGAGCACACTTCACAATTTCCGCGGAAAAAGGTGAATTTCGCGAAAGTCGATCTGTAGACCACCGGTCGGGGACACGGGTTGTGAATCGTGGAACGGCCTTTAGGTATAAAGGTTAGCTGTGAATACTCGTAAATATGTATATATTTACAAATATACAGTCCGAAACAAACAGCGGATATTGCATTGCGCATAGGCCAATTATGCCGCCAGTTAATTTCACGTCCTCTGTAGCATTTTGCCGGCTCAATAGGGTAATGCCTCGTAGTATATTCACAGTTTTATATTTGGCAATTAATTCGTATTTAGTTAGCGATGTTTATGTTTTAACTGGTATCATTCTGTTGTATTAACTAAATATAAATGTATTATATGGAATACGGGAAGGGGTCCGAAACATCAAAATCTTTCATGGGCTACTTTGATATAAAGCTATAATACTGCTATATTTAAAACTTCTTTGATGAGACTTGTTCTATTACTGTGATTTGAGGTTCAGTATGGAACACGAAACAAAGGGCAACCACATACATATGTTCCAATAAGCATCAAGCCGAAATGGGCGGCTGAGAACAGCATCTGATTCTCCGGTTAGGGAGCTGAAATTATTAACTTCCCAACATGCACGGCGGCCTGTACTTTTTTCGAAAATTCTCGTGGTGCTGCTGTAACAGTAAATGGTGAACTTTACCAGGACAAGATAACAAATTATTTCTGTGCACCTATTCGACGATATTGATGTGAAAGACATGTAGTTTCAACAAGACGGTGCCACTTGCCACACAACTCTAGAAACAATGCAGTTATTGCACACAAAGCTTCTCGACCGCGTCATCTCTCGTTTCGGTAAATTTGCCACCAAGATCGTGCTATATCACACCGTTGGATTTTTTTTTTTTGGTTATGTAAAGCAAAAGATTTACGCCAATGGCCTCCAAAAGATTCCAGAACTAAAAGACGAGATTCGACGGGTTAATTATGAACTACTACAAGGGCGAAGTTTGCAAGGCCATCCGTGGCGCCCATTTGGCCGATATAATTTTTCATATTTAATGTCAGTCATAAAAATATCAACATTTTATCAAGAGCCAATGTGTTTTATTTAAAATTTAAATTATAACCTCCAATAGGATCACCCTTTATAATCATAAACCAACGAATTATGTACATATGTACATATGTATATACGTATATGTATATCTAAACACTAATAAATATGCTGAAATTTTTGTGAGAAACATTTTACTTTTCTCACTAAAACAAAATCGACCCCTTGCTCAAAAGAACTAATGTTCATAAGATAGTGCCCACGAGCAACACAACGGCTTAGGATTCCTGAAAATTGCTAATAGCATTAAAGAACGTGATATTTTAGCTCAAAATGATGCTTCTTAAATATGGTTGACGAATAGGGGTCGTATTACCTTCTCAGAAAGTTAGCCCAAGGTTTTTCGTTGTTAGTCTAAACTTGCCTGAAATTGAACAAGTATTTCGTAGAAGGAAACATCTTTCAGGAAATGCAGATGCTTCCAAGAAGAACCTGGGGAATCCTTACTTGTAATGAGACTTAGGGCATCTACTATGCTTACGATCCATCGTGGATGCTTGGTAGTATTGATGTCAATTATTTATGTATAATATAGTTTATGCTATCCCCATAAGAAAAACCATTTTTTTTTTAATTCTACAACAAACATATGTATACACAGGTATCATACTCAGCTGCTAATAAATCGGGATGATACACAATCCATATAATAGTTCATTATCCTCCAGGTTTCTATCTTTTAAAAGTTTATTAATAAACGTATGTAAGGTGTCTAAAATGTCAATAGAAAAAAAAAAAAAAAAAAAACAAAGCATGGACTTTTTCTCCTGAATTATGTTTTATTTAATGTCCTACGTTTCATTTCAAAGTCAAAAATATATCGACAAGCTCTCCAATACCGAGAGAGTCATTTCTTCTGTCGCTCTCACTCTCAATATAAAATACCGTGAACCAATACAACACACCCCCATGCGATATAACTCATTTTAATCGAACCGTAAACACAGCTATGCCCGCAATTTAATCACGCACGGGTAAGTCTCAAGAATATCTAATAACATTCTACTGTATTCCTCTCTCAGAGCCATCATCGGTTTCTCGAAAACACCGCACAACACAGCTGCTTCTCGCTCTTGCTTGTGCAAAGTTCGTTTTACGTTCTGTTTGTTTGTCGTTGGTGTCTCATCGTAGTCCGAAGTGTTTTTATTTGATTTGTGCTTCTCTGTCCACACTGTTGGGGCTTTTACTCGCATTCGGTGTTTTGTGCTTTTAACGGACGCAAACAGTTTCCGGCGGTTGTGGTCGAGAAATGGAAGTCATTAAGGTCATTTTCCTTCGACATGGTGAAAGTGAGTGGAACAAATTGAATTTATTTTGTGGCTGGCACGATGTCGATTTGAGTCAGAAAGGTAAGTGAGTAGATTGCGACGCAATTGCAGTTATTTGATGGCTCTTATGGTATTCTCTTCCTCTCTATTTCGCTCTCAATGTCATCTGGTTCTGGTTGAAGGTAAATCGGATGCGGCTGCTATTTCGGCTGCAGCTCTACTGAAGCACAATTTAAAATTCGATGTCGCGTTCACGTCTGCTTTGAAACGTGCCCAACAGTCGCTAGCGATAATTTTAAACGCTTTGGAGTGTTCCTCAATTCCAGTGCATTCCAATTGGCGATTAAATGAGAGACATTATGGCGACTTGACCGGACTCAATAAGCGGCAAATGGCTGAGAAGTACGGAGAGAAGCAGGTTTCTATTCAAAACATAGTGATGTAGTGCATGGCGAGCAGATGTGTATAGCAAGTGTTTACTTCGCAGGTTCAAATTTGGCGCAGAAGCTTTAATGTACCACCTCCAAAGATGAACGATTCGAGTCCATATTATGCGCCTATAAGGAACAATCCAAATTTCGCCGACATCCCAGCTGATGAGTTTCCTGATGCCGAGACATTGGAATCGGTAATGCATCGTGTCATTCCCTATTGGGAGAGTGAGGTCGTTGCACAAATCAAGAGCGGAAAGAGGGTTTTGATTGTGGCACATGGAACTATAATACGTGCAATCGTGAAGCATATTGAAGGTAAATGCTTTTGTTTTGTCAGTCGTGGTTGTTTGTGCCTACTGCCATGTATTTCGCTCTTTTTTTTGTTTGCATATTGGAAAACAATTGGAAATGGAACATACCTTTCCCTACACATCGTTGTAGTTGTTATCCTATTTAAAGTTATCGAACACGAAAATAGATCCTGTCCAATAATTTTCTAATCAATCTATTATATTTGTATTATTGCTTTTATTGGGTAATAGACATTAGAACTGAAGCAGTTAATACATTCTTAATAATTGAATTCAGAAAAGATATCAGTAGAATCTATTGTAGTTGACTCGCAAAGGTTGTTGAACTTTGAATTTATGCTTTGGACCTCTGATTTAGTAATCTCATTCTTCTTTGCTGTCTGTAAAAAAAAAAACGCCCTTTTCAGGGTTCCATAATTAATAGCCTACGGTTCCCTTTTGTTCCGCCTATCTGTCATCACTTTCTAGCTGGAAAATTATGAGTGCGTCACTTTATTCATTCCGAATATTCCGAAAGAAAACTGCGGCTTTTTATTCACTTGGAATATTTTGTTTATTTCATCCCGTGGTTCGGAATATTCAGAACGTATTCCGTTTTCACTAGTTGTAATGGAAATACATTGGTTGTCAAATGAAAACTGTGGTTGTCGACGAAAAAGTTAAATACTCTGATTTCCAGTAGACTGGATATTTTGCTCTGAGTTAACTGGATAATTGGCCAGTTGCCCAGTCAACTCAGAGCAAAAGATCCAGTTAATTCGAAACCAGCGGCTTTCTGGACTTGTCGGGAGGAAATGTTCCGAATTTTTTTTCATATATTCTTTACCAAATCGAGTTCACAATATTCCTTCTCGATAACTCGAAAAAGCAGTACAAAATCAAGCCGCAGAACACACAGTGACCCAACGCAAAGTAGGTGTCATTTTTCAAAAACCATAATATGGGGAGCGTTGTTCGAATAGATACCAATACGAGGGCGGCTGATAAGTTGGCGGCCTAGGATACTCAACGAGTCACCTTCTCATTAGTGATAGCACTAATGCGGCACTCTGGTAGTATAAATATCACCTCGTTTCAATAATAATTTCGTTTTGTTATTACCTATTGGTAGGATAAACATCACCATGTCAGCCGAAATCGGAAATTCTTGCAATTTTGAGCACCGCGCCTCGTGAAAAAAACGAAAATCGCATAAAGAAATTTTTGAAGACATGTCATCAATTCTTCAGAATTCTGGGCCTTCGTATACCATGTTCAACAAATGGACTCGCTTATTTCAACAAGGGCGGAGGAACTGTGAAGACGACCCCCGCCCAGGGCGTCCTGTGTCAGTGGTCAATGAAGAAAACGTCGAAAAAGTTGAAAAATTAGTTCTGGCTGACCGAAAAATATAAATGTGAAAAGAAATGCATTTCACTCGAGTGAAACATATTATGTACCCCTCGTATGTACATATTATGTACAAATGTAAGTGCGGTAATGAATTGAAATTTCTACCTGAATATTTGAGCATACATTATCGAAAGATGGCGTTGAAATTGGGTGCAAACGTACGAACTACATACATATGTATATACATGTATGTAGGTGACATTAAATTTTTTTTTTTTTTGTAAATTTAAGTACATACATATGTACAATTATACATTTTTTTTATTGCAAGAATCGGTCTGCTCCCACTCCTGAAATTCGAAAGAATTCGTATTTAATTTGTGCGAATTTTAACCAAATTCCATTCCAGAACTCGACAAATTAGTAAAAGAGAGTGTGGGAGTAAAACATTACCCCTCCACGGATACATTTCGGAATTTTTCCACAACAAATTTCCATGGGTAACCCCAGAGGCAATCTTGACGTTGGCGTCGCTACGCATCAAGGTGTCAAAAAATTTATGAAAACATATACATACATACATATGTATGTAGATATGGTTCAATTTTTACTTTGAAAGCATCCAAATGTCAGTTTTGTGCTTTCAGTCATTTGTTTCTTGATGGGAAAATCTTAATTTAAATATTTCATTAAAAAAAAATAAATTGGACTAAATTAAAAAAACAATGACCTCACAAATAATAAGTTGAAAAAGAAAATAAGTGGTCCAGCGTATGCAAATTTGTGGTTTCTTACATACTCGTATGTTTCTGACATCCCCCTTATGCACTGCTTTTGTTGTTTAACGCATTCCCTAATTTTGTTTGTTATTTTCACTTTTCTCTGAGAAATTTTACCTCCACTCCTTGGAATCTGTGATTTTACAAAAGTGCAGAAAGTAAGGAAACAGACCTAATATAACCATGCCGCTAGAAAAAACTTTCAAAAAGATAGACGTTTCAACCAGACCTGTAACGTAATTAAGTATTTTGATACTGAAGTACAACTTAAGTACAATTACCTCGTACTCATTTTTTTTAAAGTACAAATACAATTCCTTGGTACTTGTACTTACAAATTTCAAGTTCCAGTACCGGGAATGGTTATGTACTTTGCCATTAACGCAAATAGTGACGAACGTATGAAAAATTTATTTTCATTGAGAAGCGCTTCATTCAAACAACGTTGATGTAAAAGCTAATAATACCGGTTTGCCAACTGCCAAGAACATCATTAAGAAATATGTTGCAGATTTCTAAACACATGTACATATGCATTTACATGTAGCATTTTTCATTTTTCAAATGTTTGTAAAGCTTTTTTGCTCAACATATTTTCCCAAAAATAAATATGGAGCCCTTGTCAAATTCTCTTTAATTTTATATGCCACATGATGGGAAACAAAAATATTTTCATTACCACCATCTTGTGGGGGCTACCATACATAATGTATACTCGTACATACCGAAAGTTTCAGCTCTCTACGTCAAACGGTTCTAAAATTGCAGGGCTGGACAGACTGACAAAGAGATGGACAGACAGACACCGTACCAGATCCATAAGTATTCCGTCTTCCTTTTTTTAAGGTCCGGAGCTTTAAAAAGTATTTGTGAGTATTTGCATTTAATTTTATATCATAGAATTACAAGTACTTAAAACAATTAAAAGTACTTGAAAGTACTTAAAAGGAATTGAAAGTAATTGAAAAGAATTTAAAAAAAACCTTAAGTACAATTTTAAAGTATTTAAATACTTAAGACCAGTTTTTCAAGTACTTCGAAGGAATTGCAAGTACAAGTACAATTCCCGGTACTGATACTTGAAATTTTTAAGTAAAAGTACCAAGGAATTGTACTTATACTTTAAAAAAATAAGTACGATGTAATTGTACTTGAGGTTCGGCTCCAATAGCGATCACATCAATTTTAATCCGAGTTGAACCTAGGGTCAATCCTGCATATGGTCGTGACAAGAGACATGTGAGATATCGTTCAAAAGAGCTCTTTGAGCTTTGGAATAAATAAATTAAATGGCTGAGGTTTCCATTATGCGCACTAAGCAAATTTATTTTTTTTATTTTTTTTTTGTTTAAATTGGCTTATTCTATGATGTACTATGAAAGAATTTTTCTGAGGAAACTTTTTTTTCTATTTTTTTTTTACTTTTAAAGTTTTCAAATTTCACAGAAAAGTGCATGTATACAAACTGCACAAATGGACGCGTTCACTTCGCATAACGCTTGTGCTGTGATTTCTGTTGCTGAAGAGGGGGATGGGTGAGGTGGTTAATGCAGTGAATGTTGGGAAATATTATAAGTATTGCCATATGTCCCAAAGTTAAAATAATTTAAAGTTAATTTTGTCTTTTTTGATATTTTTTTTTTTTTTATTGACTGAAAATATTATGCTGCTAAATACCCCAGAGTAAATATAATTAAACTTTAGCTCCAGGCGCCTTCCTGACAGTTGTTGCCATACTCTTAGCGGAGCGACGTAGTCGCGTGAGCGGCTAAACCCTGTGGAAAAATGGGTTAAAATCCTGTTAGCGAGCGAAGTGAGCCACCCACCCCATACTTTAAATACACCAGACTTTCTTACAGGCGCCTGCCTAACAGTTTTTGGTATACACTTATTCAACTACATATGTAACTTCGTTTAAAGCGCCAGGTGATTTTCACTTAAACTGGCAACACTGTTCTCAACTATAAACAAATGAAAAACATGCGAAAAAAATTTATCATTTTCTCAAGAAAAAAATATTATATTTATGATTTTTAGGCCATTTTAAGCCAGAAAAATAAAAATTTTGCTCAGTGCGCATAATGGAAACCCGCCCCCTCGCTATACATACATACATATGTAAGTACCATCGTCTAACCCAACTAATAAGTTTATTCGAATCCCATAGTCAGTCGTTCTCGCCACTTGGTTATTTATGGAAAAATAACCACTGGCAATTAAAATTATAAGGAACTATGTCACAAACTATATTTATTCTAGGTTCTTGTTAAAATAAACTTTGTTAGTCATCTGTGTAATATGTATTATAACTACATGCATCAATTCGAATAAACATATATATCCATGCTAGATAAAATATACTTCAGCACAATATATTTTTCGTTAACTAACGCTTGAAATATAAAACTAAAATCTCTTTGAAATAATACTCTATTTCAAATTCTCGGTAATTGTTTACCATTCGTATTCAAAGCTTACAATGAAAATAAATAAAATAAATAAATAATCTAAAATAAATCAGACAATCAAGCACCTCATGTCGTGTCACCTTCATTTGAAGCAACGCGTTTTCGCACTGTTTTTTTGTTCTGCATTCTGTCACTATTTTTTATGCGAATTGTGCTTATTCAGATAACAGGCTCTCGAAAGCTTCTATGAATTGTTTGTTTGGTTTGATAGAGATGGTGCGGTAACACTAAAGCACATACATAGGTCTTAGCATGCGACCGATAAGTGGCCTCCACAAAAAAGTGTGATATATTATATAATTAGATTTGGTCTATTCTAGGGTCATTTTATAGAATTAAAAAAACACAAAATATTACTTAAAATGGCTAAATTTATTTATATTTTAGAACCAAAGTTTACTACAATATTGTTACAAGTTATTACTAACAATTTGCCTTTACACCCTTATTTACAAAATCGCATTGCTGTTTTTATTCCATAAACTACATCTAAGCATGTATGCGTATACGCACAATGCATTCTTTTGTGGCGACTATAAATACACATTTGACGAAATTGCGACTGATTTAAAGATTCGAGGAGTAAATCATTTTACATCAGTGAATTATTTTCGATTTTGTGGCATACAAGGTCCATTTCTGAAGGATTCGAAGGATAATCTCAAGTGTTTAACTCTCTCGTTGCCTCTCTACTTTACGATTTTGTTAGATACGAGATCTGAGTTTGACCAAAATTTACAAAAAATCGTACAAATTTTGAGGTGCTAGACGGGAATAGACTGTAACGTACCTATTTAATAATAAAGGACACGATGGGTCGCAATGTACTGTCTGTCAGTAAATTGTTCCGATTTCAAATTTAGTAGACGAAGATATTTGAATTTGAAAGCGTTAAAAATTATGAAGCCTTTTTTGAACATACTTTTAAATTTTTTTTATAAAAGTTGTGTTTTGTTATGGAACTGATCCAGGTCAGTTAAATTTTTAATGTAAACAACACATGAACCAGCCCATTAGCTGATTCAAATAACGTGGACCCGATGGATTAATTCTAAACCTAACTAATAGATGAAGCATACGTTGCAGTGTGTAATTGTGGTAATTGGCAGATGTCAATTATTTTTTTAGAAGGAAGTAGGATATAATATCTATTTTTTTATTTGCACCGATTATAACAGTATTTCTTTTTATCTGTTTCCTCTTAAATTTCAGTTGTCAAAAATTGGAAATAAAATGCTGCTAAATTACTATATATAAATTGCAGATTGTTTTTTTAACTTCTGAGATTTTAACCAGTTCAGTTCAATAATAAAACGCAGTTATTAAAAATGACTTCTTCAGTTTCCAGTGCGAGTTTAAAGTTAAGTTTAATAATTTTTTTTTTGGTTTCACAGTACCATTGTATTACTATTTTTTTGGTTTCACAGTCCTAAACTTAGTTTAATATTTGGTCTAAGTTAAATGATCACATTCTAGTTTTTAAACTTAGTTTAACGTTACAATGTCTGTGCGAGTACTTTCTGAAAGGAAAATGAAAAGCTATAGAGATTTCTCTCAAATTCAAGAAAAGTACTTGGACGATTTTGTACGTAATTTTGAGAAACGTCAATTTAAGGTGGTTTTCAAATAAATGACAATGGAAAACGTTTGTTTTTCCTAAACCAAAAGTCGCAGCTTCCACAAAACATTTCAAATCAACTTTCTTTTAAAAGAGGTTTTTAATTCGAATTTTCTTCCACAAATTTGTTTCCATTGATTTTAAATCCTTTTTACTATCAAGTCTATCAGCTATAACTTATTTTACAGTGTCAATTTGTACGTAAGGTGAAATTCCTCTGGAAGAAAATTAGAGGAAAATGAACGAAGAAAAAATAATATTTCTCTCAATTTCATTAAGCCTCTCAGTACGCTTATGGTTTGCAACTGTTTTTAGACGTAATATTACTGCTGTCAAATGTATATATAAATATAAATAAATTGAAATATGTATTTGGACTGATTACGAAAATCTTTTCTCCTGAAATGGTATTTTCAATTTGTGTTTTTAATAATGTTATCAAGTGCAGTGCAGTGATGAAGAATAATTACATTCTATTTAGGGCAGGCATTAGGGAATAAAACAAGCTCTAATTTAGAAATCGTTCCCATAAAACTGGAATGGCTTTAAAGAACATAACAAATTTTCCTCCCCCTGCGGGGTGTACTTTCCGAGACATATTGAAAAAAGACGACAAACCTAGCTTTTTTCGTGAATATTTTGCTAAATATTTCGTGGCTTTTAATGTTTAGCAAAAAACTAAATTAATGTGTCTAGCCATTATATTATAGATTTCCGATAATTCAAACGCAACATGAACAAAAAAGAAAATATTGTGACATTTCAATAATATTTCATAAACATTTCAGTACTAATAGTAGGTACGCTAAACTCCATTTAGTTAAACTGAGCGACTAAAACTCAAGGTTTAAATTCAGATACGGGTTTAGCTACAGTTTAAACTTCCACTGCTTGGTCATATCCGAGAATTAGTCAATTTTCTCAAGTTCTCTAATGAGTAAAGAATCGTTGTTCGATTTTTTGAGCGAAAAATGAGTATTCAGTCTTAACCCGAAGGGCGAGTCTTAACCCAAAGGTAGAGGCTAATGACTCTTCGGCATTTAAGCATGCCGTACCCCAGGGTTCAATTCTTGGTCCCTTATTATTCAGCAAATGTTCTCGAATAATTTTGGCAAGTTGGCATTATCATTTGCTCGGATCATAGTGCGCCTGGACACTATATGACACGACCTGAAGTTTAGTGGGAAAGTAGAAATGGAAAATTGTTTGCTAAATGTGATGATCTACATTCTATTTGTAAATATGCAACCACCCATTTGTACGCAGATGACGTTCAATTATAATTATCTAAAAGCCAATAAGGAAACTACATTGCACGGTACCTGCATTTAGATGCTTCAATTCTTCTCTATTCTTTTTTATTCACACTGTCAGGCTATCAAAAGAAATATTAATCCAAATAATTTTTAAAAAAATCGATCATTAATTACTTTGCAATTCAGTAATAATGTATATTCAACTTTGTTTAACATGGTGTTTAATGTAGGATGTACCTTAATCTTTACGGGATTTGTTCCTTTTCTTTTTGTTAATATATTATTTTTTCTAATTTAAGATCTAAACGGTGCTTTTGTACTATAAAAGACCAAGTCTTGTGTATTGAAAACATTCTAATGCAGGACTTTCTAGTAGTTGCAATACAGAGGGTAATTCCATTTCATACGATTCAAATTTTTGAGGTGATAGTCTGGTCCTAGCTATAGAGCATAGAATATTATTTTTAAATTAAACCAACTTCCTTAACTCCTTAATGGTCTAACAGAAATAAATGAGATGGATATGATTGCACATTCAATTGAATGACCTATCTAAAGCTGTACAACGCTATTTAAGACAATCTTCATTTTTAAGCTTCAGAGGCATATTTTACATATGTACATACTTTGGATTTTTAGTATTATGGCCCATAACTGACAACAGTGATATATGGGCTCCTGCTCTACTCAATCTCAAAATCTATAATATTAACTTGAAATTGGCTCTCCATTTGTGCGCATGTGACTTTAATCCCCCAATCATAATGCTAAATTCTTATTCATGCAATGCAAATAAGTTAAAATTAGCATTATTGTTATAGTATGATTACAATGATTTTTGCATTGCAAACATTTCATTAATAATTCACATTTCTTCTCTTTATATCTGTTCTCTAGAAGGGAATAGAAAAATTTTAAAACTGAAAATTCTTTTCCGAAGGTGGATCTTTTATTTTTCAAATTAAAAAATATCTGTTCTTCGTGAGCAGTTAAATTCTCGAAGTTATTTAAAAAACAAAAAACAATTCCAAAGTAAATGTTATAAATAACTTTTTGCAAAAGTTCCGTAACAGTTACGATCCATGTCAGCAGTCTGGTTCAGTACACTTTGAAAGAAGCGCATGTGTTTACCTTCTATAGAAGCAAGTAAAAAGTCTAATGAGAACTTTAGCAAACAAAAATACTTTACTATCGCATAAAGTTGGTAACCATAATTAATTATTGTTATTATTTCCACGCATTTTGAACACCATTATGGTGGATTTGTTCGCACACTCACGACTAGTTAATTATTGTAGGTATAATATAAGCTTAATTTTTGGTTATCGTACTGCGCCTCTCGTATGCGATTAAACATTTCATAAGCATACTCAACATTGACGAGAAAAAATTCTTGACCAAGGCTAATTTTTATTTTATAGCTATTTGAATGCCTTAAACTTCCTTAATTAAAACAACAAACAAATGAACCAGAAATTATGAAAATTAATAAATATTCATTATTGTTATGTTGCTTATTGTATAATTACGCAGACATATTTAGACTTTGTTGTTATATCTGTAGATGTTTATAGGTTTCTGTAAAGTTTCTCTACTACTATTACTACTACAACTTACGAATAATAGGGCCTCTTTTTATTTTTCTTGATGTCCATTTTTATTAGTTACGAGTACTTACATTAGTTACGAGTACTAATTATTGTTGCAACAGGGCTAGGTTGACTCTCATGGGTGTTTTATTAGGTCCGAACCTACCATGTGTGCAGTATATACATTTTCATAGAGCGCTTGCCTGGGGAAGGCCCATCACGACGACTCCTAAATATCGTCACTCTTTTTATTTTTCTTATAATAAAAAAACAGCAATGATCACCAAAGGATTCAAAACAATATCACAATCACAATCTGTTAATCAACTGACTCTTTGTTACACCCACCCTTTTATCTTATTTTCACACTCCACCTCAACTAGAAAAGTTGCGGAAGGAGAACTTTTACATTCAACAACCAACAGCAACATCTAGAGAATCATATCCATCAGTGTAAGTTTTTATCTTACATGAAATGTTCGTAGTCGTACGTGAAAGTTAGCCCATCAAAGCCCATCGTGTAAATTATAAAATCAGATACTTTGTTGGTGACTACTATTACCATATATGAAGATTTATCTTCAAAGTGCAGATTTTTTTTTTAATGAAATTTTCCTAAAATTCTTCAATTGAAGATATTTTTCCTATCTTAAAATGTCCGTACAAAAGTTCAGCTTTAATCTGTCGCATGATGAAGTGTAAATATATTTCTTATTCTTGGTGTGCATTTATGCCACCACACAAATATTTTTTATATCTTTTTTTCCTGTTAATTGTACACCATGTAATATTTTTGTCCAAAATATCAGCTCTATAGTTAAAAAGTTTCACGCGTGTGACCGACACACGGACAGACGGACAGTCAGACACCGTGTTGAATCCATTAGTGTCAGAATTTTTTCATACATGTATTCCGAATACTAATGCAGTGATGCTAACTCTAAATGCAGTGATGCTAACTCTAAAATGTCATCTAGGGCTACCCGGCCATAATTTATCGCTACGAACATCGATTGTATGCATTTTCAGGAGTTCAGGTGATAAATGCAAAAACGTTGATTCAAAGCCATCATAGTGCTAAAACCAAGATTGTCATGCCAAAGGAAAAATGGCTACAGTTAGCATCACTGAATGGGGACTTAGTGGCTTCGGCCACTAATCAATCACACATAACACACACCTCATTAATTGTAAAGTTTTCCACAGCTTCGGTCAGAGCTCGCTTTAAGGATTGCATGATATGGTATCTTTAGTGGCACACAAAGAAGACAAGTCTTCTGTACCAATGAAATTGGGTACATTTCTCTGGGCCAGGTATGGGTAGTTTTGGACTTATGACCTCATGACCCCGTCATAATCGCCAGTATCCTCGAATAATTCTATGCATCTGTAGGTAAACGTTTGACTAATCCCTAGTAGCTGAAATACTTTTTAGAAAGAAACAACTGTGAGCTTAACTGCGAGAAATGTTATGTCAATCTTTGGGTAGCCCAACTCTTCACCGCATGATTTTTGTATTTTTGTTCCTATCAGGTATATTTCTTTTCGAATTTTAAGTTTTAAACATTCATCTGCGTAAAGTGGGGGTCCGCTCTATTTTCCATATACTTAACCTATAAATGTGAGAAAAATCATAATAATTGATCATTTCCGGATTTATAACAGCAAATAAAATGATTTTAGAGATATCACATTAAGTATGTAAGTAATAGATTTTTTGTTTCATATCGCTTCCCAACGCGTAATATAGGAACGACTGAAAAAAGTTTTATCTTGAGCCTTCCCGAGAAGGTTCTTTAACCAAAGTAAACCAAAATGCACCACAATCGGCTCAATACCGATAAAATGCCCTATCGGGTTTTCACATGGAATAATAGTCGGTATTTTTAAGCACCTTCATTCTAACGGAATGCAAACAGAATGTAAATTTCTAGATCAGAAAACCTAATTATCTATATTAGCCCAGTAAAATTAGACTTTTTACTTGAACAAATTTGTGGAAATTGGGACTTTACGTGAAAATATGTTGATTGATGTCAAGAAACATAAACCAAAAGTCCTTACTCGTAGCACCATGGCATAAGTCCACATTTCTTTTTGAAGGATCCCACCCTCTAAAAAGTCTCAAATTTTTCTAAGATTCACAAAGTCCATTTATGTATATTTAGAAATTTCATAGCTTTTACTTTTATTTTCGAAACTAAGATCAGACTTTAGAGAAATCAAATTTTACACTGATAATGAAATTAAGCAAGCTGTTTTTGACCGTTTTGAGAATAAAGTTTCAAAGTACTATTTATAAGATGTGACGAACATGTTGAAATATAGGCAGACTACCTTAAAAAAAAAAATGTAAAGGTTTTGTTTTCCCCTCCAACCTTCTGTGTTTGGCTAAGAACATATGGATCGCACTACGTGCATACCATTTACTATTTACAGATCCATATGTATGTATGTATGTAGATAAGTTAAAAATAACTTTCTTAAACAAACGACACATATTAAAAAAAAAAAAAAAATAGTAAATCAGTTTTTACTTTTAATTAACAAATAGAAAAGATACTATCCATTTGAAACGGATCATATGGTACTCTACCCCTCATCTTAAATCATTCCTAGTAAAGTGGGCGTGGCGTTGTGAAATGTTCAGTTGAAATACAATACAGTTTCGGTAACAAATGCTGACAGTCACGCCCACTTTATTTTAAGAAATGTGGTAACAACAGAATTTCTGATACAATTTTTGAAAAATCGAGAAAATATATTTTGAATAGAAAGATATCATTGAATTAGAATTAAAAATTACACTACATTAGGTTAGAAGGTGAGGGATAAGCCATCATACGTTCCAGCGGACTGTAATTTTTCTGTATGTTTATATATATATATATATATATATATATATATATATATATAATATATATACATATTTTTTTTTTTGAATTGCTGCAACATTGTGAATTCCACAAGATGTGAAAATTATTTTTTTTGGAACTAAAAAATAAAATGCAAAATTAATTTGTGCTCTTTGGGCTTATTGCCAAATAGTAATATCACTTAAGTTTGTAGTTGTTGTTTATTTCTCTTATATATATATATAGGAATTTGTTGTCCCCCCATAAATAAACACAGCAAGTGAATTTCAATAGAATTGAATGAGTTTTTTTTTTTCTAAAAATCAGCGCCACTTGTGTCCTTTGAAGTGATAAAATCCAATGATGGAGAGAAAGGAAAGGGTATTTGGGAGAGTTAAAGATTGGAGAGGAAAGGAAAGAGATAGAGTGATGGTGCTCGTTAATTTTGAATCTTTGTAAATTATAGGATTCTGGAAATATTGAGAAGTGCAAGTCATTCCACATTCGTTTTGTGTGGTGAAAAATGTTCTTCTGAACTTCAGTGTGCACCCGAAAGCAGGCTTTAAGATGTAAGGGTATGCGAAAGATGCCGCACGTGTATTGCGATTGAACGGATGAATTTGCGGTACACAACTATAAATTACACTTGTAATGGAAGTACCTGGACAGGATCACTAAGCATCCATGATTACGGCGGTGTTGGAGAGAAGGAATTTGATTGCAAATAGACTGATCTACGTGCTTGTCACTGAACGCAATAGAATAAACTCAAGCATGTGGTGGGAGCTCCTGCTCAAACATGCGAGTTATATTCAAGTCTTGGATGAATGTAACCTTTATAGGTTGTAGCCAAGTCTGTGGGATTGAAAAATCGTTCACATCTTTTGAGGAATGCAAAGCATCTAGCACCTGCTTTAGCAGCGTCTGTAATCTGCTAAGTCATAAAATAAGAATTTCAGAGTATATTACCTGCCGCCTCTGCCTAGAAGAGGACGAAAGTACAGAACGCATACTATGTGAGTGTGTAGCTCTGTGTAGAAGTAGGAGAAGCTTCTTTCTTAAGGAGATAATGTCTCCATTAGACCTAAGGAACTCCTCCGCAGCCGTAATTACAGCTTTCATAAGGAGAGGTGAAGAGGTGCTGCCCTAAATAGTGGTCTCTGGCACAATAGATCTCTCTGGTCGCAGTGCCTGTACGCCATTTGGGCGTGGCCACGCTCCTTTCAAAAAAAAAGAAAGTCCAACGAAGGTCTGAGCAAACATGAATGCTAAGCATTAATAAACAACATTTTATAAATTAACACCAATGAGTGAAAGATTGTTATGACAACAAAAGATAGACAAACAGCGACACTATTTTAGATGAGTCATAGCCCTTGAAATAGATTTGTTTAGTTAAGATTTGTTGTAAGGAAAAAGATGTAAACACAAAAAAGGCAACTATTACACTTTTTCCAGCGGATTGGTGACGTTTGCCCAAAGACATTATCCCCAAGAGAAAATCTCCAAACCCAAAATCCCCAGATTGGAATCGCCTGCAGGAAAATGTCCAAAGCGAGAATCTCCAAGGTTAAAATCTCCAAAAGAAAAATGTTCAAGTAGTGAATCATGCGCTTAAATCGCGCAATTTAATCGCATGATTTACTACTTGAACATCTTTCTTTGGAGATATTTGATTTAGTTAATGTTGTATGAAATAAAACAAAGTAAACATATAATTGTGGTTTCTAATGTTTATTCAAAAATAAAAATTAAAAGTACATTATGTAACAAGAATTCCAATATAATAAAACTTCTATTAATGTTTTGGACAAAAAGGTAATGTTCACAAAAATAATATTTATAATGGTATTTATTTCAAATTATTAGTTCTGATACAATACTTCTGAACTCTATAGTTTCATGTATTTATAATTTAACAAAGAGATATGTTATATGTATGCTATTCGCCTCAAGAAGTGTAGTTTAGATAGTTCTTTTCTTTGTTGTTTCTATACATGTTAATATACATATGTACATGGACGCTGGGGATTTAGAGATTTCTTGGAGATTTTGTCCGCAAAATATTTTCTCCGCGGAGATAATAGCTAGTTGGAATAAATTTTTTGAAAATTTTGTCCAATGGGAATTTTTTTTTTTTTTGTATTTCGTACGACTCGCTTTCCAGCAGAAGAAGTTTAAACCTTCTCATCTCCTTTTAAAAGCACACGAGGGATCTCCCTGTTCAAATCCAATGTGATCTGAACGGATACTTCAGGACTGAAATGTATCAAGTACTTTTTCTCTGCGCTATCTCACAAGAAATCTTAGTTTCTTGTGCATCTAAGCAGGAACCACCTTAGAACCCTAACCGGTGCCATCAATGGCTACTGCATATTAAAAAGGAATATCCACAAATTTAACTGATCACCGGACCCTACCTGTAATCTATTTTCACAGAATGCCCCGCCCTCATATACGTAAGGACGCGGACTCTAGGCAGCTTACTTGTCTCACCTACCTCACCCGCTGCAGTACACCCTGACAAGTTAATTAACTTCCTGACAGCCTCTTTAGTATACAATTTACTCTAGAACTCTATGGGTTAGTAAAACAGGTCTTTCGGAAAGACCGCAGTGCCAGTGCTCCCCAATAATAATAATACGAAAAATAGATGGTTGTACACGTACATATTTAAACAATTACTTTTTAGAAACTTATACTTTATTTAAAAAAAAAACAAAAATATGCAGTTACCGACTATTATTTGAGTTGTTCATTTGTCACCTTAGAGCTGTCGGTTCCTGGTGATATGTTCTAGCTCCTTCTAGATGTTTCACATGTACCAAAATTCCTCCTCGAACGTTCTCACCAACATTTTTCTATGACGAGGTACTCTTCTTCCGCCTTGGGTTAAGAGGCTCCATCTCTGACTATCTATTCTGTTAGATTAAAACTGCCGCAATGTATTTTTTCAAATAACGACTAACAAAAGGTTGTTAGTTATGACGTTGATGGTTGATTTCTATGTGCTTCACTCATAAACTAGCACCGAACCCCTCCACCCAGTTATTCGAAACGTGCATCGAATTTCGACAAGGAGAGGTATTGTCATGTAATTTTTTCCATCTTGTGCTAAAATAAATAGTACGTAGGGCTGGTGCTACGAGTAACACAGATGGCACTATATTCAACGTTCTAAGCTTGCTGAGAGGCTTTCACGGCTATTATATACCAGACGAAACGCGTTGGTTTAGAGGACAACACCAAATACTCGTACATGACAAGCATCTACCCATTATATAGTAATAGGCCAAAAAGTTAATGTCAATAATTCCAACTTTGAAGTAGTTGAAGGTTATCTATCTCGGAGTAAACATAAAATCAACAAATAATACTCTCGTGGACATCCTATGTCGACTGGCCTAGAAAGCCTCTGTTACTTGGGTTTGGGTTCAAAACTCTTAACTCGGAAAACAAAATTGTTGCTCTACAGATCGCTGATCCTACCTGTTCTATTATAAGGTACAGAATGCTGGACTGTACTAGCTCGATCACATCGAGTGAATGTACAGCAACGCTCCAGCCAATAGTATCTTCGAGTCCCAGCTCCCAGGTTTAAGAAGGCAAAAAAGACTGAGCCTACGTGCGATTGCGGATGTCAGACAGCTTGGTCTAGATACTTGGAGAAAAAGTTCACGGTTTGACGATTATGTAAGGTTGCATTGTCTCATGCAGACTCTTCAAGGGCTGGAGGAAGAAATGCTTCCGAATTTTGCTTATACTTGAGCTAAAATAACGGTTTCTTGAAAAATTAAACCTACTTTGTGTTTGTATTCGAGTCTTTAATACATAGCGTGTGCAAAAATCATGCATATAGCTTTTATATTTTAGGAACCGAGTAGAAGGTAATAGCCGACTAGTTTAACTATTGAACTAGTCGTATAACTAGCAATGATGAACTGGAAATTCATAAACAATTTTTTGAATACACGCTAATACCTTTGATTTTATGTTTTTATAGGCATGTCAGATGAAAAAATTAGCACTATCAACATCCCCAACAGCATACCATGCGTCTACAATTTCAACATTTCCACCATGAAACCGGTTGGTCCAATGGAGTTTCTCGCCGATGAAAAATACCTACAAGACCAGATAAGAAAAACTGCATCTATTGGAAACTAAACAAATTTTATTGTATTAATGTAAATCCAAAAAAAAAGAAAAAAAAACATGTATAATTTTAATGTCGACGTTTTTTTGTAATTTTAAATAATAACGATTTTTTCGAACAAGCCAATGAAACTCGTATTTCTGTTCTATTCTATCGATAAGGTAGCGGGGCAATTGTACAAGATTCCATTACCAGTTGGAGTTTTTTCATTTTCACCAAACATGAAGCCGAATAACTAAATCCACCCTCAAAGTGTTTCCACCAAGATTCAAAGGAGTTATTTTACATTATTTGGAGTGCGCAAGCAAAGACGCAATGCCTTCCGATTGAGATATAAAATGCATTCGTGCCCAAATTTGTTATTCATATGTATGTAATTCTTATTTATAAAACCGATATTACACTATCAAAGATGGTTTAGGCACCCCTTAACCTGCTTTTCAAAATCCAGTTTAAAAAATCCCGCTTTTCAAAATACCGACTTAAAATTCCACTGGGACAGCGCCACGAGATGCTTATAGTAGATGTATGTTGGTTCTGCTTTCGAATAGCTTCTTGAAATATGTTTCCTGGGTTGAGTTCCAAAGTATCTGTAGAATAGGCACAAGTCAACGTTAAGAAGATGCATTGCTTTGAAAGACCAAAAGCACATTGTTATTAATATCTTTATGAAATTAAAACATTGACATAATTTTGGTATGAAAAGAGAATACTTCAACTTGCAGCAAAAATTTAATGTCTGCAGTATTTCGGCTAGTGCTATCAAATGAAGTAAAAATACTACAAATGCAGTAAATCTGCAGCGCTGGTCATAAATTAATTTCCGGTTGTCAAACATGGCTAACAATCTGCAGCTACCCTGTGGTAAGCAGGAAAGACATGAAACGATGTTAGGATTTTAATTTGGAAGAAAATTGTGAATGGGACTTAAGCATGAGATGGGGCTTGAAAGCGAAAGAGTTGACTACGATGGACGTGCTTGAGATGCTCAGCTCTGTTCGGAAATTGAGTGGTTCTTGCCTCCGCAATTCGACTATGTCTACCAGGAAAAATATATCATGCCAAAATATGTACTTATTGTTTTCTTTCACCAAAAGCGGACGGACTTATACACTGAGGGTATTGCTGATAGCGATAAAATGAAAGTCCTCTGGCAAAAAACGCCGATATTGCCATTGGTTACACCATCTGCCGAAGGGTTCTAGTACATCCTAATGTAGCCCCTTCAAACATTTTTTCAATACGCAATTGAGTTCGTACGAACTTAAAGCAAAAGCATTCGACTTCAACCTTCCTTGATACATACGTTCATTTTCAAGAAAAGTTAGCTTAACACTCGGTGAATAAAAAAGTAACTCAAGTTAACATAATAAAAATAAATAAATTTGTTTTCACCCTTCACAGTTTAGGTTACCACAGGTGAGTTAAATTACTGAATTTTATCTGCCTATCTGGATATTCTACTAAATTGAGCTCTCTTTAGGCACTGCGATATGCTATAGGCATATTCGCAAGAAAAATACGATAGTAGGAAAACAAAATTGATCACACGTAAAGTATATTTTATCCAAACTAATAATCACGAGTGATGATATCGGAAATATACCTAATATTACTCCAGACTGAAAATAGAAAATTAACTATTACAAAAAAAAAAAACCATTTAGAAATTAAATTACTTTGCAGACTGAATTCAGGTATGCATTTTGTGTACCTCTTTTTTATTACTATTATTTACTACATAAATGTTCACTAAACGATTATGTGCATATACATGCGTCTATATGCCATATGATATGTACCTACATCTATGGTAGGTTTAAGTTTTAGGTTTTAATTTATAGGTGTCGAATTTATAGGTTTTAATATACATTTTATTAATTTTTGTAAATGTACTTTTAACTTGACATGTTTCTAGATTTTTTTTTTATTTTTTTAAATGTTTACATGTACTGCATGTTCGTTGCAGATTTATATGTTTCAGCAGTCTCATTTTAGAGTGAATGAAAAACATTTCTTTGCAGAAACACGATTTAGCTATTTGGAGAGTGGAACTCTCACTCCCCAAAATGGTGAGTGCTATTGTGATGTTGGAGAGCGTTGGTGAGTAAAACTATATCTATAGCAGCATCGTTCTCCACCCTTGGTTACAATGTTTTCTTCTTTGTACAATTCTTTAAAAATATTTCTTCTTTACATTAACAATTCAAAATATTCCTTGGGATGGATTAGTTCGACAAGGTTTAATCGGTAGGCTGCCGTATATAGAATATTATCGCGCCAATGTCATCTGTTAAGTACTTTGACTCGTGCTGATGCAGTCATGCACATCTTAAAAACTGCAATACTTTTAGACTACCTGCAGAGGCGAGGAAAAGGAGGAAACTATAGTTTACTTATCAAAAAAGGAACTATAGCAGAATGCTTCTTCAACGATCTGACTCATCTGAACAAACCCTGCACTACCTTTTTCATAAAAATGAGTATATGGTTCCAAGAGTAATTTTGTATCTATCTATTTAGCTATATATAATTAAAGTAGGTATGAACAAATATTTTTATCTTAAATATTAAAATGTTATAAAACAATCAAGTTTTGTAAACTTTTCCAATGTTTGAAATAATGAAATTCTTTTCGGTATTAAATTTTTAATAAAATTTACATTTTTTCACATACTATAATATTTTAAATCCTGGGATGCCCGGGATCGTTCTGATTTTCTAGTGGCTAAGTATTTCTTTTTCCATCATATAACAGTGAATACTACGGTTCAATTTCCAGAGATTTCCCATGGAAATATTCAAGGGAGTAGATTTGACGTTTACGAAGAGTTGGAGAGTATTTCCAAAATAAGCTAAAACTATTTTTTAGATAGTACCCTCCGAAATAGCTATTTGCTCTCACTTTCTATGCTAGCTAAGGCCAAGGCCACACACTGAGTGGCAAACAGCAGAGCGACAGGTTTAAGCGACAACTGGCCATTTATTGAGCAGCAATTCTTGAGGGGTTAATTCTGAAAATGCCATTTCCAAGTGCTGTTCACCGTAGTGTTTTGCTTGCAAGTCATCTTCATATTTGGAAAATTATTTTACGTTTAAAAAGAAGAAGATTTGGTGTTCATCCAATAAATCGAAAAAGATCAGGTTCACCATTTGTATAACAATCTTCGAAAATATCAAGACCCATTTAGTAAATACTTACGTATGTCAATACGTAAGTTTAGGCCTGTCCTGCCATAAATCAAGACGGCTTTGCGGTGCTGAGACTAAAATTTTCGTTTTCATTTCGACATGATGATGCCTTGCCGCTCAGCACTACCTTAAAATAATAGAACGAAATTGAAAACTTCGCTCTGTTGTTCAGAAATGACGTTTGCTGCTCAACGACTTCGTGCTCATAACCATACAATTTCACATGTTTTAATTTTTTTATGCCGCTCAACATTTCGTAGCTCTTGCAGCTAATTGCTTGGCCTTGGCCTAAATCACGCTCCAGGTTACAGTTACAATCCGCTAGCAAAGAAATCGTACATTCATACTTTTCTATCAAATTAATTAATTTGTATTTAAATGTCTGTTTTTTTTTTCTCTAAATTTTAAATAATAACGTCGCACATGCATCGCAACTTTAGTATTTTTTCTCTATTCTACCGATAAGGTAGCGCTACTATTGTACTAGATTACATTTCCAATTGGAATCCATTCATGATAAGAAGAAAAAAAAAAAAAAAAAAAAACACTCAAACCCCACGGCTGGGCGCTGATGTCAAATCCCAGAAACGTCAGTTTGGAGTGTGAAATCGAAAGTCAAAGATCGAAGAGAAGGCTACTTAAAATTCATAAATTTGTCTGTGTAAATTTTTCATCCAAAACAATTAATACTTTAGTGTTTTATAAATCGAAACAATAGTTCAATATATAAATATCTTCGTGCGTGATTATAACACATCAGTATGCCACCAGTCTCGATATGCTCGTCCGTTTCCCCGTTCAACAAACTGACTCAACCAATTTTGTGCTATAAAATTATCTATAGTGAAAAAGAGTGTCATACGTTTTAATTAATATTTAATTTCTTTTTTTAATCTTTTCCTCTTAAACAAGATAATTGAATAATTCGCTCTACTTCGGCGTCGTGCATTAAAGAGAAAAAAAAAAAAAATTTCGACCCAATTTTTCTTATTTTTACACTTTTTGTATAGAATTTGCGAAATTATCCTGGAGGAGGACTAGTATCGTATGCGAAAGGTAAACCCCAGACCCATTGATTTTTATTTCTGTAAAAGATTTTTTGGTTTCTTAGAACTAACTAAATGCCGCTTTTTTCCCCATGTTACTTGAAAAGGAAATGCAAAAATCAATTGCGCTTTAGCTAAATTAATCCTTCTAGTGGCAAGGATAAAGCGAAAAGTGTATGTTGGCAGATAAGACAAAGCAAATCCCCCGGAAGACGGACGAGAGTAGGGAAAATGTTTACCGCATTGCATCCTTTCGAGAGCGCACACAGTAGTTGAAGTGGAAACATGCTCTAATCCACTTGATGTTTTTGCATTTTTAATGATACGGAACCTTTATCAGTTTGTTGTTTTGTATACGTATTCGAGCAAACATATCAAATGGACGACGGCGAAATTAGCTTTGTGTATCTGTTAATGACCAATTTCATTAGCACTTATGCGCGATCGTATATTGCCTGTGACAGTGATGTTGACTTAGAGATTTCATTTTAATCAATAAAAAAACATACTTTCGTTTGTTTACCACTTGCGGTTGTCGTGAATAATCGGGTTAATTAATATTTAATTGTTTTCCCCAGAAAGCAGATACTTACCTGTACCCATGTAGAGTGATATACGAGTATTATTATGTCTCAAACTATTTATAGCTCATGTCCTTTGACATTCACAGTTAATTTGCTAGATTTTGTTTGGGGAGTCCTACACTCACGTAATTCTTGCTGGTTTATGACTTTTTTTTGTTTATGTATACTTCTAGTTTAAGTCTAGTTAGGGAAAGTTATTTTGTGATCAGGGAGTTATTTATTTTACTTAAGGTGGCGCTACAGGCAGGGGTGTACGTGGGGCTCAACCAACAAGTGCCTCCAGCCAGCTTGATCTTGTGCTA
This sequence comes from Pocota personata, assembly GCA_963082735.1. Taxonomy (NCBI): domain Eukaryota; kingdom Metazoa; phylum Arthropoda; class Insecta; order Diptera; family Syrphidae; genus Pocota; species Pocota personata. The sequence goes on from OY720429.1 coordinate 212,324,532, forward strand.
GCCGCTTCCAGTTTTGCACACGAAGTTTCTTGAAGTCCCTTTCCACTTATGTGTGTCACCTTAGGTAAGGTTTTCCTTTATCGCGTTGTCCCTCTGTAATGGATTCGAAGACTTTCTGTTCTGGAGTGTTGATGTCCATTCACTCTGCATATCCCAGCCATCTCTGTCGCTAGATTCGGACCCTTCTGACTAGGTCGATGCCACTGTACAACAAGTATAGTTCGTTGTCGTATCTTTTCCTCCATTCCCCGTCGATATAAACGAGACCAAAAATCACTCGAAGAATTTTTCTTGCAAAACAACCAAAGATGGTTTATCCGCCTTTAATAACTTCTATGCTTTTGTGCTGTATAGCAGGAATGGAATGGTGAGGGTCTTATATAAAGTCGCCTTAGTTGTTCATGAGATTGCTTTGTTACTCAATTGCCTTATTAGCACAAAGAAACAGCGGATGGCAAGAGTGATTCCCTGGTTAATCTCTGTACTGGTGTCGTTGTTTAAATTTGTAGCAGAGCCTAGGTAGACAGAGTCCTTAGCTACCTCAAAATTGTAGCCATCTATTGAAACGTTATGTCCAAGTTGTCGATGTTAACTGTCCTTGTTAACCGCTAAACCCATTTTTGGTGCTTCTGTTGCAATACTCTCGAAAGCACTACTGACAGCCTGCTGCGTTCTTCAGATTTTTGAAAGATTGTACCTCCGATATTAGCTTGAGAATTTTGTACAATCTATTCAAGTAAGATGTTAACAAAATCACATGACTTCGCGTCACCTTGTCGTAGTCCTTTTCTGACATCAAAGGATACATTTTTTATTTATCATCTCGATATTTCTTATCAAATAATTACATATATTATAAATATCATTAAACAATTTTTAATTGTAGTTTTGTTTAATATAAAAAATTAACCTTCGTTTAAATACATTAAAGTTTTGATTATTTTTGGATTCATTTGGTAATGATCAGTTTGGTAGTATTAGTAGTATAAAAAGGGAATCTAAAGTTGTCCCAATTTCTTAAGTAATGCTGTAGCACATCCTTCACATAGACTAAATGACCAACTAAATATCTGGGTAAAAGATTATTTTTAATTTTAAATATAAATATGCCAGATAGGATAGGTCATCGTCTGGGAGCATTCTGCCTGACAGAGAAGTTTTGGTCATCGCCGCCGTTTAACAGTCTGCAAAAGTGCTCTTTCCAAACTCTCAGATCCAACTCTACTTGCCTTTGGTCGACTTATTGTCCTCAGTCCTTCCTCTATGTTGAGCGCCTTCTGCACAACGTGTGCTCTCTTCTTGATATGTGCGCGTACCATCGCAGTCTATTTTATTTCAGCTTATCTTTGATGGGAGCTACCTGGTATATGGTCATAGCCTGCCTACCTTATCTTTTAGACTTACGTGTCGCACTACGGTCTTATATATTTTGCCTTTATAATTTTTCGGTCAACAATGAACGTCATTTGAACCAACCATTTATCGTGCGAGAGACATAACTGTTTATTTTTCTTGTGTTCACTGCGATAGACTCATCATTGATGTACATGGTAGGAGTTGGACCTATATGGTTTAACTAACTAAATTGTAGAGGAGGTATTTGGCTTTATTGATGTTAATACCCATTCCGTTATTATTTAATGTAGAGTTCAGTCTTTCTTTAGCTCTATTTTGTTTTCGCCTCTAAGTACTACATTGTCCGCGTAAATATAAGATATTCCATGGAAGTTATTTCTGAATATCTGCTGTCCTTTTAATCATTTCCCACATTTTTAGCGTGTGAGCTGTTAATTTAATTCCACGCTAGTTTTGACAATTATGTATAGGTATAACATCTTTGTTTTTATATATTAGTATGATCGTACTCATGTCCTAGATTTTCGGGATTCTTACTAACCATCCAACTCTATGTTCACTGGGAACATGCACTTTTCCATTTTTTCATTTTATTTATCGCTGTTATTACTTCCGTCGAATATATTTCATCAATCGGTCTTTATCCTCTCTGGTCAAGTCCTCATTTAGTAAAAGACTGAAATATTCTTTTCAACCAAATAGCATCCTTGGTAGTAAGTATTTTGCCAGATTTACATTTGATATACTTGGAAGACTGCACATCTTTGGTCATTTTATTTCGCTGCTTTGAAGTATTGTAGATTTGGCGCCCTCCCTCTTTTGTTTTAAGGCAGTAGCAATAGCTACGGCTTCCTTTGCTTCCAACATGGCATCTTTTTTATTTTTGGAGATCTTCAGATGTTTTGCTTTTCTTTGTGGTCGTTTTGTTTTGGGCTTCAGTATCCAACCAGCATGTCTCTCTTTTATTTGGTCTTCGCTTGGATACGTCTAAGATATGAACGGCTTTTTCAGTGCAATATGTTTGGAAACCGTTCCACATGTCATTTGCTGAGATACATTTGGTGTATTGCTCCTGGAGGAATTTATTGAAACAGATTATAAACTTCTGTTTCACTCGTTTTTAGGTTAAACCATGTTATTGACGGTGTTGGTTTACCGGTGCTGTGGCTATCGGGGTGGTCTTCAATTTTTATTTCTTTTTTTTGGTTTTATGGCCGGTTGCCACCTGACGCGAAGGTAGTACTTCATTACAAAGATGTGAACGCAGCTGTTGGTATATATAATACTCCTCCGCCTCCGTATCATAAATGCTGTAACTATTCTTCCCCCGTTGCCTGTCCAAGAAAACAAACTCCGAAGTTTACAAATTAATTTTATTTTTCAACGTGATCTCCTTTAAGGTAAATATATTTCTTCCATCTGGTTTCTAAAGCTATTACACCAGTTTTAAAAATGCTTCCTCAAGGCCTTTAAAAAATTAATTTACTGCAGCTTCGAACTCTTCATTAGTTGAAAATCTTTGTACTCTCCAATGTTTTTTTTTTAGGTTGGGGATAAAATGAAAGTCATATGGAACCAGATCAGGGGAATCCTCCCTATTATTGTGGCAGTAATTCAAACCCACAGTTATGGATTTCAGTCATGGTTTGGCGCTACGTTTGTGGGCGTTCATTGTTCTGGTGAAACAAAACTTGTTTCCTCAATATTCCTTCACGCTTTTTCTTTATTTTTTCTTTCATCCGGCGCAAAAGACCGCAGTAATAATCGAAGTTAATTATTTGGACCTTGAAAAGGTAATTAATCATGATGATTCCCTTTGAGTCCCAAAATGCCGATACCATTACCTTATCCACCGATAATTTAACTTGAGCTTTCTTTGGTGCTAGTGATCCAGATCTTCTCCACTCTCTTGATTGCTGTTTGGTATTTTTTTTTTTTTTATATAATTTGCATGTGTTAAAGGGGATATGAATACCCTTATACTAATTTTTAGAACACGTGCGTTTTTGTGGAAAGAGGAAGAGACAGAGAGAAAGAAAGATTGGTGTAGTGGGTTTGAAACTTAGGTGGTATTAAGTTTCTGTAAACTCCAAGGGTGGTTGTCCAGATAACTGGGGAGTATTTCGTTTTGATTTCGCTATTATTGTCGTTGCTTATGATTCACAGTATTTTTTTCCGACCACCTGATATCATCATCACGATCAAGTTGCATTTTAGCCATATGACCGCCCTACTGCCAGTGTTATGCCTTCACAGTAGAGTTGACTTAGCTTTCGCAATTGATCGTTTTTTTTATTTATTTCATGCGAAATAAATAGATGATTCTTGACATCAGGATTCGAACCGTGAATCAATAGCGTGACAAGCGATGATGTTACCACTACACATGGTGAACTCAGGCCTCATCAGTCGTCACAAATCCAGCCAACAAATCCTCTCGGTTTGAAACAGCTTCAAATTGTCGCGAGACCTAGTCAGTCGATAGCGTTTTTGTTCAACTGAAAGCAGTTTCGAAACTCTCACTTGGAGGGCCCAAGTTCGTTTTGAATGATGTTTTGATCTCAGATATCTATCTTGTATATCCCTTATCTTCAACCTTCGATCTCCTATGATTAGATCACAAATTTTTTCGATGTGTCAATCAGCACAGAGTGACATTCCACCAGTGGTGCTTGTTTTTTTTTTCATTTTTAATACATTTTTATTATTATCAATTCATTAAACTTATGTGCCAGACAAATAACGTTTAAAACTAGCTTAACTAACTTAACTATCTTATTCTAACTTACGGGCCCTATGCGGGCGCTCTAAGCTAAACCTAATACTTAAAACTATGTCTTTCGACGTAACTTACTTCAATTCTTTATTTATTTAATTATATTACTATTAATAATTACTAAGGAAAAGTGTTTAATAAAATTAAAAAACTTAGTACATCAGTTGTTCTTGTCCATAGGAGCACATGAACACGTGCATCTCCAATATCGTTCCTACGTAAATATTTTATTTCTAAACTCTGAATATTTTTAAAGCACTCTTCCACAATGCATTCATTTTCATTTACATATTGTTGACAAGAACGCATTTTTCTTGTTGCAGAACAAATGTTGCAAGGAAATTAATAAAAATCGTGAATCATTCTCTCACTAATTGACTGGAACGCCTAGAATAACACGTACTCATCTAAGCTGAAGGTTTACATGGTGTGCGGTTGTGTGTGCCAACATGTAAAAGAAACAAAAATTAACATTTAGTAAAGAGAGTAGTCAGTACTCAGTAAAATGTATTCATTGTCGGAGAGAGCAACCTAACGGTAGTTTTCCACTCTTCTTTCTAAATTCCCTCCAAACAGCCACATTTCGGTTCGTTTGATTGGCGCATCTACAAAATGTTAGAAAAAACACACGACATTATAGAACTTAGGCATTTCCTATTTATGCATAGAAGTCTTTTCGTTATCTTCGGATCTAGGTTAAGCCAGATATGCTTCGACGAAAGACAAGTGCTGATATTATTCCGCCTGCTGTTAGTAATTTTTCTGGCTTCAGTATTAAGGCGAAAATTTATTGATTCTATAGGAGCAGACGGTTCCTCCCTATTTTCAGAGAAGTTCCGACCCGCACCTTCCTTTGCCAACTCGTTTACTCTGCAATTGCCCGGAGCATCCCTGTGTCCTGGAACTCAGCACAGAAGAACGTTGCATTTGTCAGCGATCTCATTCAGAGACCTGCGGCATTGCTTTATCAACATGGATTGTACTGTTGGTTGGTGGTTCCCAAGGCTTTAGTATCTGCCTGATTATCTATATATAGTATAATAGCTCTACTCTCTACCGCGTTAATTGAAAGTCAAGCCGCAACTTCCCGGGTTGCTGTAATTTCCGCCTGAAATATACCACAGTGATCCGGCAGTCGTCTGGTGATGATGTTTACATCAGGTTCACTGGAGAAAACTCCTGACCCCGTACCATACGCTGTTTTCCATGCGTCAGAAGATCAGTGCCACTTTTCTTGTCCAGTGATTTCCGCCAGACTCCGGTACCCTCATCAGGGCCCATTTCGGGCCTAAACCTCTTCGGCAGGAATTAAGAGCAACGGAGGCCCTCCTGGTACGGTCCTGTATATTCAGTTTCTAACTGAGTTTCTATTGAAAATGACCCCAGTATCTGGCAGGGTCCAGGAATTGAAGTTCCGTACCGTCCGTTTAGCTTCGGAGGGATAATATTTGGTACCTTGTACCTTCTTGTAAATAAAACCAGTTCTGTCTTTTCGGCGTCAACTGAAAAACTCACCTTCTCAGTCCTACCAAGGACAAGGTTCGAATGAAGATCTTGTCTCCACCGATTTTCCTTTGCAATACGCATATTGGGAATTTGATATAAGATTACTGTCTAGATTATTTCCTACATAGACGTCAACCAGTCTTACCAGCGTCTTTAACAGAAATGGCAATAAGCTGATTTGACGGAAGTCCTTAGGGTGTGTGTGGGGGGTGCAGGAGCTTCCTTTTCATACTTTTTTATTTTTTAATTTATTTCGATCAATTTTAATTGTTTTTAATAGTTAGTATTACCACTTTAAAATTACTTCGAAAATTCGATCCCTTATACAACAGATTCATATAAAGATGTTACGTAATTTAATAGAATCTCAGCCAAACAGCTTTAATTGCTGCAATCCGATCTTCATTATGTCCGTACAGCATGTCTCCTTTGTAAATTGTGCATATTAGCCAAAGGTATACAATAATATCTAGATCTGGTGAATATGGTGGCCACGAAAATAATTGAATGTCTTCACTCCCAATCGAGGCCTTTACGACACGAACATTATATACGAGTATCAGCGCATTATCTTGCAGAAATAACCAGAAGAGTACCGGAAAGTTCACGAATTTCAGGAAAAGCTAGATGCAACAAGGCCTTATAAGATTTTTTTGTCATTTTGTTGGAAACTAAAACAATTCAAAAGCGCCATAAATGAAATCACACCATACACTATAACTCATCCTTGCCTTGAATGTTGTTGGGTCAAAAAGTGTTCTTCTTTTTGGGGTATCATCAAAATAGTAATTACAGCTATCTGGTCTGTAAAAATCGAATGTATTTCCATTCGAAAAGACAATTTTCCTCCAGTCATTGGCAACACTTCCAGTTTGCACATTGCTATTGCTTTTGTGTAGAATTCGCCATTACTTTTTTAGCTTATTATGTTCTAAATGTGAAACACTTAAAATTGTAATTCTTGCGTTGGTTCTGTCTGAAATCATCAATGTTTAGAGAGTGGTGGGTAGTGAAAGTTGGCGTCTCAAAAATGTTCAAAAATTATCCTTATAACGCAGCTACGAGTAACTCTAAAAACACTTAATGGACGACTCGAAGCGAGATTCACGAATGTTGAGTATGTTGAGTTAATGAAAATTGATTTTGAGTAGTAATATCTCGAAAATGTATGATACCGAATTTGTCAACATTTTCGAAAATTGTAAGTTTTTGAGTGCGAATATTTCGAAAATGGAAAAAGGTCCTGCAAAAAAAAATAATAATGGTCGAACATGTTAATAAGACCATGAATTTTTCCAAATTTTCAAAAATTGGAGGTACGCATCCAAAATGCCCGACTACTCAGAAGATAATGAACGGTGCATCCAGAAAAATAGCGCTCTTTTACGGCTACCTGCAGCCGTAAAATGCTTTCCACGTAAGTCTTTCTTAAATTTGGGAACAGGTAATAATCACTAGGTGTCACGTCAGGACTGTAAGGCGGATGAGCTAATTTCTGGAAGTTACATGACTTCATAGCAGCCATGGCAATTTGAGCCTTGTGAACCGGTGCGTTGTCATGAAGTAAAAGCACGACTTTTGTTAATTTTAATTTTAATTAATTAATTAATTAATTTTAATTTTTAGTTAATTTTTACTTCCTGTCCTGAGCGTCTTAGAACATTAGCGTAGTATTCTCCTGCGATGCTGGTGCCTTTTGGTTTACAGTTTATTAATAAGATTCCTTGTGAGTCCCAAAACACTGATGTCATGATCTTCTTAGCCGATGGTACAACCTTAAACTTCTTGGGGGGTGGATCACCCGTTTTACGCCACTGCATGGACTCCTGCTTCGACTCAGGGTCATAATAATAAACCCAAGTTTCAGCTCCAGTAACAATTTCCAATTTCTGAAAACTGCTTTCAACATTCCACATGGTATTTTTTTTTTTTTTTTTTGTTTCGAAACTCCTTGTGTCGGATATTTTGAACCTTTATGCAATTTCGTTTAGTTTGAGTCGACTACCTTTCATGAAGGTATATTCGACTTTTAGATCCATTTCATGTGTACTAACTTCACTTGGTCTTCCAGGGCGGTCATCATCTTCTAATGACTCTCTACCTTGTTTGAATAAGTCCGATCATTTGTAAACCATGGTTTTACTAGAGCAAGAAGTTCCGTAAACTGTTTGCATTTCACTTAGTATATTTTCCATACTTTTTCCTTGTTTTGTGAGGGATTTAATTACTGCGTGAAACTCAATACGAGTATTTGACACTTTTAAAATTACCACAGATTTTAATTTATTATTTTGTCTACTCCAGGCGAACTAATTGGTAAATTAGCATTTCTACCTAAAAAGGATTACTTGGTAATAAAAAAATAATTCTAACCCCACCCCTTTGTACATTCACCCCTATTCACTTGCCCAATAGGAGCAAGTGATAAGAGACTTGCGGTGCTACGGAGATTGCTTGTGGCCTTGCTGAGTGTCTACCGTCATATTATCTGTAATCAAAGAATTATAAAATAAAACATTTTCGCTTCAGGATTGGCTAAAGAGCAAAATAGTCATGAGAAGCTACGTAAAACTGTAGGTCCTTCTCATTCGTGTATCGTACAGCACGAATGGCAGCGAGAAGTTAGGTCAGACCCTGTATGGGCTGTTAGCGCCAAAATATTTATTTATGCATTTAACTCTTGTGAAATGCGGTTTCGCTTCGTATGAAATTTCTGGAAAGAATTTAAAGGGTGTCATACGAGTACGTCTGCAAAATAAGCACTTTAAAAACAAGACACCCTGATGCATTAAAGGTAAAATACCAAGCAGTTATTACTTCCTGTAATCACCTTGGACAAGCAAATGCCCACCATAGCAACATTAAAGGATGAGTGGGCTAAACACAACACTGGTCCAAATCTGTCTGAAAACTGTCCATGGAATTCTATTTAGAAACTGAAGAGGCAGATCTGGTGAGAGTTCGATGTGAGAAAAGCGAAAAGACTGCTCTCTATTATTTATAAAAAGTTGAAGCCTTATAATTGAGAAGTAAGTAGACACCCAGGTATAACAACACTTGAAGGCTTTTACACGAAGATTTTTGTTGCGTTGAATAACCTGGCTCAGCTTGTAGACAAAACGACAACGCAACATTCCCGATGTCATGGCCACAACACTCTCTTGTCGAAGTGCCATGTTTTTCGCGCACCAAAACTTCTGTAAATATGCACTGATTTGAATGATTTTTAATATTATTATTACACATGCCAAAACATGTTATTCCCCTTTGTAATTAGTGTATTCTATAAGCTTCGTATTAAAGTAACTAGTTAATCGTAGTCGAATAAACTAACACTTTCATAAATTCAGAAACTGCGCTTATATCTACACTCCGCGAAATTAATATAGACGCATAGAGGGGTGACTGACAATTGCTGTGATATTTCACTTTACAACACGTCTAAAAAATGAAACTTCTTTCTGTTTATCGAAGCAAGAATGGGCATGTTATTCACTTTTAGATCAGTTACTGTATTGTCAAACTGTGTGATTGGTTCTGCAGATCTACAGAAAAAAAACTAGGCTTCGCAGCGAAATAAATATAGTGGCAGCAGTTATTTTGAAGAAAATCAGTTGTATATTAAGAAGTTTTTTGTGAATTTAGAATTGTAGGACGAATAGTTTTTGCAGTTTTAAGCAAAGTTGTTTAATTGGACACAATGGGACGTGGAAAGTGCCTTACGGAGGAGGAAAATGGCTTGTCCAATCGACAAATTGCTGAGAAATTGTCCAGGAACTTAAAACAACAATATGGGCAAAATAGGGTGAAAGGGGTGCTCCAAAAAATGTGACGAACCGAAAAAAAAATTAAATTGTTGGGGAAACACGTAAAAATAAGGTCTTTCTTTGTTTCGCAAATTAAAAAGAAGTTTGATCTCAATATTGGAGTACGCCGTGTCCAACAAATATTAAATTTGACTCCAACAATGGTTTTTACAAAAAAAAAAAAAAAAAAAAAAGGCTGTTCTGACTTCCTCCCATATGAATAATCGACTTCAGTTTGCCAAGAATCACATGTCCTGGACCACTGAATGAAGAAAAGTTATTTTCAGTGATGAAAAAAAGTTTAATTTGGATGGACCGGATAGTTGTCACTGGTATTTGCATAATTTACGAGACAAACCTGAAGTCAGAATGAGTTGCAATTTTGGAGAAGGCAGTGTTATGATTTGCGGTGCCTTTGGGTATGGTGGAAAGATGCCTATCCTCTACGTTCCACCAAAAACGAATTTTCAAAGAAACTTGGAAATACTAGAGTATGCTTTGGATAAATTTGCAGATGACGTCGAAGCTCTGGATTAATTTTCCAGCAAATGGTTAAAGAGCACTTCAGTTTGACAAGTACACCTGTTTTAGAGTAGCCGTCGAGATCACCAGATCTGAACCCAGTCTAAAATTTATGGGAACGAATGCCTCAAAAAGTGTTCAAAAATTGAAGGCAGTACAACACGATTAACAACCTCAAACAATCCATCCAAGATATTTGGAAGAACTTGGAAATGGATTATCTTCAAAACCTCATAAATTCCATGCCAAACAGGCGTAGTAAAGGAGGAAATACACATTATTAAAATATTGTAATACGTAAAATATTTTGTTTAAATAAAACTATTTTATAAGTTAAAATTACCTCTAATATACAATAGTTTCGCAGTGTCTTAGCAATATTTTGTTTCGTAAATTTTCAGTCTGTACCTTATACATTCTTTTGTTCCTCTTTGGTTGACTTGTTATTGATATACTAATGCTGTGTAATAAAATTGTTCATTTACCCTTACTTAGCTCTTTTATTTTGAAAAACCTGGTACCTCTCTCTATATTAATTTCGTGGAGTTTATACCGAAAGGTTAACACGAATTAATTTGATGGTAAGATAATTTCGCTTGTGACCCGAACTGTGTAGGTTCAAGCCCGGACGGGGAACAGCAACCAATGCCACCCGAGCATAAAAAAGAAATGAATAAAATGCAAGTTTCCCCAATCACACTAAAAAGGAATTACTGCTTGGTAGTACAATGCACTTCGTGTGAGTCTGAGTGTTCCGGAATTTGGAAATTTCTTTAAGAAAAAAAAAAAATAAAAAAAGATAATTTAAGAATTTTTTTTTTTTTATAATTTTGCGCACGCCAAAGAGGATATGAATACTTTATACTATTACAGGACACGGGCGTTGTGAAGAAGAGAGAGAGAGAGAGAGAGAAAGAAAGATTTAGTGTAGTGGTTTGAAACTCAGATGGTATTAAGTTTCTGTAAACTTCAAGGGTAGCGTCCAGATAACTGGGGAGCTTGTTTGTTTTGCTTTTGTCGTTGCTCATGATTCACAGTATTTTTTTCCGTCCTCCTGATGTCATCATCGCGATCATTTTCAGCCATATGACCACTCAACTGCCAGTGTTATGACTTCGCTGTAGAGTTGACTTAGCTTTCGAAATTGATCGACTTTTTTATTTATTTCATGTGAAATAAATAAATGATTCTTGACATCACGATTTGAACTGTGAACCAACAGCGTGACAAGCGATAATGTTACCACTACACGACGGATTATACAATGTAATTAGATAAAAATCGGAAAAGACTATCAAAGTTATTGAACATTTTTCAAATAAGTGCTGTGGGTGTATATCAAACTCAACATTTTAATGACACTTAATAACCATTATAAACTTGAAGTTATACTTTAAATTGACAATGTATGAATATCGCTATTATTCTCTGAGCTTATACTCGTAGATTCGATTTTAGATTAGATTAAGAATTGTGTTTTTATTTTTATAGAGTAGTTTAGGGCTTTACAAAATAATTAAAATAATAATAGACATTGAAGAAAGGTACTAAGTATTCTAGAAATTAAGTGAGTTATTATAAGGCTTCATTATCTATTTGCTGTCGGTTTTCAGGCAGGATTAGGATGACTTAATTTTTCGAGAGCGTGTATTTACCCCAGTGAAATTGGGGAATTATCTTTAAAATTGTACTCCGTAGTTCACCTATGGCCTTGAAAATCGTTGAAATTTTATCGAAGCTGTTATGGTCGTGAAAGTAGTTTCTCTTATTAAGTTCATGGTCTAGCATTCGATATGTAATGTTTATCTTCATTTTGCTGCGCTTTCACTCTAAATGCATCACGCGTAGACTCCTCGATAGTAATCAATAGCTTTTGCAGTGTACTTTTCCAAAGACTATACTCCGGTAGAGGGACATTATGCTGGTTGCTTAATCTGGACCACTCATTGAAGAACTGAGACTTTTGGTGTATTAAGTGCTTTGCAACGATATATGGGAGGTGGTAACTGGGAAGCGCCATTACTTTCAAGATATAAAGAAAGTGCAGTCAATTTTGGCGTGTTTTCCGCCAAACTGAACATTTTCTTTAAAAAGTATCCGAGCAGTTTCTCCACCTCTTCATACTACGCGAAATTCAAGACTTGTGCTGCATAGCACATGATGGACCGCATGGTGGCTTCAAAGTTTTTGAATCGATGTTCTTTTTACTTAGGAGACACTTTCAGTTGCAATTTATTGCCATTTTAGCTTCTTTGATGTGTTATAATTACCCCCAAATACTTATACTCCTTCACAACTTTGATTTCTTCATTTTCCCAAGTCCAATTTTCCTATCCATTTTGGAACACCATTATTTTACATTTGCCTGTGTTGACTTTGTGGTTCCACAGCACACAGTATTGATGTAGCTTGTTTATCATCATTTGCAAAGTTATTGAGGATTCCGCTAAGATAACAATGTCGTACGCGTAAAGAAGGAGCCTTATACGAAGTTCATCAAATACGATTCCTCTTGATAAAAAAAGTTGTGAGGTCATCTAAGTATGATAGATAGAAAATAGAAATGGACTCCATAGGCAACCCTGTTTTTCTCCTATATGCGACTCAAACCAATTGGACATTATCTTTTCATCCCACACCAAAGCCCTGTTTTCCTCATAAAGGTTTTAATTAATCTGAGATTTTTTTTTTTTTTTTAAAGGAAATTTCCAAATTCCGGACTCAGTTTATTCGAAATATTTTATTAAATTATCGACCAGGTGGTAGTAGAAACAAAAAGGAACTCACTGAATTTAATTAATTGGGACCTCGAACAAGAGAAAGAATGTTTTTTTTCTTTGTTAGCAAATTGGACAGAAACGAACGCGCATGATAACAAAATTGTGAATTTTGAAACCCTATCCCAGGCACTAGTACCGCACGTGGTGGCTAATGAAATTTGTCATTGCCTGCAATAGTACTTCGGGCCACTTGCATTTAACAGAAACTGTATTAATTGCAAATAAGCAAAAATTTAGATTTAACATTAATTTGTGGGTTTTGTAAAAATTACAAAAAAATGTTCCTTTTTAATATGGCTTAATTTTATTATGGCCCTTTGGCTTTTATAAGGGCTTCAATGTTTTTTCGCATGGAATCGTAAAGGCTGGTGATTTAGCAGGTATGTATCTTTTTGTTCATACCAAATTTGTTCGATGTGGCTTTTTTTCCGTGCTCAATGGGATTCATGTCTGGACTGTTTCCGGGCCAATGGAGTGAATTTATATCGAATTTTTCTTTATAACTTTGAACCTAGAAAAAAAATTGGATAAAATCGATTAAAAGCACCATAAAAATTGATAAAATCATCAAAATAACAGTGGAAAGTTTTTGGTTTACTTACGGTGATAGCGCGATGGCAAGGTGCGGATTCGTCCTACAACACAACACCCATGTAGAACGTTGTCTTCTTATGGTGGTCAATTCTAAGAGTAGTGCATCTTTTATGACTGCTTCCATTTTTTCGCTCTAAAACACTTGAAATTTTTTTAAAAATCTTATGGTCAACTCGTTGAATCCTAATTGACGAGAAATTTCTCTCACCTTTCTCCTTAAAAACCAGGATTTGACCCTTTTCAAATTTTCTTAACTGCCTCCTGCACTTCAATGAAAAAAAAAACGGAAACAGAACAGGTCAAAGTCAGAAATATTTTACTCGAGTGGGTTTTATTTTGTGTACGTGGGTGTATATCATTTGAATATGAATCATATCAAAAGATATAATGTGGGGATGGTAATCATGAAGAATGGGATATGCAAGCAAGTTATAGGGTGGTTTATAACAGTCCCACAGTCTCGCATTACATAAAATATCATATACTCGTACTTTGCAATTAAAACTGATGAAAAATTGTATTTTGAGGCCGTATAGCGCATAGGTCGGAGCTGAGACATATGTATTTCCAAGGACTGCATCCGATGGTGCATTGGCGTGGTTTCTACGCCAGCGCACCATTTCTAAAACCAATTAGAGGGCAAATGAACTAATATACAGCGCATAGACTGCTATTTCGAGTTTGACAATTTGTACCAATCTGAATATAACCTTTCATATATTTATCAAAAATATTAAAAGTAATGCAATGAGTAATACGGTTAAAAAGTTACAGCATCTGAAATACACATATCTCGGAATATGGTCTACATAGACCTCATCTTCAGTATAACAGTCTACAAACTCTCAAATTTGTAAATTTAGGAAATTAAACTTTATGAATACGTACTAGAGTATTTTCAAGCAGCCACAGGAGACGTTCTTATACCTCAAAAGCAAGTGCTTATCCTCTGGTTTTGAATGTAGAAGCATAAAAACGTGAAGTGCGTCCACCAATATCTGTCCTAACCGAAACCCAAGACAATTCATCTGCGTTGTTCCAACTACAAAATGCATACAAGGATTCAGTTCAAGTACTCGTATAAGCGCAAGATTCAATATATTTGCTTGAACATGACTTGTCAAGGAAGGAATCGATGGAGCCTGATGCGCTCTTTATTTATTATATGGCTGAAATTCGTCGTTCATGGTTCCATCAAATTTTTGAGCAGCTTTTACCGGTCACTAAATGACGACCAACCGGCCAGACTATTTCAACATCTATATGACAAGGTCAACTGTATTCATATGTATTACCCGACAGTCGAAGATATTATCCTCGGTGACTCTAACGCCCACAAGTCCAAATGGCTCCGATACTCAAATAAAAATGATAAAGCAGGAAGATAAACTGAAGCGTAAACCATCAGAAGCAATCTCACTCAGCTTATAGAAGACTCCACAGGAATTTCCGACAACTCTAACAACTTTACAAACACTCTAGATATCTTTCAGCTAAACAGCTACACCATCAAAACGTTTGCGTCTGCAATACACACGATAATTGTCTAATTGGAAGAAGCTCCTTGATTGGTTCGCTTCTTTTCCTTGGACTGACATATATTTCAGGACAACTGATGTCAACTTTTGCACAAAAGCTGTCAGCGATATAATTCACCTCGGAATGGAGCTTTGCATTCCCAACTCCAGCAAATCTTGGTTCAACAGAAATTGTAAGCAAACCATTGCCGCCAAGAACAGAGCCTATATAATGCTTCAACCCAACAGATCTAGCTACATTAACCTCCGAAACACAGTGAGAGAATCAACAACAAGCAACAAGAATCATCATCTAGCTTCAGTCACTCCTCATTCTCGCGGACCACAAGCCGCAACACCAAAAGATAAAGCCGATAGCTGTGCAAACATGTTTTCATGCAATTCCACTCTAGCTCCGCCACACGCGGAGCAACCAATTCGACATCACTTAATTCGACATATCCTTAATAATTTGGATTGCAAAAAGGCCTCTGGTCCCGACGAAATACCAGTCATAGTATTTTAAAAGTGTACACCTGAACTGTCATTGATCCTTTATAGACTTTTTTTTTTTTTTGACTTACGCGCAAAAAACTTTCCCTTCATTCTGAAAAAAATTGTGCGCATTCCCAGAAAAGGAAAGAAATGCTTATCCCAAAAAGATAGTTCTATACTGTTGTCTATACTTTTCAAAAGTGGAAAAGGTCATCAAAGCCGAAATAATAATATTTCTGGAGGGACACGAGCTACCATCAGTATTGCTTTTGCCGCTG
The DNA here is from genome assembly GCA_963082735.1 of Pocota personata. Lineage (NCBI taxonomy): Eukaryota > Metazoa > Arthropoda > Insecta > Diptera > Syrphidae > Pocota > Pocota personata. The sequence goes on from OY720429.1 coordinate 212,340,162, forward strand.
TTAAACAGGAGACCCCCTGAGTTATGTAACCCACTTATCAACCTCAGCAATTAAGGACAATTTTTTATTGTTTTATAATTTACGCGCGCCAAAGGATATATTCTTAGCGATACAATCAACTCTGATACAGCATGGCACGACCACATATCCAAAATAGCAAAATCGGTGTCCATGAAGCTAGCTATTTCTTTAAAACAACTCCTTCTTCTGTGCAAAGCATTGTTCTCATTTATGGAATTAAACATTCTCTTCACTTGACAGGATACTGAGACGAGCAGTTCGCTTAATTAATGATGATTCAATCTCCTTGTCTATAGATACACCTACGGTCACATTTTCGAAGACCTCAATGGAATGATCCCCAGAAATGCGATATTTGAGTGATACTAGGCAAGCCGCCAGTGCCTATAATTTGCATGTTCATCTTGCAACGGCGCGAACATCTTTATATCAAAATTCCTTCTGCTACAGGACAAGTAAACTTTATTATCCAATCCCAGGGGACATATTTTCAAAAGCTTTTAATCTCCAGTTATTTAAGAGTAGAACCAACGGGCATCTTCTATAGGCATCTCAGAACGCTGTCCCAACATTATAGTGTAAGGTTTTGTTGACCTGTATTGCACGGCAAGCCCCTTTGATGTTGTTAATCTTCAATCTCGCAAATCCACGGACATACGTGTAATTCCCGCAATTTACTATAAAAGTCGACTCGAAATCGTGAACAGTTTCGATTTATTTTATTCCGACCACAGCTTTTATTCATCTACTATCATGATTCCAAAAAAAATAAATGAGCTCATTCACCCTAACATTGCATACATATATAGAAGTATTATATTATACAATTATTGGTTCAATGTTAATTGACAGACAATCAGCAGACGTCACAATAGCAATCTATTTGTCTTCTATATTATTATTCCCCTCGCGTGCGTACGTGCTTCCACAAAATTATCATTTCAAGCTAGGCTTTGTTATGGTGTCCATTACTGTTAATATTGTTAAAAGAATCATACCCAAAAATTTAACAATGAGAGTTTTTCATGGGCATTGTTATTTAAACAAATTGGAAGTATGTAGTTTACAATTTCTGAGATTAATTGATCTATTTATCAACAACAAAAAAATCTAACACATTTGCTACAATAAACAGCATTTTATGTTGTCATTTGCGCACAATGTAATATCTGACTTGAATAATCATCTGATGAAAGCTGTGATTCAACATCATTGTGTGACTATAGTATAAGTTTTATAAGTGGAAATGTTTTTGTGCTATCTACAAGATTCATTTCACGAAAATCAGTCGAATTTTATCTTATTTATTTCACTTAAAGTCTACAGTTCGGGGTGCACTAATCAAGCTCCTGTGTATACTAGAGGCGGGAAACTATCGATAGTTGGGTCCTGACTATCGGTAGTTATCGCTAGTTGTTAATAGATTCTTATGATTAGTTTTATCTATTGGTTCTGCAATGATTGGCGATGGAATCAGCGAATTACTGATTTTTGTCATGTAACATTTTGTAACATCAGACTCTCACATGGTACAGGGTAGAATTAGCCTAAATATAGTTTATTCAGTTACAACTAATCAAGAAACCAACCTCTATATGAGGGTTGACTTAATATCTTTAATTTTGTTCATTCTTTAATTTCTCTAAAAATTTCCATTAATTTTAATATAGTTCTATAGCGGCTGGAGAAACTTAGATTTTATTCGTTTCTCTTTTATGTTGGGCTCAATGTTGAATGCATTAATCTTCTCCTCACCGGACTCTTTTCCTGTAAATTTGTTTCTATTTGCCATTTTTTCTGATTTCGCAATAAATTTTTGAAAACTTGTGATAAACGAGTTTCTGTACACCATTTAGCAGTTACCGCCTGACCAGTTTTCAGCGAGATAAGTACGATCATTTTCGACCGATACGTGCATATGGGTCATCTTGGTAAGAAGTGGGGACTGCGACCAAAAATCACCTTTTGAATGTACAAAGCCGAATTTTGCCAACGTCTTTCAGGCGGAAATGCAAGCAATCTTTGAAGCTTGTCGTGCTCTTAGTAGCTGCCAAACAACCAAACGCAACGACAGTCAGGCAGTCATTAATGTCATCACAGGGGAATATGAGGCAACGACCAGACCGATAAACTGGCAAGGCGTAGTTCTGCCCTTAACGTGAAGAGTTCATATTTCGATTGGAGCAGTTAACGATAATTCGCACACTATCTGAAACGAGCCCAACTTAAGTGGAGACATATCTTGCCTGAGTCATATTCAGAAGGATATGGCCTACATACAACTTCAACAGAACTAACGAACTTCTTAACAAAAGCCGACATTGCCCGTGTTGTGACAATATGTACGGGTCACTGGGCTGTGGAGAACCATGCAGCTAAACTAGGTATCCCATTTAACACTCATTGCCGAAGTTGTAAGAACGTGAATAAGGAAGAATCCCTTGACCACTTTCTTTACAAATGTCCTGCCCTAGCTTAAGCAAGCCATCGGGCATTGGCTGAACCCATCCTCTCTAACTTTAATGAACCCTCAGGGAAGAAAGTGGCTGACCTGCTACTCAAGGATGGATCTACGACCCTTAGTTGCATCCTATACACCTGTTTATACTCACTAAAACCAACAAGTCACAAGAGTTGTGGTAACAGAATGGCTCGCTACAGCGCTAATTGGGTATCAGTCATGTTAGCTTGAAACCGTCACTTGTACCTACCTACCTGCATATTATTCTGGGCTCCATATCATATCCATATCATGTTTGGTTTCCGGGCTGCATTTATAGAACCAAGATTCATTACCTGTTACGTTTTTATTGAATGTTCACGACTTAGTTTTCAAATTTGTTTAAGAAATATCACGCAAAACGAACACCCTTCGCTATTCGGAGAATGCGGGAAGCTATTTTTTTCCAATTTTGTTTTTTTATTTTAATGTTACTAGCACGACAAAGCTCGCTAGAAACCCACGAACTTATTCCCATCTTTTTTCTTACTGAACTTGTGATCGGAATTCCTTCAGTCAAGTAACATAACCCTGTCATTAACACACAAACGATAAATGGATGAATAATTGATTGCAAAATGTTTTTTATGAAATTTAAACACCCACTGATGCAATCCAACAAGTGGTTGCGTGTCGCTAGTAATCAAATTTAGCCCTCTAAGCACGAACGGCTGAGACAATAAAAGATATCGCTTCTGCTGAGACACTATGCCACAATGGGTGTAAAATTATTAAAATGATAAAGAATTTGTGTATGTACGAATATTTTGTTATCAATCCCTGTATCCAAAGTTATGTACTACTTTTTGTATTGTTTGAACAGTAGGTAATACATATTATACGAGTACACCGTGTATGAAGGTAAAAACGTTATCAGTTGCGAACCTTAAATAAAAACATGTGCTTGTAAATATTTGATCAGATTAAGTTAATATCACGCTTACCGATAACTCAAGTGGAATTAATTGATGTGTAATAAAGTAATCAACTATCTATACTTTGGAGGTGTGTCTGGGTTTAGTGAAAGATAATATTTCTTACATCTAAGCAGGACGAAGTGAGCGCATTTTATACATTGTTTGAGAAGCTGCGAGCAGATGAAGTCCAATTTTTCTAGTTGAATGAGTTGCATCCTGGTGAATTTCAGATGAAACCATATCAACATTAAACAGAACAAAAAAACTATGTTTTGTCGCGGTTCTTGACAGTCACGGTCTTTAAGAACTTTAGGCATTCAATCATCTGTATCTAATCCTTTCTATTATAGGAATTTCACTGAAATCCATCTATAGTAGTAATTTAATTGGGCGTGTATCCAGGAAGTATATTAATATCCCATCAAGTATATTTTATCCCCACTCCACCCGATTCTTATGGAATTAGATTCATCAAGCAGCTAGTAGTATATACGACGCTGGATACGTGTGGATAATACGCGAAACTATACATCCAACGACGTATATCCAATTAACGGACTAATCATGTGAACGCCTTCATTTAATTCTATACATTTCGATGTATCCGGCGCCAGATCCGTCATCCGACACCGGATTGGTTTTTTCGGCAGACAAATAGATATATATCCCGGGACCAGGTGTTGCGGCATGACGGAACCAGGGACTGGAGAAAGAAAAGACGATTTGTATCACCAATTGGAGTTTTGGTTACCATAAGAAATAAAATTATATTGCGATCAGTAATACCAATAATATTTTTGGCATCGGGGCTATTAATTTAATTATTTTGGTGCTAGATTAGACTAAAAATGACTAGATTTTTGTTTTTAATACATTACATTTCAAAATCAAATTACACCAGTCCCTCGATTTGCACGGTACTCTTTTTAAACGATTTCACTTTTACACGTTTTTTTTCCCAAGCCACTGACAGTCGATGTGCATGTTATTTTTCGCTTTTACACAGTTTTCAAATTCACGAATTTTCCAAAATAAAACGGTTGAAAACAAAAATGTATGCTGGTTACACTGGCATTAAACCTAAAAAGGGGATTTCTCTTTGTATAATTTTTTTTTTAATTGGAAATTTTTAAAACTTCATAATTATTGGTTAGTGATAAATATTTATATTTTATATTATTTTATAATATTTTTAGCATTGCATATTATAATTCAATTAAAATTGTTAAAGCTTCACCTTGACGAAAGTAATTAAACAGAAAAGGAAAGCCATCTCTTTAGAAACCAAAATTAAAATTCTTGATCGTCTAAGTAATGAAGAAAGAGTAAAAGCGGTTGCTAAATCGTATTCCATGAAAGAAACCACAATAATCAGAAAAAGTGTAGCAGCTGGAACTGGTAGCTGGTAGCAGCGCAAGAATATCCAGCAAAGTTGGCTGAAATTATTGTAGCTAATTCATACACTCCTTATCAGGTATTCAATGCTGACGAGTCGGGGTTATTCTGGAAAAAAATGCCAAAAAAGAGCCTACGAGGGTGGGTCAATAAGTCCTTGAAAATCAACACAATTTGTGTCGTCACCTTTAATCTAATTTTTTTTTTGTCAAGAATCATCTTTCAAAAGAACGCACCCAAATTTTCAGATAGATCTGTCAAATAGTTTTGTTGTGGCAGCCATTTTATATAGACGCCTACTAGCATTTTCGTTAAAATGGAAAAAAGTGAATTTAAAGTGCTCATTAAACAGTATTTTTTTGCGAGAAAAAACTATCACGTAAACCAAACAAAAGTTTGACAAATATTATGGAGACTCTTCGCCATCGATTGGAACCATTCACCACTGGTTTACTCAATTTCGGTGCGGTCGTTCAAGCACAAGTGACGCCGAACGTTCTGGTCGCCTAATTGATTTCACCACACTAGAAACGGTCGACAAAATCCATGGTTTGATAATGGACGATCGGCGAGTGAAAGTGCGCGAGCTTGATGAGGCCACAGGCTTATCACATGGCTCAGTGATTTCGATAAAATGTTTTTATACCGAAAAGAGTGTTACTTATTTCATTTTTCAGGGACTTATTGACCCACCCTCGTATGTACCTAAAATTCACAAATCAGCTAGTGGCCATAAAGCAGCGAAGGATCGTATTGCTTCAGGCAATAATATAATGAAACCATTAGTTATTAACAAATCAAAAACGCCACGTGCATTTAAAGGGATAAATATCAACAACCTACCCATTTATTGAATGGCCAATAAGAAAGCATGGGTTACTGCCATGGTTTGTAACGAATGGTTTCATAATCTCTTTGTCCCCGATGCCAAAAGGTATTGAGGTGAAAAAGGTTTGCCTTTTAAAGTGCTTCTGCTAATTGACAATGCTCCCGGCCATCCTCAAAATTTACAACATGAAAATGTGCAAGTTGTATTTCTACCAAAGAACACAACTTCTTTATTACAGCCACTAGATCAGGGAATAATTTCTACTTTTAAGGAACTGTATATCAAGCAAACCTTCAGGTATATTTTAGAACAAACTGATAATGATGCATCTTTGACAGTAATGGATGGATGCTTGCAAAAAATTTACAATTTTGGATTGTGTTAAGCATGTTGCGTTATCATATTCCGAGATTAAGCAATCTGCGCTTAATGCTTGTTGGAAAAAAGTATGGCCAGAAGTAGTTGAAGAGGAGATTTTTTGTCAACCATTAGAGCATGAATATTCTCAGATAGTTGAGTTGGCGCATGCAGTGGGAGGAGAAGGTTTCGAGAATTTAACTGAGGCAGATATTGAAGAGCTAGTGACGGATGAAGAATGATTTAGTTAATATGATTGATGATACAATTGATCAAGACAACGATCCTGGTGAGGAGATTGAACCAATTGCATTCACAGCAAAGGTCATCCACAAAGGACTTGCAATCGGGCGAAAATTAGGTAATCTTTTTCTACAACATGACCCTAATGTTGAGCGGGCTCTCCGGTTCCAACAATTGCTTAACTCAATATGAGGACGTATATAAATATCTTACCAAAAACAAAACACAAATGTTGATTACTGATTTCATTACCAAGTCTTTTCCATCTGAAATTGTCAGTAATTTATCATCCATCGAATCAGAATCGCCAGAAATAATATCAAGTGATGAAAGCGAAATTTCACCAACCAAGAAGAAGAGATTGGTTGTCAATGATAGTGATGATAGTTTGTAATTAAATCTTTGCACTAATTTTTTATGAATTTTGTATTTTTAATTTCTATAAAACAATTTCTTCATTTATGTATTAGTTATTACATGAATGGACTGATATATTTATTTTTCAAATATATTTTATTCTTATTTGTGTTGATATAAATGAATTTGATTTTATTTTAAATGAATTTGATTTTATTTTAATGAATAAATTATGTGCATTTTAGTTCTTTTACGATTTACACGGTTTTTCCGTGTAAATCGGGGGACAGGTGTAATTTAATTTTGGTGGGGGCGAAAGCCCCCATTTATTTGGCTTATTACAAGCTACAACTAACTTAAGGCTAAAACTTAAAACTAAAACTTAAAACTAAGGCTTAAAGCTAAGGAGAATGGTGAAGGAGTTCGGTTTAGAGGCAGGGAGTGCTGAGGTTAAAATCAAATTGAGTGAGGTTTGAGTTCACTTTTCGCAGCATACGGGAGATTGGTTCATTAGATCCATATGAAGTGCGGTGGGACGGTAGATAGAAAAGACGAGGGCATCGTAAATTTCGTGGGTTGCGCAATCGACAGAGCCTGAAAGAAGTCGATGAATGAAAAGAATGTCTGCAACATATCTGCGTTTCTCTAGAGTACTCAGCTTGATGAGGTTGAGGCGGTCTTGATAGGGAGGCAAGATAAATGGATCGTTCCAAGGAAGACCTCGAAGAGCAAATCGAAGAAATCGACGTTGAACATTCTCGATTCTGATCACATGAATTTGCTGAAAGGGTGACCACGCTTGACTGGCGTGTTCAAGGAGGGGGCGCACAAAGGTAATGTAGAGGTCATGTAAGGGTAGGAGAATTCTTTGGACCATCGTTTAACAAAGCCAAGTGATGAGTTAGCTTTACGAATTATCTCATCAATATGTGAACGGAAATTTAGTTCCCTATCGTACAATATTCCAAGATCGCGGAGAGATTGAACGATGGATATAAGTTGACCATGGAGAAGGTAAAGGCGGGCGGAGGACACTTGATGCTTACGTGATAAGGTAATGGATTGGCATTTGGCGATATTGAGCTCTAAGCGATTTTGTAGGCACCAGTTCGAAAAACTATCAAGGTCTTCTTGAAGGAGACAGTAGTCATGTGGTGAAGAGATGGCTTTAAAAAAATTTGGTATCATCAGCGTACAGAGAGAGGGAAGAGTGTTTAATAACTCTCTCGACATCCTTTATGGTTAGAATGAAGAGAAGGGGACCTAGATGGCTGCCTTGCGGAACACCAGAGGTGGCCAAGAAAGGAGTCGATAAGACGAATCTGAAGCGAACTCTGTAAGAACGGTTTTCCAGGTAAGAAGATATCCATTTTAACAATATGGGCTCGAAACCGAGGGCAGACAATTTGAACAGGATTAAGTTATGAGATATCTTATCAAAAGCCTTACTAAAATCAGTGTAATAAGCTTATATATTCAAATACTTTTCTATTCAAATATCCCTAACTCCTAGTTGAATAGTTACAACATTCTCAAAGTTTTAAAATTGAACGAAATAAATATTGGCGGTACACAGGGCGTTTCAAAAAGTTGGGCTGGTTGTGTGTAGTAATGTCCCTCTCATCGAGGGAAAAAAAAGTCTGTAATCTTTTATCTGATCTCTGACCATAATAAAGTTGTAAAGGTTTTTTTTTTTTTTTTCTTGTTTTTGCTACGTACCAATATATTGATTTGATTCTGTCTTAATCAAATCTGTACAAGAATTGTCCAGTGCTTGAAAAAAGTTTACTAAAACTTTTTCATTTGCCGTGATCAGAGAAACTTCACTGCATACACTCAGCCCAAACTTTTTGAAACACCCTGCATAGTGAAACATTTCTCTTATCTCGCGAATATCTTTCAGACAATCTTAGCCAAAATCAATATCTAAGCAATGTTTGACATATTCAAGAACACAGTGAACGAGTAAGTGCAATTTTCCGTTTTTCTTAAATTTTTAATCTGATTAATTTGCAAACGAATAAGTACTCGTACGTGTTACTCATATACAATATGATATATTGCAGAGACCGGTCAGCTATTCATACACTTACATTAATTCATAAATGTTATTTCGTTTGAGGTTAATTTCAATTGTAGCAACAGGATGCGACTTTTTTCACCGGATTACAAAAAAAAAAAAAACATTTTTTTCTTTGCCTTCTGAAAGTTATTAAGCTTTTCTAAAGTAGGATTTTAGGTTGATTTGAAATAATGAAACTGAATTTTCTCGTTAACTCTACTGTTCCAGTTATGATTAAATTTAAATACGATTTTTTTAATTTTTGGCATTCTATTTTGTCGGCAGAAGGCCGTACTCCTTAAGAATAGGATTTGTTTGTTGGTTTAAGTTAACTAACTTGTTTTTCATTCGTACAATTTTTCCTTTTGTCTTCGAGCCATTTTAATTGATGATTTAAAAATTTCAAAGTTATTCCGCGGTCAGAAGATCTTTATCAATCTTATTCACTAAACCCGACACATTATTTGTTCACTATTAGATATTATTATTTTTTTTTTTCATACACAAGTGACCCACCTTATTACAGTTAATTGTTGAGTTAGCTGTGAGCATGCCTGCCTAGGATATAGAACACGTATGCCAGTTTAGAGATTTTGTGTCTCTACTCTAATGCGTTGGCGTTAATGAGAAACTTAAAGAAAGGTAGAAGCAAATTGATGTTCTCTATCTGTCCACATATTTGTTTCATAGGTACGTGGCAATCTTTCACTTTAATTTTTCTGAATTACAGAGCATTAAAGTTGAATTTGTAGTCAATTTCTTCCGACTATTGCTCAGAGCTATATTCTAAGGAGCCTAGATAGACGAGATAAACACCACTAGGTGGCACAATGGACCTTTTAGGTCGCTGCCTATCCCCACCTGTCTGAGTCCCCGGCAACCAGCACTATTTTAGAAATCCGGGGTATCCGGTAAATCCGTGAATTATGATTGAAGTTCCATCAAAGATGCAGCATGGTTAGAAACTCAAAGGCAATTAGGGTTTATTTTTGAATGCGGCTGGTCCGCGAGCAAGGAATATCTTCCCCGGAATGCACATAAATAGTCAGAAAATGGCCCGGGACCAAGCCAAGGTATTGTTCAAATGTCATCGGTGTAAACGCTTTGAATAAATCACTATACTGGTTGGGTCAGTCCACAAATTTAGACTTTTGGTATGGTCTATGATGTGTAAACACTCCGAACTATTAGGCTTCCTAGCATGCGATAGATGACGCTTTTCAAAATATTGTCAAAATGTCATTTCAAAGTGTCAAATTTTATTGCCTCTTCAAATTGCAGTGACAATACAAGGACGAAGATGAACATAAATAAATATAAAGGTTGACGAGAACATTGTGCTATGCAAACTAATAGAAACGGTTTTGAAGGCAATAGTGACATCTATGGAAGGATAATAATGTATCCTGTTTGGTGTAACTTCAAAGACTAAATTTTATTGCCTAATTCGCCGGTGTCTACGGCTACTGGTTCTACATTGACGTAAGTGTTTCGTAAAGGAGCTGTTCTCTCATTCGCCAAACTCACCTAATCTACTAATCAAATATATCCCAAACACCTTGATTACGCCAAAGTTGTTTGTCGTTACTTTCGTACAGAATTATTATATGAACTTACACCAAGGACGGAGACAATCCTGGTATGCTCAGACTAAACAAACGTTCTTAGACTTACTGGGCAATTGGGGGAGAGACTTCAGAATTTACTGCTTCTTGGTAGTATTATCTCAGTCTAAGGTGTTACAGAATTAGACGTGCGCAGTCGAATTGGAAACACAAAGGCTGCGTCCGTCATGTTGTCTTAGGACGAGATTGATAGTCGAAACCTAGATCGGTCTAAGTTAAGTTATGTTAGGTTGAAGTAATTGACAGCTAAGTGGCCGACACACTTACACCAATGATAGATCCATTGTCATACGGGAAAATGTCCCTTATCTACTCGTTGAACCAATTGGAGCTTCTGATGAAGCGTAGGAAGCTTCTAATGTCTGCATTTATCAGATCGCTTAGGGCGCTGAAGCGAAGGCTCCTAGTGAAGTTTCCTTCTTTGGAAGAGAGTTGTAAGGTGAAGAATAGTTTCCTCCTCTTATTCCATACAGCTTCTACATAAATCGTTTGAATATACACCAAGCCTTGTTGCATGCTTGCCTATAAGACAGTGACCAGTGATGACACCAATTACAGTGCTAATTTGCAATCTATTGAGAGAAATCAAATTCTTAGAGCATTTCAAATCCAGCTTAGGCCAAATCTATTTTATTGCTAGATACGTTGTACCACTTGTCCACCTAAGATTTGATCTCTCGATAGCATCCGGCTTTACTTTTAGTTTACATGTAGCGATCGGTATACCCAAATTACATTTATCTAGTAGAATGGACATCGTTGTTCCATGTCAGGTAAGTTCATCGCCCTTACAATTCCCTGGAATGTCCCTATGCCCCGGAACCTAATAAAGATGAGTTTTGAACTGCTCCACTTATAAGAGTATTAGTACACATATAAAAATCTTGGCGCGAGGTAAAGGTAGTCTTTATTCTCAAAGATGACAAAGACAGCCATACCAATGCAAACGATTTTACACCTATTAGTCTTACCTTCTTCGTCCTAAAAACTTGCAAAAGGTTACTAGACATATACATTCGAGGGAAGCTGAACCCCAGGGATTTATCTTCAGCACAACATGGCAAAAAGTGTCGGGATTACGCTGCATAGCGTTGTCGGCTCAATAGAAAAAACACTGAAGGATAAAGAATACACACTAGCCGCGTTTTTGAACATTGAAATGGCCTTCAACAATGTCAAGACAGATGCGGTGGTGCAAAGAGCTTTAGTTAACCTTAAATTAATGTTAGACGAGAAACATATTAACACAGAACTAGGGGGAAATTAATCAAAGGTTTACGCCTCTAGAGGCACACCACAAGGCGGGGCTATTTCCCCTCTGTTATGGATTCTGGTTTTGAATGAAATACTTTAACAATTTAAGAACTGTTCGCAAAAAAAGAGAAAGATACGAAATTCAGAACTTCTTCTGTTGGGGAAATTTCCACAGGATTTCTGACAGTGCGAGATACCTGGGACTTGTGCTGGATAAAAAGTTCAACTAGAAACATAATATCAATGAAAGAATTAAGAGGGCTTTCTATTCGTGTAGTAGATCTGCACTAGACCTAAAGCAAGTAAAGTCCCGCCGTGTAAGCTTTCTCGTACTTTAGTAAAGTGGAAGCGAACTGCAGATGTAGCTCTTTGAGCACCTGTAAAACAACGAGAAAACTATGGCTAATATACAACAAGACCAGAACTAATACACTGATGCGGGAAGACAGGCAAATCCTTTCCACCCTTGTAGGAGTGGTTACAGGGCATAATACTCTGCGATATCACATGAAAAAGCTGTGGCTAAGTAAGGATGATCTCTGTAGGGGCTGCGGAGACGAGAAAGTCAATGACGATACAACCCACTTTCTATGCCACAGTTCAGGCTTCTGCCTCCTCAGACATAAATTCCTTGGAAGATATTTCTTCTATGATATCGAAGAAGTATGCTATATACTAATCAAGGTGGTTCGAAACCCAAAGGCAATAGGAGAGTGCTTCAGGGATTGCTCCGCGAGCAAGGGATCTAGAACCCAAATTAATCCAAGACACCGACCAGAATAAAAGTGGAACATTATCGAAAAAAAGACGCGAGACGCTCGAGAAGTAGTCTCGATAGTTGGGAAGGAGCTGAAGGGAGTTTAGATACATCATTACGTATCATTGACGAAGACAAATGGATAGAGAAACAAATTAAGTAACCAACGAATGATCGCATTTAATTAATGCATTCATTGGTATCCGATTCACTGTTTCTCAAGCAACCCGGTTTCCACCTGATCATACTCTGTATTTATTAGTTCATAGTTACTTAGCACATATGGCGATGTTATACTTTTGGGCAATAGCAACAAACCACAAACACAATGATGAAATGTGAAACAAATGTACAAATAGATGTGTCGCTTCGTAAACATACTGCGTATCTACCCAAGTATATACAGAGTCTGCCTTCAGGGTATATCAATCAGTCTAGCAGAGTTGACAAGCTGTATTCCTTTTTTCGTTCGTTGTTCTCAACCAACCTTGTCATCGATCGTGTGATTGTGAATTTAATTTTGTATTCTCATTTGTAACACACTCAGTGATTAATTTTATTGCATTCACTTACATACCTTTAACAGTGAGTGCAAATTCACGCACAAGTGCGCTAATGTAATTAAATAACAAAAACCACATCACAGCTTCATTTGTTACACTCGCCTGGAACACAGATAGATAAGCGATATCAGTGTCTGGAGCAAATTAACACCTGCATTTTGTTGTTATGCACCAGCACGTCATGTAGATTTGCATTTGCGACAATTGTAAATATGAATTGCATGGTTAGTAATATTGCTGGTTGCTGATAGCGCCATAAACCTATTATTTATTGTGTACGCTAAGTCAATGTGGTATTCTAAATCTAAACATTTTATCTTGCAGATGTGTTTCTCTAAATGGCAAACAATTCGTGAAAATCTAGGCAATTCTCTACTTGGATCTTAAACATTGGAGAGTTCGTTGAAAAATGAGTAAGTTTTATTTTTTAGATATTGTAATAGCATTTGTATGTAAAACTTGCTATTATTTCCTATGAATGTCGACAAAATTTGTTTAATGTGTTTCACATTAAAATGAATCATGTGGACTACTTTCGAAGAAATAAAAGCTCGTAAATAATAATAATGGCAAATAGCTTCTACAAAACAATTCCAACCACGCTGATTATCATTTTTCAAAAGAAATAAAGTTTTAAAATAAATTCCTCTGAAGGTATGTTTGGTATTTTATGTATCAATTTGGCAAACATTTTTCATTTGTGTCAGTAAAGTAGATAAATCTATTTCTAGTCATCCAGACATAGATGCTGTCTAAATATTTAAGCGATTATTGACTTTTTATATTCAACAACAACTTAAGTAGTAAATCGAAGCATTTAACGTAATTTAATTAAAAATCGTCAAGTGCGAGTTGGGCCCCACGCGGTTAGTGTTCCATACCGTAATTTTAAGTGTATGTTTGTCCTTACACGGCTCGCTCGAGAACCACAAAGAAATTTTGATGAAGTTTAATTTGTATATATGTCAAAATCGGATCAAGTGAGTAGGATGTGTCAGACGCTGTTTCAAAAATCCTTAAATAAACTTTGTGAGCCTGAACGGATTTCGATGAAATTTGAAATGTAGGCTTAGATTGATACGCCTGTAGTTTCACTTGAATTTCATTGAAATCTAATGTAGTGAGAGAGGAGGAGTTTGAAACATTTTCGAATCATATTTCTTATATGCCTAACTCAAGAACTATCCAACGGATTTTGATGAAATTTGGGTTTGGAATTTTGTTGGCTATGTACATAGATACGTCGGTCTGAAAATCATTCAAATCGTATAAAGATGAGGTAAGATATGGTGGAGTGACTTTTCACCCCACGTATTGAAATATTTTTCAAGAAATGTGCCAGAAGATTTTTTATAATTTTTCTTTTTCCTTCTCATTACATTTTTTTTTTTTTTACATATTTTTCAAATTAACAATTTCGGAGATAAAAGGCGGGACATGGTTTTTATTTTTCTGTGTGTTCAAGAAAATTTATCTAAAAAAATACTTCTTACAATTTTATGTTTTCCGGATTATTTTTTGTCCACCACGTATTACGAGTATTTTGGGTCAAAATTTCAGCTCTCACGGAGAGACGACACGACACAGTTTTAAATCCATTAGTGTTCCATTTACACCATTCTGGTACGAAAAACTAAAAAAAGGAACTATGTTCTCCTATATTACTTGTAAGTCACAGAGCATAATTATATGTGATCTAGATACCCTAGCGGAATTACGAGGGGCGGCTGATGAGTTCGCGACCTTAGATACTCAACTACGAGTCATCTTCTCATTAGTGATAGCACTAACTGCGGCACTCTTTAATAGTATAAATAAATCAAAAAGTACCCGGAATTCTTCAATAAACGAAAACGGTTCAATTAGTCATCGATATTCATTTTATTCCCTTCAAAGTAATCGCTCTTCCTCCAATCTTCAAAAGACTTCATAGACCGATTTTGGAATCGCCTTCAGCTCCTTCTTCTGCGAATTCTCCTTTATCGCCTCAATCATCTCAAAACGCTTTCCGCGAAGTGGTAACTTGAGTCGCGAGAATAGGAAAAAGTCACAAGGAGCCATGTCAGGTGAATGCGGAGCTTGCGGAACGGTATGAACGTTGTTTTTAATCAAATAGTCGCGTACAAGATGAGATGTGTGGTGAAGAAACCATGATTTGTTTCTCCACAATTCAAGCCTCTTGTGACGAACATTTTCCCTCAAACGCTTTAATACGCTCACGTAATACTCCTTATTTACTGTCTGGCCTGGCTGAAGAAATTTGAAGTGGACCACACCATGGCAATCAAAGAAAACGGTAAAAAAAAGCCTTGATTTTCGATCGACTCTGTCGTGGTTTTTTGGGTTTTAGCTCGTCTGAGAGCGCTATTCCAATGATTGTTGGTTAGTTTCAATGTCATATTCACCAATGTTTCGTCACCGGTAATGATGCCGTCGATAACATTTTGGCCCAAAGAAAGCATTTATTTAGCGACATCAATGCGATGCTGTTTCTCCAACAAATTCAGCAAATTCGCAGAACACAACAAACACTGACTTGTTTACAAAGCTATCACGCACAATGCTTTACAACTGCCGCAATGGGTATTGGAAGCTTAGCCGATCTATTCCTTTCTAATCACCATTATAAAAGTTCATTTATACTGGTCCAGTCATAGGTGGGCCATATATTTCTAGATAATCATACAGCTAGTTTACTTACTACTTGCCGCCTGGCTGGTACGTCCGAACTTAGTCATTCATTAATGATTTCTGTTTCTTCTGATCTACTGTCTACACAAATTTTGATTTTATATGGATGCACAGTTTTTATCTCGAGGGTAGGTGGAAATCTTCTATAAACACTTTGAGGACCTATAGTAGATATAGAGATTCTTATTCACCAAAGACATCTCCATTCGATATAAATTTGTTAGTTAATGCAACTAAGTTAGGACTTATCAAGCATTTTTTTTTCGTATCACGAAATGAAGTCGTTTGACAGGTGTCTTTTCAATGAATTCCTCTATTTAGACGCAGTTAATCTTTATTAAACAGCGCAATAAATTTCTGTCGTCCAGAATTTGTAGGACTGTAGGTATTATTGACACGTTTAATCGATTTTTGTGCTTTCGCCCAAAGTTTTTAGTTTCATCTTCGATTGTTGAAAAACCCCAGAGTTGTATACCATAGGTTTACACCGGCTTCAGCACTTGCCTATGTAAGACCAGGTTATTCTAATTTTTTTTTTTTTTATAATTCGCGCGTAAATTATAAAAAAAAGAGGATATGAATACTCTTATACTCGTTCTATTACAGGACACGGGCGTTGTGAAGAAGTGAGAGTGAGAGAAAGAAAGATTTAGTGTAGTGGTTTGAAACTCAGATGGTATTAAGTTTCTGTAAACTCCAAGGGTAGCGTTCAGATAATTGGGGAGCTTGTTTATTTTGCTTTTGTAGTTGCTCAAGATTCACAGTATTTTTTTTCCGTCCTCCTGATGTCATCATAACGGTCAAGTTGCATTTTCAGTCATATGACCACTCAACTGCCAGTGTTATGCCTTCGCAGTAGAGTTGACTTAGCTTTCGCAATTGATCGACTTTTTTGAGGGTGGCCGTGGTGTAGTGGTAACATCATCGCTTGTCACGCTGTTGATTCACGGTTCGAATCCTGATATCAAGAATCATCTATTTATTTCGCATGAAATAAATAAAAAAGTCGATCACTTGCGAAAGCTAAGTCAACTCTACTGCGAAGGCATAACACTGGCAGTAGGGTGGTCATGTGGCTAAAATGCAACTTGATCGTGATGATGACATCATGAGGACGGAAAAAAATACTGTGAATCATAAGCAACGACAATAATAGCGAAAACAAACAAAATACTCCACGGTTATCTGGACAGCCACCCTTGGAGTTTGCAGAAACTTAATACCACCTGAGTTTCGAACTACACCACTCTATCTTTCTCTCTGTCTCTTCCTTTTTCCACAAAACGCACCTGTTCTAAAAAAATTAGTATAAGGGTATTCATATCCACGTACAAATTATGAAAAAAAAAAAAAAGTGAAATAAATAGATGATTCTTGACATCAACATTTGAACCTTGAACCAACAGCGTGACAAGCGAAAATGTTACCACTACACCACTTTCACAATGTTAAGCTTGGAATATTCTTCACGTAACCAGTGAATTTCAAGTTCTTTAAGTTTCTTTTTCATGTGTGACTTCCATTTCAGCTTTGCGTCGAGTGTCATTCCGAGATATTTAGCCTCTTTTGCGAATGGAATACGGACCGAACTTTTAAGAATAGGCAAGCTACTTGTTTTCTCATAAGTAAAATTTACATGAACAGAGTTGGTTTTGTTGAGGGCGAAACAATTTGAAGATTGTCGTTTCGATCATTTTACCTATTGCTAGGATAGCAGTCTCTTCGGTGAATGTAGCTAAGACGGTGCTAATTGCGGTGTACAACGTGTAAATAGAAGATATGGAACCGAACCAACAAAACTTGCTTGCGGTAAGCCAGCTGAAATTCCTTTGAATTGCGAGTCTTCGTTTCCTTGTCTGACGAAGAAGAGTCTATTCCCGAGATATACATATCATCAGTGTGTTATATAGGCATACAGTCAAAACCGTACCTTCATGCTACACCTTATCAAACTCTTGCAAGACATCAAGAAATACGCTTGAACTAATTAGAGATTCTACGTACCTGATCAATACCCGCATATGATACTTACTTCTGAACCCAAACTGGGTGATCAGGGATAAGATTGTTTTTCTTCCGCTTCAGTAGCTATTATATCCTCTCAAAAATATTGGATATAATTTGAAGAAGCGAAATGGGTCTATACGACTTTTTGTCAGTCGGTAGTTTTTCTTTTTTTAGTACCATTGTGACTTCCGCAAATTTCCATTGACTCGGGACGTATTCCAATTTAAGTACAACGTTTATAATATAGAAAAGATTATCCACAATCAATGCTTTTCTAGGTAACATTTTTAGAACTTCTCTGGTTATTAAGCCATAACCAGGAGCTTTCTTAGGTTTTAATTTCTTTATTTATTTTTTGAGTTCCGTTTTGTTCCAGTCTCTATTAACGAATGAATTTAGCGCCTGTCATCATCAGATTCCCATAGGTCTCCTCGGGCCCTTAAAGCTCACACTACAGTGTAAGTCGTTCTTACTGAGATACTGGGCTTTAAGCCTGTCTGCCTATCCCTCTCTACGATCTTCGATTCGGCTCCAAACTTCTGGGTCTTTCGGTGGCAGAATCAATGAAATCAATGAAAGAATGTGAATTTCATTTCGAACAATCCAATATCGAACTAAATCACGACCAACAAATGCTTTGTCAATCTTAATCACCGAAAGTGCAACTTTATTTTACCACCCCACACTGAGTAACCTAACAGATTAAGGTCTGGTGAGTTAGGTGACCATAAGTTTGCGGTTATGCGATCATGGAAATTGATCGTCATCCATTCCTAAGTTATCGCCACTTTATGCGCTGGCGCAGAATCCTGCTGGAACACGTATTGTCTTCCTACGAGTATTCTCACACTGTCTATTCAGTAACAACTGCCATTATCACCCGAATATATTCGGCACCATTCACTCGGAAGACCTTGTGGGTAAAATTAGGAGGCATAACATCACCTTGATTGGTCACTACTCCAAGGACCATCATACTGGCAGGACAGTTAGTGTGTATCACACATTAAGACATTTGAAGGCTCTGCACACAGCCATGTCAGTCCTTCTATTGATCTTCAGGTCTTGGTCGAAATGCATCGGAAGGCCTGGATCTTCCGGATGCTTCAACTTGTTGAGGAGCCGCCTTCCTCGGAGCACACGATGGAGTGTCTCATGACAGAAGCTTAGATACTTGAAGGTCCCTTGCATTTGATCTCATCGGCGTTGCACGATCCTGGTGAATACGGTGTTGCACTTGCTGAACGAATTCCGGGCTTTTCTTGCTGTCCGAAAGTGTTGAATGCGTTTTTACGAAACATCGCTGCCAGAAGCCTCCAACTCGAAGAGAACCTTTTTCGATATTTCTTTTCGTCTTTTAATTTTTTGTGTTAGATATTTATTTGATATTGTCCCCCGGAAAAACTTAAAAGTTTGCTATCAACGCTATTAACACTACGACTGAACGAACACATCCTCAAATAGCCTTCACACCCTGTATAGGTAGCAGGAGTCAGGTTAGCCTCCAATGTTGAACTCTGTTTTTGGTACCTTAAAATAATCAAAATCATAATTGCATAGTAAGAAATCACAAATGGCAGCACTTGATTATGTGTTTTTTTGTTTTTTTTTTTTTTGTTAATTTTAGGGAGGCGAATTCCATTACCTCTCCCCAACACAGGGTCGATGTACCGCCGAAGGAATTCGTATTGCATACGTGCGACAGTAACAATTTTCCTACTTCTCTTCATTTTACTGCAAATACACGTATTCAACTATTGTAAGTCACTGGGACTTTAAACAAATTTCCCTATACCTAATACTAAATAATTTGTTTAGCTGAAGTACGAGATCCTATAGTGGGTGATCCAACAAATGATTCTACAGCGGCCATACTCTCGATGGTTCCTTCGGTCTTTCATAAATTTCTTAAGGCAAAGACGAGGAATCAAACCGCCTCAGCAGCGCTCGGTATGCCATCTCTTCTTTTTTTTTTTTTATCCTAAATTAACTTCCTACAAATGTAAAGCTCTTTCAGCAAATCACAATGGAAGTCAAAATGTTTACATTGAGGTCTATCATCCCCCGAATATAACTGAAATTAAAAGAATGATTGCCAAATACAATGAATTACAAATAGTTTTAAATGAGGATACGTTCGGTCCCCTTCAAAATGATTCTGTGATAATAGTGATACAGGTAAGACATCATATTTATGTATGTACGTGATGTGCTGCGAATTTAATTTTATTTTTTTGTAGGTGCATACGCGTATCACATACCTTCGCCATTTAATCGTAAGTCTTGCCCAATCGCGCGATATCTCAAAAACTTTATTAATATTTTCGCACGACTACTACGATGAAGATATCAATGATCTGGTGCAAACAATAGACTTTTGTAAAGTTATGCAGGTTAGTAGTATATCATTTCTATGTTTGAAGTCAAACTGATTGAAATTTTCTTTTCTATTAGATATTCTATCCGTTCTCAATTCAAACACACCCAAATGAATTTCCTGGTGTCGATCCTGGTGATTGTCCGCGTGACATTAAAAGAGATCAGTAAGTACGAAATTGCATATATTCCGCTTTTGTTATGTTAAATCTGTGAATTCAAATGGAATATTTTTACAAATATTGGATAAGCGGAAACTAAATAATTTTACAAAATCATTACAAATTTTCATTTTCATAAAAAAAAAACAAACATTAGTAATATAGCTATGGGGGATCTGAACCACTTCCGGTGAAATCAGTGATTTGATCTTGTATGGACAATTTTTCAGCTGTTTACAACCGCTCTGATCTTTAAAATAGCTAAAAGAGGTGTTGAAAGGGACTGATCTGGAAGGTAGTTCAGAACCCCTATAGCTAATCTACTAACTTTATCGGGGTTGTTTCGTTTATGTGGGAAGTTCTAAACGCATGCAAGGTGGTCATTAAGTTTCTATGTAAAAATTCAACTCCATGTGGTTTGAAGCTCTGCCGATAGGTGGAAGACTGGGAATAAATTCACTTGTCAAAAGACCCTATGGATGCCTAAGCGATGGTAATATTCATTCTGTCGATACTGGTAGTGGACGTATACCAATAGTGGAGGAACTTCTGAAATTCTTGGAAGGTAATTGTTACAAATGTATATCGTATGCTGATGACCTCGCACTCGCAATGTTAATTACGGGGAAACATCTTAACACACTGGGAGAGCTCAGGCAGTATGCACTGTACCTCACAAAGATCTGAACTGACAGTTAAGGGCTAAGAGTTAACCCTGGCAAGACCGATTTGATTCTCTTCACTGTAGGATACAAACTGGATGATTTCTGAGCTCCGTTTTTAGGGGGAGTAAGACTGGATAAAAAAAAAAAAACAGGTTAGATATCTTAGGGTCATTTTAGACAACAAGCTTACTTGGAGAAGGGTAGACTGCGTATGTGATAAGACGTAAGGCTTGCCTAGTTTGCGGAGTAGTGATCGGAACAATTGAATAAAAACTATCGACTTATTTGGTAGTATCGAAATATTCATTCATTTGACAGTTATTAAAATTCATTCATTACTTTTTTCATTCACTGAAGATTACAATGAACTACCGTTCATTACTATTTTCATTGAAATGGTTGAAATCGTGTTTGAGCGCGAATATCTCGAAAGCGGTGCATCGTACGAAAATAATGATTACGACCGAAATTTTAGGTTTTGAAATACTCTACAAATTGTAAGTACGCAATCCTCCAAAATGTCCGACTTTACAATGAGACTAATGGTGGAATTTTTTTGAGTGCGAATATCTCGAAAGCGGTGCGTCATACGAAAAATATCATTTCGACCGGAATTTTAGAATATTAAATTCTCTACAAAAAGGATTTCTAATTTTTCAAAAATATTTGTACGCAATCTTCGAAAATGCTAGACTTTACCCTGAAATTAATGAAAATCTGCTATGAATATTTGTTCTTGAGTGCGAATATTCCGAAAATTTGTTCTTGTAATGTGAACTCCCGACCTCATCCGTCGCGGAGATGTCACTGGTCTAGCAACGGAGCTTTTTGTTGTATATATTCTCCGCTTTCTGATCTTTTATTCGATAGTTTAAATCATTCAGTTGTTAATTATCGATAGTCGAATTTATTCGATAGTGCCCAACTCTACTACGGAGTGTTTGTTCAGTGGCCGATAATAGGAAGAAAATATTCCCTCGCACTGTCATCAAACAGCAGCGTATGGCACTCCTAAGAAACACCGAATTCGAATCCAGCACTGTCACAATAGCAGTAGAAACAATCCTGAATATACTTTCCATTGAACTCGAGATGAAAAGAGTGGCTGAACTGGCTGCTCCTACTCTTAGACGCAGGACTCTGAGTTACTTTAATGACCGGATTCTAACGGGGCACAGGCCTCACTGGAAAGAAGTACAAGAGGCCTCTAGACTTCCGAGCGGCCTTATAAATAAAGAATTTAGTTTTGATATAGGCTATATAGTTCGATTCAACCGCTAACCGCGAAGAGGCACGGACGAGGCATAGAGGTGTATACGGACGGGTCGCATACTTATAGGGCATATTTTGCCAATCACCACCGCTCAATCTAGCAATCCATTTGGAACAGTTTGTTACTGCGTTTCAGGAGGAGGTGTTTGCTGTACATATGTACTTAAGGGTGCGGAACGACTTCTTAATACCGGAACCCAGAATAATTGCATCTACATCTGCTCCGACAGTCAAACTGCCTCATCTTAGATAAATCTGCTGCGGGCATGACCACCATGACATACCGGGGAACGAAAGGGCGGATGAATTGGCTAAAGAGGGGCGGGAAATCTGACTACTCATGCAGGGGACAACCAGACGTACAGCTATAAAGGTTGTCAGAACGTCATATACCAGTCATAATCTCCAGAAGAAGGAGTTGCAAATTTGCAAAGTCTCCAAAGCCCTAGCTTCCTCCAAGCCAGGAAGAAACTTAATATAGGCAGAAGGTAATTGAAACTGATGGTAGGTCTGTACACCGGGATTGGTGACCTCTACCTATCCCGGCTGCGAGTAGGAAGAGGAGCGCCTCGAGCAAATACTTGGGAAGACATGTCCCGCTCGGGCTGAGTCCTCTTAGTCGTATTATTTTCGGTGAAATCCTGGAGTTCATTCACATACAGGTCGTTTCTCTCCCTTACTACTTTCATAAAGACCATTGCACCATCGACATCGGGTCCACGTTCGGGAGCATGCAGCTTGACTTTTGTAGAATTCCCCTTTTTGAATACAGACGATCATTTTATTTGTATCTCCGAAAGTAAGAACGTTAAGACTCTGTGGTATATGTGTTTTTCGCCAAATCACTACCCTTTTTACCTAGAATGTGATATGCAAGAAATAATTTGAAAAACTCTGAGAGGAGACTGTTTTTCAGACATCAATAAGAGTGATTGTCGCAAGTCTGGTATACCGAAGGACA
This sequence comes from Pocota personata, assembly GCA_963082735.1. Classification (NCBI taxonomy): domain Eukaryota; kingdom Metazoa; phylum Arthropoda; class Insecta; order Diptera; family Syrphidae; genus Pocota; species Pocota personata. The sequence continues at coordinate 212,363,175 of OY720429.1, forward strand.
AATCAAAGTCAATTTTTTTATCGATCGAAAACCATATTGCCATCACGATCAAAACAATATTTGATCGATAAAATAAATCGTCTATGCGATTAACGATTTTGATCGTTAATTTGTGAATTCGATCTCCATTAACAGTTGATTGAAAGTTAACAAAAAAAAATTAGCGAATCACGAGAAAAATCGATTAAATTTCGATCAGCTTTTCATATGTGTATGCAAGAAGATAAAGCAATCACTTTGAATTAAACAAATTAATATATATTAATAATCTGTTAACTTTCCAATTGAAAATATATACAGGATATTCTGTAGGTTGAGGCCAAATAGAGGGTGATTTAAAAAAAAAAAAGTTCAGCACATTCATTGCGGTAACTGAGATGGGAGAAATGCTTTAAGCAAAGTTGTAGAGGGCAGACGAAGAAGTTGTTTGGTTACCTTAATTTTCCTTGTTTTTAATGATACGGACCAAATATAACATTTTTAAAGTGAAACCACCAGTTTTTAAATATCCAATGAAACCGTTTTTCAAGAAAAAAATAGTAATTTGTACAGAATAGTAATCTTCGATAATTCGAAAAAAAAAATATAGTAATTTTTGCAGAATAATAACCTTCGGTAATTCTTCGATATCTCTTTCTAACAAACTCAGACATTCTTTCTCGAATATCTACTAATTATTTTTGTATGTACTTCGCAATCACAAAAGTACCCATTCCCATTTAAAAAAGATGATTGATCGGAACGAAATAAATCTCGATCGAATGTACAAAACGATCATTTAATAATTTGATAGATATAGAAAATTCGATCGATCGAATTATTGATCGTGGACGAAAGAAAAAATGTGGATACAATTTTCATTGATCTGATCGCCGATCAAATGTAAATCGTTATTACAAACCTGCACAGAGAAGTTACAAAGTTTAATTCCTTTAATTCAAATATTAGTTTATTTTAAACACCATGTTGAGATCAATTTTCAAGTAGTTTAGCATGATCATGGTTTTTTTGTCTGATCTTCGTCCAATCGTAAACGCCGTGTTCAGCCTGTAAATGTATCCGGGCCTTGGGACCGATTTTCGTTCATCTTTAGCTGCACACTCTACCAAAGTGTCTGAGTTTTTTTATGACAAATTTATGTGGGCATGCCACAATTCTAAAACGCCTGATGCGCGACAATTTCCAAAGTATGTCATTGGACTGGAAGGGTTGAGGATTGTGTCATCACCTCAGTCTTGATCGTTGTCGCTGATGGACGTTTTGCATTTCTTGGTACTGGTTCTCCGATGTAGCCTTTTTCCACTCTTTCTTTTTTCTATGCCTATCGGTTATTGATTTGGTAATCGGTAGTTAAGCGAGCGTTTTTTCTTATAGGGACTCTATTAGGCTTTTGATTTTTATTGTCGTAGATAGTTGTTTGGCAGAACACGAGATTTATTTTGATGTCTTTTAAATTCAGCTACACTGTGGGGTAATTCTCTTAGAATTTGACAGTTTTTCCCACTCAGGGGAGGGCTAGTTACTTCCTCTTTAGATTGGAGTGTGACCTAGTTTTCAATGTCTGTACTGTCTGCGCAGATCCTAAAATTATGCAGAAAAGGCTACATTAAAACCTGAAAAAAAACATACATTAAGGAGAATGTTTCACACAAAATTTTGTATCAACATTCTTCCATTTTTATAGAGCAATTATTCGAAAATGCAACAATGCATTGCACCCAGATTTGTATGGCCACTACAGAGAGGCTCCATTTACCCAAACCAAACACCACTGGTGGTGGAAGGCGAATAGGGTATTCGATCAGTTGGAAGTGACTCGCTTTCACACTGGTAAGCCGAATCTCATCAAAATAAAACATTTCTATTTCCAATGTATGTACATATCTACAGTGCGCTTTTGTTTAGGTCTGGTTTTGTTCCTAGAAGAAGATCACTATGTTGCTGAAGATTTTCTCTATCTGCTGGAATTGATGGAAAAACGAGCAACTGATCTTTGTCCGCAGTGCAACATTCTGTCGTTGGGAACGTACTTAAAAACTTTCAACTATTATACGTACAACAGCAAGGTAAGTTCAAGTTAACCTCACATATAACACATCACTGTAACAAACATTTTCAAAATGTGTGTATCATCATTTTCCATCGGGGAGACGACACCAATCCCATCACATAAACATTACTTTCTGTTTTTTTTTTTTTTTTTGTAAAAATTCTTTCGATGATTTTCAAAAAAATGAAAAGCTTCGATAATGTTTTTGTGTATTTATTTATTGATATACATACATATATATATTTATACATTTTATAAATGTTTTCTAATTTTGCTAATACGATATTGTTTTTTTCATTGTTGTTGTGTTACTGTTCGATATTTGAAATAAAACAATTTTAAAACGCAAAGACTAATAAGAAAACTTATAATGGTCAGTATTCGTCGCTAATCGGTTCTAACAGTCTGTTAGGATATAGCTTCAAAGGCAATAACATGAATAATAATAAAAATATCGATGTTAAGCAAAAGTATAACGCGAAAAATACTAATAGTAACACTGAGCACAAAAGCAAGTCGAATGGCTTGAAAAGTCACTTTGCCGCCGCCGAGGGTGAGCCAAATGCACTTACGACTGAAAAAAGTACAGCACAACAAACTTGGAGCTATCACGTCCTACCATCATTGTATTCAGTTTATCAGAAGGTAGAACATCTTTCACTTTCCACTATCTTTTTTTCTCTCTTTCTATCTCTATCGCTCTGTCTATATCTACCTGGTTTCTATTGGAAGTGCAATTTTAAAGCATTAAATAGTTTTTTTTTTTTTTAATTTTACTCTTAGAAGATTGTATGTATGGTGGTAATAAATATCTATTTATATATATTTTATTTTAGTTTTATTGCTAATCGAAATTTTAATCTAATCTGTATACAGTGTTTTATGGTAAATGTGGAACAAATTTGGATTACTGAATAAATTTAAACAATATAAGAATTTCTTCCATGTTAACTGGATGATACTTTGCAAAATGTTGAGCACGTGCATGCTAAAAAGTAGTTATGAAATAGCTTTTAGCACTTCCTATTTAAGTATAAGCTTCGTACTAACGATCAAATTTACTAATGCACTTCGATCAGAAAAATTTATGTAAATACCTAAGAGGACTGCTAAACTCATTAGCGTTTATATATTTATCATACATACTTGGGAAGTTTCTAATAACATTAGTCAACATGATGTTTTTGTCTTGGATTGATGTTCTTTTTTTTTTTTTTGTATGGTAACTTACTCGTAGTAAGGATTCATAAAAAGATAATAAAAGTTTTCCGTATTATATCGAATTTAAATAAAATCGCTAAAAATAGGTGTGGAACATATTTAACTATAATAAATGTACCTTAAGTCATTCACGTTATACAACGCTGATAAAGGATACCAATACAAATAACATATAGGCCGCTGGCACGTATAGATGTCACTCATTGGCTAAAACTACAATTTTTGCTATTTAGTCATACTTCCGTAAGTCGAAAGTCCTCTAACGGGGAAACACTTTTATATGGAAATGATTGTTCCTAAGTCGAAATTTTCCCTAACTCGATTTTTACGTGCACCGTGGGCATGTGTTGGTTTTCTGAAAATGTTCGATCAAATTTGACATTACTATAATAGAGAATTTTTAAAAAGTGGGTCTGTCAATTCTGTCTGTCTGTATGTGCCATCGACTGCAGCCTAAACGGCTGGATGGCGATCCGGCGATCGGTGGGCTCACAATCGAGACGAAATCGGTATTTTCATTCTAACCTCAAAATTAACATTAATTACATTTGAAATTTAAATAAACTCGTTAAAATGCTTCTTTTCCAAAGAAACCGTTAAGAATAAAACAAATTGTTAATAATTTTCCTAAATTTTGTACGCCGTAATCTTTTATATGTGAAATATTCATTTCGGACAAAATCGATTGAGTCATAGCCGAGAAATAGCCAATTTTCAAAAGCCGGTTAATAACAAAAATACTATCATACATATTTTCTTTCAAAAATTTGGTACGCCATCTATTAGCATATGTTCGCCATATCTACCGTAAATTTTATGGTTAGAATGAGAATTCCTATTTTGCTATTTTGAATTGTGATCCTACATACAGACCCCAGATAGGAAGTTTCAAGAAAATCCGTCCAGGCGCTAAGGCTGCACATATGTACATACATACAGACAGAATTGAGAGACCCATTTTATTGAGTTTCAAGTAAGTCAAGTAAGTCAAGTTTGATCAAAATCTCGAGATCGAAAATTTTCAGGAAACCCATACTTGGCCTTATACTTATATATGTGCAAATAAAAAATGTTAATTTCAAATCTGAATTTTTACAGATAATCAACATAAAGGTGCAAATACGTGCGACCCAGTCGTGCACTTTATTTTTCCTGGTCCCCTCTAATTTGACTGTATTAGTATTTTTTTTTAAATTTGTTTAACCTGTGTATTAGTTTTCGCACCATCCATAAATAAACGAATGACCTAGAAACTTGAATTTTTGCACACTTACGAGTATAGCAACTTATCGTATTCAACATCAGAATCTAGAAACGCTTGAATATTTTATACATATTTAGAGAATCAGTAACACTTAGCCAGCGTCGCCAATTATTCAAGCCAATTATTCACAATTTTGTTACGTTTAAGATTCTTTTCTTACTTTGATACTTTATTCGGTCGCTGTCGAAATCTTAAGATATAAAACATAGTCGGGTTAGTTGCACCATTTATAATTCAAGAACGGTTGGACCGATTTGTATGATCTTTGATTTGTTGGATGTGTCTCCACCCTGAATAGCAGAATAAATATTAAAACATCGGAAAAATTCACGGAAAAAAAATGTATGAAGAAAATTCATTTTCTCATACATTTTGTATGGAACCGCTTTCTCGATGATATCTCGAGAACGGATTAATTGATTTCGATGATTTTTTTTTGTTCGTCTAAATTCGTATACAAAGCCATCCCTGATACAAGATAAACAAAAATGAACATGGCGCTGGTTCCGGTAATGCCAGTAAATGGCGTTGTGTGCATTATCCTTTGACAGCTGATTCAGTTGCGTGGTCCTTTCATTGCATACCATTGAGCTAACTGTGCAGACGTGCGCCGCGATTTATCAGCATTTTTTTTTCGAGTTTTCACCAATTTTCATTCAGTTTTCGACGGTTATTACATTTGAATTCGATTTAATTAATTCTCTTCAAACGATTTTTTCTGGAATTCAATGAAAATGATTTCAAAAAGGTGAGTTCAGTTTGATGAAGTGCACATTGTGAAAGGTTATGTAGTTTGTTCCCTCATGTCATTGGTTTTGACCACTGTTGGTGCTGTCACGTTGCTAGAAGGATGCCGAACGGCTCATTCAGCGTTGAAATTGTCGTTAAACCTTCAAACGACTGAAAAACCGACATGCAACTTTGCGAAACAAAAGCCAAATAACAATCAATAATTCCAATATACAGAAAACGGACAGCATGAAATACCTTGGCATACTTATAGACAATAAATTAACTAGGAAAGACCATATGAAGGAAATAGTCAAAGTACACAAGAAAACAAACATCCTAAAACGCCTAGCAGGAATAAAATGGGGAAGATCACTTAATACACTAAACAAGGCATATAGCACCTACATAAAGCCACAAATCCTTTTCGGATGCGAACCACTAATCTTTGCTAATACATCAACAATAAATAAACTTGAAACCATTCAAAACAAAGCCCTGAGGATTATTACAGGCGCAGTTAAGACAACCAATTCTTACGCACCGAGACTATACACAGACAACCGCAAAATTACAACTGAGATACAAAAAAAAGCAAGCATTTTACGAACACAAATTTCAACACTCCCGCAACGCTACCAATAGATAAACAAGTCAATCAACAACAGCCAGCTAAAGACACGTGCAGAAAACAGCTGAACTGAGCAGCAAAATAAATATAGATTTAAAAACCCGACCAACTAATACCACCAATGAACCCAATAGAACATTACTACATAAAAGCTTACATAAACATCAAACACATAACACAAAAATCCAATCACACCCCGGACGAACTCAAACAACACACCTTGGAATTACTGAATACAAAATACACAGAAACAGAATGGCTCAGGGTATACACGGACGGTTCGAAACTAAATCAGAACAGCAACGCAGTAGCGGGTGTTCAATGCACTCTCTTCAGCCACTACATCCCCCTGGGCACCAACAACACAGCTTTTGACGGAGAAGTAGCCGCAGTTAATACAGCCCTGCAAGGACTAATAACGCGAATTCACCAAATAAAAAATATAGTCCTTCTGATCGACTCGAAAGCCGCTATCCAATCGATAATATCCTACTATCAACTTGCTAACAGAACCATAACAGGCATAAAACAGAAACTTCTTCAGCGGATACTGTCCCATGTAGGACTGAGCGGAAATGAAGCTGCCGACGACCTTGCTAAAAAAAGCAACCAGAATCATCACAATTAACACAAAGGAAAAACCTTTCGCCAGAATAAAAACCAACATAACAAAAACATTAAACACAATAGACATAGAAGAACATAAACAAAAAGCTGACACCAAATGCTTGAAGAACATTAAAGAGCTAGGCAGGGCAAACTCTGACGCCCCAATAAGAGAAGCAGTGGCGCACTTGACATGATTGTCTACCCCACCACCTATTCAGAATCGGGATAAAACCGAATGCCAACTGCCCACTCTGTAACGACACCAATGCGGACCAATAACACTTCCTCACCTGCTCGAACCTCAACCAGCAACACTAACAAGAAAACAACCTAACAGCGCTATACTGGGAAGCCCGAAGGAAAATGGAGTAAAACCCAACCCTGCCATTGGAAACAAACAAACGTTACGAAACACTCAGTTTTGGTAGCAAGTAAAATCATTATCTGGGATGAATGTACAATGGCGCACAAACGGCCATTGGAAGCACTCAATCGAACTATGAAAGATCTGCGCAATGACTCAAAATGTTTTGGAGGCGCAATGATTCTACTATCTGGCGATTTCCGCCAAACACTACCAATCATTCCAAGATCGACTCTGTGGCGCTAAGTGAAGAAACTTCAGCTGACGACAAACATGCGAGTTGCATTGCTAAACGATCCATCTGCCGAAGATTTCTCCAAGTAATTGCTGACTATCGGTAATGGCCGTGTTCCTGTCGACGAATCGAACGGATTGATTTCGTTTCCGCCGAAGTTTTGCAATTTCGTCTCAACGAAGGACGAGATTATCCACAAAGTGTTCCCGAACATCATTGCTAACCACAAAAATCACAATTGGTTGAGTGAACGAGCAATTCTTGTGGCAAAGAACAAAGATGTGGATCACTTAATCTTCACAATTTAAAATCAAGTCGTTGGTCCACTGCATTCCTTCAAATCTATCGACTGTGTAACAAACGAAGACGAAGCAACCAACTATCCAACTGAATTTTTAAACTCATTGGATCTGCCTGGCTTGCCAGCGCACAATTTACAACTGAAGGTTGGCTCGATAGCTTCGAAATCTGAACCAACCAAAACTATGTAACGGAACGTATTTGGTGGTGAGGAAACTCATGGGCAATGTGACGACGATACTCAAAGGAAAGTTCAAAGGTGAGGAAGTTCTCATTCCGAGAATTCCGATGATCCCAACCGATATGTCATTCGAGTTTAAACGAATTCAATTTCCGATTCGTCTTGCATTCGCCATAACGATCAACAAATCACAAGGCCAATCCTTGAGTGTTTGTGGCCTGAATCTATAAAATGAATGTTTCTCTCACGGTCAATTGTACGTAGCATGTTCACGTGTCGACAAACATACCGCTTTGTTCGTTCTCGCACCTGACAGCAAAATGAAAAATGTCATATAGCTTGTGACCACGGGGAAAACTCTAACGCACTCAGATTTTGTATTTTATGTGGGTGCTTTAAAGTGAAAGTTATAAAATAATGATCAACAGTCCGACTACGCGAAATGATAAAACGCAGACGCATTCAGACCACGGCAAACAAAAATATTTTGGTTGGCTAGTGTAATATTTATTCCATAATAATAAAAACTTTAACTGTGGCATATGTTTAGATGAATTTTTCAGCTCACATCGGGCGCACCCTTTTTTGAGTTGTAGTTTCATTTGGTAGTAGCTGACCTATCCGAACTCGCTCGAGTATTTAATTCAATATTACTAAATGGTGATTCAATTGGAGGTTACGAGTACAATTTAAATTGGAAATAAAATACATTGGTTTTTGATAAACTGCTGATATTTGTATGTCAGTATAAGGGTGAGACATCGACATTAAACATGAAAAATTATATCGGCCAAATGGGCCCCACAGTTGGCCTTGCAGACCTTTTGATGAAATTGTCCATTACTTTTCGGCATAAATCCTGCGGTAGTTCATAAATAACACGTCGAATCTCACCTTTAGCTCTGGAATTATTGGGATACATCTTCAGTTTCACATAACCCAAAAAAATCCAACCGCGTGATATCTTGGTGGTAAATTTTGGCGGCCGGGAAACTTTATGTGCAATAACTGCGTAGCGTCTTCCACATCAATATCGTCCAATTGGTGCCAAAAATAATTTGTTATCATGTCCCTATAACGTTCACCACTGACTGTTACAGCAGCATCTCAACAATTTTTGAAGAAGTACGGCCCAATCATGTCTCGTGAACAATGGCGAATGGATTTTGACGGATTGTGATGAACAATGTCACTCACTGTCACAATATTGACCGGCCACTATGAATACGCACTGGTCTTTGCACATTCAACACTAATCCGGTTCAAACGATTTTTTTTTTTAATTTTTCAACCGCGGTACGAGATGGACGGTTATGTATAAATTTTCCTTATTTCGGATTTGGGTTTTAGCAATTAAAATGTGTTATTCTCCCGTATACCCCTTCATGATTCAATGCCAATGCTTAGTTTATCTTTAACAGAACCCAGTAGTGCTAGATTTAAATTGTTAGCTCCAATTGCGTCACCCTTTATAAATTATAACTTACCACTGCATCCACTTTTGTGCATATGTCCCATTGTGTATTTTAGCATGTTACAGTAAGCTACATCTCTTTCAACATCAGTTTATTCTGCTACGGCAAACTAATTAAGTGCCCAAACAAAAAAATCCTATTTGCGTCACATAAAATATAACCACAGAAAAACGTACGGAAAAAGGAAGAGGAACATATTCTGAGCACACACAATATAATCATCCCCTAGTGCAAAATATAAAATGTGTTATAATAATGTGTTATAATAATTACTAATCAGCTTTAGGATAAGGTGCAATGATGATTTACAGCTTCAAATGTTCGTATGCTCAAATTAATAAAAAAAAGAAATATCAAAATTTCATTCAAATCGGATAAGCTGTAATATATTTACGTGCGGCATGAATTGCGAGAGTATGCGATAGAAAAATATGCGCAAAAGTTAGCTGTAGGTACCAAAGATATGCTGGACAATCCGCCAAATGTCACGGATATTAGGATATTTTGTAAATAAAAAATCTCGTATTTATTTGGTGTACTTATTGTTGCAATCATAATTTATACTTAATACCTATAGGCATCTACTAATATACAATAATACAACGGTAATGTTTGTGCGTTACTTCGTTTTTTTTCTTAAATTTTGGAGATTGGGTGGAGAAACAACGTCCATCAATTTTGCAACTTTTATGTCGGTCGTGTCTTTGGTCCATTTTGGGGCAAAAACGACTGATCCAATCGTTGTTGAGTGCAACGAGCGACTATCCGAAAATTAAATATTAAGAATTTAAAGTCCACCGCGAGCGCAGCGAACTACCCACCCCAACTGAATCGCCTCGGAAAAAACAACATAATTTGTTTGTTCATTCCCTATTCATTGTAATATAAAATGACGGACGAACAATGATCATGCCGCTTATTTTACACTTTGTCTACGCCTTACAGTTAATGTATTGTATAAAATACATTTGGTTTTTTTTTTTTTAAGCCAAAAACAAAAAATATTTTGAGAATTTTCCGGAAACTGGTATACCATTCCCTTGCATATGTCAAATATTATTCAAATATTGATTTTCAGCTAAATCGATCAATAGGTACTCGCATGTACATATGTACCGTTATGTGATTTTTTTTTCGCAAAAAAAACAAACAGAAACCTAACTGAAATATAAAATTTTAAAAAAATCATCAGAGCCGTCAGAGCAGACGAGCCAAGGGAATTTAGAGACTAGGTTCATGTTAGACTTAAGAAGACTTGAAGACCATTCTGCTACTCGTCAAGGCGTTCCGTTAGACCATTAGAATCCGTATCTCAAACTTGGGTCACAATACTTCTGGAAATATTAAAAAAATATTTATATTCTAAGTCAAATTATCAATCGTGTAATTTCACTCCTCTTCAGCACATTCACCATTAAATTCCACGGAAATCACAAGAATCCTTTAAGAAAAAAATCACAATATTTTGCTTATCTATTATGTATATGTTTTTTTTTTTATTATTTTAATAAACAATGTATTAAATGTTTTTACTGTCCGTAGGTTGTTTATCGGTTGCATAGAATTCCGAAAACAAATGTTTTATACCGAAAGCAGGTACTTTATACAATTTCAATTAACTGAATATTGTGTGGCTATACGAGTATTGAATCTGAAACTAGATTAGGTTTGGTACATCAGGTTGGATTTGTACATCACTGCTGCTAACATTTACATAAATAATGGAATTCATTAGAAACATTACTTTACTGAATTATTAGTGTCATCATCATCATATTGTATACTGCATGTCGTTGTAGTTTTTTATTGCTTATCTATTTTTCTACTGCTACTACTTGTACTTAAACTCAACTGCTACCTGCAGAATTAGTTATTTGTCTATTGGCTCACATCATCAATATGTCGAGTATCTCCCTTGTGTTTATTGTTTTAGAGCTTGAAAAGTTTTATTGCGATGGTGTTTCTTTTTTTTTTTTCCAGTATTTGAAGCATTTCCAGTTCAGTTCAAATTCTGTACTGAGGTTGCTAGAGAAATACATAAATCAAATTCAATGTCTGGAAATGCTAAATCATTTTTTTTATGTTTATTTCGTAATTTGTTGTGCGTCATTTAAAATAACATTTGATTTTGAAATTGTTTTTATATCTCTTATACTTAAATGAAAAAAAAAAAAAAAAAACAATAGGACTTAAAAAAAATTGATTAATATCTATTTTCAAAATGGCTAACAGGTGGAGGTGATGCCATGGATAAGCAGCAAGCACAACATGGGATTCGCCTTTAATCGAAGCACTTGGCATGGTATACGTATGTGCGCAAAGCATTTTTGTTCTTATGATGACTACAATTGGGACTGGTCGCTGCAGCATGTTTCGCAGCAGTGTTTGGGGAAGAAATTGCACGCGATGATAGTAAAAGGACCTCGTGTCTTCCATATAGGAGAGTGGTAAGCAGGACAGGCGCAAGAAAATAATTTTGTACCCCTCTATACGGCTATACTCTAAAAAAAACAATTTTTTTTTAGCTACTTAGCAGTGAAATCTGGAAATCTATGGTTTTATGTAAAATTATGTTATTATGAAAATTTTTTCGCTTCATTCGTACATTAAAAATACTAACTATATACAAATTAAAAAATATATGGTAATGTGGTCTCAATTAGGTGACGGGAAACATGAGCATGTTAAAATTAAATGGTCTTTGTCGATGTTGGACAATGGCATCCCTTAGAGCTTGGATGGTATTGTGTGGATGTTTTTTGGTTTTATGTTCAACTACGCCCCACATAAAGTAATCCCCGATGAATCGTCGCTGCTTTGTGCACTAGCGCAGAATTCTGCTGGAACACGTGTGGTCTTCCTTTAGTCACATTGTCTATCCAGGGTTTATCAACTGCTCCTAGCACCTCGATGTATCTGGCAGCAGGAATTTTGGTGTGCATTGCACGGGGACATCTGAAGGCTAAGTACACAGCCATCTGTCGCTCCTTCTATTGATCTTCTGGTTGTGGTCGACATTTATTTCATCGGGAAAAACGAAGAAAACCTGGATCTTCCGGATGCTTTAATTTATTGAGGAGAACTATCTGGTATTTCGTTTCCTGCGACATAATCCAGCCACTTCTCAAGGCATAAAACTTATATCGGAGGTTTTCATGAACCACACCGCGAATTATTTGCCTAGACACTTAAAGGTCAAGGTTAAGGACGTTCCAAGGTGCTGGTGAGTACGATGTTACACTTGTTGAACAAATTCCGGGTTTTTCTTGCTGTTCGATCGTGTTAAATGCTTTTTACGACTTTCAAAAAGCGCGATATTTCGAGACCACTGTGATCTGCACATATAGCAACAATCACGGCGTGTCTTTTAATTTCTTGTGTCAGATATATATCTATCATTGTTCCCGAGAAAAAACTTAAATGTCTGCAATCAATGTGATCGTCACTAAGACTGAATAAAGACATGCGCTCAAATCACCTGAGAATCTCCCATGTAACTTGATTAAGACCGCTATTTCCATGAAAAGTGCTTCCCAAGTGTGAAAAGTTCAAATATCTGGGATCTATGATCAATAGCGAAGCAACTTGTGATGATGACATCAATCATCGCGTAAGCGTAGGGTGAATGAAGTGGCGGGAAAACTCCGTTATCTTCTGTGATCGAAAAATGCCCCCTAAGCTTAAAGGAAGACTCTACACCGCAGTTGTACGTCCGGCGCTCACATACGGTTCACAATGCTGGACAATGTACAAAAAGTATGAGGGCAAAATAACGGCAGCTGATATGAAGATGCTTCGCATGACAGCATGAGTAACAAAGCTTAATAGAATAAGTAGTTCGAAGATTTGAGAAAGCCTTCATGTAAAAGAACCCATCACAAGCAACATAGAGCACGACCGGCTTAGTTGGTATTGTCATGTTCAAAGGAGAGATCCTTCGAACCCCGTCAAAAAGGCAATATAAATCAACGTTCCTACGCAATCGCGCAAAAAAGGCAGACCAAAAAACAACTGGATCACACAAATGCAAAAACACCAGCATTTGATTGGCCTCAGTGACGAAGTGATCCGAAAACGGGAAGTCTGCCGGTACTTTCTGAGGTCAAACTGGCAAACCCACAAGCGGACCAGTAGGGATGCAGTAAAGTGGGAGGGTTGTGATCCTTCTACTCCGGATCATAACTTCGCCGTAAGAAGAAGAAGAAGAAGAAGAACTCACATACGTGGAGCATTCCAAAGTCTAATGAGTGCAACAAAATCGTTTCGCTTAGTCATAAATGCCTTTCCGGTAGCCAAACGTGGTTAAAATTTACAGCTTTCCGCCAGTGAAATCACTCAATAAACAAAATGTGCCGTACTTTGATGCTTTTCTTTTCTAATTGACTTTTACTTTGCGTTTCTCTAAATTTGTTCACCATCGTATTTTCTTAAAGAGATTATATTTCTAACAAATACATGAAATTAGATAAGATCGGATGAAATTCTGATATGATTTCTAAAATAAGTGAAAAATCACCCGACAGTCGTATTAAGGCTTTCAACTCCCTATCCACCCCTTAGAGTTCAAATTTCATAAAACTCGTTCGTATTGCTCGTGCTTATAACATCATCATGCAACATTTCAGATTTTTAGATCTAGAGTTTTGAAGATACGATAATGAATGAGTCAGTTAGTCGGTTTTGCCTTTTGTAATAGGTCTATTCCCGTACTTGGCAGAGTACTAGGAATAATAGAAACAATTAGTATTTCATCTGTTACCGCTTGGACTCTGTTTGGCATATTTTTAATGCATTTTAAGCAATTATTTTTAATACTTTCAATCATATCATATGCCAAACTTCAATTAGACGTTCGATTAACTGGCGCTTATTTATTATCTTTTCTTTGCATATCTCTCTTTTCATAAGCTGCCAAAGGTTTTCATTCGGGCTAAAACCTGGAGAGTTTCCAGTACCGCTATATTTTTGTCTTCCAAAAATGCGGTTACCTTTTTTGTCTTATGGTAAGGTGCAGAGTCATGCATAAATATATAATTTTCATTTGGAAACCATTCCTGTTGGGACAGCATTTTTGTCTTTACGACCTCAACATATTACGAGGGTGGGTCGGTCAATAAGTCCCTGAAAATTTAAATAAGGAACACTCTTTTCGGTATAAATACATTTTATTTTTCAACATAGTCTCCTTTTAGCTCTATACACTTCATCCAACTTTTCTCAAATTTTTTGATGCCCTCCAAATAATACGATTTCTCAAGCCTTGGAATCGATCCAGCAGCTCTGCGTAATATGCGCCTGTGATCGTTTTACCCTTTTCAAGGTAATCGATGTGAATAACTCCGCGCACATCCCAAAAAACTGTCGCCATGACCTTGTTTGCTGACAAACCCGCCTTGGCCTTCTTCGGCTTCGATTCACCATCCATTGTTTTGACTGTTTCTTGGTTTCTGGTGTGTTGTGGTGAATCCAGGTTTCATCGACGGTTACGAAACGGCGCAAAAACTCAGCCGAATTTTTCTGGAACATCGCCAAACACGCCTTTGAAGTTGTCAAACGAATGCGAATGTTGTCGATTGTGAGTAAACGCGGCACCCATATTGCTGAAAGCTTTTTCATCACTGAGCCATGTGATAAGCCTGTGGTCTCTTCAAGCTCGCGATTGTGAGTAAACGCGGCACCCATCTTGCGGAAAGCTTTTTCATGTCCAAATATTTATGTAAAATCGAAATCACTGAGCCATGTGATAAGCCTGTGGTCTCTTCAAGCTCGCGCACTTTCACTCGCCGATCGTCTATTATCAAACCATGGATTTTGTCGACCATTTCTGGTGTGGTGACCTCAATTGGGCGACCAGAACGTTCGGCGTCACTTGTGCTTGAACGACCGCACCGATATTGGGTAAACCAGTGGTGAATGTCAAGCTTTGTTTGGCTTGCGTGATAGTGTTTAATGAGCACTCGAAGTTCACTTTTTTCTATTTTAACGAAAATGCTAGTAGGCGTCTATATAAAATGGCTGCCACAACAAAACTATTTGACAGATCTGTCTGAAAATTTGGGTGCGGTCTTTTGAAAGATGATTCTTGACAAAAAAAAAAAAAATAATTTTAAGGTGACGACACAATTTAGGCTAATTTTCAGGGACTTATTGACCCACCCTCGTAATCTTGGCACATGGTTCCATTCACAGTATACAGCCGCCCAGTTGCTTGTCCGCTTATAATTGACCAGACGATGATACTCCCAGGATGTTTTAGTCTTAATTTTCGAACTCTGACTTGTCCAACAAAATGTTAACTGCAGATTCATCACTGAAACAAATCTGCAAGAAAAACATGTATCAGAAAAATTAATAGAAAATTGCACTCAAAAGATAAAAGGTTCACTATTAGTTGGCTGAGTACTTTCTTCGGATGTCCAGTCTTTATGTGCTTTAACCTATTTAAGCCGCTTGTCTTTGTCAAAAGTGTTTTTTTTGACTGACCGAAAGAAAGTGAAACCCAAAACCTTAAATCGACGTCGAGCTGTCATATCGTAAATATTGACCCCTGACTCTTGAATCATTTTTGTAAGAGCCCTAAGTGGTGGTTTTCTGTTTCCAACACATATGTCCCTTAATTTTCGTAAGTCCCGAGGCGTGGTAATTTTTATTCGCCCACATCTCATAGACGAAAGCTGGTGAAATATCTCCACTAAAATACACTTTAAACAAAATGAAACATGATAATACAATTTTCAAGCACAGAAATATATAAATGAAGTGCACGACTGGGTCGTACGAAACTTTCTCATTATTTTTCAGTCACACTAATTTGAATTTCTTTCTTTAAATTTCCACAAAGTGATGATCTGTTTTAAGTTTCTATGTCATGTTTAATAAAATCACAAATGTAAACGAATTCAATAAAAAAATAACGATAACGAAAAGCATTTCGTACATAATCCATTCATTTAAACCTTAAGTAATAGAGTGGATTGGAAAAATAGCTTTTTTGCGAAACGCGAAACTATACTATAAAAAATAAAGGGCACGACTGGGTCGCACGTATTTGCTCCATATGCACTGTTCATTCGTGAATTGTTAGATTTCAAATGTCGAAAATTTGAATTTTCCAAAGATGCGTTAAAAGGCTACAAATTTTTTATATATATTTTTTTTTTTTTTGCATATGTCCAAATTTTGAATAGAATCTAATCGTCTAAGCCGTAACAGAGAAATGGCCATTTTATGTTAATCCGCTACCAAAGTACCCTTATTCGAAACGACGGCCATATTACCCCAGACATAAATATTTGTTGAAATCGTAGTACCGTTTTGTACTTTTTCAAAATTGGAAATTCAGATATAAAATTTGAGGTACATCCGTCCAACCGTTTAGGCTACAGTATGATATAAAGACGGACAGAATTGCAAGACCCACTTTTTCAAATTTCTCTATTATAGTAAATTTCTCTATTAATAACTGCAAAATGTGACTAACAGAAAAAGACAAATTTTAAAGAGGTCAAGGAAAATGGAAATTTCAAGCTTTTAACGGATTCTAGTACTTAATCCTTAACATATAAGGACTAGTTCTCTGTAAACTATGTTCAGTAAAAGATCCGTTAAATGCTTGAAAATTTAATTTTCTGTGGCATCCTTAAAATGTGTGCTTTTCTGTTTGGCGATTTTTGCATCCGCAGCATAATGTTAATACTCAACACTCAATGTGCATTCGTTTATCTAACAAATTAATTTTCTTTTCAGTGGCGTCCATCATAAGAAGAAAAATTGCGAATCTAATCAAGTGATCTCAAAGGTGCAGCAAGTGCTTCGCATCGCCCGAAATGCTGGCCAAATGTTCCCGCGATCACTGACACTGACAGTTGTTAGTTTGATTAAGAAAACGAAACTGCGCAAAGGCAACGGTGGATGGGGTGATCAACGTGATTTCCAACTTTGTCTAAATATGACATTTCCAACTAGGTGAACTGGTTTTTATTTTTTTATTTTTATTTTTTTTTTTTTTTTTCATTAGCATAATTAAATGAATGAAAGGAAAACTCCAACACAAAACAGAATCTGCTATAAATTATACAAACACAAACATTTTAGATTTATATATATAAGAAAAAAAATAGTGTAGAAATAAATGCCAATTCAATTATCAACTAAGTGGTGCATATACAAATTCTCTGAATACAACAAGTTTAGGTACTAGACATCGGATTTGTGTGTGTATTTTTAAAAAAAGTCTTATATTTATATAATAATAATGCGAAATAGAATGATTTATAATTCGCGATTTATAAATGCATTTTATAAATTTCAAACGATTTATTCAAATGAAGTACCTCCAGTGTACACTCTAGTCAAATGATTTTTATAATATTCAAAGCAACTACACCTCTACCACTACATACATATGCTCACGCACACCAACACACTAATAAGCGAAAATTTTATTGTTTCTTTTTATATTCTAACTGTAGCATTTAACAATCGTATGTATTATATTTTCCGTCCAAAATTACCCAATTGTCTAAACGAGCTGAATACATTATTACCTATTTTATTATTGCTTAAATTAAAATTTTATAACCCCTTCGTAACTACAATGTACCTAGTAGGGACAAAAATACTGTTACAACACACATTTATTACTATAAAACAAAGACCTTAAAAGATATAATAATTCAAGAAAAGTAAACTTTATTCAAAATTACTGCCCTTGGCCTTAATGTAGGCGTCACAACACGCACCTCTTTAATTGAAAAGTTGGCCACAGCTTCAGTCAGAGCTCGCTTTAAGAAGTTCACGTGAGGGTATCTTTTGTGGCACACAGTTAAACAGTTTTGGCCTTATGGGCTGTTTTTGGAATATGATATGGTTCAGAGGTTTCACAAAGGGGTTCTAAAACTGTCTATTGCGACACCTTGATATCACCAAAGCTTTCTATAAAGTGTGGCGTAGTGCCATCTTTAATAAGCTTGAAGCTCATGATATAGATGACATTTTTGTGAAGTGTATCGCGAGATTTTAAAGTGTTTTCAATCATTGCAGGTTGTACAGGATTTTTATTCTGTGCTTTACGATTTTAATTTAAAATAAAATAAAAAGTATTAAAGATTTCAATGAAATTTTTGTACTGTTTTAAATTTTGGACTACGCCATTATGTATGGAATACAACGTCGGTTAAATGGCCGCCACGGGAGTTTTTGCAAACTTCGATTATTGTGACGTAATTTTCAATGACTTTTCGGCACATTTCTGGCTTGCTCCTATAACTTCACAGATCTTGGTTTTTAAGTGCTCCAAAGTTTGAGGCATTGCATAGACATGATCACGGACATTACATAGGCACGATCTTTTGCATAGCGCCACAAAAACAAATTCAACGGAGTCCGATCACACAATCTTGGTGGCCAATCACACCGCCGGTCCACAGCGCGCTGATTTACATCAATTAGACGATTTCTGTTACTCGTTATCCAATTTATTACTTCGCGTATGACAGTACTCTAGACTTCGCCTAACAACACCACGACAAGTTGTCGAGTCTCAGCGGCTGCGAATTTCTACCGAACTCAACTCTGACAGTAACTTACTTGAATATAACTCAAGTGTTGGGGCAGGAGCTCCCGTCACATGTTTAAGTTTACTTCATCGTGTTCAGCCACAAGCTTGTAAACTGATCAGTGATTAGTTTATATGCAGAAAAAACCCTTTGCTCGAAAACCGACGGTACCGCTATTTCCAATATAAATGTTCGGACGAAATATATATGTAGTTGTGTCCCACATGTCCATTTGTTTAATCGTTATACACGTGTGGCCCGATCACCGTAACAGATGGCTTTTTAGCCATTCAACACGATGTGGAATAACTTGATTTCCTCAGTATTTACAGAAACCTACAGTTTGCAAAGACTTAAAATTAACGCTCATCGTTACCTCTCTCTTTCATCTTATCTGTGCACTCTTTCCTTTCACTCCATCACTGGGTTTTTCAAACTTTAAACAGCACAATTATAAGTGGGGGAGAACATTAAAAAAAAATGGCCTTGACACTTTGTTCGCAAAAATGGAGGTCAGCGACCTCGTCATAAGAGATGTTCCACCAAACCATGACTGACGCTGTGTGGTGTCCTTTCCGGACCCTTAGGGCCGGTGAAGATTTTCTCGTCGGTAAACAGAATTTTTCTGTGCAGAATAGCAGCGAATTCCTCCAAGAGTTGTTTTGATTTGTGGACCCTATTTTTTTCAAGGGTCACAGTCAGCAATTTTCCAGTATGGAGTTTGAAAGTCTTCCTTAATGTGCGACTCAATGACTTGCGTTACATTCATCTCACGAGCCAGTGCTTTCGGCTTCGGAGACGGTTTTCGTACCTTTAAAGTTTTAGTGACTTGCGGTCTTATTACCGTGCATGGACAGCTTTTAATGTCGCCAGTATCCTCCAATAATTTTATGTACTGATAACCATTTTCCTAATCCCTAATGGCTACAGCGTCTTAAAAATTGGAACTTTGTTCACATCGCACTTATGAAGCACTACGACAGAAATGCGATTCTCTCTATCAAACCATTCCATGGTGAAAGCTTGAACAAATTTGAAATATTTATATAAACAGACATTGCCCAACTCTTGGCCATGCATTGGAAGCAATAAATGTAGTAACAGTATTGTTGCCCCTACTAAGTAAGGTAGAACATTGCTAAGTCCAATTTGCACTTTTTTCAATCACGGCGAAATGCCTGAGTATACAAATTAAGTCTCTATCCCACGTAGCTATTTCACAATTTTTCCCGCGAGCATCTTAGATCATTTTGAATAAGTAAAACTTTAGAGGACAATTTGTGCGATTTTCTAATTTAAAAGCACATTCATCGCATTCAATAATCGTGCTATCGTTAGAGGGACAAAACTAGCAGCGATTAGACATTATAACAGAAAATCATCAATGACACAGATCAATGTTTTAGAACCATTTTTTAATTTGTTAATTACAGATGGTTATGGCCTTAGCATTACAAATTCGTCCGCTTTTGATACCATAACCTATCCCTCAAATGTTCGTAGTTTATAACATAGAGAAATAATTTAGCTAAATGTATATATGCAAACGATCAGTACCAAATAATGATTATCAAACCTAGTCAAACCTCATCTTCATCTTTTTGTGAAGTGGCATTTTTCTGAAAGAAATTAACGAATATAAAATCATATCTCTCTCAATTTCGGCAGGTTTGTCAGTACTCGTACGGTTGCCCGATATGTTCAGTCGTAATATTACGTTAGCTTATTATATCCCGAACGAACGAAATAGTATTACTTTTGTCTGCATTGGCACACGAGTATGCGAACGGACGTATTAATGGTTTTTTTAATTTCTTTTAATTTAATTAAAATCAGCTTACAATCATTTTTTAAGGCAAAGCAACCTCTTTTAAGTCAAGGTTCAAAGAAACTTTTAGCACTTAAGCTGACTTCAGAGAATTGATTTTTAGTAAAACCATATTTAGTACTCGTATATCAGGGTAAACATCTTTATTGGTTACAACCATAATTTCTTTAGTTCTATATTCACGTCTCCTTTATTACGCGACAGAATCATAAAATGACTTTTCTTAAATAAGTTTGTTTCAAATAGAAACAAACAATTTTTCTATATAAAGCTTCTACACACACTTTTTGGAAGCGTTAGGACTTGCTCAATAGATCTTCGTTTAGATCATATATCGAAAGCGACGAGCAATTCGACTGATTCTCCACAAATTTTCCGCCACAGTAAACGGATGGTTTATGTCGCTTTTGACATAGGACATCCGCAGTAGGGATGATAAAAAATTTCGTGAAAAAATGCGATCTCTAGATTTTGAATAATCCAGAAACTAAAAAATGTGGGTCTCTCAATTCTGTCCGTCTATCGTGATATTTCGTTTTTTGAAGTTGACTAAGAGGATTCTCTTACAGTTCCAATAAGTTGTAGCCATGAACTTATTTTTCGCTGTTTTTTGTCATCCCTAAATGCACATGAAGGATGCAAAAAAAACCTTGTTTTGAAAATGCCGCAGCGAAATAACTTGGACCACTAGTGTCCCCGTAAACAGCACCTATTCTTTCATTTATCTGCATTGCTGTTAATCCTTTCAGTTCTAAAATTTAAGCAAAATCTTCTAAGAATTAAAACTGTTTTTTTTTTTTAATGCGTTAAAAAGCTAATCGTGAATCATTATTGTCCCCTATGTCAAATATTATTTAGGTATTGATTCTGAGCACAATCGCCATAGTTATATTGAATTATGTACATCGCCTAGTTGATTTGTTTCACCCTAAGACGAAAGCTCTATTGAGGCATAATATGGAATTATAATATAATAGAGCAGCGATCCCCCACACTTAACCGCATGACGTTTCATTCAAGTTGTAGAAACTTTCCTTGTTGGGACCCTCTTTTCATTGGTCAATGATCAATCATAACCCGGATACATGCCATAGCCGTAAGTCGTTTTGTAGTCACTTTGCCTCTTCTAGTATTATACTACTTATTAGTCAGAACACGCTCTTGAAATTTTAGCCTACATGTGGCAGAATTTATGTATATAGTTACCGGAGACGGCCGTGAGGAGATAAAGCAAGTGTTTATTTTTGTATGAACTTGGTTGCTGCACTCTACTGTCCCAAAATGTGAACCGTTAAATAAATCTGTCATTATAAGTTACTCGTAGGGTTACCAACAGTCCTACCTCGCTTGCTATGTCATACGTCCTGCTTTGATATTTAAATGTCCTACTTTTCTATTAAAATAAGAAACTGAACGTTTTATAATAATTTATGCACACAAACACATTGTTGCCAGTTTCTTTATTATGACCCATAATGTCCATGGTATGATCCATATGATCCACATGATTTTTTCCATACTCGATCCGATGCAACCGGCTGAACAATTACGAACTTGTTTCTGACTCAATTCTGCATAGGTTTCTAGATACACCTTGTACACCAGATAATGATAAATAGACTACCAAAAGTTGATATATTTGCAATTCGCATCAAAAGTTCAAAAGGTCTCAGTTATGTCTGCTTGTCTACATTTCATCACTTTGTAGGCCTTACGTTTTCCGCATTTATTATTTTTCTTAGAAATAAAGAAGATCTTCAATCTTAGAGACAATAACTTACTCTTTAATTGGCCTACATATTGTACACGTCAAAAACTTTTTAGGACGTTTTGTTTAGAAAACAAGAATTTACTTTTTCAGTGCTGTTAGACAGTGTGATGATTAAGCCCTCTTTCAATAATTTTATCATAATACATCAATATGACTATTAAATAGTGGCGACCGAACTTATAAGATCTCTTTTTGAAGACTAAGGCCGTTCGGAACTACACAAAAGAAATATAAACTGATCCTAACGTGCTTGTAGCTTGTGTATCACCGCTAATATATTTCAATGGCGATCCATGCGCGGACCTATATTTTTCAGACCGGTTCGCGAGGGTTCGTGATACTGGAGACTGAGAATGCTGGTCGTCGTAATGTTTCAGTTTCATTCTCAATTTTGGTTTTTATCCACACAATCAGAGTTTGTAAGTTTTTTACATCATTGATCTTTGCCGCAGCCAGTTTCTCAGTTAGAAGAGTTCCTTATCCGTTCTGCAAAATTATTGTTTGCATATACATAAGGGTGTCCGATGGCAGATTTATGTTTTTTAAATGTGGAAGCGGACCACCGTGTTTCGTGTCACGTGCTGCAGCATACTTGGCTGGATATCGTGAATTTCACTTCTTATATTTACCTTCAGCTCCGTGACAGACCGCGGATTATTAGCGTAGACTTTACTTTTGATGTACCCACTTAGAAACAAAATCCATGGGGGTTAAGTCTGGAAACCTCAGTGGCCACGGGACTTCTCTAAAGCGGCTGATCAGTGTTCTTGGGAAATGTTCACGTAGCAAATTTGAAGGTGGTCGTGGAGTAATGGTAACACCATCGCTTGTCACGCTGCAGGTTGACGGATCCTGATGTCAAGAATCATCTATTTATTTCACATGAAATAAATAAAAAAAGTCGATCAATTGCGAAGACATAACACTGGCAGTGGGGTGGTCATATGGCTGAAAATGCAACTTGACCGTTATGATGACATCAGGAGGACTGAAAGAAATACTATGAATCATAAGCAACTTAATACCACCCGAGTTTTAAACCCACTATACCAATCTTTCTTTCTCTCTTTCTCTCTCTCACTTTCAACAAACGCCCGTGCCCTGATATAATTTAAGGGTATTCATATCCCCTTTGGCGCGCGCAGATTATAAAAAAAAAATTCATGGAATTTCTAACGGTATGCGGAGTCGCATATTCGTTTCACAAAATTGTTTGCGTAAATTAAAGTCCTTAAGTTCTTGCACCATTTGAATCTTAATAGGGTTAAATTTTACGTCTTTCTATAGAATTTCTTGAACGATAGTTTTTGGGAGTCCCAAAGCAACCGCTCTTTTCCGCACTGAGATTCTTGAATTTTCACAAAAGCTTCGTTCCACCTCCCGAATGTTCTATGTGATCCTTGATGTTCTGCTGGGCCCTGTCTGAGGGGTATTCAGAGCTGAAAAAGTTTTACGGAACCGTACACCCACGAAATAATTAAATTTATACTTGGCCCATAGCTCAATCGCCGAATATTGTAACGTGAACAAAACTTGTCGGCGCGAACTCATGTAAGAATTGACACTTTTAAAAAACACCTCGATAGCGAACGCAAGTTGCACTGAGGCATTATGATTGACAAACCCGCACTCTCGGTGATTCAAATGGCGCCACCCTCCCCCGGCACCGTTTATAACTTTTTGAGATATTCATATTTCAAAACCTAAAATGTGCCACCGGACACGCTGTACATACAGCGATGGTTACGCTTACCAATGTGATTACATATACATATGTACCTCCATGTGCGAACGGCCTAACTATATAATATCTATGTAGTAAGATATCATTGTTATGACTCTAAAATTTCATAATGCTAACGCCTATTTTATTGGAGGGTTTCTAAAAAGAGGAAAGATATGAATACTATATCCGTTCCTCATAGATTGTGGCTTTTCTTTATGGTGGTTAACAAAAATAATACATGAACCAATCTTATATATGATAATCTGTCCTACTTCTTTCAAAAGTTGGTAGACATAGTTACTCGCCAACTTCACTAAGATTTTATTTAAGAATAATTTCTTGCATTCAAGACTTGAATACTAGGTTAAGATCTATGCTCCTTCCTTTAACCGCTAAAATAATCTAATGTAACCCAAATTCCATTCAGCTCGGGTAATATTGCACGCTAGGCGCACTGGCTACCAACTTTCTAATGTTTTCAGACGTAGTTTGACAGACTACTGACTACAGAATCTCTCGACAAATTTCGCCATTACAGTAGCTAGTGTTTTTGACCCTGTAGTTGCTTTCAATGCTAAAGAGACTACTTCTGCCATTTGCATTGTTGTGCGCTAACACTATAGGTACAAATTTCTTGATTTTTTTTTTGCAAAAACTGTATAGATACTAAATTACTATTTTGTTTTATTTTAAAATCGAAAATTGCATTTTTTTTTTTTTGTTCTTCCGTAATTTCACTTCACGTTGTTATATAAATAAAAGTATTTATATTGAGACTAATACCTAGAAGAGAAAAAAATAATAAATAAAATAAAATTTTATCTAAATAATTATAAGCAAAAATATAAATAGCTTTCCTTCAAAATGCGCACATTTAACATTTAAAAAGTAAAGAAAGAATAATTATATCAAGAGATCAGAAACTATGTAATCTAGGCTTAGAAATTGTTAGATACAGAGCTGCAACGTATCATTGCAGATCACTATGATGATCTGTGATGATCGTCTAAACAAATACCATTATCGAATACCAAAAAAAAAAGAAAAACATATTTACAAAATCACTGTTTTACCAATAATTCTACAAGAATAATTGTAAACTTTTAGCTTTTTTTTTTTTTGTTTTTTATTTAAATTTAGTTGTTTGTTTTTTACATGCATATTATAAATAAAATTTAAACATGAAAGGTTAAATAAATAAATATTTTATATTTACGTATAAAAGTCCTAGTCATAATATTGATAATTATGTAAATTGTAATAATAGTTAGTAATTTGCTAATAAAAATTGTGTATTATAGAAAAATTTTAAGAAAAAAAAAGCCTTTTATTTTTTTTTTAATTTTCTAATTTTGTAGATAAATAAATATGTGTTTAAGGTGTTTCCGATAAACCACCTTTCAACTTTCTAGATCATCCACAGGCTTCAGGGCATTGATTGCTAGATTTAGAGTAAGGTACATTACCGTCGTCAGGAGTTATATTCCCACTGTGGAAGGATAAGATGATTTCTACAGCCAACTAGATGTTACACAGAATTGAACATATCGAACCTGTATTTTTAAAGTAACACAATTTAAAAAGTTATATTGTTCAAAAAAGACAAAAAACTGCTTTGTGAGCTTAGCAAACAATTAATAGATCTGTGAGGGTACTTTTCTACGAAATCTTGAGAAACGTCAATTTAAGGTGGTTGATGAAATCGCAAATCATATCAAATCAATTTTATTAATGCCTGGTTTCACCAACCATTAGCTATTTAACAGACTGTTACATTTAAAAATTACATATTTCTGTTCCACCAATAACTTTCAAGTTTAAAAGATTGTTAAACACCCCGATAAACTAAAAGACCACTTTTAACTTTAAATGCGCATCCGTAACACAAACCAGAGGAAAACTACCCGATAGTTGTGATATTTCTTACATTTAAGAATTTTGAAATTTACTTAACTTGTCCTTTATATAGAAGAGCGGGCTGTTGCACTTTAAAATATCTCTGCTCGAAACAGGGAGCTTAACTTCTTGGACGCCGATTTTGTGATGCTCAATATATTGCCGTGCCATGTTATAAAAAAATGCTCGGTTTCCTTGAGTTGAATGATTTGGTCATTTGAAACTGTGATAGGCACAGTAAACATGTTCTTTCTGGCAAAGATGTTGAATTGGCTTTTTCTTTGCATTGAAGATTTTCTGCAAGTGTTTATTTAATGAGTTGATTTAGATTGAATGCCTCCAGGAATTACATAACTCAACAGGTCTCCAGTTGAACAGCAGCTGCGAAAACAATCGAGTGCTACCCAGCCTTGTGACAATGGATAGGAAGAGAGCTACTGTCAGCTCTTAATGACATTCGAAAGAGTCCACCCCTACCTTTTGCTTTAAAAGGCTTCAGGGAAGTTACGGCCCAACATATAACTATAAAAAAAAAAACCAAACTCACATTTTCTTCCTTTTAATTTACTAAACGGAATTACAAATTTTGCCGAGAAAAAAAAATATTTCTTACAAAGAAATTTAAATGAACATCGCTTGTGCTAGTTGCAGGTCAGAAACTGTTCAATCAGTCGTTTCATCAAATTGCTCTTAACTAATTTGATCAACCGACGACCTGTCAGCGAAAATGCATAGGATATAAATAAAAAAGATAAGATAAAGCGGTATCGTCTCTACAAATGCAAATAAAAACTGAACTTTTACGTTTAACTTTGGGAATTTTGTTGCCGGTATCCAAAGACATAAGGACAAAACGGATATGAATAGAAGACCTTAGATAGTGTTGCCTAAAATATAATTTGTTTAAGGCGATGGCATCTGCTTCAATCGTTCAAATGAAGCTTTCTCTAATTTTTCACGATGATCGGGATGGGCGATTTGAATCAGCGCGTACGCGCGCTGACGCATGTTTTTGCCAAACAATCTCGCAATGCCGTATTCAGTAACAAGATAATGCACATGAGCTCGAGAGGTGACCACACCAGCACCTATAAGAATGAGTAATTAGCATATTTGTTTTTTTGTAACACGCATTTTTTTCTATACCTGGTTTAAGAAGCGGTACAATTTTAGACTCTCCCTTATTCGTTGTCGATGGCATAGCCAGGATAGGCTTACCCTTTCCATCTGTGGCTTCAGCAGCTCCACGGATAAAGTCCACCTGTCCACCGAATCCAGAGAAAAATCGTGTACCAATCGAGTCAGCGCAAACTTGACCAGTTAGATCGACTTCAATGCACGAATTAATAGCAGTCATTTTAGGAAGTTGACGAACAACGTGGGTACTATTGACATAGTCAATTGTTAACATT
The DNA here is from genome assembly GCA_963082735.1 of Pocota personata. Lineage (NCBI taxonomy): Eukaryota > Metazoa > Arthropoda > Insecta > Diptera > Syrphidae > Pocota > Pocota personata. The sequence continues at coordinate 212,390,424 of OY720429.1, forward strand.
TCTGCGAAACGCAAAATCAAATTTAATATTTTTCCAGAATACAAAACTTTTCAACACCTACCAACAAATGGATTATTATCGACAAAGTCGTAAAGTTCTTGGGTGCCAATCAAAAAGGAACCAACAATTCTACCTTTCCGCTTTGTCTTTTGCGAATTAGTTACACAGCCTTGGCGAACTAGTTCCACAACACCACTCGCAAACATTTCCGAGTGAATGCCTAGATCTTTATGATTGTGCAATGCGGCGAGCACGGCATCTGGAATGTTACCGATGCCCATTTGCAGAGTGGCGCCATCTTCGACCAAATTTTCGGCGATTAAGCGTCCAATTTTGGTTTCCACAGGGCTTAATGGATTTCCGCCATGAACTGGAAGAGGTTCATCTAATTCTATGGCATAATCGAAATGCGATGAATGGATGCAAGCATCGCCGAAAGTTCGGGGCATCCTTTTATTCATTTGAGCTGTGGACAATTGAAACGTTGGCGATTATTCAGTAATAATGCAAATAATGTGCAGTCGTACATACCTACGATTACCTTGGAGTGTACTAGAGCAGCACGAACGCAATCCACACTGGTACCGAGCGAACAATAACCATGTTCATCTGGCTGTGAAACATGAACAAATGCCACATCGGGTTTATAGATTCTTTGATAAAACAGCTTTGGGATATCTTGCAAGAAGATCGACATATTATCACCATGTCCAGCAGCGACAGCTTTGCGAACATTGCCACCCATGAAAAACGACGACGATCGGAAAATATGTGAATATTCTGGCTTAGTATAGGCTGCAGGTCCTTCAGTATGCATATGGCAGATTTCAACATCTTTAAGGCAATTGGCTTCGGCATTTTCTACCAAAGCATTGAGAAGAGCAATTGGCGTAGCTGCTGCACCACTACAGAAGATGAGGTTACCTTAGGAGAGAAAAAAAAAATTGCTTAAGAAAAATCAAAGTAAAAATAAAAGTTTTTTGGCAGTAATTTAAAGACAGGGCACATTCCCGCACGGGTAAGTATATAACGTGCACCAGATGTTACAAATTGGCAGATAGTCAACTTTATTTCCACAGCTACATATATGTATGTACTTAGGAATTGTGATACAATTCTTAAAATGTTGATCACCTCTAGACCTTGAGATGAGATTAGATTAATGAGCGATGCATTGGGACCGATCAGTGCTTTCTCGAGTATGATAATCTTAGAGAATAGTTTTAACTAGAATGAACTGTAATACCCTGAGATTGCAGATATCGCGACTGAGGAAGTAGGAGGCAATTCCCCTTAGCAAAGTACATGAGATGTAGTTATATCTCTATAAAACATCCAGTTCTACTCATAAAACAGAGCTCAACTGTTCACATTTCTAAATATTCAGCTGTATTTAAGCGCGGAATGAAAAAAACCTAGTTACCGATGCGTAGGGAATTGAAGATGTATTTAATGAGCATATCTAGTAGCTACTAAAAGTGATAGTGCCCTAAGCAAACCTAAATCAAGTCAATAAGGAAATAGTACCCCACTCATTGAAGGAGAAAACAACAAACAAAGTTGCGATTCGATGTCTTGTAAGAATTATCAAGGCATACCCCTGTCAAGGTATTGTGTATGCATCTGAAGTCGTTTTAAACCTTATTAATCGTCACATGCACTGTGACTTCCGAGTTCCGACCCGGCAGATAGGCAATAGATAAAATTTTCACACTACGTTAATTTCTATTAATTTATAGTTATTTTGGCGCTAAAGGCCCATACAGGGTTTGGCTTAGCTTCTCGGAGCCGTTCGTGTTGAGCAACACACGAATGATATGGGCATACAGTTCTTTATGCAATTTCCAAAGGGCAATTTTTTCGAATAAGAGAAACTTCTCATGACAATTTTACTCTCGGATGTTTGTCAGACGTTCGCGAGGGGTGTGACCGTGAAAAAAAATTCTGTTCTGAGACTCGAACCTTGTGTATCCCGCTCAGTGATCACGCACTTAACCACTGAGCCCACCCTGGAAAAGAGTAATGATATTCAAGCCGACACTTACATTTTGTCCTCGACTTCGGAATCCAACCCACTGGAAACCAAGGCCTAAGACTATTCTCTGGATTCTAATCCATGGCAACCTGGAATGATGGGGCAGGCCGCCATCGAAACGAGGAACCATCAGGCATTTTTATACCCTATTCCATAGGGTATATTCATTTTGATACATAGTGTGTAAAATAGAGAAATAACAAAGTAGACCCCCAAAAGTACATATACGTATATTTGTGATGTTATGTCGTCCGTCTGTCTGTATGTCGCCAGTTTTTGGGCCTTAAATTTTGAGGTAGGAGGATGCAATTTTGTATATAATTTCTAGGATCCAAAACAGTAAAAGTTTAAACATCTTTTAAATCCCGCAAAAACACGCCCACTTTTAAAAAAAAATTGTTTTTTCAATATTTTTACTAGAAACTCAAAAATATTTACGTAACAAAATATATATGGTAAACGTTGCCATTCTCTGCAATTCATCCATACATTGTACATGGCCATGCCCAATTATTGGGGAGTTTTAATAAAAAAAAAACTGTATTTTGCTCTCTTAAAACTATTTACGGTGATGGTTAAGTCTTATTGGGAATATTTCACAATATTAATCAGCATCTTAATTACGGCAGCACACAAATGTATGCGGACGCCTTGCTGGTACATTTAAGTTACCCCCTACGACGTGCTGGTACATTTAAGTTACCCTCCATGCCTTATTGAAGATGCAACAGAATGCATTAACGAGGATCTTGTATCAGTTTTGAAGTGGTCAGATTGGTACCAACTTAAGCTCGATTCAAAGTAAAGCCAAGCTATTATTATAATTAGTAATCGATAATAATAACTTGGCGATCTTCTCAGCTTAAATAAATGCTTCGGAATTAGAATACGTAAAATGTATTAAAAATATTAGCACGATATTTAATCAAACTTCGTCACATGTAATAGGTAGGTCCTATGGTATGGTACGCACTCTTTACCTGACCGGAAGTTACCTTCCTACGAAATTGAAAATCATATTAGCTAAGACTATCTTATTGCCTACACTGCTATATGGGCATCAAGTTTTTTGTGACCTAGATAGCGCAAATGATCGTTAGCTTCACAGTTATGTTTAACAACATTGTTCGTTTTATTTATGGCCTGCGAAGATTTGATCATTTCCAATCTTACTTGAATTTTAAAATATTGACTCATGTTTAACCTGAAAGATTTAATGCAAACAGAGTATAGTTTCAACAAAATAACAATTGGTTCATCATTAGAAAAAATTAGAAGCCTGATAATAACGTCTCCGTTTAAATACGATGTTTCGAAAAAAACAATTTTTTGTACATGCTATTGGTCTTTGGAACTCTCTACCAGTCAGCTTGAGGAGGCTGAATGACCACGGTGGCTTTAGAAGAGAACTTTTTCTTAGTCATAATTGTTCGCAAATAAAATACTAATAAGTAATGGATTAAGTCGAAAGACATAGTTAAGGATTAAGTTTAGCTTAGAGCGCCCGCATAGGGCCAGTAAGTTAGAATAAAATAGTTAAGTTAGTTAAGCTAGTTTTAAGCGTTTTTGTCTAGCATGTAAGTATAAATGAATTAAAATTAATGAAAAGCTATTAAAAAAAGGAGAACTTTTGCGGCACTATAAACGACAAATCTAGTAAAATATACTTATTTTTCTGGCTTTAGGAGTAGAGATTATATATTTAAATTATTTTTTTAATTTATTATACATTTTCATGCATGCTTAGTTTAATTAATTTCTATTCTTCAAATATTGTTCAGTTTTGATACTTTTCATCACTTAATGCTCAAACATACTAATTCAAGTATGTATCATCAAAAGATGAAAGTCTTACAATAAAAAAAGGATGTACATAAAAGAATAGTATAAGTTATTGATTGCAAATTATTGAAAAAGAACATTATACACGTTACATATATACTACAACGATATTTCTTTTTTCTCGCTTCTATACTTATAAAATACTGTGAAAATTAACTGGAAGATAATAGTTTATACAAGCAACCGCACTTGGTAAGCTTAACGATAAAAAATCACATGAAATTTCGCATATATTTTTTTTTTTATAAATCTTATCAATACTAGAAGTAAACGGACCGATTACCTAACTTTAACAGTTTTATTACAGACGCAAATTATAACAGAAAAGATGCAGGTATTTTAGAATACATCCACTCTAGGTTTTAATTGTTAGACTTAAGTTTATAGCGGAGAACGAATGTTCGTAAGTTATGAAGATGAGAAAATAAAGAATTTTATATTCAGGCTAACTAACTTTTCTTATAAAGAGCAAACCCAGTAGTTATTGCATAAAATAATTCTAATATATCCGTATGTACATATATAGTTAAATCGATTTATTTTATTACTGCGAATCGATTTCGATTCTTCAGAATACATTTGTGATACTATTGTCGATGTATGCCATTGAAAGCGTGGCGCTTAATTTATCGAATGTTTTCATGTGGTATTGCACATATGTTTTCAAATTGGTATTGCGCAATGAGGCGAGACAACTATCGGCACGTTGTAGCAGAAACACTTGTTGAAAATTAATAAACAATCACCATAGCAGAGTTCACTTTACAGTTCTGTGAATCTGAAATTGCATCCTCGGCTATTGTAATTTTTTATTATTGTTTGAACGGTTGGTTTTGTCAAATTTAATGTTTGACCGATCTCTGCCATTGATATTCCTTATTTTTTTAACTTTAAAACGATTTTTCGCACTTCAATGGTAGTTTCCTTTCGATTAGCCATTTAAAAAAAAAACACACATAAGAAGATATCGCAAATTGCTCACTAAGAACTCTGAATGATCAGTACCACGTAAAAAAATAAACTTCAACCACTTCTCATTGCGAAACATAGCGGTAAATTTGGTTTAAATGATCGTATGTAGACTTTTGTTTCTTTTCCAATGCCGAAAGTTGCCATTTCCTTCGTTTTAAGAAGGGATTACTACTGCTGCCAATTTTTTTTTTACATTTAAAAGTACTTAAATAAGATAAGTTAATATATAAATAACATTGCTTTTTTAATCATCGCTTCCTTGACAGTTTTAGAGGCATAAATCAAGTCGTATGTTGACTTTTGTAACTAAGTGTAGGGTATTTACAGGTTCACAGGTTGAGTTTGCTCGGTAAAATGCAGAGTATTCCTGAAAAATCCAGAGTGTATGATTACATTATACATATGTAACCAATACGTAACGTATTATTGTCGATAACTCTATTTTTCATTTTCATTACTTGTTCCTTTTCAGACGGTTATCCACCTTGGAATAGACGCAAGCCCCTGAGAACTCATAAAAAAAATCGACTGAAAAACTATTTCAAACCTAGTATTCACTACTATTGGCGATACAGTCGATAACTTTGATTGTTTCTAAAGGAAAATTCTTCCGTGTGATGTACGGTCCAGTTTGTATTGACGGAGTGCGGAGGAGAATGTTCATCGAAGATCTATAAGGGCTTCATAGCGACATCAATCCGGTCAAAGATGGACATGTAAAAAGTATGAACTCAAGTGCTCCTGGCCTAGAGCCCCAGATATGAAGTTTAAAGCAAATCTATTCAGACGTTTAGGCTGTAATCCGTGGAACAGAAGGACAAACAAGCGAACAGAATCGCGAGACCCGAGATCTACGACTACAGCACCTGTTGAAAATACTACTCATTAACTAAAAAAGTACTCAGTGGGCACACAGTACCCAATCACTAAGCCACAATCACAATATTTTCCGGTTCAAACCAGATTTACGAATAAAATGATAAAATAATCTATTTCTAGTGATTCCCTATAAAATTTTCAAACACAATGTGATTCATTACATCGAATTTGAGATTACGACAGCCAGTTAACAAATAACTAGACCTTGAACCAATTCCAAGGTAAATTCCGATTGACCCAAAATTATGACGATACATACAAAAAGCATCTGATAACAGGCAAGTAAACATATGATATGAAATTAAATCATCAAACGCCAACACCAATTCACAGGGTTGTTAAACACCGTGGCCTCTTCATTTCATTTAATTTGGGCACTACTTACTGTAATCCAATTTGAACTGATAACAGAGTATAAAAAGAAAATTTAATTAAACAACAAAAAGGTAGAAGGATGGCATTGCGCCAAAGTTCAGCAACACGCGATGTGATAATAACATTCTGCTAACCGCTAAATAATCTAATTCACATCTCTTTTTAGCTGAAGCTAAAAAATTCAACGCAAAAATATGAAAAACAAGGGAAATATTTAAATTATGTGAACATGTGCGGAAAAATAAAAAGATAGCAAATACAAAAATAAATCAAACAAAAAAAAATATTATTTTCGATTAAATGTGCTGCGAATCTCGTTGGTCAGGTCATTGAATTTTTATCTGACGATTACAATACTCGAAGTCTATTATACTTGTACTATGCTCAACAGCAATTTTGATAGATGTGCATGATTACAATTTTTTTTAATGAACCTTGTACACTGAAGCAACGATTATCGCCTTCGTAATGAAACTTGTGAAAAAACACAAAAACGATACAACCTTTTGATACGGATCAGTTGATACCTTATCCCTCTTGTATTTGAACAAAGTGGGCGTGGCATTATGTAATGTTTGTTTCAAATACGATGATTTTTACTTATTTAGGAAATATTTGCTTAATTTTTAAGAAATGTTATGAGAAACACTTTTATTATCATTTTTTTTACTTACAAAAAAGTGAGACTATTTATTTATTTAACAGACCCGCCCGGCTTCGCTCGTGCCAAAAAGCACACGTGAGTGTAAGAGGACTATAGTCTGTTTTAGAAATTCAAAGATCATCATATTGTTTCAATTCCTGTGAGTTTTCTCTTAATCTGATATATGTATATGCCCTCGGCGACTTTTTTATAGTACTGGTCAAGTCCTAAAAAATTGTTGTGAAATACATTTCTTTAGTATTTAGCTTATTAATGTCGGACAATAATAAAATGTAGCTTCAAGCCTTCCCAGAAAAATGTTCCCAGCCGTTCTCAAGTTATGTGGTACGAAAGCAAACTGAACGTAGAAACACTGAAAACATCTAAAATGCTGATTGTTAGCTATCTCATGGTCTTGAGTATATGTTTTCGCGGATTTTTTGTAGATCTTTACGAACTCTAAAAGTCTCTCGTACATTGTTTTCATATATCGTCATATCGAATTGACTTCGGTACACATATAGCTCCATGGATTAGCATGTTGATACCGCACGGAATTGGCATAAAGCTTAGTAGGTGCTTAGATAACGTTCCAATGCACCGAAGAAAACCGCACCAACATTGGTTAAATAGTTCTTGAGTTATAAACGGTCACACAGCAGACAGACAGAGAAACATTTTCAATTTTATAATATGAGAAGAGAAGTGAACAGATTTTCAGAATGCTGTCTTCTATGGGTATTGCTGTAAATGGAAAAATTATGTGTTTAAAGAAAATGCTCCCAAAAAATGGGCGTGGCCTTATACAATATATAGGCGAATTGTGGAGGAAGCTTACGTCTCCACATATGTACCTTATGTATGTATAACAGCGATTTTTCGATTTCAAAAATAAAACGATGGCCAGAGAATATTGAAAATTTGCACACTAGTACTGCTTCGGGTTCCAAAAAGCTCAGGTATATTTTAATTTAAGGTCAACAAACTGGTGGCAGATGAACGGACATGGCTCATTCAACTCGGATGTTGGTACTGATCATTTATATATTTTACTTGAGGGAAAATCGTTCTTATTTTCTTATGTTACAAACTATGAGTGAATCCCCTATTACACAGATAAAAGCAAAAACGCATCGCTGCTGTGTTTATGAACGAACTAATCTCGAGAGGTTTGTAGAAATGTATGTAAGAAACTTGAGCGGCTGTCAAAATTATACACCACTAAGATTTGTTTATCTAGGTTTCAATCAGATTAGCGGTTTTAAAAATAATGAATAACTTCTGTAAAACCGCACCGATTTGAACGATTCTTCTTTTCTAAATTAGGGCAAGAAACCTGTTGATGTGGATATCACTTGGATTAGCAGTTTAAAAAACACAGTTAATTTTGAACAACTTATTCGTTCTTTTTTTTGTGGAATATAACTTATGCAAAAATGTACCAAAAGTTTCTCCCTGCACAATAATAATAGGAAGTAGAGCCCTTATTTTTTTATCACTCGGAGTAGTTTTTCAAATGCTATCGAAACTCTGCATCAAGCATTTTTTTTTTTATAAATTTTGTAAATATTTCTGACATGGAATTCATGTAGGTGTAGTGGGTAGTGTGTTTGTTTGTGACCCGAACTGTGCAGGCTCGAGCCTGAACGGGGAACAGCAACCAACCCCCACCGAACATAAAAAGAAACGAATAAAATCGACGTTTCTCCAACCACTATACCAATAAGAGGCTTCTGCCTGGTAATGCAATGGACCGAAAATCGAGAGCACGGATTTAAAAACTCTCTTTTTACAAAAAAAACCTAAATTACAATTCAACTAGAACGGATTCATCTTCTAACTTACCCCTAATAAGAGCGTGACATAACTACCGCCGTAAATAGCTTTGAAAAAGCAATATATGTTTTTGTTTAAGAAGACGTTCCCAAGAGGTACAAAATGCAGAGAAAGTCAACATCTATATATGCATATTCCTAGCTTCACATAGAAGGCACAATTAGTGGTGACATTCGGACAGACGAATGGACGGACATGGCTAATAGACATAACTTTTGATGCCGATCACAATTATATACACTTGACGATCCTGGATAGGAGATAAAAAAAGAGGTATGGTTCACCATACCAATATTTTCTCGAAATTCTAATCAAACTCGAAATTGAATCTCAAAAAAAGTGAGTTTCTCAATTCTATCTGTCTATCCGTATGTCTGTTTGCCTTACTGTATGTAAAACCAACTGCATGAAGGGCACTTTACTATTAGAATTTAGAAAAAATCAATTTTCTCGAAAACGGCTGCAAAGATTTTGTTTTGGTTACTTTGAATATATGCCAAAAGATGGTGTACTAGATTCTTGCCAAAAAATGTTTATAACGCTACTTTACTTATTGACCGGTTTTTGAAAATTGACTCTTTCTCCAATATGACTTGGGCACTTTTATTCAAAATCGATATCTGTACAATATTTTACATACGAGTATGCAAGTCATGGTATACCAAGTTTTGGAAAATTGTCAAAATAATTTTTGTCGAATTTTAACGGATTTTTTTTAGAACAATTTTAAATCTGAGTTTTGGCAGATAAACAAGCGTAAACAAATTTTCGAAATTGTACCCGATATTTTCTGAGTATCGATACCGTACTTTCTATACTGACATTAACACTTGGTTTAGATTCTAGAGCCCATATTTCGAACCCTAAAAGCAACGATTTTAGCCCTTTTTTCACAGAGATATTCATCTTCAAACACAGAGATTGTATCGCCATGAGAAGAAAGTTCAAAGTTTTGGGTCGCGAGCAAAAAAGATTAGCAGCTACTGCTCTATGTGATTGTGTATAATTAGTTCAATTCTCAACTCTGCTATATAATACCTGTAAAATACTTTACTTAGTTCGCATTATCGTTGTACGACAGTGTATAAATAGCCATCGCCTCTATCATTCACAAATCGCTCTGATTTATAGATTAAAAAAAAAGTTGTTTACGATTTTTTTGTGCACGCGCGTCATAATTTTATAATGCGAATACATACATAGACAGCCGAACCAAACCCCCCATTAGTGCCAAAAATATTCTTTCTTGCAATCTTCCCCCCTCCACATATAGCAAAGAGGCAACAAAAGTGGGCACGTGTGAGCGATATAATATTATCTACGCATGATATAGTTTTGCACTGATACCGAAAGGAAAACATTTCCACACACATGACGAATGCTAAATTAAGAAAAGTGAAAAATAAACAAGTTCTTTGGAGGTCAGCAAGCCCTTTAACAAATGTTTACCAAATCCGCGCCCCTTTTCATTTAAATCAGTGTATTAAGTGTATTTGTCTTTAGAATAAGTGGACAAAGAATGTCTCTAAGGCGGATGTATTGAATTACATAAGAACTCAAGAGAAATAAATATGTCCAGTGAAAATTATATAAACAAAAATTTAAAAAAAAGAACACTTATCACTATTCTCGGACAGTACTCAGCTATCAGTAATTTTTCCCTACAAACGCCGATAGAATTCATCTAAAAATAAATCCACTGCCAACAACTTGTTTTTCGATGACGATTCCATGTAAATGAGCACACAAAACAGATGCGATTTGTAACGAGAACGAAACCTATTTTTCAGCTTGATAAATCAATGCACGAATAGTTTCAAATAAAATAATAATTTTTTGTACATTGTACGAGACCTCGAAAAAAAAGTACCTAATAACGAGTTACATAACTAGTTTTTCTGATTATCTATCCACTGTCGTCGTCGTCGACTCACAGGCAAAAAATTAAAGTATGAGTGAATCAGACTGACTTTTTTTTAGGGAATAGGTATGCAAATTGTTTTTTTTTTTTATAAGAAAAAAAAAGAAAAAATAATTTACCAGGTTTAACACATGCGACTGCTTCCTTAGCGGACACAATTGGAGGCTTCCTATTGATGGGGTGGGTCAATTCACTGGTATACGTATGGTAGTTATTCAATTTCTGCACAGCCACTAGGCCGAAACGATTAAGGCGAATAATATTATTCGACAGCATAGTTGCCATGTTGAGAATGTATTTTGATTAAAGTTTATATTTACTGAAATTGAGAGAAGAAGATAAGTTAATTCGACTTTGATTGAACGAATAAAATTAAATTGACTCCCAATTAAGAACTGACACTGACCAGAAAATAATTCTGCAACACCACCGACGAACCGACTTTGAAACACTGAAAAAGCTTTCCGCTTTGGTTGTGCTTTTGTCGTTATCATCAAATAGAAAACAGACTGACAAAATACCAATTGCCATGCCACACCATGACCATAAACAGTGGTGCCAGACAAGCATGTCTGAAATTGTAAGCAATTTGTTAAAACAAAAATCGTTATTCAACGAAATTGTACATGAAGTTCATGGTTTCAGAGGACATTCTTGTGAAACTTCTATTTGCTGGCTTATAAACGAGTGGAAAAAAGAAATTGAAAAAGATAATTCTATCATTGCGGTTCTTCTAGACTTGCAGCATGCGTTTGAAAAGACAAATTGAAATATTCGTCTTCACCACTTCACACAAATATGACATTTGTACATAGTCTGTAAGATAGAGAAATAATAAATATAGACCCCCAAAAGTATATACGAGTATATTTGTGATCAGCATCGAAAGTTATGTCGATTTAGCCATGTTCGTGCGTCCCACTTTGTGGGCCTTAAATTTTGAACTAGGAACATGAAATTTTGTGTATAAGCTTTATAGAATCCGAAGCAGCCCAAGTTTAAAATAACCAAAATCCGCCCACAGACACGACAACTTTTTAAAAAAATTTCATTTTTCTCAATATTTTTCATAGAAACTGAAAAATATTGGCCAGGTATAATATTGTAATATGCGAGCTACGGCTCGAGTAGATAAAACGATATTCTGTGAAATTTATTTCTTTATTTTCTAGTCTATAGAACAATTCAAGTTCACACTATACTATTCTTCGCCAATTCTTTTCTTACAAGGTCTCTTTCCTCTCAAATCACTTTATCTCCTTTCAATTACTTAATTCACAAATCCAAACTAATTACTTTTTCTTGTTTACTCTCCACTTTCAATTTATCACCAAATTACAACTTCGCCCATTATCACTTTTCCAATCTCTTCGCCACGGTTCTAAACCAACTGTCTGTTTTTTTGATCGCCATCTGTCCTTATATAGCAGAAGTTTCTGATAGCCAGAAACTTCTAGCAAATTCTTCGACCACTGGAACAAGAGAAATAATTCTTGCAGTTATAATTCCCTTTTATCCCTGATATTATTCGTCTCTTTCGTTGACATGAGCTGTGGAGACTTCGTCCCAGACACGAACCTCGAATGAAAGGACAGTTCGAACCAAAATTCTGCCAGAATGGAAAGTCACTTCGGAATTTGCTGCATAGACATAGGAGCGTAGTTATTATTATGCTACACTGCCCCCCTCTTAGACGTGTTCGTCCCGAACAAGTGTATCCTCATTTCGGCCATTGTATCGACTCAGTCGGTCCACATGAACCACTTTCATTTTGGCCCTCGGTCCTCGCTGGATGCGGTAGACAACATCGTTGATGCGGGTTACTATTCTGTAGGGACCTTCCCAGTTCCGCTGTAATTTAGGTGATTTCCCCTTTTGGCGATGGGGATTATACAGCCACACCAGATCTCCTTCCTGGAATCCTGACGTTGTTGCCTTGGCATCATACCTGGTCTTCATGCGGTCGCTCGTCATCTCAATCTGGCTTCTGGTCCTTTGGTGTATGTCCCTAAGCCTTTCCCTAAGGTCCGCCACGTACTCTTCTTCATTTCTGGGCTCATTGGTAGGAGATCCAAATTTCACCTCACTGGGTAAACGAGCTATTCCACCAAATAAGATTTCGAACGGCGTATGTCGAGTAGTGCTATGCACGGCACTTCTATAGGCCATCAAAAACAAGGGAATCTGCCGGTCCCAATCCCGTTGGTAGTCACCTACGACCTTCGAGAGATGTTCGTCCAAAGTCCTATTGAAACGCTCCACCATACCGTCCGACTGTGGATGAAGCGGGGTTGTCCTTGTCTTTTTGATTCCGAGTAGTTGACACATCTCTTGGAAGATTCTTGACTCGAAGTTCCGCCCTTGGTCAGAATGCAATTCCAAGGGCACACCGAATCTGCTAACCCAATTGTAGACGATCAGCTCCGCCACGGTTCTGGCTTCCTGGTTAGGGATCGGAAACGCTTCCGGCCACTTACTGAAGTAGTCCATCACTACGAGGATATACCGATTACCATTGTCGGTTTCCGGAAAGGGCCCTGCGATGTCAATGGCGATTCGTTCGAAAGGTGCTCCCACGTTGTATTGGTGCATCTTACCTCGAGTTTTGATTCTCGGACCCTTGCTAGCTGCACACACGTCGCATTTTCTGCACCAGTCTTCGATATCTTCCTTCGCTTTTAACCAATAAAAACGTTCTCGTACCTTTTCTAGCGTCTTATTCACTCCCAAGTGGCCTCCGGTCGCCCCGCTATGCATTTCCTGTAACACCTCCTTGACCCTCGTCCGCGGTACGACAAGCTGCATTACAAACGACTTTCCGTCGGAGGATTCCCATTTTCTTCTCAGAACACCTTCTTGGACATGGAGGGAGTCCCACTGCGCAAAATATGCCTTTAAGGTCGGGCTTCTGTGAGAGATGTCCTGATGATCCGGTTTCTCCATGTTCTCCTTCCAGACCAGAATCGGCTCGATATCCGGGTCTTCCTTCTGAGCGTTCCGGATCTCATCTACGCTCCAGCCGGCGATAGGTTCGGCTCTCATTCTTTGGATGGAAACCAGCTCCCGTTCTTCCTGACGCGCACAATGTTTACAATCCGTTCTGCATGGTCTCCGGGACAGTGCATCCGCATTAGAGTGGAGTTTTCCTTTACGATGCTGTATTTCGTAGTCGTAGATTTGCAGCCTTTCGATCCATCTTGCGACCTGACCCTCAGGACTCTTGAACTGTAATAGCCATTTTAAGGCTGCATGGTCTGTGCGAAGAACGAACTTCCTCCCGTAGAGGTATTTGTGAAAATGCTTCGTAGCCAAGATCAAAGCTAGAAGTTCCCGCCTTGTCACGCAGTAGTTCCTTTCTGGCTTAGAGAGCACCTTGCTGAAGTACGCAACCACCTTCTCTTGGCCGTCATGCACCTGGGAGAGTACGGCTCCTACCCCGACATTACTGGCATCTGCATCCACAACGAACGTTTCCCCGGGAGTGGGGTAAGCCAGTATCGGGGCATCGCATAGCCGTTGTTTAAGTGCCTTGAAGCTCTTCTCGCACTCAATTGACCATTTGAATTGTTTTCCCTTTTCCGTCAACTGGTGCAGGTTCTTTGCGATCCCGGCAAAATCCTTCACGAACCGTCTGTAGTAGGTGGCTAGGCCCAGGAAGCTCCTTAGTTGGTGTTTGTCTTTGGGGACTGGCCAGTTTTTCACCGCTTCGACCTTCTCTGGATCGGTTCTCACTCCTTTCGCTGAAATTATGTGTCCCAGGTACTTGACTTCCGCTCTAAACAGGGCGCACTTCTTGGGGTTGAGCTTCAGGTGGGCACTTCGAAGCCTTTGAAACACATCCCTTAGATTGTCTCGGTGTTGCGCAAACGTTTTTCCTACGACGATGACATCATCCAAGTATACCAAACAGGTTTTCCATGTTAACTCTTGCAGGACACATTCCATCAATCGCTCGAAAGTCGCCGGAGCATTGCACAGCCCGAATGGCATTACCGTGAATTGCCATAGCCCATTTCCTGCGGTGAAGGCGGTTTTCTCCCGGTCTTCTGGATGGATCTGTACCTGCCAGTAGCCACTCTTCAAGTCGAGAGTGGAAAACCATCGGGCTCCTGATAGTGTGTCTAGCGTGTCGTCAATCCGTGGCAGAGGGTAGCTGTCTTTCTTGGTGACGTAATTGAGCTGCCGATAGTCCACGCAGAACCGCGTGCTGCCATCTTTCTTCTTAACCAGTACAACCGGTGATGCCCACGGACTTTTGGACCTTTCAATCACACCTTCTTTCTCCATTGCCGACACCATCTCTGCAACTTCTGTCTGCTTTGCCAATGGAAGGCGCCTAGCAGGCTGACGAATTGGTCTAGTATCACCAGTGTCTATTCGATGTTGTACCAGGTGTGTTCGGCCGTATTCTCCGTCCTGTGAGGCAAATACATCAGCGTACTCATTGATAAGATTCTCTGCCATAGTTCGCTGCTCCTGATTCAGCTCACTGGACTGGAGAATCGTCTCTCTCGTTTCCGCTGTCCAAGGTGATGGGAGAGGTTTTGGAGCATCACGTTCAGATATTGTTGCGACGGCGGTAATCGGCGTGCATTTTCCAGTCACCTCCCCTCGCCTTAGTTTGACAGTGTGTGGTCTTGCGTTCAAAACCCTCACTGGAACCATGGTGTTCTTGGGTTCGACTAACGTCTTTCCCACGATGTAGTCTTGAGAATTCTTCTCTGGGTCTGGTTCTACTATGTAGAATCGGTGGCTCCCAAGATCACCTTCCAGCTTCGTCCAAATGATTGTCTCTGAAGACGGCGGCAAAACTTCGTCTTTGCTGATGACTGTCCTGAGAGTTACGGCATTCTCGTTTCCGTACACCATCGGAATCTCCACATTTCGATACCTTAGTACTTGCATCCCGATGTCCAAGATTACTTCATTTGCTTTCATGAAGTCTACTCCGATGATGCACTCGTCGCATATATCTGCCACCAGAAACGCATGGGAGAACGTCAGTCCTGCCAGAGTAATCGTAAGACGAACTTCTCCAAATACCTTCGCCATTTCCCCTGTTGCAGTCTTCAGGCAGTAGCTGTTGGTGTTGTGCAGCCAGGAGCTTTTGACGATATCTCTTCTTACAATGGAGGCAGTGGCACCTGTGTCGATGGTGGCTACGCACTTCTTCTCGTTGATTAGTGCCTCCACTGTCAGGCTCTTGTTACCCCGTTTGGTTTGCGAAACTTGAATGGTGGTCCTGGGGGCCTCGATTCCAGTAACCAACTTCTGCCCCGCGAAGTTGGTCCTTACGCATCTCCCGACTGCTGGTTTTGGGAAGTCTGACCGACAGGATGCTTCCTCTCTGCTTCTCCTACTTCCGCAATGTGGACAATTTCCTCGTCTAGGTGCACTTCTGCACTGCCGTTGTAGGTGTCCGGTTTGGTTGCAATTCCAGCAACGGATTTGACTTCCGCGAGCTTTGACGGCTGTTCTCTGGCATGAGCATTCCACGACGGACATTTCCCTGACACGGTGTATTCCCTGGTATGCTTGGTCCGCAGCCTTCATTGACAAAGCGAATGCCAATGCCTCGGGGAGTGTTCGCTTTTCAGCCATCCTTACAGCCATTTGCAGTTGTCTGTCCTCTATGGCCTGAATAAAAGCTTCCACCGCCATTTCGTTGATAAGCTCCTCACCGGCTTTAGGGTATGAAAGATGGGCTAGTCGCTCTATATCCGCTTGCAACTGTTGGAGCGTTTCCCCCCTTTTCTGGACTCGACTACGCAGCTGAACCCTGTACACCTGCTGCATGTGTTCATCCCCAAACCGCATCTCGATAGCCTGAACCAGAGAGTCGTAGTTCTGCTGTTTATCTTCCGGGATGGTCTGCAAGAGCTCCGCAGCTGGACCCCTCAGTGCAAGTGTGAGTGCAATGGACTTCTCTTCATCGTCCCAGCTATTGGTCATTGCGGCCGCTTCGAATTGCCTTTTATAAATTGGCCATGATGTTTGACCATCGAAGATAGGAGGCTGCATCTCCTTTCTTCTTAGACCGTCAGTGGAATATTCCCGTGCTTTCTGTCTCTTCACGTTGCTGAGCTCCTTAGCAAGATTTTCGACTTGCTTTCCTACTATCTCGAATTGCGTATCCACTTTTTCAAACTGAGTCTCTATTTTCCCGAACTGAGTTTCATGTTTCTCAAAATTTTCATCGAATCTAGTTTCGACTTTTTCGAGTTGCGTCTCGACCTTCTCGATTTTCTCTTCGATCACTTCGAATTTGGATTCCAAGTTCTTGTTTTGCTCATCAAGTTTACTTTCCGGAGCATCTAGAGAATTCTTTTGTTCATCCATTGCTTTCTTTTGTTCATCCAACTTAAGTTCTAGAGAATTCCTTTGGTCGCCCATTGCTTTCTTTTGTTCGTCCATAGCTTTTTTTTGTTCATCCATTGCTTTCTTTTGTTCATCCAGCTTAAGTTCTAGAGAATTCTTCTGGTCGTCCATTGCTTTCTTTTGTTCGTCCAGCTTAAGTTCTATAGAATTCTTTTGGTCATCGAGCTTATGACTTTGATCTTCTATTGCTTTCTTTTGTTCGTCCATGACTAACTTAAGTTGCAGGAGCAGACTTGTTATACCCGGGTCGGCTACTGTACTTGCTGGTTCCTCTTCCACGTCAAACTCTATGTCATGCGGATTTTCACCTTCCTGCGTTACTGCTTCTTCCAGACGAATCAGTAGGGCATCTTTTCCCCCAGTTGTGTCGAGATTCCGCTTACTGAGTTCTGCCTTTAGTTGAATTATAGTTAGTTTTCCCAATTTGCGACCCATTTTGCGCAACTAATTAACTCAACACAGAAATCGTTTTTTTTTTTTTTTTTTTTTTCTTGTGCAATTTCACACCACGGAAATAGTTATTCACAGAATAAGTTTTATCCCAGCTTCTGACACCAATGTAATATGCGAGCTACGGCTCGAGTAGATAAAACGATATTCTGTGAAATTTATTTCTTTATTTTCTAGTCTATAGAACAATTCAAGTTCACACTATACTATTCTTCGCCAATTCTTTTCTTACAAGGTCTCTTTCCTCTCAAATCACTTTATCTCCTTTCAATTACTTAATTCACAAATCCAAACTAATTACTTTTTCTTGTTTACTCTCCACTTTCAATTTATCACCAAATTACAACTTCGCCCATTATCACTTTTCCAATCTCTTCGCCACGGTTCTAAACCAACTGTCTGTTTTTTTGATCGCCATCTGTCCTTATATAGCAGAAGTTTCTGATAGCCAGAAACTTCTAGCAAATTCTTCGACCACTGGAACAAGAGAAATAATTCTTGCAGTTATAATTCCCTTTTATCCCTGATATTATTCGTCTCTTTCGTTGACATGAGCTGTGGAGACTTCGTCCCAGACACAAACCTCGAATGAAAGGACAGTTCGAACCAAAATTCTGCCAGAATGGAAAGTCACTTCGGAATTTGCTGCATAGACATAGGAGCGTAGTTATTATTATGCTATAATATGATGGCGCTGAGATTCTTTACATTTCTTCGCCCACTTTTTTGGGGGCGTTTTCTTAAAAAAAAAAAAAAACACATTGCTGTTTCAAAGCGGCTAAGCGATGATTATTAAGTGTTATTGTGAATATCCCACCAGAATCCATGAACTTCGGTTACAAAAAGTTTTGTATTAAATTTTTTTAAAAATCGCGGAAATATCCTCTGTATAGAAAGATATCGTTACATCTGTTTTAAAAATTTCGCAACGAAACCCTCACTTTATTAGGGGTGAGTTAAAAAATGGGGGATATGGTATCATACGATCCGTTCTAGATGGATTGCAGCTTTCCTGTATGTTTTTAATTTATATTAGTGATATTTAAAAGTCATTATCGCAAGCACAAGCGTCGCTCTTTGCAGACGATACGTTAATTTAACTTGCTAGAGAAAATGTTAAGTTGTGCTAAACCGTAATGCAAAATGAAGCAAATCGTTTGAATATTTGACTATGTAAAAATAAACTGAAACTTAATGCGAGCAAGACTAAATGCATGCGTATAGAAGGTAGCAATTGGAAACTTAATAACATACTTAGAAGGGTGCATTGATGATATAAGTAGATGTAATGAACATATAGGTTTTCTTTAAAGAATTCGAGGACATCTTTCATTGAGTTGTGCTTTAACGGCATATAACACTATTATCCCACATAATTTTATTTATGGCTTATCTATTATACCTATATTATATCTGCAATAGTGAAAGCCAAAACAGGTTACAAACTTTGCAAAATAATACAATGAGATATGTATATATTGAAGTGTGATTATAGTACACCGATACGAAAACTGTTGAAAACGTTAAAATGGTTAAGTGTTTCACAACGATTGAAACTCAATGCGCTATTAATGATGTTTAAGAATAAACTAAATTTATATTCAGTTTACTTACAGCATAATTTTGATAACATAATAAAGGATAGATATAATTTGAGGAATGCAATACGAGATCAACTACTTTGTTAAAAGGTAATTTTGTATAATACTTTTAGTAATAAGTTATTTATTAAGATTAAGAGTTACTAATAACTGATAAAAACTCAAAAAATATATATTACCGTAGTAAATGTGTTCAGTGGACCACAGTGCACACATTGTTAAAAGTGTGCTCAAGCTAATTTTGGCTTATTATTATGAAATTATGGAACGTTATTTTTTATAAACAGAATATTCCCAGAAAAATGTATTCCCTTCAAATTAGGTGTAGCATTGTTCTTTTTTGTTGATTTTATAATATGCCAATATTTCATTTTAGAGACTTTGAGTTCCGGAAGCACTCCTTTAGGTTCAAGTACTTAAATTACTGGTTAAGTGTGAGGTATTCTGAACGGGAGACTCAGGTTCGAGTCACAGAAAAACGGACCCAACTCCCGCTTCCTGCAAACTACAAGATCACTACAGGGTGATAGGAACTAAAAACAGCCATACTCAAAAGCAATTATATCTGTCTATTGTGGCGTTCTGTCCAAGACGCCGTTGTTGGGTGTCCTTTTTGTAGACAGCATATATTTTGTTTTGCTTTCATTGACCGCTAAACCCATCTTTGTTGCCTCCAAAATATTGCTTTAACAATATATGTGCACACACGGAAAAAAGTATTCTTTGTTTTAAGCTGTATTTGGTTTTCGCCAAACTAATACTCGGCCGTCGTTGCAAAAAATATTGAATTTACTTTCATCGAAAATGACTACTTTACTCCAGATGCCCATAACTTGGTTGATATATGATTTCGCAAAGTCAATATGTT
Organism: Pocota personata; assembly: GCA_963082735.1. NCBI lineage: Eukaryota > Metazoa > Arthropoda > Insecta > Diptera > Syrphidae > Pocota > Pocota personata. The sequence goes on from OY720429.1 coordinate 212,410,224, forward strand.
TGTGTTGGTTAACTTTATTAATATATGATTTTTGCCTGGGGATTTGATTTAAACATTACAAGTATTATCCATGAAATTCGAACTACGACAAATGAGCAGATCAATTTCAAATTATAGAGATATCCAAATCAGCATGAAGCAGAAGTTAGGAAACAAATGATAGAAATAGAAGCTCAAGGCATAATAAGGAAAAGTAACAGTAGGTACAGTTCACTGATTATAATAATCCCAAAGAAAAAAGACAACTGAGGTGTATAGGTACATACATTTCGAATTGTGGTATATTACAAGTGACAATTAACTATAAGTACCCACTTCCTCATATAGACAGTATATTGGACAATTTATAATATTTTACGTCATTGGATTTAGCAAAGGGGTATTACCAGGTTTTGTTGGCCGAAAAGGACATCGAAAAAACGGCATTTGTTACACCATCTAGACTATATTAATAAGTACATACATATATGCGGATGAAGATACAATCTGATAAATCGTGAGAAAAGAGAACAATTTTTCTTACTAAAGAAATGATTAAACTAAATCCTGTTAAAATAGAATATATAATGCGAATTGAATTACCTAAAACAGAAAATCAACTCAAAAGTTTCTTAGGGCTGGCAGGGTTTTACAGAAAATTTATCAGAGACTATGCCAAAGTAGCACACCCTTTAATAAGATATTTAAAAAAAAAAATGTAAAAATTAATATCAATGATCTTCATCATCACAATATTAATGGTCTTCATAACGGACCATGAATCGATAAAGTACTTAAATTCGAAGTATAAAGGGAAAGAATTTTTCCAACGAAACCAAAGGAGGGTTCTAAAGTTACAAGATTATAGTTATGAGATTAAGTATCTTAAAGGCAAGAAAAATAAAGTGGCCGGTTGTCTAAGTAGTAGGTTGAAAAATACTCCTCAAATAAATGCAAAAAACAAAAGTGAATCCAATATGGACCTGTCTGGTACAATGCATTCAGTTGAAGAACAATTGCAAGAACATATATTATATGTACAAAAGAGTAGATAGTTAATATATAAAAGTCACAGATAATTCTAACTTAAAGCACAAGTAAGGAAATAGAGATAATATATGGAAGACAAATTATACAGATTAATCCACAACATGAAGAACTGGTCATTAAAGCAAATTGGACGACAGAAAATATAACAAAGTAAAGGGTGTCCCAAAACACACGCAAGAAGTAATTTTGATAGAATATATAGAAAATAAAAAATTACGTTACAGTAGAAAAATATTAGAATATCAAATTTCTGTATTGTATAATGTGTGCTAGCAAACCTATTGTAAATTATAGAACACAACAAATATCTATCTATCGATCTAATTAAAACTTATGTATGGAACAGCATATCGGGTAAATGGCCTCCACGGCTTTGCTGGCACATACGCACTCTTTTGGCGAAATTTTCTATGACCGTTTTGCATAAATGTGGCTGAATTTCGTTGATACAGCGCTCAATTCGCTCCTTCAAGGGGTGGGTGGTCGTGGGCTTGTTAACATAAACCTTAAACTTCAAAAAATCCAAAGAAAAAAGTCCAACGGCGTTAAATCCCATGATCTGGTGGGCCAATTCTGATCACCAAAACGGGAAATTACACGACCAGGAAATGACTCATGCAGTAATTGAATTGTTTCTCGGGCCGTATGGCATGTAGCACCTTCTTGTTGAAACCCCGTGTCATCCACATCCATGTCTTGCAATTTAGGCACACAAAACTGGATTATCATGTCGCGATAGAGAGCACCATTAACTGTTATTGCCTGACCAGCCGCATTTTCAAAGAAGAATTATCCGATGTTGTTGTTCCATAATCCATTCAACGAATTCCCTTCGCTGTGCGTTGTCAGTTCTTCAGTCAATTGCACTTTGTATGTTATGATGACGCAGATGTTTCATGAGAATACTTTGTAGAGAGCTTCTCAAAACGTCCAATTCTTGTCTACGATGCCGAATTGATGTTCCTGGACTCTCAACAACACTCTCATGAACTGCTTCTGACTTGTTGAAGAGAGGCCAGAGTGTCTAAGATCACTAATTGATCCAGTCTCCCTGCATTTTTGAATTAATCTCTTCACAGTTGATGAAGTTTAATCACTATTCCGCCCATATTTGGTACGAAAATTGCAAACTGTGGCTGCCAAACTTCCATTATTTTTAAAATATTGCTCAATAGCGAAAACGCGTTGTTCTTTCGTGTAGCACTCCATTTTTAATAACCCTGAACTGTCGCTACCACGCTGTCTTTTTTTTTCGTTGGTAACACTTTACCGCACAAATGGCGCAAAATTCAAATCTTGGGTGAATTTTGGGACACCCTTTACAACAATTTATTATAGAACTATTTTCAGGCGATCAAAGATTATAATTCAGAAAAGCAACGAAAAGAGTTCAAGAAATAGAAAACGAAGAAGAGTGTCATAAACAAATATAATTGTATCATACAGGAGAAATATTATACAGCGGCATAAACGAACCATACAAGACATTGAAAGATAAGGTTTATTATCCAAAGTTGCAATAACATACATATATAACTTGTTGTTAATAACTGTGGAAAATACCAGGGAATAGAGTATAACAGAAATCCAATCAAACCACTCTTGAATATAATAGAAACAGAAAATAAAAAAAAATAAATTATATCGTACATATAGATATTTTCCATTATACAATAAAAAAACAAGCTTTCGTTACCATTATAGACAAACTTACAAAATTCGCCGTTGCGCATTTAATAAATGACAGAAACTGGGTTAAGAAGATTGCTATATTAGAAGATTACCTAGCAAAATTTGATCAACCAATGAAAATTATAATGGATAATGAATTTAAATCGGAACAAGTTAGATAATATGTACAGGCAAAATGAATGGAAATACATTGGACAAAGCCCAATAGTCATACGGGGAATTCTGATGTCGAAAGACTACATCCCACTCAAACAAAGAAGATGCAGGCAATAGAACAAAAGATGCAGAAAGCAATAGGAAATTACAGTGATAGATATCAAACACAAGATTACACAAAGAAATAATAGAGTCAAAGAAAATTACGTTGAAACTAGAAATGAACTGTATATTAAAAACTATAAGAGAGTCAAGCATAAAGATGAACCATATTTTGGGAAGTTTCAATTAAAAAACGTGCATTTATCTAATATTAGAAGATATCCACAATTTTCAGGTAATAATTATATTCCTAACGATTAGGAGAAGCACAGTACAGGGGTTACCGCAGGTACATTCTATACGGGAAGAAAACGGGAAATAGCTAATAACACTGATACAATCTAACATATGTATAATAAATCCATCTAAAATCATTAGTGTTTTAGATCAATTAGGCCTAAACCTAGCACATTTAAAATTAAAAGATTCAGTTGTATTTTATTCAGATATTAAGTTAGTAAAAACTAAACTAAGCACGATAAATAAATCAAATAGACAAAAAAGGGTTTATTAAATATTATTATATTCAATATAGTAGGCAGAGCTCAAAACTGAGTATTCGGAACAATGGATGACACTGATCGATAAGAAATAACGGATCATTACAGGAAATATATTAAAATAAACGACCATTTCAACAAGACATGATTTAAAAATACTGTCACCGACTATCCTCCTAGCCGATAAGATCGTTTCTCTGTTGTGTTCTAATCCCTCTCTCTCTTCAACATCGGTTATATCCCGCTACTTCGATACCATACCTTATTTCTTTCTTCATTTCATACAAGTTGGAAAGCAAAAAAAAAAAACTAAGCAAGTGATTGGTGTGGTTGCCATGGCCCCTGGGCCAACTAATCTATCGGGTAATAGGTTTAGCGGACTAAATTTAGACCCGTTGGCCGAACCCAAATCTAAAAAAAGAAAAAGCCCAACATTTTCTCTCATTGAACTGAATGAATCCATGACAGTGAATACTACGTCTTCCAACCAAAAATTTATAATTATCTCCCCAGCATATTCCTTCTTAAAAAGGCAATGGATGCAATAAGTGCCGCGTACGAATTCATTACGCCATTATGCGTAGGAAACCTGCTAATGCTGGTGAAGTGCCCAAAAATTGTCCAACTCTTCCTCTCCAAAAACAAATTATATAACTTTTGTCTCTGATCTCTGTTCAACTTCACACCAATCTGAACTCATCAAAAGGTGTGGTATACGCTTCTTGCCTTATAAACGTTCCCGAACAAGAAATTATAACCGAGATGAAATCCCAACGAGTGATCGACGTGTACAAATTTAAAAAAAAAAAACCGAAGACGGCAAATAGCGCACAACCACCAAATACAGTGAACGTTGGTTGGTATAACCTTAAAGTCGACGAATATTTCCCGAACCCCAAGCGTTGACGCAACTGTTAGTTGCTGGGGCACACCACCAAGCGGTGCACTGGAAACCCTTCATGCGTAACTTGCAATAGAACTCCGCATGCCTCGCGAATTGCGAATGTGTGTCATGTGCCAACTGCGCAGAAGAACATCCATCATCCCCCAAGCAATGCAAACTTTATTTGCAAGAAAAATAAATTCTTAAAATCAAAACAGTAAAAAAAATGCAGTCTAAGCGAAGCCAAACAAATTTACAGAAATCAAAATCCGATTCCCGTTTTATTTTCAGCTTACTCTCAAGTCGTAAGAAATTCAGCTCCCCAAGAATACACACAAACCAACACATAACATTTCTGATCAAAACAATGAGCCCCCAGAATTTCATCAATGATCATCAATTGTTCAACATTCAAACTTAACCAACTCAAATACCTCACAACACAACCAGATTAGAAACGTAAATAAGTGTCCCACATTAATGTTCTCCAATGGAACATTAAGGGATTTTTTAATAATTACCATGAGCTAGAATTGCTTATCAATGAACTCAAACCATCTATCATTTCACTTCAAGAAACTCACATTAAACATACCTTCCAACCAGTTACACAGCGAAAATACTCATCTTATTTCCACATTCTAACTTCCAATACTACTTCAAAACATGGCACAGCCCTTCTAGCACATAAATCCTTATTTTGCTGTTGGATTTGGGCCTACATCCGTATAAGATTGTGTTGACGAAAAAATTGAACCCAGACGACCATAGACAACGCCGTGAGTTCGCTAATTGGGCGCTGGAAATGTTGGCCGGAGATCCGGATTTTGGCCAAAAAACCATCTTCTCGGACGAGGCCCATTTTTGGTTCAGCGGCTATGTCAACAAGCAAAATTGCCATTATTGGAGCAACCACAATCCACAAGTGTTCGACCAAGCATCAATGCATCCACAAAGATTGACTATTTGGTGCGGTTTATGGCACGGCGACATCGTCGGACCTTATTTCTTTCGAAATGAGGAAGGAGATACCGTTATCATCAATGGTCCTCGGTATAGAGAGATGTTAACCGACTTTATGTGGCCAGAGCTCAACAACATCGATATATCCGAACTGTGGTTCCAACAAGACGGCGCTACATGCCATACAAACGACGCAACGCTCGACGTGGTGAAGGAGAAATTTGGTCATCTAACGGCGAGCGTTCATTAATTGGCCGCCGCGATCATGAGACTTGACACCCCTCGATTATTTTCTCTGGGGCTACGTCAAGTCCTTAGTCTGCGTTAACAAGCCATCCACTTTGGACGAGCTCGAGGCCAACATTCGAGACGCTATTGCCGGAATAAGCGAGTCATCAAAAATTGGACCGACCGCTTGAAGCACTGCCAGCGAAACCCAGGCGGCCATTTACCACCGTTGTTGTTTTATTTAAATTTCTTTTCCTATCGTTCTTATCTGGACACCCTATAGATACTAACCAAGTTGCTTTTGGAAAGGTCGTAGCACGGTCGATGCTCTTCTGCACCTGGATGAGTTTATCTCCATACGAAATCACGCTTCGATTCTGACCGTAGACTTTGAGAAGACATTTGATAGAATTGGCATCCACGTCATAATTATATTATATATCAATATTCCCTATAGAATGCTAAGAAATTATGTAAGAGGGTCGGCCACACCAACATTGCACGCAAACACTTAATAACGAAGGAACCACCACCCCTATGTTACTTCTGCCAGTTACTTCTGCCAGTTACTTCTGAAGCCAAGCCACAATTTACAGTTTGTCACCTACTAGAATGCAACGAAGCCAACAAAATTTTCAAACAAATATCTGGAAAAAAAAACTCTTTAAACTTCTAAGGGAAATTTCTGAAAAAAATATGAAGTTGTACATCAAATTTTGTTAGTTCTTAAACTGGAAGATAACACCTAAGTTTGTATAAAGCCGAAAGCCCTGGTAGCGAGTGCTTATCTATTTATATGTAAATTATTACATGTCAGTAAAGTTATAATAAAAATAATAATATTGATAGAAAACGAAAGAAAGAAAATTATAGAATCATATTGTACAACACTACGAACAACATACTCGTAGTGGATCAAGAAACCAAATTAAGATATTTAGAAAACAAAGCTAATCAAATACTATAGCGACATAATGGCAATATAATGGCAACTAAAAACAATTTAATTCATCCGAGTATGTTAACAATAGACGAGTTACGACTATTATACTATAGATTTTCATAAATTAAAACTTTTAAAAGCTGGAATAATGGAATACATATAAGAATGATTGTTTGATATTTGCAATAAAAATATCAGTAAGTTATGTCGTAGCAGAATTACATATGATTAAACCAATACCAAACTGAAAAAAAATACAAATTAATGAACTAGACTAATTACTTGCTGAAATAGAAAATTGTATTTTACAAAAAACATGCACTTTATTAGTATATAATAATGTAACCAGAATTGAAGAAATAGAAACCATTTAATTAATTTTGATAATTGTACCGTAATTTCATAACAAAAAAATTACTGTATCTGATAAATACTGCCACTCATGAAATAATATAAAAGATATGTTTGTAAAGTCTATCACTTTTGAACAAATTATCATAGATACTGTAAAAAATTTAGAACATATTAAAGAATTACGATATCACAAAATGTATGTGCGGTACTAATATAAGCCTAGTAGTAGTATTAAAAGTTAGTATATCAGGTGTAGCCTTATTTATATATTGTAAGACTAAGAGACAAAAAATCAACATAGTCAATAGTCATAGCGGGCAGGAGTTACATACTCCGATATCATAGAAAGAAATGATGACTCGAAGCTCACCATTGATCTCCGAACTTATAAAATCAAGCAAAAAGCAAAATCGCTTGCTCGGTAATTGATATGTCGGTCATTCGCACAACAAAGTATGTACTGAGTGTTGATCGGGAAAACAAAAGAGAATTAAAAATATGAATTGGATAAAAAAGGGAGTCTGTTTTTAGAAGTGAATGAATAAAGTTCTCCTTTAAATAACGTTAAGGGTTGTTTTCTTTCATTGAAAAAAAATGTATCCCTTCAATTCCATCTATCTGTTTGGATGTGCCGCATACTAAACGGCTGGATGCATTTGCGAGCATCTAACTTACTGCGAAAATTTATATTCTAGATCCGGACAATATAGGAAATGATTCGTTTCAAGAAATTACCGGCTTTAACACTGCATGTAACCGCTTCATCTGGGCAAATAATCGGAACTTTCCTTTGCATTGGTTTCATTGGTTCCCTGCGAAAATTATTGGATTTTTGATAAAAGGCTGCCACAAGCCGTTTGGTGCGAAAGACATTATTTGATAAAATCATTGCCATGTTCACAAATTAGAATTTATACTCTGAAATTGAAAATAATTTTTTCAATGGCTTTCTATTAAAACTGCATTTAATGAAATAGACTTACGAACAAATTTTGAGTACACTTTAAAGCTTTATTTTTTTTTTGAATTTCAAACGTAAAGTTCGAGTGACTGTTTGCTTAAAAACTTTGCTTAAACATAAGGTGAATTTGAGCAGCGGAAAGTATCATATACGAGATCGCATATTAGATGTCGGACATACGATTTCTAGTACATAGTTATCACATGTATCCGACGTCGGATATCCTGCTCGAGGTGTATAACGTTCACATGTTTCCAGCGTCGACAATATGCCATTACAGACGTTAAATACATATTCCTTAGAATGCCCGCATAGGGCCAGTAAGTTAGTTAAGCTAGTTTTAGGCATTTTTGTCTAGCATGTAAGTATAAATGAATTAAAATTAATAAAAAGCTATAATATATATATATATATATAATATAATATAATAAAAATATCTTGTATGATTCAAATCGATTTTGATGATTTTCAGATGGACCTCTATACCCATTAAAAGCCACTTTCAAACTTTTAGAGAAGTCATAAAATGTCCTGTCAAAATTAGAAAACCTGTTAGTCTATGAACATATCCATATCTTTGGGGAATTTCTCGTACGAGAAAGCTTAGGCTTTTTTTAACATTTCATCAATTTGTACATACATATTTCTAGTCTTGTCGAGAGGGAACGTTCCGAATTTGTAGAAGTGAGCGAGGCGGTGAAGAAAGTAAACAAAAGAGTGGCAGTCTGACCAGATAACATTTCTTCCAAATTTTGGGTAAAAAAGAACGCCGTCGGATTTGAGTGGCTCACAAAACTGCTCAATAAAATGACAAGAGGTCAACCAATGCCAAATCAGTGGAAAGTAACTTCCTTATCCGGGTCTACAAATGCAAAGGCGACGCGCGCGAATGCAATATGTAACTACCACTCGATTAAACTAATATCGAATACAATGAAGATCACAATCAATGCGGATTTCTTGAAAGCAAGTAAACCGTTGACGCAATCTAAAGTCTAAGGATCCTGATGGAGAATCACCGGGATGCTTCAAAGGATCTGCATATGGTTTTCATCGGCCTCGGGAAAGTTTTAGAAGAATTCCTGGAGATCTCATATCACAGATTAATTTGAAACATGTTCGAGAATGCGAGAACCACAGTGAGGTGAGCGTTAGGAATATTCAAGGAATTTCCGATCAATTTCGGCGTGCACCAGGGTAGCGTCCTTAGCTCTTTCCTCTTTAACGTGGTCTTGGGTTATTTGTTGAAAGATAACATCGAACGGACATACATAAACTCGATGTTATTTGCGAACGTTGCAGTTACTGCAAGCAGACAAAATGCGCTTAATAAATAGAGGGTTGCCCTGGAAGAAAACGGATTCAGAATCAGTCGTTCAAAGACTGAACATTTAATTTGTTTGTTCTCCGACCCACTAAGGCCTGCACCACATATTCCAAAGTGTCCAAATTTCAAATATCTCAATATTCCATTACAAACCAAGAAGTGAACTCTGGCGACGACGTAAAGCATAGAGTGAGCGTAGGATGGATAAAATAGCGAGAAAACTAGAGAATTCCTTGCGACAGAAAAATGCCGCTCAATTTGAAAGGAACACTTTACACTGCCTGGTCCGCTTCAACAAACGATTCGCAATGCTTGAATAAGCCAAGAGTTATAGTGGAGATGAAACTGTTAAGAACGTCGGCAGGTTTCCCGTATTCAAGGGAGTCTTCACGTTAAAAAGCCAATCGTTGGAAAGCTCCAATCAGACAAGATCAGTTGGTATTGCCACATGTAAAAACGATGACAGGAAAGCCCAGTAAGAAAGTGTAGTCGAACCCAGAATAATTTTTAATTAATAACCCAAAACTTGTTAACTACACTGTATCTGGTGTATTCTAACTCCGTCTATGCGTGTTAGTCTAAGTCTGGCCACCTAATCGTCTGATTTACCCGAAATGTCTTCACATCTGTAATTACCCGTTTTGTTATCAATCTGTTTGATCTTAGCTTACATATTTGTGATGCATTACATTGTACAGAAGTCAGTAAATAAATGATCTCAAAACGAATTGGACATTTAATTTTCATTGCTCCCCCTACAAAAGGCACTATTAATTGAAGTCCCAACGAATAAAAATAGATCGCACAAATGATAAAAGAACAATTCCTTCGCAGTCACTCGGGCTGTGGCCCCAGCTTTTTTTTGAGGTTTTCTGGGACAAGAACTTTCAATCTCCCTCTCAGTAATTGCGCAATGCAATGAGCCACAGCCCCCAGAGTTTGCCCTAAAATCATCAAAATCTGGTGGAGCAAGGGTAACTGCTAACTTCCTTCAAAAACGGTAATCAATCAATTTGTTTCGAATTTTACGCGTTAATAGGAGGAGGTAGGCATAGCTTATAACTCATAACTTTTTATCGGAAAATAGATTTTACATTTTCGAGTTCCTTTGATTTTTTTCATTTAAAATATCGCGTGTTCTGGGGGTACATTATGCCCCTAAAAGCCTCCCCAAACAAAATATTTTTTATATATTTTTTTCCGAATTATTTTCGGACATCACATATTATTTGCGTACAAAGTTACAAGCTTGTAACATACTTACTGACAGGCAGACACTGTGTTGAATCCATTAGTAGTATTACACATGGTGTTCTGGTACGGAAAACTAAAAATAAATTTTCACAAAAAAATCTGTCCGGAGCAGCGTCATTAAACAAAAATAAAATACGAGTAACACGTTGAGACGACGTTCTTTTTTACTGAATGCAAAAACTTTCTATTCCACAATGTTTTTAATCGAATGGTAATAGGTTAGGTTTTTTAAAAATTGTTTCCTCACAAATTCACAATGGCCCTTATGTCCCCGAGTGGACATGATGTGCCTTCATCTAATTATCCATCAGACACCCTTGCCAAAGTTAGGTTTTGCTCTGCCAAAGGCGGTTTTAAGGGTGGTTCTATCAGTAAAAAATCGTTAAGTTAAGTGTTAGGCGGGCCTCGCATAGTGAGTGTTCTGTACCGTTATTTTATAGACATATATCGTAATTTTGCTTCCTCATTAACCCGCAGAAAAAGAAAAATTATGATCGTTTTTGAAAGGTCAGCAGAAAGAAACTTTTTGTTTCATATCAGAAGATACAAGCTGGACGATTTTAGAACTTGGTTTTTAGAGGGAGTGAAACTGGTCTTAAAAACCGAAGTTGTATTGCCATTTGAGACAATAACCTTACTTGGAGAAGAAACTTAGAATACAGAATTGCCAAAGCCAGAGTGCGGAAGGCTTTTGGCGAGCACCCGAACAGCAACAATGAAAACAATCCTGAATATACTTTCTATTGAACTAGAGGTGAAAGAGTACTGGCTGCTCTTAGACACAAGATTCTGGGTCACTACAATGACCGGACTTCTAATGGGACATAAGTACAAAAGGCCTCTGGACATTTTACGTACAGGCAAACCATTCACAATGCTGGGTATAGAATGAGTATGTATTTGAATCTAGAGGCTCGAACTTTATAATGAGGATCAGTAGATCATGTACAGCTTTACATATTTGCGAAAAAAAAGGGTTCTGCAGTATGCATATTTAACGGATCACAGTATAAAGAGTTGCATGACGAAAATTGGTTAAATACACAGGAATCTTCGCGTACAGGAACAGGATTCAATCAATTTTCGTCAAATTTCGCAACTCTGGTCAAGTACGGGAATATATCTTATATTAAGTCAATATTTAGGTCTCCTTCATATGCGTCATTTTGATTATGTAAGTCGCTAATTTTTTTGATTCTCGATTTCGCTTAACGTAATTTTCCTAAAAGCATTTAAACTTTAACTTTTACTTCTATGTACGAGTATTTTTACTTCAGTTCCGCGTACGTATATGTATACTACATGACTTAAAAAGTATATCGGAAGATATTCAGGTGTTCAAAAACTGTGTTTTTTTTTAAGCTGATTAATTTTTAGTTTTAATTTTTAAAAATAAAAATCATGATCTTTAAAAATAAATATCGTGATCGGTTTTATATAGGTACACATTATTGATTTACATAAGGTACTTATTGAGAAGCATTGACCCTCACGAATAGGTTCGGTTTAGGTTTCGCTCTAAAAACTTAGTTTCTATCGGACACTAGTACCACTTGAGCAATATTAGATGAAAAATAGTATCATATAACAATGCTGACAAAATTCCTTTGTTTTTGAAAAAAGAAAAAAAAATATTATACTTATCATTTATCTATCATTCAGCTGTAGCGCCCCAAATTATATTTCAAACCAATAGATGTTTGATAGTGGTTTATACACTTGATGAACGCCACAGAATATGCTATAGATGTTCGCGAGCTCACAGCTGCTTAAAAATTATCTACATTGTACAGTGGAATAAAATACCATTGTATCCGAACAAAACTATTTATTTAAAAAAAATAGACTCGAAACATTTTATTGTTGAGTGCAATCAATGAGTAAATGCACTTTTTAAGCACTTTCCAGCGGCTGAAGAACTTTTTTGACTCTCGGAAATTACGCCTGGAAAAAAAGCCTAACAATTTTTCGCCAAATATTTTTGAAAAATACATCAGAATACTTGGAAATTGCGCAAATGGAAATTTGACCAAAAAAATATTGTTTTTGGGCTTAATTTCCAAATTATAATTTGGAAAAAACGCCAACAAATTTTGCTGACATTTTTTCGTTTTTTTTTTTTGTGCTTAGAAAAAGCCATAATTAGGCCGTGGCTTTTTTCCCCAATAATTTGTTTTGGCTCTTTCCAAATGAAAAAAATGTGGGCGTAATTTCCAGGAGGCACTTTTTTTCTTTTTTTCGGAAAGAAGCGTCCAGAATACTAGTGAAGCATCATTGTAAGTCTAACACAAGACCAGAGCTACAAGTGTGTAGATTTATAAATAACAGTTTCAGCTAATAGGAGTACAAGTACCCATCCGCATGAAAAAATAAATAAGAAACGCCTACATGAACAGAAAATAAAAAAAGTCATCAAATGCGAGTCGGTCCTCGCGTGTTTGGTGCTAAGAACCACTTAAAAGTTGCTGATGAAATCTTTAAATAATCTTTGTTAGCCGACCAACTCCAGAAAGTCCGATCAGATTTTGATGAAATGTGGTTTACCCGTCAGTAGTTTGAATCGAAAATTATAGAAATATATACAGAAAAAGAGGAAAGATATGAGGAGGTATAAAACATATTCAAAAACCACTTAACAGATTTTGGTGAGTTGAGCTAAGTTTTGAGTTAAGGCGGACATGTATCTGCATCTGATTGGAAATCATCGAAATCGAGTGGAGACGGGGTAATAAGTAATGGGGTGACTTTTGCCCCATGTATTCGAGTTTTTTTCATAAAGTGCTTGGGGCAAAAAGATCTATTAGAGTTTTCTCTTTAGCTCCTTATGACTTTACACACCCCCAATTTGTTCAGATTTTTTGCGTTAATAATTTTGGTGATGGAGAGGGGATACCACATTGGCCTTGGTCTTCGAGTATTTTTGTTCAATAAACTTTATCAGAAAAATATATTTTTTGCATATTCTTTGGAGGTTCAGCTTTCATTTGATATATCGCATGATGGGATTTTTTTTTTCTTGAGGAACATTATACCTCCGATGTTTGTGCAATAAAAGAAGTGGCACAGAACTTTGCACTTTACCACATAAAGATGATGGAAGAGTTAAATTCTCTATGCCGTTCTAGTTATTATCACCGTTTGACCTCGAAAAATGGCATAGTTAATTGGCATAGATAATTTCCAAAAAATAGGCAAATAACCTTAATAACTCAAACGTGTAGTCCGATATAGGACCTAATGTATAATCACATAGCGTATATTAATTTGGTACATACATATGTAGCTTGCAACATAGAGAAATACTAAAAGGCCTTAAATTTTGAGAGAGGATAATGAAATTTAATAAACAAATTTGAAAATTCACCTATAAACACGCCCACTTTATTACGAAGTTGAAAAAATGTCTTAATAAAATAGACGGTGTCTCTCCCTGGAAGTCATCTATACAATTTAAAAAACGTATATTAGCTTTTCGAAGGTATTAAGCCATTACAGTCATAATTGAACTATGTGATATCTACATATGTCTATATGTGGAAATAGGTTCTAATTAGTGAAATATCATTGAATTTCTGTCAAAAAATTCATAACCGTTCCGTTTCATGCGGATTGCAACTTTTTTAATGAACATTCGATGCCGAACTCAAGATCTGTGCTGCATTACGTAAGTACAAGAAATATAATGAATTACGTAAGTACAAGAAGTATAATTCGCAGAAGGCACCAGCGAAGAGGAGCAAATCCACATCTGCTCGGACAGCAAAGCATCAATTAGCGGAGTGTAAAATTAAATTGAACTTACTTTCCAGGCGCAATAGAGTTCGTCTTACATGGTGTACCGGGGCATGAAGGTGTACCGTGTAGCGAAAAGGCAGATGAACTGGCAAGGAAAGGAGCGAGTAACATAGAACTGAATCCTGAAAAGACAATAGGGGTCCCTCTCACAACTATTAACACGATAATCAATGAGAAGATACGAGAGGAGTTCAATAACTACTGGACGAATCTAGACACGTGTAAAGTGGCCAGATCTGTGGTAATAGAACCGAGTAACAAAACAGCAAAAAGAGCTTTCAACCCAAGCAGAACACAGTTGAGATTGATGGTGGAACTTTTAACAGGGCACATCAATCTCAATAAAAATTCGGTCAGACCCGGGCTAACTGATACAAAAATCTGTGCCAACTGTGAGGAGGAGGAGGAAGATATAGAACGCTTCTTCTGCCACTGCCCTGCAATAGCAAGGTTAAGACTGAAGATACTGGGATCAACAAGGATACTGGATCTAACATACCTCAGTAAAAATCGGTGAAATATTTGAGTTCGCTAGACGTTCAAGATGATTTCCCAATCACTATATGACATAGTCTCCATTTGATACTCCCCATGATCCCAATACCTACATCCCCTCTCAACGCATGATTCCCACATCACAGTACTATTCCTTACAGTTCGACACGCGAGGGGAACACAACGGGCCCAATGGAGGCCTAGGTGAAGAGCATAAGCTTACTCTCTAAAACCAACCAAGTACAAGAAAATTTCTATTCGGTGAGTTTTGGCGTCGTTTTGATTTAAGTCGCATTTTATCAGTTTCATAAACGGCGTCAATCGATGGTAGGTATAGCTTAAGAAGTAAACTTTAAAAGCACACTGGAGGTAATGCAACAAACGATAGTACATAACATACAAAATATTGTATGAGGATACCAACATTAGGCATAACAATGACCTTTCTGAGTTGTTAAACATATTATTTTCAAAACGGTTTGAACCGTATAAAACCATTCCACACCATTTACATGTATCTTAACACTAGGTTTACGGACATTTCTTATATACCTATCTCTACCAACACGCGTCAATTTGACGCTTGAACGAATACATACATACGTATATTTAAAGAAAAAACAACATCAATATTTCAACACTTTTGAAGAGAATAGACTTCAATGTATATTTTTAAAATAAAAATGCAAACGGATTTGTAAATTTCTTTATAAAATTTGAAAGGCGTCAAATTGACGCGTCCCGTAAACCTAGTGTTAAAAGGTTGAATAAAACTTCAAACCCCGAACTAGAACCCAGTAAATCCCTTCCAGATTAAAGACTAGTAAAAGTCCCGACACTGCACTAGGTACATTAGATAAGTGGATTAATTAAACAAATTGCTCTATCAGACAGACGTCGGCTATCATTTACAAAAAAAAAAAAAAAAATGATATAACTTAAATTATTTTTGCGATGAAAATAATTGTCGATGAATATCATCTAATAGTGACTTACAGATTTTTTTTTTAATTTCGCTTATCCTTCTGTGTTTAATCGAAACCACGAACTACGCCATTACATTTTCAAAGGCAATTAAGTTACTATGCAGACAATGTGATTGGTGGCACGAAGTCAGATTCAAAAATGTGATAATTACATAGGGTGTTCTATAATTTTTGTCTTTTGATGAATTTTTTGAAAATGTTTCCTGCTCATTTCAGTCTGAAGTCAAGGTCGAACCGTACCCTCCTAAATTCCAAATGTCACCTCTGGGTGGTCCCAATATAAAGTCAAGTAGAACAGAACAGGAGCCATCTCGCCAAAACACTTTTTGGCACTAAGGCCGAATAAATATATATGTATGTTAGTATGTATGTACCATTGATCGGGTAAAAAAGTGGTGAAGTGTGAAGATAATAGATCAGAAGGCAGTAATTAATAGGTCTTTCAATAAAGGCGCTCGATCTTTAAAATTGAATAAAAGAGCTGTACGTTGTGAAGGTATGGCCGAAATCGTTACTGCAGAATAAAATACATTCAATGGACCATTCCTCACTAGTATTTTTTTGCAGGAGACGATCCGAGTTGATGACTCTTCCACATAAATCGGGCTGGATATCAGCAATTGCTTGAATGACGTTGTTCTCCAGGCCGTGAATTGTTGTTAATGTATTGGCATATGATAGAGACTTAACGTATCTCCAAAGAAAAGAGGTCGAAGGGCGTTAAATCGCACGATCATGGAGGCCACTTCACGTCACTTCTTCTCGAAATAACACGACCTGGAAACTTTTCCCTCAATAACACCAGTGAGTTTTCTGGATTTAAAGGAAGCTCCTGGAACTGCTGTGGATTAGCACCATCCCAGATTTCGAGATCGAAAATTTTCATAAGATCCACACTTGCACTATAGGTGTATATGGCGCACCAAGTTTTGAAAAATTGTCAAACATTTTTTCCTTGCTTAAAGCATTTCTCGAAGCAGTCAAGAAATTGCATTTTTTTTTTTTTTTTTTGAGGGGGGGGGATTAGCAGATTAGAAAAATAAAGTGCACGACTGAGTCGCACGTACAACAACCAAAAACAAAATCGTTAAGAAAAAAAATAATATTTGAAAATTTCCCAAAACTTCGATCGAGTCATAGCCGAAAAATAGCAAATTTTCTATTCTATTAAATAAAGTACCGTTATACGCATTTTTGCCATTTTTCACTTGGCATATGTCCACTATAACTCAAATATTAAATTTGAACAAAATCATTAGAGCAGTTTTTGAGAAAATCGATTTTTTTTACAAAATCGGCAATCAGTAAAGTACCTTTAATTTTTGGATTAGAAAGAATTTCCGAAATGAAGCCCACAGACGCCAGATTTGAAGTTTGAAGAAAAGCGGTGCAGCAGTTAGTTTGCAGTCATGCGTACAAAGAGACAGACAGAATTGCGAGACTTCTTGCCGCCCTCCATCTATCCGAGAAAATGCCCGTGGAATGTGATAAGTGGAAAATCTTACGCATAGGCTTTGCTAGGGTAGAAGAACACCTCTTCAAGACAAAGGGTCCTAGCATCTAGTCCCGAAGACTCCTTACTTTGACTACCCACGCCTACAAATGTGGGCACATCTTTAAAGTAGTTTTAAACTTTTGCGTACTTTTCTGTGCTAAAACTTGCTTTATGTCAAAGTTCACAAATTGAGAAAGTAAAATCTCAGGTAGAGGTAAAAGTACAAAAATTAGTTTTATGCCTAAACTTGCCTAATACCTATGGCTTTCATTACTCACTGACTTTCTCACATATTTCAACTATGCGAAGATTAATGAACAACTTTGTTCATATTTTACTCGCCAGACACATAACAAGTATCTTCACAACCAAATTCGTGGTTGAAGAAATGTGACGAAATGTGTTATAGGTGGGGAGGGAAAATTACTTACTCTCAGGCTATCTCTCATTTTTCGAGTTCCCGAATAATTTTTGGGAAGAATATTGAATAAGTTTATTCACATGAGAACAAAATTGTTGGTAGCGATACGAGGTAAAGTTGGATTTTTCAATTTCCAACTGAGGTTAAGTGACAATTATATATACACTAACGGTTATTTGATTGCCCTCATTTAAAATTTCGACCTAAATCATAATGCAGCGGTAAATTTCTTCGGATCCTTTTTTGAAACTTTTATTTTCAATGTTTCTCCTATATTTACATTCTGTTGTCGCTCTTGCTGTCCGGCCTCTTGGGGTTTTTCTCATAATTTTCTGGATCTTTTAGAAAATTGTTGACCGTCCAAGGATCTCACCAATTTTTTTTTAAGCAATTTCTCGGTTGGAATAATTTTCTTGCTTGAATGCAAGAATGTTGTCAATTTCTAAATTAGTTAGTGTTTTACCTCGACCCATCTTCTTTAGAATGCAACAAAAACACAAATAATTTTAATAAACAAAAACTAGCAATAAAGCAGAACACAATTTTATTAACTTTAAAGGACCTTGCGCTTTGAATGTTGTAAACAAACGGATGAGGGTAATCAAGTGTCCCTGTTAAAGAAGGCAACAAACCGAAAATGAGAATTTCCCTTTTTAGAGAATAAATTAAAACAAAAGTTTTAGAAATGGAAACGAAGAAATACTCCAATGATTAAGGCGGAAATTTTAAATGAGGGTAATCAAATGACCGGTAGTGTATATATATTTGTTAGTGTCATTATTATAAGGTCCAAACAAATTTTTCAAAATGAACGTTCATGTCAATCGAATTACAAAACTATGAAGCGAGAAAACTATGAACAACTGAAAAGTGACATTCATTCATTGTTTAAGCTTGTAATTTCTACAGTAGTAAGTTTAGGAGCAATGCCACTGACAAAACTTCTTTCACATCATTTACAATTTCCCAATTACCAAATAATGCATGGTATTTGTTCTCGTTCCAAATTCAAAATTACATGCTTATGTCAAAGAAATTCGCAACTTTTGCGGTGTCTTTGTTATGATTAACACAGTACTTAAAAGGTGAAGTACCCATCTTTATTGACGACTTAATTATACAATTTTTGTGCAAATGAAGTACGTCTGTCTGCGGGTACATAGTCAGTGAGCAGATCACGTGAACAACGTGCTCTTTGCCTTAGCAATAAACAAGTAACCATGTTTGTTTGAAATAATTTTTAGTACTGGCTAAAACAATTATCATCATAGATGTCGAGGAAAGTATTTCGACACCGAAAACACGATGATTCGAATGTGAGCATTGCCCTTGTTATGTACCTACATATATGTACGTCAGTATTCACGTCATAGAATTTATTATCGAGGGTTAAGTAAATATTATTAAACTGTCATTACAACATTAATTTCCACTTCTCTAAAAAGTGGTGATCGCGCGGTGCTAATCAGATATAGTGATGTGAAAAATAAAAAGACACTCCTATAGCACTGTTTCCAAACCTTCTAATTTATGTCAACAAGAAGCAAATAAAATTTTTGCACTTAATGGAAATTACTGCTTAAAAATCGGTCGGTCGGAACATTGCAGCGCTATCAAGGAAAACAAATAAAAGAACTTTCCCATAACGATTTTTCCTACCGCAAAATAGAAAGCAAATAGCGCAACATCCTTTAGTCAAAGTTAATTTATTCAATTCAGATCGCTACAACCCGCTTGTGCGGAGACCCCCCAATACAACACATTGCGATAAGTACACTATAAAAACAGTCAAACACGGTGGAGGGTCGCATTATGGTATGGGGATGTTTCTCCTACCAGGATATATGTACATACGTTCAATTTATAGAATCGAAAGCACAATGACAGCAGTATCCTATTTCAATATATTGAACAATATTATGCTACCAAAGGCCTCATAGACTACCCTACGCCAAAGAAAATATGACTTTTCGATGACTATTTCAACAGGATAATAATCCAAAACACTCATCGACGAGGGCAAAAGAATAGTTTTCGAAAAACAATTTCGATATTTTAAGCTGGCCTTCACAATCGCCAGACTTAAATCCGATTGAGAACCTCCGGCGAGAGATCAAAGTAGTATTATGGGTATACCCCAAATAATATTCAATTATGGTAATTTGTAAAGGCTGCGTGGGAAGCAATTCCACCGAGTACTTGCCAACAATTAGTAGATTCGATGCAGTGGCGGTGCTTGGCTGCAATCAACAACAAGGGCTATTCAACGAGATACTGAAGTAGCTCTTTGATAAAATATTTTGCTTACTATATTTTACAATTCACATCTTTTACTTTATAAAGCATTCACAGATACTTAAGCCGAGAATTTATAGTTGTGACAGCCAATGTAAGGAAAGTCGAAACATTTCTATTTTTGTTTCTATTTGATGTTTGAAATAACCGTTATGTTGCTTATTTTTATATTGTTGCAATTCAATACAACTAATAAAAAATACAAATTGAACAAGACATAAATTCGTATTTTGTTCGCTTTTAAAAATATACTACTGGCTATCCTTATTATTTTTATAATAATAATAATAATAATATAATAATAATAATAATATAATAATAATAATATAATAATAATAATAAAATAATAATGTAATACAGTTACAACTCGATCAACCAGTTTTTTTTTCTTTAAAATCGATTGCTTGGAATTCGCTGTATTGCAAACAAAGGTGATATATGTAAAAATGTTTTTTTTTTTTACTGACACGCATGTATGTAAAGGGTGTCCCAAAGTTCTCGCAAGTATTTATTATTATTATTATATATTTATTAAACATGTAATAAATTACAAGCTAACAATTCATTTAACGAGCTACTAGCTGCAGAGGCCTTCCGCTCTATGTTACTTAATTAAATTTAACTATATCTAGATTATGAGTTAATTATACAACTATGCCTGTCTTTATTAAAAATTCATTAATTCTTTCTATGTTGGATTTGTTTGGGTTTTTTAAAATTTCGATGACGTCTTCTCCACAGAATATTTTGTTGATGAATGGTCTTACTCGATTACAGTGTTGAAGCAGGTGTTGAAGATTTATGGCGGTGTGGCAGGTATCGCAGGTAGGTGGAAGCTCCTTCTTTAGTAGGTGGAGATGAGTGTGTGAAGTGTGACCTAGCCGCAGTCGAACGAAGTTTGTTATCTTGACTTTTGGGATGTTTGTGGGGTAAGCAGGGTGCGATTTTGTGGGATTGGTTTTGGTGTAGTGGTGTTGGTACAGATTCCAATCAGTTAGTTCGTCTGAAGTGATCCTTTTTTTAATGTGTTTGGTGAGGTCAGCCTTGGTATAAACATTGAATAGGTACACTGGAGCTTTGTTTGCGAATTTGGCAGCTTTGTCTGCCAGCTCATTGCCTCGAATACCAACGTGCCCAGGAATCCACATGAGTTTTCTGGATTTGAAAGATTTAATCAATATATTTCTAATGTTACTGATCAGCTCTGTGTTGTTGCTTGTGTTTCTGATAGCTTTTATGGTGGAGAGACTATCGGTACATATCACATATTTTTTCCCCGATTTTATTGTTGCCTGAAGGGCTATAAGAATGGCAAGGGCTTCTGCAGTAAAGATGGACGCGAATTGTGGGAGAGTTCCAAGCCTTAGCGTGGAACCGTCGTCGAATGTTACTGCAAATGATGTATTGTCCATGGTTTTGGATCCATCCGTGAATATAAAATTCCAGCCTTTGGCTTTGAGATCGGCTGAAATACTCAAGAATAGCTTGCGGTATATCTCGTTATTTGTGTCCATTTTCCCATTTATTGCTAAATCCATTATGAAACAGTCAGAGCCAATAAGCCATGGAGGTTGTGGAACTGTAGGGTTGATAAAATCACGTTTAGGAGGTTCGATGTCATCCTTGGATTTGAGGATATTAGAGATGGCGGAAGGAATTCTATCTATCCGTTTGCGTACCAGCGTAAGGTTGACTTCTTTGTCAATTATTGAGTTGTTTGGAAAGGTGAGTTTCGAGTAAAGCTTTGAAATCACTGCATCTCTTCGCTCTTCGATAGTAGGAAGACCAGCTTCAGCCAATATGTTTTTAATAGGCGTTGTGCGAAAAGCGCCAACGCTGCATCTGGCTGCCTGATGGTAAATTGGTTTAATAATTTGCAGAGTTGAACTTGGAGCGTTGCCATAGATGTAGATGCCGTAGTCGATTTTACTTAGAATTATCTGTCTAGTAATATTACAAAGTATGTTAATATGTACACTACATTTTCTACAAGATAAATACTTAATGATATTGGACCTTGCAGCTAGAGACTTCTTAAGATCTAAACAATGGCTACTCCATTTATATTTATGATTAAAGAGTAGTCCTAGAATTTTTAAGTTTTTAACATTTTCTATTTCTACATTATTGATATTTATAGTAAGGGGTATACAAGATTGCTTGCGGCAAACATGTAGGACTTTACATTTTGGTAACGAGAGTTTGGCCCCGGAAGAGCTTGCCCATTTTAAAATGTCTTTGACTCCGTTGGATAAACGTGTTTTTATGTCGTTTACATTTAGGCTTTTGCATAGTATGTATATGTCATCTGCGTAAAGGCAGTGACTTAAATACTTGTGCTTTGCTAAGATGTCGGATATATGTTCAAATGCAACGGAAAATAGAATAACGGATAAGGGTGATCCTTGGGGGATCCCGTTATATAGGGGCAAAGTGGCAGAATAGGAATTATTGGATTTAATACAAAATTTTCTATTACTGAGAAACGATTTCACATAATAAAAAATGTTAGGGCCAACACCCCATTCTTTGAGTTTATTTAAGACGACATGGATTCCTATTCTGTCAAACGCTTTTTCGAAATCTAGGGTAAGTATTGACACATGGTTTTTGGAGCTCAGTGCTCTAGAGATATAGTTATCTATGTAGAGTAGGGCATCGGTGCATCCTCGATTGGCTTTGAATGCGACTTGGTTTCGACTAAAGTGGTGTTTTGTTTCTGCATACCAAAGTATTCGATTTGCAACTATTTTTTCTAGTACTTTTGCAGCGCATGGAAGGAGAGAGATTGGGCGGAAACCCTCAACTGTATACTTGTCTTTTTTGGGTTTAGGTATGGGTATTATAGAAGCTGTTTTCCAGCTTTGTGGGATGACACCTGTGCTAAAAATGCTGTTATAAAGTCTGAGGAGTCTTTGTTTTGCATCGTGTGGGAGGTTTTTAATCATTGGGTATGATATTTTATCCCTGCTGGGGGTTAACCCTTTAAGTTTACTTAGACATGCTTCAAGTTCGGTTAGGGAGATATTTTTCTCAATGAGTTGAGCATATGAATTACTCGGACATATGACAGTGGTATTAGAAATGGCCTCGTGTTTTTGATTATTGAAGGAGTTTGTAAAGTTAGAGTCATCTGAGTAGCTGGACCAGGTGTGGGCAATGTAATTACCGATTTGAATTGGGTCGGAGAGTGTTTGAGTCGGTGTTTTAATGTAATTTATGGCAAGTGATGTGGGGTTACCCGTTAAACTTCGAATTCTATTCCAGATTTTAGCTGGGGAGGCGTCAGGGTTGATGCTGGACGTAAAATCCTCAAGGGTTTTTGTTTTGGCGATTTTGAGCTGTCTCCGAAATTTGGCATTGGATTTTTTGAATGCTATTAGGTTATCTTGATTTATGTTTTTTTTATATTTTTTCCAAGCTGCCATTTTGTCTTTGCGGAGATCTGCGAGTTCTTGGTTCCACCAGGGGACTACGCGTTTGTGGTGTTTAGGAGATGTCTGAGGAATAGCTTTGTTTGCAGCAGACCTGATAGATTTTTGGATAAGTGCAGCCTCTTTGTTTGGGTTGTCAGATTGGTTTTTGTCGGTTAAAAAAGTGGATACCTCACTTTTGAAAAATCGCCAATTCGCTGAGTCGATTTTGTATTTAGTGAGGGGGGGATTTTGTTTGGAATGTGGATCTAAGTTTACCGTAGTGAATATTGGGAAGTGGTCGCTATTGTGGAGGTCATCAGAAATGTACCAGTGTATTTTGGGTAGAAGCTCTGGGGAAGAGCAGGTGATATCGACGTGTGTAAGAGTGCTGTGGGTGGAGAAGTGGGTTGGTGAGCCATCATTTAAGATAGAAAGATTAGAATCTGTAATAAAACTTTCCATAATCTTCCCTCTTTTATTTGTGGTGGATGATCCCCAAAGGGTGTTCCATGAATCCACATCTCCTGCTATTATGACTGGGCGGCTAACTTGGTTCAACATCGACTCCAGATCGTTTTTCGAAAAGGTTTGCTGTGGTGGAATGTAAAAGGAAATAATACTAATTTTTGACGGTAGTAAGATTTCTATGCCGGAACAAGCTAATTTGGAGTTGATAGAAATTTCTCTGTGCGGGATATTCTTTTTAACTAGCAGTCCAACACCTTGCTTTGCAGTTGTATTCGAAGGCAGATTTTTAAAATAGGCATTGAAAGCTTTAGGAGATATTGGTGTGGAATCGTATGGGCAGTGGGTTTCTTGCAGGCATATTACTTCGGGATCTTGATCTTTTATCAGCAAGTTTAGCTCATCATAGTTGTTCACGTAACCTTTGAGGTTCCACTGGAGAACCTTAAGTAGAGCTTTATGCTGAGGAAGGGAGGA
Source organism: Pocota personata (assembly GCA_963082735.1). Classification (NCBI taxonomy): domain Eukaryota; kingdom Metazoa; phylum Arthropoda; class Insecta; order Diptera; family Syrphidae; genus Pocota; species Pocota personata. Next base: position 212,434,461 of record OY720429.1, read on the forward strand.
CTTCTGCACAGTATGCTGCGGCGCATACTGTGTGAAGCCCTTTTGGAGCGAATTATTGGGGTGAACGATTCGACCCCGACGACCAAGACCTGGGTCAATCGAGCTCCATGAGGAGCTCGGTTGATCCAGCCCATGAGCGCCAGGGTCGTTTTTGTTGGGGGCAGTTTTATATTTATGTGTCGAATTCATCTATTCGTTCGGGTTCGTTAACAAAATATTTGTTTTGTTTTATTTGTTCTTGTGTTAGGTAAGATATTGGCGAGGATGGTGGAAAACCTGTAAGTTGAGTATTATTAGTTTGGTGTGTGCGTTTTGGGTTACTGTGTGGTGATTGGTGAACAGTGGTATTGAAGCTAATCTGGTTTTGCTGGTGGGAGATTGAATGGGTTGAAGTTGTTTGGGTATTGGAATCGTCGTTGGCGGTTACCAACGGATTTGGAGTAAAATATTGCAATTTTCCTATTTGGGTTTTGGAGGTTGTTGTTGATGTGTATTCGTTTAGGTGTGACGGTGGGTTGGAGGCTGTGGGGGAGTTGGAGTTATTTTCGACGCTATTTTGTATGGGGGTTTTATCTACTTGGTTGGTGGATTCAGTTTGGGTTGAATTTTTTGCAACTTCAGAGTAAGATGGGTTGGATGTTGCGGGGGGGTACTGTTCCTTAAGAACTTGTCTGGCTTCTGCCATTGTACATTTCCTAATCGTTTTGATTTTAAGTACTTCCTTTTCTTGGATGAACTTTGGACATTTTTTGAAAGATGATGGGTGGCTTTCGGAGCAGTTAGCACATGAGATACGGGTGCATTTTTCGGGCGAGTGGGGAGGAAGATTGCAACCTTCACATGAGGGAGTGCCATTGCAACGCTTGGCGGTGTGACCTATTTTTTGGCAACTGCGACACCGCATTGGATTGGGGTAATATTCATCTACTTTGATGTTGTACCAACCAACGTTTACAGTAGTGGGGGGTCGGAAAAGGTCGAATGTGAAGAGGACTAGACCAGATGGACTTTGTTTACCGTCAACAGTTTTGTTAAATTTGTACACTTCTTTTACGCCTTGTGAACACATTTCATCCACTATTTCTTTCTCTGGTACATTGATTAAGCACGGAGCATATGCAGTTCCTTTACACGTGTTAAGTTGATCATGTAGTTTCACAGAAATGTCACATACATTAGAGAGTTTTTTTTTGGATAAGAAGATTTTTGCGATTTTTTCTGACTTTACGAGAATTAACAAGCTGCCATCACGCAATTGAGAAATGCTCTCATATGCTGTACTTATGCTATCTATACCTTTTTTGAGAAGGAAAACACTGAAGTTAGAGAGAGGTTTTGTGGGATCGGAGGGGGAGATTACTATGAACTTTGGGTTTGAATCGGAGGTCAAAGGAGTACACTTTTCGAAATTTGGTCTTTTTCGTCTTTTGTTTTTGGGTTCCAACAGGATTTCTTCTGAGAGAAAGCCAAATGGATTACCCTCTAGCACACCACGTGGCCCTGGGGCCATATTAGATATTTTCTTTAACCACTATAATCGTTAGAGTTGATTTATTTTGCGCAAGGAAAACTAAAACGCGTGTGAGTGAGAGAGAATGCTATGGAGATAGCGGGAAAGACACCAACGAAAACAGAGCGAGAACACTAACGGAAGAACAATGTTGTCGGCTCGAGTGACAGTCGATGACTGGGGTCTCGCAAGTAATTTTGATAGAAAACACAGGTTTTTAATTAAAAATTGTAAATATTTTATTGATTGATAAAGTATACAGTAGAGAATAGCATATCGGGTAAATAACCTCCACGGCATTGCTGGCACATACGCACTCTTTTGGCGAATTTTTGCATGGCCGTTTTGCATAAATGTGGCTGAATTTCGTTGATACAGCGCTCAATTCGCTCCTTCAAGGGGTGGGTGGTCGTGGGCTTGTTAACATAAATCTTAAACTTCAAAAAATCCAAAGAAAAAAGTCCAACGGCGTTAAATCCCATGATCTGGTGGGCCAATTCTGATCACCAAAACGGGAAATTACACGACCAGGAAATGACTCATGCAATGCAGTAATTGAATTGTTTCTCGGGCTGTGTGGCATGTGAAACCGTCTTGTTGAGACAACATGTCGTCCTGACCAGCCTCATTTTCAAAGAAGAGTGATCCGATGATGCCTCCAGCCCAAAATCCACACCAAACAGTGACACGTTGTGTATGCATTTGTTTCTCAAAAATTACTCCTGGATTTTCTGGACCCCAGATACGACAATTTAAACGATTAACAAAGCCATCAAAAGATGATAATGAGCCTCATCGCTGAAGATCATTTTGTTTGAAAAATCAGCATCCACTTGTTGTTATTCCATAATCCATTCAACGAACTCTCTTCGCTGTGCGTGTTCAGTGAGCTTTAGTTCTTGAATCAATTACACTTTGTATGCATGAAGATGCAGATCTTTCGTGAGAATACGCTGTAGAGATTTTCTCGAAATGTCCAATTCTTGACCACGGCGCCGAATTGATGTTCCTGGACTCTAAACAACACTCTCACGAGCTGCTCCGATGTTTTGTGTTGAACGGCTTGTTGAAGGGCCAGAGTGTCTAAGATCAGAACTTGATCCAGTCTTCCTGAATTTTCGATTTAATTTCTTCACAGTTGATGAAGTTAATCCATTATTCCGACCATATTCTGAACGAAAATTGCTGCCAAACCCTCATTATTTTTTAAAATATTGCTTTTTTAAAATATTGAAAACGCGTTGTTCTTTCGTGTAGCACTCCATTGTTAATAATCCTGAACTGTCAGCTACCACGCTGTCTTTTTTTTTTTTTTTCGTTGGCAACACTTCACCACACAAATGGCGCAAAATTCAAATATTGTGTGAGTTTTGGAACACCCCCTATATTACTCATGGCATCACCTCCTTCGTATGCCATAGCACCTGGCTGCAGTTCCGAATTTTTGAACTTAATGCTCTTTAATAATCATTTAGTCCAAGTTTGAGCACGAAACGTGAGAAACATACATCTACAATGTGACGCTCTAAAGCTTTACTTGCTTCGAACTTTACTTGAACTGGATCATTCCAATTGTTAATGACTTGGCTAGGCCGTTACTATTTACTGATTCTGTTGGCAGTGCACCACACATATAATGTATCCAGCCATAATTACCCAAGCACCGAATATGCCCACAAAAGAATACCTCACTAATCGAATTTCCAAGTAAACCTACTTTTTCCTATCCGGTTCATGGCGAATCATTATCAATATTTTAATCATATACGGACAAAATCGCTTGTGTGACACTATCTTAAACATCAGGAAAGAATTTTCACAATGCAATTAAAGGCGACAATGCCGACCGCCGCCACCACTCAACAATCGATCACCATCTAGAGAAAAAATCAAAGTCAGCTCTTTAAAAATAGTAAACAAACTTTATTTGTTTTCAGTTATCACTTATTTATATACAAATGGATTCAAAAAATTCAAAATGTATTTAAGTTTAATGTGTGTTCAGGGGGAGCTGACTGATTTAGCTGCAGTTCAATTGATAAATTTCATTGTACTGCAGCGGTTACGTCCCGCGTATGTCAAAGGAAATTGTAGATATAATATACAATTTAACGAGATAATATTACACATACAACTACGTTAGTTTAGAATATACCTAGATATTTTACATTTCACTTATAGCTTTGCTGTCGATAGATAATTAAAATGCAAACAGTTTCAATTGCTATTTGGACTAACGAGAGTACCTGAACGAGACACCTAACAAAAATGTGTGTTTCTGCTTGTTTACATGAGGAGCGACGAGAGGTGTTAAAATTGTAATTCTATAGTCACTTAAATTATAAAACAAGTTATTTGTAGTACATCTGTCTTGTGGCTGTACTAGAATAAAATTGCTTTTAAAACTATAATTTTAATTGAAGATAGTTTTACTTTACTAATTAGAGCTTTCGATAGAAAAGCCGCAGATTTTTTTTTTTTAACTGAAAACAATGCAATTGGTTGCTGTTGGTTTTTTCTTAGATCTGTTTACCTTTGCGTTTACATTAATTTGTTTGTTTTTTCTTTAAAAATTATTATTTTAACCTAATTTAACTGCAAAAGGAAAATTTGTATCTGAGGGAAAAAGGAACTAGAAGAAATAATATCCATCAAATGATGGAGGGCATTTATTTCTTCTTGTTTTTAGTGTTTTTGCCATCGGCATTGTTTTCGACCTTCTGCTTCTTCTTTGGGGGGTGTGCCTCGTCCTCTTCCTCTTCACCATCATCTTCCTCATCGGTATCCTCATCGTCCATGTCTACAACTTCGACATCATCTTTGATATTTTGCCCAAGAATGTAGACGGGCCCATTGCCCTTGATGAGCTTGAATGTAACTGAAGTGTCGTAGAATTCAACATCTGGATTGAGGGCACGAGTTTCACCGACTTTCAATACGGCAATTGGGATCCTGAGGGAGTCTTTCACTGTGAAGACCTAGAAAGAAAAAAAAATTAAATTAAATATATTAGACTTCTGATTTGGTTCTAAGCAAATTCGTGGGCTAAAGATTGGTAGCTAATATGTCTGCTTTTCAGCATTTTAAGTAAACAGGCAAACAAAAACACTTAAGAGATCCGATAGTCGTCCAGAAAATAGTTCACGAGAATCCGGTAAAAAATTCACTCGTTCCCGGAGCAAAAATTATTGTCGGGAGAACTCAAAGAAGACATAACACAGCATGGTTGTCTGCAGATACCTAGAGGCAGACTGAAGATCAGAAACTAAGAAAATGAACGGAACATTTCTGCAACAATTTGAACTACATAACAAATGGAGGTATACCAATGAAGTCAAGTTAGATTATCCGAACTTTTTATTACGAGGAAAGATTGTCAAGATTCTAAAGAAAGTATAAATAGCCGTTTTTCAGCACTACTTATAAGTTGCTTATAAAAAGAGACATCTCTGCCCTCTACTACATACAGCTATGGCCAAAATAATAGCAACACTCCTCAGTAGTATTGTACGTAGCGGTTATTTTATTCGATTTAAATAAAAACAAAGTATTACAAATTTAACGGTAAATGTGTTATCAAAACGTTCTTTATATAAGCACGTGCGGAAAAGCAGAAGAACGCGATAAGTCACAATTGTAATGTTACGATCTATTTAACCAGCTGGACAAAAAAATATCAAAATATAAAAAAAAAAATATATTGAGCCAAAGATAACTAAAGTACAGCACAGTCCTAGCATTTTATTTAAACACTATTTATTTTATTATACCACACTTAGCAGACAATAAAATGGACAGAGAAAAACACTGATGCTTTAAATTTCAATGCGAAACCATTTCGGCTTAAGATTGATGTAAACAAGCATCAGCCTTCAAACAAGAATGATCCTTAGAGAATCCTCCAGAAAGTTTAGTCCTCAATTCCTGTAGAACTCAATTCCTCAATTCTTAGAAATGAATTCTCAATGAAAATGAGATTCTCAAAATAAAAAACTTACAACAAATTTGTAATCGCTACTTTTAAATAAAATTAAAAGCATATGCAGCACAATGTAGATATGTATATCTGATGGCCTGACTTATTTGTGTACAATTCAACTTTCTCACAAAGCAAGGTAATATAATTATTATTTTATATATATAATCTAGAAAATATTTTCAAAATCGTTAATATTGTTTCTGTGCCAAGTTCAGCCATCAGTGTAAATTTCAATAACAACCAACTGGTTTACGTGAAATTAGTTAATTGTGTACTACTAGCGAAGATTGCTACAAATAGAAACGGCATGACTCAGTACTAAAATAATAAACCTTAGAAACTTGTTTGAAATTGGGATTCCTCAAATTCCACTCAGGGTTATATTTTCAATTGTCAAATGCTAAAGGTGGGTGGTTTCGACGGATGGAATACATAAATCCTAATTAATATAAAAGGCAAAACCCACCGGCTGGTTCACTGATACATTTTTTACTGTTCAGTCTTATGCAAATAAATCTGAACACTAGTGATAAGTTTCGAATATTCCACTATTTGTTAATAAAAATTAACAAAAAAATTTGTAAAAACATAATAGCTTGTTCGTGGTTTTCGCATTCATTATAGTTTCGTATTCTTCGTAGCTTCGTACATTCGCGAACTACGAAGCTCCTTCCCCACTACAAACTTAAAAAAAAGCTTCTCAATTTCGAGTTTTGTAGTTTTACCAAATCTGGAGAATAAGGTGGATGAGGAAGCAGTTCATATCGCAATTCAACTAATTTTGCTATTGCTACTGCGGAAGAATGAGCCAGTGCATTATCGTGATGAAACAGCACTTTTTTCTTCTTCTGTCAATGAAGATTACGCCGTGGGAATCTCAGAAAACCGTTGCCATGACTTTTCTGGCCAACGGAACCGTTTTTGCCTCTTTTGGAGCACGTTCGCCTGCAGAAGTCCACTATTTTGATTGTTCCTTCATTTATGGCGAAATGCCGTAAAAATTCACTTGAATTACCCTTGAAGAGTTTCAAATTCTGTTTTGAAATCTTCACCCGAATCCGTTTTTGGTCCACCGTCAGCAAACGCGGCACCCATCTTGCCGATAATTGTTTTTATGCTCAAATGCTCATGCAGGATTCGAATGACATTTGAAATTGCTACAATCTCAGCTATCTCACGAACCTTGACCCAGCAATCGTCCAACACAATATCGTGGATTTTGTTGACCATTTCTTCTGTTGTGACTCCATTTCACTCACAAACCAAAGTTCTTTCGATCACTGTAAAAAGCTAAGTGTTTGACAAATCTATTTGATTTTTTTTTGTCTATGCCGAAAAATTAACAAAGATGTCAGAAAAAAATCCTCTATGCGATCAGAGCGCCATCTTGCATCAAAGTCACTGACTTATCGAACAGCCCTCTTATACAAAAATTCGAACTGGACGTTCATGTTAATCGAACTACGAAACTAAGTAGTAAGTTCGAATCTACGAATAACTGAAAAATGAAAAGTATCCCTCTAATTTTTGCTTGGAAGTACTTTTAGTACAAAATCTATGAAATTTTTGATGTGTCCGAAAATTTGGGCATCCCAAAAGCATATTAAAATTGCCGATTTTATGACACCCAGCGCAGAAGGCGAATTGAGAGTCTTAAAAATTACATTTTCCTTTTACTACATAATAACAATAAGCTTTGAACAGATTTTAAACTGTTTTTAGTCAATTAATCTAGGATAATAGATCTACCTAAAATATGTTTGTACGTAATCGTGAAGCTGGACATCACCAAAATAATCTCGATTATTATCGTTAATTTTCAATCAGCTGATACCCCCGCTACACGCGGTTGTGTGTGCTCACCTCAACACAGCAAAGAAGCGGAATTTATTTTGTTTGTGCCTGTTCCTTTGGCATTGAAATACATTAATCTTTAATTATTTTATTAAATCTATTTACTTATAAAGTGCTGACACATGACTGCAAACATTTGGTTTATGTTAACTTTTAAAACCAAAACAAATAAAAATTCCTTCAAAAACTATGTATTTCATGGTAATAAAATAAATCCCCGTCAGCACCCACAAAAAATGTGTGAAACCTCATTGTTAGCGCCTAATTGTTGCCGTGATTTTTTTTAAGTTGGTAAACCCAGTCAAGAAAATAGGAATTTTAGATTTCGGATGAAATCATGGATATGTTTAAAGTTGAAATAAGTTTAAAATGAAGGGGAGGTCAGATACGAGCTCATATCACAGCTGAAATAAGTAGGTCTATAGTGACTTTTCAATGATTACAGAATAGTAACCTCTAGCAACTACATACGTGTCCCCTGCTCATAGGTAGAAGTTGCTAAGGTGCCAAAAACGGGTTAGACATTTACACTGGAAAAGTATACGCTCTTTAAATTCCTGTTGAGAAACCGTGCGCTGCATGATTTAGAAACATTGCTTTGAGATATACGCACCTATGGCTAGTGGATGTTTTAAACCTGATAGTGCCCCAAATATATTAAAGGAGTCCGTAACTAAGTAAGAGTTATTAGTTATTTTGATCTTTTACGGAATGGTTGACAAAAAGTTGTTGACTTGCCTGTTACCTTCAGTTTTTATCCAGCAATGAAGCACTGTCATTCGTTGCCTTCTTGGTCGCGTGCCAAATGAAGATAGATGCACATTAGTAAGCAATTGCAGACAGTCCCAAACTAGTCTCAAAGTAATTTTAAAGTCCTTTAATGCGAGCATTATGACTTTGCTATCGAAGAAATGTCCTTTCACTTAGCCCATATATACTCCTGCTCCGATTTCTTCATCGCATCTTTATTAATGTAAAGATGAAGGGTCGGAGAGTATTGTTAGCAGTTCTTTAATCTAATAGACCAGCACAGTAAATGAAAATGTATGAAAAAAACAAAAACGCTTTTCTTCTAATTAAAGCTACTTACACCAGAGTCTCACATTATTAGTAACTAATAATCGACTTCCTACAGATATACGAATACTCGGAAATAATTACATATTTCGTTTAATAGTAAACCATACTTATCCAATTAAAGTAATTAGACTCAGACAAGGGGGAGTCACACCATAAAAACAACAACTCATCGCCACCTAATACATCTTATATTTTATTCATTTCCCAAAATGCGCACTATAAATCATGATGTTATGTGTGATAAAACACGTTTATTAAAATTTTGTAAAATCACTCGTAATCAGCGATATTTGAGTTGTCTTTTATGGTCAAAGAGAATATCAGCTACCTGATGAAAGATAATTCTTATCGAACAAAATTGGACGACATTAAAATATTATCTGTCGTTTAACTGAGTGTATTCCAATTGTCAATTATGTTCGATGAAGGTTGTTATTTATTACGTCAAATGTCTGTTTTCATCAATAACATGACGGCTCTTCAAACTAAAGGTGTAAACCTATTAAAAATACTTAATCCATAAATATCTCTAATTTTAAAAGATTGCAGATACAATCGCACTATATGTAGATACCCTAATTGCTTTTCCTAGAAACCAGTTATCAAGAATTTAGATTTTGGATGAAATCTTTATAAATAAAAAAAACGTACACATATTATGAAGGTTTAGGATAAGAAAATGCGAAGTCTTTTACGCTATTGCTATGTTGTTCATTAACTGACTGAATGTCAAAGATATTCCTAGTCAGTACAAATTAGTGAGTATAGACTGACGTCACTGATTGGTATGACTAAAGATCATAGGCATTATAGTGCACAGATCAAATGGAGTACATTTCGCAGGAACCAGATATGGGTAGTTTTGGACTTATAGGCTGATGCAAAATCTTGGTGGAATATCCACGTCTGTTTTTGGAATATGGTACGGTTTACAGGTCGCGTAACGGGTTCTAAAACGGTCTCCTAGTAAACTTTGGCCCCGACACTTTTTCCCAAAAATGCAGATCAGTGACCGCGACATAAGAGACCCCACCAAACCATGGGTGGTGTCATTTCCTGTCTCGGACGCTTTCTTAGATGACGGTGCATAGACCCTATCACTTTGTTTGTTGAATTTTTCCTACACAGTGAAGATTTTTTCGTCGGTAAGCAGAACAGCAGCGCACTCCTCCAGCAGTCGCTTTGATTTTTGGACCATATTTTTCAAGGTTACATTCAACAATTGCCCAGTGTGGGGATTGAAGATACTTAGTCCCAAATCTTTCTTGATATTACGACTCATTGACTTTTTACATCCAAGTGTTTTCAGTTTTTTTTTTTTTTTAATTTGTCTTGAAGGCTTTGGCGCTCACACCGCGTGTAGACGACCAGATAACTGACGACCTTTAATGTCGCCAGTATCCTAACGGCTCAGCGACTGAACTTTAATCACACCGCACTCATGACGAAAACATAAACAAATTCTGAATATTGTTATAAACGAACAACTGTGCGATTCACTGTCGAATATGTTGTCAATCTTTGGTTACATTCAACTCTTGGTCGCGCAATGCGTGCAACAAATGTGGTAACAGTATTTTTGTCCCTACTAGGTACTTTAATAAGTTGCAATTGGGTGCTCACATTGGTAATAGTCTGATAAAGAAAATTATTCCTATAGTGCAAGTCGAATGGACATTAAAACTGAAAGTTGTAGGCCAACAATTAGGAATGCGTTGGGCGCAATAATAAAAAGAAAAAACAATAACTATAAAAATAACAAGAAACTTCTAGTGTTGAATCGTAACTAGACTCGGTGGATGTGGCTACAGGCGAGGTTCTTATTTTAAAGCTCATCAGACCTTCAACTTCTGGTCTTATGCATGGACTTTATATATATCTTATGGACCAAGTGTTTAATGTTATATACCTAGTCGTGCCATGAAATCTCTTACAAAACTTTCAGCGCAAACTTTTTGAAGAAAACATTAGGAATAGTGCCATTAAATTTTTTCCCAGAACACATATTACAAAACGCAATAAATATCACCCAGTTTAGTAACCAAATTTTTGAATTGCTAAAACCGCTCGGGATATCAAAAATGTTTGTGTACCCTGCTATAAATCAATTTATTGAATCGTTTCATGAATCACAAAGTGAACTATGCATACGGATAGTTTTATTCCGTTATATGCAATAACGTTTAGAGCGCAGTATAATTAATGTGAAACTTTATGGTAGTTATAAAATTGGAATCCGCACTAACTGTGGCCTTAAGAACTAATTTAATCTTCATTCTTTCTAATTTTTCATCATCCTTCTCCAAGTTGAAAAAGTTGAGTTAGAAGACAGACCAAGACAAACCGTGCGAGCACGGCTGTAAGAGCTGTAAGCGAGCGAATTCGAAGAAATCCCTTTCGAAAACAGAAAATTATGTCGCCTGAGCTGGATATATCCACCAGATCAGTGTCAAGGCTCATTCGGGATGATCTCAACATGAAAGTCTTTCGTTGATCAACTAGACATCTATTGACGCCTAATTTAAAGCAAATTGAGCTCGAAAGATGCAACTGGCACGCGAAAATATCTTTTTTACGGACGAAAAGATTCTTACCGTCGAAGAAGTTTTTAATAAAGAAAACTATAAAATTTATGCAGACATCTAAAAAAGAAAAAAAAAATTCAGGTCCTAGGGTTCAGCGCGGCCATCATCCTGCTTCGATAATGTTTTGGTGGGGGTAGCCCATCAAGGAGTTACTGCTCTCCATTTTTGTGAAAAAAGAGTAAAAACAGGGACAAAGGTGTACGAAGAAAGTGTCAAAGTGTTAAAGCCCTTTTTAATAGAGCAAGATAGGTTTTCCAGCAAGACACTGTTCCAGAACTTAAAGGCAAAACAACTAAGCAGTGGCTTAGAATCAATAATCGTGCTTTTATTGCATCCGAGGATTGACCTTCAAGAAGCTCAGATTTGAATCCTTTGTATTATTGTTTGTAGTCAATGTTGGAGAGTATGGCCTGAAAGAGACCCCACCGAAATTTGAACAGCTTCAAAAGTGCTTTAACCACAGAATCGTTGTCTATACCTCTGGAAACAGTACGTGCGACTGTAGCCCAGTGCCCACACCGATTGAGGGCCTGGGTTATAGGCGGTCGTTTTGAATAAACTGCTTTTTTTTAAAAACTAATCCAAAACGTTTTGCACTTGTAACGGAACTTATTATATTGTTGGAATTTGGCTGACCACATATGTGTGTATGTAGGAATATGTACATGGGTCCAATGTCGATAAGGCGAGCAGATGACGCCTTCAAATAAACATTTTTAATCTGCGACTATATACCTTTTCTCTCCATCACTGGGTAGATAAACTTTATAAGGCATAGCTTTAAGTGATGCAAAATATAAAAAAAATAAAAATAAGGGGTACGCCTGGGTCACATGTACTTCCTATATGTGTTATTCGTTTGTAAATTATTCAGATTTCAAATTTAGGAAAAATCGGTAAGAAACAACAAAATGCTTAAAAACTTTTTTGTGTATATGTAAATAATTTTAATGCCATGGCCTTACATACAGTAACGGACATAGAAATCCGGACAGGGTGAAAAAAAATTCTTTAACTTCAATTAACTTGAGAACTAGCAGGTAGTTTTTTAGGATTTTGCATAAAAAGGCTTTGATGACGTGATTCTAGTTCACTTTGTAATAGTTCATTAAAAAATATGACGAAACAATGACTTTAAAAAATGAAAAATTAAGTATTCGTGATATAGCGCGAAAAGTGGGATTAGGCAAGTCGTCAGTGGCTGAATTCATCAAAAAATTCGAGTCAACGGGTTCATTGCAAAGAAAAAAGGGGACGGGTCGCAGAAGAAAGACCACCAGCGCTAAAGATCAGCTTTTAAAACGAATAAGTCTGCGTGATCGATTCAAAACTGCTGAAGATTTAAGGACAGACTTTGTAGAGGCTGGAGGATCAGAGACAAGCTCACGGAGTGTAAGACGAAAGCTTCAAGAAGCTGGCTTGAACGCAAGAAGACCTGTCAAAAAACCATTTCTATTTTTTCAGTGGGCCAAAGATCATAAGAACTGGACCATAACGGATGAGAAAAATATGATCTTCTGAGATGAGTCCAAGTTCAACATATTCGGCTCTGGCGAAATACAGTACGTGAGGCGAAGAACTGGAGATAGATTCAATGATGAGTGCGTGACAACAACCGTGAAACAAGGAGGCTCAAGGATGATTTGGGGATGCTTTCCCTATCTGGCTCTAATAAATGGAATAGTGAACGCAAAAAAATACAAAAAAAATATTGGAAGACAATCTGCTACCATCTTTAGAACAACCCTTATCATACTCAGATAAGCAGAATTTCCAAGACGATTCTGCGCCTTGGCACCACGCGAAATTGGTAAGTTCCATTTTTTTTACCTATTACCAAAACGTTCGTAGTTTTATTGTAAATGCATTTTTTCAATCCAGGTCAAAAATTTTCTAACCGAGAATAGTATTGCAACATTGGAGTGGCCTGGAAACAGCCCTGACCTGAACCCGATTAAGAACCTTGGGTCCATAATTAAGACTCAGGTAGCGAAGAAGAAGCCTCGGACAATAACCGAGTTGGACAAATTCATTGGAAAAGTGTGGTATGAGGAAATCGCACTGGACACTTTACACAGCCTAATTACATCAATGCCCGACCGGATAAAAACCGTAATAAAAAAATGGAGGAACTACAAAGTTTATTGTTTTCCGAATCTGAAATGTATTTCAACAAATTAACCTTCGGTAAAGATGGATCTGGATTATCTTTAAAACCTCCAAAATTATCCTACTAAAATTATTTTTTTTCACTATGTCCGGATTTCTGTACATATGAATTTTTATCAAAATTAAGTAAAATACCGTTAATTGTTAGGATAGAATGAAAATTCGAATTTCGCCTCTGCGCATTACCCCACAGACCTCAGATATGAAGTTTGAAGTTCGTTCAGTCTGCAGCCCGAGGTACAGACGACAGACTGAATTGCGAGTCCCACTTTTTTTAGTTCCCCTATTATAGTTACGAGTATATGAAGATTAATTAAAATCTGGAGATCGAAAAATTTCACAAAAACAATTATATAATTTGACTAGTAAAAAAACCGGTAGGGATGGAAGGAAATGAAATATGAGCACCCTAAAAAAGCAAGGAGTAGCATCAAAACTCCTAATTTCTGAACCAACTACTACTCTAGGAAGTGAAATGATAAATGAAATGACAATCCGAAATAGCAACTAAATTGTCGATAGGGTCTGCCAAGAAGTTCTAGGCATTGAGCCAGAAACATTCCACAGCTACAGAAAGCGAATCAGGCATTGCTAAAACTGCTCAAAGGCCACCCCTACTAATCTAATAATTTGCAATAAAAAAAACACTAGATGAAATTGTAATCTTGGTTGCGCCTACGGGCAGGCAATCAGCATAGAAAATATAAAAAATTGATTTATTAAGATTTAAGTGGTACGATTTATTAGACTGATTGCTTTACAATGAAGCTATGACGCGAAACCGGTCTAATTTACGTTTAACTCCTACAAAAATTATTTATAAATTGTACAGTCCTTATCTGAACAGAAATATCTGGTCTTAAGAACCTAACGTTTAATTTTATTGTCGCTGTCACTCGTCGATGCAAGTTTATTGCCGCTGGTTTATTATTTCTTTATTAGTGCCCTCAAATTTGACAATAAACTTTTTGCTGCCCTTATGTACATCTAAAAGTGGAAACGAACGTCCAAAAATCATACATATGTACATATGGATAGCAGACAGACAAACAAGCAAACGGACTGACGGTTGAGCAATAGGGTTTCCGTAGTCTACCCTGAAAAAGTGAGGAAAAAATACGATGTAATACTGTTCGTCGTAGTTGATGAACAAATTGCTACCAAAGTTGATAATACTGCACAATTATAATAATTCTCGTTTTGGCAGACCTTATAATGTCACAAATTTAAATCGTAGCTTTGTTATATGAAGCAGTTTCGTAATTATGTATTTCACCACCCCCATATAATGACAAAATATAGTTTCTTAATAAAGCCATCATAATATTCTTTAGTATGATGACTACGATAAATCTGAGTCATCTAATGGGATGTCCTACTAATTAATTAGCATAACAATGATATATTAACATTTGCGTAACGTTTTTCTACCGAGTTACGCTCGTTGAATGTTATAATACTAACATGCGATGTTACCTAAAATCATAATTAAATTAATTAACTCATCGTCAAATCCGCATCTCTACAAGCGCATTCTCACAGAGTGATTTTGTGATAAACTTCACAATGGTTCTCTCGAATACTAGCAAGAGGAGTACTGCTGAATAAACTAGGAAAAATATCGGGTTGCACGCGAAGCCCATATTAATGTAATCTATCAGCTAGGCGAAAATCAACAAACAATTATAAAACGACGAGCTAGTTAGAATTAACTAAAGAAGAAATAGAACCATGCATGATGTAAAGCATTTTGACACTTCACCACCAATTCTTAATTTTTGTTTATATTTGATCTCACAAAATATTTTCTTTATATCGCTTGTTAGTTTTCATAAAGAGAACCAAGAACTAACTACTACGACTATATGAGCTACGGCTGGGAGTGCGCCTCCAAGCAGTAAGGATTTGCTTCTTCGCATTAGGGCTTCAAACGCAGCAGTTCATTAAATACGCACAGATTAAATTCAAAAACAACAAATAAATGGTTTCTTAGTGCTATTTTCTATTCTGAACAGACGCATGGCCATATTTAACATAAATCTCTCCGAGACTGCTGGACGAAAAATATGACACCGATCACCACGCCTACAGTATGCAGTCGATTAAAGAATATAGACCTTGCACGCTATCGATTTGAGACTTTTCGATCTTACGAAGACAACAATTGGGATCCGTCCAATCAATACTTTCCCTAAGCCCACGCCATGTAGGTGGGTAGTGTATAGCTTGGATGCTACAAAGTGATTGATACTGTGTGGTTTACCTGTGATAATAACGAGCCTTGAGGATTGTATGGTGCCTGGCTACTATATACTACCCTCCCAATAAATAACTTGCACTTCCTTCTACTCGCTAAAGTGGCTAAAACAAGAAGCAAACCATTACTGGATGTAAAGTGAAGGTAGCACACAGGATAAAAACTTTACACCAAACACTTACCATTACCACAGAAGAACGAAACAACTTCTACAACAAAGCCAAGTCACAGGATTCTTAACTGGACACCATCGAGTTATAAAATATCAAATGGGAATATGACAAGCAAAAGATGACGTACGTAGAATGTAGAAACTATTATTGCCAATATTATCTAAGTAACTACTACCTTCAAGTAGATGATATACATTATATACTATGTATGAATATGAGCAACGGGAATTCTGAGGCAGGCGCCGTTTGCGCACAAAGTTCGGGAGCCATTGTGTTACACTATACAGACTAGGAATTTAATCATGAATACAACACCTTTTGCATTTTTACACAATAAAACAATTTACTGCAGCCGATTCCAGCGCAAGATGAACGCATGGACGATAGCCTTAAAAACCCCAAATCCGAATTCGTCTTTCTTTCTATCACAATGATCCACTACACTACTAGATGTTGTCCACAAAAGACAGACACACCCAAGACATTTTTTTAAGAATTCCAAACACTCCCACCTGCTAGTCCGGCTTACTTCCAATTTCATAGATCACCCTCCAGTTGAGGACATTTTTTATGAACAAGCCCCTAGCAACACGACGAAGCTACGTACTGCATAGAATTGTCGTAAAGACAATTCATAACTCTATATGAATGTTTTTGTCTTCGTATTGAATCTCCAATCGAAATACAATTTTACGCTTGCAAAACCTACTCGGTTTGTTGCTGCCTGCTGACGTATCGATTGTGACGGTTGTTTAATTCCGGAAGGAGACAAGCTGATAAGCTTTTTATGACTATCTAATAAGTAAACAAAATAACAACAAATATCAACAACTGTATATGTGTTACAACGCCAGATAATGTTTACAAGTACTGGGTATCTCGTTGAAACTAGGTCTGAATGTGTTATTTAAATTCCCGCTTATTTGCCTTCATCTTCATGTTGTCTATGGCGATTGATTGCATGCCACTCTATTTTTGGTATTTCGAACAGCATACAGATAAGTGAATTATTTTCGCAAAAAAAAATATATATATAGTAGAATGCACAAAGCACTACTAGCACTCTGCTAATCAAGAAATAAATTATTAACTAATCAGTGGGCAGGTTAACAAATTTGACCAAACTACCCAAAAAAAAAAATTATTGCACGCTTATCATACATAGCTGGGGTTTATATCCAGCAAATGTACACTCATTCTCAACAGATTTCAATTATATGACCATTAATTAACAACTACTAGGTAAATCTTTACCGGGTAATTCCAAACCAGATAATTCTCTAAATAGCTCTATTCTAAGTTTGAAATTTACTACAAGAGCTAAAAAAAAAAATAGCTACGACCACTTGTATTACTCTGTGAATTTGATAAGCACGCGTCGACATAATCTCATAATCGACAATTTATTATCGGTGTACTCTTATTACCAGACTTAATATACGCAGAGCTCACAAGCAAAGTTTGTATTATCATCATCGAAGTAGAAAGCAGTGACAACAGCGGCGCTTGGGTTTATTCAATAAAAACAAGCGTGACTAGAATCATTTCCAGACGAGCGGCCGGCATGAACGTTACATATTGAGTTTACAAAACAAAACCGGGAAGCACATACATTTTGTTGTCATTAGAATTTCAGTGTACACGCAATATTCTCGGTATTACAATGACGACAGAACCAACAGGTGTGTTTTTAAGAACAAGTGCTTAATATAATATATTTTTGTCATCCATATTAAATGTAATAAAGAGAGATCATTCATGTGTGGCATCAATTTAATATGCTTATAACATATAATTAACAATAATTTGTTTCTAATTTTAATGTTAACAAAAGAAAATATGATTATATTCAAATTTGTTGTTCGTTGTGAAAGCGGATGTCGTCCGTCACTTGAGTGTCGATTATACATCAAACGGAGTTGTATTTCGAGAATCAGAAAAAAGTTTCGTCTATCAGTGTGAAAAAATCATCAAATTTCAGGGCGAAGCCTCAGTTTTACAATTGTTTTTGCTTACTGGCAATTTGAACAACAATTAGGCGATAAGAATTAAGTTTTACATTATTTTTCTTTTTTTTTCTTTTTTACTGTGAATTAAAAGTGAATAAAACACTGGCGGAACTGATCGATCTGTTACTCGTAGATGAATATAAAAACCATTACGCCAGCTACATATAGCACCGAGTTGTAGAATGCATCAAGCGCGAGATAAAAAATGTCCTTCAATCATAGCTAAATACCAAATACTTATGCCGGGCAAGTACAATCCAATAAAACAAGCACTTTATCAAGCTGTGCATTATCGACAAGCAATGAATTCAAATTTATTGCAACAAAAGAAAAAGATTACAATTTTGTATGAAAGTTTCGTTGCTAAGTTTACTTTTCCGTATTGTCATGATAAGATGGATTTATGCTATCCATTGCTAAGTGATAAAAGTGAGCTATTTTCTTATCGAAGCTCGAACATTCAGATTGCTTCAGCAATTTTTTTCCCAAGACTCCCTTGCAAAACTCACTAGTTTGTAAGGTCTGGTTCTGTTAACAAATAGAAGTTACGAAATAATAGCAGTGTTTATTATGGTACTACTAATTTAGTAGCGAATTGGAGTGCGAATACTACTAATATAGAGCGAAGAAAACTAGTGTTCCTACCATCGTCCCGGTTTTTTTCTTGTTAACTAATCATTGAATGACTTTGCTTTGGATAGAATATTAAATTAAAGCTTTGAAATATAATTTCTTCTTGACAGCCGACAATTCTGACCAAAACACCTTATCGCATCATCTGCTGGCCGATAGTCGAAATGTGTTATACTCAGTGATAACTGCGGATAATATCCAAAGTTACTGAAAACGTATGCCCAGTTAGTTGTTGTTCTTGTTTATCATGCGAACTTTTTTTGAACCGGGCATAATTTGCACAAAGAAACACGGCTATTATCATATAATGTTTATTTAAGTCAATCTACTTTGTAATCACCTGTAAAGCCTGAAAAACACCTGATTAACAACTTGTTAATGCCTTATGCTCCAAAAAGAAAACCCTTTATATACATTGTAAAGAAGATGCTTTTCTGAAATGTTGTGAAATTTTCTTGCATTGCAAATTGTAATTCACAAATAAAGACAACTTCATGCAATCGTACGGCTTTAAAACAGCTGTTGCACCAACACGATACTTATGACTTTGAGTCCACTTATTGAAGACACAAATCAATTGGTAGTGAATAAATTCAATAAATTATGATACTCTTTTTTGCACGTACAAGGTCGCCGACATCTTCATGGCACTTTTCAATTACTTACGTTTGATTAAATGCTATTGTTATGATGCTGCTATTTGCATATTTTTAAAACTGTTATTTAGTGATAATTAAAACGCTTCATCATATTCTGATGAACAATGATTATGCTACCTACAAGATTCTGTTGCTAGGTTTATAACTGAATGTCAATTGAAACATTTAAATAGGTTCGAATGGAAAATTATTCCACTATTTATGAGATTTACCGCCAACGACACTGCTTAGCTCTTCTTCAAATTGTCGCAAGTTTAATAGCGTATCACCACACCCTTGTCTCAATCACTGAAAATGTAATAGCATTCAGTTACAAAAACTAAATAATTAAATTTTTAGTCCAGGACACGTCCCAAAAGACTATAGAAAGATTTGTGTACCAGAATACTTGTTAAACTATTTTGCTTAACCTAGAGAAGTACAATACGTACTGAAATGCAAAAAATGCTTGAGAGGAACGGAGACACTTCCTAGTCTTGGAAAATCGCTCATATTTTTGAAATTTTTGTTTTCCTTAATACAATTTCTTTCTTTCTGTAATCTACCTCAAAGACAAGTTTCGAAGAAGTATACGCTTTAAAATAAACCGAGCAGTTTTTGGCAGTCGCCGCACCGCTCACGGTGGTAGTACTACTTTTGTTTGCGCCTCTAACGGTCGCAACTGTGAATATCGAATGACTTGAATGACGAGTCGAGTGTTGCGACACTATGTGATCATCGAAGTTTTGCGATACTGTATGCAAAGCATGTTGATGAGATTGTTTGAAGGAAGTGCAGAACAAAGATGGTAATCACGTATCATTCAGATTTCACCTGCACAAATAAAAAAAATAAAAATGCCTAAAATGCAACTTTGTGCGCCCCGTGGTTAATGCGTTAGACTGCTGAGTATGCAGGGTCACCACTTCTCGCGAATTTCTAACAAACCTCAGGGAGTATACCTAATTGTCATGAGAAACCTCTCAATTCACCGTCCAGATTCGCCAATAAAATGATAAGTGCCTTCGAGCCCTAAGTCTCTTATTGACTATTTTCGCCTAACACTTATTTTTATTTTATTTTATTTTATTTTAGAGGCAACTTCTAAATATGTATTATATTAGCCTACTTAAAAAATACGTATAATTGAGGGAGTGACCCGGAATGTTACCTACTATTGTCCTACAAAATAACTCTACATTTGTATAGCACCATTTCCCAATCTGCGGGTAGTTGTGATGATTACATCCAGTTAAAATTAGGAAAATTAATTCTCATTTGCAACCCAACAGTACAGCAAGACTAAACGCCTATTTAATCGTTGCCCCTTAACAAATTTCAATGTTAACAAAAAGCTCATGTTAAATACGCAGTCCCAAATCATGCAACACAAATAGCTCAATCGTTATCGTCTGACATTGCTTCTAATTTGATAAACTATGACAGTTTGCTACAGTTTTAGCTAGTACAGCTAATGGATCCGAGTTCATATATCAGTTGAACTAAAGCACTTCAATGCACTAGCACATCAATAGACAGCTACAGGCAATTTTTGGTCTAAAGCACTCTTATCATGATATACAACAGTCGAATACTAATCTTTTAATTAAAAGAACCTGGTGAATGTAAGTGCCGCTTTGTTTTGTTATAGTGTGCTGTCCACGACAGTCTGTATCCTTACTTAATTTGACGTTAAATAATTAAATAAGGCTAAATTGATTAAATAAATTTATTTATAAAGACTGATAGTCATTTACTGAATGATATGCAATAGGGCTGACCCAAGACAATATATTATTACTTTATACTACAATAATTCGGAAGGTACTCTATTTGATTAGCTGTCAAAAAATCAAAGAAGCGTATAATGCAGAAAAGCAAACAATGAATGACATGGTTCTGTCATTTGTACACACATCACTTTAATTGAATTTTTGAAAGATTTTAAATGAACGAAAGATACAAATCTATTCTACAAGAATATACATACATAATGTATGTATTGTATAAGCACAGTCTTCCATTTATTCGAATACATGATTGTTTCCATTGCCTTAAGATATTTCTACATTTTACCTCAACACCTCGAGTCGGTTATCTATCTAATTTAATGACATTGTGCGATATACTCGAACGAGTACGAGTTTCCATTGCTTAAAGCGAAAAATTGCACAAGTTTCGGCTTAAAATCACAGTCCAGTGATGAATGATGAACTGTTACAGAATTTTATATGCCTTGAGTTTTGGTGCCAACCAGTGCTTTTCTAAATACAGTTTCAACTCCGGATATAATTTACCCGGTTATAACGAACCACCGGTTGTAGCGAACTGATTGAGAGAACCTATAAATGCCCAAGTTCATAATCCCTAAACTAAAAAAATCCCTCTATAATAAAAAAAAAAAAAAAAAAATACCCAACTTTTTGAAAAATTTCCAAACACAACTCATATAACTATTATGTTACACGAAATTTGTTTTAAATGTTAGCAAAGCATAAATTTCTTATATACACTCGAGCTATAGGTGTTTCTGTGTTTGAGGATTTTGTTTTGAGAATTTTAGTTCAAGTTATTTGTGTTTAAGGATTCTGATTCTGGAATTTTTGTTTTGGGGATTTCGATTTTTGGATTTTGTTTTAGATTATTCGTTATAACCGGAGTTGACAATATCTTATTCTTTCAAATTTTATTGAGAAGTTTTTATAGGATCAAACAGCATTTACGTATTAATTTGCAAGAAAAAACTGTGCCAAACGCACGTCGTTTTCTTATATGACTTCTCAATTATTGAACCGATTTCACCCGTCCATAAACAGTTACTTACATAAGAAATGTGATATCTCACAAATTAATAAGAATATCAACAAAATCAGATTTGATTGACGTTATAAAATATTCTATTACTACGATGTTTTTCATGTTTTTGGGTAACGTACTTTGTACTTTAGGAGGTAGAATTAGTGACAGACTAACGGACAGACATCTAGTTACAAAAATCTAAAAACTGAAACACTTAACTTACACACCTATCTACGCAATCAATCCAGCTTGTGCTTTGCACTTTGTTTTAATTGCAATATCAGTTACAATCTTTTGTAAATTTATTATAATACATCCACATTCAAAGAAAGTTATTTGTGGTAAATAAAAACGTAATTTGCACCTAAAACGACAGAAATTAGAACAAACAACTCATAACAGCTTAACCGTTGTCTACGCTATTTATTAACGAAAATGATAAGCATTAATTTATCCTTGTACGTATCCCGAATGCTATTGATATCTTCAGGTATAGGACCAGGAGTTGTTTTGTTCTATTTTAACTTAACTCTTCCTAAGAAAGTTATTGCAAGATTGTACGTACATATATCATAGTATACCGACCACATTCTTTCGGGGAATAACGATTTGTACTTCTATTAAATGGGAAACACAATACGCCTGCTTCACTACTAATCATTTTCTTAAGATCGTTGTCCACTAAGAATAAAATTTGCAAAAATAAGCTTCCGTAAGCCGGGATGTAAACTTTCGTAAAAATTTATGAAGAAGCTTGGTGCAACTGCTCACACACCAACTTGAGCTTCCTGCAAAATATAGGACAACTTCTGAACTGATTTTTAAGAAACTTGAAACTTTAGATCGTCACAGTATACGTATACTGATGAAACTATCCACATTTCCGTATGTAATGTAATTTCTTCTTCTCCCACCAGCTGACCTCTACAAGGAGACCTTGCCGGATGTGTGTGCCATAGTAAAAAACAAATCGAAGAAATTCGGTCGAAAAGAAACGCTGTACAACACGTTGCCGGTGCTCAGATGGCTGCCAAAATATCAACCAAAATATCTAATACAAGACTTTGTAGCTGGTCTTACAGTCGGTCTCACAGCAATTCCACAAGCTATTGCGTATGGCGTCGTTGCAGGATTAGCACCACAGTATGGACTGTATTCAGCGTTTATGGGATGTTTTGTGTACATCATCTTTGGCACATGTAAAGATATTACAGTTGGTAAGAACCTCCGTGCTCATACATAAAATGAGAAATAAATTAAACATTTTCCAGGACCCACTGCCATAATGGCTCTCATGGTGCAACAACACGTGAAAGCCAGTCCGGATTTCGCAGTATTAGCATGTTTTATGTCTGGAGCCGTTATCCTAGTGCTGGGTCTATTGAACATGGGATTTCTGGTTCAATTTATATCGATGCCAGTCACTATAGGATTTACTACAGCTGCAGCCATCACCATTGGCAGCGGGCAAATCAATAACTTGTTTGGAATATCAAGTGAGTTAGACACACTTCTAATCTTGAAATGATTAATCACTTAGTCGTACTTAAGGTTCTTCGAATGCGTTCTATGACTCTTGGGCGAATTTTTTTACACATATAACACAGACCCTATTGAACGATAGTCTGCTTGGAGTTGGCACTCTAATATTACTCATTTGCATGAGGGTAAGTTGTAAATTGAGCACAGTGGCACAAAATAACAGCTCACTTTTAATTTCACAGAAAGTGAAGGACATTAAATCTATCAACAAGAGCTTTGGCAAATATGTTGCACTCTCTCGAAATGCGCTCGCTGTTATAATTGGAGCCATATTGGCCTACTCACTAACTCATGATGGATACACACCATTCAGGTTGTCGGGACAAATAACCCCTGGATTACCACCATTTACATGGCCCCCATTCAGTACAACAGTCAATGGAGAGCCATACAATTTCTCAGATATGATCGCCGAGTTGGGGTCATCAATTGGTTCCATACCACTGATATCAATTTTGGAGAGTGTCGCTATTGCAAAGGCATTTAGTAAGTATTCATACATACATCCTTCCACATGTCTATATGTATGCGTCTGTTTCAGGTAAAGGAAAAACAGTTGACGCATCACAGGAAATGATCGCACTTGGACTATGCAATGTAATGGGATCGTTTGTGTCATCAATGCCGACGACAGGCTCCTTTACTCGAACAGCAATTAACAATGCCTCCGGTGTGAAAACACCCCTTGGCGGTGCTGTAACTGGCGCGTTGGTCCTTATGGCCCTTGCATTCCTTACCACGACATTCTATTACATTCCAAAGGCCACCCTTGCTGCTATCATTATCGCGGCTATGATATTCATGGTCGAATTTGAAAAGATCTACGAATTATGGAAAGCCAAAAGTAATTTCATTGACATTGGAGAGCGTTGAATGAATTTTAATTGATTTCCTCTCTATATTTACACACACATACCTACAGAAGCCGACTTTTTTCCATTTATTGTGACTTTGCTTTGTTGTTTGTTCTGGAGCTTAGAATATGGAATTCTCTGCGGTGTTGCTGTGAATCTTTTATTCATTCTATATGCCAGTGCAAGACCGAAAATAACCATTTCCGTGGAAAAGGTAAGAAACCCTTTAGATTCCTGTTTAGTGCATATTCTACTCTCAATTGATCTTAGGTCAGCGGCATAGAAGTGGCCGTCGTCAATGTTTACACAAATCTCAAGTATGCCTCGGCCGAGTACTTACGATCGAAAGTGCTTAAATTTGTTACTGAACAAAATGGTCATGTGCCGATTGTTATAATTTGTGGACAGGAAATTTCCTCTATTGATGCCACAGTCGCTGTGGTAAGTGCAGTACTTCCTTCTGCTTTATTATACTTTATTCTTATGGGCATTTTACTTGTAGAATATTCTTTCTTTAAAAGAGGACCTATCGGTGGATAACTGTGAATTAATTTGCTGGAAGTGGAATTACAGTGCTGCAGGTGTAGTTTGTCGTTTACATCCTAAAGCGCAAAGCATTTTCAAATTTACCGAAACAAAAGAGGATGCTCTTACTGATTTTATACGCGCTCAAAATAGTAACGGTGCAGTAGAATACATACAAGTTCCTTAAATTTTAACACTGTACACTGCTGTTTTGTATTGTTAATGTATTTATTTGACACTGTTTAGATTAAGTGAAAGAAAAACAATGCACGGTTTTGATTTTGATGAGACTGCAAATATATATGCATTTGTATAATGAAACAATTGTTTCGTGATTATTTATTTACAATAAGACAATTATTTTATAAACAATATTCCGCTGATCAAACAGGTGCAAGTGCGTGCTCTGATAAGTGGCACCTAGTCTAAGTACGAAGAGTTTAAGAATAGTATATCTTAAACACCTTGGATAAGAAATGATTACACGCTTTCACATCCGGATTAATATTGCTCTTTAGAATGTTGCGTGCCTTCTCCAACTTGAGCGCGAGTTTATACAATATAATTCGAATCCATCCTCAATGTGTAATACTGTGCTACTATATTTTACTAAGTTGCGCGAAAATATACGCGGATTTGGAGTGGATCTGCTGCTAACACCAACAACATGCAAAATCCTTCTATCCATACAACATTGATGATCAGGTTCTCTAATAGAAGAAAAATAGTCACTATAATCTAGCTCTCGCCTGAGAATGAAAAAGACAACTTTTATAACCAACAAGAAGCCGCACACAACTTGACACCAAACAGAGACTCCGTCATTGTGACGGGGGACCTCAGTGCAAAGGTAGGCAACGACAACGAAGTGCTGCACAATGTGTTAGTTGGCTATCAGAACATTCTACCAAGTTAATCATTTGACAATCAGTTAACTTTTGAAGTTTTATATTGGCATTCCGAAATACGTGAGTGTTATGCATAAAATATATGACAATAAACCATCCCTGATTATACGTATATATAAACTATTACAAAATAGTTTTGTCTGTTCTTCCTTTTTGAGGAGTCCAGATTGTCTTGTCGAAAATAGGAATTGTTCTTTTTTTTTTTATCAATCGTCAAGATGAATAAGTTTCTAGTATAATAATGGAAAACACAAAAACTATAACAGCGAGGAGCCAAATATCACTATCTTATGGTTGTACTACATCCGATCGCTGATAACGATGATAACATTTAAGGGGCAACCTTGCACAAGAAGTACAAAGAATCAGCACCTCAATGCCGCGAACAATAGAAACGGTAATACTCAGTATTGCCGGTGTATCATAAGAGAAACAGAGCAAGTACGCTCTCGTAGAAACCTGGAAACAGAACAAAAAATGTAAAGAACTGAATGCTCGCATTGCAGCTACTCTAGCAGTTCGAGTCTCAATATCGAACGTTGCACAGTTGGGAAGCTTACCAATTGATTGGTGGATAGTTTACCCCACTTAATTCAAGAAGTCATAAAAAAATAAGACTGGACCGATGAAATATTTAGTTAGATATATAAACCAGATGAAGTGAAAAGCTTGCGACAATATCAGGAGAAAAGCTTTTATGCTTATTTTAAATGTATCTAAATTAGTTCTTGTTATTTTCCCTTAAGGTATTACGCTATCCGTGAATGTTCGGTAGGTCGACTCCGCTGTTGTAATGCATGTTAACATATTATTTTGGATGATTAGAATTATTTATTTCAATATATAGCTAAAGACGATATATCTTTTTCATTATGAAGCTTCACTTAAGGGATTGTTCGTAAGCACATACAAAGAAAAGAAAAAAACCACACCAATTAAAGAGTACAATGAAATAATTACGTTCAAAATTAAATAAAAACAAAACAGTAAATTAAAAACAATGAGATAATGAAAGTACTCTTTCTAACAATTATTTTACAAGTACGAAAGCTTAAGACAACAGGATAGAATTATCTATTAATCCGAATAATAGGCCATAATTTCTTCTTGAAACGCTTTTAAATTATCCGCCCGTTCCACATGACGCGGTAATGAATTCCAGAGACAAAACAGCATTAATAAAAAGCTGGTGTTCAGTAGTTAGGCAAGTCAACCTTGGAACAATAATTTGATTTGTTCTGTTAGATGACGAGAACTGGATTCTATTGTAAAGGTAAGAGGGTGCTGTGTATGAATAATAAAAAAAATCTTGTCAACGTGGATCATCGGTGGTAATAAAAAAAAAGGACTATTGTTTTTATTGGTGATCGATGTACGAGTACTTTACGCTGTTTTGTCGGCTGGTAACGGATGAATTCAAAGAATTACATCATTCATAAAAAAACTGCACTCTGTTTGCTTGCTTCATCATTGAATGATCGATGTGGACCAACATTGAAAGAGTGGAGAGGTGTAACGAACGTGATGGGACTGAAGATAAATATTACAAAAGTATAAAATCTCAGCTTTGCTCATCCGCTCAAACCAGCATTTCCGGACAAGTTCGTAAAACTATGTTTTTGCCATTATTAGTTATCCGTTCACACCCGAAGTCGAGAGAGACAATTATAATATTTACCTTCTTCTTCTTCTTTTGCTTACGGCGAAGTTATGATCCGGAATAGAAGGATCACAACCCTCCCACTTTACTGCATCCCCACTGGTCCACCTGTGGGGTTTGCCGGTTTGACCTCAGAAAGTACCAGTAGACTTCCCGGTTTCAAATCACTTCGTCACTGAGGCCAATCAAATCCTGGCGTTTTTGCATTTGTCTGCCTTTTTTGCGCGATTGTGTAGGAACGTTGATTGATATTGCCTTTTTGACGGGGTTCGAAGGATCTCTCCTTTGAACATGACAATACCAACTGAGTCGGTCGTGCTCTATCTTGCTTGTGATGGGTTCTTTTACATGAAGGCTTTCTCAAATCTTCGAACTACTTATTCTATCAAGCTTTGTTACTCATGCTGTCATGCGAAGCATCTTCATCTCAGCTGCCGTTAATTTGCCCACCCTACGCTTACGAGATGATTGATGTCATCATCACAAGTTGCTTCGCTATTGATCATAGATCCCAGATATTTGAACTTTTCGCACTTGTAAAGCACTTTTCCATTCAAGTAAATGTCTGGAATAGGCCGGTGTGGATCAGAGAACGGGCAGCACAGATACTCTGTCTTTTTTTAACTAATACGGTACCCATTTCCCTCAAAAACATCCACCCATACATCAAGTGCCCGTTGCAGGGACGTTTGATCTTCACTTATGATAGCTCCATCGTCAGCAAAGAATAACTGAGACAATTATTTATCATATTTAAGAAAGTTTTTTTTCGGAGTATTTTTTACAGAGAACTTTTGCAAATACATACATCACTAGAAACCGTACAAGCTGGCCCGTAGACGTTATGCACGCTCTAGGACCAACTACTACAGGACTTAAGTAAAAACAAAAAATAACAACATCACTATGGACTACGAAGGCAACTAAGGGAACCTTTCATTAAACTCTCATCAGCTCAGTTATGCTGTATGGTGGTGCAGAAGTATCTTTAGAATCTTCAAACGTTTTATTGCTGTCTGCATAAACAGTATTTAGAAGAGAATTATACAGACTATACGTCTACATCCACCTGGTAAAGAAGACACGTATTCAGTGCTTATCAAGAGCGATTGAACACCACCACTCCGGCACGTCAGTTTCGAATACATCTGTGAGGGACTGCGCAAAAGAGGCACATCTCGCTCTGATTCAATGACGTTCACAAGTGAAGGGAGCCTCAATCAACTCGGCATGCGCAACTGAAAACAGCTAGCGACGAATTGCTCTGGCTGGACGTAATTTTATGTTGATGGTAGATCTACGTAACGAGTCATTTATTCACTGAAGCGGTAATTCGGACCCAGGACCACAGCGCCATAAAGATCAAGAAGAAATAAAATTTAATTACATATTTTAGAATTACAATATTTAGATTCTAACTTTGTAAAGCGCTTTCAGGTAGAAAATATATTACTTGCTGAAGAAGCGTGTGCACTCTGCATTAATTGCACATAATAACTCCTTCATGTTCAATAAGACTTCATTATTTCGTAGCTTTAAACAAATATGTGAAAAATTGTACCATCAAGTAAAAGACTAGTTTACACGTGGTAATGCATTAAATGTGTTAAACTGACAAATGTCCATATCATGTTTCTCTAAATGTTAAGGTGTAGATAAATAAAACTTCCTATATTTGTTACCCAATTTGGATAATAGCAATTGCACATACAAATATCTATTGCTTTAACGTCAGGAAGCAATTCAGCGTTTCGATTGTTTATTAACAGAAAAAGCTAATCAGAGTTAAACAAAATGTTCTAACGTGATGGGTCTATAAACAAGCCCACAGACAGTGTGTTTCCAAAATTCTATAAAGCGTCTTTTTTTACAATCCGAACAGCAAATAAAAGATGTTTGCTGCGACATACTATATTATTCTGCAGATAAATATCCCAGACAAAATTATTTCGTTTTATGGACTTTTAAAATCCACAAGACGGTGGTAAACCTAATTTTTGTCAAGTGAAAGAATGTTGGATACACATAATAGATGGTAAATACGTCAAAGACGAGAGTACCCATTTTTATGTCCAGTGATTGTGAAATTCGAAGAAATTGAATAGAAAAATAATAATAACTAAATCTCATCATAAAATCATAATCATCACGTTTACTGCACATTAATTGTGTACGTTTAGACTGTCGTTTTGTATTATGGTATTCTCATAATAAAGCAAAACCTTCAATATCTTAATATGTATGTTATCTTGTTTGCGATTGCATTGGTTTATTGCAAGCTATAAACAAACTGATGCATTAAGGGAAAAAAATAAAAACGCGAAGCAGCAGACTTTACAAGTATTCCAGCACACTTCAAATATCGCGATGTGTAATATGTGGAAATAAGATCTGCAATAGCTGCAATTCTGACTTTAAAAAAGTTAACTACTATATGGCATGAATCGAATTACATTCTTATCAAAAAAAGTTGAATAACCATAGCACGTGTGATGGAAATACCTGTTGAGTGAATATAGAATGGGATATTGATGTAAAGCAAAACTAAGAGTCCACTTAAATTCTGTAGATTTAAGTGAGAGACATCACATTCACGAAAAAACTAATTCAATCATTAAATAAAATACAGGCGCTGATATCTATGGGGAAATTACTCTATCATAGTAAAGAATAGTAAAGATAGATAGTAAAGAGCACCCGCATTTTATAATTTGCCGAAGGCATAAATTACATATGTACTCATACTCAATAAAACATGAATAATCTTGAAGTAGTGGATGTTCTACACTCTTTAAAAGCTTGGCAATTATAACAAAAGTAGATCTACATACATAGTAATGGACTAGCATGAAAATACAAATAGTATAAAAGGAACACTATAAAGTGGGAGAAGACAGACAAGTGATGCGAAGCCAGTACTATTAATTTGGGAGGGCGTTTATTTATTTTAAGTGGGATTTTGCTATTACATGTACATGTCTGCAGAACGGCTAGTCCCTGGGACAAGTACTCTTACTCTCAATGATAGTTGGTTTGAATCTCGGCGAACAATGAATTTGTTGAACTTTTAATTAAGAATTGATGTAAGTAAAAACCCTTAATTAAGACACTATGTAATCTAATTGGATAACCCATTTTGCCTAAACTTTCAGTTTTTATACTTGACACCTCACAAAAGGGACAGTAGATTTATTCATTTTAGACTTCTGTATGATGCATTTGCATAGCACTTCTTAAACGAGACAATAGACATAAAAGTCCTCAATAATGACGAAACAAATGTTTGACCCTGCTCCTGAAATAGTCTGCAGTAAGCCATTCACTGTGTGCCAGTGCATTATCGTGGCATAGATGCCATGAGCGTAGTGCACCGCTTGGCCGTAGATTTGCAAGGGCTTCCATCAACTGAGGAAGACAATGTTCCGTGTACCGCTACTGAAGTTCGAGCATAACAGCCTTTACCAAATCCGTATTCGTTTGTTAACTGGACGAGATCTTCGGGATTGCTTCAACTTCAAAGACCTACAACTTGCTTTGGAACATTGTTAGAAGGAGCCAGATCGTGTCACCTGTTACAATTAAAATGGTGCCCTTAGATTTTCTAGTAATGAATTTTTTGGTCATATTCCGCGTAAATTTCACACTGCAGTTCTCTTGTTCGGGCTTAAGGGAATGGGAGCCAATTTCAATTCAATATAAACTGGACACATTGATGCGCGAGGTCTCCTCCATCTGCCGATAGATCTCTTACCTATCTTTGAGCATTAGTTCATGTAGTGGACACATCAGTGTTTAACTGTGGAAATAAGCACCAAGCCATGATCTTTTCCGCAGCGTCTGACACAGTTGGGCAGCTGCGGACAACATCTGTTTTTCTAGGTTAGGAGCGTCTGAAATCATGAGCACGCCAACACACTAAGCTTGCGCAGCGTTTTTATTCTATCGTTTACTTCTCTAATTTTTAATTTTCCTCTATACCCTTTCCTCTCTCTCCGTCACTGGGTTAATAAGCTTTAAAAGACAGCCTTAAGTGATGCAGAATATTACAAAAAAAGTGCACGACTGGGTCAAATTTGAAATTTGAACAAAATTGTTTGTTCAAATCCGTTAAAAAAAATATTTTATAATTTTTCAACACTTGGCATGCTATGACCTTGCATACATATGTCAGATAGTGTTTTTGAAGAAAATCGATTGTCATAGCCAATTTTCAAAAAATCTGACAATAATTACCGTTATACATATTTTGTTTGCCAAAAATCTGTTACGCCATCAGTTAGCATATGTCCACTGTTAGAGTTCTTTTCGAGAAAATAATTCTTTTCCAAATCGATCATTAGTAAAGAATCGCTAAATTCTGGGAAAATGAAAATTCATTTTCGAGTTCCTGTATTATATCATAGTAATGAAAAGATTGACCAAAATCTCGAGATCTAACATTTTCAGGAAACTAATACTTGCCCTATAAATGCAAGTAAAAATAAAAATCGGTTGAATAATTCAGAAGTTATTGAAGAAAATAACGGACAGAGCGTCCTTTCTGCTTTTCGTATGGAATAATAGTTACAGTTTTAAAGCATTTTCGTGTCGTGTATGACGAATTTGGTATTTTTTATCTTTTTAACATTTTTGTTTCTGTCCAGCTCAATTGGGTTGACATCAAGAGGCTATTGTGGCCCAACCATAATATTGAGTGTTCCTTCAACTGATAAAATGTCAAAGCATTGCCGCATTATACTTTGGATTCTGCAAGAATTACAGATTGTATTTCCACAAAATTTAAAATTTTTAATTTGAAAAAAAAAAAAAAAAAAACACGAATCACATGGACAACCTCCAAAATAAGGTTTTTTTAAAAAAAAAAAAAAAATACACCGGCATTGTGTTTGGGTCATTGGTCTGCACGTCTTGTGTGTGAATTCTGCAGTTTAGACAGACGGATAGACGCGCTAGCTGGAGCAATAAGGTTACGTTGCCTGTATACGGAACCTTGAAAAACGAGTTCGTTCTAATAATATAGAATATTCATACCTATCGAAAAATAAAGATAATAATAAGACATTGAAAATAAAAAAAAAATCTCTTAAGTGTCCAGTATCTGATGCTTTTGCCCTACATACAAATATTACAACTTTCGTAAAATGTACGAGGTCGGCTTCAAAAGATGAAAGAGTATCAAAATCTGCAAAAAGAAAATAAGTTACTCAGTTTCCAACCGAGTATGTCATGATTAACTTTGTCAAAAGCCTTCGAGAAATACAGCAGGTACAGAAGATTCAGAAACCCTTTATCAAAATGACGCCTTTTGTTATCTATAACACCCTGGTCTAAAACTGGATTGGGAAGGAATAATAATGAATTCAATTCAGACAATTCAGATAATTTTAAATTTGTTTCGCTAGGATTTTCTCGAAGACTTCTGATACACAAAGCAAAATGCTGATCGGTCTAAAATCATTTGCGCATGCCGCATTCGATTTTCTTTGCAAGTGGAATTACTTTCGGCAGCTTCGAGCTCGTAGAGAAAGTCATAATAATACAAGTATTTACGATATGCATTACATAAGCAATAGAATAATGTTGGAGTCGGATGCAACCTTAAAGTCAAGTTAATTGTGTATGGATAACGCAATGACTTCACCTTACTGTGATATAATAGATACAAAATTATTATTCACATCATTAGGATCTAAGTTTCACTTATTGCTGCCTTCGAACCAATTCCGATTTAAAGAAGATTCCACCAGAGTTTTATAGGCTGCAACGCGGTGTTATGTTTGGGGCAAATGTACATAGTTGGATTTGGTAGTATGAGTAATATCCGTCGCATGGTTACGTGCAGCTTTGGAAGTACTCCAATTACTATATGAGGGCTTACACTTACTATAGTTTGTTTTGACTTTTAATAGCGTTATATCGTTAACAACGTCGGAAGTGAACAACGGACAAACTTTATTACGAAAAATGACATATTCGTTGTACAGATAGTTAATCTACAATGTGACTGTGCATATGCAATGACTTAAAATCTTTAAATGTAAAATACATAGGGATGACATTGTGTGAAAAATCTGAAAAATCATTACACTTGTATGTACAAAAGAGCACATCATGATCTAAAATACCGGCGAGCGATAACTGGTCAAAGAGAATAACAGATACTGGATTAGACACAATAAATCTGTAGGTCGAGTTTACGCCTACAAATTCTAAACTAAACAACTAAAAATTTATTTATTTATTTATTTATAAAACTAACAAGGTGATTACAAATTACAAAAATTTAAATCCCTTCTTTAAGCGGATAAAATCTTGTTGCCTCCCTTTTTTGCGACCTTTCAGAATTTTTCAACAGTAGCCCTGCATTCAAATGTTGAAATTTATACAGTGTTATTGTAAAAAATGTTGTGAGTTTGTTTGCTTTATTTTCGCTAAATGGTACCATTTCGAAAATTAAAAAAAAAAATAAAAAAAATAACAGAGCTTTCAACCATGCCATGGATAACACCGAGTTGGCTAACGCTTATGTTGACTATTCAAACCTATAGTTTGTCAATGACATTGATTCAAAGTGGACAGTGTCGCAAGTTTGTAAAATATTTAAATTAAAAATGTTATTTATAGAATATCAGGCGACGATAAAATTTTGAATCTTTGAGTAAATACATTCTCGATCAAAAAGCGATTGTTACTGGAGATACGACTATAGACCTGTATTACGATCCCCTGTCCAAAATAAAGCCAATGGAGTGGAAAAACCCCGGGGGGCGCCGCCTAAAAAGGCGAAGGTCACGTAATCAATGAAATCGTTTATGACAACAATCTTCTGGGATTTCCGGGAAATCCAGTGAATTAAGAGTATTGTGCTGCCTTACTAAACCGTTTACCAGATGACATCAAGGAGAAAGGGCGAGGAAAACTGTCTCGGGTGATTGCCCCCTCAAAGACTATGTTCTCACAGCTATTGGCCTAGTTTACACCGCTTATTTGGTCTGGGACCAAAAACAAGTATTGTATAAATGTAATCGGTGTATACACTTTGAATACATCACTATAATGGTTGGGTCAGTCCAAAAATATAGGTTACCTAGACTATATTTTGTCAAAATGTCATTTCAAAGTGCCACATTTTATTGTCCATCAAACTTGCCCCTTGCGAACTCCGCGAATATTATTTTGCAGAAATGAAACATAATGGAGGCGGTGTAAACTAGCCTATTGTTGCTAAGGCTGCTGTGCAGCAATATAAGTTTCAGAGCATTCTACATATTAATTCTACAGCCCCGAGCGACTATGTCTTCCTAGGAGGGGATTTAGTAACAACAAGGTTCAAGCCGCCGTTGAACTCCATTAGACCACCAGGGAAGAAAGTTATTTTTTTAAGACCTAAAGATGTTACCCAAAAGATATGTGTATTGAAATAAAGGGATATTACAAAGAAAAATAGCATAATTAGTCTTTTTTACCTAAGTCTTCTTTCTACCTTTTGGACCTTACTGTATAACATCATAAAGGCTCGGTGTACTGAAATAATCAGGCCGAACTCTCAACTTAGTTTCGAATCGACCTCCCAACTCTGCATACATACGTGGTATATACGACTTACTGCCAGAACAATGCTGAAGTTGCAGCTAAGACGTGAAGCGGTCTGGTCTGTAAAGCTGAAGTTAACTCAAATTATATTTCAGCCTCGGCTTCAGCTTCATCGTTGCGTTAGAGTGCATTGATCTTCAACTTTTGGCAGCTTCAGCATTGTGTTCTGGCACTTAAACCGGC
The DNA here is from genome assembly GCA_963082735.1 of Pocota personata. Classification (NCBI taxonomy): domain Eukaryota; kingdom Metazoa; phylum Arthropoda; class Insecta; order Diptera; family Syrphidae; genus Pocota; species Pocota personata. Next base: position 212,469,412 of record OY720429.1, read on the forward strand.
CTCTAAGTTTGTTGGCCACTTTTCTACCAAGCTCTTCACCGGTTGGCGCCCAACTTTTCTTTTATAGCTCTGCCAGTTTTTATTTAATACACAACTGATCAAATACTTTTGCTACCGACTGTGATTACGACGAGGCAACCCACGATGGAGGTTAAGGCCAATCTAACATCAATGTGTGTCTCGCGTACAGACGCACTTGGAATATACTGAATGTTTGGAATAGATACAATACATATAAATGCTTGTACATAATATATTGGCAAATTCGCAGCACATTTTTAGTTGACGACGTACGAGTTACACATCATCCATTTGCAGTTCGTCACCCTGTTTGTTTTGATTGATTCGCAAAAGTACAGTCGCCACAGAACTCAAATTTAACTAAGAATAGGAATTCTTCTCCACGCTCTGCCTGAGCATAGTTCAAAATTAAAAAAAGTACTAAATCCTTACCTCGACTACATTGTACTCGTCTTCCTTTGCCTCGGCGCCAAGTAAGATTTGTTTGATAATCAACTTCTGGCCTCTCGGGAAGTCTTCATCGTTGGAGATCACATCCCATTCGACTGTACTGTCCTGTCCGGAAAGAGTTACTCCTACAAATTTGTAAATTTTATTAAATTCTATTTTCCCACTCAAACTTCTTCTAATATTGTGCAAAAAAAAATGATTAAAGAAAAAACCGCGACGCCATTTTCGTGCGAAATAATTGTAGTTTTCTTTTGTAGCACAATAAATATTGACGAAGAAAGAAACACCGTATATTATACTTGTGTATTTACCATAAAATGATTCTTCAGCCATTATGATTGTATTAAATTTTATGGATTAAAAAGTTATTTCACGCGATGCAAAATCAAATATGAAACCCCTTTCGGATACAAAAGCCGCCAAGCCGGTAAAATTGCAAAAAAAAAATTCTTGACGGTAGTGAGTGCAGTTGTCAAAATCGGAGTGGAAAATGCCGCGGCGAATTTGGATCATTGGCTTTGGCCAATGTTACATCATTTTTTGCATTTCGAATATTTTTATGTCTTTTTAGTGGAAAAGAGTGCGTTTCTTTGTTTATTTCACAGAAAAAATATATTGAATACAGAAACAAACAGCATACATTTCATTTGACAGAGAACATTTAAATGACAAATTAACGTTAAATCTTACACAATATTATTTAGTTATTGTTTATAACTTAAATTCAATCGAATTTAACTCAAAGCAAAGAAAATTATATTCATTTAACATTTTCGTTGACAGTTGCTTTCATCTGACAATCAATATATTCAATTTATTACGAATTCCAAAACGTCAGATAATTCAACTTTGTGAGCTAGTTCAAATGGAATGCGTTCTGAATATCCTGTATTCATCCAGCAAGAACAGCAGAATGGAATAAACCGATTATTCCAAACGAAAGAATAATTTCAGTTTTCATCCACGACATAGTCAAAATAAATAAAGAAAGGCATCCCATATGGAAAACCTACTATTATTTCCATATTCCATGCTACAACTGTGAAACTCTTCACAATTATTTGTACTTGCACATATAGGAAAAATATTGATTTCGTGAAAATTTTCAATATTACTAGTATAGAAAAACTCGAAGAAGTGGGTCGGTCAATTCTGTCAGTCTGTCTATACAAACGAATGAACTCTACGAGTAAACAGCTGGATAGTTTTTCTTCAAACTTCATACCGGTAATGAAAAAAAAAAAATGTATATCATTATATCATTATATTTTTATAATTTTTTCTAGCTGCAAAAATTCCATTTCTATTTTGGTCCGGTTTGACATATCTTCCATAGAGCAGATGCCTGGGAGCGTTTACAATTTAAAAAAATAAAAAAATTAAAGAAAAACATATTAAAATTATTTAATAATGCAAATGTCTGTGTTGCGGTCAATCAGTTTCCTCTTTTTTATTGTGATTTTTGCTGTCACCTACTACAGATTCACGTTTGTAATTCGACTAAGCTCACACATCCTATATAAGCATATAAATAGAGATATCTAATTATTTAAAAGAAAGAAAAACAAATGTACTAATTATATTTCCATCAGAAGTACTTGAGGAAAAGGAAAACCGAAATCGGAAATTTGTACATGTTCTGCTTTTCTCATTGTTTGTATTATAGTAATTTAAGTAGGGTTCAATGGCAAGCATCAAAAGAAACAGATATATACATTGCTCCGTAAGCAAGAGCTAAACGAAGAAATATACTATGTTGGTTAGGCATTCCTGAAGTTATTCTATAAATCGACGTGCTTTAGTGACTTAGACGTTTTATCAAAATAAGTTGCCAATTATGGTACATTTTCAAGCTACTATCTACTGTATAATTCGTGAATTTGAAGAAAAATGTAATCCTGCAGACAGGCCAAATCTCCTTCAATATCAATTCGACACCGGAATTAGTTCAAATGCTTGATTTTCGTGAACAAATTGTAACAAGTTGAACATTTTCATTTAAATGGTTATGTTTATAAACAAAACCTTTCATCACCTTTACTTTTGCATCCTCAAAAAGTTATAATATGGTGCGCTACTTGGTCTGCAGGAGTCATTGGACAATATTTTTTCAAAAATGGGTATAGAGTTACTGGTACTGAAGAACGATACTGCCACATGATTGTAAAACTGTTGGCACCTGAATTGGCTGCTTTCGTCTTGCTCAATAAAACGTTTCAACAGGATGGGGCCACATTGCATACAGCTAGCGCAACAATTCAATTAATCACACTCTCAACTATTTTCAGACCGAATTATCTCCAGAAATGGTGAAGGCTCCCACGCTAGCTAAATCTAACAGCCTGGACTTTTTTCCATGGTAACTTGGAAGATGTCTTTTCGTAGTCGATCAATACGCAACAAGCTTTTGAAGATGCACAAATAAAAGCGCTAATATTTTCAAAATTGCTACTCAATGGAGAAAAAATACGAAAAAGATTCAATCACTAAAATATATATTAGATGCACAGAACCGCTTACTATCAACAACAAAGACATTTGTTATAGGTTTAAAGAGTACTTCAACATGTTACTTAACGGAGAATTCCTTTGGATGCTGCCCATGAAGAGGAAACAACAGAATTGACTGTCGACGAAGTGAGCGAAGCGGTGAAAAGAATGATGCAAGATATGTACGTCGATGTGGTTGGTTGGTTGTTTGGTTTTAGAGGGTGAGCTTATGATCTTCACTTAGGCATCCATTGGGCCTGTTGTGTTCTTCTTGTCTATCAAACTGTAGGAATAGTACTGTGATGTGGGAATTACATATGTGTTGAGAGGGGATGTAGGTATTGGGATCATGGGGAGTATCAAAAGGAGACTGTGTCATATAGTGATCGGAAACGTCTTATACGGCTAGCGAACTCCAATATACGAGTATCACCGATTTCTTTCTTACTGAGGTGTATTCGATCTGGTATCCCTGAAGGATCCCAGTATCTTCAGTCTTCACCTCACTGTTGCAGAGCAGTAAACAGAATAGCATTGCAGTTGTACCGAGCCTGCAAACCCGACCTCGGATATCGCGTTAAATGGAGCTATCGTTACGAAATGCTTTAAATTTAAATATATGGGCTCAACCGAAAATGATCAGGGAAATTACGATCACGATATTGCTTAATATGATGTGAAAACTCCGCTGGCATTTGAGATCAAAAAGTGACACTTAAACCTTGAAGTCTGCTTTATATGACATTAGTATCTTTGCTTTAACGTACACTTCGCAATGTTGTACAATGTATGAAAATTATAATGGAAAAATTGCAGCGACGGAGATGAAAATGTTACGGATGTGCGGGGGTACACACGAGACATAATCATAAGTGCGCACATCCGCGGAAGACTGCATGTAAATAAACCGATTACAGAGAAGCTCCGAACAGAACGCATCTGTTGGTACTGTCAAAGAAAATTGTCGGAAAATCGTGCTCGGAAAAAAATACCTACTCAAGTCTTAGCCAAAACTCGAAGAAGAGGTAGAAGAAAGAAAAAAATGCAAAAGCCACAGTCTCAGCGATGATGTGTTCCAAAATAGAGCGGCCTGTAGAATATTGAAGTCCGCATTGAGGAAAGCAGCAAGACAGATACGTGGGAGAAATATTTAAAGAGTGGCACCCGTTATATATTTAAAAGGTTAAATAAAAGAAAAATAAGTTTTGTTTTTTAACAAAGTACAACCGATCTTCTTTTTCCCACATTAATGTAGACACCCACCTAATTCGCGGCGAAATCAAAATAAGCGAATTATCTAGCCAGTAGCCAAATGCTCGGTATCTACCTATATTTTTCTCTTTCTTTTCAATTTGCTATTTCTCTTTCATTTAGATAAATTGTCATTTTTTGCGGTAAAACTTTTCTCGTTTTCGCTGCGATTGCATTGGTTTGGGAAAAAGCCGCACGTGTAATTTTATAATTTCAAGTTTACTAACGGAGAAAACTTATCATCAAATAATGTCCGGCCAAGCTAATTTAGAAGGTGAAAACTTCTATGGTAAGTGATACAAATAAGAGAATCTAAAAATTCGCAACAAATCAGCTACCATGCAGCCTCCCTCACCATATCCCATTTTAATGAACAAATTAAAAAATATTTCCATAGGTGTTACGCTCAGCGAAAAAGAACCACTGCAACAATTCGTTGTTGCTGAATCTGATAAATATGAAATGGATCAAAAGTTGATTATCAAACAAATCTGTCTGGGTGCTGAAGCTAAAGAGGGTGAATTCAACGTCGTGCAGGTATGTACACAACACACACTTGTTTCGCGGTGGTGAGAAGTTAATGACTTCTAAAAGTACAGTCGCCACATGTCTGGTCGAACGCAATTCATGCACACATTTACAATCCTGCAGGTTGAAACCAAAATCTCAGACAAAAAAGATATTAAAATTCCCATCGCCGTATTGAAGGCCGGTGAGACACGCGTCCTTCGACCAAATCTTGAATTCCCAAGTGCATCGGTCACGTTTAAACTCATCCAGGGTACTGGTCCAGTTTACATTCATGGCCAGCATATAGTGAATGAGACCGATGCTGAAGAGGTGTATTACGAAGAGGAGGAAATCGGTGACTTGGACGACGAAGCACCACCGCAGACAAATGGAAAGAGCAACAAAAAGAAGGGTGCAAGTGCCTACCGACTTCCATAGGACACGGAAGGCAAGGACAATTAAAACGTTCGCTAGATCGTAACGTTTTTAGGGTAGAGTACATTCTTATAATTTTTAAGGACGAATATGAGAGAATTTATTCAGACACAACTTGAAAACTTTCCAATTCGCTTTTTCTTTTCTTTTTTTTTTTGTAAAATAAAAAAAATACTAATAAAAATGATCTGAAACCTATATGTATATCTATAGAATTGTTTATTTTACATTTTTTAAATGCTTTCTAAGTTTTGAACATAAAATTGGTGAAGACAAGTTTGTGTGGCGGATAAAATGGCTTCACATCCGCGCTACTGATATTTTCTGTCTGGGCACTCTAGAAATATAAAAAATATGTTAGAGAACAAAAGACCTCTACTGTGAACAGACCTTATATGAATCACGCGCCTGCGATCGCTCGGGTGTATTAGATCCAACTTCTGACTCCAGTCGAGCTCCTTTAGTTCGTGACGTCGTTTCTTTCTGTCGAAGTAAGAGATGACACAGCTGGCTGGTATCCAGAATATTGATGTTAGCACGACTACTGCCACTGGAAATACAATTTAAAGAATCAAATATACACTACCGTTCATAAGTTTAAGACCACCAACAAGTTCTATGAAAGAAGGAGTTATAAAGAAAGGATAAACAATTTGTTTTCCTTATTTTTATTTAAATATTATTTCAATGGAATTAGGAAACAAATGGACAGAATGAATTATTTCTTAACAGCTTTAAAAAGTCTGGGTACCCTCTCTATCGATTTTGATGTTGCTTCGGTTGGAATGCTATTCCAGGTGTCGTTCAGTTACTGCCAAAAGACTCCTGATAAAGTATTTTTCTGGTCAAGCGATCCTATAAAAGCTCAATTGGGATCAAATCTGACAATTGTGGTGGCCAAAACCATGTTGATTAACACGCCTCTTGCAGAAAGCTTGAATACAACTTTGAAGTGTATTTAGGGTCGTTATGTTGTTGAAAAACGGACCCTTCTCCATTCAACCGAACCACATGGAATAGCATTCTCATCTAGAATGGTTCTGTAGCCCTCTTTGTTCAAAATGCTTTCGATACAAACGAGATCACTAGTTCCTCTGAAGGAAAAGGCTCCTCACAGCAAAATCGATCCACCTCCATGCTTTATGATGGGTACAATACATTCCCGCAACGCGGTTTTTTCTGCGGAATGGCGAGCGAAAACTCTTCTCTTCTTGCCAAACAGTTCGAACTTGGATTCATCAGCCTTCTCCAGTCCTATTATTTTTATATGCATCATTTAGTGCTAGTGTTAGTGGTTATAAACAAACAAGACAAATATCACTAACACGAACTTTTCGCTAAGGTAAACAATTTGACTCAGCTTATAAATGAGCCTACACGTATACCGGACATTGAAAGTCATTCTGCTAAAACTTTGGACTTGTTTCTTACTTCGCACCCTAATAAATACACCATTGATGTTTTAGCGCGTATAGGTCGGTCTGACCATAATATCGTATCAGGTAAATTATCGTACTCCAACCACACAGTTAAAGAAAAAACTCCTAAAAGAAAATGATGGCAATACGAGAAAGCCAACTTAAGCGGCCTTAATAGCTTCTTTTTAACTGGTCGTTATGCTTCCTCGATAGCGACGTGGATGCCGCTGCTGATATGATCACTGACACTATTCTCTTAGGTATGAATGATTTTATTCCTAACAGAATAAAAACATTAAACCTAAGGCAAACTCGTGGTTTGACCAGAGCTGTAAAAAGAGTCTATCAGGTTGAAAGGAGTAAGTTTTCGGTCTCACAAAGCCGACAAATCTGAGGAAAACCGAAAGAAGTTTAAACAAGTCAGAAAAGACTGCAATGTCCATATCTGAGGTGTTTTCTACGCTGACAAAACCTCTGCGTAAGCTTTTCTGTCTATCCTACTTTTCAGGGCTGTTTCCGAGTAGATGGAAAACAGCATTTGTCCAGCCCGTCCCTAAAAAAGGCAAATCTACCTCCCTGTCCAATTACCGACCCATTGCACTTGCGTTCCTTCTTTTCAAGGACATAGAAATGCTGGTAAATCGCCAGCTTATGAAATATCTCGATTCACGAAAACTCCTTATTTTTTTTTTTTATAATTTACACGTGTGAAATATGAATACCCTTATACTAATTTTTAGGACACGGGCGTTTTGTGGAAAGGGGAAGAGACAAAGAAAAAGACAGATTGGTGTAGTTGGTTTCTAACTCAGGTGGTATTAAGTTTCAGTAAACTTCAAGGGTAGCGTCCAGATAACTGAGTAGTATTTTTGTTTTGCTGTTATTGTCGTTGCTTATGATTCACAGTATTTTCTTCCGTCCTCCTGATATCATCACGATCAAGTTGCATTTTAGCCATATGACCACCCTACTGCCAGTGTTATGCCTTCGCAGTAGAGTTGACTTACGCTTTTGCAATTGATCGATTTTTTTATTTATTTCATGCGAAATAAATAGATGATTCTTGACATCAGGATTCGAATCGTGAACCTGCAACGTGACAAGCGATGATGTTACCTCTACATATGGCCACTCGGCCTAGGATCACTGCTTACGGTTCCAAGAAATCGATTGATGGTGTAATGGACTCCAGATTTAGAAATATTAAGTTCCTGGGAGATATCTCATTCGGATTTATCCATTTTATAAAGAAAAATAATTTTACTGCGTATTTCAATGGATATTTACTTCAAACGGCCCATTATTTTATTTTGTGTAGTCTTTCATTTTGAAAACTTATAGTTAATTAAAAAATGTATCGTGTGTAACCCTTTTAATCCTTTGTAGGCGAAATTATATCTGATATTGTCAAAAGTATTTTCACTATCATTAAAAATCGGAAATACATAGCACACGATTTTGTATTGTCTCAATTTAAAAAAAAATCTTGGAAATAACCTGGGGAAACAGATTACCCTTCATGCGTCTACATGCAAGTAAAAGATACAGGTATAATGCAATTAGGACAAAAGCTACTATACACCAAGGAGGTCACAACCATCAGCAAACTCAGCAAACTTCAAAGATTAGCTTTCCTCGGAATTACAGGTACTATTCACACCTATACCACAACAGCCATAGAAGCCATAATGAGACTTACTCCGTTACACATTTTCATAAAAAAAAGTGGCAATTCGCAGTGCAGTTAATCTTCCAAAGTCGGATGTTAACAGTACATGGGATCATGTGGATCTCATGGATCTATTAACCGACTTCCCCCAGCTAGATATGCTCAGTACGGTTTCTGACTTTACGCCCAAATCCTCTACTTTGGTAGAAGATTTGAGATTGAGATCCCAAACCGTGATATAAGGAATAATGGCTTGATCCAAAAGGAATCGTTTGGTATACCGATGGATCAAAAATGGATTCAGGAGTTGGTGCCGGTGTGTATGGACCTAATTACAAGATTACGAAATCATTTGGAAAGAGTCCTAGTGTTTTCCAGGCCGAACTTTACGCTATTGAGACCTGTGCAAATATAAACTTGTAATCAGGAATCAAATGTGCCGCTATACACATACTCACCGAGAGCCAGGCGGCGCTTAAAACACTGATCAACCACCTGACCAGTTCAAAATCAGTTCTAAGCTGGTTCGACAGTTTAGAAAACCTGGCCCGATACAATAAAGTAAAATTGTGGTGAGTACCGGGTTATGTAGGCGTTGACGGCAATGAAACTGCAGATCTGCCAGAAAAGGTTCCTCTGAGTTGATCATTGGACCTGATCCCTTTCGCGGAATATCTGATTCTGCCTTCAAACTAACCTTAAAAAATTGGGAACGCAACATGTGCATTTCCCATTGGAATAACTCCCAAAGTCTCAGACAAGCTAAAAGAGCTGTCCAACCCCTCCAAAAAAAGACAGCTGATATCCTAAAATACAGCAGAAATGACATTAGAAGGCTTGTGAGCTTCCTTGTCACTGCCATTTACTCTACCACTACCAAATAAGAATTTCAGAGGATATCACCTGCCGCCTCTGCCTAGAAGAGGACGAAACTGCAGAACACATACTATGTGAGTGTGTAGCTCTGTGTAGAAGTAGAAGAAGCTTCTTTCTTAAGGAGATAATCCATTAGACCTAAGGAACTCCTCCGCAACTGTAAGATTGATCTTTCATAAAAAAAAATTGAAATACTGCTGCCCTAAAAAGTGATATCTGGCACAATAGATATCTCTCTGGTCGCAGTATCTACACGCCATTTGGGCGTGGCCACACTACTATTAAAAAAAGGCTATTATGCATTACCACAATGACCGAGTAAAAAAAAAATAATTTCCAAACTGTAAATGATTTGGTAAAAAAATTGGTACAATCAAAGAAATAGTGGTGGTTAAACTTATGAATGGTACTGTATATATGAAAGGCTGGTTTGATTCAAGAATGGGTGTAAAATAGGGTTGCCTCACCAGTTCTCCTCTTTTTCGTTGTTCTAGGATGATCAACCAACGTTTTTGCCACGAGGAATTGAATTCCCCGGACTTAAAATAAAGCTCTTATACGCTGATAACATTGTCATTCTGTCGAAAACAGCAATGATGATCAATAAATTAGAGCAACATAGTGGTTTGTGGAACCTAAACAAAATTAATACAGCCAAGTGAAGAACTGGAGAATATGAAGGAGTATAAATATCTTCTTGATATAGGCTGTAGGATTTTCACCCTAACTCGAAGAGGACATCATTAAGTGGTCACGTGTACCACCCGACAAATTGGAAGAAAGTGCCCTAGCTATGCCTATCTAGGGCCTTGGAATTCGAACGCACTCATTATAACACTTCGAATGGCTTTTGAAAAACATTTACGTTGCTCTGGGTGCGAAATCGATTGTCTTTTGAATTTGAGGTTATTCGCAGTGGAAATATTGTTGACAGTAATGCATGTCCCAAAAGTGTTGTTTTTTAGTGTTCCATACCAAAATGGTATAAAAGGGAACACTAATGGATTCATCACAGTGTCTGTCTGGCCGTGCGTCTGTCACACTCTTGTAACTTTTAAACGGTTTGACCTAGAGGGCTAAAATTTTTAGCAAATAATAGGGGAACAAAATTTGCAAAAAGTATTGTTTGACGGCTGTTTTAGGGGCACAATGTACTCTAAGAAAAAAATTAATATATTTTGTGCCCCATCATGCGACATATTAAATTAAAGTTGAAGTTGCATAGAGTTGAAGAATAAAGCTCGAAAACATCCACTATGATTAAAACATTTCTTAAACAAAACTTCATGTTGTCCCAGAAAAATGGACAGGCAGACATGGAACAAAAAGTGTTGAGCATTTTATTCAAAGCCTCCTCGTATTCTTCTAATTAATGAAGCAAAATTAAAAATAAGTTAAAAAGATGGTACGGAACACTAACCACGCGAGGCCCGACTTTAGATATTTAAGCTCTACTTACTGACAATGTTATCCTTTAAAAATCTCAGCACACGATTGATGTTGATCTCCTCAATGATGTCCCAGAAACGTTCAACGACGTCCTGTATAGTTTTCTCACACATACCCTAAAGAATGTTCTCTATTATAGATTACTGTCCGAAGGGGTACCATTACATTTATTCGCCTACCTTATTGCAAAATCCTTGAATACACGGTGTACCATCGGGTAGCACATCTGGTGGTTCTACCGGGAAGCACGTTTCATTTATGCTCATGCGACAGCATCTTCAAATAAAGATGTTATTTTGCACAATATGAGTAAGATATTTTAAAGAATAAACCTCTTGCACGCATCCTGAATAATATCACACATGCAGCTTTGCAATCCTTGTGTCTCACAATAGGGTATACATTTACCATTTCGACATTGTCCTCGTTCCTGACAAATTGTTCCATCAGCCATTGGCGGTGACTTGGGACATTCTGCATGATTACCTGTGCAACGTGCTTCCTGCTCACATGTAGCATATTGTGCATCGCGACATTTCATGCCAGATGGCATGAATTGGCAATTTTGGCAGCATGGGGAATTTTTATCACTGAAAAAAAGAATCCAATTCAAATTCACCTCAACAAGAGTAAATCTAAATTGCATTAGACTGACCTGCAAACAGCGCCTTGATTTCGCCGCAATTTGCAGTTTTTATCACAACAGGCATCGTTGTCTTCGGTTCCCAGAAGACCTGCATCACATTGCTCGTCCCCTTCGACTCGGAGATTACCGCAAAATGATTCTTCGGGTTCAGAAAAACATCGACCAGATTTTGCCTGTAGAACTTTTCTAATCGAACGCAGCGAACAGGGAGAGAATTTCTACAACAAACGAAAAATAACCTAAATTAAGTGAAAACAAGTTTTTCGAAATGGTTGCGATTACCTTATTATTAACATCGTATCCACTCACTGAATACGTGTACATTAAAAAACTCCCGCCTTGTGAAGCACTCGGCGAGCACTCAGGAATGTCAGGGTCGTGCTCGGAACCCCAATTATGACCAAACTCATGTGCAGTAACCAAGTCTGCCTCTCGAGTGATAACTCTCTGACCATAATGATTGCGTGAACTACTCAAGCCAGAGTTCAAATAAAGAGTGTAACCATTCTTGAAGTACTCTAGAAGTTGAAGAAAATCCATTTGCTAGTTTATTGATTGTATAAATGTGTGTAGGCAGATCAATTCAAAAACAAAAAAAAAAAAACAAAAGGAAGCAAACAAAGTGAAAACTAAAATTTTACAAAAAATTAGGAATCACAGAAAAAGAAATGTAACGAACTTATAATACGGTAGGACTTCTGTAATTATTTTACAAAACCTCCTTCATCACAAGGCGTCTAGTTGTAATACTTAATATTATAATGTAAAGAGGTCGTGAGCACCACATTGTCCAAGTGGAACAGTGAAGTTAGACTATAAATAGTTCTTTTCATTTCTATATGATTTAGGATTGAAAAACTAACATTTTCAACTGTAAAAATGAAAAATGTACTGAAATGTGTTAAATTATACTTAAATTGGTTTATATTTAATAATAATAATAATTTCAACTAATTATTATTATTTATTATTTATAATGCAATTTTTGTTTTAGTACAATGGGTACTGGACCTAGCCAGTCCAGTTTAAAGCCTCCGTGTAAATAAACCAATTGAGGAAAGCTCCAGGCTGAGCGCATCAACTGGTACTGCAATATACTGTCATGTACAAAGAAGATCGTCGGAAAATCGGCCTTAGTGATAGTGTGTTTTAAAATAGTGCGACCTGTAGAATTATATTGAGGTTTGCAAATTTAGCCAACTCCACAAGCGGAGTATTTTAGGAAGCGCTGGGCTCAGGCGAGGTAGATGCTAAAGGCAAACCGAAAGATATTCTTGATATTATTTTTTATTTCAATTCTACACTAACCCTCATTATATGTATCTATTTTTATTTCCGTCTAAAATTCAGATATTATATGACGAATTATTGCATACGTATGTATTACTTTTGACGTTCACGACGACAACAACTGCGTGACTGAGATGCCTAGTCAAGGACACGAGTCCCGTCAGAGAATAAATATTTTATCAATTTTTGTTTTAATAATTTTTATTCAGTTAACAATTATATTTTAGCGCTAGCAGTCCATACAGGACTTAGCCTAGCTTCTCGCAGCCACTCCTATTTTTTTTCGATTGAGAGAAGCTTCTTATTACAATTTTATTCCCGGTTGTTTGTCAGACGTTTGTGAGGGGTGGGATCGTGAGAACATTTTTTTTTTCCTGGGATTTCAACCTTGAATCTCACGTTCAGTGATCGTACACTTAACCACTGAGCGATGGTGCCCACCGATTATATACTACGTATAATATAAAGGGTGGTTAAATTTTAAGGGCCGATGTTGAATGTGAACCACACCTAAACGTCAAGTTTTTTTCTGCATTTCATTTGACATTTCTCAATTTCAGACTAACTCAATTTGAACCATGGAAAGATACACAATCGAGCAACGCGTTAAAGTTATTCAGGCTTATTATGAAAATGGGCGTTCAAATCAAAATACATATCGTGCATTTCGTGATTCTTTCGGTCAATTTAATCGTCCAAATGTGCGTACAATCGGAAAAATCGTGCAAAAATTTGTGCAAACCGGGTCTGTAGGAGATGTGAAAACACCAGTGCATGCTCTTACAGCTCGTACTGCAGAAAATATTGCTGCTGTTCGCGATAGTGTGGCTGAAGAGCCGTCCACCTCAACTCGTCGTCTTTACATTATGCATAAAGACTTCCATTTACGCGCTTACAAGGTGCAATTGACTCAAGAACTAAAGCCTCTTGACCATTTCAAGCGTCGTCAATGGTCTCAATGGTGGCAAGAAATGGCAACAGTGGATGATCAATTTTCGAAGAAAATCATCTTCAGTGATGAGGCACATTTTCACCTCAGTGGATTCGTCAATAAGCAGAATTGCCGCATTTGGGCGAATGATAATCCAAGAGTGATTGTCGAAAAACCAAAGCACCCACAAAGAGTGACTGTTTGGTGCGGTTTATGGGCTGGCGGCATCATCGGGCCGTATTTTTTCCAAAATGAGGCCGGTCAGGCAGTTACTGTGAATGGTGTTCGGTATCGTGAGACGATAACGAACTTTTTATGGCCCGAATTGGAAGATATGGATGTGGACGATATGTGGTTTCAACAGGATGGTGCCACTTGCCACACAGCTAACGAAACAATGGCTCTTTTGCGCGACAAATTCAATGACCGTGTTATCTCACGTGGTGGCGATGTCAATTGGCCGCCAAGATCATTGATTTGACACCGTTGGACTTCTTTCTTTGGGGTTATTTGAAAGAAAAGGTGTACGTCGATAAGCCAGCAACAATTCAAGAGCTAAAGGATGAGATAATTCGGCACATTAACGGCATAGAACCTCAATTATGCCTCAGCGTCATCGAAAATTTGGACCATCGGATGGAGGTGTGCCGCCGAGGTCGCGGCGGCCATTTGGCCGATATTTTGTTCCATACATAATTGAACCATGCCAATATTATCATAATAAAAAGAAATGACAGTAATTTCCTAAATAATTAGTGTTTTATTCAAAATCAACATCGGCCCTTAAAACTTAACCACCCTTTATATTGACAAGTTAGCTGTATAAGCTTTTTCAATTGGGTTTTTGCTTGAATGATAGAATGAAATATTTGTAAAAGCATTGCATAAAAAAATAAAACTTCGTACACAGCAGGGACCGCACCTGCGATAGACTTGGTTTAAGCCACCAATGCACTAACAAATACCAGTTAGCTATTGAGCGATGATTGCTATCAGCCAAATTTAAAACATTCTGTCCCATTTTCTTCGTACCGTGCACCTCAAACCTTTCAAAGATGTTGAAATATGTATGTTTCCTTATTCTCTTTTAAAACTCACTATAAGTGCTTAATCGGATTGAGATTTGTAGCCCGATTCTGTAACTCAATGTGAGAACTTACGCCTCCCTTCGAATGAAACTTAAGATATTTTCCTGTGTTGCGGAACCTGAATTTAATTCCAAGTTAGGTAAATATCTTGGGTTGTATTCGAAGAAAGAAGTTATTTATTTCTCACTTTGAGTTACAGAACTGGGCTACTGGTGATTGAGCTGGCAAGTCCAACATCTGAATTGTCTGACCCTGGATTTGCACATCATCTATAATAACTGGATTATTTGCTGGTCCAGTGGTCACAATTTTTGCTTTGTCGATGTTCATTTTTAAAGTTAGTTCTCTTTATGAATTCTATCCGTGCGTTATCGTGTTATGGAATAATTTTTCACCGAAGCCTATTACCAAATATTTTTCGACGGGGTTATTAATCATTCGCTCGCCGCGAATAACTCAAAAGAAATTAACGTAGGTAATAATAGCATACATTGAATCTGTTGCGGTTCTTCTAGAATGCGTTCAGGTGTGTTACTTGGGACATCTCAGCTTTTACACTTGCTTTGGGAGAGCTACTCTATACTGCAGTAATTGCCAACTTCGTAGTTGGCATGCAAAAGATTCTTGGATCGATAATTTAAGTGCAGATAGACGCAGCTGTGTATTAGTCTATCAGTCAATGATAAGAATATCAAGGAATACAAGAAATTTAAGAGAAAAATATTCCGCTAACTTCAATATTCGAAGCTAATTTCACCTTATCAAATAGCTTTTTGTCTGTCCACTCATATTGAACCTAATTAGTCATTCTTAAGAAAAAATATATTTCTGAACCCGTCCAGAACTCGAGATCTTCAGGTCCAGATGAGATTTCTTTTTATTTTTCGTACATTAATTTTCCAGGTTTATCACAAAGGACCTAACATGAGTTTGATCGGCAGATAAAATTCAAAAATTGAAGTACAAGATTAATTGCAAAAAAAATAAAAAAATAAATGTGCATCAAAATTGGAGGAGGGAAAATGCAAATGTGTACATATAAAAGGAAAAAATCCGAAATAAAAAAAAATAATTTATATTATTTAGTAGACCTGGAGTGCATATTCCTCCAACGGAATTCCTTCTCGGCGAACCAACATAAGCCAGACCGAGAATTCCTCCTTCGAATTTTAAATCTGTAAACAGATGAGCTAAACAAAAATCTTTATGGCTATACTCCCGTGAAAAGACCTTGATTACAATAGTGAGAATAGTTAGAGAATAGTTGATGAAATTTTCAATGAGAGTGGTAAGCAATACATTTTTTTTTAGTTGTTGTTAGTTTTCATACCTCGAGTAAATTTCGAACATCCCATTTCTCGCGTATCATATTATAATGAGCCTCACCACCACGCAGTCTTGTCGGTTCTGAGTGGACAACGATTTTCTTTATTACGAATCCCATTCCCTTGAATCCTTCTTGGTCCTATAAGGAAAAATAATTACATCAATTGTAAGAAATTACCCATTAAACACTCACCGAACGATCCTGCCAAACGGTGTCATTATAGATCTTGTGAACGCGGTCTATTAAGCTAATCTGGAAAGGAACATTATTTCTGACGAGGCTAGGAGAAGGGTTCTAAAATCTTACCAAGTAGTTTATTGTAGTTTTTGTATTGCCACCACCCATTTCTTGAAAGAATCTGTAATCGGCTACCAACAGCAGTGGACATCGAGTTTTTGTTGGCGTGTACTCGTACTGATCCGCCTGTCTTTTCCTACGTTTGTGATCGTTTTTTGAAGCCTCACCACTATCCGTTACGTGGAAGAAATTCTCAACTATATTCTTAACATCTTCGTCTTCATCTTCGTCTTCATCTGCTTGTTCTAACTCTAGAAAAACAATGATTATGTTGACTTAGTGCTGGTTTAAATAAGGCGGTTACGACCGCTTGTTTTGAAATTTTAGTTCTTGAAATTTTACAAAATTTTTTAAAATCTTAAGTTGTAGGCACGCAATCCTCCAACATGTCTGACTTATTGTGGAAATCGATTTTGGAGCGAATTGTGTTTTGAACGATAGTATCGATACTAAATTGGAGTACTCTATACTTTGTGTTCGATACAATGAGTAAAATACTAGAGTATCAAGTACTAAATAATGGTTCAACTTATCTAACCTTTGATAATAATTAATCAAAAAGTGACGCAAACAAATTTATTATGAAATTTATTACCAGAGAATCATCTGGTGAGCAGAATGTCACACTCTCCAGAGTCATAACACTAGTTAATTGACTTGTGACACAGATGACGGAATTAAAGGTTAATGCATGTATGTATTGTTGCCAAGGATGTACAATAACAACAACCGTAGCGTCGGTTCTGGTCGATTAAACAAGCTTTTATAATCGCTCTCAGTACTCTTCTTGACCCTATGTTCAAAAGTATATAATTTAGGAATGCGGAAGCATCTGAAGAAGCAGTAGGACTACTTAGAAGAACGATCACCGACCACCTGCAGATTACATCCTCGGGATCAGAAAGCGACTTATCGCCCTGACGAATTCGATTTTTGGTATCACCACAAGGAGCTCGTACAAAAAATCCGAAAAAGAACCTAAAGAAGACAATAGATTGAATTTTCGTTATAATTGAAAAATCCTGTGACACCAGGCTTCTCAAAAAAAAAAATCGCTCGTCTTTGGCATAAATTAAAAAGCTAATAAAAAAATGGAAGGCGAAAACAAATTTTCAAAATTGTACTCGATACTTTCAGCCCGATACATTCTGAGTATCGACACTAGTACTTGGTATCGATAAAAATATTTCGTACACTAGTGCGAATATCTCAAAAATGGTCCACTGTACGAAAAATGTAATTTTGACCGAAATCTTAAGTTTTAAAATTTTCTACAAGATAAATGCCGAATTTTTCAAAATTGTATGTACGCAGCCCTCCAAAATACTAGACTACCCCAAAGTCTGTTTTTTTAATGTTCCGTGCCAGAATGGCATACAACGGAACACTAATGGATTCAACACGGTGTCTGTCTGTCCGTGTGTTTTTCACAAGCTTGAAACTTTAGAATCGTTAGTCCTAGAAGGCTGACATTATGCATAAAAATAGTATAGGGGGAACTGAAAATAATTTTTTTTATTATTATGGTTTTGGTGAGGCATAATGTACTTAAAAAAAAATAAATACATTTTTCTACCTCATCATGCGATATAGAAAAGAATTTGAATATTTTATTTTTATTTATTTATTTATTTTTTTCTGATAAAGTTTGTTGAATAAAAAAAACCCAAGGCAAAAATCTCGTCTCCCTCCGATTTTTATGAATTAAAAATCAGAAAGACGTATCTTCACGTTCGACTTAACCCAAAGCTCAAATTTCATCAAAACCTGTTAAGTGGTTCTTAAGTTAGACATTTGAGAAAAATAACTAACATGTTTTAAACTTCTCACTATATCTTACCCCCACTTCATTCAATATCGAAAATATTCAAGTGATACTAATGTGTTAGTCTAAGCTTACAAGACATATTTTATCAAAATCCGTTCAGACATTTTTAAGTTAGGCGTATATAAATTATTAGTATCTTGTACATTAAAGCAATGCTATCGAACATAACTTTGGTTGTAAATGCGGGTTGTAGCCGATATGTAATGGCAGGGGTTAACAGGGGCTGCCTACAAGGTGGGGTTCTATATCCATTGTTATGGCAAATGGTGGTTTTTTCTCTGCTAAACACTTTCAACACCCACGCTCAGGCATACGTGCAGAATGTTGCTGTACTTACTGTGGGATCTTGTCTATAGACTGCCTGCTGTAAATGGCAGTTGACCCTATACGTGATCCTGTCAAAATTGAGTTGTTCTCTTTACGAGAAAGATGAAGTTGATCAGTCTAAGTCAATGCTTGAAGGCGTTACTATCTGAATTTCAAATATTTAGTAATAATCCTGGATACTAAACTTCTTTCGACAAAACATGTTGTACCTATAGTATAGTCGGAAAGCACAGCCTACACAACAATACTTCCGGAAACAAGTTCAGGCTTATCAACTTTGCAGCGGGGCGAAACATCATTAGCAGCACTCGTTTCTCGCACCTTAACATTGACAAGGGGACTTGGAGGTCCCCAGATCAACAAACCGTCAATTTGTTTAATGTTATTCATATCCCATTTGGCGCGCGCAAATTATAAAAAAAAAATTTTATTGACCATAATGCGATCGACGCCAGGCACTCCTATAGTATTCTGTATGTCCGAACTTTCCGATATGCTGGATATCCGCCTCCGATTTTGTTGCAGCCAGAGTACGGACGCGGGTATCCAGCATGACACAACATCAACAAAATACTGCGAGATAATATCGATAATATCCAAGCTCGTAAAACTTTGAAAAATTAAATAAATGAGATATCAACAATCAACACGGTGACCCTATGATGCGTGACGGGTCATATGGGTGTCTCCGGCAACGAAAAGGCGAATGAACTAACCAAAAACAAACTCTGATCGACGCTAGAACACCGTTTAGCATACTGTACTGGGAAATAGACATAGAATACACCGAGACGTTGGTGTCAATTAGATACATGTGCTACAGCTAGATTCTTATGGCAAATCTTCGATAAGAAGGGACCTATCAGCTTAGTTGTAATGAAATTCGCTGGCATTCTTACATTGTTCAATAGATAACCATGCAGCACGGCTGGGTCTTTCATACAACGACTACTGTAGTATCTGTAGGGACGAAGAAGAAATAGTCTGCCATCTACTGTGTGACTGCCCTGCACTAGCCCTCAGAAGAAGGTGGCCTGATGACGAGTGCAGGTAACCATACGCAGCAAAGCCAGAGGCGTACAAAGCAGCGCTACAGTAGAAGACGAGGAAGAAGTTCACCAGATCTATTATTAAAAGAGAAGAGAGTAGCACCGACTTCTCCCAAAGAAGAAGGAGTCAATAGAGAAGTAGTACTGTTTAGGCGTTGTTCGAAAGTTTTACCAAAACGCAAAACGAGCATGACAAGGCCATAAGGCCCAAACAGAAGTCTGCAGAGACAAACATGGAACGTAGTCACAGTCGGGGCAAAACCATCCAACAAATCTTGGGGAAACCCAGGAATTTCAGATCGATACCCACCATCTCTTTATCGATTTTAAACGAGACGAGCTATACGGAACTATTTCTAGCTTAGACAACCTAACTAAGATCGTCCGTCAATGTAAGATGACGATGTAGAATACACGCTGCTCCGTCAAAGTCGGTACAAATCTATCCGAACCGACTTCTTCAACATCTTAAAAAAAAAACTGTTTTACTTGCATAAACCGTACGTTATGTGGCTGAAAAGATTCAACGACGAACTATACGGGCTTTACAGCGACATCAACCTGATCAAAAATGTGTGAATTCAACGCCGAAGATGGCTACATGTACAACGTACGGACGCCAGCGTGCCGTGACGGAGAGTTTATCAGCTGCAATGGGATCAGCCAAGAGGGTCGAGCAGTGTGCAGAGGTTTGTTGGTTGAGGCTCTACTATACCCCGGACTGTAGCGCCATCCAAAGTCAAGTAAAGTATTTTTCCTCGTTACTGAATAAATTAACGAAATCATTCCATAGTCGAACTCATTCGGTAGTGCGCAATACTAGCTGAAACCCCTCGGTTCATATAAATTTCCTCCCAAACCTTGCGGTTTGCAACAGGCTCGTTTGAACCGGCACTTATGCCATACCTACCTAATCCCTCCTTTACATATCCACATGTCATTGGAGCACCCATTTCGCCGTTGCTTTTATTCCAATTGAGTTTCACATCGGATGCCTTGTACACGACCATAGTCTTGTTGTCACTGCTTGAGAGATGTCTCCACGATGGCTATTGCAATAATTTCCATATTAGTTACTTTAACTACACAAAATGCTAACTTACCTCGACGTGGTATGTGTCCTCTGGCAGATGAATGACCATCGTCATGACACCATCAGTGATGTGGGCACGTACAGTAGATTCCATTTCACCAAATACTCTCCCCGAATAGAAGTGATCGTGGTCTATAGGTATTCAAAGTCACATTCTTGTTCACTTAGTCAAATCTAAACGTGTTTCTTACCCATATGAACGATTGTTTCATTGCCATCGGCGTCCACAGTAAATGCCTTAAATTTGCTATGCAGCACCTCTTTGTGCGGATGCAGTATAAGACGAAAATTCTTACCTAACGACTTAAATTCGACTTCTTTGATAACATTGTACGGATTGGCGCTGTGTTTTGCGCCTCTTTTAACAATTTTATGAACAACATCCTCTGCATGCAGGGTGTCATATTTTTTAAGTGTTCGATGAAGGGTTACTGGTGGTAATAAATGAACAAATTTTATTTTAAAACTTTAACAGAATATTTACAGAAACAACTTACAGGCTTTTTGAAATAAAAAGTTCGATAAAACTAGGAAAATAATGCAATTTTGTAGAGAGTGCGAAAACTTTGTTTTCATTTTTGTGAGTTTTGGACAATTTATTGATTTCTCGAACGTAGGGGAAGTTCTTTGTTTATCAATTTTGACAGCAAATTTTCGCATTAAGGTGTGAACGTAATGACTTGTTCAGGCAATTGCTTGGTTAAAAGACTCCTGTAAATTATCTGAAATTGAAGTTTCTGATTGGTGGATATTTTTCAAACTATTTGCAATTGAAGCGGTTATAAACTTGAAACACAAAAATATTTAAACTACTCATATATTAACGCACTGGATTCTATGAAAAAGTCGGTGTGTCACCTATGATCTATCAACCCAGTTAAAAGTGTTATACAATTAGAAATTGGAGTTTTTTCATAGATTACAATAGTTTTATACATTTGTCTAGTTTGCCGAATATTAAATAAACAAATACAATGATGAAACCGATGCTGAAACTGAAAGCTACATATTTGACGTTTTATAAGGAAAGGAAAACAAAAATTAATTGTGCTCGTAAAATGAAACGAAATTATTTTTAAAAGCTGTACCTATCCGGCATGAGGGTTTAAAGGACAGTTAATCAACCATTCGATCCCCGAAGACGAAAGTTCTGCTTTCACGGCGTCGACATCAAAGATGCTGCTATCTTTCAACTCCTTGTTGACTCCGATGAAGTTGGTTCCGTTGTCACTCCTTATTCGTAGAGGAACACCACGTCTGAATTGCGGATGCATAGAAGACAAGCGTCCGTAAATAGATCGGCTGCAATCTCAACGTGTACTGCCCTCGTCGTGAGGCAAGTGAATAGGGAGATCCAACGCTTCTCTCGTCGGCGGCTTATGGTGATATTGACTGGACCAAAATAATCCGGTGTGAGGCGATCTTCCGACAGTTGACCCATTAGCGGCGGCAGTGGTTTGGCACTTCGGATTCGGCATAACTGGCACTCCTTTCTCACTCGTCTCACAGCAGGACGAAGGGCAGGAATTCCTTCAATGATGAGCTTCGTAACTCTGCATTCCTTAGGCCAAATAATTGGGCGCCTGGCAGCAAATAGTACCGTCATTGCGGCGTCGATTCGACCTTTAACTCGGAGAGAAGTCCCGTTTCGTCCAGATACGGCGTTAGATTGAGGATTTTGCTCTCCTTGTTGATCGGCAGATTTTTTCGCAGCTTGCTGATTTCCTCAGAGAATGCTTCCCGCTATATTTGACGGCGTATAATATGCTCGGCACTGTTGAGCTCGGCTGCGGATAGCTCCCCTTGGATAACGAACTTTTTCTGGAATACGGCAATGAAAAGTTCTACCCAAGCAGTAGCTTCAGAAACGTAGAAAACCTCCCTGCGTCGAAAATTGCATCGAACTTCCAATTCAGGAGCAGCATATACTTCGGACGAAGTTCTTCATTGGGCTCATGATTCGCGTGCTAGTTTCGCCCACTCTGGCTCCCCGAGCTTAAGGACTGGTGGTCCTCTTACCCAGGCATTGTTGACGTCAAATTTTGGCGGGTAGCGGGCCCTTGTACCCTCGTCTTCTGGATTCAATTTGGTCGGAGTCTAGCACCATTGATTGGTTTGACTGCTTTCTAGTATTTCCGCTATTCGAAAGGCCACGAACTCCTTATGACGGCGAGGATCGGTTCGAAGCCAATGTAGCACAGTCTTTGAGTCGCTCCAAAATACTCGGTTGGTAATCGGCAGGTTGTGACAATCGATGATGGAGCTGCAAAGCCTTATTCCAAGTACAGCGGCTGAAAGCTCAAGGCGGGGTATAGATAAGAGCTTCTTCGGAGTGGCCTTAGTGTTACCGCACACGAACGATATGTGTACATTTCCGTCAAATTCGATGTGAAGATTCGTGACGCCGTTAAAGGCTTCTTCGCTCGTATCGACGAAGGTGTGCACATTAACACTTCGGGCGCTGTTCAGATGATAATTATGGCACCTGAGAATCTTCAACTGCGTTAAACTTGGCAGCTTCATCCAGGTATTGAATGATCCCACTCCACTTCGGTACTCCAAATCATCCGTAGCAGCAACTTCAAGCGTAAGGCATAGTTGGCAATCATTCCAAAGGGATCGTATATTGACATCGTTATGCTCAGAAATTCCATTTTGGTTGGGCATATGTTAAGGCGGAAACAAACACATCTTCTACGCTGTCCCAGCACATGCTCGATGTTCATGTCCAGCACTCTCTCCGAAAGTTTTTCTTGTACTGCGTCGGCTATCCCAATGAGTACTTCTTCTGAATTTGACCTGAAGTTTCTCAGCTCGAAGCCCCCCTTACGATGGATTGAGATGACGTCCCTGGTAACTGCGATGGCCTCTGGAACATTTTCAAAACTGTTGACGAAATGATCCACGTAGTGATTTTTGATTAATGACTCAACGACTCTGGGTTTATCTTTTGAGTAGTGTGATGCATTTAAGTTCTTCACGAAGTGGGCTGAACATGGTGAACACCTAGCTCCGAAAGTTATCGCAGCCATATAGACGTCGATAAGATCTGCCCGATCCTGTCTCAGAAAACGTTATGAATGTTGATCTTAGGATCTTATTGATACCCGATGAAACATTTCTTTGATGTCTCCCATGACTGCTACAGGCCTCATTCGGAAGTTGTACAAGATGGCCGTTAACGGCCTGTAGTAATCCGGACCTCTCCAAAGCGCGGAGTTCAGAGAGGTGCCTCGAAGACCAACCGAATTTTTCCTGGCTTGTTAGGATTTTTAACTCTGAAGCGTGGAAAGTACCAAGTTCTTGGGGTACTGACTTGTACTTCAGCGTCGCTCAGTTTTCTGGCATACCCTTTCTTCACGTAGCTGTTGACAATTTCCTTATAATTTTGCGCGAAGTCAGGATCTTTCGTCATTCTGTTCTCCAGGCTGAGAAGTCTTCGTTTCGCTAGGGAGTAGTTCTCGGGCAGATTCACAATGTTGCCTTCCACAGCAGACCAGTTTCGTATCGTTTTCCGATCTTCATAGTTGTTGTTGACAGGATCTCCAGTGTTCTTTTGTCGGCGTCGGAGATGAACTTCTCTTTCATCGGCTTGATGCCAAAGTTCTCGACGCGGAAATATTCATAAACGATTTGCTGTAGATTTATATCTTGTTCAGAATGCTGATTGTTGCATAAACTGATTACATTTTGTTGTCCAGTTGCTTCATTGGTCGTTGATTTGCCATAGACTACCCATCCAAGTTTTGTTTGTGCTATAATTGAACCATTGGCTGTGATATGAACCGACCCTATCGGCGCTCCTAGATGACTATTGTCGAGACCGATGAGGATCTCTGGCTTGGCATCGTTGTATTCAGTCAAAGGAGCTGTTGGTAACTGACGACCTGCTGTGTCCAATTCGGAGTCGATGAACGTTTGAATATGTAAGCGTAACTCTTCCACGGTTTGTACTCCATTTACTATAAATCTTTCGGTCTCGTCCTGATCAGCGCTTATCTCTATGTCGGCGGAGAACGATTTCTTGTGTATCGTTTCTTTGCTGAACCACTGCACACTCAAATCTTTTTTGACTCCACTTAACTGCAACCGCTTAACCAAATCAAGACTCATGATGGTGACGGAAGATCCTTCGTCTGCACTACTACACCACCATTGTAAACTCGCACTGGCAATACTCTGAACAGGATCTTCTTTGTCGCTTTAATGCTGCACCTAAGAACAGGTTCTTGCCTTTCGCTTCGTTGGATGTCGTAGGTTCCCGTTTCGGATGAGTTCAATGCTGTTTCCTCGTGTAACGATCGATGGTGTTTTTGCTGCAACCATTGATTCCGCACTCCTTCCGAAGTCTGCATGTCCTTAAAGCATGGCCATACTTAAGACATCCGAAGCACAGTTTATTACTCTTCAGAAATTCCCACTTGCCCTGAGGATTCAACTTGGTGAAGCTGCTACAATCAGTTATTGAATGTTGCTTGCCCATACAGTAGCTGCATCTGTTATAGCGGTACTGGTTGTCATTGAAGTCTTCGCAGCGTGAAGAATATTTGCGTGTCTAAGCCTTTGATCGCCTTTAGTTAGTGTTTGCGAAGGCAATGAATTCGTCGTGGTGACACAAACCAAACGTGCTAGGCGACTTAACCACTCATTGAAGGTTTTGATGGTTACGAACGGCTGAACGTTCACACTAGACTGCGCCAATCCAATCGTTTGCTCATGGGTAGTTTAGACATGAGCTCATCGGTCAACTTAGGATTAGCTAGGTGTTGGTACATGCCACTCGACTCCAGAAATATTGCCAGGTTCTGCACCTTTGTAGCGAATGGAATCAGCAACTTCAATTTATTTTCTGGGATCTGCTTCACTTCTCTGACTTTCCTTAGCTGACTTTGGATTAGGCATTCTGGACGTCCAAAACGAAATTCGAGGGTTCCCATCACGTAGTCCACGTTGTTTGGGTGAATGAGAAGAGTTTTCACCACTTCCCTTGCTTCTCCGCTTATGCTCCTCTGGAGACAGGACATATTCTCCACCTTGGTGTATCCCTGCATGTTGGTTGATTCGATGAAGGCAGTACAAAACATGGGCCACTCTTTAGGCCTTCCGTGAAATTCTGGTAGATCATGCAGCTTCCGATAATTCCCAAGGCTGGGTGAGGACGGCGCTTGAGTTGGTTGAGTTGGCGGAAAGGTTGGCTGTGACTGATAACGTTGTTGTCCGGGCGTTGGGAGTGAGTTTAGTGGCGGCAAAAATGTGGGAAAAGGTGGCGATGGCGTAAATTTATATGGTATTGTACTTACCGGATGCATTTGTGGAAGAATGCTTCGAGGCCAGGAATACGGAAAATGTTGCTCCGTTATGGCTGCGATATTCGTCGAAGAAGGATTATTAAAGGTGCTGGTGGCGGCGAAGGAGTTCGGGGCAGAATTATACGACATTACGGCAGGAACAGTTGCGATGAGATGGGTAGTTGTACTTGCCATTGCTGTTGCTGTACTTGTGATAGCTGTACTTGCGGTAGCTGTACTTGCCGTTGCTGTATGTGTAACGGACATGGGTACAGTTTCAAATGACGAGGCGACACTCGTGGGTACGTCTGTTAAAACTGTTACCAAGGGTTCTCGTTGACTAAACAGCTCTTGGAGTCGTTGACGCTCCTGCTTCTCGACTGCGGCTGATGCCTTCAATGTTTGAATTTGAGCCTGTAATTTCTCCACCGTTGAAGAATTATCGTCCTCGCTGCTCGACGACGGCTTTGACATGACTGTTCGAAGTCTAGAGCTCCTTGTGGTAACCCCGCTAGGGCTATGTGACAACGGCATCGCTTCTGGGTGACTAAATGAAAATGCTCCAAATAAAAAAAAGCTGTCACCAGTTCCGTTGGTCCGGCTGCCGATTATAAACTAAAACACCCGTTTTCAATATCAGAGTGTTTATTTTCTATAAAAATAGATATAATTTGAAAATACAAGGGATAATTCAGTGAGATTTTACTTACATTTGCGTAACTCGGTTGGCTGGCGTTTGGACTCGGTGGAAGCTGGTTAACGAAAAAGGAAATGGCCGCTCAAGAGAATAAGAATGTCAGCTAACCATGAGGTTTTATAACAACAGCGCCCGAATATCAGGTTGGGTGCGTTCACCGAGCCCACACTCCAGGCCGAGTCCAAATTACAAATTGCTGGTTGCGTTTATTTTCGACAGTAGGATACAAGAGGGCGGGATTAAATATGTAGGTATTTGTGCAAATAGAAATGAAAAGGTTTTTTTTTTTTTTAAATAAAAGTTAATAAGCGCAGTGAGAGTGAAAATAAATATAGCGCACCACAGAGACCACTACACATTTATAGCCTCCACTTATTCTAAAAATGACCCACTTATCCTCACTAAGGGCGCTGTTTAATTAGAAAAGATTGTAAACCACTAGGGGGATACAGTATTGGTACTATATAGGAGTAGTGCTTGATAGTTAAAAATTTGTATGTAATTACTTCCTTTTTTTGTTTGTTATATAAAATGTTATATTTTTTCTGTTACACTATTTCACTTCCTTACTCTATTGGTGTCTCTCATATGCGAATAAGACCACAGAGCATTTGAAAGCTAATTTGACATAAAATGGTCTTTGTTTCGTGAATAAGGATTTAAATACTCAAGAACAGGAATTCCAAATTTATGCACAGTTTTTGGACAAAATACTGTGAATGTTTGTACTATACACTCACTAGGTTCAAGTCCGGTAAAATGAATCTTGAGAACGAAATTCCTTATGCATAAAAAAAGTGGATGCTTTCCAAATTCACCAGCTTTGTTATGAGCTCCACAACAGAAATGGTGTTGTTTCCCATCACGATAATGCCAGGCCACTACTTACCCGTCCTGATACCAAGTGACTACCACCATTTCATAATCCGTGTGGGCAGTGTGCAACAACCTTCCACTTCCAAATTTTCAAGATCGGAAAATTCATGTTTTGTATTCTTTGATAATGGTTAATAACACTGTTTCAGCATCTGATAACACAGACAGTAACTTGCGCGCCTTGATTGAGATACTCGTATTGTATACTCGTAGGCAGTATACTGCTCTTCGAGTATGTCGCATACACGCTCAGTCTATATCCAAAAATTGACGAATTTAGATACTTGTTCGAAGAGTCAAGCGTTGATGTTATATGTATATCTGATACATGGTTTAGTACTGGGAGTCCTGACGTACTTCTTAGTCTAAATGGCTACAGACTGTTTCGCACAGGTAGAAGTGATCGTAAAGGTGGTGGAACGGCAATATACATTCAAAACTGCATTCGTTGTAAGCTAATCGCTTGAACTGTCGAATTTTGCTTTATTGAAATAAATAATGGTATAAATAAATTCTCGCTGGGTGTAATTTACAGGCCTAGTAGTGATCTTGATCTTTCGGGTGTATTCTCTACTCTGGAAAACATGTCCTCTCTTTACCCCGAAGTAATTTTGTGTGGAGATTTTAACTGCACCCTGCTTTCAAAAGAGATATCGAGATCCTTTGTTGACAAAATGAGTTCGCTAGGTTAGGTACTGGATCTATTTCTTGTCAACAGTCCCGAAAATACCCTCTTTTATGATCAATTAGCTGTTCCCGCGTTTTCAAAACATTTTCGCCACCTTTAAAATAGAACTGCAAAAAACATGTGCAACTTATGAGTACCATGATTTCAAGAGAATTGATATGATTCAATTGGAAAGGGATATTTTCGAGATGAATTGGCAATAAGTTTATTTTATGCAGTCTAAGATTCCATTGAAAATCTCTTTGAGGCAAACGTTCCTATGAAGAGAAGAACCCTGAGAGATGTAAGCAACTTTTGGTTTACATCTGAAATTCTTCAAGCTATTAAGCTCAAAGATTTGGCCTACAAGCGTTGGAAGCGTTTTAGACCCTCTGAATTTAATGCTGCTTTTCGTATTTTAAGAAACAAAGTCACCATTAAAGTTAGGAAGGCGAAGAGTCATTTCTGCACAGTACGGCTTGACAAAGACTTACGAGTACCACCCAAAAT
The DNA here is from genome assembly GCA_963082735.1 of Pocota personata. NCBI lineage: Eukaryota > Metazoa > Arthropoda > Insecta > Diptera > Syrphidae > Pocota > Pocota personata. Next base: position 212,497,895 of record OY720429.1, read on the forward strand.
ATTGTGGAAGAACATTCGCGAGCTTGGTGTTGGGCGGAAAAGAGAACAGTGCTCTGTGGATTTAAATATTGACGCTTTAAATGTTGAGATCGCTACCATACAGAACACCTCACAAAAGTCCCCTTTGCCAACTGCAAGCGTACCTTCGCTCAATAACAATGATGATTCTCAAATATTTCAATTCACGAGAGTGGATTAAACTGATGTTGATAAGGAGGTATTAGATATCAAATCTAAAGCTATTGGTTTCGATAAGGTACATCCTCTTTTTATTAAAATAATCCTACCACACTTACTACCTGTATTTACACATGTTTACAACACAATTATTTTAACAAGTTCTTTTCTTACGGGCTGGAAATTCGCTAAGGTCATGCCAGTTCTTAAAAACATAGTACAAACCAATTTCTATACTTTCATTTCTATCCAAGGTATTGGAAAAGCTATTTTGCAAACAAATAACTAGCTTTATACTACTCGTACATAACAAGTTGTTGAGTGGTCATTAATCGGGTTTTAGGAGAAATCACAGCTGTATTTCTGCGGTTCTGAAAGTTACTGATGACATAAGAAAATCAATGGACCGTGCCACAATGTTATCAGATATGTACATAATTTGAAGTGCTTTGACCATATCTCGCGTTATAAAAAAAGTATCTTGGGATATGATTTATATAAGTATACATAATCTATCGCGCACTCAAAACTTTAAACATCGTCCTAATGAGAAAGGAGCCATATTATATCTATGAAAAGAATTAATTTGCAACCTCTAATCGTTCCTTTGTACTTCTCCAACCAAGCCATATTATATCTATGAAAAGAATTAATTTGCAACCTCTAATCGTTCCTTTGTACTTCTCCAACCAAGATTTAACTACGAGTAATTCTGAGCGTCAATTTGTTGTGTGTGTTATTAGAGAGTTTAACGCATTGCCTCTAGCCATAAGAAAACTTCGTGGCACCAGACATTTTGAGAAGGTTTTGTTCAGATATTTGGCTGAAAATTCTTAGTTATAATTAATATTATACGATTTATATAGGTATATGTATTTCCTTTTTTTTTAATTTTCTCTTCTTCCTTTTTTTTAAATTACCTATTGCTTATTGCTTACTTATGTAACTGGTTTTACTTTTACTTGTAAAGGCTGTTAGTCTAATGTAAAAGATGATTATTTATGAATTAATAAATGGAAATAAATGAAATGAAATGAAAAGTTGGAAAATACTACATACGAAAAATTTAATATTGCATAAATTGCATAAACATCTGTCAAGTGCTAGTGAGTCCCCGCGCGCTCGATGTCCCATACCGTTGTTTTAACTGTATCTTAATTTGGCTTCCACGTTAATCCGGAGAAAACGTATATCAATGATTGTATTTAAAAGGGTCAAACAAACACTTTTTGTTCCATTTTTGCCCACGATCGCTCGAGTAGCACTAAAGCAATTTTGATAAAATTTAATTTGTATGTGGCTATGTGAAACGTACGTCATTTTGTCTAAAAAACTATAAAAATCGGATAAAGTGTGAGTGAGATGATGTCGGTGTGGTTTCAAAAATTTTTAAATTATCTTTGTTAGCTTCCTAACACAAGAATTTCTGAAAGGTTTTCGATTAAATTTGGCATGGGTGGGTTGTTTTTCTAAAACTCCCAAATATACTCGTATATACTATTATTTTTTTCAAATTTGTATCATTAATAGTTTTATAGAAGTAGGGGACATTGATTATGCCATGGTTTTTAAGCTTTTTTGTTTAAGAAACTTCATCCAAGGAACATTATTTTACATATTGGACTCCCTGGCACACCGGCTTTAATTTGGTACGTCACATGCAGGGGTATAGAAATATATTTTTTTCTGGGCGATTATTGGGACTGGATTATTTTGTTTGCATGGAAAAAGGATAAGGTTCCATTTCCGTAAAATGTTCAGAATTTCAATTTTAAAGTTTCGGAACGAGTCACGTAAAGTACGAACTGCTATATATAACATGTACATATATATAAGTAAGTATATACATGTGTAAGTTATGCACTGTTAGTTATACACATATGTATGTAAGTTATGTACTTAATTAGACATAACCCATTTCTTCTCCCGTTATTTTTAAAGCGACATTGATCATACTATCCAGATATAAATCACGTTTAGAATCCATAATTTTTCAATTACTTACCATCAGACTTATTATTGTGCATATTACTTTTTTTTAGCACAAAACTAAAATGTTTGGTTAAAGGTTATAAGTCAACTTTATTCCATAAACACTTGAAAGTTGGGAGAACTTTTACAAAATTCTTAATGTTAATGTTGACCCATTATTGTTTGTTTATTTGTTTGTATTTGGTTTAGTATCATCAATCACAAGTTCAATAGTATAAGTTAATTCTTCCTCTATAGTATATTGTTATTCAAGTTTTATTCGTTTATTTTCTAAAAATCCAACAAATTTTCTATGTACATTTATGTAGTTAAAACAAGTACACAATGAAAAATTCTTAACTAACACATTGTGTGACAAAATGAAAATCAGTATTTTGTCAAATTTATAAAACTAATTAACAACAAATACTAAAGTTACTATACTACAAAAAGTTTCAATAATGTTTAAATTTAAGTTTTTAATTATCTCTTATTAAATGCACTTAACCTATTGGTATTCTCTTTGATGTCATTTGTTCCTTATCCTCTTAAATTATATACGTTGCGTATTAGTCAATTTCAATCATTATTTTATATTAGAGTAGGTTTTGTTCATATTTCTACTTCTTTACGCGTCTGATTCGATGACAAATGTAGAGATTTATTAATCCGAATTGTTAAAAGTTTTAAATTGTTTACTGAAGTTTGAAAAAAGTTTTAATTACATTTATAAAACAATGTAAGATAATTGTATTTTGATAAGATTTTCCAAGTGTCAAATGTGTTGAAAAATATAATTTTTTAAATGTCAGACTTATGAAACTAACCGTTAAGGTTAGCAATATGAAAGATGCTGTTAAAACTTAGTTAAAAAAATAGCTATCTTTCCTTACGTTAATTCAACGTTCAAAAATACTGTTTTAAAGAATCGTGAAAATAGAGCTAATTCTGAAAATAATATTTTTGGTCATTTTGACAGATAAGTAAATGTCTTTGTTAGAAATCGTATATATTATTTTCGTTTCAAGTGAGTGATGTTGTGAGCTAGGTGGCAACTTTGGTGTATAACTCACGACAGACAAGATAAGCTACACAGCCGCGTCTCCACCAAAATTGCCAGCTTGAGACTCCGCTTGATCACATCAGTGAATTATAATTAAGATTTGTCTTTCACGTATATTTTTTTTGTATTACTATTTGTATATCATAATTCATGTCTAATTGTTATATTGTTAAATAAGAAATAATTATTATTTTTATGTAAATTCGATTATGAGTTATTTATATGTACAATGCATAACATTTTATCCATTATTGAGTACATAAACAATGTTTTCAAATTTGTTTTAATAATTTGTTAATTTTGTTATATATGAATATATATTTTTTTTATTATAATAAAGGATGATATATAAATTTATCCAATTTCTTGAGCAGTTTTATTTTCGTACCTTATTTGACGATGAAATGCTACAAGTTTAATATGCTCAGATACTAGATACATTTGGATATTTTTTTTAAATATGATTATGTCCGTTTTTTATTTTTAGAATTGACGTTTTAAAAATAGGTATAGGTTTATGTCGGTTGTCTTTATTAGGTTTGAGTTTTACTGACAGATGTTATGAAATATTCAGTTCCGGGATTATTATTGCTTGTATGTAAATTAAATATCTTTATTACCCCGATTGAAATCCATAGACTTTATTTTCTCTCATCAGAAAATATAAATGGAAGTTTTTAAATCTTAGGTTAATTTTGTAGCGCAGCCTTGCAGTGCTTGCAAGGCTAACGCAGATCAACTCATGCTGTGTTGTGTCTACGGCTTCGCGTACATTTAACTTTTTATCGGCTCATGACTCAGATGCACATTGTTATCAGCCCTTTATGGTTTAAAAAAGGAGAAACGGAGTATTTCTCACAATTTCAAGAATACCAGACAATTATTTAAGGGCTTCATGTATTAGCAGATCGGGATAATATTTCGGTAACGTTGGCACTCGATTCTCAAGAGAAATATCGGAGAAGATGCACACATGCCATGTAAATGGACCGAAATCTAAATTTTATGGTAGAGTACAACTGGATTCCGTTTATTTGAAGCGTACTAAGCAAGTGCAAAAACCACCTGGCTCACCAATTTAAACAATTAGCCGGTATTGCAATCGAATCGGTAACAACAAGTATAAAATTGCGTACTATGATGGGAGCCGTGACTCTGTGGATAAGTGCGCAATCACTGAGCGGGAGGTTCAAGGTCCTCATACCGGCAGAGATGCGACATCAGAACCTTTTAAAATTGAAGAAGAACTGAGAGATGGTCACAGTTCTCATCAACTTCCTGTGCGGAGTTTAGCTGGTCGTTTGCTTAAATTAAGATTAGAGGAGCACTTTTTAGGTGTTTTTAAATACATACTGACAGGAAGAATATCCCGGAGTACAAATGAGCTATCTGATGCAGCAAAAGATATGATAAAGTGTGCAAGAATTGGAAAGGATTTCTGTTCTCTTTTAGGCAAGATTGGGAAACCGATCAAATGTTGGAGACTGCATTCATATCTATGTACATATTTATATATGTCAGTTTATACTGATAGTTCCTAACGAGAGAGGATATTACATTTTTATTTATATCAAGTTGATACAAAATTAAACTTTGTAAAACGTACTTATGAAGAGCCTAAGCTTAATGTTAAGCCCGGCTGGGTTTAATTAATGGGCGCTTATAAAGTGGATTTTATCTGGTATGCCTTTTTATAAAAGAAGTACCTTCGAGAGAGAAACTTAGAGCGGTTATAAAGGTTACCTTTGAAGTAAAAAAGAGGGATGTGACAGGTTTGAACAGATACTGTTGCTCTTGTTATGCTCGGTCAACGACGACCGAATGCAATGGTATACAGTGGACAACGAAAACTTACCTAAAGCATCCGTAATACGCTGATGTTTGCTATTGCACATAATAATGGATTTGCAACAAATGACGAAAGCATGCAGTCTTTCAAATTAAAATATTCAAAGGTAACAACGTTCGCAATCTAAGAAGTTTCACCTCAAAAGCAGAATCGTAAAATCAAAATCTGTGATTATTATTCTGTCGTATGTTGTATACATACATACATATGTACGCATTTACTTGTATATATACAACGCGCCCTCGATCTATGGAAACTACAGCGACTTATATGAATTCCCAAGGGAAACAGGTACACATAGGATCGGTCATAGTATCAACTTCAGTGCATGGTAGACACTGGTGGCAAGGCGCTAGAATGAATAATCTGCGACAGGTTTGAAAAATCCATCGAAAATGCAGGGAGCCTAGCGAAGAACCGGTACGGTTTCAGAAAGGAACGGTTAATCGCGGAAGCAGTGAATAAGCGGAGAAAGCTATTGAAGGAAGGCGATGGAAAGGTGGAAGCAAACAGTTTCTTACTGCGATAACAATCGACATTAAAAATTACTTCAACATGGCAAACTAGAGCAATAGCAACCCTTAGGAGTAAAATAATGCCGGAGCACCTTATCCAAATAGGGTCAAATTACTTCGAAAATAGAGAGTTTGTATACAACACTGGTGGCCAATAAAAATAATACAAAATTGCAAGCGGGGTTCCACAAGGCTTAGCCTTGTGCAATAATGATGGCAAAGATCATTCGCTTTGCAGACGACATTGCCATAGTTGTGGTAGCTAGACTACTCGAAGAGGTAGAACAATTCCGAATTTTAAAACGTTGGCTGACATCTATGGGCCTTAAACTAGCGGGGCATAAAACTGAAGTGGTACTTATCAGCAGTAGGAAGAAAATAGAAACCAAAGCAGCTTTCAAATGTTTTGGTGTAATCATAGATGCAAAGCTAAATTTTAAACAGCAGCTGGAATACACGGCTAACAAGGCAACGAATGTGACCAACGCAGATATAGATATTCCTTCTGTAGAGGCAGAGAGAAAGTACCATGGAAGTAGAAATGCAGCGTGGCGTATATCGGACAATGTGCGACTTTTTCTAAGAGATCGATGAATACGCGAATGGTAATAATGATGAAATCATTCCACAATAGGAAAATGGCCGCACAGATTAATTCCGAATGTCGACGAGTGGATAAAGCTGAAGCACGAAAAGTTTTTTTTGGTGTATCTACATAGGTTCCAGCACGATAGTTCACTTTTCTGTCCAAGTTGTGCAGATAAGGTAGAAGAACAGGTAATTCTTGAACACGTAATTGTCGAATGCCCACAATAAGCAATAATATACTTCAGCACATCATTCAAAAGTGGGAAGCAATCAGCGCCTTTGTATCGCCAGTTATAAAAGAACAGGGACACCAAGAGCAGCAGAATATGTAACTAACACATAAGGCTTTAGATCCTTGACGATGAAATGCTTGACGGCCGTGCCACGCTGATCAGGAGGTAGATAGGAGGATAGATTTAGTGGGTAGAAGTCCCACACCGTTACTGAGTATAGGCTCCAATGGCAAACATTTTGTGTCATTTTTTAGTCTCAGTATATCATATGAGTAGGTTACAATTATTTGAGAATGTAGAGCATTAGGCAGACATAAGAGAACTTCAAGCAAATGCTAGCTCTAAAAAAATCCAGAGAGTATCTCTTATTAGGTATGCTAAACAAATTCATAGAACATTTGTCGCCTTGGAACTTTTTAAAATATCAGATTTACGAGAAAATTTTTTGAGCTAAGTTATATCCAAATGAACTGCACCTATAGGCATTATTCCTAACATTCAAATAATTTCTAAGCAAGCAAATAAGACTAAAAAACTTTTTAATTTTAAATACAATCTGTATCTTCAATCTGTGGCTGCATAGTAGATTGTGGACTTTCGCCGAAAACCCAAGTTGAAAAACGACGTCTCGGACTTCTTGCGTTCGCGCTCATTATCATTGCCAAAATATGAGAAAAGCCTTCCACTGCCGCTACCCACGGGTGGGGTTCGGCTGCTGGAGCTATAAGCATTAACATTATGATGTCCCGAAGCAATTGAGTAATTAGAGTGATGCGGTTGCTGTTGGTAGAGTTGGTGTTGGTGCTGGTAGTGGGGATGGTGGTGTTGTTGATTGTTGCTAACAAAACCGGTTGGTGACAAATCGGTCATCTCACACGGCCAGAGGGTGATCGCAGATGGGACCGTATGTATCCCGTCCGATAGTCGATGATGGTTGGATGCTGACCGGTTAGTGAACCGTTGCGAGGACCTCGACCCCATCTGTATTGCGCATGTTATTTACGCATAAAGTAGTTGTTTATAGAATAAAAAAAAAAATAAAAAATAAAGAGATATATTCAGTTAGTCTGTTTTTTTTTCTTTGAACACTTAACTCGAAGAGCTTTTGGTCTATTTTAAGCTAATTTAAAAAATAAATAAATATATATTTTCATTTTAATTACAAAATAAATAAATTTATATGTATATCTTCTAAAAATCAGTATATGTTCAAATGTATCTCTTCAAAAGGAAATGTAATTAATATGAAAATTAAACTTTACACGATTTATGTGTTTAGTCCTACATGTTAGCTAGCTTTTTTTTTTCTATTTTCTGTTAATAATTTTATTGAGTTTTTTAGTTTTTTTTTTTTTTGAAACTAATTTATGCGTGTTTCGAACTTATTTAAAGCGCCTTGACTAAATGACAAAAGAAATATGTTTATTACGAAGCATTTTTTTTTATTAAGATTTTAGTTTGCTGAAAATAGAAGCATAGAATGATGAAAGCCAGTTGTTTGTTAAAGCATAGAAAAACATGCATTACACAGTGATATACATCAATATTAAAAATACTTCAGGAATCAACATATTTACAACATTTAATAAAACATCAATTGCATCCCTTTTTTGTTGTTTTTAACAACAAGAAAAAAGATATTTATTTAAGCCCGATTTTAAAGGAAGATGTACACACACAATTACAAAATTACACATGGAAAGCATTAAACTATGTTTTTAAGAGCGTACAGTTTTAGAAAACGAATATGCTCACCAACTAACATTTATATTTTTGGGGTGTCGAAATTAGTGCTAATAGTTAACCCAGTCCAGTGAAAGAATCAATTTTTTATTTTATAAATTTATGTGTAGAAAGTGTTAATATCTATTCTGTGCAGTGTATTGGTATCTGAAAATGTGCGAAAGTAGTTTTGAGTTACTAAGAAAAAATAATTATTATTGCCTGTTCTAGATGCCCTCTACCAATTTTGTTTATTCATTTTACAATGTTTGCATTTTTTAAAGATTTGTTTAATTCAAGAAACAATAAAATATATTAATAAATAAATAATTATAAAACCGCAAGGGTACCCTTATGAAGGAAATAGGCCAAAATAATATATGAAAGCAAATAAAATAATTAACCAGCAGAAAAATAAACTATTTTTCGATCAGCAAAAAGTAATTTTTTGACCAGCAAAAAATAATTTCTTGATCTGCAGAACATTGTGAAAAAACTTTAGCAATTACGAATTTTTTATTATTATTTATTATTTATTTTCTGAAATTCGCAATAGCTCAAATTTGTTCTTGAATAAATGTTTATTTCTTTTTGATTATTTTTGCATATAAAACATAATATTTTTGAGGATTATTTTTTACTTTTTCTGCTAAACGAAGAAAGGATGTACTGCTGATCAAATAATTTATTTTTAATGAAAAATGCAATTTTTCTTCAAAAAATTATATATTACTGATTAAATAATTATTTTTTTTTGTTAATCATTTATTTTTTCTGCTGTTTGTTTATTTTTTCTGCAGATCAAACATTTGTTGATGACCAAAAAACTATTAATTTAATTTTGCTGGTTAAGAAACCATTTACGGCTGATCGATTAAATGATAGCCATTAAAGAGTTACTAGAACAAGTTTCATCATAAGGAAAAGTCGGTAAATATATAACATTTATTAACCGACTTTTTGGGGGTTAAAAGATTCTGGAAACAAATTTCAAAGATTACTTGTTCTGTAACAAAATTAGTTTTGGGTTAAAAAGGAGCGTGGCCACGCCCAAAGTAGTAGTTTTGGGTTACACATTGTATCGAGTGAATAAACAGTATTGGTATTAGGCGCCATATCTTGCTAACATTAACCTTAATTTCGTATATATAATCCTTCCTAGCTCGTCCGGTATCTGGAAGTTTTACTTTGCTTTTTTAAGCTTCTGAAGTACACACTCAACTCAACTCTGAAGTACACACTCAACTCAAATTTCTGAATTGGGTGTTATCAAATCTGCATCTATATTCTATAATTAGTTACCTATGTATGTATGTTAAGTTTTTAACTCTCAATATAGACCGCATTCACAAAGACTTGGTGGAATTATATGAATAGAACTTCCTTTTGTTTTATATTACATTGTTAATACTTGAGCAGAAGATTTTCGAATCACAGAAACGAAAAAAAAAAAAAAAAAATATCACGGCCCCTCCTCTTGCGAAAGTCTGACCAACATTCGAGGGAAAAAGTGTCGTAAGTAGGTTCTCTCAATCAAAAAAAAGTTTTTCTTTACTTTTTAACCTAATAACCTCTTCCTCCTTAGGTAGTCCAATCATATTTTAAATTTTGATTTGTGTATTAACAAAATTTATCTTCCTGCAATTTCTTAACAAATTTATTATGGATACTTTGCCACAAAATGCATGTCGAAAATCAAAAATTCTGCTACGTATAGATCATCCTCTTGAGTCATACTATATGCTGCATAATTGAAGCTTTCTCTGTCCGCGGACTTCTATACCGCAGCATTTCTTTGAGAACACTACGGCCACCTTCTTCTCTACTGCTGGCACCTCGTCGTGCGAAAGGCTTTAAATCTTTTACTAACGTGGGAAAGACAATATCGAATGACAAAACATATGATTTTTATAAGACATAGAAAAAAGACATAAAATTCATAAAAAATATTTTAAACGACTCATATTTTCCTTTCTATTAGTTCAGGAAGTTAAGGTTTACACATCGGAAAAACCAATAGGTGCACCTTTATAGGAGCAAGTAAAAATAAGGTATAGCTGAAAATGTGCAAATAGGCTTAGTCAAGTTTACAGAGCAACATACTAGGACTTTCCTTTAGTTTATCATGTGTGCGTCATAGTTTTATCGCAAAAAACCACAAAACTAGCATTTTTGCTAAATTTTATAAATGTTTGTAAATTATATCCAATTATTTTGTAAGAAATTCTATATTTATTGTATACTAGCTGGCCCACCCGGCTTCGACCGAGTGTTTAGTTTAGTTTCATAAATTCATAGCTGGTTCAATATTCAAAAGGAAAACAAAAAAAACATGCACTGCCACACAATCAGCGAGTACGTTGATTGAAAAGTTATGACAATAATTTGATGGTGAAATCAGTCTTATTCTTCTTATTGCTTAGCATTAGGATAACTTAAGAAGATGATTTATAGCTTCAAATGTTCGTTATATATATATATAAACGTAATGACGGGCATTCCTCTGATTCGTCCCGATCTTATTGATTTTTTCGTCGAAGAAAGTTTTGATCTCTCTTCTGTCCACTCTCCGGTAATTTTATTACTTGGTGAAGCGTTGATCAAGAAAGAAGGACCACGAAGACTTATTAGCGATAAAACAAACAAATATCGCCTTAAATGTATCACTTAAAACAATAACAAATAAAGCAATCCAAAGCGCGGCATGAACATGAGAAACACTCCTTCTAGAAGCTATAAGATTAACCGCAACGAAAAGTATCACAGAGAAATCATTGAATTGGTGAGGGAGAAATGTCAAATCACTCGTGCACCGCAGCATAAAAAGGTCCTTAACCGACTATACAATCGCCTCGGGAATTTAAAAGAAATAAGATAGCGACCTACCTTGAAAATCTCTCCACTAAAAAAGAATCAAATTATTCACTTTGGAAAGCGCTAAAATGCATCCGGAAACCTCAAATGTAAGCGCCACCAATTCGGAAAAACGATAGAAATTGGGCCAAGAGCGACAAAGAAAAGGCAGAACTTTTGCTTTGCACTTAGCAGAAACGTTTAAGCCATTCGACGGCCCTTTGATAACGCCCGACTTCACAGTCACGACATCTGACAACTTTAAAGTAAAACCAGTTGCATTGATTGGACTGAGGGAAGTGAGTTAAGGAATTACCAAATAAAGCTCTTATCAAACTGCTATATTTGATTAACGCTTCGTTCAGATTGCTCTACGTTCCGAGACAATGAAAAGTCGTAGAGATTATAATGGTCCCGAAACCAGGCAAACCTCTGAATGAGAAGAAATCATATCGGATTATTTCCCTATTGCCAGTTATCTCTAAAATATTCGAAAAACTACTTTCTAAACGACGAAAGATGTCTCATTCCTGACCAGTTTGGATTTAGAATCAAACATTCTACAATCGACCAAGTCCACAAAATAAATGACGTGATTGAGAAAACTCTCGGAGAAAAAAAAAGATTTGTTGTGGTGTATTTCTTGACGTCTCACAAGCTTTCGATAGGGTTTGGCACTAAGGCTTGGAGTATAAATTGCAACTATTGCTGCCACGGCAACTCTTTCTAATCTTATGATCGTACCTCACCGAAAGACTTTTTCGTGTTAAGCACGGAAATGATTACTCTGACTTCAAGAAGATTGCGGCCGGAGTCCCACAAGGAAGTGTCCTTGGCCCGCTTCTATATGTACTCTACACGCGTGATATCTCGCAGGAAAGAAACTGCGTCGTCGCCACGCTTGCTTACAATACAGCGATATTGACAACGGGCGATACAATTGAAGCAGCAATTGTAAAGCTGCAACATGTTATTAATAAAGTCCACGCTTGGACGAATTCCTGGCTTATTGTGCTGAACGAAAGCAAATCTACTCACGTCAACTTTACCTACAAAAAAGTGGAAGAGGTAACAAAATTTTCTCGTAAACACAAAGATCGTGTTCACGTGAGGTCGTGAAAATCGCAGGAACTTTCATTGGAATTTAACCTGCCTAAAGCGCTATGTTCTTTTTAATTACATACGAACATCTTTTTCCAAAAAGAGTCCACGAGTCTTGTAAGCGAAAATAAAAATGCTGGATAAGCGTCGGCTTAGTTGTAGTATTAATCTTGGAGAGAGGTGTCTTTTAGTGAGCAAAAATCTCACACTACCATAAGCACGAACCGTAAAACATAAAAAGTGTGAAATACAGTAATCTAAAACAAAATTTAGTAGATAGAAGAAACGAACACTATATAGGTACGAGTACATAAAAACAAAAACACAACCTGGAGAGAAGGACATTACGAAATAGAATTTTAGACAGCAATAGAGGAATGGCGCAAAATATAACGGAGTAATGCTTAGCCGTACTAACAGAAATATTAAGTCGCCAAAATCAACCGGTAACACTAAGGAGCAGGCCCGAGAAAGAACTACAGTATCTTCCTGTCTTTGATGGAAGTGTGGGAACTTTGCCAGCATTTATTTCTTCAGTGGGCAGAGCATTAGAGGAATATGAAGCGAACCAGAGGAATGATGTATACACGGTCATCTACACAAGAAAATCATTGGACCAGCAAAGAACTATCTGGTAACATCACCTCCATTGACCTGGGAAAGCTGCAAGAGCAAGTTTAACCTCCACTTCAAGGCAACGAAGGACCAAGGGCAGATTATGAAGGAGATTAACTTTTTAAAAGCAAGTTCGATTTCTGAATTATGTGATAAAGTAAAAGTGCAATTTTTAGTGATTCTCAAACAATGATAGTAAATAATTTACTCGTAAGTAGCTTCCTAGTCCTAAAAATAAAAGAAATAACTGTAGGAGCTTTAGCAGCTGAACTGCATGATAAATATTCATTGGAAGATATTCGGAAAAAACTTAATAAATATGTTGGTCAAGATAATTTTAATTTGAAAGAACAAAAATTAATAAAATAAACAAATTGCATCTAGGCCAATACAAAGTCATTTTTCACCACACAATAACTATTATAAAAATTATCAACAAAATAATTCTAGTAACCAGAGTAACCCAAGACAAACTCGGAGAATTTCCAGGAATAATAAAAATTTTAGCGATAATTCATCGAGAGTAATGGAAGTTGACACCTTTAGTAATAGGGATGAAGTAAATTTAATTTCATAGAATGAGTTTTTTTATAAACTAGCCTCGGAAAGAAACAAAATTTGTATTATTCTAACTTTTAGTGAAGAAAATTACATTGCTAATTCCAACAAAGTGAAAAGAATGTACCAAAGTATAGGAGGGGAAATAGCATTAACAACAATAGAAGGACAAGTAACAAAAAGTAGGGAATATGTGAAATCTAAATGTCCAGCTGAATTTGATCAACCGCAAAATGCTAGAACTAAGTGTTTAAAAATTAAATTAGAAAAACATTACGATTCTTTTGTTGGAATGTCTTGGTTAGATAAAAACGTTAGAAGCATAGATATTGAAAATCAGGAAATTATATTACGAAATGATATAAGGATACCATTTCTAAATAAAATAGTTCAGACTGAAGTTAAGACTTTAGAAGTAGGTGCACTTGGAAATATAACACTTAAACATTTCAATAAGGAAGAAAAACATGGTTTAATCAAGTTGTTAGAAAGGTACAAGAAACTATTTTACAAAGAAGGAGACAAACTCACTAGTACTACAAGTATTGTCCATGAAATTCGAACTATGACAAATGAGCAGATCAATTCCAAATTATATAGGTATCCACCTCAGTATCAAGCAGAAGTTAGGAAACAAATGAACAAAATGGAAGCTCAAGGCATAATCAGGAAAAGCAAGAGCAAGGTACATTTTATCGATTATAGTAATCCCAAAGAAAAAAAAAACTCAGGTGTTCGAATTGTGGTAGATTACAGAAGACTAAACCAAGTGACAATTGACGACAAGTACCCACTTCCCAATATAGATAGTATATTGGACAAGTTGGGAAAATCTCAATATTTTGCGTCATTAGATTTAGCGAAGGGGTATCACCAGATTTTGGTAGCCGAAAAAGACTTCGAAAAAATGGCATTTGTTACACCATCTGGACTCTAAGTTACATATCTCAACACCGAACATCCGATAAAAATAGGAAATGCTGACCAAGAGCTTGCCAATGACCTGCTAAGTGCATACCAAATCAAACCAAAAGCAAAACCGCTTTCTTGGTGATTTGTATGACACAAACGTCGTTTGTTAAGATAGGTCGTAAGTTAACAAGTAAGATTTGAATTGAGCAGTCTTCTTCCAATCATTGATTAATAATGTTATTTTTCATTCGAGTTTCGTGTTCTTTCAATTATTTCAATTATTACAATTTTTAATTCGCGCGGTCGGGCCTTATGGTATCTTTAGAAGATTTTCACTTTCTCTCCGCAAAAAAAAAAAAATGTTGGCCGTATATGTACTTTGAAATTTCTCTATAATTGCCCAGCTTTTGTAGAGCGAAGCGAGATATTTAGCTATCCATAAATATTCGGAGAGAAATTACATAATGAACAAAGTTTCAAAATCAATTCAGACGTTCTTGAGTCATACGCATACATCGCATAAAACTCAGAAGCCTACCACTTTATTTTATATTATTAGAGATGAGTCTGTTGGTGGTATTGTATAAATGTGCAAATGAGAAAAAAAGGCAACACAATCCAACCTGGAAATTTTGTAAATCGAAAATCTGGCTACGTAGGATTCTGCACTATTTCATGATACAATTTTGCGTGGTACTTGCTATAAGTCTGCAAGGTTTTCAGCTTTTGACATCATACAAAGGTTTCTGAAGGTGTGCAATCGGGTAGTCATAGGCAAATTGTATATAAATCGACACAAAAATGTGTTGTCCAACGCCCTGTTCTTTGAAAATCAAAAATTGGGGTTGACTTTATTTCGTTGTATAGCCCCATGAATCTGCTAAATTTCTGTTTTTTTTTCGGTGTTCCGGGAACTTCTGGATGGGTGTGGAAAGTAGCAGAGAAATAGTCAAATTCTATACAAATTGGAAGAAAAATATTCTTTCCAACACTTTTGTATTTTGAAATTCAACAACAATAAGGCTACGTTATATTCTTTTGCTTGATTTAAGAAATAAGGTTGCTAAGTTTAATTTTTTTAAGTAATACGATAACTTCTTGAGGGCTGCAGGAAGTCAAATACTTATAGGAAAGTTATACCTTACATACACACATAAATCAGAAGAAAAATTATCTATACAGCACATTATACATACTTCGAAAATTTAAAATTTAACTGGATTATTTTTTATGACGTCATCTTTCTGCAAAGTCTGCAAAGCTTCAGATTTTTAGATCGTCCGAGTCGGAGAACTTCTAAAAAGTTATGGGAAGTCACATAGTTGCAGAAGATAAATGTTCTATTTACATAACAAGAAAATATGAAATTCGGCTCCATTTTATTATTATGTATGGCAATGTTCCAGCTTTCTATGTCCTCTAGGGCTTGGGTAAGGAACACACACATTGCAAAATTATTACAGTATACTCGTAAATAATAATTTTATACTGAAAATTAGCTCATGTCTTATCTCCACTTTATCCGATTTAACGGTTTTTAGATATGACCATCAATACTTTAAACCCGACTTAGGAACTAAATTTCACCAAAATCTGTCTCGCGGTTCTGTTATGAGCCGTGAGAAAGGGACTATTTGAAGATTTCTAAAATGCTTCTATATTTCACCCCCACTCTATATGAATTTAATGATTTCAAAACCATAAAGAAATATTATTTTTTTTAAAATTAAGAGGGTCTCATGTAAAGGCTTGAAAATGTATCAGGTTGGCAACTAAGTAATTGCCGATTTTTTCAGATAAATAAAACACATTTTTTTAAATACAACAAATAAACTTTAATCAAAGATATATTTTAAATTTTTTTCGATGACCTTTTGCCATCTTTCTGGCAACATCATAATTCCACGTTCGTAGAACTTCTGATCTTTATCGGCAAAAAACTGAACCAAGTGCGATTTCACAGCGTCATCATCATTGGAAGTTTTACCATCAAAAGAGTTTTGCAAAGATTGAAATAAATGGTAATCTGATGGAGCAAGGTCATAGTTATATGGTGGATGTAACATCAATTCCCAAGCAAGCTCCAATAATTTTTGGCGAGTGACCAAAGATGTATGTGGCTTAGAGTTGTCCTGGTGAAAAATGACACCTTTTCGATGGACCAACTCTGGCCGTTTTTCGTTTATGGCTGTATATAACCTGTCCTTGGAAGCAGCTCAAGATGCACCACACCTTTCCAATCCCATCAAATTGAGAGCAAAATCTTCTTTTGTTGGATATCAGCTTTTGAGGTGAATTGTGCTGGCTCATCAAGCCTGAACCAAGATCGTTTTCGATTGACGTTTCTGTAAACAACTCATTTTTCATCGCCAGTGATGATTCGTTTCAAAAAAGGGTCGGGTTCATTGCGTCTAAGATGCAAATCGCAAGCGTTGATGCGCTTCGTTAAATGAATTTATTTCAAATCATATGAGTTTCATACGTTTTAAATGTTTCTTAATCGCTGTATGTGACACATTTAACTCTTTTGCTATCTCTCGTATAGTTACATGTCGATCCGACTCGATTATGACTTTAATTTGATCATCATCAAACTCATCTGGTCGACCTGATCGTTGTTCATCTTTCAGTGAAAAATCTCTGGAACGAAATTTGTCAAACCAATTCCAGCACTGTCTTTCTTTTAAGGCTTCTTCACCATACACATCACGTAAATTTTTAACAGCTTGCGCTGCGTTCTTTCCAAATAACGTTCCAAGCGGAAGTGTTTGCTATACTCAAAGGCGCGGAACTACTTCTTAATTTCGGTACCCAGGCAATAGCATCTACAAGCTGCCTTAAACCCAAGAACCAACTCGAAGTTGGTGAAGGAATGCGAGGGGAAACTCAGCATCCTAGAAACTTCCTACAATGAAAGAAGCTGGAAACCTGAGAAGCTGCCAAAGCCATGATAAAGGGCCCTTCTTAAGTTAGGACGACACTTAATCTAGGCAGAAGGCAATGGAACTGCTGATGTCCTGCACCTGCTCAAAAACCATTTGCATATCAAGCGAACATGGAAAATAAACGTGAGTTTAGTATATTGTTTAGTACACTTAAATACGACCTTTTTCGACATTTTGAGGCACACCTTATTTTTTCCTAGGTTTGACCGAAATTGCGCCTAAAATTTCTGGGCTATATCTCTGTGAATGCGGCAGACTAACTTTCTATTTCTTGTAATAACTTGCAATAAATGATTTTATTTCGAAATTTTCTCTACTCGATATTATCCTCAAAATATACATACAATACTCTTCACGTGTCACGTATACCTCTTGGTATAAGTTGAATGCTTTCCTTAAACACTTTATACATATTTACAGCAAAAAAATATATAGGTACGAATATATAAAAAAATGTGCTAAAAGTCCAAAAGTCATAGAAAAATAATATATAAAATGCATTTAGAAAAATTACTATAGAATTTACAAAAAAAATAAAAAAAAGAAGAAAGAAGTTTCAAATATTACATACTTACCCCGTAGGTAAAATTTGGTTCTCTGAATTTTTGAGTTATTTTTGTTTTTTTTTTTTGAAAAAACATTGCAAAAATATGTGTAAATCAAAAACGTGTCCTTTGCGCCTACCTCGTCGTTGGCGATGCTACCACTATATCACGTCTACAAAATGCCGGTCGGCTGGTGGTTATTCATTGTCAATTCCAATTATTATTATTTTTTTTTTATAGAATTGTAAATATGTTTTTTTTTTTTTTTTGTTTTTCAGAGGCAAAATTCATGTAACATCATGTGCGTTTTATTTACAATTTTTATTTGGTTTACATATTTTAGGTATGCAGGATACAATAAAGCCAATCAGAGAATGATGATAAAATGTAGGTACATGGATTTTGTTAGAATATATAGAAAGAGAAAAATAGTATTTTTTTTTTTTGGTTTTAAAGAGAATAAGAAAAAAAAGTATGGAAATGCACAGCAGTGGCTAAGTTTTTTTTTTTTTTTTAAATAAAAGCGCAAAGAATAGTATAACGCAACAAATAAACGTAGAAGAAAGAAATAAGGCAAAGTGGAGAACTGAATATAAATGAGACATAGGTATTTTTCACAGAGTGTCATTTGAAGTTATAAGAGTTTTTGGATTAGATTATACTGGTGAATTCGATTTAGTGAATAAATGGTGAAATGAAGTATGAAGTGAAAATAAATTGTGAAAGTGGTAAAAGAAAACACAAATCGAGTTCACCATAACTTTAAAAGGAAGGAGTATGTCGATTTGAAATTTAGACAGATAGTAGTTTTTCACTTACCTTTCATTAAATTTTATTCATAAATCATTTTATAGAGCAAAGAGGATAAAATAAATAATTCAAAGTTCTCTCGTGTATCAAATTTTGTGATTTAGCTATAAATTATTCATTTGATTTGAAAACCATACAAAGAGGAGCAAAAGTTTGTTTGAATAGCTTTGTGTTAAAATTTAAAAATGGTAAGACATAATGTGTACAAATGTATCTTCCGGAAATAAACATGGAATCTGTTGTTAATTTTTTAATAGCACTTACATATAAGATCAAGTATTGGTTTTCTGAAAATCGCTCTCGAGATTTTGACATTACTACAATAGAGATACTCAAAAAAGTGGGTCTTTTAATTCTCCCTATCTGTATGACGGATTTTCTTCAAACTTCAAATCTGGGGTATGGGTTCACAATTCGAGGTTAAATATAAATTTTCATTCAAACTCAAAAATGAATGGTACGGTGGCCGATTTAAAAAAAAAATCGAAAACGGCTCTAACAATTTGTATCAAATTTTATATTTAAGTTACAGAAGACATATGCTATCAGATAGCATACAAGGTTTTTGGAAAAAATACGTATAAAGGTACTTTATTTATTGAACGCTTTTTAAAAAATTGGCTATTTCTCGGGTATGACTCAATCGATTTTGTTCAAAATCAATATATAAGTAATATTTGACATTGATTTTTAAATTAAAAAAAAAATATCTTAACAATTTAATTTAAATTTCAAACTGAAACATTTACAAATAAACAATATATACGTATATGTAGGTACAAGTACGTGCGACCCAGTCGTGCACTTTATTTTTAAATGTTCTCCACCACTAAGAACTGTGTTCTCTGAAGTTCATAAAGCCCAGTGAAGGAGTGAAAGGAAAAGGTTTAGGGAAGAGCTAAAGAGGAGATAGATATCGAGAGAGAGTGATTTAAGGATGCACGATAATTTTAAATCTACAAATTATAGATTTCTGGGAATTCAGAGGAAGGCATGTTATTCTACATTCGTGTTGAATGGATAAAAACGGTCCCCTACGGTGTTCGATGAGCGTAAAAGCAGGCTCTAAAGTACATGTGCAGAATGAGCTACACATTTATTATGATTAAACAAACGAACAGGTGGGACACAACTCCATATATCGTCTGAACATTTGTGGTGGAAATACCGGTACAGGAGCGCTGAGCATCCAAAATTTCGACGGTGTTCGGGCGAAAGGGGTTTCGCTATATATAGACTGGTCACCGATCAGTCTACAAGCTTGTCGCTGAACACGATTAATTAAAACTATGACGGGAGCTCCGACTCAGAAATGCGTGTTATGTTCAAGTTTCGGACTAACATAAGCTTTATAGATTGCGGCCAAGTTCGCAGGAGCGGAAAATCGTTTACATCCTGTAAAGAATACTAGGGATCTAGCACCGCCTTTTGCAGCATCAGTAATCTGCTGGTTCCGTCGAAGGTTTGGGCTAACATATGTACATGCCAAGCATTGCCAAGCCATTAAATTCCTCAAGATCAACTCCACCCATTCTAAATTTGACCACAGCATACAGGACAAATATGATACATAAATTTGTGAACGTGCTCTTCGAGTTGTTTCGGATTAATGCGGCAGTGAAAGAGTATCGATCAATCCTAACAAAACAGTGTCAGACCCTTTCACAAAACGAAGAAAACTGTACCTTGGGATAGTCGCTCTTAAGGTTACGCAGATCGAGTAATGAAGTGAAATATCTAGATGTGACCCTAAACAAAAACCTAAATTGAAATACCCACATTAAAAAACAATGTTTAGCGCAACAAAAGCCATATAGACCTATATGGTAGAACGTGGGACTTATACCCAAAAATTATATATTGGTTATAACCACCATGATCAGACTGTTCGTAACATATACATACATCTGTTACATGGTAGACGAAGGTCAAGGAAAAGACTATCCCAGGATTCATACGTACCTGCTCGACAGTTGTCAAGGAAGCAATCTTAGAGCTTACTCCTCTGCATCTCTTTACAAAGAAAGCAGCGATGCGTAGCGCAGTTAATCTAAAGCGAATGAAAAATTTGAGACCAACAAATCTAGAAGATTATAAGGCAATTCTTAAATAAATTCCAGAGATAGATATGTTTGAACCCAACTACAAAATTTCAAAACCATTAGGAATGTATCCAAGCACAAAAGCATGAAATTGTCAATGAACTGACAAGAAAGGGATCGCTGACAAAGTTCATAGGACCAGAACCTTTCTGCGGTGTTCCAGAATGCGCAGTTAGAGAAATCGCTAACATTACTGGGATAACACCCAAGGGCTCATCCAGGCTAAGGGAGCCATCTGACTCTACAGTTGGAAAATCAAATATATTCTGAAATATAGCTGCGTCAGTATGCAGCTATATTTTGGGTATTATCTGAATAACATGAATATTATTCAGGAAACTGAATGCCGATTCTGCCTAGAGGAAGACAAAACCCCAGAACATAGACTATGTGAGTTTGAAGCTCATTCTAATCAGAATGGTGGAGACAATCCTAAAATAAAAATGATTTAATGGTACAATAGACACAAAAAAAAGAATAATAAAAAAACTCGAAAACGTAGATCTCCTAATTCAGTCTGTCTGTGCCTAAATGCAGAGGAATTTGCATTCTAAACCCAAAATTAAATGAAATCTATTAATGGATATTTGAGTTACGGTGGACAAGGTTTTAGGGAACCAATACGGTATTTAATTTTGGAAAATTGGTTATTTCTCGGATATGACTCAAACGATTTTTTTATAAATCTACATCTAAACAATATTTGACAAATGAAAGGACATGACTTTCCAAATTTTTAAAAATTGTGGACGTTCACTTTATTTTTAAAGATTACCTCGTTTTGCTAGGAAACTGGTTAAATTAGAAAAAACACACTTATGAACAAAGTTGTTGGGAATGGGGTAATAATATTTTTGGTGTCCTTGAGTGTCCTTGAATGTCCTTGGTTTTAGGTATATGCACTAAACTACTTGAAATTTACTCGGTTGTTTAACAGGCTATCTTTAAAATCATTTTTCCCATATTCTTAAAGTTAAACTTAGCGAAATAGTGGATTTTAGTTCATTTCATACGTGATTTTTAGAACAATCAGAATAGATTTTGAGGCAAATCGTACAATTAACAACATTTCTCTGGATGCAGTTGCTGCAACTGTACACTTTTCTGTACTTTTTCCCATAATTATTGCGTTTTGTGAAATAACCATTTACTAGTATCCTGAATCTGAGCAATATTCCTTCAGTACCTACACCTGAGAATCCTTCGCCATTAGGAATAATTTCTTTTACTCTTTTTCGCTTTGTGAAATTTTTTCCTAATAAATTTGTAATATAACAAGAATATAAAAATACATACATATCTTTCAACTATTTTCCACATTTCATAAAAAAAATCTACATGGTTATTAGATGTTTTAGTTCAAAATACACATTGTCCTCAATCAAGTGATGCAACTTAAATATCCCTTTTTGCAGTTTAAAAACACAAAAGTGAATATCTTGAACAGATTCAAAAACCATTTAATTCAATTAAGTTTAGCGGAGTGTATATCAAAACGATGTTTTGGAAATCTGTAGTGCTAGTGGTGATTTACTGTGCAACAAAAAACTCAGTGGGTGCATTCTAGTGATGGGAACTATCGCATTAAATTTATCGACTATCAATAGTTATTAAAATTCGTCTATTCTGATCGAAATTTTATGTTTTGAATTTTTAAAATTTTTCAAAAACTACAGGTTAGCAGTCTTCTAAATTGTTCGACATTACCCTCAAGTGTGAAAATCACGCAACTGTTTCTTACTTGCACCTAAAAGCGCAAGTATTGGATTCTTGAGTTTTGATCAATCCTGGTATTACTATAACAGAGAATATCAGAAAAGTGAATCCTTCAATTCTGACTGTTTGTATGTCTGTCTGTGTGTATGGCCGATTGAAGACAAAACGGCTGGACGGATTTACTTTTAACTTCATACCTGGGGTCTATAGGATCCCAATTAAAATATAATTATTTTTCTGGGATTCGAACCTAGAATCTTCCGCTCAGTAACTGAACTCCTGAGCCAGTTTAGCACTAACTACGAAAAAAAAGCTGAAAGCTAAGACTTGAAAAGATTAAATAACAAATTTTAAAAGGCTTTAAAAAGTCAAACATTTTATTACAGCTTTGCTTTAAATTCAGATCATCATACATATATTATATTTTTTTTTATATGCATACATACATATATGTACTATACATTGACATTAAATTATTGAAAAAGAATGGTTTGTGTGGCTGATTTGTTGATATGATTATTAATAATAATGAAGTTATTAAAAATATCAAACAAATTATCGGCGCCGACGGTATTTGAACTTGCTACTCTTAGCGCAGGTTTGAATAGTTAGCCAACTCGTCTACGCTGGTGTTGTCGATGGCATAGTCAAAACCTGTACTAATTCTTATAGCACTAGTTGCATTTAAAATAATCATACTATGCAGGATGACCACGTTAAGCTAAAATGGGTATTCTGTTACTGGCCTATACTCGGTTCTTGTTCTTGTTTCTCGCAGCTATTAGTGTTATATTATTCGCATTAATTAAAAGGACTGACAGTTTATTGCTGTATCTCAAGGTCGTAATTGCGAATATTATTCATGACAGTTTTATTCTGCCTTATAACAAAGGTTAGTCTACATTGAAAGAGATTGTGGCTATGGTTGTTGTTGTGAATTGTTAAACACTACTAAATCTTAAAAGCAAGAAGAAATGCCAATTTTGCTTGCAAATTCAAATGAAGCTGTTCTTAGCATTTTTAACTGAGCTGTTGCGAGGGAAAGCTTAAGTGACAAAGATTCTAAAATGCAGAGAAGATCCCAGGTCTCGGTTTAGTCCTTAATGACTATTGCGTTGCACAGATGAAGAATAAATTGAAATGCCTGCTTTGCGAATGTCCCGCTCTGACTAAAGATGGTTGAGGATTTACATCTCCTCTTAAGAATCATGCCTTTGGAGCCTACTATTTCTATTTATAGGTTTCCTGCGTATTCTACTAACCCACGTGTTCCGATGATATCACAAGTTACCCATTCAACCATTCTACTTAGACAGTAATAAGTTACCCGTTAAGCCAATTTTATAAACAATTTCTAAATAATACATGTACCTATGTACGAAAACCCTAAGTGGATGTTATTACTTTTGAAATCTGCATTTTTCTTTCATGAATACATTTCTTACCATTTTTCTAAAATAAATTATTACCACAAGGCAATTCAAAGTTTTGCGTCAATTCCAAAACGTCATTTGCTCTCACGAAAATCACCTCGATATTATTTACAGTACAAGGACATTGTAAAGGGAACTTTTTTATGTGATGAATATTCTTACCCAAAATTACGCAAAAAACAAAAAGAAAATACTTTCTTTAAACTCAATTTGGAGTTCTAATAAGGCATACGGTGTTATGAAATGTAAGCATTGCGAGGAACATTTTATTTATTTATTTTTATATGCATATAGATCTTTTTTTTTTTATTTAATAGAAAAAAATATCTTACAGGAAGTGAACAACTAACTACTCTCAAGCTTTTTTTAAATAAATTTTGATTATGCTAAAGGTGTTAAACAAATAAATAAAAAAAGTAAAAGATAAATTAAAAACTTTAAAAATTAATAAAAAGTATGTTGACAATTAATACCAGGGGAATAGTCGGTATATCTGCGTATCCGGACAATTGTTATATATAAAAAATAGAAAACACATAGTCAAGAATATATAACTTCATTACATAAATAGATATGATATAGGAAATTATTTGATTCAAATAAACGTTACAAATTCAATAGTAATGTGTAACAACAATGACACTCTCTCCAGGGACAAAACCATTTTGAGAAACGAATTATTTTTTTTAATGAAAATACAACAACAAAAGGTATCGACATAAGCAAAATATATTATAAGTAAAGGAACAAAAAAAAAAAAAAAAAAATCGAAAGAAAATAAACCACAAAACTAAAGTTGCCTCAAATTAAAAATGTTTCTTGTTGAAAATCACAAAACGGAAACATAGAGAAACGTAAGAAAATAAACATAACCTAGTTTGTCTGTTGTTTAAATATATATAATTCATATTATATTTTCTCTATAAATTTTCAATGAAAAAAATCTTTAAAAAAATATAAAATGATAAACAGATAAAAGAGCCCTAAGTCGAAAATAGACTCACCTCGCGTTGTGACCCAACAAGATGATATTTCTGTAAATATAATGAAATATCGATACCGTTTTTATAAGAAAGTTTACAAATAAAATAGCCAAACTAAACCACTATGAAGAATTTTTGCTTATCGAAAAAAAATAAGATAAAATCAAATTAATAGAAAACGAAGAAAACCATTTACATACGCACAAACACATAATTGTGTGTCGAACCTATTTAGAGATGACAAGTGATACATAAACGAACAAATTAATGTCATGCCAATTTTTTGTTTTGAAAGGAAATGTAAAATTAATAATAAATTAACAAAACAAAAGGTTTTTTTTTTTTAATATTATTTATTTATTTATTTTTATTTATCTGGAAAACTTAAATGAAGTTTCGTCTGCTTTGAATAATGTTAATACATTTACTATTATGATACTGGATACCCTTATCTATGAATTATAATTATGCGTATAGAAAAAATTGATTTATATTTAATACATATGTATGTATGTACATTAGGGTTGTCTATATTTCAAAAGTATCGTAATGTTCAAGTCTCGCACACCCATATCATTACCTACCGTTATCTACCAGCAAATGTTTCCTGTAAAATTCCATTCATTTCTCAGAGAGAATTTTATGGAAACTATAGTAGTACAGGATGTTTTCTACTTTCTAGGTCCATGTTGTTTGGCCGCCATTTTGGTTTGGTTGGCATTTGTCAATTCGAATTTAGCAGCGGTGAAGAACAGTCGATAACAATATATTATGGAGCATCTAACGAACATTTTATCTAAAAAAAACGATCAATTGTGATAACTCGAATAAATTTCAGGATTTTTGGTTTAAATCATGTGCCTAGCAAGTCAACCATTCAACACATAATAAATAAGTTTGAAACTCAGTACTTCGTAGCATTTGTACGACTTAAAATATTGCTGCGATGAGAGAGACAATATTGATGAAAGTCCGGGCATCTTCGTTAGACGCCGTGTACAAGAATTTGGAATGTCTCCAGCAAGTTTGTTTGAAATAATAAAAAAAAAAGATTTGCATTTGTATTCGTATAAAATCCAATTGAGTCAACAACTAATGGAGAATTTCCATATGCGCCAGCGAGAGTGAAGTGAAAAGGTTTTGCAGCTCCATATTGACGACCCCAATTTTTTGGAAAAAATCGTCATGAATGACGAATCTTATTTCGAGTTATCTGACTTTGCAATAATATCCGCTATTGCGGCACTGAAAATCTTCAATTGATATATCAACAACCTTTACACCCTCGAAGAGTTACTGTAAGATGCTCCACTTGGCCACATTTTTTTGAACACACAAGAGGCAATGTTGTAACAATTACTGGTGAACGCTGTCGTGACATGTTGCAAAACTTCTTAGTACCTAAATTGAATAGATTGGATCTACAACACACGTGGTTCCAACAGGACGGCGCCACATCATACATAGCCAATCACTGGCCGATTTATCATGGAATGCTACAGCGTTTTTTTATGAATTTGTCTTGAAAGTTATGTAAAATCACACGCAACATTTATAAGAAAAATTATGAAACCTAAAAAATATAGGTGATAGAAGAATTTGGTTTTCAGAAATTGGTTCGGGATGAAACTGCTCTTCTGAAAAAGCATAACAGCTATCGCGGCCAATATGCCGAATATAAAAAAAATGTTCATAATAAACCATATAACTAAAAAACTATATACTGTAGAGAAGGCCCGTCCGCAAAATACCTAAAAAGGCAACAATTGGTAAAAAAGAAATACCATTATAACTGAAAAACGGTGCGTGATGGGAGAATTCTGATTACGTATTTGAATTCAGCATACAGTTTTACTTCAGAAAAACTTTATATTTTTCTTACGGCAAAAAAATAATCATTCAAATAGTTTTTTTTTTTTTTCATAGGTAAAAAGTGATTGAAAAGTCGTAACGCAGAAAAACACACGTATGAGTATACCCACCATGCGAAAAATAAAAACACATTTATTTATATTTATAGTACGATCACTATACTTCCATTTTCTTGGAATGGTGCAGACATGGCCACATTACTGTTCTAGTTAATTATTCGTAATTTCAAGCTTATACTTCTATTCAGAAATGAAACTGTTCGAAAATACTGAAGAAATTTGAAAATATGCAAAAATCATAATCAACTGTTCATTAACGTTGATCCTGGTATAGTTAATGATAAATACACAATTAACTATTCATTAGACATTTTTTTGAATTAGTCAAAGTTGATTCAACTTTCATTGATGACGATGGACAGTTTCTCAAGTTTTATCAATCAAATAGACATGCTCAATAATTTTAATAAAATACTACATCCAAAGAAATACACTAATCTGTTAATCAGTAATTAAAGTTTAAATAATGAATGGGGGTGAACATTTTTACCTTCGATCCTGTTAACAAAAGTGATCTTTAAACAAGTTCCTGTTACTCGGAGGTGAATTTTTGTTATGGAAAGTTTTCATAAAATTGTTTATAGAATAGAATTGCATGATTTAAATGTGAAAAAAATGTATACAGGAAATTTCGAGAAAATCTTGTGCAAAAAAAAAAATTCTTGCACCAAAAATTTCATTTTGATTTAAAGAGGCTAAAATATTTTTTCGGGTCTTAATATCTTGTACAAGTTTCTTTTTGTTTTTATTAATTAATTAACATTCGAAATTATATCTTGCAATTTGTCCAGCTGTATGAGTAGTTATTCAGTAATCAAGTATTAAAAGTGATAGCACTTTTTAATCCAATGTTTTTATTTTTAATCGGTTATAACGGGACAGTGGGTGATTTCCCCTCCACCTGCCATAACAAAATTGCCCACTCTACGCAATTTAAAAGTACCCATAACTGAACTAACGGACGTTGTTAAATAGAAAATTAAAAAAAAACTTTTACATCCTTCTAAAACAGAGGTGTAACAGTTCACAAGAAGGGAAAAGCAGCCACAAATAGGGTGGCTAGTATTTCTGGGCACCAAGTTAGTATCATCTTGCAAAGTCAAAACTTGGCTATTTAATTTAGAGAATATTCAGTGGCTTGACTGGTTTCTTACCTGGAATTTTTGTTTTATACAGAAAGGCTCTAAATGGATCTATAATCATAGATAAGGCTGTTGAAGGATTGCATCAATTTGGACGATGTAAATTTGTGACGGAAATTTGGGTTACCAAAACAAAAAGTTTTAGATTATAGAAAAAGTAGGATCGGAGACCTTATTTATAGGCTCTCAGTTAGCGCTAACAGTAGAATTGTTTGAACTGTTTCGGCTACGCTTACACCATGTCAGCAGATGAAAATGTAAGACAAAGGGACTAGAGGATAATCCTGGAACTCGTCGCTAACTGTGATACTTCCTTTGACTGAGAAGTAAGAGCTTTTTTAAATCTGTATATCTATTCATTTCAAAGTTTTTTTTGTTACAGCTGAAATATTTTTTTTAAAAGTTCGTTCAATTTGTTTTAGATGTGTTTCGAGGAAAATGAAACATCTGAGTATAGAGACTTGGACCGAACGAATGTTCTTGTTGTTCAAGAGGACGACCTCATCTTCAAATATATACCAACATAGTATACAGCTTGCGTAGAACTTATTATTAGGTCCGTTCGGGTACTTTTCTGAAAGAAGGAGAAACATCAAGATATACGTATGCTTTTTCTACGAAAACTTGACAAACAGATTTAAGGTGGTTATAAAATAAATAGAAAAGGTAAAAGATATTTTTTCCAAACCATTTTCAACATTATCCTAAAAATCAAATCAACGTTATTGAATCTTTTTCAACGCAACATTTATTCCACAAATTTGTTTCTTTTGATTTTAAATCTTGTTGATTAAATCAGTTGTCTTGTCACTAATCCCACAGTTTTAATTTCTTCGTGGGGTAAAATTACAGAAAAATGAACGAATATAAAATCATATTTCTCTCAAATTCGTTAAGTCTCTTAATACGACAACGGTTTTCTAATGTTTTCAGACGTAATGTTAGGTCTGTGTATATAATTTTCTGAAAGAAAAATGATAAACGTCAAATTTCAGAGATCGAGAGAGAATTCTCTCAAATTCAATGAAAGTTCACGTAC
The DNA here is from genome assembly GCA_963082735.1 of Pocota personata. Taxonomy (NCBI): domain Eukaryota; kingdom Metazoa; phylum Arthropoda; class Insecta; order Diptera; family Syrphidae; genus Pocota; species Pocota personata. The sequence goes on from OY720429.1 coordinate 212,526,698, forward strand.
GTTTTTTATGCGGAATCTTGAAAAACGTCAAATGAAAAGGGGTTTTCAAATAAATGTCAATGGAAAACGTCATATCAAATTAAATTTGTTTAAACCTTTTTCAATTATAAATGTATTCCACAAATTTGTTTCTTTTGATTTTAAATACTTTTTGCTGCCAGACTTGTCAGCTGTAATTCATTTGACGGTTTTAATTTGTTCGTGAGGCGAAATTTGTCTGGAAGAAAATTACAGAAAAATTAATGAAAATAAATTCTCATTATGCGTACGGTTTGTAGATATTTTCCGACGTAATATTACGTTAATATATGAGTACCCGAACGATCCTACTAAGCTGCATACAAGTACACGATGTTACGAATATCACTTCCCAAATATATAAAAAGACGAAAACAAAATATCAAATATTTCCCTTCTATCTTAAAATTTTCTTAACTAAACGATATACCATGACGTAATAGAAAAATCATAATACTTTAGATATTCTAAGTTCGTTCAACAAAATGAGAAATATAAAAAAAAATAAACCAACAAAAAAAGAATAACTGTAAAAAAAAATTAAAAAAAATTACTAGCATAAAAAAAAAAAATTCCGAATACTGTCTTAAATGTTTTTTTCGAAATTAAAAATCAAGTCTACATTAATTTCTGCCTACAGTTCATGCCATTCATAGAGAGAGGATAAAACGAAGGAGATTTTCAAAAGCATTGTGAATTTTAATGAATTTTCCAGGATGTGCTGCATATATGCCTTACATTACCCAATCAGCTAGTAATGCTATACAATTGGAGGAAGCTTTTAATGACCCCTTTACATTGTCCATTTGCATATACCTGATATATTTGAATTTTCTTTCCCAAAAGTAAACGTTCAGAAACTATGAGTGTTGACTTGTGTTCTTTTTCATATAATTATTATTTACATTAAAAATTATTTTTGATCAAAGAAAATAAGTAAATAAAACAAGCCAGAATGTATTTTACAAAACGTTTCTTAAATTTTTCGCATTCAAAATTAAGATTAAAATGACCGAAACTCAAAATAATAGGGATACACCAATTTGGAATATTTAAAAAAAAAAAAAAAAAAACAATTAAATGTAAATAAACATTTAACAATCAACTCAAGTTTATAGGCTTATAAAAACCAAATTCCAAAATAATAATAATAATAATAATAATAAAAAAACTTAACAAAGTACGTCAGTCAAAATGCTTAGAGGTATTGTGGTTTGATAGCATTGACTTTCTGGCATTGAACACCGAAAAAAAGTTTCCAACACAAATATATATTATATATATGTACTTATATATTTACTACAAGGTGATCAATAAGCCGTTTAAAAAAATTGTGTGAAAAATACTCTTTCAATATACATACATATTGAGAACAGAATATTTAGTATATTTACTTATATAAATAACAACTTTCTTATGCTAAACATCGATTAACTTTAGAGATTTAGAGAAGAAGCCAAGGTTTATAGTTAGTCAGGCCTTTTAAGTTTTGAAGTAGAGTTTTTCTTTTATTAAAAAAATTATGTAGGTATATAAAAGTTCCTATATATCTAATCATTTGTTTGCAGTATTTCTATACAGCGCTGTTTGCATTGCACTAATAGAAAAAAAAAGTTAAATAACTAAAAATTAATAGCCCTGTGCTATTTAAAAAAAAAATATATGTTCTGATTGTTTCCTTTCTCTGTCTAACTATTTGAACTTTCGCTGACTGGTATAAACGGTTTGTTTTAATTTTGTTCTTTATATTGATTCCTACCGAATGAGCGTAATGAATTTCAGCTATTTCACAACAACATTGGTAACGTAGGATAGCTCGACCACTTTTTCTGAAAATTTTTATATAAAAAACAGATATGTATATATAAATATAAATAAAATTGTTTTATTATTTAACATTGATTAAGGATTTTACTCTCTTTTATTATAAGTAGTTACACGAAAATTACATAAAACAGAAAAAACACAAAGGGGGAGAAAAGAATAAATAATAAAACTAAATATAAACAAATCTAGCAGTTTAGATATTATTTGAAATAAAAAAAAAAACATATCTAAATTGTTATAAAGATAAGTAAATAAAACAATTTAACTAAACTACTCAAAGTTCTTAAGTAGAAATTTTAGTAAGTAAGACTAGAAAAAATAGTTTAGTTACTTTTAAAAAGAAAATGTAGAAAATAAAATGAAACAATACAAATCTCTGAAAGGTACTCACGGTCTTTTTTTGGAAAGGAAATAAACATTTTTATGCAGATACCTTACCTTAAGAGTCGTGTTATATAGTCGGGCCAGTTTTCAGGGAACATGACTAAAAAGAATCCAACTGCGATCAAAATGACCCCGGCTAGTTTCATTCCAGCAAATGTAGCACCATAAAGTACTACGTCCAGAGCTGAAAAGGTGAAAAAAAAAACAGATTTCTAAATTTCTGCTTAAAATGTTTGATAGACCTATTGTAACTTCAAATATATATATGTACGTATTCTTATATTCCACTAGCATCTACGAGTAAATGGTCAGGTAATACAACCGCCCGCAATATGAATGAGATACATTATAATACTTTATTCCCTTGTATCTATCATCAACTTTCGATCAAGTATGTACATATGTATCCAATTGAAAGTTGGTACCGCAACATCCTTCTTTACCCTAAATGCATAAATGGCGAAAAGGATGATAATATTCTAATTGACAGTTTTCAAATGAAATTCGATTTTGTAGTCAAGTTATGGTGATGCAATAAAAATGCATCTAGGGGTAGACATGCCTGTAGGTGTGAGGTTTAGAACCCTGCAGAGGAATGAAAGACTATGGGTAACCATAGCCTTACCTTATTTATATTGGAGTTAAAAATAATCTTCTTCTCTGATGTTTAACCCCCGTTTTCCAAATATTCGGCAAAGGAATGAACTTGAATGTAATTCAATTCAATTACATGAATGTAATTTAAAAAAAAGGACATGTTCCTCTATTCAACGATGCGATATGCCTAATTTGAAGCCAAGAATAAAAAAAAAATGATTGCGACTTTTGCTTGTACTGAAGCAATGAAGTTACAAGCATGTGAAATACGGGCAACCAGGCAGACACCGTGTTGAATCGATTAGAATTACGTTTTTCCACCGCATGCTCACCCTCAGGACATAAGCAGACCGTTTCATATACCATATTATTTGAGTTCGGTTCATTCGGGGCAAACTACCCTAATGCCAATCTTCAACAGTGGAAATACAAGGCTCATACAAATTATGTGGTAGGTCTCATCGATAGCTTTACTGTGGTTAAACTTGATACGTGGAATACTCTCTCTCTTATCACAGCTGAACATCTAATAATCAACAAAACTAACTTCATGCAATCGAAGAACGACAACTTACTAGCAAACAGTTTATCCAATTACAATTGTGAGCTTTCGAATTTTTGCTCTAAAATGAACTACAAATAAATAATTTGGTTTACTCTTCTTTCACAGAATTGTGAGTTTAACGACGGTTCATTTGTTGCCCCACATTGCGTACTTACGCTGTAATGTTGTGCGTTAATGCCCGATTCACAATGCAGCGTGAGAGCGAGACAAGTCTAGCGCGAGTTGTCAAAAAAAGTTTCGATCTATGCAAATGTATGAAACAATACACAATGATACGAGACTCGTTCTATCGCGACGCTTTCTTTTCGGAAAATTGAAAAACTCTCGCGACGAGATAGCCTGTCAGCAGCCTGATGCGACTTTGTTATGTAGCCAGAAAGAGAAAGGTGGTGTGTTGCCGTTGTTGCTTTTAGATAGATAATACAGGCTCACTGTCAAAAGTGTCGCCTTCATTGTGAACTGGGAAACGATTTTATGAGGACGAGGATTTCTCGCCTCGCTCTAGTCTCGCTCTCACGCTGCATTGTGAATCGGGCATCATGCTTCAGTCAAAAGTGTTGTGCACGTCCCATATATCTGGTGTTACAAAAAAATTAAAATTAATTAAATGTTTGCAGTGATTTCAAATCTTTAAAGGTAAATTTATAATTAAGAAGTGTTAATTCATAAGTTTTCCAATCGAACGTACAGCCAGACACTCTTAGATTAGATTTTCACAATTGTGAGTTCCAGTTCTGAACAGTGCTTGAAAAAAAAAAAATTGTTGGAGCCGTTAAATTTGAATTTTTTTTGTTTGCTTGGTTTAGTATGGCTCGAAATCATTTTACTGAGGAAGATATTTTATAAATGTTGATGAATGATGATGAACTACCTATGGATGATTTTGATGAAAATGATGAATTTATAGTCGAAGGTGTAGAAGAGGACGCGGAATCAGATTTCGATTCCGATGATGAGTGTCCACTGGCTCAGCAAGGAAAAGTTTCGAGTCAATAACCATCTTCGTCAGCTTCGTTTGCATTGAATTCCCGGAAAAGGATTTTCCAGTGGATTAAAAGGCCGTTTGGGCCAAATGAACTATTCCACAGGAATTTTCAAGATGAAATTCCGGTAAATTTTATTAAAATATATTTTATGCATAGATTTTAATATTTTACAACTTTTTAGGCTGTAAAATCGCCGTATGAATATTTTTCAAAATATTTCACTAAAGCTTCATCTAGTGGTCGGGAACTCAAGACTTCGTTCGAAGAGATGTCTGTTTTTTTTTTGGAATGCATGCAATTATTGACTGCATTAAGTTTCCACGCATCCATATGTATTGGAATACAAGTTTTCGCTTTGACCTTATTGCACAAGCTATGCCTCGCGACAGATTTTCCACTCTTCAGGTTAACATCCATTTTGTGGATATGAATGCAGTGTCTGAGGAAGAAAAAAGCGCAAATCTGCTGTGGAAAGTGCAGCCTGTTATCGATTCTGTCCGGGGAAGATGTTAGAAATTAACAGGAGTATGTTGATTGAATGAATTTTTAAGGTAATCTAAGGTAATAAACCCTTAAAATATATCTAATCTCACGGACGGTTTCAAAATGGTAGGGGGAGTTGTTTCCCAGTTGCCCCGGTCAATAACACTTCAACGCCATGGCAGTGTGTTCCAATCGGAAGTCTTAACTATCATCGAGGCTTTTGTTCGCACTAACAACTCTGCAAAAAGATACAGACATTTACATATATAAACAGCCAAGCAGCGATAAAACCATCTTACTCGTAGATATAAAATAAAAACTAGTTGAAAGATGTCACAATGAGCTAAGGACTCTCGGTTCACAACACAACGTCATACTCTGTTGGGTCCTGGGTGAAAAGGGTGTCCCCGATAACGAAAAAGCCGATGAGCTAGCTGAAATAGGTTCAGAACTGGACCAAGATATGCTAGATAAATCAGTCCTGAACCCAATGGAACCTCTAAAATCTAGTATGAGCATGGATTTCTTAAAAATGACCGATGAGAGATGGAGCGCACTCCAATCATGCCGCAACTTAAGGTGCTATGGCCGAAACACAATAAAAAATCTTAATAGGCCACAACACGTTAGCGGCTCATCTACTTAGAATGCTCTTGAATACAACGGACCTCTTCAGAGGCTGTAGCGACATGAACGTGGAATTAAAATGATGGCTCTCGGAGAATACTTCTTAAACGATATGGGCGAACTGTCAACTAAGTCACCAAAAACCATTCTGAAATTCATTCACTAATAAATTTAAACTACTTCTCTTTTTATCTCTTATCAGGTACACTGTTCTTTATCCATCCTACAACGAAAAATACAATGGATACATGGAGATCCGAGTGAGGAGGTATGTTCTTCCGACTTGTGGTCACCACTGCAACTTGACCTACTCTAACTTAAGACAGCTAGATTTTGGCTACTTAGTAAGTATAAATAAATAAATATTTTGGCGCTTCTCGCAGCAACTCGCGCTGTGCTCCTCACGAATGGTTTGGACCTACAGTTTTATGCCATTTCCGAAGGTCAATTTTTTTTCGATTGAGAGAAAAAACTTAGTAAGTATAGTATATACCATAAAACTTCTCAAACTATGGTTTATTACAGGGACATCATCTTTCAGGAAATTAACGACATTCATATTCATGCTGTCTTATTATATAGGTATATTATGTGCACTATAAGGGTCCCATTTCGAAAATGAATAAATCAACCAGGAAGGTATATTTTACTTAATCTCAAAGTTCAAAGTATGGTTCCCAACTTACCTCCAGATACCGGAACCGCTGTTATCAGACCCAATGTGACAAACATATTATAGGTTACAGCTGCGCTAAATTGCGTTAATATGTGAAAAACTGAAATAAATAAAAAAGTTACACATTTCTGGTTAGATTAAAAATATTTGTGTATACTTCATCTGTTACCTAATAATAGAATACTAGCAATAAGCAGTATGATCCACGGCATTCTATCGGATGGCATACTTTCGGTTCCCGTCAAATAAAGTGCAACACATACAGGCCAAAGCAAAGCTGCATTCAAAAATCCCAGCGTGGTGAAAGCAAATGCTATTTGCCCTACAGGTGGATCGCCCATAACCTTTCTAAACATGACCTACAACAGAACCAATTTAATTTCAATTACAATATCCATTCTTAAAGACAAAAACAAAAAAGAAGTAAAATAAGAGATAACAACACTCTGTCCATACCCTGAACACAGCATATCCAGCTGCTGCCAATGTAGCCAGCACAACGCCACTCAAAGTTGGGCTCTCCGTGATGCCATCCATGTAGGCAAGCAACGCAATCCCAGTGTCACACAGTATGACAGCAACAATCTAATCACAGATTTAAATCTTCTTAAATCGGTTCTGGAACAAGACGATACACACCACATACCCTCACTCCAACAAATTGTTCATGTAGGATCACCCAAGACAGAAGGTACACACATGCGACATTGGTGGCAAACAATGCCATGGCATCCGTTGCAAACAGCACCCGTAACGACAACGTATATAGGTACGTCGTCACTATCCACAGTATGCAAAAGGATAGGCATCGGTTAAGAAAACGGCCTGCGGCGGTGTGACACAAAAAACAATTTAAAATCTTTAAAGATACAACACACAGGGAAGAAAAAAAAATATCATCTCACCAACTGTAAATCCTCGGTCCCGAAACCCCCTCAAAACATCACCCAGTATCTCCCCGGGCTTATCACACTTCCTGACCGCAACCCTTCCTAGCACGTAAATGGGAAAAAACAAAAAAGCGAAATTCGTAAAAAACCACGAAGCAAAAAATGGTGCATTGAATATTGTTGATGTCAGTGTGGAACGGGGCACGTGGAATATCTTTGTGGCATCTTCAACTTCAGTCACCCCGGATCCGAATCCCAGGCCTTCGTCGTCGTGGTCGGCCACATCCCCGTCGCTCATAATGTCCATGTCCATGTCGTCGGGGTTAATCGTTGCGTATGTGCTGCGACTGAGATATAGAAACTTGATGCAATGTGTTGCTCCTACCCAGGAAGCCGTAACCAAAATGGTCACACACACTCCAAAGTACATCTGAAAGGAGAAAAGTATGATAGTGGTAAAAGTGCATTTGTGACATGGAGTACCCAAAACAAGTACCTACACTTGATCTAGAGATAAACTCTTGAAAAGTACCTTTTGTGCCAATTCGGAACAGCATGATTCCTTACATGCCCTCAACCGCTTGAAATGAACAGCAGTCGGTTCTGGCAGGTCGGTAGTGGGTGTTTCTGCATCGATGCCTCCACTACTGCCATATCCCCTGCAGTGCTCTCTTATCTCATGCGTGATTTGTTGATGTTGTATTGTTATCGTTTCACTTGGGTCCTGTTGACTTGATGACACCGAATCTTGGTGGGCAATTTGGGGATTGCTGGTGTTGAGAATGTTGGTGAAGCCGCCGTAGGGGCCGTTTGGTGAGTCACCTGTTACAACTACGGATGGAGCTCTAACCCGTTTGGGGTTAAAAATCGCGGGAATTTCCCCGTCTCTCGTCATCGCTATCGTTCGATGAACCACATTGTTTCTTAAAGAATCTTTATTGGTGTTGTTCTTTTGGGATTCCCGAAGCAACTAAAAGTGAAACAAAGAAATTTCTTGACGAATAGTATGTGCAGTGCATGTCAGGTGTCTCTTCCTCCAAAGGAGAAAACAATTGCAATTGTTGTATGTCAAGTGTTATTAAATTAATCGGATTAATCTCTTAACAGACGATTTATAGGACTTCAAGGAGAATTGTTCGTAAAACACTTGTGGAGTCAGGGCATACATAGGTAGTGAGTTCCTAAATTTTTAAATATTCGTAGAGACAATGACATTTGAGCAAAAACAACTACGACTTTCGATGATGTAAGTTAACGTTACCGAACTACTCGGGCCTTTAATGAAAACGCGAACACTCTTTCTATTAATGCGATTTATTTCAATTCAATACAATTTATTTAGAATAACCGAACCGTCTCTTCCAATGTCAAACTTAAGCCTAACTTAATATCTTAAATCTTCCCGCTAAGCTGCCGCCAGTCCCACGATCCATTCTGCTCAGTTGCTATCAGCCAGCGCGCGTGTATCCGGTGCATTGCAAAAGTAATGCAACACGATCCTAATGCACCCAGACTGTGGGAACATGTTCATACCTGAACCAGACTGTAGGAACATGTTCATACCTAAATAAGCTGATACAGCGAATCCAAAGAGATTCGCTCTCACGACTTGGGCACGTGGAGCAAGTGCAGCGCGTTAACTTGTATCATAAAAAGAAAACAAATAAAAGGAAAAACGATAGCTTCTTTTTTGCTTCTAATCACGTAAACACTTCTACATGCCATAATCAGTCAATGAAATCTATGCAACAGAAAGTGGTATCACAACATTTACATTGCGCAGACAAAAATCGACGAATATCTCGAATTAATCAAACCCCGAACGGGTCACTATAAAATTTCGAAGAATCTCGAAAAATTAATAATAATATAATCCAAGATTCTTAAAACATTTTTTTTATGCTTTTGATTTCAAATCATTTGGAAAATACTTACACACAAAATTAAATTCGTCTACAATGTGTGTGTTTAAATGGTATATCTATGATACATTTCAAGGTCAATAGTAGTTGATTTTTCCACTCTGGAGCAACAACAACTGAAGGTCGTTAAGTAGAGATCGTTACTGAGTTGAACAACCTTACTCAGCCGGTAGACAAACCAACAGGCATCTCTGATCTAAACAATCTAGATCACTGTTTCTGCTCCCCTTGGAGCATGGGATCATTTTCTATTGTCAACCAAATTCTCGTACTCCTACCAGCATTCAGTTAAAACGTGGTAATTTCCTGCGAGATCAGAAGGTGAGGCGAAATATACTACGATATCCTAAAGGCAGTAAATCTTTTTGGACTCATCGACTCTTTTCTACAATGATGATTAAATTAGATTACTCCATAAAGAAAGCTAATTTGTGATCTGCAATATTCGCACCAAATCCTTTTGCTCCACCTATAATGAACCGAGTGGAACATTCGTTATGACAAACATATTTTCGTACCCTACTGAATGGGTACCTGGCCAAACCTGTACGTAAGCTCATCCACCATCGTACTCAATAGGCATCTTTCCGGATATTAAACAACCCTTCTAAATAACTACGGACCCATAAAATTAACGTCAGTACTTTCCAATGTCATGAAGTGCTTTGTCCCTTTCTACCTCGAAAATTTCGAAAAAAAAATTATCTCTTAATGACCGCCAATATGGTTTCCGGCAATAACATTCCACAAGTAACCTAATGGTATGTCTGTGCGAAAAATGGAGCCAATGCATTGACCAACATGGTGAATATAGAGTAGTTGCCCTTGCTATATTCAAAGCTTTCAATAGAGTGTGGCATAGCGCTATCATAAATTAATTTCAATCTTATGGTGTTAGTAGCATCTTCCCAAAATGGACTGAGAGCTTTTGAAGTAGTCGATCAATTTAAGTTGTATTAGATGGGTATATTTCTACACCATTCTTAATCAATGCTGGTATACCTCAGGTCTTATTAACGACCTTCTCTCTCTTACTCTCAATTCAATCAACTCCTTCGCGGATAACAGCAGTCTTGATTGTGCTTATTCTTTATCAACTCCACGACAAGGGCCCCAAGTTGTTGTTGCCAAGCGACAGCTAATGCAACATAGTAGACTAGGTTCTCAAAATGGCGGGAAAACCGAAATCTGATTTTTTTGGATCTTACCAAGAATCTTCAGGTAGGTGCACCGAATATTTTGTTCCATCTTGTTACCTTCATATCTGGGGTCTGTGGGGTAACCAATTCGACGCAAAATCGGAATTTTCATTTTAACCCCAAAATTAACAGTACTTTACTAATGGTCGATTTTGAAAGAAATCTATTTTCTCGAAAACGTCTTTAACGATTATGACTAAATTCGATATTTGAGTTATAATGGACTATTGATGGCATACATTTTCTTCCAAAAATACGTATAATTGTACTTTTCTTTTTGACGGGTTTTTGAAAATTGGCTCGTTTTCAAATATGACTCAGTGTCATTTTATTCAAAATTGAGATTTAAACAATATTTGACACATGCAGAGTCATGGCATACCAAGTTTTGGAAAGTTTTCAAACTATTTTTTTCGAATTTTAATGGATTGTTTTTCTAGAAAATTGCTTAAATTTCAAAACTGAGTTTTTGAAGATAAATAGCATATAGGTGTAAGTACGTGCGACCCAGTCGTACACTTTATTTTGTAGGTACGCATAGTTACGGAGTAATTCACCAAAACATACCAATCCTTTTATATAAGTGCGCATGCAATATTTTTCAGCCCGCAATTCCTAAATCATTTTCTAAAAATTCCCCTTTGTTATTTCGAATTTCCAGTTTAGAACTTAATTTCACTAGACTACTATTTCAATTACATACCTACAACAAATAACTTAATCACACAGATATGCTACATTAGATAAAAATGTATTCCATAATGAGACTGATGTGTTTTTCTTGTCGAAACGATGAATTATATTTCCCCCTTAACCATGAATTATAAAATTAACAACTTCTAAAAAGTTATTTCCTTTAATATCCTTAATTTAGTTCTTTAAGGACGTACCAATCTAATCAAAAAAAGAAAGATAGAAAAGGCCAATAGAAATTTCAATGAGATAACAGAGTTGATGGGGAGGCAATTCCATTGGGAGTTATTTAGTCCAATTGAATCGCTTAATTTTCGACGCAATAGGAGAGGTTTTTTCTGAAATAACTTGTCAAAAAGTCAAAAGAAGAGAGACAGTAAACAACAATAAAAAAGGCGAAGGATGAACATAGAGAAACAGTCCCAATTAAAGTAAAATTGCTCCTTGCACTAATGACACAAATCAAGAAGAACGAAATCTTCTTCGCAAACAATTGTTTATAGATTATAACCCTACTGGTTGTGCTAATAATATCCTGCCATTGTGTGACTAGCATCCGGCAAAAAGAAAAAAAAAACAGACTAACACAGGCTGTAGCATTTGAATTTAATTTGAGCTCCTCAAGCGCAAACGAGTAACACTTTGGTACAACTAACAAGCATCCTAACAACATCAAAACTTATGAATAGTAAACACCCCCTCGGCCGACATACATATGTTTGTATGTATATACACGTGTAATTGAAAACTGTGAAATTAGTATGCAAGGTTGATTCATTAAAGTAGTTGGCCTACCTAATCTTCAAACGATTGTAAGTGCTTTGTAAGAAGAAACTGCAAATTATGTACTTATAAAGTGCTAAGGGCAAAACAAATGACAAAAACAATTAAAACGTAATTTAGGACAAACATAATAATTTGATTTTTTTTTTTTAATCCTTCTCAAGGAAATTCAATTTGCCTTCAAGTAACTCTAAAGCAGGGTGATTTAAATAGTACCAAACAAACTTCAAAACATTTGGTAGATGGCAATAAGATGTAAACATTTGAAAAAATATTTTCAATGCCACTGGACAAAATACCTAATGGCCTAGTTTAGACCGGCGAATCAGGTCCGGACTAGCACTACAATTTATACAGTTTATACCGCTGATTTGGTCTCGGAACAAGACCGGGTATTGTAAAAATGTCATCGGTGTAAATGCTTTGAATACAGCACTATACTGGTTATTTCAGTCCAAAATTAAGGTAATCTATACTATATTCCGGTATAGTCTATGGCGTGTAAACACTCCGAGCTAATAGGTTTTCTACAATGCGGTAGATGGAGTTTCTTAAAGAAATGTCAAAATGACATTTCAAAGTATCATATTTTATTCTCTCATCTAATTTGCCGCTTGCGAAGTCAGCGAATTTTATTTTGCCAGTGGTAAAATATAACGAAGATGGCCATAAATAAATATAAACAGTGCAATTGGATAGATGATGAAAAATAATCGAAGCTCTTCAGATGGCGGTTTTGAAGGCAACAAGGGTTGGCCGTGGTGTAGCGGTAACATCATCGCTTGTCACGCTGTTAGTTCCCTGTTCAAATCCTGATATCAAGAATCATCTATTTATTTCGCCTGAAATAATTAAAAAAAAAGTTAATTGATCATTGCGAAAGCTAGGTCAACACTACTGCGAAGGCATAACACTGGCAGTAGAGGGGTCATATGGCTGAAAATGCAACTTGTTCGTGATGATGACATCAGGAGGTTGGAAAAAATACTGTGAATCATGAGCAACGACAAAAAGCAAAACAAACAAGCTCCCCACTTATCTGGACGCTACCTATGAAGTTTACAGAAATTTAATACTATCTGAGTTTCAAACCACTTCTTCACAACGTCCGTGTCCTGTAATAGTATAAGAGTATTCATAACCTCTTTGGCGCCCGCAAATTATAAAAAAAAATGAACCATAGCCAATTTGTAAAAACCAGTGAATAAGTAAAATCCCGGTATTTGTAATCATTTTTTGAAAAATAAACCTGGTAAGACATCTGTCTCAATTATTGAATTTTCGTTCTCGAGAAAAAACATTTTTTCGAATTCGGTCATTAGTTACCGTTAATTTCAATTCCAAATTCCTCGAATTGTGACTCTACAGATATGAAGTTTGAAGAATATCCGACCAGTCGCTTAGGCTGCAAGCGGCCATACATACAGACAGACAGAATTGAGAGATCCACTTTTTTTGAAATTCTCTATTATAGTAATGTCAAGTTTGATTAAAATCTCGATATCGAACATATTCACGAAATCAATACTTGCCCTTATAGGTGCAAGTAAAAATAGAAGTCTGACATTGTTTTTCATAATATGTCAGACTTTAAAACAATGTTATATTATTGAAATGGCTAGTAATAGTATTATAGTAATATAAATAATAATGATTGAGAACAGACAGTGAATTTGTAAGATGATACAAATTGATTACTTATAACCTAAAGTGATTTTTGAATTATTTTATATTTCGAACCCGAGATGAAGTATTACAACATGTAATTTCAGCAGGAAGAGTAGGGTAAACTGGGCGAATTAAACAGACTTTTTTCAAATTTATATTTTACCGAGATATTACTATAAATTTCAAAACTTTCAGTATTATCAAAAACTTTGACTAATTTACAATAAATTCCCGGTGGAATTTTCTTTGTTTCACTAATGGAATGTATTTTTATTTTTTAAAAAAAATTATCGATTTGCTGAATGTGCCCGAACCTTTAATTCTTTATTAATTTACCTTGAGTTTGAGAACCAATTCTGAGCTCAAATTATATAAAAGTGATACTTGAATACATATTGTTCTTAATTTGCAATACGGGCACATTCAGCCATTAATATACGAATCGTGCTTTTTCTAAGAAACCCAATGTGCCTCGAAAGCTCCGGCTTACATTTGTTCAATACTTTTCTGTAAAATATGTGAATTCATTTAAATGTTATTTATTTTCGAAATTATTAAAAATTAAAGGCCTTTATGAAAAGTTATTGATACTACGCTATGTAAGAGACAACATCAAGGTGCCCAAAAATTAAAAACATTAAACTGCTCTTTTGAACATAAAATTAGGAGTGTCAAACTTCATTTCATTTTAATTCTAATCATTTACTTCTCAAGCGTACTTCATACTGAAAGTTGCATTGCTGAATTTGCCCAGACGCCGAAGATGCTTCAGTTCATACATACGAGTAAATGCTTTCAGGAGTGAACAGAGAAAATTTGTTCTAGGAGCACCACAATTATCATTTTAGACCTTTCAGATCTACTTCATAGAGGATCAGTCCAAAACAATAAACCAACCAAGCAGATAGTGGTTCATTCTGATAACAAACGTCATATGGCGGCACCATAACTTTTGGGCGGAAATAATAGACACATGTTCTGCACAAGTTGTTTCATCCTTTTAATTACACTATACAAATACATTGCATACACTCATTTAATTGGTATAATTGATACTACCGAAACGAAAATGTACATACTTATGTGTGTAGATATTGTTAATAAAATGAATGCAACCTGTCACATTTCCATCCTGCAAAAACAATAAAAATACAATTAAATGTCATTCCTTCATGACCACTTAAAAGAATTGACAAATCACCCCATTTCCATTTCTTATTCGTATACAAATAGTGGTTGTCTTCCTTTTATTATTATTATTTTCAGTCACCCCTATTGGTCGTGGGAGGCCATAGAAATTTTATTTCTTTTGCAAGTTCAACTAAATATTCGCGTTCGAGGGCGTCGACGTAAACATCGGCGACGGCATGTTTTAAAGAATGGACAACCAGACCACGACAACTTGCATTGCCATGACATTGATATACTGAAAGTAATCTTTCGGCACAGTTTAGAGTGTCAAGTTCTATATTAGGCTTGTAAAATATTGTATACGATAAGATGATGCTGTTAATGTTTAAATGCACGCAGACTATAAAATTCATACCATCGAGCTAAATAAAACGGAAGACGATGTACATACATACATACGAGCACTCTTCCGTGAAATAGAATTATTCATTCAGTTATAGCGTTTTATTTTACTATCTTTAATATTGGTATACAGTTAGATATGAAATTTAATTGGCTACCACATTCACCAATTTTAGTTTGAGTTGAAGTACTTTGAAAAAGTATTTAAAGAAAAAAAACTCTAAAGTAGGAGGTAAAAAAAAAAGTAATTTAATTTTCTAGAAAAACCTGATACACAACATGTACTAATACCAAAAAAGTACTCGTACATCATGTGGTTAAAATTCAATAATGTCGTTCACCCAAAATGCGAGTAAAAGCTATTTAAATGGCTACAAATAACATTTCGTTCATAGATTTACATATTTTTTTGATTGTTCATTCTTCAGTTTTAGAAAAACAATTAAGTCAAAAAACTCATGTCTTTAAATATTGTGTTGTGAGTTTTTTTTAGGTATGCGTTCGATGTTCAAGCACGAGAGCAATGTTTAACTTAATTATTAGGCATTCAACATGGGACGGCCAGTTGTTTCACATCTGAGTGCTTTCTAGGTACCAATTCGTAAAGTGATAAATATTAGGTTTATATGTGTGCATTAGGTAAAACCTAAGCAATAAAAACAAAATATGATTGTTATCTGAGATACGAGTACATCGGAGATGATACCACAAAAGATGCTATTGCTGCCGTACTTGCGCGTGAAACGTAATTAAGAGTGATTTGACAGTTTATACATTTTAGCCCACAGAAATTTGTTAGGCGAATATTCGTGTTTCCATGGAAGGGGTGGGCCCCATGGCTCAAGTGCGCGATCACTAAGCGGGAGACTCAAGGTTAGTGTCTCAGAAAACATAAAAAAAGGTTTCTTACGGTCTCGCCTCTCGCGAACGTCTGACAACCGTCCGATAATAAAATTGTAAAGAGAAGGAAACGGGAGCGGTATAAAACTATGGGTTCAAATCATTCGTGCGGTGCTCAGCACGAGTTGCTGCAAGAAACTAAGGCAGGGGTGGCTGTTAGCGCAAAAATATTTATTTATTCTGTGGAAAGGAAGTTTTTACTCTCTCTTTGCCTCTCTCTTTAATAAATTTGTTGGATTCTGGAACGGACTTTAACTAAAATTCGTGCAGATTCGTACGAATTCTTAGTAATCTTCAAGTGCGGGAACAGACCAATCTACTTTACGCGATTCTAACTAGAAAATGATCCTTTTAACTTAAAATTGTCGATTAGAGAGATATTCACAAAAAAGCTAATTTCCACATCTTTTTTGCAAGATGGTACTGAACGCACAGTTCCGAAGAGAGAAAATAATTGATATGATATTTACGGACTTATAATAAAAGCAATTAAGACCATTTCCATTTTAACAAAAATCTCGAAAATACTTTTTATTTCAAGTTCTCATATCGTAGTAAAGTTGATCAGCTAGCAAACTTAAATAATCGATATTTTGGCACAATAAATATGTTCACCTAGAAATGCTAATTACGAAATTTAAATGTCCTAAATCTATTTAAATTTGCTGAAAATTTCTTTGAAAACTGGCATTTCGCTACGTCAAGGGTGGATTATATCCCAACGCACGACCATAAAGCTGCCAGACGTCGACTTTCGTGATCATCAAATCTAGCCCAACAATACAAGTTATAAATTGGCCATATTATTATTACTCGACACACAATTTTGTCCATAACTCCTTTATACATAAACGTAGGGTAAATTATTTATTGACTTAAAGGCAATTAAGTCAGAATCCTTAATCTTCCAAAAAATTACACATTTTATTTATTATTTCATAAAAAAATCCAATTAAAAGTTTGCGCGTGTAATTAATATCAAAGAGATAAAAAATTATCTATGTCTTCTCTTCCAGACTGCAAAAATTAAAAGAAAGTGATCTTTGGTATATTCGTATGTTCTTCATTCATTTGAAAACAGCAAACAAAGGGGATGAAAATGACATTCCATTGGCAGAACATGGCATATAAATATGTACATATATGGTTCGTTTGCAGAAAATGGAAGCACATATACAGATAAACACCCATGGAAGGGACTGTTTGAATATGATGATAAAAAGCTAAAAACGTAAATTTTAACTAAAGCTTCACATCGATTTTTGAAGACGCAGTGACGATAAGTTGAACCTTCCTATGTTATATGTATCTTATGTACATAAATACACTAAAATGCAAAAAAAATCCGTACTATAGTAAAATAGAAAATTTTGACTTCGACCTGATCTGTTTTTTTTTTATTGAATGGGGAAAATCCTTTCATTATCGAGTAATCAGGATTCATAATAATTCGTTTTGTTCGAGGTTTCCTTGTTTTTGAAGTCGCCTACGTTTTCTAATCGCTTTTTGACCGTGAAGTGAAAAGTGCGCAATGAGCAGGAGTAAGTTAATAAAATTTGAAAAGGGTCAAATCCTGAGGAAGGTGAATCGATGAGTGAAATTTCTCATCGATTTGGATTCAACGAGTTGACCAGAAGAAAATTTTAAATATAAATACTAAGAAAGTGGTGTTTTAGAGTGAATGAGTGGAAGCGGTCGAAAAAGATGTACTAGTCTTAGAATCGACCACCATATAGAGAGGACAACATTAAGGAACCGGTTCGTTACTGCACCACAGGTACGAAGAGATATTGTAAAAACCACCGGAATAGAAATCTCTGTGACAATAGTTAAAACACGGCTTAATGAAGCAGGTTCATTTAATTATTTATGTAAATTACTCATACGGCAAAAAAAGCTCTTCTTACACCTAAGATAAAAAAAGTCGTCTAGAATGGGCATGTGAGTCCAAATTTAACCCAGAATTTTCAGACGGAAAGACCACAGTTCGATATCGACCTGGAGAACGGTTAAAGGAAGAATGTGTAACAGCTCGTCCGAAAAGGTCCAAAGGTGTCATGGGGGTGACCGTCTATTCGCTGCTTTCATTTTGCAATTTCATATTTCCTCCTTTTTTTTTTGTTTTCCTCTATTTCGCAGAAGTGATGTGGCAAATTGTCATTCCATCATGCATTTAACTCGCATTTCTTTTTTTGCAGTTCTATGTTTAGCGCCTATATGGCAGTGAAAGTGAAAATTTTGTTGTAGGAAAACCTTGGGCGCCTGCATGTGAGGCCGAAGTCCGGTGTATGAGTCGAAGAGATGTTCCATAGTGTGAAATCCTTATAACCCGCTAAGCGGTCCACCCAAGTACTGTTAAGATACAGGCGCCTGCCAGACAACAAGCATTTACAATTATACCCAACCAAATTTTTCGAAATTTCGAAATAAGGGAACGAGTAAAGCTAAGTAAGTTAAAGCTTATCAAGAAAACGCCAACTTATCAAAAAGCGAAATTATAATTGCAAAATAATGAATGCAGAATATCTTAAGGTTAAATGGTTTTGGTTTTATGTGGGTGTTTTTATTTTTAAAATAACGGAACTATACATTTTGAAATTATTCATTTGATACCGGTATTGTACATTTATAGCGTGACCATATATATATTTTTTTCTTTTTTAGCAAGATACAAAGTCCTGTGAAAGCGGAGTGAAATACAATGAAGAAAAAACATTTCTTTTACGGACATATATATTTTTTTAACGCTAATATTATTATTGATCAGTTAAATAACTAAACAATCAATAAAAAATGCTAACCTTTCCCAAATCAGCAAAAATATTTTTATTTTTTTTTGATCAGCAGGAAAAATAAAAATTTAGAAAAACAAATCAAAACTACAAAAAGAAAAAAAAGCGGACAGAAGGAAACAGCGTTTTTTATTTTCTGCTCATCAAAAACTACATTCGGCTGATCAAATAATCCATTTTTACAGAAAAAACATTTTTCAGCTCATCTATTATTTTGTTTGCTAATCGTTTATTTCCCTTCTAATTTGTTTTTAATTTTCTTCCAAATTGCTGATCAAATAATTGTATTTTACTGGTCAAAAAACCCTTTACTGCTGATCGATTAAATTGTAACTTTTATTTAATGCATGGTCATTTAAAATTAGCATGAAAAATCAATTTAGAATAATAGAACATGAGTCTGATCTGCAGTCATCACCGCCAGTGTCCATTCTTCTTTCCTCTTTTTTTATATTTTTCTGTTTGTCCAATTTTTCAAAACTTAACTGCTCTGTCTTGAGATGGTTATAGTAGTCTAGGCAGGAGTAGTTCATACTGTGACAGACAGATGGACAAACTCTTACTCTAAGAGCTCCTCCGTTCTTACTTTTCTCTATCTTGTCCCGGAATCATGAAAAAAGAACAAATACGTACTGATAAGTTCATTTGAAAATTTATGTGTGGGCTGTTTTTATTTTGCTCAAAACGGGAAGAATTAAATTTGATTTCCGGCTTATATTTTTGATCAAAATCTAGACGTTTATAAGGTTTTTTATTTATGCATACATCTGGTGGTCATTATCCATTGTACCTTCTAATTCGTACTTGGCACAACATACATTTAAATATGACTATTAAGCATAACACTGAACAAAAATCAAACTCAAATAATATTTAACCGTACGGCGTAGGTCATACACCTAACGCTGTATAGTGTTAAAAGAGAAAATTATTCGATAAAGCATTTTTAAAAAGTGGAGCGTTATTCGTTACGGCTAAAAACACCCTCAAAGTTAACTTTGATAGAATTA
Organism: Pocota personata; assembly: GCA_963082735.1. Taxonomy (NCBI): domain Eukaryota; kingdom Metazoa; phylum Arthropoda; class Insecta; order Diptera; family Syrphidae; genus Pocota; species Pocota personata. The sequence continues at coordinate 212,546,251 of OY720429.1, forward strand.
GAACAGCCGCTCTACTACATTTGTTTCACTTTCAATACAAAACCTGATCTAAATACAAACATAAATGGTGTGGAAGTATTTTCAGTAGGTACACCGAAGAGTGAACACAACAACCATTGTGTAAATCTCTTATTTACTTGTGCCCATAAGCTTTGGTAGCTGTAGATTTATATACGATTAAATCTTGTTTCTTTCACTGATAACTGCATTAAAATCGATTACATAGTTTTAAAATTAACTGAGTTTACGAATATATTCACAGTCAGAAAAATTACATAAAAAAGATTGCGTATACGCCTAAGTGCACAGGACCATTTTTACTTTTCTACAACTCTTTGCAATTTGAAGAACTAGACGGCAGTACATATGTACATTCCATTACATTGTTGCCACATCCCATTAATTCTATAGCTCCTAGGTAGATGGTAGGTACTTGGTACACTAATCCATTTTTACCAGACTACGGCTAAAAGGAGTGTTATAGTTTTCACCTTATTGTATGTATTTACACACATACATTATAAATACATATATATGTGACTATGTTTTAGGGTATCTGAATATAACCATTTATCTTCGTAATTTTTGTTCGCCTCTAATAAGCTGGCTGTTTCAATCAAATGTGCATGCATTTAGAATAAGTTTAAAATTTTAAAAGGACTCACAAAATCATCAGTTCGCTAGGCGGACCTAACGAAATCTGATCAGGCTTAGATATAGGCACATGATGTTAAAGATATATTCCTCTAACACAGGTTCACTTCAGTTTCTGCACGGTAGTGCACCGCAAAGTACTCCAGCAACTTGAACACTACCACCTTATTTACAACATTTACAAACAATTTAGGGTACATAATTCCCCTCTAACTGGGCTCACATATTAGAAACCCTACAAAATCGAAAGTTTCTTACTTAAGTTGCCGAGATATACTGCGCTTCACTTAAATAAGGCCGAACTTTACTTGTGTTTGTTTCGTATTTCGGACCGTCACTTGAAAAGGCCAGCATACATTTTTACCAATTCAAATATATTTGTTAACGGTTAATTTAAAACCAAAAACATGCTTACCCAGAGCATGGCTAAAAATCGTTAAGGAAAAACAATTGAATGCCATGGACATGTCGAAAATTGACGTATTAAAAGAAGAAGGTTACATGAACTGCATTATTGCCGAAAAATAGAAGTAGACGATTGTCAACAATTAGTTAAAGGATGTTAACGGGTATGGAAAAACATTTAAAATACCAGCGAAGCTACATCACCACAAAACAAGGGAGTCATATTCTGGATAGCAAGAGATTTCGCTTTCGGTACCTCTAGAACTCGATATAAGACGAGAGTTGCTGCTAATCTAAACCAAATTTTGATGTGTGTTAAGTTTTCCACAAATCTAAAGTTAAGAAAAACTCAAGAAATATAGCTAATTACATTCACTACAATATAGTTATTGAATATATATATATATTTTTTATAATCTGCGCGCGACGAAGGGGTTATGAATACCCTTAAACTGTTTCAGGGCACGGGCGTTAGGAAGAGGAACAGAGGAGGAGCCTGTGCACGTTGGCTTTAAATGTTTGAAGATTGTAGTGATGGGGAAATACAGAGCTTGGTAGATCATTCCACATTCGTATCGTTCGGCTTATAAACGAATTCCTATAATTGACAGTACGACCGAAATTGGGCTTAAGGGTGAACTGATGTGCATTCGAAGCATGACGCCTATTGCGGGTGAAATTTTGAAGGGGAGGAATGCAACTAGTTATTTCGCTGGAGCATTTTTTATAGAAAAAACGATAAAATATAGAGAGTCATGAGACATTTCTCCGATCTTCAATTCACTTGAATGGAATTCACAATGTCTCTATCACCTATAAGTTTTAACGCGCGATTTTGTACCCTATCAAGAATGCGTTCTGCACATTCAACCTTCCCCAGGGTTGTAAAAGCAAGGAATCGTCCAAATATCGCGAAACAAACTCGAAATAAAGAGCATGACTGGGTCGCACGTACTTGCTATGAGTTGTTCGTTTTTAAATTGTTCAGATTTAAAATTTAAGCAAAATTAAAAAGAAGAGAACTTTTTTTTTCATAAAATGTTTTAATAAGCTAAAAAACTTTTTGAGTCTATATCAAAAATTTGAATGCCATGTTTCTACATATGTTACTGGTAAAACTTCTTAACCATTTTCGAGAAATAGTCAATTTGCTCAAGCCCGCTAGTCAGTAAAGCACCGTTATTCAAACTGAGTACACAGTTTATTTACAACGGTCCACATTACCTCAGATATGAATTCTAATCGAAATATTTGGAGCCATTTTAGAGAAAATTGCACTTTTATAAAATTAGCCTTAAGTAAAGTATCTCTATTTTTAAGGTTCGAATGAAATTCCGCCTATAAGTATTAACCCGCACAAGATTGATTACAAGGGCATTGCTTCTCATGAACTTAGAACCTTAAAATTGTATAAAATATATGAAATAAAACATTTGAATAAGATTCATAAAAATCGGGCGGGGGAAGTGCTTAACAGTATAGTGTAAGGACATCAAAACCTATACTCGTAGAGTACTTCCAATCAACATAAAACATAAATAAATAATTGTTTTGGGGCCCATAGAGTGCATGGTTTTGCCGGGCAATTTGGTTTAAGAAGGCAATTTATTTTATTGAGAGATGCTTCTCATTACAATTTTACTCTCGGGCGTTTGTTAGACGTTTGTAAAAGCTGAAACCTTAAAAAAAACTTCTTTTTTTGTTTTGTGATATTCGAACCTTCCCTGCTCCAATCAACAAATTTGGTAAGGAAATAGTACTAAGGGTTTACACAAAGGATAAAATCCGAAAATTTTACTTTTTCCGGGCGATATGTACATACTCGTACTCGTATGTTGATGGTTGCGGCATATCATTTTAAAGATATTGGTAGTAGATTCAAGAACCGTTTATTGCATTTCAGTTAGAAACATAGTCCATCAGTTATTAGTATGACCTTTTGCAATGGAAATAGATTTGCAGTAAATAAGACTCAAGAACCTGAAGTTTTACCTGGTGGTTGCTTATCGATAGAATGTTTGTGTCACTAAATTATTATAGTAGATATGAATACATGCCTTATCTTTGCAAAAGTATTGATATCTCAATGTAAAAAACGGCCCAAGTCCTCTAGTACAGAAATTCAGAAAAGGATTGATGTCTAAAAGTATTGCAAGTTCAATTTGTTCCAATGTCTTTCTAAATAAAATTTGCCACTTGTTGAAAGTCTATTTATGTGCCTAAATGAACTTAAACACTGTAAGTTACTTTATTTCGGAGAACACGATAGCAACGTAAGACTACATATTCTTTATTTTGAGTTTAAAATATAAAAACGAATTTTGTTCTCAGATATATTCCTATTAGAAATCGGGCAGAACGTTTGTAAAGAGTCCACTCTTTAGCTTCAAATACATTTGTATAGGTAGTCAACAAAAACACGGGTAGAATCATACTAGCAGACCAATCTGGCTTCACCAGTGCCTAAAAGTTACCAAACCTGTTTTAGACTAATAAAGAGAATAGCTGGGGCTATGGAATTAGCTTTATTAGAGGCGTTTCCAGATGACTAGAATATTTTCCAATCCACACCGTAAATGACACAATAAGTTACATTTGAATGAGTGAAGTCCTAAAAATTTGTCATACAACAATTTGACGTACATGTCTAAAAGTATGATACAACCGATATATCAAATTTAATGGGGCAGGCAAATAATTGTCTCGCGACTTGTGAAATACATTTCAGCTTCCTGATGTCAGACAATAATCAAATGTACATACATAGGTAGCTTCAATCCTTTCCAAAGAAATATTCAACAGGTGAAAGAAAACTATATTGAAATCGGCTCAGCTGTTCTGCGGATAGAATTGGCATATAGCCTAGTAGATACTCAGAAAATGTTCCAAAGCACTGAAGGAAACCGCATCAAATTGTGGTGATTCTTGAGTTATAAATGGTCACGTCAAGTGACAGACAGAAAACCATTTGAAATTTTATAATATGTAGAGAGATGCGAACATTCTGCAATTTAGCTTAAAATTATTCCTTTGGTTACATTTTCAGCATCGACCTTTGGATGGTATGATTAATTAATTTAATAGTTTTAATTTTTGGTTTTTATCCAGGTTCCGAAATCAATCTTTGTTCGGAAACAGTACTGCTAAAAGATGTCAACATGTGATTGGTTTTTGCTGTTTCATAGACACATTTATTTTTAGGACACTTAGGATGGCACTCTAGACTAGGATGTTTCTAGACTAGTATTAAGTTACTTGTCAGAGTACGTATTTGCAAATTTAGCCTACATATATGTAGGTATAAGTGTAGAGTAAGTAATGTGCTACAATCTTGGTTATTGAGCTACTAGCCCAAATCAAATTTTGGACAAATAATAAAATTTCCCAACCAATCACCACCAAGATTCTCAATGCATCTACAGGCTCCTTATACGCGACATATGTACGTATGCACATAATATAGAGTTTTCAAGAAAAGAAATGTTTCTAAACTATATACATTATATAGGTAGATGCCACGAATAGTGATTTAGCTGAATACCGAATACCGAATATTCGGCCACGCTCTAGGTTGAAGTGCCGAATATTCGGCGGCCGAATGTGCATACGACATACGTGACAAGTTGCGACCTGTCTCATTGTTGTGCATGCTGGCCGACAGTTCGACAGTAATTTGTTTCATTAGCGAGTGGATCCTGTCGCGACAAGCATTATTTGTTCATTATTCATTGATTGCATCACATTGTATTACCAAAGTGGTAAGTTAGCACTTCCAGTAACATGATAAAAGGAGTACGAGACGCAAAGTATGATTCTGGCAGATGTTTTATTCATTTACTGCAACGAGCTATCGGAGAATTGTTAAAATCTCAAACAGAAATACCAGAGATGGTAGCTGCCACGAGGCTAATTGTTACTCATTTTAAACACTTTGGTATAGCACAACAAAAACTGAAATCCATTCATCAAGAATTTAACTTACCAAACCACCAACTAGTACTAGATGTAAGTATACGCTGAAATTCTACATTTTACTTAATGCAGCGATTGTTAGAACAAATAATAATGCATAAAACTCCCTAAGCCGTTTGAAAAGATTACTAAAATAACCAGCTCAGGTACGAGTATTCCCTGCATCTCTGAAGTGATTCCACATATTGTCACATTGTTAAAATACCTGGGGAAGGAAGATACAGCATATGGAACACCAAATTTATGTGGAATGAGATCTTCATTACAAGTTGAGCTTAAAAAACGGTTCAACTTTGATGAGAACGACAAATATCTGGTTGCCACTCTTCTTGACCCTCGTTTCAAAACTAGTTTCCTGGGAGTAGTTCAAATGGAAAGAGCACGACAAAATTTTTTTTTACAATCCCTGGAAATTGGTTGTGATGAGTCTAGTTCTACTAGTACCAATTCGTAAAAAAAGAAACACAGAAAAAAATTATAAAACCAATGAAGTACATGACAGTTTCTGGGAATGTTTTGAGGAAGTCGCTATGCTACAGACAATGTTCAATATAATGAGGATGTCGAAAAAAGTTCCATTCAAAACGAAATCTTCTTTTATTTAAAAACTGTTCGCCAAGATCGGACGGCAGACCCTTACAAGTGGTGGTCAGCAAACGCGAAACAGTATCCAAGTCTGACGCTAAGATTTATTTATCGTCTCCTGGCACTAGTGTATACAGTGAAATGCTGTTTTCGGAAGCTGGCATTATTTATGAGGAGAAGCACAATCGTTTGCTACCAACAAATGCTGAAAAATTTGTTTTCATTCACCACAATATACCGTTAATAGATTTTAAATATTAAAATAACAATTTTTATGAATATAATGGATATATTTTTGAGTTACATATGCGTCTTTTCGTTCATGATTTGATATTCGGTATTCGGCCGAATATTGGGTACTATTCGGCCGAATACAGAATATTGAAATAAGTGGCCGAATAGGCCGAATACCGAATAGCAACAGAATATTCGTGGCATCTCTAATATACTGTAATATGCGAGCTACGGCTCGAGTAGATAAAACAATTATTCTGTGAAATTATTTCTTTATTTTCTACTCTATAGAACAATTCAAGTTCACACTATACTATTCTTCGCAAATTCTTTTCTTACAATGTCTCTTTCCTCTCAAATCACTTTATCTCCTTTCAATTACTTAATTCACAAATTCAAACTAATTACTTTTTCTTGTTTACTCTCAACTTTCAATTTATCACCAAATTACAACTTCGCCCGTTATCACTTTTCCAATCTCTTCGCCACGGTTCTAAAACCAACTGTGTCTTTTTTGATCGCCATCTGTCCTTATATAGCAGAAGTTTCTGATAGCCAGAAACTTCTAGCAAATTCTTCGACCACTGGAACAAGAGAAATAATTCTTGCAGTTTCAATTCCCTTTTATCCCTGATATTATTCGTCTCTTTCGTTGACATGAGCTGTGGAGACTTCGTCCCAGACACGAACCTCGAATGAAAGGACAGTACGAACCAAAATTCTGCCAGAATGAAGTCACTTCGGAATTTGTTGCGTCATATTTTAGGGGGCGTAGTTATTATTATGTTACACTGCCCCCCTCTTAGACGTGTTCGTCCCGAACAAGTGCATCCTCATTTCGGCCATTGTATCGACTCAGTCGGTCCACATGAACCACTTTCATTTTGGCCCTTGGTCCTCGCTGGATGCGGTAGACAACATCGTTGATGCGGGTTACTATTCTGTAGGGACCTTCCCAGTTCCGCTGTAACTTAGGTGATTTCCCCTTTTGGCGATGGGGATTATACAGCCACACCAGATCTCCTTCCTGGAATCCTGACGTTGTTGCCTTGGCATCATACCTGGTCTTCATGCGGTCGCTCGTCATCTTAATCTGGCTTCTGGTCCTTTGGTGTATGTCCCTAAGCCTTTCCCTAAGGTCCGCCACGTACTCTTCTTCATTTCTGGGCTCATTGGTAGGAGATCCAAATTTCACCTCACTGGGTAAACGAGCTATTCCACCAAATAAGATTTCGAACGGCGTATGTCGAGTAGTGCTATGCACGGCACTTCTATAGGCCATCAAAAACAAGGGAATCTGCCGGTCCCAATCCCGTTGGTAGTCACCTACGACCTTCGAGAGATGTTCGTCCAAAGTCCTATTGAAACGCTCCACCATACCGTCCGACTGTGGATGAAGCGGGGTTGTCCTTGTCTTTTTGATTCCGAGTAGTTGACACATCTCTTGGAAGATTCTTGACTCGAAGTTCCGCCCTTGGTCAGAATGCAATTCCAAGGGCACACCGAATCTGCTAACCCAATTGTAGACGATCTGCTCCGCCACGGTTCTGGCTTCCTGGTTAGGGATCGGAAACGCTTCCGGCCACTTACTGAAGTAGTCCATCACTACGAGTATATACCGATTACCATTGTCGGTTTCCGGAAAGGGCCCTGCGATGTCAATGGCGATTCGTTCGAAAGGTGCTCCCACGTTGTATTGGTGCATCTTACCTCGAGTTTTGATTCTCGGACCCTTGCTAGCTGCACACACGTCGCATTTTCTGCACCAGTCTTCGATATCTTCCTTCGCTTTTAACCAATAAAAACGTTCTCGTACCCTTTCTAGCGTCTTATTCACTCCCAAGTGGCCTCCGGTCGCCCCGCCATGCATTTCCTGTAACACCTCCTTGACCCTCGTCCGCGGTACTACAAGCTGCATTACAAACGATTTTCCGTCGGAGGATTCCCATTTTCTTCTCAGAACACCTTCTTGGACATGGAGGGAGTCCCACTGCGCAAAATATGCCTTTAAGGTCGGGCTTCTGTGAGAGATGTCCTGATGATCCGGTTTCTCCATGTTCTCCTTCCAGGCCAGAATCGGCTCGATATCGGGGTCTTCCTTCTGAGCGTTCCGGATCTCATCTACGCTCCAGCCGGCGATAGGTTCGGCTCTCATTCTTTGGATGGAAACCAGCTCCCGTTCTTCCTGACGCGCACAATGTTTACAATCCGTTCTGCATGGTCTCCGGGACAGTGCATCCGCATTAGAGTGGAGTTTTCCTTTACGATGCTGTATTTCGTAGTCGTAGATTTGCAGCCTTTCGATCCATCTTGCGACCTGACCCTCAGGACTCTTGAACTGTAATAGCCATTTTAATGCTGCATGGTCTGTGCGAAGAACGAACTTCCTCCCGTAGAGGTATTTGTGAAAATGCTTCGTAGCCAAGATCAAAGCTAGAAGTTCCCGCCTTGTCACGCAGTAGTTCCTTTCTGGCTTAGAGAGCACCTTGCTGAAGTACGCAACCACCTTCTCTTGGCCGTCATGCACCTGGGAGAGTACGGCTCCTACCCCGACATTACTAGCATCTGCATCCACAACGAACGTTTCCCCGGGAGTGGGGTAAGCCAGTATCGGGGCATCGCATAGCCGTTGTTTAAGTGCCTTGAAGCTCTTCTCGCACTCAATTGACCATTTGAATTGTTTTCCCTTTTCCGTCAACTGGTGCAGGTTCTTTGCGATCCCGGCAAAATCCTTCACGAACCGTCTGTAGTAGGTGGCTAGGCCCAGGAAGCTCCTTAGTTGGTGTTTGTCTTTGGGGACTGGCCAGTTTTTCACCGCTTCGACCTTCTCCGGATCGGTTCTCACTCCTTTCGCTGAAATTATGTGTCCCAGGTACTTGACTTCCGCTCTAAACAGGGCGCACTTCTTGGGGTTGAGCTTCAGGTGGGCACTTCGAAGCCTTTGAAACACATCCCTTAGATTGTCTCGGTGTTGCGCAAACGTTTTTCCTACGACGATGACATCATCCAAGTATACCAAACAGGTTTTCCATGTTAACCCTTGCAGGACACATTCCATCAATCGCTCGAAAGTCGCCGGAGCATTGCACAGCCCGAATGGCATTACCGTGAATTGCCATAGCCCATTTCCTGCGGTGAAGGCGGTTTTCTCCCGGTCTTCTGGATGGATCTGTACCTGCCAGTAGCCACTCTTCAAGTCGAGAGTGGAAAACCATCGGGCTCCTGATAGTGTGTCTAGCGTGTCGTCAATCCGTGGCAGAGGGTAGCTGTCTTTCTTGGTGACGTAATTGAGCTGCCGATAGTCCACGCAGAACCGCGTGCTGCCATCTTTCTTCTTAACCAGTACAACCGGTGATGCCCACGGACTTTTGGAACTTTCAATCAGACCTTCTTTCTCCATTGCCGACACCATCTCTGCAACTTCTGTCTGCTTTGCCAATGGAAGGCGCCTAGCAGGCTGACGAATTGGTCTAGTATCACCAGTGTCTATTCGATGTTGTACCAGGTGTGTTCGGCCGTATTCTCCGTCCTGTGAGGCAAATACATCAGCGTACTCATTGATAAGATTCTCTGCCATAGTTCGCTGCTCCTGATTCAGCTCACTGGACTGGAGAATCGTCTCTCTCGCTTCCGCTGTCCAAGGTGATGGGAGAAGTTTTGGAGCATCACGTTCAGATATTGTTGCGACGGCGGTAATCGGCGTGCATTTTCCAGTCACCTCCCCTCGCCTTAGTTTGACAGTGTGTGGTCTTGCGTTCAAAACCCTCACTGGAACCATGGTGTTCTTTGGTTCGACTAACGTCTTTCCCACGATGTAGTCTTGAGAATTCTTCTCTGGGTCTGGTTCTACTATGTAGAATCGGTGGCTCCCAAGATCACCTTCCAGCTTCGTCCAAATGATTGTCTCTGAAGACGGCGGCAAAACTTCGTCTTTGCTGATGACTGTCCTGAGAGTTACGGCATTCTCATTTCCGTACACCATCGGAATCTCCACATTTCGATACCTCAGTACTTGCATCCCGATGTCCAAGATTACTTCATTTGCTTTCATGAAGTCTACTCCGATGATGCACTCGTCGCATATATCTGCCACCAGAAACGCATGGGAGAACGTCAGTCCTGCCAGAGTAATCGTAAGACGAACTTCTCCAAATACCTTCGCCATTTCCCCTGTTGCAGTCTTCAGGCAGTAGCTGTTGGTGTTGTGCAGCCAGGAGCTTTTGACGATATCTCTTCTTACAATGGAGGCAGTGGCACCTGTGTCGATGGTGGCTACGCACTTCTTCTCGTTGATTAGTGCCTCCACTGTCAGGCTCTTGTTACCCCGTTTGGTTTGCGAAACTTGAATGGTGGTCCTGGGGGCCTCGATTCCAGTAACCAACTTCTGCCCCGCGAAGTTGGTCCTTACGCATTTCCCGACTGCTGGTTTTGCGAAGTCTGACTGACAGGATGGATGTTATCACCGCCAGATGCTTCCTCTCTGCTTCTCCTACTTCCGCAATGTGAACAATTTCCTCGTCTAGGTGCACTTCTGCACTGCCGTTGTAGGTGTCCCGTTTGGTTGCAATTCCAGCAACGGATTTGACTTCCGCGAGCTCTGTCTTCATCCATGACGGCTGTTCTCTGGCATGAGCATTCCACGACGGACATTTCCCTGACACGGTGTATTCCCTGGTATGCTTGGTCCGCAGCCTTCATTGACAAAGCGAATGCCAATGCCTCGGGGAGTGTTCGTTTTTCAGCCATCCTTACAGCCATTTGCAGTTGTCTGTCCTCTATGGCCTGAATAAAAGCTTCCACCGCCATTTCGTTGATAAGCTCCTCACCGGCTTTAGGGTATGAAAGATGGGCTAGTCGCTCTATATCCGCTTGCAACTGTTGGAGCGTTTCCCCCCTTTTCTGGACTCGACTACGCAGCTGAACCCTGTACACCTGCTGCATGTGTTCATCCCCAAACCGCATCTCGATAGCCTGAACCAGAGAGTCGTAGTTCTGCTGTTTATCTTCCGGGATGGTCTGCAAGAGCTCCGCAGCTGGACCCCTCAGTGCAAGTGTGAGTGCAATGGACTTCTCTTCATCGTCCCAGCTATTGGTCATTGCGGCCGCTTCGAATTGCCTTTTATAAATTGGCCATGATGTTTGACCATCGAAGATAGGAGGCTGCATCTCCTTTCTTCTCAGACCGTCAGTGGAATATTCCCGTGCTTTCTGTCTCTTCACGTTGCTGAGCTCCTTAGCAAGATTTTCGACTTGCTTTCCTACTATCTCGAATTGCGTATCCACTTTTTCAAACTGAGTCTCTATCTTCCCGAACTGAGTTTCATGTTTCTCAAAATTTTCATCGAATCTAATTTCGACTTTTTCGAGTTGCGTCTCGACCTTCTCGATTTTTTCTTCGATCACTTCGAATTTGGATTCCAAGTTCTTGTTTTGCTCATCAAGTTTACTTTCCAGAGCATCTAGAGAATTCTTTTGTTCGTCCATTGCTTTCTTTTGTTCGTCCAGCTTAAGTTCTAGAGAATTCCTTTGGTCGCCCATTGCTTTCTTTTGTTCGTCCATCGCTTTCTTTTGTTCATCCAGCTTAAGTTCTAGAGAATTCTTTTGTTCGTCCATTGCTTTCTTTTGTTCGTCCAGCTTAAGTTCTAGAGAATTCCTTTGGTCATCGAGCTTATGACTTTGATCTTCTATTGCTTTCTTTTGTTCGTCCATGACTAACTTAAGTTGCAGGAGCAGACTTGTTATACCCGGGTCGGCTACTGTACTTGCTGGTTCCTCTTCCACGTCAAACTCTATGTCATGCGGATTTTCACCTTCCTGCGTTACTGCTTCTTCCAGACGAATCAGTAGGGCATCTTTTCCCCCAGTTGTGTCGAGGTTCCGCTTACTGAGTTCTGCCTTTAGTTGAGTTATAGTTAGTTTTCCCAATTTGCGACCCATTTTGCGCAACTAATTAACTCAACACAGAAATCGTTTTTTTTTTTTTTTTTTTTTTTGTGCAATTTCACACCACGGAAATAGTTATTCACAGAATAAGTTTTATCCCACTTCTGACACCAATGTAATATGCGAGCTACGGCTCGAGTAGATAAAACAATTATTCTGTGAAATTATTTCTTTATTTTCTACTCTATAGAACAATTCAAGTTCACACTATACTATTCTTCGCAAATTCTTTTCTTACAATGTCTCTTTCCTCTCAAATCACTTTATCTCCTTTCAATTACTTAATTCACAAATTCAAACTAATTACTTTTTCTTGTTTACTCTCAACTTTCAATTTATCACCAAATTACAACTTCGCCCGTTATCACTTTTCCAATCTCTTCGCCACGGTTCTAAAACCAACTGTGTCTTTTTTGATCGCCATCTGTCCTTATATAGCAGAAGTTTCTGATAGCCAGAAACTTCTAGCAAATTCTTCGACCACTGGAACAAGAGAAATAATTCTTGCAGTTTCAATTCCCTTTTATCCCTGATATTATTCGTCTCTTTCGTTGACATGAGCTGTGGAGACTTCGTCCCAGACACGAACCTCGAATGAAAGGACAGTACGAACCAAAATTCTGCCAGAATGAAGTCACTTCGGAATTTGTTGCGTCATATTTTAGGGGGCGTAGTTATTATTATGTTACAATACATACTCGTACAAACATATTGTAGCATAATAATAACTACGCGCCTATGTCTATGCAGCAAATTCCGAAGTGACTTTCCATTCTGGCAGAATTTTTGGTTCAAACTGTCCTTCATTCGAGGTTCGTGTCTGGGACGAAGTCTCCACAGCTCATGTCAACGAAAGAGACAAATAATATTAGGGATAATATTAGGGATAATATTAGGGAATTATAACTGCAAGAATTATTTCTCTTGTTCCAGTGGTCGAAGAATTTGCTAGAAGTTTCTGGCTATCAGAAACTTCTGCTATATAAGGACAGATGGCGATCAAAAAAAAGACAGTTGGTTTTAGAACCGTGGCGAAGAGATTGGAAAAGTGATAATGGGCGAAGTTGTAATTTGGTGATAAATTGAAAGTTGAGAGTAAACAAGAAAAAGTAATTAGTTTGAATTTGTGAATTAAGTAATTGAAAGGAGATAAAGTGATTTGAGAGGAAAGAGACCTTGTAAGAAAAGAATTTGCGAAGAATAGTATAGTGTGAACTTGAATTGTTCTATAGAGTAGAAAATAAAGAAATAATTTCACAGAATAATTGTTTTATCTACTCGAGCCGTAGCTCGCATATTACATTGGTGTCAGAAGCGGGATAAAACTTATTCTGTGAATAACTATTTCCGTGGTGTGAAATTGCACAAAAAAAAAAAAAAAAAAAAACGATTTCTGTGTTGAGTTAATTAGTTGCGCAAAATGGGTCGCAAATTGGGAAAACTAACTATAACTCAACTAAAGGCAGAACTCAGTAAGCGGAACCTCGACACAACTGGGGGAAAAGATGCCCTACTGATTCGTCTGGAAGAAGCAGTAACGCAGGAAGGTGAAAATCCGCATGACATAGAGTTTGACGTGGAAGAGGAACCAGCAAGTACAGTAGCCGACCCGGGTATAACAAGTCTGCTCCTGCAACTTAAGTTAGTCATGGACGAACAAAAGAAAGCAATAGAAGATCAAAGTCATAAGCTCGATGACCAAAAGAATTCTCTAGAACTTAAGCTGGATGAACAAAAGAAAGCGATGGACGAACAAAAGAAAGCAATGGGCGACCAAAGGAATTCTCTAGAACTTAAGCTGGACGAACAAAGAAAGCAATGGACGAACAAAAGAATTCTCTAGAACTTAAGCTGGATGAACAAAAGAAAGCGATGGACGAACAAAAGAAAGCAATGGGCGACCAAAGGAATTCTCTAGAACTTAAGCTGGACGAACAAAAGAAAGCAATGGACGAACAAAAGAAAGCAATGGACGAACAAAAGAATTCTCTAGATGCTCTGGAAAGTAAACTTGATGAGCAAAACAAGAACTTGGAATCCAAATTCGAAGTGATCGAAGAAAAAATCGAGAAGGTCGAGACGCAACTCGAAAAAGTCGAAATTAGATTCGATGAAAATTTTGAGAAACATGAAACTCAGTTCGGGAAGATAGAGACTCAGTTTGAAAAAGTGGATACGCAATTCGAGATAGTAGGAAAGCAAGTCGAAAATCTTGCTAAGGAGCTCAGCAACGTGAAGAGACAGAAAGCACGGGAATATTCCACTGACGGTCTGAGAAGAAAGGAGATGCAGCCTCCTATCTTCGATGGTCAAACATCATGGCCAATTTATAAAAGGCAATTCGAAGCGGCCGCAATGACCAATAGCTGGGACGATGAAGAGAAGTCCATTGCACTCACACTTGCACTGAGGGGTCCAGCTGCGGAGCTCTTGCAGACCATCCCGGAAGATAAACAGCAGAACTACGACTCTCTGGTTCAGGCTATCGAGATGCGGTTTGGGGATGAACACATGCAGCAGGTGTACAGGGTTCAGCTGCGTAGTCGAGTCCAGAAAAGGGGGGAAACGCTCCAACAGTTGCAAGCGGATATAGAGCGACTAGCCCATCTTTCATACCCTAAAGCCGGTGAGGAGCTTATCAACGAAATGGCGGTGGAAGCTTTTATTCAGGCCATAGAGGACAGACAACTGCAAATGGCTGTAAGGATGGCTGAAAAGCGAACACTCCCCGAGGCATTGGCATTCGCTTTGTCAATGAAGGCTGCGGACCAAGCATACCAGGGAATACACCGTGTCAGGGAAATGTCCGTCGTGGAATGCTCATGCCAGAGAACAGCCGTCATGGATGAAGACAGAGCTCGCGGAAGTCAAATCCGTTGCTGGAATTGCAACCAAACGGGACACCTACAACGGCAGTGCAGAAGTGCACCTAGACGAGGAAATTGTTCACATTGCGGAAGTAGGAGAAGCAGAGAGGAAGCATCTGGCGGTGATAACATCCATCCTGTCAGTCAGACTTCGCAAAACCAGCAGTCGGGAAATGCGTAAGGACCAACTTCGCGGGGCAGAAGTTGGTTACTGGAATCGAGGCCCCCAGGACCACCATTCAAGTTTCGCAAACCAAACGGGGTAACAAGAGCCTGACAGTGGAGGCACTAATCAACGAGAAGAAGTGCGTAGCCACCATCGACACAGGTGCCACTGCCTCCATTGTAAGAAGAGATATCGTCAAAAGCTCCTGGCTGCACAACACCAACAGCTACTGCCTGAAGACTGCAACAGGGGAAATGGCGAAGGTATTTGGAGAAGTTCGTCTTACGATTACTCTGGCAGGACTGACGTTCTCCCATGCGTTTCTGGTGGCAGATATATGCGACGAGTGCATCATCGGAGTAGACTTCATGAAAGCAAATGAAGTAATCTTGGACATCGGGATGCAAGTACTGAGGTATCGAAATGTGGAGATTCCGATGGTGTACGGAAATGAGAATGCCGTAACTCTCAGGACAGTCATCAGCAAAGACGAAGTTTTGCCGCCGTCTTCAGAGACAATCATTTGGACGAAGCTGGAAGGTGATCTTGGGAGCCACCGATTCTACATAGTAGAACCAGACCCAGAGAAGAATTCTCAAGACTACATCGTGGGAAAGACGTTAGTCGAACCAAAGAACACCATGGTTCCAGTGAGGGTTTTGAACGCAAGACCACACACTGTCAAACTAAGGCGAGGGGAGGTGACTGGAAAATGCACGCCGATTACCGCCGTCGCAACAATATCTGAACGTGATGCTCCAAAACTTCTCCCATCACCTTGGACAGCGGAAGCGAGAGAGACGATTCTCCAGTCCAGTGAGCTGAATCAGGAGCAGCGAACTATGGCAGAGAATCTTATCAATGAGTACGCTGATGTATTTGCCTCACAGGATGGAGAATACGGCCGAACACACCTGGTACAACATCGAATAGACACTGGTGATACTAGACCAATTCGTCAGCCTGCTAGGCGCCTTCCATTGGCAAAGCAGACAGAAGTTGCAGAGATGGTGTCGGCAATGGAGAAAGAAGGTCTGATTGAAAGTTCCAAAAGTCCGTGGGCATCACCGGTTGTACTGGTTAAGAAGAAAGATGGCAGCACGCGGTTCTGCGTGGACTATCGGCAGCTCAATTACGTCACCAAGAAAGACAGCTACCCTCTGCCACGGATTGACGACACGCTAGACACACTATCAGGAGCCCGATGGTTTTCCACTCTCGACTTGAAGAGTGGCTACTGGCAGGTACAGATCCATCCAGAAGACCGGGAGAAAACCGCCTTCACCGCAGGAAATGGGCTATGGCAATTCACGGTAATGCCATTCGGGCTGTGCAATGCTCCGGCGACTTTCGAGCGATTGATGGAATGTGTCCTGCAAGGGTTAACATGGAAAACCTGTTTGGTATACTTGGATGATGTCATCGTCGTAGGAAAAACGTTTGCGCAACACCGAGACAATCTAAGGGATGTGTTTCAAAGGCTTCGAAGTGCCCACCTGAAGCTCAACCCCAAGAAGTGCGCCCTGTTTAGAGCGGAAGTCAAGTACCTGGGACACATAATTTCAGCGAAAGGAGTGAGAACCGATCCGGAGAAGGTCGAAGCGGTGAAAAACTGGCCAGTCCCCAAAGACAAACACCAACTAAGGAGCTTCCTGGGCCTAGCCACCTACTACAGACGGTTCGTGAAGGATTTTGCCGGGATCGCAAAGAACCTGCACCAGTTGACGGAAAAGGGAAAACAATTCAAATGGTCAATTGAGTGCGAGAAGAGCTTCAAGGCACTTAAACAACGGCTATGCGATGCCCCGATACTGGCTTACCCCACTCCCGGGGAAACGTTCGTTGTGGATGCAGATGCTAGTAATGTCGGGGTAGGAGCCGTACTCTCCCAGGTGCATGACGGCCAAGAGAAGGTGGTTGCGTACTTCAGCAAGGTGCTCTCTAAGCCAGAAAGGAACTACTGCGTGACAAGGCGGGAACTTCTAGCTTTGATCTTGGCTACGAAGCATTTTCACAAATACCTCTACGGGAGGAAGTTCGTTCTTCGCACAGACCATGCAGCATTAAAATGGCTATTACAGTTCAAGAGTCCTGAGGGTCAGGTCGCAAGATGGATCGAAAGGCTGCAAATCTACGACTACGAAATACAGCATCGTAAAGGAAAACTCCACTCTAATGTGGATGCACTGTCCCGGAGACCATGCAGAACGGATTGTAAACATTGTGCGCGTCAGGAAGAACGGGAGCTGGTTTCCATCCAAAGAATGAGAGCCGAACCTATCGCCGGCTGGAGCGTAGATGAGATCCGGAACGCTCAGAAGGAAGACCCCGATATCGAGCCGATTCTGGCCTGGAAGGAGAACATGGAGAAACCGGATCATCAGGACATCTCTCACAGAAGCCCGACCTTAAAGGCATATTTTGCGCAGTGGGACTCCCTCCATGTCCAAGAAGGTGTTCTGAGAAGAAAATGGGAATCCTCCGACGGAAAATCGTTTGTAATGCAGCTTGTAGTACCGCGGACGAGGGTCAAGGAGGTGTTACAGGAAATGCATGGCGGGGCGACCGGAGGCCACTTGGGAGTGAATAAGACGCTAGAAAAGGTACGAGAACGTTTTTATTGGTTAAAAGCGAAGGAAGATATCGAAGACTGGTGCAGAAAATGCGACGTGTGTGCAGCTAGCAAGGGTCCGAGAATCAAAACTCGAGGTAAGATGCACCAATACAACGTGGGAGCACCTTTCGAACGAATCGCCATTGACATCGCAGGGCCCTTTCCGGAAACCGACAATGGTAATCGGTATATACTCGTAGTGATGGACTACTTCAGTAAGTGGCCGGAAGCGTTTCCGATCCCTAACCAGGAAGCCAGAACCGTGGCGGAGCAGATCGTCTACAATTGGGTTAGCAGATTCGGTGTGCCCTTGGAATTGCATTCTGACCAAGGGCGGAACTTCGAGTCAAGAATCTTCCAAGAGATGTGTCAACTACTCGGAATCAAAAAGACAAGGACAACCCCGCTTCATCCACAGTCGGACGGTATGGTGGAGCGTTTCAATAGGACTTTGGACGAACATCTCTCGAAGGTCGTAGGTGACTACCAACGGGATTGGGACCGGCAGATTCCCTTGTTTTTGATGGCCTATAGAAGTGCCGTGCATAGCACTACTCGACATACGCCGTTCGAAATCTTATTTGGTGGAATAGCTCGTTTACCCAGTGAGGTGAAATTTGGATCTCCTACCAATGAGCCCAGAAATGAAGAAGAGTACGTGGCGGACCTTAGGGAAAGGCTTAGGGACATACACCAAAGGACCAGAAGCCAGATTGAGATGACGAGCGACCGCATGAAGACCAGGTATGATGCCAAGGCAACAACGTCAGGATTCCAGGAAGGAGATCTGGTGTGGCTGTATAATCCCCATCGCCAAAAGGGGAAATCACCTAAGTTACAGCGGAACTGGGAAGGTCCCTACAGAATAGTAACCCGCATCAACGATGTTGTCTACCGCATCCAGCGAGGACCAAGGGCCAAAATGAAAGTGGTTCATGTGGACCGACTGAGTCGATACAATGGCCGAAATGAGGATGCACTTGTTCGGGACGAACACGTCTAAGAGGGGGGCAGTGTAGCATAATAATAACTACGCGCCTATGTCTATGCAGCAAATTCCGAAGTGACTTTCCATTCTGGCAGAATTTTTGGTTCAAACTGTCCTTCATTCGAGGTTCGTGTCTGGGACGAAGTCTCCACAGCTCATGTCAACGAAAGAGACAAATAATATTAGGGATAATATTAGGGATAATATTAGGGAATTATAACTGCAAGAATTATTTCTCTTGTTCCAGTGGTCGAAGAATTTGCTAGAAGTTTCTGGCTATCAGAAACTTCTGCTATATAAGGACAGATGGCGATCAAAAAAAAGACAGTTGGTTTTAGAACCGTGGCGAAGAGATTGGAAAAGTGATAATGGGCGAAGTTGTAATTTGGTGATAAATTGAAAGTTGAGAGTAAACAAGAAAAAGTAATTAGTTTGAATTTGTGAATTAAGTAATTGAAAGGAGATAAAGTGATTTGAGAGGAAAGAGACCTTGTAAGAAAAGAATTTGCGAAGAATAGTATAGTGTGAACTTGAATTGTTCTATAGAGTAGAAAATAAAGAAATAATTTCACAGAATAATTGTTTTATCTACTCGAGCCGTAGCTCGCATATTACAATATGTATGTATGCACTCGTCCTTACGTAGTTATACCATAGTAAATATTTTATGTGAAATTAACGTAAAGGCGCATGCACCTACACTTAGAATATTAAAACCAGCTGAGTGCATTAGTTTTTGAGCACTTTTAATGCACTGTAAATAATAAATTAAGTACCATACACATAAAGATCATAAACATTACCCGCACGAGGTTCCTATAAAATCACAGAGGTGCTACTGGTGAGTACAAGTATATCGAGAAAACTGAATATTTTAAACCATACCAAAGGTTAATAAAACATAAACCAAGTTAAATGTGATTAAGAACTTAGTTTCATTAGACTAACGTGTCATGTGTAAATTTTTACATGCTTTCATAGCATTTATACATGTTATCCTTCCACTAACTGACAGGTATCTATAAACATAATCATTTCACTAGTGCCTTCAACTCCACACGGTATATTTTCTTGGCAACCTGTCTTGTTTACAGCCGTAAAAGACCGCCTACTATTCAACGTGTTCGAATAATAAAAAAAACCCTTTCATACATAATATCACAAAAAGTAGACACCACAACAACAGGTGGAACATTGTTGTTGAGGAAATCCAGGTGCAGGACATTAAACTTTAATTGAATCGCGAAAAAAAAGTTATATTCTACTACCTTGCATTGCGAAATTATTGTCCGCAAATAAACTCGAATTTAAGTGCAATTACAGTTAAACCCACGATGAACATTTAGTTGCGTTTACAAATTCATAATTCATCTCTTGGCCATCCCCTCACAGCAAAAGGACTCGGTGTGGTGAAAGCAAGTTCGCTCAAAATCGAAATTCAAGAGCACTTAAAGTTGGAACAAGCTTAGATGCCAGGATACCAGATATTTTGGTAAATTCTCTTGTTTATTGTACGCATGGTGGTAGCTGATGATGAAAATGGTAATGGTTGTTGGTATTTTAAGTAGCGGTCTTCATGGATTCGCCTTGGTCACTGAGTAAAATGGATGTGGGTATAACTTAACATGTAAGTGGCCACGGCGAGTGTGTATATATTTGTGCTGACCTAAAACAAGGTTGCCTGCCCCACGCACGAAAACACAACACACAATGCCGTGCTTGGTTGTTTCCTCTTCTCTACCTCCTACTTTAACCTTCCATCCTTTCTTACCTGAATTAAAATTCTAAATGAAATAATTTCCACTCGAGGGGGTGGTTTGGTGTAAGGAATTGTGTGTGCATGATGATGGACGATATAACGAACCTTGGAACAGTGACAGAATTTTTTTTTTCTTATGTTTTTTATATAGCATCCAGCATTTTTATGTAACTGAGTTAGTGTACAGCAGAATATTTCACATATGTATGTACATATATGGGAGTACACTTTTCACTTTTCAACAATGGGAGGGGGGTTTTCCCATAATTTTTTAGTACACACACTCTGGTCACAAATGGGAGACTTATCAATACTCTAATTCAATTGAAATTCACCAATTATCACATCAGGATATCACTTAAACTAGTGGAATGGCTTTGAGTTAAGTAGATTCTCGCTGAGAGGCAAGTATTTTTATTTAATTATTGGTTAGTAAACAAAACGCGAACAGCCATTGAGATTGCCGACCGTTTATTTGGAGCTCCAGAAGAAAACTGGCTGGCGCATGAGTTCTTTGGGTTCGACTTTCCCAAGAAGCAAACCGTTGAGAAAATGCGAAATGAGCTTTTTAATTTTCTATATGTTTTGGGGGTAGGAATGGTGAGTTGGGTAGTTTGGTGAAAAGTTTTCATTCATCTTTTTGTTGATATGGAGTTACGATAAATGGTTCGTTCTACTAGGAAGTAATGAATGAAATACACTGCTCAAAAGAAAAGAATAGTCACAATTCAATTGATTGCAACATGAAGTTTTTATTTTTATGAGGTCTGGCGTTAATGGATTTAAAAAAGGCTACCAATTATTACTTTCCCCTCATCAGGGCTGCACGAGGAACATCACTAGTAGTATTTAATTGAGACAGTGGTTGGTAACAAAGTAAATTTTTCCATTTAAAGCAAATACGACAACTGACTGGCGACTGTTCTTGTTTTCATCCCTAACTAGTATGGACACGAAATTAAATTGAAAACATAAGGGAATGTTACAGTCCATCCATTACCCTCTTCTTTATTATTAAAGCACTGATAGTAATATAATCAAAAGAATTCAAGAAAAAGATAAGCGTAGGTCGTGACAGGTATGCACCAAATTTATAGATTAAAATAAAATAGACTGCGAAACCCGAGTTGGCCACCACTATTCCTAGCTTTTTGAATGAAAAAACATATTTATTGAAGGAAAAGCCCCACAAAAGGTTATGAACATTGTATGGGATTATAGTAGAACACACTAACATAATATTCTGTTAAGACAATTTTCTCTACTTCAAACCGTCCCGTAGTAAACTAGGTTTGGCATTTGGCCTAAACAATAGATATCCACTCCCAATAAAGACGTTTACTTATAAATGCTAAACAACTAATATAAATGTACTGAGTCGATATTCGCCCCAATGAAGGCGTTTACCAAGAAATGCTAAATAATTAATATATATAGTTAGTTCAACTTCCTGAACAGTCCTGTAAATTAAAAGTTGGCCGATATACACAAAATTTAACACTCTATTAAATTTAGGAACCAAAGGGTCGTATACCAAATTTGAATAGTCTAGCTCAAAATACAGACGGATGGACAGATATGGCTCAATCGATTTCGCTATTGATATTGATCATATATATGTACGAGTATATACTAGCATAAAGGGTGAGGCACTTAAATCGACACAGCTTAATATATAGGAAACAATTAGAGATATGACAAAAATAATTAAGAACAAAGTTGTAGAGAGGAACAGGGGCCTGGTTTAGAGGAATTTAATGTCATTGATTTTAAGGATACAAACCAAACTTATTTTTTCAGGGTTCCGGTACTAACAAGGTAAGAAAAAGTCAGAACGAAACCCTTATAGTAAGAGTCAGTTATCAGTCCATCCATCTTTCTTTGACCCAATTTTATCATTTTAGCCCAACATATGTACATATGTACATCTGCACTAATAAAACACATTTTATAAAAAAAAATCTTTTAAGTAGAAGTCTTCCCCCAATAGTCTTGTTCATAGGACTGAAAAGTTTGCGCGCATTTTCAATCATGCAAAATAGTGATCTTTAGAAAACAACATTTGTTAGCTTGTTTACGAAACATTAATAAAGACAAATTTAACAGAATTTGTTATGACACAAGAATTTGGTAACAAGAATTTGGATTCGCGACTAGAGTTTCCGTGTATTTCTCGTGTTGAGGTTACATCATCTACTCCTAAGTACAGATAGTGAAAGCGGTTAATAGCCAAATGGAGTCTCCTGAGCATAGGAAAAGAACAACAATTACATTTGACGAAACGCTATACATAAGCAGTTTTTCAAGTGCTTCGAAGGAATTGCAAGTATAAGTACAATTTCCGATACTGGTACTTGAAATTTTTAAGTAAAAGTACCAAAGAATTATACTTGTACTTAAAAAAAAAGTACTAGGTAATTGTACTTGAACTTGTACTTTACTTGTACTAAACTTGTACTTGTACTTGTGCTTGTACTAGTACTTGTACTTGTACTTGTACTCGTACTTGTACTTGTACTTTTACTTGTACTTGTACTTGTACTTGCACTAGTGCTTGTACTTGTACTTGGACTTGTACTTGTACTTGTACTTGTATTTGTACTTGTACTTGTACTTGTACTTGTACTTGTACTTGTACTTGTACTTGTACTTGTACTTGTACTTGTACTTGTACTTGTACTTGAACTTGTACTTTTACTTGTACTTGTACTTGTACTTGTGCTTAACTTGTACTTGTACTTGTACTTGTACTTGTACTTGTGCTTGTACTTGTACTTGTACTTGTACTTTGACTTGTACTTCTACTTGTACTTTAATTTTACAGCTCTGATGTACAATTAAATTTTCCAAAATATGTTACTCTTAAATGGGAAACTATTTTCGAACTATTTAACGAACTTTTCTGTGTAACTAACGAGCTAGGCATGATATTTTTCGTTATATTGAACGACCACTGTAATACAAACAAGTTTTTTGATTGCGCGTTTAATTGCCTGGAACGCATAATCCAAATCGCTTTCTGTGTGGCCTTCGCTTTAAATGGGTTTTTCTCTGTCAACAAATTTACTCCTTCTTGGCTTTTTTTCTAAAGCCCGTTTGCTGATACGAGTCCTAAATATTTAAATATCACTTATACACCTAAGTAATACTTAACAGGTTAAACGAAATATAAAGTAAGCCTTAAATATCAGTAAGTTAAACTTAAATTAAGCCGCAAAAATAGTAGATCATCATAGCAACTGGAAATAAGCTATGATGATCTTTAGGTTAAAGTTCAACATAGCACTAAGTATTACTTAGATAAGACACAATTATATGACTAGTATCAGCAAATGGGCTTAAATCGATTACGTTCTAGCTTCCCCATACTGACAACATTGACTATGACTCTAATTGTAAAAATACTTCGTTAATCATTTCGCTATTAAATCTTTTCAAATGTGAAAAAATATTAATAGATTGGAGAATTGGTGACGGGAGCTCCCACCTGAAAATGTGAGTTATATTCAAGTTCCACTTCATAATTTGAAGACAGCTTTAGGTTTTAGACGCTTTGAAGGCAACTCGATTGTTTGCAGCCCAATTGATGATTGCATTAATGTTAGAGTTGAGTTCGGTAGACATTCGCTGCCACTGAGACTCGACTATTTGGGACCCTTACCGTGGTGTTATTAGTGAATAATCGAAGTCAAGAGTGCTGTCATCCGCGAATGAATAAGCGTGTTCCACTTACGGATCTCTGAGCGATTTTCCTCCGATTCCTTAGCGAAGAAAGTGGTAGACGAATTCTCCGCTGAGGAAGAAATTAGCTGTCAAAAACATATGTATTGTAGCATAATAATAACTACGCCCCCTAAAAATATGACGCAACAAATTCCGAAGTGACTTCATTCTGGCAGAATTTTGGTTCGAACTGTCCTTTCATTCGAGGTTCGTGTCTGGGACGAAGTCTCCACAGCTCATGTCAACGAAAGAGACGAATAATATCAGGGATAAAAGGGAATTATAACTGCAAGAATTATTTCTCTTGTTCCAGTGGTCGAAGAATTTGCTAGAAGTTTCTGGCTATCGGAAACTTCTGCTATATAAGGACAGATGGCGATCAAAAAACAGACAGTTGGTTTAGAACCGTGGCGAAGAGATTGGAAAAGTGATAATGGGCGAAGTTGTAATTTGGTGATAAATTGAAAGTTGAGAGTGAACAAGAAAAAGTAATTAGTTTGGATTTGTGAATTAAGTAATTGAAAGGAGATAAAGTGATTTGAGAGGAAAGAGACCTTGTAAGAAAAGAATTTGCGAAGAATAGTATAGTGTGAACTTGAATTGTTCTATAGACTAGAAAATAAAGAAATAAATTTCACAGAATATCGTTTTATCTACTCGAGCCGTAGCTTGCATATTACATTGGTGTCAGAAGTGGGATAAAACTTATTCTGTGAATAACTATTTCCGTGGTGTGAAATTGCACAAAAAAAAAAAAAAAAACGATTTCTGTGTTGAGTTAATTAGTTGCGCAAAATGGGTCGCAAATTGGGAAAACTAACTATAACTCAACTAAAGGCAGAACTCAGTAAGCGGAACCTCGACACAACTGGGGGAAAAGATGCCCTGCTGATTCGTCTGGAAGAAGCAGTAACGCAGGAAGGTGAAAATCCGCACGACGTAGAGTTTGACGTGGAAGAGGAACCAGCAAGTACAGCAGCCGACCCGGGTATAACAAGTCTGCTCCTGCAACTTAAGTTAGTCATGGACGAACAAAAGAAAGCAATAGAAGATCAAAGGAATTCTCTAGAACTTAAGCTGGACGAACAAAAGAAAGCGATGGACGAACAAAAGAAAGCAATGGGCGACCAAAGGAATTCTCTAGAACTTAAGCTGGACGAACAAAAGAAAGCAATGGACGAACAAAAGAATTCTCTAGAACTTAAGATGGACGAACAAAAGAATTCTCTAGATGCTCTGGAAAGTAAACTTGATGAGCAAAACAAGAACTTGGAATCCAAATTCGAAGTGATCGAAGAGAAAATCGAGAAGGTCGAGACGCAACTCGAAAAAGTCGAAACTAGATTCGATGAAAATTTTGAGAAACATGAAACTCAGTTCGGGAAGATAGAGACTCAGTTTGAAAAAGTAGAAAAGCAAGTCGAAAATCTTGCTAAGGAGCTCAGCAACGTGAAGAGACAGAAAGCACGGGAATATTCCACTGACGGTCTGAGAAGAAAGGAGGTGCAGCCTCCTATCTTCGATGGTCAAACATCATGGCCAATTTATAAGAGGCAATTCGAAGCGGCCGCAATGACCAATAGCTGGGACGATGAAGAGAAGTCTATTGCACTCACGCTTGCACTGAGGGGTCCAGCTGCGGAGCTCTTGCAGACCATCCCGGAAGATAAACAGCAGAACTACGACTCTCTGGTTCAGGCTATCGAGATGCGGTTTGGGGATGAACACATGCAGCAGGTGTACAGGGTTCAGCTGCGTAGTCGAGTCCAGAAAAGGGGGGAAACGCTCCAACAGTTGCAAGCGGATATAGATCGACTAGCCCATCTTTCATACCCTAAAGCCGGTGAGGAGCTTATCAACGAAATGGCGGTGGAAGCTTTTATTCAGGCCATAGAGGACAGACAACTGCAAATGGCTGTAAGGATGGCTGAAAAGCGAACACTCCCCGAGGCATTGGCATTCGCTTTGTCAATGAAGGCTGCGGACCAAGCATACCAGGGAATACACCGTGTCAGGGAAATGTCCGTCGTGGAATGCTCATGCCAGAGAACAGCCGTCATGGATGAAGACAGAGCTCGCGGAAGTCAAATCCGTTGCTGGAATTGCAACCAAACCGGACACCTACAACGGCAGTGCAGGAGTGCACCTAGACGAGGAAATTGTTCACATTGCGGAAGTAGGAGAAGCAGAGAGGAAGCATCCTGTCGGTCAGACTTCCCAAAACCAGCAGTCGGGAAATGCGTAAGGACCAACTTCGCGGGGCAGAAGTTGGTTACTGGAATCGAGGCCCCCAGGACCACCATTCAAGTTTCGCAAACCAAACGGGGTAACAAGAGCCTGACAGTGGAGGCACTAATCAACGAGAAGAAGTGCGTAGCCACCATCGACACAGGTGCCACTGCCTCCATTGTAAGAAGAGATATCGTCAAAAGCTCCTGGCTGCACAACACCAACAGCTACTGCCTGAAGACTGCAACAGGGGAAATGGCGAAGGTATTTGGAGAAGTTCGTCTTACGATTACTCTGGCAGGACTGACGTTCTCCCATGCGTTTCTGGTGGCAGATATATGCGACGAGTGCATCATCGGAGTAGACTTCATGAAAGCAAATGAAGTAATCTTGGACATCGGGATGCAAGTACTGAGGTATCGAAATGTGGAGATTCCGATGGTGTACGGAAATGAGAATGCCGTAACTCTCAGGACAGTCATCAGCAAAGACGAAGTTTTGCCGCCGTCTTCAGAGACAATCATTTGGACGAAGCTGGAAGGTGATCTTGGGAGCCACCGATTCTACATAGTAGAACCAGACCCAGAGAAGAATTCTCAAGACTACATCGTGGGAAAGACGTTAGTCGAACCAAAGAACACCATGGTTCCAGTGAGGGTTTTGAACGCAAGACCACACACTGTCAAACTAAGGCGAGGGGAGGTGACTGGAAAATGCACGCCGATTACCGCCGTCGCAACAATATCTGAACGTGATGCTCCAAAACTTCTCCCATCACCTTGGACAGCGGAAGCGAGAGAGACGATCCTCCAGTCCAGTGAGCTGAATCAGGAGCAGCGAACTATGGCAGAGAATCTTATCAATGAGTACGCTGATGTATTTGCCTCACAGGACGGAGAATACGGCCGAACACACCTGGTACAACATCGAATAGACACTGGTGATACTAGACCAATTCGTCAGCCTGCTAGGCGCCTTCCATTGGCAAAGCAGACAGAAGTTGCAGAGATGGTGTCGGCAATGGAGAAAGAAGGTCTGATTGAAAGTTCCAAAAGTCCGTGGGCATCACCGGTTGTACTGGTTAAGAAGAAAGATGGCAGCACGCGGTTCTGCGTGGACTATCGGCAGCTCAATTACGTCACCAAGAAAGACAGCTACCCTCTGCCACGGATTGACGACACGCTAGACACACTATCAGGAGCCCGATGGTTTTCCACTCTCGACTTGAAGAGTGGCTACTGGCAGGTACAGATCCATCCAGAAGACCGGGAGAAAACCGCCTTCACCGCAGGAAATGGGCTATGGCAATTCACGGTAATGCCATTCGGGCTGTGCAATGCTCCGGCGACTTTCGAGCGATTGATGGAATGTGTCCTGCAAGGGTTAACATGGAAAACCTGTTTGGTATACTTGGATGATGTCATCGTCGTAGGAAAAACGTTTGCGCAACACCGAGACAATCTAAGGGATGTGTTTCAAAGGCTTCGAAGTGCCCACCTGAAGCTCAACCCCAAGAAGTGCGCCCTGTTTAGAGCGGAAGTCAAGTACCTGGGACACATAATTTCAGCGAAAGGAGTGAGAACCGATCCGGAGAAGGTCGAAGCGGTGAAAAACTGGCCAGTCCCCAAAGACAAACACCAACTAAGGAGCTTCCTGGGCCTAGCCACCTACTACAGACGGTTCGTGAAGGATTTTGCCGGAATCGCAAAGAACCTGCACCAGTTGACGGAAAAGGGAAAACAATTCAAATGGTCAATTGAGTGCGAGAAGAGCTTCAAGGCACTTAAACAACGGCTATGCGATGCCCCGATACTGGCTTACCCCACTCCCGGGGAAACGTTCGTTGTGGATGCAGATGCTAGTAATGTCGGGGTAGGAGCCGTACTCTCCCAGGTGCATGACGGCCAAGAGAAGGTGGTTGCGTACTTCAGCAAGGTGCTCTCTAAGCCAGAAAGGAACTACTGCGTGACAAGGCGGGAACTTCTAGCTTTGATCTTGGCTACGAAGCATTTTCACAAATACCTCTACGGGAGGAAGTTCGTTCTTCGCACAGACCATGCAGCCTTAAAATGGCTATTACAGTTCAAGAGTCCTGAGGGTCAGGTCGCAAGATGGATCGAAAGGCTGCAAATCTACGACTACGAAATACAGCATCGTAAAGGAAAACTCCACTCTAATGCGGATGCACTGTCCCGGAGACCATGCAGAACGGATTGTAAACATTGTGCGCGTCAGGAAGAACGGGAGCTGGTTTCAATCCAAAGAATGAGAGCCGAACCTATCGCCGGCTGGAGCGTAGATGAGATCCGGAACGCTCAGAAGGAAGACCCGGATATCGAGCCGATTCTGGCCTGGAAGGAGAACATGGAGAAACCGGATCATCAGGACATCTCTCACAGAAGCCCGACCTTAAAGGCATATTTTGCGCAGTGGGACTCCCTCCATGTCCAAGAAGGTGTTCTGAGAAGAAAATGGGAATCCTCCGACGGAAAGTCGTTTGTAATGCAGCTTGTCGTACCGCGGACGAGGGTCAAAGAGGTGTTACAGGAAATGCATGGCGGGGCGACCGGAGGCCACTTGGGAGTGAATAAGACGCTAGAAAAGGTACGAGAACGTTTTTATTGGTTAAAAGCGAAGGAAGATATCGAAGACTGGTGCAGAAAATGCGACGTGTGTGCAGCTAGCAAGGGTCCGAGAATCAAAACTCGAGGTAAGATGCACCAATACAACGTGGGAGCACCTTTTGAACGAATCGCCATTGACATCGCAGGACCCTTTCCGGAAACCGACAATGGTAATCGGTATATCCTCGTAGTGATGGACTACTTCAGTAAGTGGCCGGAAGCGTTTCCGATCCCTAACCAGGAAGCCAGAACCGTGGCGGAGCAGATCGTCTACAATTGGGTTAGCAGATTCGGTGTGCCCTTGGAATTGCATTCTGACCAAGGGCGGAACTTCGAGTCAAGAATCTTCCAAGAGATGTGTCAACTACTCGGAATCAAAAAGACAAGGACAACCCCGCTTCATCCACAGTCGGACGGTATGGTGGAGCGTTTCAATAGGACTTTGGACGAACATCTCTCGAAGGTCGTAGGTGACTACCAACGGGATTGGGACCGGCAGATTCCTTTGTTTTTGATGGCCTATAGAAGTGCCGTGCATAGCACTACTCGACATACGCCGTTCGAAATCTTATTTGGTGGAATAGCTCGTTTACCCAGTGAGGTGAAATTTGGATCTCCTACCAATGAGCCCAGAAATGAAGAAGAGTACGTGGCGGACCTTAGGGAAAGGCTTAGGGACATACACCAAAGGACCAGAAGCCAGATTAAGATGACGAGCGACCGCATGAAGACCAGGTATGATGCCAAGGCAACAACGTCAGGATTCCAGGAAGGAGATCTGGTGTGGCTGTATAATCCCCATCGCCAAAAGGGGAAATCACCTAAATTACAGCGGAACTGGGAAGGTCCCTACAGAATAGTAACCCGCATCAACGATGTTGTCTACCGCATCCAGCGAGGACCGAGGGCCAAAATGAAAGTGGTTCATGTGGACCGACTGAGTCGATACAATGGCCGAAATGAGGATGCACTTGTTCGGGACGAACATGTCTAAGAGGGGGGCAGTGTAGCATAATAATAACTACGCCCCCTAAAAATATGACGCAACAAATTCCGAAGTGACTTCATTCTGGCAGAATTTTGGTTCGAACTGTCCTTTCATTCGAGGTTCGTGTCTGGGACGAAGTCTCCACAGCTCATGTCAACGAAAGAGACGAATAATATCAGGGATAAAAGGGAATTATAACTGCAAGAATTATTTCTCTTGTTCCAGTGGTCGAAGAATTTGCTAGAAGTTTCTGGCTATCGGAAACTTCTGCTATATAAGGACAGATGGCGATCAAAAAACAGACAGTTGGTTTAGAACCGTGGCGAAGAGATTGGAAAAGTGATAATGGGCGAAGTTGTAATTTGGTGATAAATTGAAAGTTGAGAGTGAACAAGAAAAAGTAATTAGTTTGGATTTGTGAATTAAGTAATTGAAAGGAGATAAAGTGATTTGAGAGGAAAGAGACCTTGTAAGAAAAGAATTTGCGAAGAATAGTATAGTGTGAACTTGAATTGTTCTATAGACTAGAAAATAAAGAAATAAATTTCACAGAATATCGTTTTATCTACTCGAGCCGTAGCTTGCATATTACAGTATATTCTCGCTCTGATTCTTTCCATTTAAAAAAAAATAAATAAATATATATACATATATAAGGTGCATTCTGTGTCAGTTAATTTTTTTTAGCTATTTAATTATAAAATAATTACTAAATAAAATAGAGAGTAAAACTATTTCTGAATTATGTGTTATTGCAAGAATTCTTCCACCAATGAACCCTATGGTTCTCATTTGTCATTTTTAAAAGTTAAAATACCGCTCGTTGAATTCTGGACTCGAGAGAGAGTGAGGAGACGAATCCAACAAATTTTAATCTCAAAAAACTCAAAAAAATCTCCGATTCCTCAGATGAGATATTAAGTGGAACAACGAATCCCTCAGAGTAAGAGAAAGGAAAACCCTAGAGAGCACCGGCATCCATCCAGTACAACATGTAATGATCGACAACTTAATAGATTCAAAGTCCATTTCACGAAAATATCACTGACGCCATGACCCATGAGCTTTGGATGTATTAAGGCTACAACTCTGGATTCAGCATGAATGCACTGGTTCTATTTTTCGCACAGGTACGAGTATGTATGTCATTTGTGTCATTGATGTGGATTGCTTCGGAAACCATACATTAAGGAGATCATTTCTTTCAAAATAACTCATAAGGTGGTGGTGGCGGGCTAACTTAACTTTTCCAGTACTTTCTCTTGGCCCGAGAAGATACCTGAAGTGAATTTACAACATACTTCGAACACAACGCTGCAAAGGTCAGTGCGAATTATGTGTAGTCTCGCGAAAATTAAACCCCCTAGTGCAGAGAGTGCGCAAGTTCCAAGTTCATATTTTAAAAATGAAATTTCTTGTGAATTCCCACAGTTTGAGAAGTACTGTCAGACATCCATCGAATACAACAAGCTCACCCTATCAAACGATAGATGGCACAAGTCCCTGAGTCGAACCGCTTCTATGAAATATACACATTGTGACATTTACATAACGTGTGTCAAAAACTAGTGCGGGCGAGCGAAAATAAATTTCTTATCAGAGCGTCGACAGAACTTGATTCTGTGCTCCAAATTAGTCTTTCCTTTTTTTTGGAGGAACCACTGCCAGTAGTGTTGTGAACTTGACTCCCACTGACACCGATATCATCACGCCATAATAATATTCGTGTAAATTTGAATTTTGCTTTTCTAAGATTTTACCCTGCGGCAGTTACGCCCTTGCCCCTCGTCTGTGATATAATTTGTGAACAAAAAAAAAAAAAAACAAGAACCAACATATCATGGCGCAAGCTCCAAAAGCTGGTGGCACACTGGCCAACAGGTTTATCAACAATTTGAAAAGCAAAGAGTTTCGCGAGTATCTTATGAGGTTTGTACAATAAAGAAATAAAAAAAAATCCTCTACCTCGTCTCGATTTGTAGCACACACTTTTGGGGTCCTGTCGCCAACTGGGGTATACCAATTGCTGCTATTGCCGACTTCAAGAAGGATCCCAAGTTCATTAGTCCAATAATGACATTCGGTGAGATTCTCGTTTTATTGCGAACTTGATCTTGTGTGTTGTTATATTGTCAATTTATTTCCATTTTTTTTTTTTATTACAGCACTAACATTGTATTCTGCGATTTTCATGCGATTCGCTTGGAAGGTGCAACCACGAAATATGCTGCTATTCGCATGCCACTTTACGAATTTCTCTGCCCAGAATGTCCAAGGTGTACGCTGCTTTAAGTATGCACTAACTAAAAAAGAAGAGCTAGAAGCTGTAAAGAAATAAATATGTTAGAGAGAGTATCGGGCACGAATGTAGTTTAGCTTCCAAGGGATTTTTTTTCTTATTTTTTGATGCTATTCGACGCTAATTTCAAAACTAATATAAAAAACGTAGGACTATTTTTTGAAATTAAATTAAACAATTTGCTTGAGTTCTAAACTGTATCCGTGCCGAGTGTCTTAAGAAATAGTGCACAACGTCTGCAACGAATCAAAATGTCATTGTTAGTCTAATTCTTTTTTTTTTTTAACTAATTTGCAAAGTGGAGTTTTCCCATAGAAAAATAAATTTTGACCAGAAGTGTGATAAACAAATATCCCATGCTAGAGGTAGATCACTATAAACAATCGATATTGTTTACGCAACCATCTAGCACGTTTGTTTTTCTCTATTTATTGATAAGGTGATCGTATAGTGCCTACACCTTTGATTTGTTGATCATAAGTAATCTTAATAAATAAGAAACACTCGACTATAATCGTGGTTTGTGGTTTTTCTGTCTAATTAATTGCCGAGATTCACCGCACAGTTCATCAGCGGTTATATAATGTCTGGAGATGATAAGATTAGGCGTGGAGTGATGTGTTTAATCTTCGTCAACTACGTGTGCACGATTTGTATTCGCTCATTATGTTGTATATATGATTACTTTAATTTCGCTTCATGAATGAAATTGCCATTTCAATGAGAGTTTTACTTTCAATGGGATTCAGTAGACGCGTGCAGCAATTTGTGGTAATTGATTGGCATGAGTATAGAATGTGATTAGGAATAAAACACCACTTAGTAGTATGTACTCAGTGGCGGTTCGTATCGAATGGAATTGGGGGTTTACATTACCAAAAAAGGGCACGACTGAGTCGCAAGTACCTGCTCTATGTTCTACTGTTCATTTGTATATTGTTTAGATTTCAAATTTAGGCAAAATCTATAAGCGAACTTTTTTTCGAAAATGCGTTAAAAAGCAAAGAAAAACTTTTTTGATCATACGAATATGTCAAAAATTTGATTGCCATGTTCAATTAATTGTTCGAGCCATATCAGCGAAATAGCCTATTTTGGCAAGTTCGCTAATAATGGCTTATTTTAGACATGAAATTTTATGAAAATTGTTAAAGCCGTTGTCGAGAAAATCGCACTTTCAAAACTGCTTCAAAGTAAAGAGCCGTTAATTTTAAGGTTGGAATGAAAATTTTGATTTCACTTCCTCTTTAGGAAGATTGAAAAAATCTCGAGATTGAAAATTTGTTAAGTAAAAAGAAAAATCTTTTCGCAATATTTGGACTGAAAAGCGATCTTCACTTAAACCGAGCCGTTTTCGACATAACTAAAATTTCGATGGAAATAATATTTTCTTATGGGGCGCATAGTATGCGAGATATTGCCACTGAACAACGATTTTCTATTAACTGTCGGGTAAGGTAAAGTCGGACATTTTTTAGAATAAATTTAGAGAATTTCAAAGCTTAAAATTTCGACCGTCATATTTTTCTTTTTTTCGTAGAACGCATCGTTTACGAGATATTTACGATTTTTTCCATAACATTTAATTTTTGAAAATTTTTAAAAATTTAATATCCATATTGTATAGCCAAAGTCTAAAAATTCGACCGTAGTGTTTTTTTTTTTCACGGGCCGCACCGTTTGTAGGATTCGCACTCACAAACAATTTTTTCATTAACTTCCGGGTAAATTCGGTAAATGTATTCCGGAACTTGTTTTAAGAATATTTATATAGATTGGGGGTTCACGTCCTCATATGTTTCTATAGACGAGCCGCCACTGAACACTATGTAATCGCATATATTTTGCAGTCGGCTTAAGTTATTCGTCTCACCAAAGATGTCAATCTGAAACTCTACTGCTTTATGAAGTTATTAAAAAAATGACTAATACTCCCGTCTATTCAGTCATTCACGTTTCTGATTAAACACGCCATATAAGGTTGCGGTTAGTAATTGTTTTGCCGCGACGATGCTTGAAATGTAGATTGCTGGGGCAAAGTCAGTGAGATAGACTTGCACTTAGCGCTAATCCGGTTTTAATGTGGAAACACCTCAACATTTACAGGCTGAGGTGCATCGATGTAATGTAAATTGCAATATTTATAAGCTATTAGCGGCTAACAGCACAGTCAAAAAATGTCCCAGCATACACTTTTATTTAGAGAGAAGTGGAGTTCTTTTTTGTTATATGATCGTGTCAGAGTTGCAATTGAGTGACTTTTAATCAGCAGGAAAAGGCTTTTTAAAATTAGCCAAAACTAGTAGTGTTGGGAATTATTGAATAAAAACTATCGACTTATTCGATAGTTATTTAAATTCATTCATTACTATTTTCATTCATCGAACTTTTTTTTTTTTTTTGCTGTGGGCTTGGTTCAGTCGATGAAGCGATTTAAGCGATAGCTCACTGAACTCAATTAATTGCTTCATTTAAGCGGGAAGTATTTTCCATCGGGCATATAAAGAGAGATCAGTGGGTAAGTGCCCGATCACTGAGCGGGAGACTCAAGGTTTGAGTCCCGGAAAATATTAAAAAAAAATGTTGCGGTCCCACTCGCTAACGTCTGACAAACATCCGAAAGTAAAATTATCATGAGAAGCTTCTCCCAATTGAAAAAGGTATAAAACTATTGATCCCTACCATTCGTGTCGCACTACATTATACGAATGATTGCGAGAAGCTAGTTCAGGCTGTGAATGGGCTGTCAGCCCCAAAATATTTATATTTATATTTATATTATGTAAGCAAACAAATTAAAACTTGGAATAATTATCAGCACTTGGTGAAAAATAAAAATGATTGCTAGACTCGTTCAGTTGATCATTAACTGATTAGTGCCTAAGTGACGCTATTCATAATAGTACTTAGGCCAATAGACTAAACCTGCCAATTAGTTTGTTTCAATTGATAATTTGCTGAATGATCTAAACAGGTACGGAATCCTCCATTATGTCTGACTTTCACCCGAGGCTAATGGTAAACATCGCTTTTGAGTGCTTATATCTTAAAAGCGGTGTACTGTACACAAAAAGTTATTATGACAGGAATTTTAGGTTTTTAAATTCTCTACAAAATGCCGATTTTTTTAAATGTTCGATACACATCTACCAAAATGTCCGACTTTACCCCGACGATAATATAAATCATTTGTGAGAAAACTGTGCGTCGTACAAAAATTATTAAGACTGTAAATACGCAATCTCTTTGTTTCTGCTTCAAAGATATTTTTAACGGCCTCCCCAAATGTAAGCATAGAAGAGAGCATTAAATAAATTTTCAGTACACACTGACAATTTCAAAAGTATATTCAACCGAGTATGTTCAAAGTTACCATCCAATTTGCTCTTTAATCCTTTGTTGACCAAGCTATTGAAAACTTTTAAAAAAAGTTTTTTTTTTGATAATATTTAATTTTAGGGTGTTTTAAGAAGGATAACTCATTTTTGGGTTTTTAAAGGACTTCCAAGGACTTAAAGTGAAAGTGGCACTCAACAGTACCGTTGGGCTATAAAAGTACCGTTGGGGAATAAAAAAAAAATTATTAAAAAAAATTTAATTTATTTTCTTTTTTATTTGAATATGATACTAATAATAATAGAAATGCATTTTATCAAAAAAGGATCAACATTTTAATGTGTATATTAATTTTTGTTACTGGAAATGTATGATTTTTTTTACAATGGCTGCATTTCGAAAATGACCTTGACTGTATTTTGTTGATACTACAAAGCTCACACCTTCCCCCAGATTACCCAGTCGCACGTCCTTCGAAACAGATTCTCCTTTGCCCCTTCGTTTTTTGCTGCACTATGGAGAATCGTCATTCTGTGATTTTCTTTTTAGACCACGTCGCACAGCCCAACGGTACTTACCAGTCCACTTTAGTTTTTTAGTGAAAATATATGAAAAATCCCTATAACTTAAATTGATTTCGTTTTTTTTCCAAAGTTCAATATACAAATCAACTAAACACTTAAAAAAATTGATGAAAACTCGTAATGGCTACTTAGATCTACAAACATCAAAATCGACTAAAATTACTCTTCAAAGTCTAGTAAGCTTTGAAAAAAAATCGTTATAACCGTGGCTAAAACTAAACAAAAAATCATAAACAACAAAATACATGGAGATTAAATGGTACTTAAAAGTCTCGCTGGGCGTAATACCGTATTTTAGTCATATAAATCAACCATTCCCGATATAGAGAGGTGAACTTTTTTAAAAAAAAAAAACTATAACCTTCTTTTTTTAATATCTCCGAAACGGTTAAGTTTACGAA
Source organism: Pocota personata (assembly GCA_963082735.1). NCBI lineage: Eukaryota > Metazoa > Arthropoda > Insecta > Diptera > Syrphidae > Pocota > Pocota personata. Next base: position 212,582,622 of record OY720429.1, read on the forward strand.
AAAATATCCATGTAAAAGGTAACTATTTTTCCGTGAGCTTCCGATTGGCTATCTAAAAAGTACTCATTCCTATTTGGTTCATATCCTTGAAATCAAAGTCATTCAAATCATTCAATTAAGTTAATTCATTCAATAGTGCCCAACACTAGAAACCTTCTAAATGCTAAATCAGTAAATAATCCTTGAATATACATGTACGAGTATCTTTGTTGTAAAATGCTACGATGGACGCCTGTTGCCAGATTATATGAATAGGTAGTTCGTACGAGTACAGCGATGCGATAAGAGTACACACTTAACAAGATATGGATGGGGAGGTCAAGAACACTGAAGAATTTGCCATAAGAGTCGCTATCTCCATCATCTTCTTCAATTGACATTGTGAGATTTGTTTGAACAAACAAAGTATTGTAGCATAATAATAACTACGCTCCCTAAAAATATGACGCAACAAATTTCGAAGTGACTTTTCATTCTGGCAGAATTTTGGTTCGAACTGTCCTTTCATTCGAGGTTCGTGTCTGGGACGAAGTCTCCACAGCTCATGCCAACGAAAGAGACGAATAATATCAGGGATAAAAGGGAATTATAACTGCAAGATTTATTTCTCTTGTTCCAGTGGTCGAAGAATTTGCTAGAAGGTTCTGGCTATCAGAAACTTCTGCTATATAAGGACAGATGGCGATTGAGAAAGCAGCAGTGTGGGGACACACTGGCCCTCTATGGAGCGGTAGCGCAACAACCACAAAAGTGCTGCCTACTTTTATAAATAGTTTCATCCCTTTTTCTTGTTATATATCTATCTCTTTTTCATGTTTTTAAAAGATTCATTCGTTCCTTTGTTCAGTAGAGAAGCACGCACATTATAGTAATTACATTTTTTTGTTCGTATTATATTTTTTGTTCGTCATTACTTTTAAATAAAGTGTAATCAATTTGAATTTGGAATTTGAGTTTGGAATCAGAATCCCCACAATTGGTGACCCCGTCAAAGTACCAAAAATTAAAAAAGATCTAACAAAATGCCGCTCATGCGCTCGCCACAGAAGAACAATGAAGAAGCGCAACCGATTATTTCCACCGAAGCTGAGCAGCCGCAAGCAAGTGTTTCAACGAACCTCTTCACAACTAACACAGACCAAGTGCACACACAAGTGGACCGAATTGAGCGTGTAGAACTACCACCGTTCTGGAACACCAAGGTGCAGCTATGGTTCGCATCTATCGAGTCACAGTTCCACAGCAGACGGATAACTGCCGACTTAACAAAATATCACGCTGTCATCGCCCGTCTAGACCAGGACACACTATCGGTTATAGAGCACATCATTGTCAAGCCTCCTGCTCAAGATAGGTACAAGACCGTAAAAGAGGCCCTATTGAACCATTTTTCAATTTCGCAGGAACGACAGTTTAAAACCCTTGTCTCGGGGCTAGAACTGGGTGGCCGACGACCATCAGACCTTCTGGCGGAGATGCATCGGCTAGGTGGCAACCTGCTAGATGCCACTTTCACCAGAACTCTCTGGCTCGACCGCTTGCCACCGCATGTGCAAGTTGTTCTCGCCACGGCTGACGGACTTGACAACAGCAGCCTCGCTCAACTTGCGGATAGAATAATGGACATTCAACACCACCAGAATATTGGACAACTTATGCCTATTTCCCGATTCAACGAACCCAAAGTTGTGAACGAACAGGTTCAAGAGCTCTCCAGGCAAGTCGAGAAGATGTCGCTGAAGTTGGACCGATTCATGGTAAGTTGCAAAGACAACCGTTCTCGCAGTGCCACTCCTGGACGGCGCAACAGTCTCAAGTCAAACGAGAACAAATCCCCAGCTTCATCAATCTGCTATTACCATCGCCGATTTGCCGAAAAAGCAAAAAAATGCACTACACCGTGCTCATGGCCACAAAAACAGGGAAACACCAATCACCACCAGTAGACTCGGCGGATACTGATGGTGTAACATGCCCCCGTCGACTTTTCATACACGACCACATCTCGGGAACAAAATTCCTCGTCGATACCGGCGCGGATATTTCCATTGTTCCTCCCACACGTGCAGACAGAACAAACATCACAAAATTTCAGCTTTACGCAGCAAATAGCAGCAAGATTCAAACCTACGGAGATCGAGCCCTAACTCTCAACATAGGCTTACGTCGACCCATCCGCTGGATCTTCTGCATCGCTGATGTACCATATCCCATAATAGGCGCTGATCTCCTGCACAAACATGGCCTACTCGTCGACATTAAGCGCAGCCATCTGCTAGACCCGACAACAGGATTACAGCAAAAGGTTCTCTAGCACCAGCTCCTATCGTTTCCGTCACCTCCATAAACGAAAGAAATAAGCACCACTCCATCCTCAAAGAATTCCCAGAGCTACTTGGAAATCCATCCAACAGTTCAGGGACAAAACACCATGTGAGGCACCACATCTCAACCACGGGACCTCCGTGTGCTCAACGTGTCAGACAGCTGTGTCCAGAACAACTCAAAGTAGCTAAGGAGGAATTCAAGCTTATGATGGAGCTGGGACACATCAGACCATCCAAAAGCGCATGGGCCAGTCCGCTTCACATGACAAAAAAGAAAAGTGGAGACTGGAGACCATGCGGTGACTACCGCAGGCTCAACGCTCAGACCTTACCCGACCGCTATCCGATATCTCTACTGCAGGACTACGTAACAGTTGTCGCCGGTAAGACAATATTCTCAACAATAGATCTCCGAAGAGCGTTTCACCATATTCCAGTCGCCGAAGATGACATCCCGAAGACCGCAATCATTACACCGTTCGGTCTGTTCGAATTTATCAGCATGCCGTTCGGTTTACGAAACGCAGCCCAATCGTTTCAGTGTTTTATCAACGAGGTGTTAACCGGATTTGACCTTGTTTACGCTTACATTGATGACCTGTTAATAGCCTCCAGTTCACCTGAAGAGCACGAACACCATCTCCGCTCAATCTTCCAACGCCTTAGCCAATATGGACTCTGTGTAAATACTGACAAATGTTGTTTAGGTGCAACAAGCGTAGATTTCTTAGGCTTTCGGATAACACCTCAAGGTTCATCGCCACTTCCAGACCGAGTCAAATCCATCCTCGAATTTCCGAAGCCTCAAACAATCTTGGAGCTCAGAAGATTCATTGGGTCAGTGAACTTTTATAGGCGCCATATAAAGAATGCTGCATCATCACAGGCTGTACTGAATGAATTTCTTAAGAATGCCAAGAAAAATGATAAGAGACTAGTTCCGTGGACAGCATCTACAGATGCAGCTTTCGAAGAGGTAAGAAAACAAGTCGCTGAATCTACGCTGCTATCACACCCGATCCCTCACGCTAAACTCCGTCTCACCACCGACGCATCCAGTACTGCAATTGGAGGTGTACTCGAGCAGAACGTAGACAACAACTGGGAACCTCTCGCATTCTATTCGAAAAAGCTTTCATCAGCACAGAAAAACTACAGCACGTATGATAGGGAACTCACAGCCGTCTACGAAGCCATCAAGCATTTTCAACCGTGGGTCGAAGGCAGAGAATTCTCAATCAGGACCGATCATAAACCACTGACTTTCGCCTTCCAACAGCGCTCAGACAAAGCTTCACCTCGTCAAGTCCGACAACTAAATTTCATCAGTCAGTTCACCACAAATCTACAGTATATAGCCGGCACAGAAAACAATGTAGCTGATGCACTGTCTCGTATTGATGCTATCAACCATAGATTTTCAAGAACTTTCAATAATGCAGGAAACCGATAATGAACTACAGCAACTCTTAAACCACAATAACACATCACTTAAACTGCAGAAAATAACTTATGGACCAGAGCAACAGGCTATTTACTGCGATGTCTCCAGCAACGACATTAGACCTTTTGTGCCGCAACTTTTGCGCCGCAAGGTCTATGAAATTTTACACAACATGGCCCATCCCAGCGGACGAGCGACCAACAAAATCATTTCGCAACGCTACATCTGGCCGTCAATGAACAAAGACATCACACAATGGGCACGGAACTGTCTACCATGCCAACGCTCAAAGGTGGGACGCCATGTTCACAATCCACCAGCCACATTCACCGACCCAGACCAAAGATTCGATCACATACATATAGATCTAGTGGGCCCCATGCCAGAGTCCCATGGATTTAAGTACTGCATGACGATGATCGACCGATTTACAAGATGGCCCGAAGCAATACCTATAAAGGACATCACAGCCGATACCGTAGCTAACACATTTTTCACAAATTGGATCGCACGGTTCGGAAGTCCCAAAATAATCACCACAGATCAGGGATCTCAATTTGAAAGTGCACTGTTCACATCACTCTCTCGTCTGGTGGGTGGCAGACGCATCCGTACCACTCCATACCACCCGCAGGCAAATGGCATGGTAGAAAGATGGCATCGGACGTTAAAAGCAGCAATAATGTGTCATCAAAATCCGCTCTGGACGCAAATACTACCACCGGTGGCCGTGGTGTAGTGGTAACATCAACGCTTGTCACGCTCTTGGTTCACGGTTCAAATCCTGATCTCAACAATCATCTATTTATTTCGTTTGAAATAAATAAAAAAGTCGATCAATTGCGAAAGCTTAGTCAACTCTACTGCGAAGGCATAACACTGGCAGTAGAGTGGTCATATGGCTTAAATGCAACTTGATCGTGATGATGACATCAGGTGGAGGGAAAAAAATACTGTGAATCATGAGCAACGACAAAAAGCAAAACAAACAAGCTCCCCAGTTATCTGGATGCCACCCTTGGAGTTTACTGAAACTTAATACCACCTAAGTTTCAAACCCACTACACCAATCTTCCTTTCTCTCTCTCTCAATTTCTGCAAACGCCCGTGCCCTGAAATAATTTAATGGTATTCATATCCCATTTGGCGCGCGCAAATTATAAAAAAAAAAAAAAAAAAAAACGGTGCTCCTGGGATTAAGGACATGCTACAAAGCAGACCTCAAAGGATCACCAGCTGAATACCTGTACGGCACAACACTTAGAATTCCTCTAGATGATTTTCGAATTCACATGAGGAACGTAAAGCCAGCACCAGCATCTCATAAGTGTCGTCAGAAAACCTTTTGCTACAAGGATTTATATTCATGCACACACGTATTCCTTCGGCAGGATTTGACAAAACGTGCCCTGCAACAGCCGTATTCTGGACCGCACAAAATACTAAAAAGGGTAGATGACCGAGTATTCACCATTGATATAAACGGCAGAGAGGTGAATGTGAACGCTGACCGACTGAAGCCAGCGCACCTGGTAACTGATGATGTATTCTCATCAGTTGCAGCACCACCGAGATCATCACAACAAAACCAGCAGGCAGAAGAATTTCGTAACTACGAAAATAAAAAGCGAATAAAATTAAATATCAACATGACACCTGTGACAGGTTTCTAAACCATATCGTTTCACTAGGGGGGGAGTGGTGTGGGGACACACTGGCCCTCTATGTTTTTAAAAGATTCATTCGTTCCTTAACTTATTCTGTGAATAACTATTTCCGTGTTGTGAAATTGCACAAGCAAAAAAAAAAAAAAAACGATTTCTGTGTTGAGTTAATTAGTTGCGCAAAATGGGTCGCAAATTGGGAAAACTAACTATAACTCAACTAAAGGCAGAACTCAGTAAGCGGAACCTCGACACAACTGGGGGGAAAGATGCCCTACTGATTCTTGGAAGAAGCAGTAACGCAGGAAGGTGAAAATCCGCATGACGTAGAGTTTGACGTGGAAGAGGAACCAGCAAGTACAGCAGCCGACCCGGGTATAACAAGTCTGCACCTGCAACTTAAGTTAGTCATGGACGAACAAAAGAAAGCAATAGAAGACCAAAGGAATTCTATAGAACTTAAGCTGGACGACCAAAAGAAAGCAATGGACGAACAAAAGAAAGCAATGGACGAACAAAAGAATTCTCTAGAATTTAAGATGGACGAACAAAAGAATTCTCTAGATGCTCTGGAAAGTAAACTTGATGAGCAAAACAAGAACTTGGAATCCAAATTCGAAGTGATCGAAGAGAAAATCGAGAAGGTCGAGACGCAACTCGAAAAAGTCGAAACTAGATTCGATGAAAATTTTGAGAAACATGAAACTCAGTTCGGGAAGATAGAGACTCAGTTTGAAAAAGTAGAAAAGCAAGTCGAAAATCTTGCTAAGGAGCTCAGCAACGTGAAGAGACAGAAAGCACGGGAATATTCCACTGACGGTCTGAGAAGAAAGGAGATGCAGCCTCCTATCTTCGATGGTCAAACATCATGGCCAATTTATAAAAGGCAATTCGAAGCGGCCGCAATGACCAATAGCTGGGACGATGAAGAGAAGTCTATTGCACTCACGCTTGCACTGATGGGTCCAGCTGCGGAGCTCTTGCAGACCATCCCGGAAGATAAACAGCAGAACTACGACTCTCTGGTTCAGGCTATCGAGATGCGGTTTGGGGATGAACACATGCAGCAGGTGTACAGGATTCAGCTGCGTAGTCGAGTCCAGAAAAGGGGGGAAACGCTCCAACAGTTGCAGGCGGATATAGAGCGACTAGCCCATCTTTCATACCCTAAAGCCGGTGAGGAGCTTATCAACGAAATGGCGGTGGAAGCTTTTATTCAGGCCATAGAGGACAGACAACTGCAAATGGCTGTAAGGATGGCTGAAAAGCGAACACTCCCCGAGGCATTGGCATTCGCTTTGTCAATGAAGGCTGCGGACCAAGCATACCAGGGAATACACCGTGTCAGGGAAATGTCCGTCGTGGAATGCTCATGCCAGAGAACAGTCGTCATGGATGAAGACAGAGCTCGCGGAAGTCAAATCCGTTGCTGGAATTGCAACCAAACCGGACACCTACAACGGCAGTGCAGAAGTGCACCTAGACGAGGAAATTGTCCACATTGCGGAAGTAGGAGAAGCAGAGAGGAAGCATCCTGTCGGTCAGACTTCCCAAAACCAGCAGTCGGGAAATGCGTAAGGACCAACTTCGCGGGGCAGAAGTTGGTTACTGGAATCGAGGCCCCCAGGACCACCATTCAAGTTTCGCAAACCAAACGGGGTAACAAGAGCCTGACAGTGGAGGCACTAATCAACAAGAAGAAATGCGTAGCCACCATCGACACAGGAGCCACTGCCTCCATTGTAAGAAGAGATATCGTCAGAAGCGCCTGGCTGCACAACACCAACAGCTACTGCCTGAAGACTGCAACAGGGGAAATGGCGAAAGTGTTTGGAGAAGTTCGTCTTATGATTACTCTGGCGGGACTGACGTTCTCCCATGCGTTTCTGGTGGCAGATATATGCGACGAGTGCATCTTCGGAATAGACTTCATGAAAGCAAATGAAGTTATCCTGGACATCGGGATGCAAGTACTGAGGTATCGAAATGTGGAGATTCCGATGGTGTACGGAAATGAGAATGCCGTAACTCTCAGGACAGTCATCAGCAAAGACGAAGTTTTGCCGCCGTCTTCAGAGACAATCATTTGGACGAAGCTGGAAGGTGATCTTGGGAAAGACGTTAGTCGAACCAAAGAACACCATGGTTCCAGTGAGGGTTTTGAACGCAAGACCACACACTGTCAAACTAAGGCGAGGGGAGGTGACTGGAAAATGCACGCCGATTACCGCCGTCGCAACAATATCTGAACGTGATGCTCCAAAACTTCTCCCATCACCTTGGACAGCGGAAGCGAGAGGGACGATTCTCCAGTCCAGTGAGCTGAATCAGGAGCAGCGAACTATGGCAGAGAATCTTATCAATGAGTACGCTGATGTATTTGCCTCACAGGACGGAGAATACGGCCGAACACACCTGGTACAACATCGAATAGACACTGGTGATACTAGACCAATTCGTCAGCCTGCTAGGCGCCTTCCATTGGCAAAGCAGACAGAAGTTGCAGAGATGGTGTCGGCAATGGAGAAAGAAGGTCTGATTGAAAGTTCCAAAAGTCCGTGGGCATCACCGGTTGTACTGGTTAAGAAGAAAGATGGCAGCACGCGGTTCTGCGTGGACTATCGGCAGCTCAATTACGTCACCAAGAAAGACAGCTACCCTCTGCCACGGATTGACGACACGCTAGACACACTATCAGGAGCCCGATGGTTTTCCACTCTCGACTTGAAGAGTGGCTACTGGCAGGTACAGATCCATCCAGAAGACCGGGAGAAAACCGCCTTCACCGCAGGAAATGGGCTATGGCAATTCACGGTAATGCCATTCGGGCTGTGCAATGCTCCGGCGACTTTCGAGCGATTGATGGAATGTGTCCTGCAAGGGTTAACATGGAAAACCTGTTTGGTATACTTGGATGATGTCATCGTCGTAGGAAAAACGTTTGCGCAACACCGAGACAATCTAAGGGATGTGTTTCAAAGGCTTCGAAGTGCCCACCTGAAGCTCAACCCCAAGAAGTGCGCCCTGTTTAGAGCGGAAGTCAAGTACTTGGGGCACATAATTTCAGCGAAAGGAGTGAGAACCGATCCAGAGAAGGTCGAAGCGGTGAAAAACTGGCCAGTCCCCAAGGATAAACACCAACTAAGGAGCTTCCTGGGCCTAGCCACCTACTACAGACGGTTCGTGAAGGATTTTGCCGGGATCGCAAAGAGCCTGCACCAGTTGACGGAAAAGGGAAAACAATTCAAATGGTCCATTGAGTCTGAGAAGAGCTTCAAGGCACTTAAACAACGCCTATGCGATGCCCCGATACTGGCTTACCCCACTCCCGGGGAAACGTTCATTGTGGATGCAGATGCTAGTAATGTCGGGGTAGGAGCCGTACTCTCCCAGGTGCATGACGGCCAAGAGAAGGTGGTTGCGTACTTTAGCAAGGTGCTCTCTAAACCAGAAAGGAACTACTGCGTGACAAGGAGAGAACTTCTAGCTTTGATCTTGGCTACGAAGCATTTTCACAAATACCTCTACGGGAGGAAGTTCGTTCTTCGCACAGACCATGCAGCCTTAAAATGGTTATTACAGTTCAAGAGTCCTGAGGGTCAGGTCGCAAGATGGATCGAAAGGCTGCAAATCTACGACTACGAAATACAGCATCGTAAAGGAAGGCTCCACTCTAATGCGGATGCACTGTCCCGGAGACCATGCAGAACGGATTGTAAACATTGTGCGCGTCAGGAAGAACGGGAGCTGGTTTCCATCCAAAGAATGAGAGCCGAACCTATCGCCGGCTGGAGCGTAGATGAGATCCGGAACGCTCAGAAGGAAGACCCGGATATCGAGCCGATTCTGGCCTGGAAAGAGAACATGGAGAAACCGGATCATCAGGACATCTCTCACAGAAGCCCGACCTTAAAGGCATATTTTGCGCAGTGGGACTCCCTCCATGTCCAAGAAGGTGTTCTGAGAAGAAAATGGGAATCCTCCGACGGAAAGTCGTTTGTAATGCAGCTTGTCGTACCGCGGACGAGGGTCAAGGAGGTGTTACAGGAAATGCATGGCGGGGCGACCGGAGGCCACTTGGGAGTGAATAAGACGCTAGAAAAGGTACGAGAACGTTTTTATTGGTTAAAAGCGAAGGAAGATATCGAAGACTGGTGCAGAAAATGCGACGTGTGTGCAGCTAGCAAGGGTCCGAGAATCAAAACTCGAGGTAAGATGCACCAATACAACGTGGGAGCACCTTTCGAACGAATCGCCATTGACATCGCAGGGCCCTTTCCGGAAACCGACAATGGTAATCGGTATATACTCGTAGTGATGGACTACTTCAGTAAGTGTCCGGAAGCGTTTCCGATCCCTAACCAGGAAGCCAGAACCGTGGCGGAGCAGATCGTCTACAATTGGGTTAGCAGATTCGGTGTGCCCTTGGAATTGCATTCTGACCAAGGGCGGAACTTCGAGTCAAGAATCTTCCAAGAGATGTGTCAACTACTCGGAATCAAAAAGACAAGGACAACCCCGCTTCATCCACAGTCGGACGGTATGGTGGAGCGTTTCAATAGGACTTTGGACGAACATCTCTCGAAGGTCGTAGGTGACTACCAACGGGATTGGGACCGGCAGATTCCCTTGTTTTTGATGGCCTATAGAAGTGCCGTGCATAGCACTACTCGACATACGCCGTTCGAAATCCTATTTGGTGGAATAGCTCGTTTACCCAGTGAGGTGAAATTTGGATCTCCTACCAATGAGCCCAGAAATGAAGAAGAGTACGTTGCGGACCTTAGGGAAAGGCTTAGGGACATACACCAAAGGACCAGAAGCCAGATTAAGATGACGAGCGACCGCATGAAGACCAGGTATGATGCCAAGGCAACAACGTCAGGATTCCAGGAAGGAGATCTGGTGTGGCTGTATAATCCCCATCGCCAAAAGGGGAAATCACCTAAATTACAGCGGAACTGGGAAGGTCCCTACAGAATAGTAACCCGCATCAACGATGTTGTCTACCGCATCCAGCGAGGACCGAGGGCCAAAATGAAAGTGGTTCATGTGGACCGACTGAGTCGATACAATGGCCGAAATGAGGATGCACTTGTTCGGGACGAACACGTCTAAGAGGGGGGCAGTGTAGCATAATAATAACTACGCTCCCTAAAAATATGACGCAACAAATTTCGAAGTGACTTTTCATTCTGGCAGAATTTTGGTTCGAACTGTCCTTTCATTCGAGGTTCGTGTCTGGGACGAAGTCTCCACAGCTCATGTCAACGAAAGAGACGAATAATATCAGGGATAAAAGGGAATTATAACTGCAAGAATTATTTCTCTTGTTCCAGTGGTCGAAGAATTTGCTAGAAGATTCTGGCTATCAGAAACTTCTGCTATATAAGGACAGATGGCGATTGAGAAAGCAGCAGTAGTTTTCAAACTGTGGCGAAGAGATTAGAAAAGTGATAATGGACGAAGTTGTAATCTTGTGATAAATTGAAAGTTGAGATTTAACAAGAAGAAGTAATTAGTATGGATTTGTGAATTAAGTAGAAGAAAGGAGATAAGTGATTTGAGAGGAAAGAGACATTGTAAGAAAAGAATTGCGAAGAATAGTATAGTGTGAACCTGAATTGTTCTATAGACTAGAAAATAAAGAAATAATTTCACGGAATATTGTTTTATCTACTCGAGCCGTAGCTCGCATATTACAGTATATAACTCTTGATAACATTGGTCATGGTCAAAACACTTTTTGTACCTAAGTGGCGTGCCGTGCCAGATTTAACATAAGAAGCCGAACCAAATAAAAATCAATCATATTTTATGTTTATTCCTCCCACATTTATCTGCCGAGTAACAATTCAAGCAACTTTTGTCATACTTCAAGTCATTGTTAATAATAAGTACTCAGGTTTAAAATTTAAGGAAATGTATCTCTCAATACCTCACTCTGAAGATCGTTGTAAAGCGTAAGAACATAGAACTGAAGAAGTGAAGTTGTATACAAAACAGTTGTATACAAAGAGCGGTACAGTCGAAAATTACAGGAAAAAATGTATTAAGGACAGTTTTTCATCCTGGCTTGACTGAGCAGAACTATGATATTTCGATTTATTAGATCTAAGAAAATTAAGTCATTAATTGATTTGTACCTTTATTTAATCTGGGTCACAACCCTAATTTGGGTCACAACACTAATTTAATCTTTAAATTAATACTAGAATTAAGCAATTGGAACTTCCCTGGGGGCTCAGCACATTCGATTATCTATCAAAAATCGATTCAAACTTATTTAAAAACTCGGAACACATCCAAGATTCAAAGCTCTCGATCTCTCTTTTAGCAACTTCACCATCCTCTGCTTATTTTGAATTAAATTAAATAAGAAATCTGTAAGAAACAAAAATCGTCAATTTATGTAGCAAACTTTCAGTTATACAAAATGTGTTATTGTCCCATTCTTTGGGGTCATTTAACATTTGGGTAATGGTTTCTATGATATCTTATCTGCAATTAAACAAACCATTGATGATTCGCGAATGATCCAGCGAGTCTTCTCTTTGCAGCCGTATACCTCAAAAACATTAATTACATGATTTGTCAAATCACTTGCATTACGACTTGAACTAACGTCGAAAAAACCAAGCTCTCTCTTCTATTCCATCTTGTGAGATGTACCGTAAAACTGCACTTAGTTGTTTATTGTGACTCACATCTGGTGTTTCGTCAATCATAATGGACACAAACCGAGCTTGACTAATTTCCGATTTAATTTGATGTCTAATCATCACAGCAATACAATGTATTGAATCATTAAGAATATTGTTTGAGAGGCCCGAGATAACAGGATTTTGTACACTTGTTCATTGATTTAATGTGAGTCCATCTGAGGTAAATATAAGAGAGTTTCTACATATGTAATTGCCACAATTATCCGAGCTGGATCTTTCATCGTGAACCCTGAATGCTAACTCTTGTTCACCTAAAAGAATCACTGTGTCTATGGAACGCTTCATTTAATCACGATTTCTGTCCACTTTTCTATTTTGAGCTTCGTATATATTACCTAAAGATGTTTCAGGTAATAAGTTTATTCGTCATGAAAAATAATGCTTTGTTCCGACCCACTTGTGGGTACATATTATCAGTGACGTTTATTCTATGGTGCGCAGGTATTCTCCGCACACCCCAACGAAATACGTCTTAATGCTAAGTTTATTTGTATACATGTGCTTACAATATCCAATTAAGTTGCAAATCAAAAATGCTTAATCAAAAATACTGCTTTAACATCCATTTCTGTTTACTCTGTTATGCCGCACCGTCATAGCCAAATCAACCAAACACCGCAGTCACAATCGCAACCCCAAAACTATATAAACCATTCAACACAAATTGACGTCGAACAAAATGTTCTCCTCTTTTCAGAGCAAATAAAGTGAAACTCCACGGCTTGAGGTAAACAAAAAAACAATCTTTACTGTTCGAACTACTTTAACCGACTGACTAAAATACAATCTTTATTTTTACATGTTACTTACGTATCATTTGCAAAGGTGATTCTCATGAAATTTTGAATTGAATTGAAATTAGGCAGGAAGCTCAGCAGAGACGCTGATTCTACAAATTGATTATCTGTGCAAGTACAATCTTCTAAATTAATAATATCATATTACAAAAAAAAAAAAAATTCTGTTGCATTTATTTCTGCTGCTGCTGTTGGGGTGATGAACTCCGCTGATGTTGCGTTTATTGCTGTTGCTGGCCGCGGGGTGATGACCGCTGGGGTTACCGGGTGACGTGGGAACAGGTGGCTGGCGTGTTGGGTCCCGTAACTCGCGCGCCGTACTAGCTGTATCAAGCAACCTATCCAAACCAACTTGTTATTAAATTCAGTTTAACGTCGACTCGCCCGGTTGTTCTTCAGTTATTAAAGCACCAACCCAAAGGAAATATCCATATAAAAAAAAAAGTTCTACCACATTCAAAGTCCCGACAAGCGTCTGTAAAAAAAAACATGAATTTGTGTTTTCCAGAAAACTACTCATCCAGGCTCGAAACAACACAGTTTCTATCCTTTTCTTTAGCGATGAAGATGCTGGCTTTGGGTATTATGTTGCTTTTCACATACGAGTATGTTGTTGTCTTCTCTTGATATTAGTTATTGTTCGATGTGCTCTATATTTGTAGGACCCCATATCCACTGAAGCGAAAGCAAAAAGCAACACAACAGTACAACACTATTCTTTCGCATTTTGACAGTAGATGTGTATGTAATTCTTTTTAAAGCAATAAATTACAGAGCAAAATATGACCTGTCGATGCGTTATTGAAAAATTATTGGAGAAACCATTTTCTCAATTAAATTCAGAAGAAAAATTGGAAATAATTAGTTCTGGAAGGCCAATCTCTTCAGGATTTAATTTGTAAGATGGTAACTAAAAGTACTCGTAAATGTTTTAGTAGACATTTTCAGATATCTATCATAATTACCAATGAAGGAAAATTTTGGTTGCCCGTTTTTAATAATTTATTTTGTTGGCCTTGTTTACTTTTTTCAAGTAATAAGGAAAGGGGTGCCTGGACAACAGATTACAATGAGCTCATTTAACTGCTGCAATAATAAAGCACACAATTTCACAAGTACATTTAATAACAACTTGTTGATAAAGACGTTCGGAAATATTTGAATTGATTTATTGCTCAATGAACAAAAACTAAATTCAGTTTCACGTCACAACGAAAAAGTTTCTGAAAATCGTCAAGTTTTGGAACGGCTGGTTGATTCCGTGTGGTTCCTTGGTTCTCAGGAGTTAGCTTTTAGGGGCAATGATGAAAGTGAAACATCATACAACAGAGGTAATTATGTTGAGCTTCTTCACTTGATTGCTAAATATGACGGAAAATTAGAACGACATTTACCTACGGATACTGCTTTGAAGAGCACTTGAAAAAACATACAGAATTATTTAATAAATTCAATTGCAGTTGCTATTTTTTAATAATATTGGCAGAGGAATAAGTGAAGCTTTATTTCTTTCTGTAATTCTTGACGAAGCCATAGATATCAAGAAAAAGGCTCAATTATCCGTCGTTTTCCAGTATGTTGATGCTAAAGGTTTACCGAGAGAGCGATTTTATCAATTTTGGGATATGAGTGATGATCGTACGGCCGCTATTGCTAAAAAATTGATAGATTTAATCAAATCTAAAAATTGGGGCGGAAAGCTTTACCTTGTCTCACAAAAATTGTCAGTATAGGAAAGATAGGATGTTTGCCTCTCTGTTCTTACAGGGTTGCCATAGTATGCATGAGAAATCGACACAAATCAGAGTGGATTACCAGTATGTTTGCCATCTGCTGATTTAAAAACAAGACAATTTGTTGAACGAAATATTTATGTTTCAATTCACAGTATTACTTTTTAGTTGCCTCAACAATTTCCTGCTTTTTTTCTGCATTTAAATCCTTTGAAGACTTTGTAGCCATCTTTCTTCTTATACACAATTTATTAATTATCAACACACACAACAATATCACTACAACGCACTTAATATAATAAATTGGATCCCTTATTGCACTGTGACTGTATTGAATGCTTTAAAATTCGTCATAAATATCATTACGAAGCACAAACAGCGAAGAATTTTTTAACTGCATTTTAACGGTTCCCCCAGAAAAATATACTCAAATTCATTTATTTGCTCTCAAAAGCACGAAACCCCTGAGCTCTTTTATAAAAACCATAGAAAAAGATGCAACGATTTGCTCTGAGTTGATAATGTTAACTCGCTGTTTTGATGTTCATATTTTCAATACACACACCGAATGCCTTCGGTGACCGGTTGTGTGACAGACTAATCGGGGTGGGATGTATGCGAAAATTACAAAAACAAATCCTATGTAAGTCAGTGGTTTCGTTTTTATTTCAGTGGCAATTTTTGAAATTGAGTGCCATGAACACATTTACAGGCACCAGTGTCTTAAAAAAAGCTCTACCATAAGCCCTATACTAACAATTTTTGTGAGACAAACTATAGTAGCTCAAACCTACGATGGTGCAGCGGTTATGTCCAGTGATTTAAATGGAACACAAGCCAGGGTTAGAGAGGAGTTTTCAAATGCAATTTTCGTACACAATCTTTGAATTTCCTTCACGAAGTGAAAATCTTTTTTATTAGTTTGTCCGGACTATCAGCTTTTTTCTCCCAAACAACTAAGAGGTCTTTTTTTTTGGAACAAATTGTTAAGCGCAGACTCCCAACAGTTCCCCCACGAGATGGAACTATTCACCTCGACTTGTTAAAGTGGTTCATACTAATATTTATGATTTGACCATATTATTTAAAGAAATGATTGATGATCCAATTACGAGTAACATCACCTTGATTGCTCACTACTCCTATTACCATCATACTGGCAGGACAGTTAGTGTGCATCACACGGAAGACATTTGAAAGCTCTGTCCACAGCCATCTGTCGGTCCTTCTATCGATCTTCAGGTCCTGGTCGAAATGAATCGGAATTTCATCGGAAGGCCTGGATCTTCCGGATGCTTCAACTTGTTGAGGAGTCGCCTTCCTCGGAGCACACGATGGAGTGTCTCATGGCAGAAGCTCAGATACTTGAAGGTCCCTTGCATTTGATCTCATCGGCGTTGCACAATCCTGGTGAATACGGTGTTGCACTTGCTGAACGGGTTCCGGGCGTTTCTTGCTGTCCGAAAGTGTTGAATGCTTTTTACGTTTCGAAACAGACGAAACATCGCTGCCAGAAGCCTCCAACTCGAAGAGAACCCTGTGAACGATATTTCTTTTCGTCTTATTTTCGGGAATATGCTGGATGAAGGAGGAGTTCGTAGCCTAACTCATACAATTTTGCCATTGCGACTGCAGACTTGTGCGCCGGTGCGTTGTCCTGGTGAAAAAGAACTTTTTTCTTCGCCAAATGCGGCTGTTTTTGCTTCAAATCGGCTTGGAATCTATCCAGCAGCTCTGCGTAATATGCGCCGTTGATCGTTTTACCCTTTTCAAGGTAATCGATGTGAATAACACCGCACGCATACCAAAAAACTGTCGCCATGACCTTGTTTGCTGACAAACCCGCCTTGGCCTTCTTCGGCTTCGATTCACCAGGAGAAGTCCATTGTTTTGACTGTTCCTTGGTTTCTGGTGTGTTGTGGTGAATCCAGGTTTCATCCACGGTTACGAAACGGAGCAAAAACTCAGCCGAATTTTTCTGGAAAATCGCCAAACACACCTTTGAAGTTGTCAAACGAATGCGTTTGTTGTCGATTGTGAGCAAACGTGGCACCCATCTTGCGGATAGCTTTTTCATGTCCAAATATTTATGTAAAATCGAAATCACTGAGCCATGTGATAAGCCTGTGGTCTCTTCAAGCTCGCGCACTTTCACTCGCCGATCGTCCATTATCAAACCATGGATTTTGTCGACCATTTCTGGTGTGGTGAAATCAATTGAGCGACCTGAACGTTCGGCGTCACTTGTGCTTGAACGACCGCACCGAAATTGAGTAAACCAGTGGTGAATGGTTCCAATCGATGGTGAAGAGTCCCCATAATATTTGTCAAGCTTTTGTTTGGTTTGCGTGATAGTTTTTTTTCGCAAAAAATAGTGTTTAATGAGCATTCTAAATTCACTTTTTTCCTTTTTAACGAAAATGCTTTAAAAGAAAATGAGTCTATATAAAATGACTGCCACGACAAAACTATTTGACAGATCTGTCTGAAAATTTGGGTGCGTTCTTTAAAATGATTTATGACAAAATAAATTTAAGGTGACGACACAATTTGTGTTAATTTTCAGGGACTTATTGACCCACCCTCTTACTATGTATTTAAAAGTGAGGGAATATTTTCTCTCACTTGGTGCAGGTTACCAGTGTTGTCTCGCAAGTGCTTGTAATGCTTGCTACAAGCGCTACGTGCTACATATCTGAATAAAGAATGACGTCTAATATCGTTGTGTGAGCAAGATAAGGTCAATAAAGTCATTGTATTATTATTGTTGAAATTGAATTTTTTTTAGTTATTGAAAATCTGCGGCGCTCAAGCTGATAAAAAATAGCTTGCGTGGCCCGTGGTGCACAACGAGCTGGACATGCATGCTTTAACCATTGCAATTATTTAACCACTCGCGAGAAAAAAGACTTTCGTATATTTTAAACGGGTAGAGTATTTGTTTTATGGTAGAATGTATGTAGGTGGAGGTTTTAATTCTCCTCCTTATCATTCTTATGGCCCCTACAAGAATCCCGTGAAGAATCTTTACCTGCGGCAATTTCAGGTAGATATAATAATATAACTCGCTACGTATACGAATATTCTTGAGTGCTCTCTTAATATGTATCTAGAATTTTGTGCTTAGAAATATTTGCATTTCATACAAAGCAGCACCCATTCTTATACGAACAACTTCAATTCACTAATTCGTCAAGGTCTCTTACTTTCATTTCTCCTCATTCTACATCAATGTATACTGAACGATAGTTTTTCATTCATGTCATACGTTTATGGAATGCCCTTCCACTAGGTATTAGAAGAGTTTGTTTCGTGGATTGTTTTAGTGACACCCTTTTATCGCATTTGGCTGTGAATAAATGTGAAATATGAAAAATAAAAAGCTTGTTGATTTATTGACTTCGAACTCAAATCGTGCCAATAATTGCGAACGATATCAGGACCGTCTAACATATCTTTTTTCGTCGCTAATCAGTAATCAATCTGCAAATTTTAGTTAATCTGCAAATTTATGGTCAATGGTCAAAAAAGTTTTTTTTTTTATGCATTTTCTTGAAGACCATGTTCTTATTTGCATTTAGAATTTGTATGATCCTTTTGAAAATAAATGGCAAGGCAAACTTTGTTTTAATTTTACTCTAGGGGCTTATTTTTTAAGGCTTTAGACGCAATAGCCTTTTTCTACCGTGAATTAAAAGAGGGCTTTGCACCTGTTCTACGATTTTTGCCACAAATGAATTGCAATTTTACAAAATTATGGACTAAAGTTGGAAATCAGTTGATTTCGTTTGCAATGGCTACATTTTAATTTTCAAGTTTTCTTCCTTAGTGATTTGCCACTAGGGCACGGCTGAATAAAAAAAAATCTAACGAAATCAGTTACCACTTTGAAAAAACGGTGGTTATTATTAAAGTTCACCCTACGCCTTCCAATTAAAAAATGTTATGTGAAGGAATTGTAATCAATTTTCATCATTTTCACTTCAATTAAAAACACTGCCTTTATACATAAGTCAATTTGCGCCTATTGACTGCAAGTAATAACATCCTGTAATAGACCAAACCACAGTACAAGTGACTAGAATTCCACCGTTAGATTGGAATACGTCCTACTATGATATATTTGGCCATGCATATTTCAACGCACTACGAAAAGGATTTTTTCTACGGAAGGATTTGTGTTGCATTAATAATAATTATTTCCACCACTGCATACACACATCCATACATATGTATGCCATTTGCGGACAATCGCCAGTCAGCCGAGGATGGATTAGATCCCTTCGCTCACCCTCAAGTATTGCAAACTCCAGTATGTCATTCTCGAGCAATTACACGCTATAGTCACTAAGTCACTCCAATATCGAACAGGAATGAGCCACTTATGTATTGACGCACATATGCGTATGTACATACACGCATACATAATATTGGAACGTGAATTGCAAAACAAAAATGTATGCATACGTTTGAGCTGAAGTCTCCCCCTGCCAGCAAATCTTAAGCGAGTAATACCCATTTTGTACTAATTAGTGAATTCTCAAGCATTTAACGTTTGTTTTGGGTACTATATACATATTTCCAAAAGTATTTGGGTGCTATCTTTACATACGAGTGTACATATGACTGCAGGCCAAAAGTTTGAGGCCTATCTAAACAACAGGATTCTCAAATCCCAAAATTTGTCCACCAGGATTGCAAGGGTCTTACATAAAAGCCACACTTTGAAGCCATAAGAATTTATTTGAGATTCTACACGTCTTGAGTGAACAACTCGTTCAAAATGGGAAAAGCCACAGAAACCACAATCGAGAAACGATTTGCAATCATCACCCTTCTTAAAGAAGGCAAATCCCAGAGGGAAGTTGCCCCGCAGTTGAAGGTATCAAGGTTCTGCGTTCAACGTACCATTGAACGACACGCTCAAACCGGAAGTCTTGAGGATAAACCACGGTCAAGACGGCCTAGAGCTACATTTAAACACGACGGTTGGATGGCTAATAGTAAAACAAGCAATAAAATAAAACAAGCAAACGAAGTAGACGAAAAACAGCACTCGAAATAAATTAAACACGGAATAAACCTCTGTCCTTGACAATCGTCAAACGAAGATTAAGACATGCTGTACTATTTGGTCGAGTTGCTGTTCGAAAACCACTGCTGTGACCACTAAACAAGCAGAAAAGATTAGAATGAGCCAAAATGCATAAAGACTGGAAGGAAGAAGATTTCAACAGAGTTTTATGGAGCGGTGAATCCAAGTTCGAGGTATTTGGCACAAATCGGAGAGTTTTCGTTCGACGCAGCGCGTAACAAAAAATGCTACCAGACTATGTTATTCCTACCGTCAATAATGGGGGCGGTTCTGTTCTGATCTGGGGATGTTTTTCTTCAAGTGGAGTGGGAGATCTGGCTCGAGTGATTGAAAAAATTAATAAGGAGGCATACAAAACAATACTGGAAGAAAACGCTGTGACCTCTGGACTAATATTAATTGACGAAGGATTCGTATTTCAACAGAACAACTACCCTAAACACACGTCAAGACTTTGTCAGGACTACCTGAAACAGAGGGAAGATGAAGAAATCTTACAAATAATGATATGGCCGCCACAATCACCAGATTTGAACCCTATAGAGCTGTTGTGGGAGGAACTGGATGGAAGGGTCCGGGATCAATGTCAATCATCAGAATCTGCTGGAATATACTATTGGATTGCTGGAGCAATATACCACAGGCAACAATCTAAAAACTGATAGCTAGACTGCCAAGAATTGTAAAAAAAGTAATCGAATGTAAAGGTGTCTTTTGCGACGAGAAATCGGTTTGTCATTTTTTCTTCTTTTTAATAAATTTCTTTATGTTAAGAACAAAACGAAAATATTTCTCTTCTTCCTTTGATTTCATATATATTCACCGTTCATTTTACATGATTATTATTCTACTAGAGTTTTTTTCGATGTTAGATTTTGTTTTTCCTTCGAGAACTGAGGAGACGGCCTCAAACTTTTGACCTGCAGTATATATGTGAAAATCATCAGCATCAGAGATGGGTCCCTTTTTTATCAATATACAGGTAGGTATGTACATACTACGAGTGTATACGTACGTATGTACATAGTTATGTACTAAAAAATATGTCCAGATATTAAAATCTTCGAGTACTCGTGAAAATATGTAATGTACACCGGAACCCTGTAATGTCATTAAAGCTTAGCTTATTGTACGGATTCTAAGGCTCTAGTTGGGTATGCCCAACTTGTTTCCCGAACGCCCACCAAGCTAGTGTTGTAAAGAGTCTTATGGACATTTTTTTTATTATTATTATTGTTCATAGTACGTAATTAAATTAATTAAAAAACGCACCAACAGAATAAATTGAAATAAATCAACTGTTCCCTATGTTAGGAAGGAATTTTTAAACTTAACTCGAAGTGGATATTATTTGGTGGTCACGTGAGCCGATCAACCAAGAAAGTTCCCTAGCCTTGAAATTCGAACGCACCCGTTTTAACTATGTATGTACATAGGCATGCAGTAATTTTCCCTATACGAGTACATTTAGCGTAACTAAGTAGTCAACATTCTTTTTTTATTGCTGTTACATAGTCGCGCAGTGGCTCAGTATGTGCTCTGGGCTACTAAGCTACTAAGGGTCCCAGAAAACACCAAAAAGTTTTTTTTAAGGTGTTTGACCTCCTGCGAATGTCTGACAACCCTCCAAAACTAAAATTGTCATTACGGAGTTTCTCAATCAGGTTCGGAAACGGAAATAAAAACCGAAGGTACACGCGGAAAATATAACACGTAAAATCACGAACGAGTACAAGTATGACTTCTGACATGGCCAAGGCGTTCCGTCAACACCTCGATGTTCGTAAAATCGACTCCTCGCAAGGCAGTCGTTTTTCTTTTGCATTAACGTATTTACAAAAAAAAAAGCTAAAACTATTTACGGATAGCAATATTAGCTATTTCTCCTCAATAAATAAAAGCTAAAATAGCAATGGACGATATTTTCTAAATTTTTTATTGCTAGCGTAGTCACTTTGTTAGTGACCACATTGATACTTTTACTATGAAAATATAGATCTGTGGTATAAATTCTTGCTGTCCTTACCAGATGGATGTAATATAATGCATCCGCCTATTTTTATATCACAAACTTTGAGGTCTATGGGGTAATGTCCATGTATTAAAATTCAAATCTACGGTACTATGGACGGTTTGATTAAGACCGCAAAATCAGCTTATCGCTAAAAAAAATTCTAATAACGGCATTTTACTTATTGGCGGAATTGTACAAATTGTCTATTTCTGAGATATGGCTAAGATGAATGTATTCAAAATCGATACCCGTAATTAGTAATTTATCCACTTATCAGAGCACACATGGAACAAATATGTACATGCGACCCAACCGTGCCATTTATTTTTAAAGTAAAACGATGGAAAAATCTGTTCCTTATAATACTAAAGATATAAAGGCGATAATGAATGATAATATTATTCATTTCATTTTGCAAAAAGATGTAAAGTACAAACAAATTTGTAAGTACTTCAACCTAAGAAACATATACGAGGGCAAGGTGAAAAGTTCTCGGCTTGACGCAGAGATGGCATTCCAATCAGCCAAAATTTATGTTTCCTGCTGGGATGCAGTTTTCATTAGTTCGTATGACAAGTTTTAACTTGTTCTCTCAAGTAGTTTCTTTACACGAACTTTTCCAGTAGACGTCTTGCGTGTTTTTCGTTAAAATGGATAAACTTGAATATCGTGCGGTGATAAAATTCTTCGTTTTGGATGGGTTAACCCCTAAGGAAATTCATCCAAAGTTGACAAAAGATTACAGGGATTCTGCTCCTTCCATGTCAACCGTTAAAAAGTGGGCAGCTGAATTTAAACGTGGTCGCACATCCCTTCGAAGATGACCCACGTGAAGGGTCACAACCACATCCGAAACCATCGAAAAAGTGTATGATATCGTGTTGGACGATAGGCGAGTGAAGATGAGTGAGATAGCTGAGGCTGTGTGTATATCGGAATAGAGGGTGCGAAACATCTTGCACAAAAACTTAGGGAAGCGAAAGCTCTGCGCAAGATGGGTGCCGCATTTGCTGAATTCCGATCAAAAGCAAATGCGCAAACGATTTTCGCGGTAGTCTTTGGACCGATTCAATAGGGATCCGAAGGATTTTGTGCGACGATTTGTCACCATGGATGAGACATGGGTCCACCACTACACGCCAGAAACAAAACAGCAGTCGACGCAGTTGGTGGAAGCCTGTGGTTCAGCGCCAAGGAAAGCGAAGTCGATCGCATCTGCTGGAAAGGTCATGGCCAGTGTGTTTTGGGATGCGAAAGGGATCCTGTTCTTGCAGAACAATTACAGGCGAATATTACTCCAACCTTCTTGACCAGCTGGATGCCAAAATTTGCAAGAGGCCTGGCTTGAAAAAGAAAAAAATCATCTTTCACCAGGGCAATGCACCTGTACGAGTACACAAGTGTGCGTTGGCGATGGGAAAACTGCGGGATTTGGGGTACGATTTGCTCGGCCACCCCCCTATTCACCTGATTTGGCACCCTCAGACTTCCATCTGTTCCCAAACTTGAAGAAATTTGTTTCTGGGAAGCGCTTCGCATCCAATGCAGAAGTTGAGAGGGCCGTGAATGAATATTTTCACAGCCTTCCAGACTCTCACTTCCGAGAAGGAATACTGATGTTGAAACGCTGGACCAAGTGTGTTGAAGTCAAGGGAGATTATGTAGAAAAATAAAATCATTTTTTAACTGAAAATCGCTGTCTTTCATTGTCAGGCCGAGAACTTTTCTCCTTGCCCTCTTACTTACTTACGTACATACCTTTAAAGGTCATGTTCATCAAATCGTATTCCTTTCACATGCGAATAAAGTCCTCGCTTTTTAGTCTAAGTTTATTTCGGCTTTGCTCTTGCTGATTGTTCAATAATCCAAAAGTTACAAACTACTACAAACCATATTTCAATAAAATACTCATCTCAAATACTCAATACTCTCGATGAATCGAATAAAAACACAATTCATTTAAAAACAATTCTCATTGTTTGGTGTTTCATTTGTTTTTTTCTTTCTTTTTAATATGTGTAAACAACGCATCATGTTGGCTTATATTAAAAGAAAAAAAAGCTTATAATATCTCATTTCTTGTTTTTACTGCTCTTTTTATATAATGGCCAGAAAAAAATTTTCTCCAAAAAAACAAATAAATGAAAATAAAAATTTTCACCAGAGGATTTATTTTTTAGTTTTGTTTTAAAATTTTGGGAATTAGAAAAAGAATTTATTGTAATTTTTTTCTTAGTTTTCGTTTATTTCCATCTACATTTTTTATTATTATTATTATTTCTTTCATTCTCTTCCTCTCGTTTCATCAATAAAAAATAAAATTATATCTTCTTTCCAAAAAATACGATTATTTAGATATTTAACATAAGGCAATCAATGATTTTTTATAAAAATAAAAAAAATAATAAATTGTTTTATAACAAATAAAATTACAAGAAAAAAAAGGAAAAACTCGACATCGAACCATTGTTTTAAACAAATGAAATTAAAGTAATTTTTGTTTTCAATTTTATTTTTATTTATAGTATTAATAGTTTGTAGTAGTGGTTGGTTAGTATCAGTAGAAAATAAAATCAAACGAAAAAATGTAAATTAATCTTAAGAGAACTTACTATTTATTAATTAAGAAAAATGGTAAAACATTGTAGTGAAACAAACAAAAAAAAAAAGTATGACGTTAGGAAATATTAATTGAAAAAAAAAAAAAAAAAAAAAAAAAAAATAGAATGACGATGAAAAAAACAACGATATTTATTTTTTGCCTATTCTGTTTTATTTTTCTCCATGTTCGTGTGTTTTGGATGTTTTTTTTTATTTGTTTTGTTTTCGTTCTTTCTTGTCCTGTCTTGTTATAGTTATCACTGAGCTTTTTTAACAAAAAAAAATTGTTTGTTGTTTAACAATATAATTTTTACAACAGTGTGGTATTTTTTATTTTTTTTTTTTTTTCCTAATATTCATCATCAATTCAGTTTTTGCTGTTGTTGTTGTTTTTATTTAATTAAGAGGTCCATCAGAGATAAAAAGCTGCGGCTTACTTTATTCTTTTTCATATTTTGTTTGTTTTTTCTCAATTTTTGTTGTATTGATCGGTATTTTTTTCTTTTATTTCTATTATTTATTTTTAGTTTGTTTTTCTTAAAATTGTTTGCTTATTAAAAAAAAAAAAAATTATGTAGTTAAAAATTAAATTGTGTCAAGGGTTAGAGATATAACGTGTTTCTTTTCTGATATAGCAAATTTGTTTTTTATTTTATTTTCTATTTTTATCTACCATATTTTTGTATTTTATTTTTGCAACAAAAAATATGTATGTACGAGTATAACTTTTAAAATAAAGAAAAAAATATATATTTTATTTAAGAAACTATACAAAGTGTAATCACATATAAAAACTCATGCATATCACTTCGTTATAAAATTTTCATTTGTTCGAATTAAAAAAAAATTCTTATTGCATTTTTATATATGATTACAATTTATATAACTTTTTTTATTTCTCTTACAAGATTTTTAATACAAGAAACATAACAAAATAATATATAATTTTTGTTTTCTCTTAATTATTCTGCTTTTTTTTCTTAATTTTTTAAATAACTTGTCTTATTGTAAATTTTATGTATTTGCGTGTGTATGTGGTTGTGTCTTCGTACAAATAGTCTAAATGAGAAAATTAAAAAAATCTATATTTAAATTATATGTAAGAATGTTCTTCTTTTAACAAATTATTATTTTTTTTTTTTAACAGACAAAATCAATATTCTAAAAAATTTAAATGTATATTCTAAAATGTATTCGTATATATATAATTTATTTTTTTATTTGATTTTGATTTGTTAATTGAAGTTTGCGTATGAAAAAAATAAAAATTTTCTTGGTGTTTTGTTTTCTATTGAATATATATTTTTTTTAAGCGACGTTACTCTCACCGGTATGCAAATATAAACTAAATTTAAATTGTGTTCGATTAGAAAGACTTTTATTTATATATATGTATCTATAAATGTATTTTTTTAAAATTTTGTATTGTAGTTTGAAAGTTTTTCTCTTTTAGTTAAGAACTTTTACTGTGATTGTTTTTTTTTTTTTTTTTTTTTTTTCTTGTCTAGTTTTGCTGTGTGGTTTTTCCATTTGTTTTTTGTTTGTTTTCCTTTTTTTCTCTTTTTTTTTATAGTACTACAAATATAATTGATATTTTTTTCTTTAATTATGTACTTAAAATTATGTCTAGATTTATTTTTTGTAATTGTTTAATGTGGATTAAAAATGTTTTACGTTCTTCTTCATTTAAAGTCCTTAATGTGTGTGTTTTTATATATATGTATGCATGTTTTAAAACAAAATCTTTATTTTTTATATATTTCTATTGTATACTTAAGGATTAATAAAAAATGAAAAAAAAAAGAATAATGGAAAAAATAAAAATAAAAGAAAAATTAAAATATTGTCCTTTTTCTCTACGCGTGTGTTTTCTTTTTTTTTTTTTGTTTCTTGGTTTTGTATAAATATTATATGAATTAGAATTATAAATATATGTACATATACATATATTTACCAAACCCCGCGTGTTTCTGTATTAATTTTTGTCAGCTTTAATTAAATTTCAAATTCTTTATTACTAATTTTCACAACATTCTCTTATTTTGTTTGAGTTTTATTTTTACTACAAAATTTCGTACAAAAATGTTTTAAATTTTCTTTTTTAAAAAGAAATCATCACAATTTCGAGTCCGAACTTTTCTTCTTTTTTTTTAAATCTAATTTAATAAGTTTTGTTTTAGTTACTTTCCTTTAATATTTTCCCCCCTGTTTTTATTTCAACGAAACACTATCACCATTTTCAATGCAAAACAATATGAATTACACGAACTAAGAAAGAAATTAAACAAATACACATATGTATATATAATATAAACAAGTAAAATAATTTGTCTAAAACAAAATAAACTTACAACAATTAAAATTTAAATTTTTATTTTTCCTTTAATTTTTTGCCAAATTAATATTAAGATAAAATAAAACAAAGATAGATAAAAAAAATAAAAATAATATTTATACAAAGTGACTGAGAATCTTTTTTTTTTTTTTTTTGTTTAGTTTTTTTTTTCTTATTCCGAATCACGTAAATCTTTACACAAAATTACATTAAACGTAGGGCAGTACACTAAAAAAGATACATTCTCTTTTATTTTATTTTTCTTACAAGTTTTCATAATTTTTATATAAACAATTTTTAATGTCACCAATTCACAAAAAAAATATAATAATTTTGTTTAAATACATAATTTGTTGTCAGTCGATTTATAAGGTTTTTTTATGATCTTTCTTATTGTTTATCCAATCGTTTGTATTGACATTCGCATTTTTGTTTTTGTTTAATTGAAATTAGAAAGAGACAGAGAGAAAAAGAACAAAATTGTTAAGTGTTACTATTATTAATTAAATATGAATTAATTGTTTTAATTTCCTTTTTTTAAATCTGTATATATAGTTATGAGTTATTTTTTATTTCCTTTCTTCTTAGAAAAAAAGCAAAAACAAAAATGGTGGTGGTGATGGTGTATGCATTTTGTTTCCCCTTTTGGTTTTAATTGTTGATTTAAAAGTACAGAAATTGGCTACAAACTATGGCTAGGACTGATTTTAAGAGTTGACTTTTCTTCTGTTTTTGTTTTGTTTCTTGTTTATTTTAACATGGATATATAATACGCCTATGATCACTATCTAAAAAAAAGTCTAAAGATTATTTAGATTCAAAAAATCTGTGATGTCTCTAATTCGTTGCTGCTAAGTCAGTTGTTTATTTAAAAATATATACATATATGTGTATATACTTCTCACTTTATTGTTATTTTGAAGAAAAAAACTGTTTTAAATTAATTTTTTCTTTAACTTTAACCAATTTTAACGAATAAACAAAACATGAACAATTTAATTTAATGATTGATTTTTTTTTTTAAACTGAAGAAAACTTAAAATTTTGTTTACACAAATATAACTTTTACTTTTTTTTATAATGTTACTCTGTCTTGTCAGATGTGGCAACATTATATAATAATGCACCAGCTTTCTGATAAACTTCCCCGATATATCTATATATATTTATATATATATATATATATAAATTTCCTTAATGATTTCAAAATTGTTTATCCTAACATTATAAAACGATTTTCTTTAAAAAAAAAAATTGTCAGTCGTTTTTTTATTTCATCTTAGCTTTATCAATTTTTTTTCTTTAAATATATGTACAAGATCTCTTAAGCAATTATCTAGTTAGGTATAAAAAAGTGCGTATAGCTTTTCATTATTTTTTTTTGTAAACAAACTAAATAAACACGCAAAATCTTACCAAATAGAATTTTCTTTTTTTGTATGTTTTTTTTTTTTTTTTCTTTTTGTGATTTTTTTGAAAATATAATGAAACTAAAAAACGAAACAAATTTTTAAAGATCAACAATTATTTAAAATTTAAATTAGAATTTTCAATTAATTTATTCTTAGTGTTTTTTATTTAACATCTACTAGGTTGCGATTAAAATTTTGTTTTATAAATTATCGGGAAATTTATATCTTATAAGCTTTTAATTTTTTTAAACTTTTTTTTTTAGTAAAATTTTTGAGGACGTTTTTTTTAAAGAAAGTTGTTAAATATTTCTTTGTCGCTGTTTTATCATTAACGTGTGAGTGTAGCGTGTATTATTGTTGTTGTTGTTGATTTTAACTCCATGTTGGAAAAGTGTCAGTATACCATTGTTCGCCGTTTGTGCCCAAAGGTTGTTGGGGCAGCGGTAAGCTACTCCAACTTCCACCACCATTTCCTATTAAACCGCTTGCGTAACGTCGCTTTGAATCTCCAGGATTTTGGTGACCTCCATCAAATTTACGTTTACCGACTACTACTATATGTTTGCAAGAGGAAAATATGCCACAAAGAAAGAGTAATGAAAAGACAAAAATATTGGTTAGTTAAATACGTTTTCTTTATGTTTTAAATATTGTTTTTTTTTTTTTTTTTTTTTGTACTGTTATAAACTTCTTTTTTTTTTATAATTTCATAAATATAGGTACACTTTTATTAAAAAAAAAAAAATTGCCATAATATGTTTTCAATGGGGGAAGAGAAATGTCGAAACGGAAAAGGAGTATAATAATAAAAACGAAATTTATTACTTCCCACATATATTTTATTTAGCTACAATTTTGTTCAGCTTTATATTTAAACTCTGTAGTAGTACTTACAATGAGGACACAAATTTGAAAAATAAAAACGCAGAAAAAACACTATTCGTTCACAGATTCAGATAGGTATATTAACAGTGAGCACAACACTCAATAGAAAGGTCTGTACATAAGTATATTACGCACTCGGCTATAAAAATAATTCAGAAAAATACTATACGTACCTACGCAAGTAAAATCTTTAAATTTTATTGAGAACAACAAAGCGGAAAGTCACGTTAAATATATTTATTCAATTTATTCTACTCTACCCACATCCATCTGAACTCTCAAAGCAGCGGGAACATAAGTGTTGTCTGGCTAAGGGGGTTTATTGCCAGTGAGCGAGATAACAGTAAAACCATCACCATCACCTTAAATACTCGAACAAATCAGCTCGATGGATTCAACGAATTTTAAATAACGAATAAAAAATGCACGTGTTCGCAAACGGAAAGAGGAGCTCCTTTAATAAAACCATAACAGGTTATGGTTCTATAAGTACGACCCGGAAACCAAACAGCAGTCAATGGTAACGAGCCCCTAAGGTGCACATCAACCAGTTAAATCAAGACGACAAAAATCAACAATAAAAGTAATGATGTCGATTTACTTCACCAGGGCGAAAATAATCGCGTCATCCCGTTGAAAACTACTCGGACGGTAACTACTAAATGGTATGCAGAAACTTGCTTACCACAAGTGTTCAAGCATTTATTAGGAAAACCAGACAAAATATACCAAGGTAATGCACCTGCACACTGCTTATAAAACCAACAATTTTCTTGCGTACTCAGGTATCAATAAAAGTCACTCAGCACCTTATTCCCCGGACCTGCCGCCGTGTGTTTTCTTGCTGTTCAAAAGATGCAAGCGACTTAAGAAATGTATTGAAATAAATGAGAAATTAAAAAAATTATGAAAATTCAATTGGTTATTTATTACACTTCAGTGAAAAGACTTACAGTAACAGAAATGTTGATAGATACGAATATGAATATTTTATATCACTCGAAAGAACTCTTTTGTGATTGTAGTATATTTTTTTTATATATAAACAAAGAAGTGAAAAAGTACCATTGCATCAGTTACCTGACATCTTTGCACCAATCACCGGACACCTACATACATATGTATGTACCAGTTACCTTACCCTTGGAAATGAATTTGCTCTTTGTCCTTTTTGCTTATATGCTTAAATGTGCTTATAGCTTAAAATGTTATTGCTTATTAACAAATTTTAATTATATTTGTTTAGCTGACAATAAATTTGAATTATTTGAAACTGTTGGAACTATGAAAAACCCAAAAAAAAATCGCTTTTGCTAAAACTTTTCTAAAAAGCTTGCTACGAAGGATTGATGGGGCTTGACTTAGGAAAATTAACCAATTTTATTACTTCCGGCCGGTAAAGTTTGTCTTGAAATGAAAGGATTACGAGATATCCCAGTCAATTTGGGACAGGTTTCAATTCTTCATGTTTTGTCCCAGACGCAATGGTTTTATTTTAAACCAAAGATGAAGCCTCGGCTTCAAAGACCCTCTAAAGGTCATAGTATATTCGTTCGACTTGTCAGATTTGATTCGTAGCTAGACTACATTAATTTGTAGCAGTTCGCCGTATCATTTTCTTCGTCGTGCGCTCCTCATAAGCAAAACAAAATATCCTAAGAAAAATGTTTCATTGAAATCAATCAGTGCATATAAATAGATTTGGCAGTTTCGCTATTAAACATAATGCAACTGTAGTTATTGAAAATCAAATTTTGTTTGTAGAATTATCTTTGTCTCCTTTTTTAATTCAACGTCTGCGTGCCTGTTGTTGAATGCAATGCATGTACTGATAATTAACGAACATAATAAATATTATATGATACATGACATCGCCTTGAATAACACTACAGTAACCGAGATGAATTGGACGCATTTTGAGCAAATGAATTCTATTCCGAATGCAGTAACTGACTTGTAAAACTTTAGAGCTCTGGGTGAACATATCAATAGTTATTAGGCTATGAGTATCTACCGTCTTTAAAAATTATATTTTTCTAAAAAAATAGATCAAGAAAGATATGACCTATTGCCGATCTGCCGAAACTCATTCTTGCGCATAGCGATTCAGAAACCCTGAAGATTGGTATAGAATCATTTAGCAGGGTTAAGCTTGTTTGGGATCGCCTATTTTAAGTTTGCTGAATATTTTTCTTGGATCGTTTTCAATATAAGGACTGATTTTTATTCCCTGAAAATGTTCGACCTCTAGAATTTGATCAAACATGAAATTACTTTATAGAAAAACTCAAAAAAGTGGGTCTCTCAATTCCGTTTATATATTCGTCTGTATGTACGTGCACTCGACTGCAGCCTAAATAGCCTAAACAAAGTCAGTAGGGTCACAATTGGAAGCAAAATCGGAATTTTCATTCCAATCCCAAAATTAATCTACATTTTGAAATAAGGGGTGACTCCTAGATGTAACTTGGGTTATGTTTGTTTATTTTCATTACTAGATAGGTGTCCGGTAACTGATACTGTCCGGTATCTGGTGCTTTTACCATATTAAGTCAACATTTTTTATTTTATTTTTTCAAGCAAGCGAAATGGGGCAGTGGAAAACCGATGAAAATGAACTCAAATCGTCTAATCGGCATTAGGACGGGTTTCACTGTAATCAAACAGTTCAATAAAGCTCCTCGACCTCAGTACCATCTTTTAAGTATATGTAATGTACATTTTTTTATAAAACATTAAATAATCTGCTCTAAAATGGAGTTTCGTACCAGTTTGTATTTCTGATTTTAATGCGTTTCGCTCCATTTTATAGGATGTTCTTTTAAAACAGTTCTAGATTATAAATTATTAAGTTTGGATTTTAAGAAACTGAACATCAAGGATTGTATGTCAAAGCAATGTATGCAAGAGTGAAGAAACATCTACGAGTATACTTTTTAATGTTTAAGCGTTTAGCTCATTTTCGTACAACAAAACTCGAGGGCGGCTGAATCGGTTTTGACATAATTTTCTTCCACGTTTCGATTACTTCAATGAAAATGACTATAGGTATCAGTACGAGTACATTTCGCTTTTGCCTATCACCAGGAAGTTTACCTCTCAAGAAATGTACTTCATTAGCCGGAGAAAATCCAAATTTAATTCACAAATTTAATATGATGGCTAAACTGTGAGATGTCAAATTTTTCTCGCCGCCCCCAACGCAAAGCCCTCTGGAGATTTTAAAAACTATTTCCCAGATGGGCTGATTTATTCCCCTTATTACATTTTTAATGTTTCGTACCATTTTTTGTTTATTTATAATTTATATTATAATACACCTTTTCCGCTTCATAATTTTTCCATTCTTATTTTTCATAACAGATCGAGAACATGGAATATAAGGATCTAAGGACATTTACCCAAATTTCAATGAACAAAACAAAAATATTAAACTCCAATTGAAATATACATATAACACAAATAAATAAAATCATAAACAAATATAATAAAAAATCAGAAAAAAAAAAAAAAAATACTAAAACATTAAATTTTTTTTAAATTTTTGTTTTATTCTCAAAAAACAGAAAGAAAATAACATAGTAACTTGAATTTATCTATGAAGAACAATAAACGTAGGTTTTCTTGAAATTTGAATTTGCGGTTACAGAATGTTCATTTGAGTTTTTCTCATTTCAATTTTTTTTTTATTTCGATTCTCTCTAACATTTCATTGAATTTTCGAGTCGTTTTTTTCAGAATTTATGCGATGGATGCTAAAATAATTAATCGAAAAAAGAATTAATTTGATAAGAAACCGGAAGGTATTTTTTTTTTTTTTAATTTAAACCGCTTTTCTTTTCAATAAATGTTCTGTACTGCTTACACATTTGGAACTTTCAAGTGAAAAGAATATAACAATAACTTCGCGCAACGCAAATAAAATTAGAAAAAAAATATTTGAAAATGAATCATGGAGAACAGTACAAACATATATGAAAAGATAATTAATGAAATAAAAATCAAGAAAACATAATAATCAAAGAAAAAAAAAAAAACTTAAAAAACGTATAACAAAATAAGAGAAAATATATATAAGTATATATGAAAGTAACGAATCGATTAGTATTCAATAAATTAAACAATAAATATATATGTAAGGATTTAAGTACAAATATGAATAATTATTTATATATTAAAAATGTATATATTAAAAGGACATAAATGTTAGCAAAGCGGGGAATGATTTAAAACACATTGAAAAATAAAAAAATATGAACCAAATTTTTCTTTTTATATATAACAAAACTATAAATATATAATTAAATTTCAAAATGTAATTAAAAAAAAATAGTAGCATGTGCAATCGCAATTTTTTTCTTTTTTTGTTATAATAAATGTGTGTGATAACAGTAAACTGTATTTTTCTTTTTTTAATTCAACATCAGATGCAAAATAATAATCTTTATATCTTTGAGCAGAGAAATTAAAAAAAAAATGGATGTAACGGAAAGCCAATAAAAATAGGCCAAATCATTTTGTCGGTTTTTAAATAATTTTTTTTTTTTGTTATTATTATTATTGCATATTATTAATTAATCGGATATGATTAGATGGAAACTGTAAAATATTTTTGTAAAAAAAATTATATATACACTCGTCAGTATATTTTTGTTTTTTATTGCATTTTTTTTTTTTGTTGGTGGTGGTTGTATGTTTTTTTTTTTTTTTTTTGTATTATAACATTGTAATTAACCAAATTAATGTCTATTCTGACGAGAAAATATTTCTATATCGAGAAAGAGAGAAAAAAAAAACTTAGCTTTTTTAAGATAAAAAGTGGGTCAACAATTAAAATTGCATTTACATAATAATGTTAAGTTAAATATAAGAGAACAAAAAAAAAACGGAGAAAAATTATAACATAAATGACGTGATTTAAAAAAAAATTAACACTATACACAGAGGCAATGACGTTTAAGTTATATTGTTTATCTCTCTTATACCCACAACTCCTTCAACACACTTAATAATACTAATCGATTCATTTAATTAAGTTATTCTCTTCTTCTTTTATAATGTTTTTTTTTTTTTTTTTTAGAGAGATATGTAAGTCACTGATACTGAGATCCCATACTGCTTTCAAGTACCAATTAAAATAAAATAAAATAAAATTGAAACATTGAGAAGCAATTTTTGTTTATTTATATTTAAGACATTTATTACCATTTAAGAAAAGTCACAAAGACAACAAATAAGTAAATATTTAGAAAAAAGTAGTTAACATATCTAGACAACAATTTTTAATGGAAAACAATTAAAAAAAAAAAGAAAAAAAAAAAAAACGATTTCGTATATGGAAGCATGCAGAGAAGTTTAAAGTACTTTTAAAAGCTGTTACAATATAAATTTATATAAAAAAAATCGTTTTCTGTATGAAAATAAATAAAAATTTTAAGTGAGAATAGTGTGAGAGAAAATTATGTTTAAAGGAAAATATTTTTTTTGAAATTTGTAGACAAAAAAAAAAGCAGTAAGAGAACCCACATTCAATCAAAAAGCACACGTTTTTTAAGTTTTTTCTTTTTGTATAAACTTTCTTTTATTCAATATGGAATATTTTATAAAGAAAAGCACTTTCCTTATATATAACGTACATATAACAAAGAAACAAAATTGTGTGAAACAGAATCTTGTCTACGTATATGTAATAAACAGGTACGTTTTTTTTTCTTTTTTTTAAAAATATGTGTTTACAAAGAATATATAAAGAAATATATTATTTAAAAAAAATTGACAATAAGAGAGAACAAAAAAAAAAACCTTTTTTTGTATGTAAAGTAGAAGAACCTTTCTCACCTGGTAAATTTTGTAGTGGCTTGACGCGCTGGGTGCCACGAGCGTTGGGACGAATTTGTCCCGCCCCATGGACCCCCCCGGTTGTTGCCTGAGCCCCCGCGGTGGCCGCCACCCGTTGAACTGCCGCCACCCCCACCACCGCCGCCGCCGCTTGAGGGCCCCCCGGACGATTGATGTTGCCACGGAGCCCAACGGCTCGGCCACGCGTGGCCGTGATTCCACGCCCACGACCAACCCCCTCCTATTCATTTTTGTTTTTTTTTTATTATTTATTTATAATTTTTTTTGTAGTTTATATTCGTTTATATATATATTGATCGCCAAGACGATTGCATTTTTGTGTTTCATAATTTTCGAAAAGGTTTTGGTTTGAGGTTTTGTTTTGGGATGTTTATAATATAATTGAGTGTTTTTGTTTTGTTTTATTTTTATAAAGTTTGACGAACATATATATAATTTTTTTTTTCAAGATGATTACCGAAAAATAAAAAAAAAAAGAGGAAAAAAGAAAAAAATCGAAATAAACGCGTTAGATTTTTTTTTGTGTAAAATATTATATGGAACGTAAAGAAAGCAAAATATAATAATAATAACAAAATCTATAAACTATTTTTTTTTCTTTAAATAAGAAGAATCTTACAGCTAGATACAATTTTGTTCGTTAAATGCATCACAAAAATGATTTTTAAAAATATATATATGTATATGCGGGCACATATCTTTCGCTGGAGTAAAGAAAAAACTGTATAAATGGAAAAGGGGTTTTAGAATTTCTGCTAAATAAGTTGAGAATAGTATTAACATTAATGATTTTCTTTGGTATTTAGAAGAACAAATTGAAACGCTTAATTGTGTGCTTTAAGGACATGTACATAGCTATTAAAACGGTGGAGTTTTGGCTAATTTATTCTATTTGGTTGTAATTGATACTTTAAAAGTATTTGTACAGAAAAGATGCAATCAAATTTACCTAAGACAAATGGTGATGATTTTCAATAATTAATTTTCTTAAAATATGTAGATATAAAATGTCTAATGAAAATGCAAATCCGAGAAGGCACATCTGTCACATTTTCTCTTATTAATTGAAGTTCCAACGACTATTTCTTAAACATGACGACATTCTTGCTGTGTTTTTCCAATTTGGGATTGACTTGTACTAAATGGCCAATACATTCTATCGATCATTGTACCCTGGTTTCTGTGGTCGTTCTTTAGAACATTGGACCAGCATGTTATCCTTGAGCATTATATTCAATTCATATACTCAATACTCATATATACAAGACAGTAGGAACACCTCTACATTATGTAGTTGGAAGAATTGCGATAAGTTTACGACTTTACTGGATGTAGAGGGAGCTTTCAACAGAGCAGCGCTATCAGGAATGCTTTGAAATGTTTGAAAATAAAACAAATTATAACTAATCGCTAATGTAATGTGCTTAGTACCAGGAAAATTAATTCTATGCTAGGATAGAGTCGAATAAGGAAATCAGTTGAGGTAGGTTAAAATTATTAACCTCACTATTGTGGGTTCAGGTACTAAACAAAATTCTTAGGAATCTGAATGGTTCTAAAACGATTCATGACAATTTTTTTGGCATGATTCTAACACGATTTATGGGGGGAGGCTAAAAAAAAATTGACTCTATAGATCCGGAGATAAAAGACTCTCAGAGGTTCTGGATGTACTCAAAGCTGATTACTAGGCCGCGCTAAGTTACAATACGTAATTTCCACATTTGCACGAAAAGTGAATTTGAAATGTCACTAATTTGAACTTAACTTATAGATAAGTAACAGTTGATCATAATACATTTAAGTGGTTCTTAAATAATTTGTTTTTAAGTTATGATGCAAAAGTGACGTTTAAATGAAGTGTTATGTGAAAAAAAATATTAATAACTCGAAGCTTATAATAGTAATACACTTGTCGGAAATTGGGCCCATGAATCAAGTTTTGGTAACTCTACGTTTGTTTGCAACAGGCAATCATTTTCTAAGTATTGCTGGTTTCGGATTAATGAATGGTTCTACCCTGTTAAACATATTTTTGAAAGTTTCAGCGGCAATAGCGAGCCTTTTTAAGCAAATAAGTAGTAATTCCATCCAAGTTCACAAAATTTGGATTCTTAGGTCATTTCTTTAAGACATTCTACAATAAAAATACAAAAACGTAAAAACCAAACAACCAAATTGCGATTTTGTTTTTAATTGACAACGGAATGAAGTTTTGTTGTGAAAAAATTTAACATTTCACAGCGGAATGAAGTTGGCTGCATTTCATTAAAGTGTATTTGCTAAGAAAAACAACTGGAAATAAGTTGCACTTAGAATATAAGTCCAACTTAGTTTTGATTCAGATTTACGAATTGGTCACTAAAGAGTAATAGCAAACGAAGTTTTGGATGAACGAGCAATGGAGGGAATGGAGGAAAAAAGCCTCGAAGTGCCGGTGCTTGTAAAACCACTAACCATTACAGTCAAACCTCTTTCACCCTGAAATCATTTATTCGAAAACATTGAAATAATTATTGACCTTACACATTCTCCGGATGAATTCTATTATGAGGAATATTTCACCCTAATATCCAGAAAACTTATCGGGAACAATACATGTGTATGCATTAGGGGATGTAAGACGTTTATTTTTTTTATTAAATTAAAAAAAAAATATATATATATTTTAACTTTTTATTTTTTCAAGTTAAAAGCGAATTAAATAATATCTTGGCTTGAAAAATAACTGTTTTTTTTTAACATTTATTTCTCTTATTCGGAATGTTCCATTTATCGGAATGCATTCGGACTTAGGTATTCCGGTCAAAAGAGGTTTTTACGGTCACCGAAATGGCGGATGAAAAATGGACCTAGACCCTTAATAATTTTACCATACTTTCCCCCTTGAACAAACAAAAAAAACATTCTAAAACTGTTAAGAATTGCTACGGGAATTCCATGTCAAAATTCTACGAATTACGAACACGAACTCAAATATAAAGGTATATTAGTTTCATAAGGAATTTAAATGATTTGAGAAATTTTAATCGATTCGTGATGGTTAGTGTTTTGTAATGGAGTTTGTTTTTATTCCCTTAACTACTCGTAGTTGGTCTTAACCGCTGAATTGGAAATTTTGAATCGAAAACTACTCAGTATCAGCATGCGTCGTTTATTTCAGACATAGTTTATTATTCTTGCTGTAGGTATCTATTTATTATTATTATTTAGTTTTTATCCTTTCATTTTGAGCTAGAAATTTCATATTTCTGAATTTTAGAATCCGAAGCACTACGGGTGTAAAAATTCCTGCAATTTGTTTACAAACACGCCCATTTCACACTAAAAGGGTTTTCTTTTCAATACTTCCACTAGAAATGGAAAAAAAATTCCGTAAAAAATATAACTACATATATGTTTAAGCTCAACAGGTTTGGGGTCAGGAATAGCCCAGAGATAAGGTATGCCTGTCTTACGAAGCAACTAAAATCCATGCAGAGGATTAACATTAATGTTGCCATGAGCGATGCTCACCACACATGTGGTAGACAGGGACTCACTTCTTGTCGCCTAGTGATATACCACCACATCTTGCTATAGAATCCGTGAAGTAGTTGTGATTATGTTTCTGAACTTAGTAGATATACCGAAACTACAGGCATCTCGGGGCTTTGCGCAGAGCTATAGGTTTGGCTTTCCTGATATCCCAATAGATATTGACTTCTTCTACAACTTGCCTATAATATTGTTCAGGCCTGCGCCCATTATTAAGGGGATCGCATATAACACAGGCACGTTTCACTGATAAACATATGTACATATACATGGGATATGTGTGAAAATAGTAAAAATGGCGTATCGGATGCCAGATAGGTGCGAAACGAAATTCACTTTTGGTTATCTGCATTTGATTCACGTCACTATTCTACCATTTTGTTTGTGCTGATATTTGGCTAGATAGGTTCTTGCAGGTGACCTTCTAATATGACCTGGAGATTATCATCCTTAGAGCCATCATCGCCAATATGTATATTAATGGGTCAATAACATTTCTCAGGTTAAACTTTGCCTTTGCCTAAGCGGCTACAAGTTGTTCCTACTTGTTAGTACTTTCAAAACCGCTAATGCGATTGGCATCAAAATCAACTGATCTATAGTTCTTATTGCATAAATTATCGTCAAAATCTGTGCTTTTTTAATTAAGTTATCGTGAACGAAAAAAATGCACTTTTTTTTAATTGTTGGTATATGAAAGCTTAGTTAAAACTTTTTAGATGTATCACGGTTGTTTGAAATTATATGTTTTGTTTTCAGAACTGAATATTGAGTTGAATAATACATATATATTTCGTGCATTATTACTCTCAGTAAGGATGAAAATGTTTAACCCAAGCATAACTGATTTGATTTTTAAATTGGATTCAAAACGCCCGGGAAGAAGTTACTGAAAGAAGCCAAGACATGTCCAAAATCATAGCGCTAATGAAGTATATTTGGCTTAATTTCTATAAGGACGTGATGTCGTCGAGTAGTCCCCCACACATATTCAGACATTTGTCTTTTAGCATACAGCTCTGAAAAATGACAGTTTTTGTACGTACGTATATACAGTCAGTCACATAGATATTCGCACAGTCATGTATTAACAATATAACGATAATTTCTAGTTAAAATTTAAAATTCAAATTATTAACTAGTTTACACATGATTTGTTTTCATAGCAAGTCCTTTGCTAAGAAAGATCCGTTTACCAGTAATTTTCTATTAAACAATACAAGACCTAGAAATCATATCACATGAGTATTCGCACAAACAACTTCCAGTCGGTCCTGTGTTTAAATAAACAGTTGTACAGTGCTACAAATCTAACGGTACATATAAAATAATACAGAGGGTTATCGGTGCATGTGTCAAGAAGAAAAACAAATCAGTTTGCATTCATTGTTTGACGCGTTTAAGAGCAATGAACCGAAAAACGAAAAATACAGATGTGGAGATCCCCAAGCTTGCTGTTAAACATTATAATGAGGGTAAAACATTTCGGAAAATCGGTAGGATGTTAAACAGAAGTTTTTCAACAATCTATAGCATAGTAAAAAGGTATAAAACAGAAAAGCGATTTGAAGATAAGAAAAAAGCAGGATCAGCGTTTTTACTAAGCCAAAGTGAACAACGATTTGTAGTGCAACAAGTGCGTAAAATTCCGAAACTAAGCGCACCAAAGTTAGTTACAATGCTTGAAAATCTCTGCGGAAAGAAAGCCAACGCAGAAACAGTACGAAGTACCTAAGACGAAACGGCTATAACGGACGATCAGCACGGAGAAAACCCTCCTTAGCGAAGTAAACCGAAAGAAACGACTTAAAATCGCAAAAACGCATTCCGAAAAGGACTTGATTATTGGAAAGATGTTATTTTCGTAGACGAGAGCAAGTTCAATATTTTTGGACCGGACGGACGAGTAAAAGTCTGGAGAAAGAAAAACGAGGAACTCAATAAAGAAAATCTCAGACCTAGCATAAGACATGGTGGAGGTTCTGTAATGGTGTGGGGCTGCATGTTAGCCAACAGAATAGGAAATATGGTGATTATAAACCAAATCATGGATAAGACAGTGTATTTCAATATTTTAAAAGAAAATTTAAAACAAAGTGCTGTTAAGATGGGTTTGGGTAGAGAGTTTAAATTCTATCAAGATAATGACCACAAGCACAAATCCTGGTTAGTCATGGAATGGTTGCTCTACAATTGCAGTCTCTGGATGATAATCCAATACAGAATTTGTGGGCTCTGCTGGAATCTGCCATTATAAAAAAATATGAGATTTCTAATAAGAATCAGCTAAAGGCCATACTCTTACAAGAATGGAGTCAAATATCGTGTTAGTTAACGAAAAACCTGGTTTCTTCAATTCCAAACAGGCTGAGAAGTTATTAAAAAAAAGCGGATATCCAACAAAATATTAAACGTTTACCTTACTTCATGAATTTATGTTAAATTGAATTTGATTAAGTTTTGTTTGAATACCTGTGTGATGTCATTTTAAGTAACACATTCTTTTTGGACTGCGCTTTTTAGTATTTTTATTTTTTATGAACTTTCTTTTGTGTTTTGTTACGAGTAAGAGATAGACGAACATTATTTTTGCTAATTAAAGAAATTCGTTTTCTCATAAAATAATAAAATTTTGTTTTATTTGATCCAAATAACCATGTGGCTGACTGTACGTACTTGCTGATATATTTTTGCAATTCGTTAGCAGTTTCGACAGCACCAACAAGGGGAGAAGTTTTCGTAAAGTGCATTAAAAAAAACTTTTTTTTTTTTAAAAATGTCAAACATTTTAATTACTTGTTTTTAAAAAAAATGTTAAAGAAAATTTAGCCATGTACTAGAAATAATCAATTCTCCGCTAATAAGTAAAG
The DNA here is from genome assembly GCA_963082735.1 of Pocota personata. Classification (NCBI taxonomy): domain Eukaryota; kingdom Metazoa; phylum Arthropoda; class Insecta; order Diptera; family Syrphidae; genus Pocota; species Pocota personata. Next base: position 212,623,920 of record OY720429.1, read on the forward strand.
TACCAGATCTCATTATTAACTCAAACTTTCATCGAAATTTAAAGGAACAAGTAAACAAATTGAGGATTGATTATACAACAACTACGTGCTGTATCAGGTATGTATTTCTCCGCAAAAGACATGTGCCTATTTGATTTAGAAAAAAAAAAATATTTTGAAACTTAATGACTATGTCTCCATTTATATGGTTTTCACCATACTCGTTATTATTAATAATAGGAAATACAAATTTTAAAAATAATTTTTGAAAAATTCATTAAAAAAAAAATAATAATTTGCGATTGACATTTTTTTTTTGTTATGCAATTTAGAATATATAAATTAAAAAAAAAAATCCAAATAATGTTAAGTGTGTTGCGTAAAATTATTAGTAATTATTTTTTTTTTTTTTTAATTGTGAAATAATGAAATAGAATTTACTGATTTTTTTTTTTTTTTTTATAATAGAGTAGGTTAATTTTTTCGTATTCAATGTTAGTACAGTAAAGCACGTTGTTAGTGAAAATTATAACTTTTTTTACAATTTGTTAATACTACAATAATCTAAGAAACGAGTTCGTCTCCATTACGAGGTGTTTCTCATTGGATAGTAAATATGTATGCTGTTTGGATTAAAGCCGTATAAATAAAAAAAAACTTAAATAGTATTTAAAAACAAAAACAATTTAAACAAAACATGAAATGAAGCAACTGAACAAAAAGCATAAACAAAACAAAACATTTGCGTTTAAATATACAAAAAATAAAAGCATAATTAAGAAGCATAAAGCAAAAAAGCATTTTTATAATGTAAAAAATATGTGTTATAAATAATTTAAAAAAAAGTTAAATAAAACCAACAGTTGGGTGGTGTGTAAAAATCAAAGAACGTTTTTTTTTTCTTTTTTAATATTTAAATAATACTCTCCCCTAACGTAAATATAGATTGAGATGATATAATTTTTTTTTGTATCCTTTACACCGCCTGTCATATCGAAGTTGACTTAAGTATTTTACTTTTTTTTTGGCCACCGGGGGGCTAACATACTAGTGCTACGTGTTTCAAGTGAGAAATTTTGTTATTGATGTTGTTCTTGTTGTTGCAATCCTGCTGTGTGCGTATTTTTTGTACGAATATAAGACAGTAAAAATAAATCAACACATGTAGAGTACGCAGTAACGAAAGAAAATAAAAATAAAAAATAAACAAATTATAAGTTTATATAAAAAAAAAATAAACAAATTTTTAACAGAGAAAACACAACGAAACAGATTTTTGTTTGTTTTGTTTTTAAGAAAAAAAAATTAACGAAATAAAGTAAATTAACTCAATAAAGGGTTCACTACTACAAAATGATGGTTATTTTGTTGAAAGAATGAAGAAGTTTTACAAGAGAAGAAGAGGGAACCCACCACATTATTTCTGGCCGTTCTATGCGGTTCACCAGCGGGCGGTCCTCCACTTGGAATTGGTGAGACCCCGCTTGGTGGATAGTCAAAGAAGTATTCTCCATCGTAAGTTCGGTAATATTCGTCGTAATATGATTCATTGTATCCGCCACGATAATCCGAATAACCATAAAAGTCGTAATCATAATCTATAAATTTTTAAATTAAATAAATTTTGTTTTTTTCTTTTTTGTTGTATGTACTTGTTTTTCGTACTTTTTAGATTATTTTCTAAAGAAATATTTTTTTTTTTTTCAAACTATATTCAAATGGTTTTACTTTTTTTTTTTTTTTTTACTGAAGTGACTTTACAATTTAGATAAAATATGACATATTTTATATGTATACTTATAAAGAGAAACACAAAGAAATAAATTTTTTAAAAAAATAAAAGAAAAAAAACTTCTACCGAAATTGAGGAAAACGGGAAACCAAATACATTCTTTCTTTCGTTTTACAAAAATACAGATCAGGTGATTAGTTTGTTTTCCATTTTAAATAAGTTTGAGAACGTAAAAAAAATTAAACGAAAATATTTTTAACGGTGTATAGATGTGTAGATATGTACTCTGTAAATATGTTTATTTTGTGTTTTATCGCCAATTAGGGGCTTATATATATATATATATTTTTTTTTTTGATTAATGGCTGCTGGTATTTTTTTTTTAGTACTCGATAAATTAATTTTATTATATTTTAGTTCTGGTAATGATATGGCCTATTTTTACTAATTGTTTCCATAGCTAAGGATTTTTAAAGTTTTAATAATAAATATTTATTTTTGTGTTTTTCTGTTAACAAAAACTTTTGAATTCTGAACAAATTCAATTAATTAGATCATTACCAATGGTCATTTTCACTAAACAAATGAGATGTAGAACTATGTCATTCCCCATACATTTCTTCATATGTTAAATTATCTCATTACCAGCAAATCAGATCGCAAATGAGTACAAAATAAAGTTCAACAAGACAAATACACTTTTTATTGAATTCAATGCAAAATTGTTTCATGCTTAAGTTTGCAGTGACATTTCTGACGTCTCTGAGGTAATTGTTTGATTATTACCTCATGTATACACGTAAACCCTGAAAATGTCAGCTTTATGAATTGGTGCTTTAAATGCACTTACAAATAGAGAAGCGGAGTAACAACTGGTCGTCCCAAGTTACACTCCTAGCATGTTCTCGAGCTTGAACCCGGAGCGCCATCTTGTTATGTCATCTGTCAAATTAAATGAGCTGAATGTAGTCACAAATATCTCAAAGTGAGCCATTTGATGCCATTTCATTTGGCTTTAGTAAAGAAGGGAGTGGATGTTGGCTACTAGAACTACTGAAGCACTAATGAGGCATATACCAAAACGAAGTTGTCCACAAGGAGGAGTTGCTGTAATCTTTTATATGAAGCTTTGTAGTAAATGGACTGGTTAATAAGCTAATAAGGCACTGTATGTGCTGACTAGGCTATGCTAGTGACATTGCGCTAATAGAAAAAAACAAATTGGAGGAGACACTGTGGAGAGGAAGACTCAAAATCTCTTTGTCTCTGTGAGGTAAAACAAAAATCCAAGCAAGGCTATTGTGAAACTTTTTCCATGAAACGACTTCGACGGCACTTGAGTGCCGTTCCAAATTATAATTAATCATGAAACCTTGTGACATCGTGCTCGGTGTAAATTGGCAAATTAGGGTGACTTTATTCAAATTTGAAATCTATCCAACAAATTTCCCATTTAGCCACCTATTTCACTGATTCTAGACAGCATATAGAGACATGAAGTCCGACTCCTGCTCAGGATCTACGAGTGGAAGTGATGCGTTGAACCTAACCTCCTTGTCAGAGGATTACATCGAGCACCTATGAAAAAATCATTGGAAAAGTGCAGAGCAATTACCTGAACATGCAAGTTATTCTTTTTTAATGAGTTAATGTCAATGTAAATAATGAAACATTTTTGGAAAATTCCACAAAGAAATAATTTGATCCAAGGGCAAGGAAATGAGCTATCCCTGAATGTTTTCTTCTCTGATCAATTCTCCTACATCACAATTCACTGTCTTGTGTATCCCTTGATATACGGGTTGTAGCTGATTAAAAGCAGTTATTCATTTGGTAGAGCGTTGGTGGCTATAACCATCTATCACAGGATCGTTCCCTGCTCTTGCATCAAATGATTTATTCTTTGTGCAATTTTCAGGTCACTACCTATGTATATTATGTATGTCAGCAAATAATTCTGTCGAAGTTGTCAACTGGAGAGTATCTGACAAGACGTCCTCTTCGAACCACCATTCTGAATGCTATTCAGATTGCAACTGAACGAATAAAATGATTTTCCGAAACCAGCGGAGCACTGGTCGAGATTTTGCGGGGAACTCAGAAGCTCTGTTGGATTATGACCTGTAGGAGTCTTCACCTTCACAGCATCAGTTGACGATACAAGTTTGCAGAATTTATTCGAATCTCTAGGGTCCTAAGAAAAAACCTGGCTGAAGCGTCTTCGATTAGGAGAATCGTCGCCAGCAAAACGATTTGCACGTGAAGATGTTAGATATTTTGATATTCCACTTGAAATCGATGGCATTCAATCGGTCAGTGATGGTGTAAAAGATTCAGAAGAAGTTCTTGTTCCGTGCTTCTAGTTGGTACATGCTGTCTTAAGGTGGACTACGTTTTCAAACATTTGAAGGAGGTGCGTGTCAATTTCGTTCTTGGTAGAAATAATCACACTACCTTCACGGGCTATGCACTGATTAGTCTGTCGACCTTTTTGTTGAAGACTCTGAAACTTTTATTAAACATGCTTGTCATAGCTGTATGCATGTATGAAAGAGAGATTATGCAATTTTACTCTTCACAGTAAAACCCCATTCGCCCTAAAAGCCTTATTTCTCGATATTTATATGGCTTTCAGCAACGTTAGCGTTAATGCTATCCTTAGCAGTATGCGCAGAGTCCAGCTCAACATCGGCCTTTAAGACTAAATTCAACATGTGGTTATGGCGCGTGCAATCGACTCGACCTTAGAATACGTAAACAGCAGAAGAAAAATCCGTAAAGGAACATCCCATCGCGACATTCTCTTACAGATCATAACTAGGACTCCTTGTTATTGATGACATTATAAAGACGCTAACATGGGATGGCTGTAACGTGACGTATTACGCTGATAAAGTTTATATTCTAGTATTAGCCCAGTATGCGAAGAAAAAAGTGTGCATTTTCTATCGGCCATATTAAGTGTCATTTTTAATCTCTAATTAATGGTGCGGCATTGGCACTTCGTTTCTGTTAACAAATAACTAATATTTATTCAAGAATTTTGACGAAAAGCAATCATTGCCGGCGTAAGAACAACGATGAATTTCATCGCTAAAGCACTAGCGATGAAATTCACCGTTGTTCTTACGCCGGCAATGATTGCTTTTCGTCGTAAAGCCAATGAATTTGACATTTCACTTTTTCCAAAATGGCTGCATTTGGACTAAAGTGATTAAGTGAAGCACGAAGATAAGCGAGTTAGAATACTGACATACTGACTGAAAATTTAAATTGCCGACAACGAAATGCCCACGCAATTTTTATTTGACATTTCAATTACCATTGCCATTGTCACAAATATTGCATATGGAGACGCTGGGAAAATTACAGCTATCGGCAGTTACTTTCAACTTTCGATACTAGCGATAAAAAAAAACCTTTCGATACTACAAATTGATTATAAGTAGATGATTAGCAAAAGCAAAGTGCGACCCAGTCATAATTTTATTTTGTTCAAACTTTTAAAGTCTTTCCTAAAAGAAAAGCACATTTTATTTTTCTAGTTACATACTCTAATATTATTATTAGATACATAATAAATCTTGAGCTATGAAATCGTAACGAGTAACTTTATATATTTTTTAACATGCCGGGAATCATAATTTTCGTTTTGGTTTTTTTTTGTGAAATTTATCAGTAAGGAGTAGTAAGCATTTTGTCACAATTTCTATTTCTATCATATACTTACCATTAAAAGTATATACATGTATATGTATATTTTTTTCAAATACTCTTTTTACCAAAGTGTATAACATTATATATAAACTGCAGGATGCAAGATTATATCTTTTCTTTTTAAAAAAATGTTCGTTTGTTATATACCATAATACTTAGCATACGACAAAAAAAAAGTCAATAACAATTCTAACATCAAAATTTACTACAATTATATTCAAAAAAACAGATTTCATTCATGCAAAAAATAGAGAGAAAAATGCCATTTTGTGATTAACACAAAAAAATAAAAAAATAAATAAAAATACAGAAAGAGAGAGCTCACATTTATCATAAAACACACTCCCACAAACCTTCCAATGAAACCGAAACTAGAGACAATTAGATAGTATTAATGATATTTTCTCTATGCTGACTTAAGGTGAATTTAAGCGTTACTAATAAATAAGAATCAAATAAAGAATAATTAAATTAATTAATAAACACAAAAATGTATACATTATGACTAAAATGATTAATGATCAAAGGGCGGCGGGTTTCGGGTGGGGAAAAAACTATACAAATATTATTACAGATAAAAACAAAAAAAAAATAAAATAAAATAATATTGGACTTATGCGTGCGATAGGAATGGCAAGAACGAGGAGGATAGTCTGTAAATTCATCTGGATTATTTCTTTTTTTTTTTTGTTTTTTTCAATTATAATTCAAAAATGGAAACGTATTTTTTGTTTTTAAATATATGTACGTACATTAGAAAAAAAAAAAAAAAAATATATTAAAAAAAAAAAATTAGTTTAAAATTGAAACAATTTTAAGTAGAGAATGGAAAATATAAAATCATAAAAAGATACCTAGCGTTGTACTGCAATAGGATAGATACAGAGGAGGATGGTTATACATTTCATTGATTTGCATTTTAATCTCTAATTGTTATATATGAATATACATATTTATGTAAAGGCAGCAATGTAACGGGCAGGAAGGGGCGAAAAAATCAACCAAAATAAATTTTGACTTTGTGTCCACGTACTGTAACGTAATACGCAATTTAATCATAATAATTTCCTTGCACACATTTCTTGTAAATATTTACATATTTTGATTAAAAGGTTATAAAATAGAGGTAGTAGTCTGCCAAATGCAAATCGAGAACATTACGTATGTACTTAGAATTTATTCCGGGGAGACTTTAAAAAAAAAAAAAAAAAATTATAATAGAAAGAAAAATTCTAAAAACAATTTTACTATTGTTTTTTTGATAAAATAAATTAAATACGTCCTCCCGTAAGTGTGAAATTAGCTTGCTTTCTGCATACCTAGTTTAAATACAAACTTATTAGCAATCGCTTACCATAATCACGAGCCATTGGTGCTCGAATAGGAATCCTTGGACCGCCCGGTAGTCTCATTGGTGCCATTGGCATCATACTCGGATGTGTTGGTGACAGGTTGCTGTAATCAGAGGGGGCATAAGGCATTCTAAAACAATTTCATAGTACTGTTAAATTTTGTAGACAAAGTTTTTATTTATACTACCCAAACATTTCTTAATTTTATTTTTTTCATTCAGAAAATATTTGATTCCTTTAAGAAAGCAAATTCGATTGGGCTAAACAAAATTTTGATTAGAACATGATATTTTGAACGGGTACCAAGGCTCTGGAGTGGGTACTTATGGCCCTCGGTGTTTACATTACCAAATAAAATTTCGAAATATTCGCTCTAAAAAGCTATTTTCCTTTAATTCGGGATGAACAAAAAATTTTTTAGAATATCTGAAACAACTTTCGACAAATATTAGTAGAATCCAAAACCTATAATTTGAATTACATTTTTTCCTAGGACGCACCGTTTTCGAGATACTTAATTTTGTGTATAGATTTGCAGAACGAAGCATCATTTTAAAGAATTTCTTAACGGGTAAAGTCGAATATCTTAGAAGATTGACTTAACTACCTTAAATTTGTGAATATTTAGAAAAATTCACCATCCACCTTACTGTTTTATACCCATTGGAAAAATGTTCGTGAGCTCAGGCAATCCAAAAGAATAATCAAGTCGCATTCTTACAAGAAAATCGTTACACTAAATAAGAGACGGAAGTTGTTGCATTTCCCCCCAGGCCACTGTTACTTAAGATATCACCTTAACAAGCTAAACCTATCTTCAGAGATGGAATGCCGCCTCTGCCTGGATGAGAATAAAACATTTTAACACATTATTTGTGACTATCCAGCAATCTTTTGGTTAAGACGGTGTATCTTTTACAGAGAAACACTTACTTTAGCGGAGTTCAGAAACTCCTCGATCAAGGACGTGCTTTCTTTTATTAGGGAGATTGTACATATCCTTGCCTGAAAGCACAAGTGACATAAAACATTTCTTTTAATGTCGCAGTATCAGTCATTGGACAGGGTCAAGTTAACAAAAAAAAAAAAAAAAAAAAACGATGACACCTTACAGCTTCCTAGGTCATCTACAGGGTTCGGGATATTGACTGCCAAATTTAGAGTAAGGAGCATTACCATCCTCAGGTGTTACAGGCAACTAAATGTAGAATTGAACATCGCACACAAGGCTGTCGATTTGAAATCCACACGCGAGTACTTTTGTGGTTTGAAGGGAAACATTTTGATTTAGAGGAGAGTACGATGTACGAAACAATGATTTAATAAAAAAAAAATCCGGAATCTTATAGTGATATTAAAGAAAAACTTATTTGTGCAAATGTGCGTTTTTAAAAGCAATTCGCCTGCTGGACAATCAATATTGCTCTTGGTGCTGCAGTGAGCTGACTTACGTATTGCGCTACGTATTCTAGCTCCCGTTTGTCGTGGTGATTTGAGTTCAAACCCCACTAATAAAAACCAATCAACTGTGCGACAAAATTTCATTTCTTTTTGATATTGACTGAAACGATAAGAATAAGGCAGAGAACGATTCTCAACACCGGTGCATAGATGATATAAATTCATGGTAGTCAAGAATTGTTTCTATCTGGGCTCTGGTGGTAACTTAACGACATTACTACGAACAGGAAAGGGATAATCCGAACAGGAAAGGGAGAATGGTAAATTTGTTTTTTTAAAGATGCTGCTTGTGCTTTTCTTGATAATGGAAAAACAGAAACGAAAAAGCATATATTTCTATTTATTTACCTAAGACCAACAGTGTCCGAGGTATGCGATTGCGGAAAACTAGAACAAGGTGCTCCCCGATTTGGTTTTTTTTTCAAGATGGGAGACTTATTGCAGTTTTTTTTTTGTTTTTTCATAGATACCTAGATAAAACCGAAATAACTCTCTTGTACGAAATTTATTTCTTTTTCTATTTTGTCCCTATCATTTTTTACATAAGATCAAGGAATTCAGAGATAATTGTGAAACATTAGAGAAAAGTACTCCCTCATCCGCTTTTATGGTAGACTTAGCACAGGTCGGATGGATGCTTATGAGCCTGAACTATTAATGTCTCGACGTATACATAATATATGACTAAACTGACTTTCTGTTAATCTTAACTACGATTAATCATGGTGTAAGGTCGGACATAATATGTATTCCTTTTCTTCTTTAAATACAAAAATCGCCAATATAAATACATACCAAATTTCATGTTTGGGTAGTATTTTGAACAAAAATAAACAAAAAATTACCCGACTATTCCAGGGCGACCTTGCATCATTTGCATCATTCTGCGTTCTCTGGCTCGAAGAATTTCCTCCTTCTTCTTTTTGTCTGAAGGCGGTTTGGCGAGTGAAACCTGGAATTGTTGTGAATTTTTATAATTACATCATCATAAGTTAAGTATCCAACATACTTCTATATTTGACATCCCGACTTCTTTACCATTTAGACCTCGCATTGCAATGACAGCATTATCACGATCTTCAAAATGCACGAAAGCGTAGTCTTTTATTTTCTTTACCCGTTCCACTTTTCCATATTGCTCAAATTGTTCCTTAAAAAAAAAAAAGACAAAACTTTATATATGTAGTAGGTATTCTCATTTTTAGGAAATCAAAAGCCGTGTTTTTTTTGTAAGCGTGAACTATGGCGTCTTTTGTTGGTACCATTTCTTTTGATATTTTACTTTCTGTTAATTTGTTTTCCAAAAAAATAAATACATTGTAGATTCATTTATGACAAAGTCAGTCCCTGACTTTAATCACTTACCAGTTTGATCACTTGCCCAATATTTACTCGCACTTATTAAGGGCATGTACGCGTATGTATGTACATTATATACAGGCCATTAGTAGAATCTTACACAAGGGTATATGCGCTTACAAAAAAAAAACCACGGTTTGTCTCAACTTACTTTTAATTTTTCTTCACTAACGTCTTGTGTTAGGTTTCTCACATAAAGTACCTTAACCTTCGACATTGTCTGTTCGTCGGGCTCTTCCTGTGGATCGGCCCAATCAACAATTATATCACATCCCCAAACCTGTAATTCATGTTGTTAAGAAAACAAATTAAAAGCATATTTATACAGAAGATTTATGTAATACTATGGTACAAACCTTAATTCTACCAGTTCCTAGCCTTCGTTTAGCTAATGAAGCTGCTTTATGTGATTCATATTCGAGAAAACAGAATCCTCGATTCTTTTTCTTATCATCTGGCGAGCTATAGATTATAACTTCAACAAGGCCGGCTGAAGTTGTTTTTTTTTTTTTTTTTTTTTTTTTTTTAAATTTAAACAAAATTATTTAAAATAAGCGAAAATAAATGTTTAATAAAAAAATGAAGGAATAGTTATTTTCTATATAGAAATTTTTTGATAACCAACAAAAAAATCAAATACTCAAAGAAATACTTTTCCAAATTTTACAAAAAAAAAAGGTTTTTTTTTTTTTTTTTGTGGTAAGAAAAATTTGGAAAACATTTTCTTGTTATTTATATTTATTTTAACAATTTTAACCCCCAAAATTCCAATGCCAAAACGCTTTAAGTTGTCTAAAACCAAAAAAAAAAAAAAAAAAACATTTAAATAAATAAAATGTAACATTTTTTAAAAAAAAAAATTGTTGAGATTTCCACGAAACTGACTTTCTCTATATTTTTATTTTTTTTATTTTTACATTTAACACCAAATTATTTGAACGCAGTGTTATGTTAAAAGGTAAAGGAAAATAGATAGTACCAACTTTATATATATATATATATGTATATATATAAAATATCTGAATGGTTTTTTAATTGCACATAGAAAATTTAAAAATAATAAAGTATGTATATAGAGGTAGAGAGAGAGGTGGTAAAACAAGATAGTTTATACATATAGAGTACCATTAGATTTTCTTTTATTATTCTTTTTTTATTTTCTGTTTAGGGTAAATTCTCCAGTCATTACCATTTTTTTTGTTTTCCTCATTTGAATTTTGATATAAAAATGTTAAAAAACATTTTTTCTTCTATTCAGTGGATTTTAAACAAATTTCTTTATGTCAAGTGTCCATATTGTGATGCCGGTAGTTTTTTTTTATTTTTTTTATTTGTTTTTAATTTTTTTTTTCTGTTGTGAAGATTGAATTCCATTAGATTTTGGATAAATAGCGTATACTGTAGCTATACAATTGTATTTCAAAAAAAATTGAAATTTTTTAGTAGCTATCAAAAATGACTTAGGAAGGTTTTGGGTTTTTCACTTCATCTGAAATTTAGAATTTGCTCCTAATGATGTTGCGTAAATGTATTACCCAGAACATTTGTTTATAATTTTCTAAAATGAATTATTTTCCTTATATACCTAAGAAGTTAGTGATGCCCAATAAGTTATATTAAGGCTCAGCCAATGTATGCCTGTACATTTTGCATGGTCCTTTAAATTTAAACCATCAAAAGTTAAATCATGAATGTATGTACCTACATACATATATTAATCCTTGCAATGAAGCAAGGATTAGCACTGCTAAAGTGCTAGATGAGTTCTAACTTCAATGGCTTAATTTTCACTGTTTTCAAAAATGCACGGCATATTAACAATGCTGTCAATAAGACTTTTTATTAATCTAGCTTCCTCGTTAATTCGGGTAATAAGAGAAGGTTTTCATAATTTTTGAAAGGGCCAGGTCGGAACAAACACTTTTTGTTTCATGTTGCTTGTTTTTCTCAATAGAGGTGCACCTCATATGTACATACGAGGGTAAGGTGAAAAGTTATCGGCCTGACGCAGAGATGGCGTTCCAATCAGCTAAAATTTATGTTTCCTGCCTGGGTGCGCTTCTCATTAGTTCATATGACAAGTTTCAACTTGTTCTCTCAAGTAGTTTCTTTACACGAATTTTCCCAGCAGACGTGTTGCGTGTTTTTCGTTAAAATGGATAAACTTGAATATCGTGCGGTGATAAGATTCTTCGTTTTGAATGGGTTAACCCCTAAGGAAATTTATCCAAAGTTGACTAAAGTTTACGGGGACTCTGCTCCTTCCATGTCAACCGTTAAAAAGTGGGCAGCTGAATTTAAACGTGGTCGCACATCCCTCGAAGATAACCCACGTGAAGGACGTGTTGGACGACAGGCGAGTGAAGGTGAGTGAGATAGCTGAGGCTGTGTGTATATCGGAAGAGAGGGTGCGAAACACCTTGCACAAAAACTTGGGGAAACGAAAGCTCTGCGCAAGATGGGTGCCGCATTTGCTGAATGCCGATCAAAAGCAAATGCGCAAACGATTTTCACGGCAATCTTTGGACCGATTCAATAGGGATCCGACCGATTTTGTGCGGCGATTTGTCACCATGGATGACACATGGGTCCACCACTATACGCCAGAAACGAAACAGCAGTCGAAGCAGTGGGTGGAAATCGGTGGTTCAGCGCCAAAAAAGCGAAGTCGATCGCATCTGCCGGAAAGGTCATGGCCAGTGTGTTTTGGGATGCGAAAGGGATCCTGTTCTTGCAGAACAATTACAGGCGAATATTACTCCAACGTTCTTGACCAGCTGGATGCCAAAATTCGCAAGAGGCCTGGCTTGAAGAAGAAAAAAAATCATCTTTCACCAGGACAATGTACACAAGTGTGCGTTGGCGATGGCAAAACTGCGGGATTTGGGGTACGATTTGCTCGGCCATCCACCCTATTCACTTGATTTGGCACCCTCAGACATCCATCTGTTCCCAAACTTGAAGAAATTTGTTTCTGGGGAGCGCTTCACATCCAATGCAGAAGTTTAGAGGGCCGTAGATGAACAGCCTTCCAGACGCTCACTTCCGAGAAGGAATACTGATGTTGGAGAAACGCTGGACCATGTGTGTTGAAGTCAATGGAGATTATGTAGAAAAATAAAATAATTTTTTAACTGAAAATCGCAGTCTTTCATTGTCAGGCCGATAACTTTTCACCTTGCCCTCGTATATACGTAATCCTGGGACAGCGACCCGATATGCCTGTTGATTCTGCTCTGGAATAGCTAAAGATTAAAACTTTCTTGAAATGTCTCCTGGGTGTGGATAAAGCTTACCACAATTTTAAAACAAAAGAAATATTGATAGAGATGTTCGCGAGGATACTAAGTGGACCTGCTACCAGTCTTCGATGGGCCATTGGACTTTGGATGGTAGTTCAGGATCTTCTATTAAACGAAGTGCTCGTTTCTGCTGTCGAGCAGATGAAGAGAGTGTTTTAGAGCTTTAATCTGAACGTGGAAACAATACTTAATTCCCGATCTAATTTGTACTTTGTACAGGAGAAGGAGCGGTTGCGTTGTAAAGTATGTCTTTGCTGTAAACAGGTAGCTCAACTTCACACATCGTTTTTAAAAACCACTAAATACATTTTGTGATCGGCCCAAACAAATATTTTTGTATAATTATATTTCCTGAGTGTTTCCTGTTTATCACATATTAATTTGTGAAAAATTATTCAAAACATTGATAAGTTACAAGCTTGTGACAGACATATGAAAAGACAGGCACCGTGTTAAATCCATCTCGAGCGATACGTATCCAGGTATCTGCACATAAAGTCCGAGAGTATAGCTGAAAGCAGGGGCGGCAGAAAAGCGGGTGAATGCCGCTGGCAACATGGTCTGAGGGCACAGCAAACAAATTTACTATGAAGACCATAAGCAACGAAAGAAACTACATATACATACATACATATATTTTTTTCTAAATACCAAAATATTTTTATTTCCTTTGTTCAAGTACTCCAATTAAGCCTTAAGATTAAAAACTGAAGTTCTTTTTTTCTTCTGCTACATTTTTCCTATTTATTTAAGCAAATGTTCACGTTAAGAGGAACATGGTAAGCTAATATGAACCTTCCTATAGCATTTAAAATTAGTCGAAAATGTTGGATGCTTTTGGAAAATAGCGGCTAATTCTTACCCGTTTTTTTTTTTTTTTTTAATTTTTCTGGTACTGTTTTATTTTCGACTTTTCCAAAATTTTACTTTAGAACTGTCTGCTGGTTAATACAACTCATCGTTGGCTGGTCCAAATTTGTACTTTTTTCTCCATACGGTTGAACAGTTATGAGGCTATGACAAACACCATAAGACCGGTTACCCACAGGAGAACACAATTTCGAAGTTGAACTAAACATTTCGTCCGACGAGCATTATAATCCAGTTATTTTAGGTTTTCACTTCGGAAAAAATAAGGTCAGGCAGAATTTATGTATACACTTCAATTGAGTCGTTTTAAATAAAATGTTCAAGAACTTTAGTGTTACCATGTCTGCATAAGTTTTTATATCGGTTAAAAGGTGTTAGATATATAGTTACATAAGATTTCCAGAAATATCTCCTTATCTATTGATCCCATGGCAAAAGTGTCTATAAAGGAATTGAAGATAAGCAAAAAAGATACATCTTCAAAAAAAAAAAAAGTGCAAAATTTCCTCATCTTCAATTCCATCATAGATACTTTTGCCATGGGAGCAATAGATATGGATTTTAGACCCCCGCCCCCACTTCTTATCCACGTTCCATCCGATATGGCCAATTTTTAGACAAAATTACTTACATATGAGAAAAAAAAAAAAAAAAAAAAAAAAACAAAAGCAAAATCAACAAAATCTGTTCAGTGGTTTTTAAGCAAGGCGTTTGAACGGAATAAAAACTGTTTGATTTGACCCGACCTTTTCATAAGCGATTAACTTTAATTATTCTTCGGAGTAACGAAAAATTAACATTAAGAAAAAAAAAAAGTTAACCGCCAAATCGTCAAAGAAAATCTATACGGATACCATAGATCCCATCAGCTAGTGCGGACGATGTGAATTAATTAACGTTATACATTGTCTAATTTGTTGCCTCTCTCCATCTCGCTCCAGAGATCTACAATCCAAATTGTATACTTTTTATAATATAACACTTTTTTTAATTTTCAAAGTTATTAATAAACAAGAATAGTAATGCGGAAGCTTTTTTTTATTATAATATTTTTTTGCTTTCTTGCTTTCTATTTGGACGATTCGGCATCTTGACGTTATACTCCTTACATTATCTAGGCATGTTTATTCGTGTTTTATTTGCTTTGTAGATCCGATTAATACAATATTTCTCAATTTCGTGTCCGGCCCGAAGGTTACTCTTACCCTCTACTGTGCATACAGTTGCCTACAGACAGACTGAACGCAAAAAGCAAAGCGAAAATGTGAAACTAGTTCTAAACTAAAAGCAAAACAAACAGTGTCTGTAGTAAACCCGAATGGAAGCGTTGTCAATAGTTGTTGAAGGTTCTTTTTCAAATTTAAATGAACTAATAAATAAATTGTTTTACTGTTTATTTTACTGGATGATATTTTATACACTTTATTAATTTCACCAAACAACGTCCCCCTCGGTTCTTTATAATTTCGTTCATAAGAGTTCTTCTCCCATCCCTAGGCTTTTCCGAATAAAACGAAGTGAACTTTTTAAAAAGTTCACCCTGTATAAATGTATAATATAAAGAATTTTGACCGCGCATTCAATTACCCGGAACGCATATTATGTGGCCAGCGCTTTAGCTTCGCTTAGCATGTAATATGCCCGCTGTAATTTAAATATGTATATATTCACTTTATTAGCATTTAGTTTCTCTAACTTATATTTTCACTTATATAATCGCGATCACTCTCCCTGCAGCCTATGAAATGATGGTTGCTACTCGTAAGCAGGAGCATAAACTTTAAAGAAACAGAAGTCATAAGTACGTTGAATACTTATAATAGTAATGTTCTTTCTTACGCTTATAACTCTTTTACCATTTAGAACAAAATTCCATGTTACAGTATAACTAATACAGTCTGACTATGCTAGATCGGTCCGGTGATTTGATTGGATGTATTATTTGTGACAGTATTATTTATTTATTTGAACGCAGTTTGGATTTAGTTTGTGTGGGACTTTAGGATATGAACATACATATACTTTGCCCTTTTGCTAATACTTATCATAATTTGAGGAATTTTCAAAATACCAACCCACTTCCCTAAAAAATATAAAAAAAAAGTCCCAAACAGTTTTATTTATCCTTTAAACACATACATAAAGCTTTTTTTTAATTTGATAGCTACTTTCATATTTCTATTTAATCCCAATATGTCAAAATAAAAAAGAAAATCAAAAGGAGTCCAAATGTTTCATGTTTTATTGTTTTTTTTTTTTTTATTTCGATTCGATTCGATGATTTACGAAACTAAAACAAAATCGAATTTAATTAAATGTGTCTTTAATCTCACTTAAATACACATTTAAATAAATAAATTTTTCAATAAAATTTTGTTATAAATGCGAATTTGGCAATGTTTTGGAAGAAAATTGTTAAGCTACAGAGCTAAATTTTCACAAAAAAAAATTTATATTTTAAATGAAAATAACAAAATTAAATGAAATATTAATTTTTTTGTGGTTTCAATTTATAAAAATAAAAAAAATTAAACTGAAAAATGTCCAAACAAATTAGTATTAATAGATACATTAAATTTTGTTCGATTGGATTAGTACATGATACTTCCAATTACATAAAAATAAGGAAATGCTAGAATTTCTTAAGCATTTTGCTTTTTTTAAAAAAAAGATATGTATTCGAAGAGCTTTTCAAATGCATAATGTTTGGAATTCAAAAATGCAAATAACTCAATATGAATACTGAATACATTTTCTTTTTTTTTTTTGCGAATTTTAAAGTGAACATTGCAAAACAAAAATCCAATTCGTTGTTTATCCAATTATGTAAGATTTTTTACCTTTTTTTTTTGTTCATTTTTTTTTTTTTTTTAGACCAATTGTGTTGAAGGGAAAATTTTGATCATGCAAATATTGCATCAGGTATTTTTTTCTTTTTGTATACAATTCTGAAAATGTTCAGGATATATGGTGTGTGTGTGTATTTGGTGTGGTAAGGTACACTTCTTAGTTGTGAGTTTATAAAACAAAAAAATTTGCAATTTTTTTTGTTTTGTTTTGTGTCGTTTATAATTTTATACCACTTACGTGCATGCTTAGCAAATTCCTCAAATAATTCGTCGCGATCTCTATTCTTAGGTATATTGCCGACAAATAGCCGGTGATTGTTAAAAGATATCGTTACACCAATCTTTTTGCCTTTCCGAATTTCAAAATCATTTAGCTGCAATTAATATAAGTTTTCACACAAACAATTTTGTTTCTCTCAAATAAAAGAAAACAAATTAAAACAAAATAATTAAATTTTTGTTTTCTTATCGGAATTGTTGTTATCCTTCCACTCTTTACACATACGTAACTTAAAGGATAAAAAAAATTTCTCTTATTTCGCTGCTTTGGTTTTCAACATTAACACGTAAAAAAGTAAAATTTAAAGTAATTTTTTTTTATTTAGTTGAAGTATACTGATAAAAGACTAGAGTTAAAAATGTTCAAAGAATCCAAAACACTACATCAACATTCTTTTTGTTAATAAGATCGATTTGAGTATGATACTCGTAATGCAAACTAAACTAAAATAGTTTTGGAGTATAAATCTACTGATTTTTGGTATTGAATTACATTGTTATGGTGAGAAGTAAGGACCTACAACCGAGAAGTGGTGGCCACAGTGTAGTGGGTAGTGTGTTCGCTTGTGATCCGAACTGTGCAGGTTCGAGCCCAGACGGGGGACAGCAATCACAGCCACCCGAACATACAAGAGAAACGAATAAAATCTAAGTTTCTCCAACCACTACACCAAAAAGGAGTTTCTGCCTGGTAGTACAATGGACACAGCAGCCTGAGTGCTCCGGGATTTGGAGAAAAAAAAAAAGGAACAAAATATTACAGGCCAATTAGAATAACCTCATAAACATAAAATAATTGAAAAGAAACTGAAACTTATGCGGTCTGAAAGTGATACGGAGGACCTAACAAAAGTTCGCTAAGTTGGTGTTAATTTATTACTTTTTGAAAAAAATTTGCTATAGCCCTACGATATTTAGTTTAAATTTTCAGGAAAATTGGTAAAAATGGACACGAGGTAACGTAAAATTAGAGATGTACTCGTAAGATCAGTTTGATCAGCTTTGTCATTCTCTTCATATTTTGACGTCAACTCAAGCCAGTGTAAATTGTCCACGAATGCCAAAATGCATATGTAGTGAATGCATAATTCTTTGTGACTGTTTTCAAGTAGTTTCAAATATTTCATACTGGGCATTTATCTGTGGAGGGCGAACATATTGAAGGTCCCTTTCTGATGTGACTCCGGTCGCAAGCTAGGCTAAGCGTTCAGATGTCTCATCTTCCTCAAACCACATCTCTTATTTGCTTTTTACCAAAATCTGCTTATGATTTTTCTTAATGTGTCTGTAACATTTCCGTGTGCCGACATTATGCTAAGTCAATGACAGTCATCGTAGTACTGTGTTCGCAGTAACTCGGCCATTCCGTGTTTATAGAATTACCAACCAGCTGCAGCCTCTGCTTTTTTTCCAAATCCCTCAATCGATTTTAGTCAATTGTGCTACCACGCAGAAACCTTTTTCGTGTGGTATTGGAGGAACTTTTATTTTATACCAACTTTACTTACATTTATACTCGGGTGGCTTTTATTGTGTTCCCTATTCGGACTAGAACCTGCACAATTCGGGTCACAAGCAAAGACTCTACCCACTACACCGTGGCCACACCTTTAGCTGAATTTTTCGTTTCCGGGTATAGCTAAATGGTCAGAAAAATATAGGCAGACCATAACAAATAGGTACAATCTATGTAAAATTCTCAATTTTGCCTGCTAACGCCAACATTAAGTAAAGCTAATAAGTAAAGTTGGTAATCTACTAAATCTGCATATCATAGAATACCAAAATTGATACACCAACCTGGGGATTCATTTAAACGGGAGGCATGAAAGCTAAATAAAAGTAGATAGGCTATGTACATATGTATGTATATCTAGCCAAGTCTACGAAATTGGATGCAAACTGACAAAGTCGCACAGTGAAATTGACGTGTTTTATGGATCCCCTCTTGGCTATATTGACATCACCTGCAGAACGAAGCGAACAGGAAGCCATTTAAGAAGATTTTATCGCAAACGATAAGACCACGCCTCGGCTAAAACCTTAAAAATTATGTAATCAACTCCTAAAATATAATAACAAAAAAATTGGTCCCACGAAATTTGTCCACATAAAAGAGATATCCGCTTATGAAAGCTGTCCGCGAGGAGAGCTTTCACTTTCATAATTAATAAATTAATTCTTCAAAATATTTTAAGTATTTTTTTACTAGGAAAGAATTTGAAATGTACTTGAAGTATTTGAAGGCATTGGTACTTGAAAAAGGATTTCAAATCTCAAACCTTATAAAAAAAAAAGAAGTTTTAGTGGCAACAAATTCGATTCGACTTTAGAGGTCTTTCTCCTGCCTCGGGCGAAACGAGTTTACATACCCCGAAAATTACGAGTTACTCGTACTATGGTTTAAACTGAAAATGATTAAATTTGGAAGCGAAGATTGTTGTCAATAAACTCAAAACATTTACTTTTCCTTACAAAAAACTCATTTGAATACTCACTCGTATATGCTTTACGAGTGTGCTTAAATTACACCATCTTTAGACACTGTTCAAGTTTTAGATTTACATTCCCTTCAAACTCAAATCGATTTATTTCTATTAATATATATGAAATACTTAAAAAATAGTTAAATATATAAAATAAATTAAAAACTGAAATTAAACATAAATAAATTTGTAACAATTTTAAATTATTTCTCTTTTCTAGTCCTATATAAAATATTTAATATTTTCTTTTGATTTAATGATTTTTTTTTTGTTTTCATACGCAATGACTGGAGATTTTTTTCGAGCATTATGTTGATTTTTTTTTTTTTAATATATTAGAATATGTTAAAAAAAAAAAATGCAAGCGCTTATTTAGGCCAAACAACAAAATACTTAAAATTTAAATGACTATTATTATTATTATTACGGTTTTTTTTTTTTTTTTTGCTAACAAAAAATACAATTAGGCTTTTGAATAGATTGATTGGGAATGTGACACTGGTTATAAATAAAATAAATATTATAACATACAAATTAAAGGGATGAGTAGGTGGTGCGGAAAGGTGCCATAAACCTTAAATTAATTAGTATTTATTTAACCAAAAACGATTATCAATTATTGCGAAGCGTGTTATTTATCACATTTGAAAAGAGTCTCATAAGGGTAATAATAACAAATAAAAAACATAACATTTAAATAAAAAAAAAATATACATGTATGTATTATATATAAACATAAATGAGACGGAAGGATATATGCAAATATGTATGTACAAATTATTGTGGTTTATGGGAATAATGGAATAGTTTCATAAGGAAAGTATTTATCTTTTTTTAGTGGCATTGATAACGCAAATATAAATTTTAACTACAACTTTCAGGCAATACATACTGTTGTTTTTTAGTTTACGTTAGAAGGAATAGGGGGTTCAAAACCCATAGGCAAAATTTCGATTTTTGGAAATTGTTTGGTGCTCAATGGATTTTATTTTACTGTTAATTTACTGTTACGATGAGTAAACATTTCAAAACAAATTTTAAAAATAATCGGTTATCATCCACTAGAGTTCCGTACTAAAATACAGGAAATGACTACTCTAAATTTCAAATGGGCATACAAACCGCAGTTGACTTCATAACGCGAAACCGAATACGCTTTGGATGAAAAGAAAAAAAAATTGTGCCCAATAATAGTATAACCACTATAAAAGTAGATCTAAATATTGTTAAATTTCCTTCAAATAAATTTGATGTGAATTACCTACCAAAAAAAAAAAACTGAAATAAACTCGACTTTTTTGAATTCCCTAATAAGCGAGTGAAAGTAACTTCTCAATAATTAAACGCAGGATGTCCTTAAATTTGGGGCGTCTATTTGACAACACACAATTAAGACTGATTTATACTTACTGAGCGAAACACAGAAACACTACAAGCTGTAAGCATGTCTTATTTGAACTCAGCTTTCAAGATTGAATTGTGATTTTTGAAGAAAGAGATAGTTACGGATGAACTTTCGAAGGATCATAACTACAGGGTGACTGACATGAACTGTTACTGTATTTTTTTAAGTGTAAATATTTTTTATTAAATCCAAAGAAAAAAATGTCGGAAATTTATTCAAATTTAAGCATTTAATTAATATTTTCGATATGGCCAACTTTGGCACCAACAATTTCCTTGAGACGGTCAATAAATTTATCGCACGCTGCACGCAAGTGTGTCTGTGGAATGAGCTTCCATTTCCGGCGAAGCGCTAATTTGAGCGCGCCCGTTATTTGGTATTTTGTAGTGCCAATCTTTGCCTTCAAAATGCCAAATACATAAAAGTCGAATGGATTCGCATAGGGAGAATCCGATAGCCATTGTGTCGAGGAAATGAAATGCGGAACGTTTTGTTGCAGTCATTCTTGATTTGTTCGGGCTTTGTGAGAAGGTGCAGAGTCCTGTTGGAATGTCCAGGGTCTTTGGCCGAAAAGTTTGCGTTCCCATGGCTTCAACACCGTTGGC
The DNA here is from genome assembly GCA_963082735.1 of Pocota personata. Classification (NCBI taxonomy): domain Eukaryota; kingdom Metazoa; phylum Arthropoda; class Insecta; order Diptera; family Syrphidae; genus Pocota; species Pocota personata. Next base: position 212,645,316 of record OY720429.1, read on the forward strand.
TGGTAACACCGGATGCAAAAGTTCTCTCGAAATTTTACGTATATATTTTCTGAATGAACATTCAAACTTACTATTGCAACAAGCATTGACAAATTTGAATGGGACATGAAAACATACTTTCATTATGAAACCAATTTTTTTTTATAATTAATGATCAATTTAAAACACTAAAATGAAACAAAATACAATGTGGTATAATATACCTATTACCTACATAACTATATGAAGAATACTTTTTGTAAATTTTAATTAAAAAAAAAAAAAAAAAAAACTATAAATATGAGTATTTATTATGATGATGATGAGAGCCTTTGTTAGCGAATGAACATTGAGTTTTCCCTTTTATATTCACAGACAATTTCCCACGGATTGATATGCAAGGATAACATACACAATAAATGCGCGAGTGAATTCGACCAGGTGTGATGGAATATATACAATTTTTTTGTATTATATTTTATTTTAGTAAAAAAAAAAAAAGTCAGAAATCGCATATTTAAGCAGATTAATGGATTCAAAAAGACGATAAAGTGCATACGATGAAGGTGAAAAAGAGGAGCATATGAATCGCAAACAAAGAGAAAAAGAAATAAGAAAAAAAACCTTTTATTATTTCTCCTTTTATTAAAGCAAAGAGGGTTGATGGACGATGTATGGAAGACGACAGAAACATAACAAGAATGAATGTGTGTGCAAATATAAACGTTTTGTCGTTGCTTTCCTCCATGCTATCCGAATGATTGTGCAATCAATTGAGAAAAAGAAAATCTCAAATAAGAAATAAAATTAAATATCCTTTGACCAAGTTAGAGGGAAATACTATAAAAAGCGGAACACATATGCAACTACCACATTTTTTCTGTTAAATTTATTTTTAGCTGTTGTTATTCTGCTGTGTCCTCCAATGAGAGAAGTTTTGAGATGTAGGGCATTCTGTATGCACACGTAAATACATAATTCTCATTGCAGTGCATAGTGCAATTACACAAAAGCAGCTGCCGCCCATGTTTGGATGCAGCGCGTCGTACACTTCCTATCTGGACACTTAATGCATTTTAGCTGGTTTTACGCGAAGGGCTGTTGTAAGATGTTTTTTTTTTTTTTTGTTCATTTTATTATTCCTTAGATTGCACTGATGGCAAAACATGTTTTGGAAGATTGGTTTATTGCTAACTTAAGGAGGTCACAGCCGTTGTACGTTAATTTATTTTAAACGGAACATGATACACTTAATTTATGTGTATGCTTATAATGTACGTACTTAGTTCTTATGATTTAATTATTTACTTTAAAAGAAATAAGCAATCATTAAGTAGCAAAGCTCTATAAGAAACAACTAGGAAAATGCTGTATTCCATTTCATCATCACACTCCTGCTGAATGGTGAATACAATAGTGAAACTTAAATTGAAGCGGTCTGTAAAGCTGAAGTTGACTCAACTTCTAATTTAGCCTCTGCTTAAACTTTATCATTGTGTGTTGGCGTCATTGATTCACTGTGTAATTCAACTACGAGTAGTACTTCGGCTTCAGCTTTACGATTGTGTTTCGATAGTTCCGGCTAAAAAGTGTGTGGTAATGAAAAAGCGATGCGAGGAATTTATCATGTATTTTTGAGGTGAAGCGCTTCAAAAACACATGAAAAACCTCTTGAATCACTGCTTTACTCAGTTGGGTAGCGACTAACGGGCAGACAGGTTTCAACCAGTGATGTCAAATTGCGGGCTAAAGCGCCATTTTAAGGAATTTCAGAACAAAAAGGGTAAATCATTGTCGAAAACAGGGAAAACAAAAATTTAAACTAATTAAATATAAAATTTAGCTTAAGCTATGTTCAAACGATTGCCAGATCTGACAATATTGTCAGGTCTACAAATGTGCTGACAATGAGCTGCAAATGAGCTCACAATGCTAAATTGCCAGTTCACACGGTTGGCATATTTTGTCCCAAACTCTGGCAATTTTATTGTCAGATGGTTGGCCTGACAATACTTTGCCTGGCAACGTTGTTAGGTTGAAAATTGTCAGTTCACACGGTTGGCAGATGTTTGTTTACAAAAAAATTGCAGATCCGTTGACAGGCATTGTCAGACAAATTAAAAATGTTTTTTTTTTTCATTCTGGACTGAGTGAAGTGTTTTTTTTTTTTTTTTAAATTTTATAATAAAATAATCGAAATGGAAAAAAAAGATGCACTTGCGATTGTTCTGGCCGCGTACGTATTGGAAAGCAGCGAGGAGGATGAATTGCCAAAAAAAACGTCGGCGTGTTTGTTTAAACAATTCGATGATCTTCTAGATTTGGTGACTCCACATATCCAAAAGCAAGAAACGAATATACGAGCGAGCATTTCAGAGGCTGAGCGGCTTGTGTTGACTCTACGATACCTAGCTACCGGCGAACATTTTCGGTCTATACAATATCTGTTCCGCATTCCCGTGTCAAAGATCTCATCTATCATTCCCGAAGTTCTGGGTGCAATCTACAAAGTGCTCGTGGATAGATATCTTCAGATAAATTAATTTCATTACCTTATACACAAATGCACAAAAAATGGTGTTTAATTCTAGACGCCGAGAACACCCGAGGCCTGGGATGCTGTTGCCAGCAAATTCAGCGAATTGTGGCAATTTACAACTGCAATGGAGCAGTGAATGGAAAGCATGTAGTAATGATAGCACCACCCAATGCTGGCAGCATATTCTACAATTATAAAGGCACACATAGCATTTTTTTTTTTTTTTCGATACTTGTCAAGGTTGCTGTTAAAAGTGTTGCGGAGATTCGACCATTTGCCCTTATAGTCGTTGAGGCTCATATGGATGCCGTCAGCGACTTCCTGCCTGCCATAAGGCTTCCTTAGGCATTTTGTATTCTGCGCATCCAGCATCCCACAAACTGCGTCGCGTCTCGATTTCTTGAATGAGTTTCAAAATTTGTTCCTGGGATTATTCACTCTTAACTTTCTTCCGATATGATTTTTGAAACTTTTCGCATGTTAAGACTTCGTCGGGGACTGCGAAAGTGGTGGAACCTCAATCGGCCGAAATGTTGGATCATTTTCGACATCGACGTATTCGCAATTCATTTCATTCATCGTAACAAATAAATCCAAACCGACAACGTAGAAAAATAGCACCAAAACTTCGTTTTGCTCTTTCAAATATGAAAAACAATTATCTGACAATAAAAAAATTGTCAGACGTCATAAGCATAGCACATCTGACAATAACAAATGAGTCTGCAAATGTCCTAAACCTGAACAAATGTGTTCAAACGATTGCCAGAAACCTGACATATTGTCATACAAAATTGTAAGTTCAGACGGTTGTAAGGCATTTGGGACAATTTTTACAGTGACAGATCTGACAATATTGTCAGATCTGGCAATCGTCTGAACATAGCTTTAGTAACACTTTCTTCAGTTCTCAAGAATAGTCAACATACAATTATTTTCAATGAAGTGAATTATTTTCCGAAACAAGTTCGTCAAAAGATATTGCTTCGAGAGAAGTTTCAAAAGAGAATTGAGCAGTGAATCCAGGCAGCCATTAAGGAAGAAATAGAATCGAAGAGGAAGGAACTCACTAAGCTGAGGAGGAGGAATTTTTAGAGTCGACATAATCTATAATCCTTCTGCAGTTACTCATAGAAAATACTTCGGATCGCAGACTGATGAATGGAGGGTTAATTGTCGAATTTATAGAGAAAGAATCTAACAGCGTGCACATACTGCACAATTGCGTTGATCAAATCAACCTTACGGCAGATCATATTTTAACTGGAAATACACTCAGAAACGGGAGATGTACAATTGAAAACTGGATGCAAAAAAAAACATAATGAAAGTTTCAATCCGTCTGGAACGGACCATATGATTCCCTTTTCGAGGGGGGGTTGTGAACTTTTTACATCAAATACAATGACATCTTTCTATACTCACAAGGATGCAAATATAAAAAATTTTCCAACTGCTGTGGCGAAGTGTTCGAGGTTCTTGAATCGCAGCACAACGCTAGTCTCTGGGTTCCTGGGCCCAGAGCATGTTATCCAATAAACAAATTAGTAACGAAAAGGTGCGGTGAATTATCAAGCGGCAATGTAAACGGCGTTCTAAATTACAGGGTGTTTTAGGAATATGGGCAGAAACAAAAACCACAGAGAGCAAGAAATTTTAAACATTTCTAGAGAAAGAATATCTAAAACCTTCTATCCACTATGTCCAAGTGCAACGTTGTGATTTTCTTTCACCCATTAACCAGCATCCATTAACAAGAAGACCAAACAGGCAACCTACCACTCTGTTATGGCAAGCAGGGTATGGTTTAGAAAATACTAATACAAGCAAATAACAGGAAGACATCACTGGTTGCCAACAACGTGGAGGTTGTTGAAAAATTATTATAAAGCTGGTAGGACCAATAAATTCTTACAAAGCTCCCACATTCCCTTTTTTTTATTTATCCTGATTTTATAACTGAATCCTTGTAACTTAAGACCAATAGACAGATAGAGAGAAAACCCAGGTTAAATGATGAAATAAGCATTTATTTTAAAACTTATTATTTCTATAATGCCAGCTTTATCGTTGGAAAATAAAGTCAACAGATTTGAAGAAATTTGTTCTTTACGAAATTACAAACATACTTTGGAAAGTAAGGTGATTAAACGATATATAACAAAAAAACAACTAAAATGCATCCAGTATGTGCACGACGCATTTCACAAACACATTTATTTATATTACTTTATCTTTACGTATGAATTAATGTTGTTAACAATAATCCATTCAGACCCATCCCACAATACCTATATTCCCTAAGTCGAGTCGGTTTAAGTAGTTTAGGATGAGAACTCTTACTTAAAATGCAATTTCCGTATTTTATAAGAATCCCATATTCTCAGCCGTATCACACTCGAAATGAGAACAGTAACAAATTGCAATTCTCATGTTCGATTCAAGTGACATCTTCATTCAGGTTGCAATATGTGACTTCGAAATAAGGATGTTTAAATGTATACATTGTACCGGCCCGTCAATAAATCTATACTTTTTTGTTTCCATTTCTTTTGTCAGCTCAATGGGCGTACAGAATAGGGACCGTTAACCAATTCAACTACCATGAGTGGCTCGACTTAGGCAATATAGGTGTAAATTACCTAATAGTTTTTATTTCCTCAAACAGTCCACTATTAACAAATGCAAAAAGATCAGGTGTGACGAGAGCCCATATATGTATATATAGTATAATATAATCGCCAATTAAATATTTCCAATAGTTTATTATTACAATGCCAATTGGATTACATTTAATGCCAATTATTTGCACTTATTTCGCGGTCCTAAACAACTAGTTTCCCTTTGGTCTTTATTTATTGTTGTTGTTTTATTAATGTAGTTTATTTTCGAATTGGTTTTGTTTGATTTGTATTAATCCTTTACCGAAAGGATACAAGACATAATTACTTAGTAATGCTTTCATTTAAAAGTTTTAAATTATTTACCCGATTTTTTTTTTTTAACGATCAAATAAACAAATTATCATTATTTACCTGTTAATTTACCAAATTCCTCTAATATCTCCTCTTTGCCTTTCGATTTAGGTATGTTGCCTACAAAAAGGCGCAGGTTCGGTACGCTAATGTTAATTTTCAGACACTTGCCAGGTTTTATTTCATGGTTATCGAGCTGTGGGGGTGGAATTTGTGGTTGAACAAAAAAAAATGTTTTTTTTTTCTTTAAACAAATCAAACAAAAATGAACACAATTTTAAAAAATATGAACAAAATAAGAAAATAAAAAGATGAATTAAAATAAAACAAATAATGATGAATATTATAACAAAAATTTAGATAAAAAAAAATAAATAAATAAATAAAAATAGGGAATGAATAAAAAAAAAAAAAAAGATGAATAAGAGGAGGATGAATTTGAATTTGTTTATTTTCCTTTTATAGTTAAAATAAGGTAAAACGAAATATAAATCGAAAAAAATAATCCAATTGTATAGGAAATTCGCATTATGAAATGAGATGCAGAGTAGAGGAAGAGGACATGCTCGCTGTTTACAAATAAAACCAGACAAACTACTGCTCGTTATTTATTTTTCGTCTATTTGAAGCAGAATTGCTGTGCACAGCAAAGATAAATTTTGTAGATTTTTTTTTTTTAATTTTCCAGAGCGAAAGAATATTTTGATCCAATCATAGTTCCCAAAGTAGGTAGAAGTTGATAGAAGTTGTAAACAAAATAAATTAAAACTTTTTAAGATAATCGCTTTTTTCAAATGCCATTATTATACTAAATTCTTTTATTTTACCTAAAGCTTGTTTAATACTTAAAAGCCCATTGAGGGCCTTGAGATGCTGGATGAAGAATGTAAAGCTACAAGAATATTTAAAGTTTAGGCGGCCGCCTTTTTTTGATTGCCCAAAAACTACGAGTTTTTTTCCATTTCTTTTAGTGCTTGCGTAGCCGGGTATTTCGGTTATATTAAATTAATTACTTGTATTCCACTTGTTTTGCTTTCGTCTCATCAAACTCGATTTAGTGGTTTTTGCTGAAATTGATTAATGCGCCATCTAGTGACCAATTCGAGTTTTGAAATACAAAGCTACACTCCTGAGATCGCAAGAAATAGATCTATATTTGTTTCATCACAATCCGTTATGCAATTTGTGCTCTGGTCACAAAACTTCTATGCGATCACTGCGCCAACTGGTGGCCAAATCTCATCAGATTTAAGACAAATACATATTTGATGCAAACAGCCCATATAGGGCTTACGGCCTGGGTTATTGTACTCATTGGTGTTGAGCGACTAACGGATAGAAGACAGGCCTACGGTTTTATGTCATTTCCGAAGTGCGTAGTTGAGAAGCTTCTTGTAACAATTTTACTCTCGGATGTTTGTCAGACATTCGCAAGAGGTGGCGTAGCATGCACCGCAATACAAGAATTTGCACCAAGCTGAGGAAGCAGCAATCTGATGCGACACCAAAACTACATACATATGTACAAAGTCACCACACAGCTGAAGGTTGTCAGTTTTTGTCAATACCCGGTTCAAAATTTAGATGATTCTCTAATGTTTCGGATTATGACCAGCTAAAAATGTTAAGGGAACATTTTTCCGCAATTGTAAACCATGGGATGTTCTATTTGATATCCGAAACTATAGGATGGAATCATTACAGTGATAAAAGCACTTAAAATAAATAAGACGGCAGGACTTGACGGAGCAAAGCTTTGTCAACAACTTCGGCAAACCTTCTGCATCCACTCACATTAAAAAGTTCGAAAAATGTTTTTCTATGGTCGTCCGTGACCTTACTAGAGAAAGCCATACCAATTCGTTAAGTACCACCTAAATGTAAGCTCTATAAAATAAAAGAAATTATAATTTTATTGAAATTTGACATAGCGACTATCATAAAACAGCTTTAAACCTAACTACCTTACTATACAAAAATTAAAAGCTCAGTTGCAAATACATTACTCAAATAGAAAACACACTCTTCAAAAAATATATGTAAAAGGAACAAAGAGGAGACCAGATACAGCTTTTTTAATTAGCAGCGATGTTTTATACCCACGATTTAGATGTTCGAAAGAAATTTGGAATAGAATATAAATTTTGTAGTTCTTTTTACCTCAAAAAAAAAAAAAATAAATAAATAAATGTAATTTTGTCAACAGATGGGGCTCTCTCCGAAAATCCTTTATAGTTACTTTTGTAGATATAAGACAAAAAAAAAAAAAAAAAACATGTTCATTTTTGTGGCCAACAAATTACAAAATAATATAAAATAATTAAACAAATTATCTACATTACATAATAGGGAAGGACAGTGTTACAAAACATAGGGGGCGGGGGGGTTTTCTAATTTAAAGGGTCGGAGTTGGGGCGTGGTATTTAAAACAGAGACTTCTTTTCAAATCCTTGAGTAAAATTTTTTTAAATTTATAAACTTGATTAATTTTGAAATTGCATTTTTTTTTGTACTTGGGGTTTCCGTTGAAAGAACTACTAAGGGGAAAAGGGAAGAAAACGTTCCAAAAAAGCATGCAAAGTTAAAAAATATATATATATATATGTCTTTTTATCCTACTACATACTTATTTAGAAAAAAAATTAAAATATAAAACAACAATGAAAAAAAAGTTTAAGTTTCTCTAAGTTGTATAGTTTAAAGGAAAACAGAAATAAATAGTAACAAAGAATTTTTTTTTCTATATCATTTTCTCAGCTTCTTTTGGAAATCTTTATCTAGCTAAAGAGTTTTTTTTTTTTTTAATATAAACTTTCATTTTAATAAGCAGATATTCCTAAAATATTTATTTTTTTTCTACCTCGATCGAGAGAATTGAATGTGAAAGGAATACCTGTCTAACTGCATTGAGTGCAGCTTCGCGGGATGTAAATGTTACAAATGCATAACCACGATTTGTACCAGTCATTGGGTCCATCATTAACCTGAGGTCCCATATTGTACCACAACTTTCAAACAATGGTATTAGCTCATCTTCGAACATATCCTTTGGAATTTTCCCACAGAAAACTTCGCAACCATTGCCTGGCGTTGGACCGTCCCAATTTGGTGGTGGTCCGCCATATTTTCGTTGACCTAAAGTAGAAAAAAAAAATAATAATAATAAATATGTCTCAAAATGATATTCAATGACAAGTGAATTATTACCTGTAGTTACGTCTAATGTGTAGCCTGATCGTTCTAAGATCTTTTTAATTTTCTCTTCGTCAGGACCTTTGACTTGCACTGTTGTGGCGGGTGTCGGTACACCCTGTTGGCTAGCACGGCTTTTTTGTCTATATGTTTTCATAACACCACATAAATATGCAGACTTATTCGATACATGTTCCAAATTTGATTCAAGGAACTGACTTAATACATTCAAGGCACCATCTACCGGAAATTCTTTGAGCGCGTCTAACGCGCGCTCATCTAATTCAACATGCGCTAGTTTACCTGTTTTATAAATATCATCTAGTTTTCCGGCAACCTGTTAGAAAAAAATAAATATTATTTGAGATGAGTATAAAATATAAAGGAAATACGAAAAAGGTAAAGAAAAAGGAGAAGTAAAACAAGGCCATCTATTGGGCATAAGTATAATTTTTGAAAGGATTTACAAGCCATCTCCGGAGGTACCTATTATGCGAAGTCATAATCTGTCTAAATTGCATGCAACTATTTTCAGACGCCGACGTGTCTGTTTGGTATCTTATATGTAAAGGGTGGTTAAATTTTAAGGGCCGATGTTGAATGTGAACCACACCTAAACGTCAAGTTTTTTTCTGCATTTCATTTGACATTTCTCAATTTCAGACTAACTCAATTTGAACCATGAAAAGATACACAATCGAGCAACGCGTTAAAGTTATTCAGGCTTATTATGAAAATGGGCGTTCAAATCAAAATGCATATCGTGCATTTCGTGATTCTTTCGGTCAATTTAATCGTCCAAATGTGCGTACAATCGGAAAAATCGTGCAAAAATTTGTGCAAACCGGGTCTGTAGGAGATGTGAAAACACCAGTGCATGCTCGTACAGCTCGTACTGCAGAAAATATTGCTGCTGTTCGCGATAGTGTGGCTGAAGAGCCGTCCACCTCAACTTGTCGTCTTGCCCAACAATTGCACCTCTCACGCTCGTCGTTGATGAACATTATGCATAAAGACTTGCATTTACGCGCTTACAAGGTGCAATTGACTCAAGAACTAAAGCCTCTAGACCATTTCAAGCGTCGTCAATGGTCACAATGGTGGCAAGAAATGGCAACAGTGAATGATCAATTTTCGAAGAAAATCATCTTCAGTGATGAGGCACATTTTCACCTCAGTGGATTCGTCAATAAGCAGAATTGCCGCATTTGGGCGAATGATAATCCAAGAGTGATTGTCGAAAAACCAATGCACCCACAAAGAGTGACTGTTTGGTGCGGATTAAGGGCTGGCGGCATCATCGGGCCGTATTTTTTCCAAAATGAAAATGGCCGGTCAGACAGTTACTGTGAATGGTGTTCGCTATCGTGAGATGATAACGAAATTTGTATGGCCCGATATGTGGTTTCAACAGGATGGTGCCACTTGCCACACAGCTAACGAAACAATGGCTCTTTTGCGCGACAAATTCAATGGCCGTGTTATCTCACGTGGTGGCGATGTCAATTGGCCTCCAAGATCATGTGATTTGACACCGTTGGACTTCTTTCTTTGGGGTTATTTGAAAGAAAAGGTGTACGTCGATAAGCCAGCAACAATTCAAGAGCTAAAGGATGAGATAATTCGGCACATTAACGGCATAGAACCTCAATTATGCCTCAGCGTCATCGAAAATTTGGACCATCGGATGGAGGTGTGCCGCCGAGGTCGCAGCGGCCATTTGGCCGATATTTTGTTCCATACATAATTGAACCATACCAATATTATCATAATAAAAAGAAATGACAGTAATTTCCTAAATAATTTGTGTTTTATTCAAAATCAACATCGGCCCTTAAAACTTAACCACCCTTTATAAGCTAAATAAAATCTGAAAAAAACGCACATCTTAGCGTAGATATGAACATCATAATAATCAGCTATTTATGGTAACTAGTAAAATAAAAATTGTTTGTAAAAATAATAATATGTAAAATTCAAAAGAAGCACAAATCAAATAACTTCAATAAAAGAAAAAATGTATTGCTGAGGAAATTGAGTAGCTTTTCTTGTTCAGCCAACACTGTGTCCCCTTCTTGATTTGTTATGGTGTATTTAAAAATGGCGGATGAAATCATTTGTAACATTTCCTTCCAACTTTTTCTATAGGTGTCGTAAGTGCGATATTATCCCGGATAGCTTTAGACGATATAGGTTATCGTTGTTGTTGAATTTAATTCGCACGTTTCTCGCTAAGCTTATTATAAGATACACAAAAACACACCTATTGTTAGAACACAGTTGGCCTATCATAGCGTAAGTACTGAGACAGTAGAGGCGAATATTCATTTGTGATAAATGAGGGTAAAACAATATGTACATACAATAAATACATATACATACATATACCGTCAACAAGGACAATCATTTTTTAAGAAATCGTCCCCTTGAAAAAGGGAGCTGTAAGGCCTACGACGAATTGCAGAGAATATCATCGTCTACATATTTTGTTTTAACGACTTTTTCAGATTCTAGCAAAAATATTGAGAAGTAGATGTGGGAAGATTCCAAAAATTGCTGACAAGCAGGCGACGGACGGGCACACATACATACCTAAATCGACATAATTTTCGATGTTGAATACAAATATGTTACCAATTATGTGTCAAAATTAATATAGCCACATTTTGATAGATTTATGAAAAATTACGTCACTTAAGAAAGAAGGTAACAAGTCAAGACTTCTTAAATCGTCTGCCATCAAAATAACCGACCCCTCTCTTTATAACGGACAGGCATACTGTAGGCTGCTAGTAATCAACATTTTGATTGTTTCGGCTGAAATATCCACACCACTGCAGGTGGGTAGAGTTGATAACATGGACGCTAGTGGTAGAGTGTTGATATACTCCAGCCCTATACCTCACCCAGCTGCAAACATAGAAACATAAAGTGCACGACTAGGTCGCACATACTTGCACCCATATGTATGTACGCAAAAAAAAAAAAAAAAAATATTAGGTGCGCAAAGTTTTTTGATGAAAATGCAACTTTATTGTGAAAAAATGGTTACAAATGAATCATTCAAAGTATTGCCCATCGCTAGCTACAACTTTTTCCCATCTTTCTGGCAGAGCTCGAATACACGCGGACGGTCGTCAACATCGAAATCACCGTCTTTAAAGCTACGGTACCAATCACGGCACGTTGTTTCACTTAGAGCAGCACCTTTTCTTTGAAGCTGGATTCTGTCTTTTTGGAGCTCTCGATGCGCTCCAGTCGCCGTTTTCTTCGAATGAAAGAAGAAAATCAACACTTTCCGCAAATGACGATTATTTGGCACAAAATCAGACATTTTCACACAACCAAAAGTATATGACGCCAAAATAAAATCACTAATGTATCAAAACAGTTTGTTTACCATATGTCTGAGCTCGGTTCATGACGTTTTGGATATGTCAAAATCGAGCACTTACTGCTGGAGCCATCTATTGACAAACAGCGAGAACTTAGAACCGAGAACTTAATATGTATTATATATTTTGAAAATATTCCAGAACTTGGTATGCTATCATTTTGTACGTCTAATATTGTTCAAATCTTGATTTCGGACAAAATCGATTGAGTCACAGTTAGGTTTAGAGGTGTCTATTTAGTAATGAAAGTCTTCGCATTCAATATTTATTAGGTCTAAGTCTGGAGACTGTGTTTCTGTAGTTTCCAATTACGCTCAGCATACATTAAAGCATGTTTCAAGATGTGTTAGACATCTATTCCTCTTCTATACTATATATTCGGAACTCTTCTTTAGGACCATCAAACTTGCAGAGAGAGTACGCCCTCTCATACTTTACATATGTATATCCCAAAACTTACATATCTACCGAAGAATTTAAATTACACTACCCAACAAAATTTTGTTTTTCAAAAAATATTGCTTACAGGTATAGATTGAGCATGCAATTCTATTTTGGAAATACATTCAAAGAAATATGAGACATGGAATGTGTTTGACAGGGACCGTTGGCAAGTTGGCTAAAATGTCAAACACGCTATAACTTGAAAACTGTACTTGCTGCAGAAAGGGCTTTGCTTTTCAATTGCTACTTTCTTTTATTTTTAATTTAAGACGGTTCTGTGTACAAAATTTGGCGGGGGAACATTTATTTATAATTCTATTAAAGTTTAACGTTTTACTGTTTCATATGATTTCAATACGTTAAATACGTAAAAATGGTAACACTTACCAAAATAATAACGTATTTCGGATGAATCTACAAATGATGAAATTTTGAATGCCGTACGATATTGGTTATAGCACCTAGTATACTTACGCTATAAAATACCAAAATTTGTTCGACAGATCTCGCTTTATTTTTGTTGATTATTGTGTTTTAACAGTAACAAAAGAGTGTGTGTGTTATAGAAGTAACAAAAATTTTTTATAAAAATCGGGAGGTTTTCGTATTGGAAAACGGCCCCACAAAAAGTGTGTCGCATAGTGCCAATATATGATATTTTGATAATATCGTTGTGGTTCCGTGAAAAGTCCGTAATAGTTCACTCAAAAGGAAAAAGAGAGTTTATACCTAGGACCGCTGTCTTGAAAAAATCAGTCAGTCAAATCAATTTTTTTTTTAGGCGAACACTGAAACAGCTGGCCCAAAATTCTTTATTAAAAGTCCATCTGCCAAACTCTGAAATGTAAACACGCCTACTTCACGGATCGTATAGCAAGATACATATGTGGTAGGCGCACATTGTGTGACAGGCGCACCTGGATTTTATCTTCAGTTAATTAATATTTATAAAGCTCTTTACGCTTTCGCCATAGAATGGTCTGTTAAAGAGAATCGCATCGCTAAATGGAGATTAATCAAGTGTTTGTTTATCGATATATAGGTATAAAATGATTAGGGCCCACAAGTCATCAGAGCCTTTAAAGCCTGTACTTAAAGAAACTCTGCAAAAGCAGAAAATACTAGCTCGTGAGATACATAAATGTAATGCAGAAGTCAATAAGTAGCATTATCAAGAATGAATTGCTTATGGCCTTTCAACGCCGTACTGGTCAATTACTGATGAGAAAATCTTCACCGCGCTGAACAAACTTTTAACAAATAAACAAATAAAATCATAGTCTACGCACGCTTATTTAGGGAAGCGTCCGAGCTGGTCCCAAAGGTCCGGAAAGGACAACAGCACCAGTCATGGTTTGGTGAAGCGTCTGTTATGACGGGGTCACTAACCTGCGATTTTACGAATAAGGTGTCAAAACATCGACCAAAGTGTACAAAGAGACCATTTTAGAGTCCGTTGTGAAACCTCTATGCCATACCATATTCTAAAAATAGCTGTGAAAATTCTAGCAAGGTTCTACGCCAGCCCATAAGGGGCAAAAACTACCCAAATCTCAACTCAATGAATTAAAAATTGAGACCATATGTGTAAATAAATACCAAAAACGTTATTAAATTATCTTTTGAAGTTTAAGGTTTATAACAATAAATGTATGTAACAGTATTTTTGTCCCTACTAGGTACAACATATGTACATACATACATATGTAGGTGTTTATAAAAAAAAAAAAAAAAACTTAAGTAGGCAAGGACTAAAAACTATCTACATACATACACATGTGTAGTAGACGGGTAAGACTGGAACCAATGTTTAAAAAAAAACTTTACAACTTTGAAGAAAAGTTTCTAGTAGTTAATAGTTTTACTTGGACAAAGAATTTTTAACATAATCATTTGTGCTCTTTCAAGAAAATCTGAAAAAATAAACAATTATCTCTCTACAAACTTACTTTTTTATCTAAGCCATATTCCAGGAGTTTTGGATAATCTTCTGTTCTTTCGCCATCACCTCGGTCTTCGGATTTTGGGGTAACCATATCTTCCACCAATTCGCCATTTCCTTCCGCCATTTCTTTAAATAAATAAACAAATAGTATATATTACAGAACTGCTAAATAAAAACGTCATATAAAAATCTCACTTAATATTAGTATGCTAACCAAAAACCCCTTTCTTCTTTCCAAACCTTACTATCAAAGCGCACAAACAAAATAATTCAGACCTAAATATGCCCAACATATTCGTTGGCCTAGGTTATGGTTGTTGTGTTGTTGCCGGTAAAAGTTCACGCAAATAATTCAACATCTCTTCGTTTCTCTATACATTCTGTGAAAGGCCCCCAAACTTTTACAGCAGCACCACAAAAGAGAATGTGAATCGACAAAAATACATAAAAAAAAATCCCGCGTACACAGCCATCTGTGCTCTCTAACCACGTGCCTACGCATAGAAAACAAAACAACTGAAAAAATTTGCAAATTATTACCACACTAACCACTCATACAACAAAAAGTTTACGCACAAAAATTTATTATGTATTTGTATCTATATGTGTATTATTTGCGAAATGCGTGCGCGTATCTATGAACCTATTAATTATCAACCGCGGAAACATTCCAAATTACCTTGAAAAGTTCATTGATCGCAAATAAACCAAAAACAACAATCCAGAGCAGCACTATAGATACAAAAAAAAAAAAAAAACATGTATGTGTATTTGCGATTTGCAAATTTGCAAATATGTTGTATAGTAATACTACTACCACCCTCTTACGTGGGTAACATTTTGCGTACGCCTATCTTTACACACTTTATGCGAAAAATGTGCGTACCATTTGCTTTTAGATATACACGACACAGAAGTGGTCCGTAATTCTCTCTTTCTCTCAACAAAAAATAGAAAAAAAAGCTCACCCGATGGAAAAGCCTTCTAGTCTACTCTATGCGATGCCTTTCTCCTAATGATCATAGTTTCATAGTGGCAGCATGCTCAATCAATACACACACATACTAAAACCACCCAAAAAATGGGTCAACTTTTTCATCAAAATTTTGAGAAAAAAAAAAAAAAAAAAAAAAAGAATGAGAAAAAAACACGAACACTGAACCGGAATAGAACCAGAAAATGAAATGTTAAGCTTATATGTTTGCGAATCTCAAAATAACTTTTGTATCTAACATAATAGAAAAAATCCAAATAAAACTATAAAGTGGAAGTGTGGCAACAGAGAGACCAATAAAGACAACAGAAAAAAAAATTTTGCAAAACCAAAGTAACAACAACAAAATCCAAGACTAAATAGTATCTATTGCGCTCGGTCAGCTGTATTTGTTTGAGAGCAGAGAATCTCAAGAGCGTGCAAAAAAGTTTAAGTTTGTATATAGCTGACTACGCGAATTTTTTTTTTCAGTTTTTTTTATTGAATTCGCTGGTGAGTTTCGTGCTCTTGAAAAACGAAAAATGTTGAATAAATTAAGATTGCGTAATACTTTTATCACAAAAATTAAACACAAATATATGTATGTATAGCATGTACAAGAATAGGAGGCGCAAAATGTTTGTCCGTGATCGACATTCTTTTCCATAGGTAGTAACTAGATTTAATGTTAGAACTAGATATCCGCATGTACATTATGTAGGAGGAAGTGTGAGTACACACTGTCAGATATCTGTATTGCATTATGAAAGACAGTCTTTTAAAACATAGACCGGTCTAATAAATAAAGTTTTTAGCGTTCTGTTCGGAAGCAAACATAGACGGTCTATGATCATTAACTTTTCATTAGAAAAACTTCCAAAGCCAGACCTTCTGTTATCATTGAAAACCTATTGGATAAACATAGAATAGAAGTACAATCGATAGGGTGTCTTTTGTGTTACCGGGTTAAGAAATGACATGATAACACCTTATCATTCGTACATGCTGATAACGAGCCTTCTAACTATTTCATTGTCACGGACGTGAAAACTCTTGAAAACTCGCAACTTGACCCACGATCCTCATAACCGTGCAATCACCGCAAGTCTCTCTTGGAATCAATAACCCCCTTTTATTACTGAACTGCATTTTTTCCCGGTAGTTTATTTAACTAATTTAAGGAACATATGGTGGAAGCCAAAAACCAATCTCAAAAAATCGTGCACCCAAAATTTGAGTTTAAGCTATCATTTTGTTTATATAGGTACATATGTAGATTCTTTTTATTTATTCTGTAGTTCTAGACAAATTAAAAAGAAAAATACAGTTACAAAACTTATCTGTCCACAGGTGTCAGAATTAGACAGAGACATCTGTTTCATTTGTAAAAAAGTGGATAAAGATGTATAAAGAGAGTGCAATGTATATGATGAGACAAGTACTTCGAAAATCCCCAACAATAAGTCTGAGGCAGGCCAGGAAAACATTTTAAACAAAAATTCCACGACTGTGTCGCATGTACTATATGTTGATTATGTGCAGTACCTCAAATTTAAAATAATTTTTTTTTTAAAACCGTTAAAATCAAAAAAATGTTCAAGTTAGATCAGGATCTCATGTTTGGAGTTCGACCACAAAACATTCTCTTCATCTGCTCGACAGCATATTCGTATATAAACGAGCAGTCAGATTAATAGAAGATACCGCACTAACTTCCAATCTCCAACCATTAGCTCATCGAAGACTGTTTGCAGACCTATGCCCATACTATTGATACTACCATGACAGATGCATGTTGCAATTCTTTTGCAACGTGACTTTGATAAGATTCAGCGATATTGCGATGACTGGAAGTTGAAGATCAACTTCCAGAAATCGGAAACCATTCTTTTTAGGACGCCGTTATCTGGGGCCTCTAGGGATACCAGAAAAAATTGGAGAAAGTTCTCAATCGTGGGACCGCACGGACAGCCACTTGCGAGTCGAAGTGTAGTCAGATACCTGGGGCTCTGGTTAGACCAATATCTATATTTTAACAAACATATAGATGCTGCTCTGGCCAGAGCCAAAGGTGCTTTTGCCCTTACAAAGAGACTTTTTTATAGCAAGCAACTCGATGCAAGGGTAAAGGTTATCTGCTACATGGCCCTCATTCGGCCCATGCTCGTATATGGATGCCCCGTGTGGTTCAACGTGGGAGCAAGCTTGTTGGAAAAGATTCGGGTGTTTGAGAGGGCTTGCCTTCATTTATACAGAACACCAGAGTCCCAGCACATAAAATTCTATCCCAATGAGGTCCTACTATACAACAGGACTAACCTAATAAAAGTGGATAATTTCGTTATCAAGCTGATTCGAAGGCACATTGCAAGAGCAATGAGCTCGACGAACAACCTGATCTCTGGGGCTTATTACCCCAATTACGAGTATCACGAGTGCGCCTTAAGGGCTTTGTTCCCCCAGAGGCGTTCCTCTATTTTGATAAGAAGGGTCTGATCCAGGACAGATTGGCAGTGCCGCTAATCTTCCACGTTGCTCGGACAGCTGTGGATAGGCGACTCAACTACGACAGAGACGTTGCGCACGGCAGTGTGGAGCTAATTCAGGTAGCCTGTTTGAGGTTTAAAGTTGGCTGTTCTTGCCCATGGCCGACTTACATAGTTTAGGTTTAAGTAGTTTAGCTTGTAGGTAGTAATTTAAAAAAAAAAAAATTAAAAAAAAAACAAAAAAAAATTACGTATAGAATACGTAAGGTAGAATAAGATAGGCTAATTTAGAATAAGATAGTTTTAAGATTTATTTTAAGGTAGTTTATAAGTATTATATATAAGAATACAAAAAAAAAGTTCAGTCACTAAGCTTTTGACTAATTTTCTTAGTAGCACTTAAATTTAAAAGAATGAAATAGATAAATATTTTTCACGTACGTTACGTCGAAAGACATAGTTTTAAGTATTAGGATTAGCTTAGAGCGCCCGCATAGGGCCAGTAAGTTAGAATAAGAATAGTTAAGTTAGTTAAGCTAGTTTTAAGCGTTTTGTCTAGCAATTAAGTTACAATGAATTTAAAAAAAATAAAAGTGCATTAAAAATGAAAAATGAAAATGACCATGACAGATGATCCGAAGACCTCAATAGAATGATCCCCAGAAATGCGATAATTGAGCGTCCTACAAGGCAAGTCCACCTGGTAACGGCGGGGACACCCCTTTATCGAAATTCTTTTTGCTACAGGACAATTCAACTTTGAAATTTACCCCCAGGAGACATATTTCCAGAAACATTTAATCTCCAACAATTCAAGAGCATAATCAACAGGCATCTACAAACATCTCGGGGTGCTGGCTTAGCGTTATAGGTTCGCCTCTCCTTAGCTCTTTTAAAAATCAACGATTAAACAACCAATAATTTTGAGGATAGGCTAAAAACTCCGATTTCGCATCGAGTTGTAGCTCCACATACCCCAGATGTGAAGTTTCTAGAAAATCCGTCTAGCCGTTTTGACAGACCCACTTTATTGAGTTCCTCTATTTTGATCAAAATCTCGCCATCGAACATTTTCAGAAAACCTATATTTGACCTTATATGTACGAGCGCCAATCAATATAAACGCAGACTTGGAGAATCTGGTATCAAAAACAGCTGTTGACCAAAAAAACAGATAAAATAAAAGGCACGACCGGGTCGCACATACTTGTTCCATATGTGCTGTTCGTTCATGAATTGTTCAGATTTCAAATTTATGGCACGTCGAAAAGAGTAGAAACAAAAATTGATTTTCGGAAAGTGCTTCAAAAGGCTAAACAATTTGTTTTAACATACTTGTATGTCCAAAATTTAAATGCCATGTCCTCACATATGTATGTTCAAAATTCAATTTTGAACAATATCTAAGCCGTAACTGAGAAATGGCCAATTTATGCAAATCCGCTAATAAATAAAGTACCGTTAATCATTTTTTTAAAGCGAGAAACCGGGTATGCAGTTTTATTATAAACGTCCATCTGAAATTTTCGAATGTGCACCGTGGCTACCAGTAACGACTTGAAAGGTAGCAAAATGTAAGTTAAAAGAAGTCGTGCTTTTTGCACTTCTCTCGCAGTGAAAACCACTATTGGAAGAGCTGTCTAATCTCAGAAGATTACTAAAGTAGTTTTCAACATTTGCAACAGAAACGGTTTCTAACATTTACAAAATCCATCAGTACAACCAAGATACACGCTTGGGGGGAATACTGACAATCCATTGAAACCATAAAGAATTCCACTAGGATCGGCAAAATTCAGCCCAAATCATCCGTCATTTATTAAAAGAGGTGGAATGGGATTTGGAGGCAGTTTACTGGTGAATCACTGCCGACTGCATAGAATCGTCCAGCTTTCAGGACAAGCAACCTGCATCATGGAATGATTTTAAATCAATTTCACAGATGATAATACTCCGTGGTCGTTAACACCTTCTCCACCGCATAAACTATTTGGCCTAGAGAGCATATTGCTTATTATGCTGCAGAAATCATAAGGCAAGGTAATTTCATGGTTAATGAAGGCTTTCAGAAGTAGTATATTACTAAACTAATCACTTCTCTCTTTCGTGGTTAAAAATATACGAATTATTGAAGGATCGTTATTATCCGAAGCTCAATTCGTATACATCAAAGGTAGACCCACATAAGCGGTTCTATATGGGGTAGTATGGACACGAGAACCATTCAATGCAAGCAATACATCCTGGCTTTCAACGATGTCCATATTGAATCTATTCAAAAATTTCTCATCGTAGAGGGGTTACAGTCATCGGATAATCTCCACGTAAAGAGCTAGAGTTAATTATTCAGTCAAAACTAGACAACAACCTTCAATAGAGGAACGCTTCAAAATGGTGTAATCTCCTCTCTATTATTATGATAATTCCCATAAAGCTGGAAGTGGTCTTAATCGTTTTATTATAAGACCGTGAACTGCATATCAATTGTTTTTCCTCCTGCGGAAAGTGCGTTCGCCATCATCTTGGAAAAAATATGCCAACATTAACTTTCTCATTGATATCTCGCTTAAACGGTTGCAGCCGCGAACCAGAGTGCACATAGTAGATATAGCTCTCGCAACGACGATATATAAAACAGCGAGTCAAAAAAGCATGTACGTACCTACCTACAATATGTAGTACAGCTTTCTACGTCTTCAGTAAAGTCATATTCTTACTGCGTATTATGCAGCGTAGTCAGATTCAGAGAATCTGGATGTTGGTCTAGTAAGCTTTACGGTCATAATAACGTTTTGAGTTCGATACCAGTGTATATGGCAACAGCTCCCACTTCGTACACATCTAAAAAAATAAACTTTCTGAAAGATTTCACAAGACTTCCAGAGCAGAAGGTAATGGGGAAACGATAAGTGATAAAGGAGTTTAAAATAGAAATCTTCTTCTGTAGGGTAGGTGTGAGACATTTCTTAAAAATATTGGAAACACTTTAGTGAAAATTCTAAACGTAAATGGAACATATATTAATTTATAGTCAAGTTGAAAAGAAATCGCTAGATTCTGTTACGTCATCCTCTAAGCTGGAAATCAGCCCAATCAGATCCCTTCCGGAATGTGTCCATCTCTTGCTGGGAGCTGGGAAAAATCGTTATCACTTTATATCAGAGGCCAACTATAAGAACAGTTTGATTAACTGCCCCATATCCATGTAGATATGTCTAACCTATGACTGGGCCAGAACACAAGAAGTTGAAAATATAACTTAAGTTGATATCGGATCTGCATAGATCCTTTGCTATCTTCATTAAGAAATCAAAAGAAACCACTGAACCACTCTGAGCTTAGAAAAAAACTAAAAACGATTATCTGTGGTTTTACTGACAATTCGCCCAGTTCATTGAAAGTGGGGGACTGCATTTGTTTCTTTTGAGGCCATTCGCCCAGAAAGTGACCCGTACCCTCACGTCATCTCATCCTTTTCACAGGTCTATTGTATTTCAGCGCATTGTTTTTTAGATAACACTGCTAGCAACTTGTGACCTGTTTGGATCCCAGGTAGAAGTGTGTTAAGTGTGGTATGCATAATGCTATCGTTTGATTAGATAATTAGATTTCCTAAGACAAATTAAGCGACGTTGCTCTTAGCGATGGAGAATGATAAAACAAAATAGTTACCATTTATGCGATTCCAATCTCGACTTGAAGTATTCGACACATTTCGATTTCTTGAATAATGTTGTCCCTTAGCATTGGGATTGTCGTTGGCTTGTAGCCGTAGACCTTTCTCTTCAAGTATCACCAAATGAAGAAGTCGGGGGCGGTCAAATCAGGGGATCTGTTTAACATTATACGGCTAGGATAAATTTCTCGCAAAATATCTATCGTATCCGTTAGCTGATGTGGCCCCGTCCTGTTGGAACCACATGTGTTGTAGGCCCAATCGATCCAAAAATGTTGCCAATAATGCTGCCGACAAAATAGCTCAGCATACAGTTTGGAGTGGTCGACGACGAGGTACACGAGTAGGTCTATTGTATTGCCTCTGAGTAAGCACGGGTGGTTCATACCCTTGAACCAATTACTTTTCATAATATGATAAATTTTTAAATTTTAGGCTTGCAGGCGTTGTTGAGATCATTTAGATCATTGAAAAAGTATTCACCTAGTGTAGTCTGTCTAATTTTAGTGAGTGTGGAGCATGTACACAAGAAGCGTTTTACTGTTTCTTCCTACCATACTTGCAGATCCTGCAGTAGCCTTTGTAGGGAATGACCAACCTATGAGCATGCCTATCCATCGTACAGTGCCCTGTTATTACGTTGGTTAGTTTTGAGAGGGTTCCTCTCTTGTGTTTCAGTAGTCTGTTAGACCCATTTTAATTTAGTAATGGTCTAGATGATTTCTCTCTATGATACGCTTTGTCTAACACATCGACGTGGATAAAGTACATTGGCGCACACTGGCATGGACAGTGTGTTGCTCTCTCCATTGTTGTGAGTTTCTCAGTCTTAAAGCTTAACTGGTCGGTGATACTGAGACATGCTACTGCTTGAGTTTTTTCCAATAACTTTAGGTTAGAATTCCTCTCAGGGCGGTCCACTTCTTTGGAATACCCTATGTGAGAATCGGTCTGACTACCAGTGCATTATATTTGGCTGTAAGACACCCTTTTTGCATGAGTATAGAGCAACCATAGATTTTTTGACGCGTTCAGAGATATTTCTCTCCAGTAGAGCTTACGGTCAAATTTTAGTCCCGTATAATTAGGAGGGTTGAAGCAGGGAATTTTGTGTTTCTAAGTGAACAGGACTGGTCTTGGTCCTGTTAACATTGAGACCACAGCAGTTTGTCCAATTGACCAATTTGTTTAAAGCAAATTCCAGGTCATCTGCATGTTTCTGCAGGTACTTGCCTAATATTAAAATAGCGACATCATCTTACAGACTTATAATAGAGTGATGATTTATGAGAATTATATATTCCCGAATTGGGGCTTTCATTAGTCTATGATTCCTGAGCTATAGGTACACGCATTTTTGCACCAATAACAGCAAAACCGAATCGCTTGCACAAAAATGTGAAGTATTGTACCTATTTGTACTACAATTATCAATTTTTATTCTGCACTTTGTAACCCTAGTATGAATTTTGTCACAGTATTATGTACATGATTATGTATGATGTGGAAGGATTCCTTTTAATTTAAGCTGAAACAGCATTTAATATAAAGCTCAAATATGTATAAGTAGAATCACTGCATCTCAGCTTAAGTTGCGGTTCTCTGGAAGTAACATTTCCAAAGTAAAAAAAATAATCAATCTGAGTACAGAAACAAGATATAAACCCACCTAGCAAAAAGTTAAATGTCATCAGATTAATTCTGCCACGAAAAACCCGATAAAAACTAACTTTCTCCAAAAAAAAAATCAGTAAAAGAACTGAACATATATCAGGCACTTACATATATATACATACTACCTACACTACAATCACCTATAAAAGCTATTAAGTTCAGAAGTATCTGCGATATTCTTGGTCGACGGGGGGGTAGTGTTTAAATAATGCTCAATATTTCAAAGATTATTATTATTATTTCTTCTACGATTTAGCAGGAAAACAAAATTTTAAACATTTATTAAACACGTTTTCAACAGATTCCATCACACACGTATCCATGTCTTCTCTTTAGATAGACATCTTACCAAATCAATCTAAAATACATTGAGGTAGGAAGTGTTTCTGTCAGTGTTGTTATCCCATGACAACAACGAAACGGAATTCAAACATTTGGTCCTTCAACCCTGTTAACAAACCATTTTAGGGCTAAGCCTAACGATGAGGAAGAAACCAGTCAAAACAAATCGCATCGGGTGGTAGTTGGCAGACGCGGTGGTTTTTCGTGTGGGAGAGCAGCACCATAAGGAATAAATACATACGTATGTACATCAGACAATGCAGTAGTACGATAGAAATATAAATATGTAGTAGTGGGTGGATGGGATGGGCTGAGCTAGTATTGTTGGTAAAGGCGATCATTTAAGGGGTTGCTTTCTGGTACCTATTCTTCTTGTCTGAAGGAAATCAGACGCCGCATATTGATTTTATTTTTGTGTTGCCTTGTAAAAGTTACTACACTGATATAAGTATAAGTACTTACATACGTACCTATATCCATAACAGTGTTGTTCTGTCTGGCACAACTTAGGGGTTATTTTCGAAAAAGACTAGACGTTCAGGTGGAATGAAATAAATTTCTTTTGTTTTATATGGTTGAAATAATTTTAAACGAGTAGATTCGCGTAACATTTGAAAATTTAACGCCTTAATTAAAGAAGCAAAACATAACTGAAATCTGAAAGTTTTTTTTTCAAACTAGAAATCCAAGTCCACAATTACTTATAAACAGTGTTTGGTAGCATTTAGCAATTCTTGAGATTCACTAAGCGAAATACAAATCTAAATAACAGTCCGCATACTTCTGCGGTGTGCCGAGCTGCTTCACTCGTATCTTCATGGCTCGCCACTATGAGAAGAAATGCAGAAGGAATTTCGACACTTCATCAGCATTCTGTTCGTTGCGACAACTATCCACTATTTTTGATTTATGACTGCGACTAAAACGGCTTGTTTGTAGGTTATTAATGAAACTACCTATAGAACTGAGTGTGTACAGATAGAATCACCGCATGCGGTCGGATGATTCGTCAAGTAATTTACTTCCAGAGTCTCTTCTACGATAACTAACACTTTAACCTGGAGCAGACTGCTGTATTCTACGAGTTTTAGAGACCAAGCAAGGTCAGGGTTCACAGCTCCTGCATCTGTCTTTTTTTTTTAAAACCGCCAATAGGAACAGATACTAAATCTTCTGATATTGTTATGCCTATTCCAATTAACTGTATCGAACTCTAAAATGCAGATACACACATAACTGCTATGTAGCCAGTAAGGAACTTGAGTTGCTATTTATTTAAATCCAAATTATTCATTCATTCATTATTCACATCAAAATTAGTCATTTCGGAAATTTCAACAAAAAAAAAGCTCGATTTTCGTTTAAAATCAAAAAATTCTTATCTTCGGAAAGTAATGACTGTCGTTCCGGATGTCACTTTCGCCACTTATGATGTTGCTGAGAATCAGAACCACTGCCAGGCAGAAACTCCTGTTTGATAGCGGTTGGCTGGGTTGCTGTTCCGTGGTATACCACGATAGTATTCTTATAGCCCTAAATGCGTTTAATGAAACCAGTTCAGAAATAATATCAGGTTATCCCATAAATAATGCGGGTTTTCAATAGTAACAAATATTCTCACTACGCTATTCAAATAAAATTTTCCGCGGGGTCTTCTTTTATCTTTAATATTTACTGTAAAGCTTTTCTTCACTCGATGTTTAAAATTTGAACCGAAAAGGCTGAATATTGTGTGAAATACTAACCATTTAAATGGAAATTACGAAGAGCATTTTCACCATGCTTGGTTTTGGGAATGTCATAAAAATTGTGATGCAGCAAAAATTGTATGTAGGCCAGGTGGCTTGGATAAGGACCTACTGCTTAGCACCCTGGACGAAAACGCATTTGCATCCATTGAGGAATTTGTCGAAAGTTGAATTTTTCCAATTCTACAGTGCAGTCATATAAAACCCCTCCGGAAAATAGGTATCGCACGATTTGAGTGAGCAAAATCTGAAGCAACGAATAACACAATGCCCTCTTCGCTGCTTTCTCCTCAACAGGATCGTAACCGGCGAGATAGATTTTATTTTTATGGGATGACCTGATACATATTGGGTTAAGTGAACCTTTTTTGTTTCTGTGAGAAAATGTTCAAACAAAAATACCAAAAGAGGGCAACAAGTTAGGATGGTGGGCGGCGTGGCTCACTGTAAATTCAAGTTTCAAGTCTCAGAGAACACACAAAAAAAATTTTTGCTCTTAATCGACAAAAAATTGCTCTCCGGAAACGGCAAGTATTAAACGGTTACCTACGTATGTATATCAGACTTATAAAGGGTGATTCATTTGGAGGTTACAATCTAAATTTGAAATAAAACACATTGGTTTTTGATAAACTACTGATATTTCTATGTCAATATAATGTTAAGACATTGACATTAAACACAAAAAATGATATCGGCCAAATGGGCGCCACCGCTGGGATTTGATGAAATTTTTCATTACTTTTCAGCATATATCTATCTCTATCTCTGGAATCGTTTGATGGTCATTGGCATTATGCTTTACATAACCCCAATCAAAACAGCGCGCCGTGTCATTTCGCCGAAACGAGATGACACGACACGGCCGGGAGATTTAGTGTGCAATAACTACATTGTTTCTCGCGCAGTGTGGCAGGTGGCAACGTCTTGTTGAAACCAGATGTCTTGCACGTCAATATCGTCCAATATCATGCCTGGATAACATTCACCATTGACTGTTACAGCAGCACCACGAAAATTTTCGAAAAGTAAAGCCCAATCATGTCGCCGGCCAAAAATTCAAATTGGTTGTTCGTGAATATCCTGTGGATTTTCATGACCCCAAACAAATTTGACAATTTTGTTCGTTTTCGTAGCCATTCAGTCGAAAGGGACCGTCATTGCTTAAGATAATATTGTTTGAAAAATCGCCATCAACTTATTATACCCCCAATTCAATTCCTGACTCAATTAGATGATCTTGTAGGCATGCAGATGCAGATCTTTTGTTAACATGCGCTGCGCGCACACCCAACACTAACTCGACTCGATCGAATTTTCCTATTAATTTTTTAACCGCGGCACGAGATGGACGGTTATGTATACCGACATTATTTCGCAATGCGCCAATCGTGTTGGTTAAATTTTCCCCACTTCGGAGATGGGTTTTAACAATTAAAATGCTTAGCATTTATAGCTGACAAATATCAGCTGTTTACCTTTGTCAGATTTAAATTGTAACCTCAAATTGAAGCACGCTTAAGTTTCATAAAAGCTTTAAATGTAATTTCTTGGGAAACTAAGCTGGAAAAACATGTTATTTATAATTTACCTCAAAATCTTTGTGCATATTGTTATTTTTTTTTTGTATTTTATGCATAGACTTCTTTTCAAAAAATATATTCAACCGAATCTTATACGAGTATCATTTAAACGAAATCATCCTTAAGTTAAACGTTGCCTTATTAAATAACTTAAAAATGTTCAAGTTTGACATATTACCTATATTACTTATTTAGTTTAACGATAAGATAAATTTAACAAAAGAAGATAAATGGTATAGGTCTGTGCATAACACACCGAAAAATAAACAATACTTATGTACAAAGACCTATATAAAGAATAGTTTGGCGCTAATAGTCCACACAGGTCTTGGACTCAGGTCACCCTGAGAGAAAAAAACTGCCCCTCTAATTTTGGTCCTTAAGTTAATGGAGAATGACGATTTCTAGCAGAGCGACATATGTATATATATCAATTGCTGTTTTATTTACGACAAATTTAAGACACCGAATTCGAGGTGCCATCAGTTATTATACTATAACTGTACGACAAGTGCAACTAGGAGGTTTATTTTGGCCATTTTAAAAATATAATTTTATAGCAGAAGTGATATTTTATGAGGATTTTTACGATTTCAAAAACCGCTGATAAGCTACAGCTCTAAAAACCTAAGAAATCATGCATTTGTTTTTAATTGTTATTTTAATAGCAGTTATCAAAAGAAGTTATGCGCAGTTTTTATTTCTGACGCAGTTTCAATCCCCAACAAATTTGTAAAGAAAAAGTTCAGTACAATGCTTTAAATGCAATCAACAGGAAAGCAGATAAATTTCATTGTTTGTTGGAAGGAGGGACATTAACAGGTCTCATATATTATGAACTTCATACTAGTATGCAGGGTGTTCTAGATTACCGGGGGAAGATTCTTTGGGTCTAGAAAAGAAAGAAATTGTATTAGAGGTAAAATCTATTTAGACTTCAATTCGAATTATGGCCAAAATTATATTTTTTCACTTAAATCACGTTCAATTCTAAAGCTTCTGAACATAATTATATCTTACAACATAATTATACCCTATTCCACACTAATTACGATAGACCCCCAAAAGTAACGGGAGGGTCATCTGCTGGTTTCTTTTTAAATTACACGTTATTTTGACACTGAGAGCAAATAAAATTGACAGAAACACAGTATCACATTTCCGCTGTATGAAATGAATTTATTTACGCTTGAACAACTTTGGGAAATATTGAAAACTTAATTCCAAAGTGAGTGCTGTGTTTGTCGAAACAGTGCGAATTTTGAAAAGAAATTTCGGTCGAAATAATGCACCAACCGTGCTGTACGTGAGATTGGCATGCTAATTAATAACACAAGTTATCCTCGTGTTTCTTCCGTTCGCTCTTGCTGCTGTTACCGAAAGTGTGGTTTGTGGAATAGCGGCATTATTGGCCTAATTTTCTTCAAAGATGAAGAAGGCAACAACGTTACGGTAAACGGAGAGCGCTACAGAATCATGATAACCTATTTTTCGGCCAGAAACTGAGGAAATGAACTTGGACGATCTCTGGTTCCAGCAAGACGGCGTTACGTGCCATACAAGCCATTCAACAATCGATATTTTGCGCAATCGATCTTCCAATAATCGTGTAATCAGCCGTTTTGGTGATGTTGCTTGGCTTCCGCGGAGCTGCGATTTTATGTCGTTAGAATTTTTATTGTGAGGTGCCGTTAAAGATTGATGTTATGATGACAATCCAGAAACGATTCAGGCACTTAAGCATAACATACATATTTCGAGCTGAGTGAAATTAAGCCCCGAACCATCGAAAATATACTGCAAAATTGGGTTGACAGGAAGGCTACCACCAAGCCAGTCATTTATGTAAATGAAATTATTTTCCATAAATAGTCCGAAAGAGTACTCTCTTCAATAAAGCAAAAAACTTTGTAATTATAAAAAACTAATAAATGAATAGAAAATAATTAACAATAAAAAGTTCATGTGCCAGAGATTTGAACCCACGGCCTCGGTGCCAGTGTTACACAGTAGAGTTGACAACATAAGCTTTCGCAATTGTTCGACATTTTATTTTTATTTCAAGCGAAATAAATAGATGATCCTTTTCTTGACATGAGAATTTGAACCGTGAACCTTCAACGTGATAAGCAATGACGTTACTACTAAACCACAACCGCCCCAGGATAATTCGCTCTCCTCCGAATTAAAATGTCAACCACTGGAAGACTCGAAAAAAGAAAGTACTTGAAACAATAATGGTGATCAACTCACCGACCGGAAGGTGGTTGCAGTTCAAACATCCTGTAGAAATAAATAACAACATCCATTTTAGTGGCATTTCTTCACTGCTGTAAGTTAACATAACATTTATCAATATGTCCACATAAACTTTTTAGTCCATAATGTCCACAATTTTGTGTAATGGACCAAAGCCATAGTATGAAACATAATTTAAATGGCCTCCAAGGCTTCGTTTGCAGGAGGCAATCAGAGATACCCAATTTTGGATGGCTCTTTCACATATATCGGGCTGGATTTCAGCAAAGGCTTGAATAACGTTGTTCTCTAGGTCGTAGATTGTTGCTGGTTTATTGGCATAGGTCAGTGACTTAACTTAGCCCAAAAGAAAAAAAAGTCTAAGCGCGACACCCTCATCGTTTGATTCGCTGTGTGGCACGTAGCACATTCTTGCTGGAACTATAGGTTACTATATATTCAATTCGGGTAATAAAAAAAAAAAAAAAAACCGGTTATCATCTCTGGATACCATTCGCCGTTGACAGTTACCATCAAGCCTGTCATTTCGGATGACGGCGCCTAACCAAAATCCTCCACACCAAACAGTGAGGTTTTTCTCGATGCAAAGGAACCACTTGAAATTGTTGTGGATTGACATCGTCCTATACCCGACATTTTTGATTATAAGCCATTCAGGCAAAAATGATTTTCGTTTGGAGAAAAGATCACGACTTTTTATAATAAATTTCGACGTGTTGTTGAAGCTGTGACAGAACACAATCGTCAACATTTTACAGCGCTGTCCTTTCAAACGTAACCAGAATCGGTTGTCAAAGTTCAGGCATGACTATTGAAAGACCCTGTAGTAATGTTCTACAAATTGTCATTTCACTCACTTGTAGGTCCATCTCTTTTTTTTATTTCACACCCGAATTAACCATCAATTTTCTCCTCTTTCCACCTCTCGTTTTTTTTTTTTTTTTTTTTTGACGCGTTTTGTAGCATTTATTATCATTATAGGAGAACACTACATGAGTTTCTGTATTTCTTTGAAGGATTTTTATTCCTCTTCAGTTTTATTATCAAACTTACATATGATCGTGGAAAGGATCAAAATTATTGAATTCTCTTTCTAACTTATGTAAATATACATATGTAAGTTGAGAACTGCTATGAACGTCGAAAATGTCGCCGAACTTTTACTTAGCGCTGAATGCTGTCATCCATTCAATAAAAGGGTGACTTCAGTACTTAGAAATAAAAAGAGTGATATTTTAGTGTTCGCAACTGTATACAGTGTATGTAGAATTTGAACCTGAATCGCTGCCTCGTTAAAAAAAAAATTCAAAGCACGTTCGACGTATAATATTTCTGATTTATTCTACACGATAATGTCAAAATTTAAACGAGAGTACAATTTTACACCATTGTAAACCGATTGACACAAACCCTAAGAAACTCAAGAATTTCTCTCAATTCATAATACAAAGCTTTTAAAAATTCAATTAAGTTTGGTCTAATTAGTGACGCTAGAAAGCAGATCTAGTAGACATAAATTAAATTTGTATTTGCATTGGAAACTTAATTGAGTTAAATATGACTTTAATTTGACTTACTAAAAAGATAAAATTAAAAAAGTATGTTCTAACAATTTTGATAAAACTAGAATCCTTTTTCATTCAAAGTTAAGTTGTCAAGTATGTATAACGAAAACCACTCCACTAAACCGAATATGAAGCAGAAAACGTAAGAAAAGACCACAGGAAAAAAAATATGACAACCAACTGCATCAAGGGAATTTATTCAACTGCATGCACATATACCGCATATACTCTTTGGCTTTCGTAAAATTTATCTCACGGATGAATGCATGCTCGGCGGAAGTTCATTGTTAAAACGAGATTTTGTCTGGCGCTTTTTTGTTTGGCATGCAAAAAATAATTCTAATTCACGCACAATACCTATGTATATCGTTAGATACAATCATGCAGTAGGTATCTAATAGAAAATTAAGGAACAAAAAACTGCACTTTTAAGCGTGTTCTACACACACTTAGGTAACTAAGATTTTGCAGGGTGCACATGTGTGCAGCAGCAGCCACTTTTGTAAGCCCAAATGTATCTCTCTCTCTTTCAATTAGGTTATACGGGGCGCATTCCGACAAAGTGCACACCATCAAAAAGCACACATTGAAAATCACCACAAAAGAAGGTATAGAAGATATTAGGATTGCTGTGCGATAACGCGGGACGAATGCGACAGAAAGCAAAACTGCATTCTTCGTTCGCCTCCTCTTTCGGGTATTTTCTTTCGTGTGGGGTTGCGCTGCTGTTTCGCTGGCTTTTAGATTAAATTGTTTTTTCCTTGTACACCTTTTTTTTTTTTTTTGTAGAGAATGCAACAACAGCGCACCAACCGGTCATGCTTTTAATCAGTGGGAAAACAAAATGGTGGCAAAATCATGTATAGACCCCCATTATGCACAAAGAATGCATTTTTTTTTAAGAATAAAAAAAAATTTCAATTTCCTCACCACACCACCACTAGCCCGTGGGAGCGCAGCACAGCAGCAAATGTATCTAATCCCTTTTGTGGCGTGTATGATCTTGAAGTTATCTGAAGTTTTTGTTAGTTGTTAGCAAGATTTTAATAAATTTTCGGTACAAAATTTCGTTCTTAAAAAGAACCGGCTTGCAACATGCCACTAGCAACTGAAGGCACCACACACGGATAAGCTAAGCGCACACCTTTTTTTTTTTTTTTTTATTCTCACAAGTTAGCACTATCGTGCGTGATACACTATGCGAACAAATGTTGGTTTTTCTTCTTTCGCTTCACTTTTCGGTTATTTATTTTGAGAGTAAGAAACCGTATTTTCCAAAGACACACCCTTTAAAAATGCAGATAATTTACTTCAATTTATAACATAATCACCAGAAATTAAAAAGGTATGAACATCAGATACATTCTTAAAAAAAAAAAAAAAAAAAAAAAAAAAGGATGATCGTTTCAAAGTTACTTGGGGATATTCGTTTGCTCACACAGCACTATACATATTCTGCTGATAGGTACTTATATCTTTTCTTTTATTTTGTTAGATATAGATACTTTTCTCGCTGGCTAGGATAATTATAGATATTTTTTTCTTTTTGAAATTTTTTTTTTTCCACATGTAGGCAGGTTTCTATTTAGAGGTTTTTTTACCTTAAATTTTCGAGAAATTAAAAATTTCGATTTGCGAATACAAGGGAAAAAAACAGAGAAACTAAAAAAAAAACCAAAAAAAAAGAAAAAAGATTGTGCCGCGGTGTAATATGGCGGACGCTACGTCACCGGTTCTCGTCTTCTCCGTTTGAACACAACACCAGCAGAGAAGCAACACACTGCGGCGGATAACACATAAAAATTTTCACTAAAAGAAAAAGGCGAAAAACTTTTTCGAAAAACCTACAAAACGCGATACGAAAACCAACACTCATCCGACAATCACCAAATACCAGTAAACGAGTAATGAAAAAAAAACAAAAAAAGGACTGAATTGGCATACAGAATTTGCAAAACTCACATACGCTATGCACTCACACACTGTCACGAAGCCTTTCCGACGAAAAGCATACCACCGCAAAAGAGCGGTGAACACAAAAAAAAAAGCCCAAAGCAACGGAGACTGCCGCAAACGACGACTACAGCGACGGCAAACTCAACTCGCGAAACCCGCGCGATTAAGTATTTTTTCGCAAAATTTCCGTACTTAGGATCGCCAAAAATGCATGTGTTTGTGAGTACACCACGTGTGTGTATACTAAAGAAAAATTATACCAAAAAGAATTCGCCAATAAGAATGAGAGGAAGAAGAGGAAAAAAAGAATCCCAAGTTGACAAGTATCTTTTGCATTTGTAGAGGTTGTTTTGTATATGGGAAAGTTTTCGGTTCTTTGTTTTTGCACAGATACTTTTTTATCTTCTCTTTTGTCATTGCCGCATACCACAAAGAAATATATATGTAGATGCAGCTAGCAATCAAAAGCGTCAATAATGATGAAAGCCAACCACCAGTGTTTATCAGTGTATGCATTTAAGACGAGTTTTATACTTTTTTGCTTTGAAATGCAAAAACTGTCGACGTTCCACAATCCACACGCCGCAAATATTTTAATAGAAAGCTCTCTCTCTTTCTACTCACCCTTGAAATTAGTTATTGCAAAAAAAGCTCCTTATTTCAATACAGATTGGGAGAATGCAGTGAGAGTGCAATGAATTGTTTAATAGATAAGCTTTTACCCGATCGTATGAATTGCAATTTTATAACATCTATCTGTGTGTGAGAAAATGAAAATGTATCTTTATTGCAATCGCCCTCTGCAGTACCTACAACAATTATATTGTTTTTTTTTTTTTTTTTTCGTATCTCATGCTCATCATCGAAGTGGTGTGCGAGTACCGTTGGTGTTTCAATTGAAAATGCAGAAAAAAATGGGTTTGGAATCCACTGTGCATGTGGACTTTTTTTTTAAGATGTCAACGAGTCAAATAGACGAAAATTTGCCATCTCATAGCTCATTTCATGCTGTCATAAACTCTTATTAATTGTACCTACATACATATGGTTATGCACATACGTAGGTAGGTACCCAATTGAATGAGCGTACGAATGGAAAAATCAAAGGTATACTTAGATACATTTCGCAATTGCAGTGATTAAGACTGACATTCTTAGCAGAAGGCCATACTGAAAATATTATACATTTGTGTGTATGTATAATACTTTTTGAAACGTCTAATTTTTGATCGATAACTCACATTTTTGACCATACCTACGCTTTGAAATGTATTAGAAAACTACAAACATTTTGGTAAAATTTTT
Source organism: Pocota personata (assembly GCA_963082735.1). Taxonomy (NCBI): domain Eukaryota; kingdom Metazoa; phylum Arthropoda; class Insecta; order Diptera; family Syrphidae; genus Pocota; species Pocota personata. The sequence goes on from OY720429.1 coordinate 212,679,352, forward strand.
GTTAAAATCGGTGAAGTATTTTTTTAAGATAATTAGTTAGGTATTTCCGCACGTTCATTGAAGCTGGACCAACATGCAGCCGTTCCGCATACTATGCAACAGAACACCAACGGGTTTGCAACCAGTTAGCAATACGTCAATTTGCGACACAGCAGACTTGTCTGCGTATTTTGAAACCCTACTACGCTTAGTAAGGTCCTACAGATTTTATGCCGTTTCCGAAGGGCAATTTTGTTCTATAAAAGCATTTTTGTCAAACGTTCGCGAGAGGTGGGACCGTGACCCGCTCAGTGATCACGCGCTTTACTACTGAGCCACGACTGAAGTTCTCCAATTTTGAGGTGCACCATGTGTGAACTTTGATTAGTAACTAGTTTGCAACGAATTGGTGACAAAAATTTGTAACGAGTTTTTTCTCTTTTTAGTCACTTCGTGTGCGAAAGGCCTTAAAGATGTGGCGAATTGTAATTAACTTTTTTTTTTTTAAAGAAAATTTCCAAATCCCGGTGTACTCAAATTCGATTTTCGGTAAATGGTGTAGTGGTTGGATAAACTTAGGTTTTGTTCGTTTCTCTTTTATTCTCGGTGGCTGTTGGTTGGTGTTCCCCGCACGGGCTATAACCTGGACAGCTCGGCTCACAAGCAAACACTATCCATTATACCATGGCCACCCTTAAGTTGTAATTATATGCAACACACCTATACACATGCATATGTGACTACTCATTTTCGAAGTAGGAAATTAGACCAAAACTATAGAAACTACAGCAAACTCGCGGTAAAGTGAACATTGATAGGTACAATAAATAATCGAATAGAGTGAAACACACCAAATTTTATACAAACTATCTATGTACCTTGTCTAAGGCCGGTTACACACGGGTCAAACACAAATGTTTCGAACAAATGCATTGAAAAATATAAATTTTGTTTCGAAACAAGGAGCGACGCTTGGATTTAAAAACAACGTATCTAAATTTCTTTCTTTGTTCACGATTGTCAAACTAAATGTTTTGTTTGATTTTATTTAGACCGGTTTTAGGCACCAAAAAATAAATCTTGTTTTTTTTTTTTTATAAATTTGCGCGCGCCAAATGGGATATGAATACCATTAAATTATTTCAGGGCACGGGCGTTTGTATAAATTGAGAGAGAGAGAAAGATTTAGATTGGTGTAGTGGGTTTGAAACTTAGGTGGTATTAAGTTTCAGTAAACTCCAAGGGTGGCGTCCAGATAATTGGGGAGCTTGTTTGTTTTGCTTTTTGTCGATGCTCTTGATTCACAGTATTTTTTTCCCTCCACCTGATGTCATCATCACGATCAAGTTGCATTTAAGCTATGACATTTTTGCTACTAAAGTTATTATTGTAATATGATACTATTTAAGAGCTTCACCTTACCTATGTACTGCCTTTAAAGCACAGCTACCAGGTCGAAAAAAGGGTTTTTAATTTTTTGTGCAATAACACATCCAATTTGCGACATCGAAATCGATCGAGAAATTTTGTAACATCTCGAAAACTTTTAAAATGCTACCAAAAAAATTGTTCTTTTCAAAATATCTCAATTATCGAAATGTCTACACGAAAATAGTACCTACGAAGCAAATGTTAAAAGGACCAAATTTACTACAATTCATGTGTTTTCAATTTTTCGTAATTATTAAGTGTACTAACTTAATAATTAAGGCGTAGCAGTGTAATAAGCTATAAAAATGAAATGTATACCATAAGCCTTTTTTCAAAGTACGTTAGATATCTCGATTTCCGAGTACTACACAAAATTTAAGAGGATATAATTAGCTAAAATTTTGCTGTAGGTTTCGTGAAGTTTTCGTGAATACGTTTCGAAGTTTGGCAGATGTGCCGGTAGTATAGGCATATAGGGACGCTGTCACAGTGTCCTAAGTTTGAATATCCTGAGACAAGGTTATAAAAAAAAAACTAGAAAATTATCTTTCCGCTTTTATAACATTTGCTCAATATGTACATTTTCCTGCTCACGTCAGAAGCCCGTGAATGATTTAGAAAGATGTACATAATAGCACAGGACTCTTTTAATAATATATGATAGCCGGATTTATTTTCGAAAGACCCAGGGTGCCCCTTAGGATAATTTTCTTCTCCAATATATTACATTTCAAAATGTGTATGTGTTTTTCCGCACTTCTCCAGAGGTCCCTGGTAAACATAGAAAGCTATAGCTTTGCACTTTTGCAGTATATATAAATAATATAGGTATTAATAGTCCATATAGGGGCCTGGTCTGGCCTTGCTTCTCGCTGCCATTCGTGCCTTGCGACACACAATTAGGTGCGACCTGCAGTTTTATCTCGTTTCCGAAGGGCATTTTTTCGATTGAGTGAAGTTTCTCATTACAATTTTACTATTGGATGCTTGTCAGCCGTTCGCTGAGAGCTGAGGCACGCACGTGAAAAAAACTTGTTGGTGTTCTATTGGAGTCGAACATTGAGTCTCCCACTCAGTGATCAGGCACTTTACTACTGAGTCAAGGCGCCAACAATTGTAGTATAGATCACGAAAAATGATACCTAGCCGGATTTTTTATTTTCGGGATACAGGATGTCGCTGAGGACATTTTTCTTTTCCACTGAATTAAATGCATCAACGTGTGTGTTTCTCCATATCACTCCAGAAGCCCCTGGATTACTTAGATTGCTGAAACGTCGACCCACACGTATTCCTCAACCTGTGTGTATCTACTGCATCTTTGACAACTGAGATGTTAAATGTATGTAGCACGAAATAACTTCCATGTGATTATTTCGTGCTACATACATTCAACATCTCATTTTCTATTTTTCATTTTCGAAATACATGGTGGGACATACGTCCTCACATTATCAAATTTGAATATAATAGAGCAGAGAAAATTTGATTAAATACCAGGTGCGTCTGTCATACAATGTGCGGCACACTAGTCAGACCTTAGAGGAGCGGCTGCTACAGCTACAGACACAGTTAGTAGACAAGAGCCTACCCCCCCTGATGTCAACACAATTTGCTGTAGGTATCGTGATGTAGTCATGATTACGTTTCAGAGCTTGGCAGATGGGCAATACTAAGGCACCTCGGCACGCTGCCACAACGTTATAAGTTCGCCTTTCCTGAAAAATGTTTGTAACAACATAGTTATGCAATTATTAATTTATGCAAACTAGGCAGACGCCTGGATGAATGGATTGTAATTTTAATTCGCAGAACTTTATTTGACAGGTTGGTTGATCTACGAGTAAGTTCAACAATAAATTAGTAGATCGAAGTTGCGATTCACATCATACGGACATCAACGCTCCGGCCCACAGTCTTCGAATCTAAGCCGGAGGGACAACGCAGTAGAGGAAGGGCTTGCCTTAGGTGGCGCGCACAAGTAGAAGGGGATCTCAACCAACTTACAGTGCGCAACTGGAGGCAGTTAGCTAATGACCGGGCTAATTGGAGAGGCCTATCGATTGGAACCCAGGTTCACCTCGAACTGTAGCGCCACCTAACTCTAACGCCGTAATGTAAATGCAGAACTTTCTAGGAAAAGTGGCCATTATTGCCATTCAAGTAAAGCGAAACTAGCAAAATTTGCTATGAAACAGTCATTATAGTAATTCCTAAAAAGCTGTTTTAGCCATTTTTATTAGGAAAATTGCAACAGACAAAATTAAAATTGTTATGCAGATAAGTGAGGTACAACAACAAGCTTATTCATTTTATGCTTAACGATTTTAATTTAAATTTAAACAAAAATATTAAAGATTTCAATGAATATTTGTTATTGTTTTAAATTTTGGACTATGTCATTATCTACGAGTATGTAATACAACATCGGTTAAATGGAAGCCACGAGAGTTTTTGCAAACTTCGATTCTTGGGGGGCAAAGAGAAATCCAAAGGTCAGATCACACGAGTGGCTAATTGATGTCGCCAAATCTCGAAATAAAATGGCCGGGGAACTTTTCGTGCAATAGAGGGATGAAGATGCAAATCCAAGTCCAATTACTGACATTTTCGGATTTTCGGTCACTGAGGCACTCACAGTGGCTATGTTTTCATCTGATCGATCATTACGAGGATGCACAGGCCTTACGACATAACAAACACTACCGATTTGTTCGAATTTAGTGATTGTGTTTCGAATTGTTTGCTCAGTTGGGCGATTATGACGACCATCATCTGTCCTGAAATTACACTCCACAAATATTACAGAACTGTTATTTGTAAAATGATAAGGCAAGAACTAACTACCTGTCACTATGAATGACAGATGCCATATGGCAAGGATCCTTTATTAGATGGATGTACTTCTACCAAAAAAGCAACCGACAACTAGTAATAAGCAACAGGCAATCTAATTTTGAACTTTTCTCACACTGAATCAATGGAAAACGAACAATTTTGCTCTTAAAACCAATGCGGTATCGCCTTTCGATATGTTTATTTTATCGCCGGCAACCTGTATTGCGGAGAAACTTTTTTTTTTTTAACAATCGATATTGCGTTGCTTCGCTGTGAGACTACTGATTAAATTTAACAATAATATCTATTGCCAATTGCTCCGGTGAGAACCGCCTAAAGGCGTCGCATCTTCGAAAAGAGACTTCCGAGCAAGATTTACTCTATGAAACAAATTACACCCACAACAATTTTAATAATTCTCAATCCTATACCGGTGACTGAATTAAGATAAGTATGGCAGCACATTAACAGTGTAATGAAACTAAATTTGCACTACTTGTAAACGAAGCTAAGCAATTTTGAATGCACGTCCATGTTATGAATTAAGAGTGTATCCACTCATACGTACATACATATATAAATTAATGGACACGTAGGTAGTAAATAAAGTTTTCAAACAGTATTGACTAATTTATACTCAGAAATGCTACATATAGATGAGTATTGTGAGGTAGTATTATAAATAAAGGCATAAATATATCACTTAAACACCGGTTCTTTGAACGGCGTGAGCCAATAAAGAAAAAATATTAATCTAGATAGCAATATCGCAATTTGTATAGTTATCGCACGTCCGCTACAAAACGTCACAAGTCAACAAATACCATATTCGGATTCGCGAAGTTCAAATCGAATTCTTGCAAAGCGTGTTTCTTTAGTTTTTTTCTTTTTAGCAATACTAGTGAATGGACTGCCTCCTTAAGGATTCGAAGTACACATTTGGTTTTCTTACTTTATTCATACTGAATAATTATGCTTTTGAGTTGTGATTTTCTGTTGTAGCCGACGTACAATGTGATTCTCTATGGAATCACTAGTAAACCTACAAATATGCGTAATTTTCTTATTAGCAGGATTATTACAAGATGGCGAACAAAATAATTTAAGATACCTAAATACTTCAACCTATACTAGTATAACTTCAAGCACTTGCATCTCCTAAAAATTCAAAAAATTCATAATGCTATCCGAGCAATCGGGATGGGATGAGCGTATAAAATGTTTGTTTTCTCTTTGAAATACAAAAAAGACAACCGTGCAATGTCTCATCACACTGCAAATGAAAATGTATTTTTAAACGCTCATTTAAAGGTTTGCGAAAATGAGTAATTCGACTTTTAAATAAACACGAATATGAGGCGGAGCGATACAATATCCGCAAGCAAAGCAAATGACTGCGATGATGCACATGATTATCACAAAAAGCATGCAAATGTAAAAGCTTTTTTTTTAATGGAAATGTTTCCACTAATTAATTTTTGTTATGCTTTAAGATACAAAGTTACAAATTCAGGGATTTGCGCTATTTTTAGACTTTGGCTTAGAACATTACTCTATTTGAGGGTGTGCTCTAATAATGCATAATTGAAATTGTATCTACATACGTTTCAATATGAAAACGGATAAAGTTTATGGTATAATAAATTGGCAAGAGCCTGTGATGCATCCATGCAATAGAAAACAGCAAACACGCAACTTTTTTTTTTTTGTAACTTTATATAAAGCACAGCAGCAATTTATATGTAAAACAAAACTACAATTTGCAACGAGTTTTTGTAGCTTTTATTCGCAGTAAAGGGCTGCCCTGGATACATTATTCAGATGCATAGTTCAAAGAGAGGTACATTTTACTTCTGAAAATTAGAATTTTTTCTTGTGGCGTGTGCTTTTGTTGTTGTTTCCCTTTCTAATTCTGACATTTTACTGCGAATCGTTTTTTTCTTGTGCTGCTATGGAAAAATTTCGGAAAAAAACACGCCTTGTCAATTTAATACAAATTTGGCAAAATATGTAAGAAATATATTACTTTATATGTATCAAGAATTTATCTACAACTTCTGCAGGATGATAATCTGAAATTAGATCAGATAAATTCCAAAAACAAAGCACTGAGAGTCAACGATCTCGTCATGGTATTTTTTGAGAAAAAACCCGAAACGTATCTACATTATTTTTTTCTGAAAATGACTTAAAATGATGCCTACTCACATACCAATTTTCAGGCTCCAATTTGTAGGGACACTGTAAATTGGCATATGTATAGGAAAATCAGGATGATTTTTTTTATTGCTTTCTTGATATGAGAAATGATTTTGAGACGACAGGCAAATTTCAAAACTTCTCCCCTTATTTTCTAAAAATGGGGTGATTTGCGTCAGTCAAGGAAGAAGATGGATAATATGATCCGCCTGCACACAATGGAACATGTGGAAAGTATCACACAAATTACTCCACTTTAATACATTACGGTAAAATCAACAATTTTCAGTTTCGTTTCTGAATATAATAATTTCAAATCCGGCTTTTGCCGGAAGCGTACGGATAACGTAAAAAAGCTGTAAATATTAGTATTTACATATGACCATAAGAAAGAACCTGTTCGAGCCGAATTTTTGATTTGGGGAATACTTTGTGTTGGACATAATAATATCAACAATGACGTATTTTCCTAGATATTGGATAAATGCTTTTTTGTTTGTTGACAACCATTTCTTTTCGCCTGGTCTTCGATTGCTATGAAACCCTCCAGTATGCTCAACTTGGTTCTTGGTACATTTATCTACACAGCAACCAGGGTACCTGCAGGATTTATAGGTTGAGGTAAGAGTTGACAGAATTCTACTCCTAAAGTCTTCCATACACTGCACAACAGATGGCTGTCACCCTACGTCAACAATACCTGCTCGCCATCGCGTTCAGATTTCTGCAACGTTTTTCTATAACTCATTCCCAAAAGTTCTGAATTCTTCCTCGATTGCTTTGGGCGACCCCTTCCTTTTGCCGAGAGGATTCCACTGCATTTCATATCTTTCTTTGTCGAATATTCGTCTATAGTCTCATAAAGCGGTCTCGCATAAAGTTGTTCATTTTCGATATGCGATTTGGCCACAATATTCTTAAGGTTATACAAAGACATCTTTTTATAAAAGACTGTAGCTTACGAGTGATTGTGGCAATCATCCACCTAGTAATACACCCATACAGGAGTATAGACATTTAAACGGAACACTTGCAGCTTGCTTTTGCTCGTCAAGGCTGGCACGTCTCTAGTAATGACTAAATACAACAATAATGACAGTATGCAATCTTATTGCACGCCGCTTTGGATTCAAAATTTTCTGACACCTTGACATTGTAGAGTACTTTGCATCCTCGCAGATAGCATTTATAGTAGCTTAAAGTTTACCGAGGATACCTCTCCCGCAGTTCACGCGATATGATGTCAATATCATTGGCATATCTAACTTATACTAGCTGTATTTATCGGAGATACCTCTTCATCGAGAGTTGAATCAAGGTGTTGTTTGATCTGAGCAAGAATTTTTCAAGCTATTAATTTAGTAACCACAGGAAGGAGGCAAATGCCTCTTCAATTTTCGCGCTCCATCAAGCTACTCTTCTTTGGAAGTTTGATAAACATCCCTTTTTTCCACTCTTTCGAAAAGATTTCACTTTCGAAGGCATTTTTTATGAGAGGATGCAGAAGCTCTGTCGATACATTACGCGCGGTTTGAAAACGATCAGAAAGTATACTATCAAGCCCCACCGTTTTATTCCAGTTAAAATCCTTGCCTTACTTGAAGGCCCAGTGTGAATTTGGGTAGCTCATTTGAGTTCGGGACCATGATGCCGCCGCCTAAACAATTTAATACTATTATGCCAGCAAATTAGGGGTAACAAATCGGAAAGCTGTAGCCATCAACAATTTATAAGTCCACATAACAACAAGTAGAAGTCTGATTAATCGTACTCTTATGATGACAGTTGTAACTATATCGAGTAACTATAACTACAAAAGTGGAGTTTTGAGAGAATGATACAGAGCTTCCTTGTGCTCGTGGTAAGAGTACCATCACTTTGCTAAATATTGATGATTTCAGAGAAAACCATCTACACGTAAGGTCAAGTTAACAAGCCAATTCTGATCACTAGACGTGTGACAAAGAATTAATAGACAATCAATTGAAATCTGTTTAACGGTTCTTGAGTGTGAGAAGTATGAGAAGATCAATTAGAAATTTTGAAATTGGCTTTCAGAAATGAAGCAAAAAAAAACTAAAACCATCTAAAGCATGTTAGATAGTGAAGGCGATATGATGCACATGATTATCACAAAAAGCATGCAAATGTAAAAGTTTTTTTTTAATGGAAATGTTTCCACTAATTAATTTTTGTTATGCTTTAAGATACAAAGTTACAAATTCAGGGATTTGCGCTATTTTTAGACTTTGGCTTAGAACATTACTCTATTTGAGGGTGTGCTCTAATAATGCATAATTGAAATTGTATCTACATACGTTTCAATATGAAAACGGATAAAGTTTATGGTATAATAAATTGGCAAGAGCCTGTGATGCATCCATGCAATAGAAAACAGCAAACACGCAACTTTTTTTTTTTTGTAACTTTATATAAAGCACAGCAGCAATTTATATGTAAAACAAAACTACAATTTGCAACGAGTTTTTGTAGCTTTTATTCGCAGTAAAGGGCTGCCCTGGATACATTATTCAGATGCATAGTTCAAAGAGAGGTACATTTTACTTCTGAAAATTAGAATTTTTTCTTGTGGCGTGTGCTTTTGTTGTTGTTTCCCTTTCTAATTCTGACATTTTACTGCGAATCGTTTTTTTCTTGTGCTGCTATGGAAAAATTTCGGAAAAAAACACGCCTTGTCAATTTAATACAAATTTGGCAAAATATGTAAGAAATATATTACTTTTTTGAAAAGTTGAGTATCAAGAATTTATCTACAACTTCTGCAGGATGATAATCTGAAATTAGATCAGATAAATTCCAAAAACAAAGCACTGAGAGTCAACGATCTCGTCATGGTATTTTTTGAGAAAAAACCCGAAACGTATCTACATTATTTTTTTCTGAAAATGACTTAAAATGATGCCTACTCACATACCAATTTTCAGGCTCCAATTTGTAGGGACACTGTAAATTGGCATATGTATAGGAAAATCAGGATGATTTTTTTTATTGCTTTCTTGATATGAGAAATGATTTTGAGACGACAGGCAAATTTCAAAACTTCTCCCCTTATTTTCTAAAAATGGGGTGATTTGCGTCAGTCAAGGAAGAAGATGGATAATATGATCCGTCTGCACACAATGGAACATGTGGAAAGTATCACACAAATTACTCCACTTTAATACATTACGGTAAAATCAACAATTTTCAGTTTCGTTTCTGAATATAATAATTTCAAATCCGGCTTTTGCCGGAAGCGTACGGATAACGTAAAAAAGCTGTAAATATTAGTATTTACATATGACCATAAGAAAGAACCTGTTCGAGCCGAATTTTTGATTTGGGGAATACTTTGTGTTGGACATAATAATATCAACAATGACGTATTTTCCTAGATATTGGATAAATGCTTTTTTGTTTGTTGACAACCATTTCTTTTCGCCTGGTCTTCGATTGCTATGAAACCCTCCAGTATGCTCAACTTGGTTCTTGGTACATTTATCTACACAGCAACCAGGGTACCTGCAGGATTTATAGGTTGAGGTAAGAGTTGACAGAATTCTACTCCTAAAGTCTTCCATACACTGCACAACAGATGGCTGTCACCCTACGTCAACAATACCTGCTCGCCATCGCGTTCAGATTTCTGCAACGTTTTTCTATAACTCATTCCCAAAAGTTCTGAATTCTTCCTCGATTGCTTTGGGCGACCCCTTCCTTTTGCCGAGAGGATTCCACTGCATTTCATATCTTTCTTTGTCGAATATTCGTCTATAGTCTCATAAAGCGGTCTCGCATAAAGTTGTTCATTTTCGATATGCGATTTGGCCACAATATTCTTAAGGTTATACAAAGACATCTTTTTATAAAAGACTGTAGCTTACGAGTGATTGTGGCAATCATCCACCTAGTAATACACCCATACAGGAGTATAGACATTTAAACGGAACACTTGCAGCTTGCTTTTGCTCGTCAAGGCTGGCACGTCTCTAGTAATGACTAAATACAACAATAATGACAGTATGCAATCTTATTGCACGCCGCTTTGGATTCAAAATTTTCTGACACCTTGACATTGTAGAGTACTTTGCATCCTCGCAGATAGCATTTATAGTAGCTTAAAGTTTACCGAGGATACCTCTCCCGCAGTTCACGCGATATGATGTCAATATCATTGGCATATCTAACTTATACTAGCTGTATTTATCGGAGATACCTCTTCATCGAGAGTTGAATCAAGGTGTTGTTTGATCTGAGCAAGAATTTTTCAAGCTATTAATTTGGTAACCACAGGAAGGAGGCAAATGCCTCTTCAATTTTCGCGCTCCATCAAGCTACTCTTCTTTGGAAGTTTGATAAACATCCCTTTTTTCCACTCTTTCGAAAAGATTTCACTTTCGAAGGCATTTTTTATGAGAGGATGCAGAAGCTCTGTCGATACATTACGCGCGGTTTGAAAACGATCAGAAAGTATACTATCAAGCCCCACCGTTTTATTCCAGTTAAAATCCTTGCCTTACTTGAAGGCCCAGTGTGAATTTGGGTAGCTCATTTGAGTTCGGGACCATGATGCCGCCGCCTAAACAATTTAATACTATTATGCCAGCAAATTAGGGGTAACAAATCGGAAAGCTGTAGCCATCAACAATTTATAAGTCCACATAACAACAAGTAGAAGTCTGATTAATCGTACTCTTATGATGACAGTTGTAACTATATCGAGTAACTATAACTACAAAAGTGGAGTTTTGAGAGAATGATACAGAGCTTCCTTGTGCTCGTGGTAAGAGTACCATCACTTTGCTAAATATTGATGATTTCAGAGAAAACCATCTACACGTAAGGTCAAGTTAACAAGCCAATTCTGATCACTAGACGTGTGACAAAGAATTAATAGACAATCAATTGAAATCTGTTTAACGGTTCTTGAGTGTGAGAAGTATGAGAAGATCAATTAGAAATTTTGAAATTGGCTTTCAGAAATGAAGCAAAAAAAAACTAAAACCATCTAAAGCATGTTAGATAGTGAAGGCGATATGTCTGATGTTTGTGGCTAACCTGTAAAATAAAAATGAAATATGAACTAAAGCTGAATGTCCAGCTTGGCGACTCACATAGTAAAATGTATAGACCTTGTAATAATGGGGTATGATTAAAGCAAGTGCTTACATAATACATAATGATGACTACGTTAGTACTGTCTAAGAGTTTGCAAATACAATTAAGTGATAGTCGTGTATGAATACGTGGGGGAAAATCACCTATATATAGACTGACACCTGCCGACTTTTAAATCAGATTCATATGGAAAAGAACAAAGAAAAAAGAGGAAAATAATATATGTATATAAAAAAAAAATACAGTGGTACAGTACTCGTAAAGTCCGCCGATTGAATATGCAATATTCCACAATTTTTTTTTTTTTTTTTTTATATCAACTGCTGAGAAATATGTCTTTGAGCAGGGTTTGTAAACATTTTTGCCGAAAAACATTTAACTTAACCAAAAACAAGGGCTTACGAGTAAAAGCTTTAAATTTTAAGACATACACAGAAAAGTATGCAAATAGTGGGATAGGACGTATTAATTATGCTAGGACGTCGTAATCTAAAATGTAATAAATTTAAAAATTTGAAATAATGCATAGGGCATGCTTCAATGCAAAATAGAAAAAAATGCAATTCAGACATAGCGTATCCATAAATGTCTAAGGTCATGCAAAACAAGACATAAGAAATAGGAGGTAATGCTGCACGAACATAACAATAAAGTAAACTGATTAAGAAAGAAAGAAAACCATAAATACTCGTAGAGCTTGTTAATATTATGTTTATATGATTTAATTTTAGGCGTTTGTCTCCAGCTGTAGTCTTCCCCATCTGTCTTGAAACCTTGTCACCATAGAAATACTATGATTGTAAGTTTCTTTTTAAATTTCGTAGTAATAAAACAGATTTAGCAGAAGTCAAATTCAGAAAAGTTATTGTGATTCATTTACACATTTTCGATACTGTGAGATTGCACAACTTACTCTTGACAGATTAAAGAAGATTTCAGACTAAAAATTCTTCATTAGGTAAGTAAAGGGTGTTTCAATTAGAGATTACAATTTAAATTTGGTACTACTGTGGTTCTGTCAAAGATAAACAGCTGATATTTGACATCAATACTAAGCATTGACATTTGTAATTATGGAGCAGTATACGAGAGAACAACGCATTTCAATTGTTAAAACCCATCTCCGAAACTTCACCAACACGATGCGCGCATTGCAAAATAATGTAAGATGTTGGAACCACCAAGTTCGTGGCAATTTTTCGAACAAAATCATTCAGCGATGAGGCTCACTCTCAACTAAATGGCTACGTAAACAAACAAAATTGTCGCATTTACGGTCATGAAATCCACGGGCCATTCATGAACAACCAATGCATCCACAAAAAGCCACTGTTTGGTGCAGATTTTGAACCGTACTACTTCGAATTCATGGTGCTGTACCACACAGTAATTCCAAAGCTAAAGGACGAGATTCAATACGTTGTTTATGAACTACCCCTGGATTTATGCCGAAAAGTAATGGAAAATTTCATCAAAAGCCCAGCCGTGGTGCCCATTTGGCCGATATCGTTTTTCATGTTTAATGTCAATGTCTCATTATTATATCGACATAAAAATATCACCAGTTTATCAAAAACTTCCAACTGCATCACCCTTTATGTGTCATCGAGATATTGTTTTTTCCATCGAGTAATCATTTTGAAAAATTCTTTTATATTTCTGTACTTCATTTTCCTTTTCTGATTTTTTGAAAAAACAAATTGTATAAATATGCTCCCGCCCCTTATACGAAATACGTAACTACTTACTTACATCTGGATGTGCATATTCTACCAGAAGTCAAATCCAGAGTAGTTATTGTGATTCATTTTCACATTTTCGCTACTGAGCGAAGCTGAGTTTTGCCATAAAATCAATTCAGATTTTCTGATTAAAAATGCTGCATTATTGTAAACATATAATAGTTACCAAGCCTCTTGGTGAGCGTCGTGGCGTAGTGGTTAGTGTCGGAATACTACGCAAGAGGTTCCAAGTTCGAATCCCAGAAAACACCAAAACAATTTTTCACGATCCCACCTCTCGCGAACGTCTGACAAACATCCGAGAGTATTGTTGTCACGAGAGAGCTTCTCAAAACAAATTGCCGTTCGGATACGGCACTAAACTGTAGGTCCCTTCCATTCGTGTGAAAAATATAACGCACACAACACGAGTGGTTGCAAGAAGCTAGGCGCTGGCACTTAAAGAGCTGTTGTGCCAAATATTTATTTTTTATTTATTTATTGTAACCCTAAAGCATCTAATTGTTCTTTTATCGTATTTCCTTGCTGTTTTATTCGTTTAATAATGAATAATATCCAAATCACGTTAAATTTCGTTTTTTTTTTTTCATCTCTCATTTTCACTTGAAATGTTATTGACTGTCACTTTAGAGCCGACCTAGAGGCGGGTGAGCTACCCCTAAACTGTTTCCCAATTTAGGAGTAACATTCGTGATTTGGAAAAAGTGACTGCAAAAAAAGGGGAGTTTACATTCGTTCATCACTAAGGGCCATTATTCTTGTTTGAAAATCTTGAAAATGTCCCTTTATGCCTATATTAGCACCCACTTTTCTAAGATTGCCATAATGCATAGTACGACATATCCAACAAATACTCCAAACATATTTTTTTACAAAAAGAAAAAAAAAACAAAGAAAGCAGTCTAAACGATTAGAAGTTATCTTTAGTAAAAAAAAAGTCACTGTTATTGGCACGACGAATGGGGCAAACCTGAAGTAGAAATGAGCCGTAATTTTGGAGGAGGCAGTGTAATAATTTGGGACGATTTTAATCTCTTAACATATTTGGAAATGTTAGAATATGATTTCAATGAATTTGCGGAAGATACTGGGAGTCCTGAGTTCATATTTCAACAGGATAATGCTGCTGTAGGTGATAAACTATTTCCGAGTTACAGATACGGAGTGGAGTGGGCTTTGAGGTCTTTAGATCTAAACTAATAGAAAATTTATGGATGAATGGTACAATAAGTATATGCAAATGGGAGGCAGTACAATACAGTCAAAGACTTCTTCTAACCCATCCCTAATAAAGTGGGAAATCTTAGAACAGAGTGGGGGTGGACTGTGGGCCATTATCTTAATTACATTATGCGGGCGGATTTAAAAAAATGTAAACTTTAACTGCTTCTAAGAAGGTTATTCACTATCTGCCTAGCTTAAAATTGAAGGCTCAAAAACGGTGGCATACGGACAGACGAACATGGCTAGATCGACTTAGCTTTCGAAGGTGATCACAAACCAAAGGGGGGCCTAACTTACCTATCCACCCTGTTATTTTGATCAGAAGAACTGTAACGCCCTGCAGAAAGAACGACGAAAACTAAAGGCAATTTTGGGGCGACAGAAAGGTTTGCGTACTCGCTTGAGAGAAGCAGTGTTGCCACTTTACTTCGATCGTAGTAAAAGATAATGTTTTTTAAAGTAATCAAAAGAATTTAATTAAAATATACTCAACTTCGGTTATAACGAACCTCAAAGAAATAACACAATCAGTTCGTTATAGCTGATGATTCATTAGGTGTAGAAAAGTGTGTAAAAGTGTAGAAAAATACTTAAATTGTGGAAATGTGTAGCAAACTGGTCGCGCTGATTAACCCGATTTCTATGAAACTTTTTCTGTTACAGAATTTATCTGGACACCTGAGAAGTTATTTGACAAAGAGTCTGTAATGCGGAAATTTATACAATCAACGCCAACTGGACGTGGCTTTTCTTCGGTCAGAAAGTTCACATTACTGAGATACTACTGTACTAAATGCATATCAAGTTGAATAAACTTACTACTTAAGATTGATGTCGCCAATTGGTGTAGTGTTGTGATCCAGACAGTAGGCGGTGGCTATTAGGCACACTCGGAACGCCGATAATTACGTTGCAGCAACACAAAAAATAAATACAAATTAACTGCTACTGTTGTTGCGCTCTATAAAGTTGAGGAAGAATTCCACGAAATTAAACGAGAAAAAAAAATTAAATGAATGCCTAAAACTTCTTTTTCCACAGATTTTTATTTTTTTTATTTTTGAATTCCTAAGGGTGCACCACTGGGCGTGTTTTTTTTTTTTTTTTGGTTCCGTGCAATTTTTTTTATTTCTTTTTTCACTAAACACCACTGAAATATAATTTCCACATGCACTGGTTAAGGATTTTTTATTTTTACACTTTTTTCAGTAACCGAGAATATTTATTTTATTTTATTTTCCTACGGGTATTAGATTGTGAATGTAAAAAAAAAATATTTTATATCTGTGTTCGAAGCAAGTGTATTTTTGTTGCACACTCGCTAGTCACTACAGAATCTGCAGTTTGTTTTAGCAGAACAGCGGGGAGAAAAGTATTATGTACGTGTGTGTGTGTTGGAGAGAGGTTCCAAGGGAGTGGGAACATAAAAAAAAAAACTTTTTTTTATTTTTTCCTTTTGTACAAAATCAAGAGTAGAAAAGTTTACATTCACGGCACATTACTTTAGAGATATATAAATGCTTTGATATATATTTATTTTATTTTTTTTTTTTTTTTCAATATTAATATAATGCTATATATACAAAGATATTCTATGTATGCATATCTTTAGGCACAAGCTTTTTTTTATTTAAAATTTTTCCTTTTCTAGATTTAAATTAACTTTTCTTTCCTTCAATTATGATTAATAAATTTATTTATAATTCTTTTTTTTAATTTAAATTTAAGGAAACAATTTTGATATTTTTTTCTATTTAAAAGACAACGAATCTGTGTTGTGGTGAGATATTTTTTAATTTTTTTTTTTTTTGTCAAAGACTGCGTTTCTTCCGATCGACGGCGCTGTATATCGAATGTTTTAATCCAAAATAAGGGGTTTTACGGTGAATTTTCAAGCAACACAGTCAGATATAGATCAATTTTTGTAAAATTTTATTTTTGCGTACAACTTTTATAACTATTGTATAATTTTGTAAAAAGGTATTTTTATATTGCTTATCATTTACACTTTTTCTTTGTTTTGTAGTATTTGTGCATCTTTAGCTGCATAGATCACGCGATTTACTTTTTTTTTTTTTTTTTAATTCTCCTTCTCTAGATTCTTTTCGGAGGAAAAACAAATTGCAAAAATATCTTCCTCTCGCTATGTAGATGCAATTTTAACGATGTGTATAGACGAAGTCAAGTTGTATTAATTTCACTTATTTCGCAAATATCTTTAAAAAATTTCACTAATTTTGAGTGATGATGCATTTTCTAGAGCCCGGTTTTGTACCCTCCCCACTGTCGTGTTGTTTAGTTAATGATGACCGATGATGATTATTCCATGGAAGTTATACACACACTGAGTATCATTTATTTAAATGCACTTTTTATCGCTGTCGTTGAGAAATAGTAACAAAAAAAGATACAGTCATAGATTCCCAGAACCGATGTACCTGACGACACTCTTTTGTTTGCTTTTTTAAATTGCATGAAATTTTTTCTTAAACTTTTAAATATTTATTAACAAAAAATGTTATGTACAATCCAAACTAAAGTATAAATAAAAAAAAAAATTATATCTTTATAAAAAAAAATTCACTAAAATAAAATCATCACTTTTCGAATGCGATTTTTTTTTTGTTTCATGAACAAAATTTTATATTCTTACAGATTTTTGATTTAATTAAAAATTTTGTGGAGAATTTTTTTTAGAGTCCAATTGAGAAGTATCGCGGACTTAAAATTTGATTCTGCGGCAGTGTGTATATAGTATGTCTATTTAATAAATTTAATTAATCTAAAAGTGTAACTTTCAATTAGAATTAAACAAATTAAACAAAGATTGAAGAAGCTGATAATTTTTCTTATTTATTTTTTTCTTTGTGTTTTCAACCGTCCGCGATATTGGAGAAAAATGTCTGGCGTGAAGGGTAAGTAGTACGTCTATAGTGCAACAATCCGAGTGTGAAATAAATTGAAAAGCCGACGACATGAAAGCTTGCACACCATGTTACATCAGTAGCAGCAGCAGCAGCAGAGTTTTCAAGCAGCTCCTCTTAACGAACGCATACATCTGAATTTACCCATACACAGCCTGAGTAGTGGTATTAGATAGGGTTGGCTGGTATTTTATGTTGCCAACTTGTTAGGTTGCTTTTTTGCTGCTGGTGGATGGACCCCTTTTTCCCATTTCCAATGCTTTTTCACTACTGTGAAATTCATTCAGATACACACATATACACTACTGTGCACCCTAAAAATGCAAAAATTCTCATTTCAGAATTGAGCTGGTATAGTGGTACCGTGTTGGTGTGGCGATGGTGTCGCAGAGAAACGTGGTATTTTATTGCAGAATTTAAACGTTTTTAACGGATTAAATGGGAACAAGTTCCTTAAGGAAATTTCACGTATCTACACATAACATACAGAGAAACAAGGTATGGTTGTGGCATGACATTCTCTCTATTTTATTCCTTGGATAAAAGCGAATGCATACACGACCACTACCAACAGTAAAAAGCAGGGAGTACGCAAAATTAAAGAGCTAGTGCTAGGTAGGTATGGCGCACCCCACACACTGTTTGCCTACAGAGGGACTTGGTGTGTACAGTGGCTTGGTGCGAATACCGACGAAATCCAGAACACAGCATAACCAATATTAGGTATCTTTTAGTGGTGAGTGTAAGGTACAAAATAGAAAGCGAATAAAAAATAAAATAACGAAACTATACAAGGCAGCCGTCTTAAAAGTCGTTCGTGTACGGTGTCGTGTAGCGGGCATATTCCAGAAAAGCTGAAATGTTGTATCTGAATGTATGAAACTAAAAAAAAAAAATAGACGACGACGACGACGACGTCGAGAGGACATACAATTTGGACGACACTACCCTGCACAATACGAGGAATGTACACTCTTAGTCGATTCAGGGGGTAGGGTAGGGAATCAATTTGATTTCGTTTCTCTCTTCAGATTTTATTCGTATCGTTTGGTTTGCTTTACAGTTTTTGCTCCTCAAGATTTGGAACTGGAACTTACAGCACGTTGCCATTGCTTTGTAAATTATTATTTTGAATTATTTGGTGGTAGACAACCTTGATTATTAAAAAAAAAAAAAAAATTTAAAAACTCATTTGGCTATGTCGGCTGATTAAAGTCAGAGATTCTTAGGACTCGTTCCACCAGAAACCACGAGATAGTAAAATACTTCCCCCCTATCTCTTTAATACCTACCTAATTCTATTCTTGGGCTGAATTAAGGTGTTATGCGACCAGTGCAACCTGTCTGGGAGCCCAGTAAAAATAGGTACAGTGGCAATCGGAGTATCCAAAACAGAAATTCAGAGTCTAACAATCATAAAAAACGGACAGGAAGCAATGTCCCTGAACCAGCGGTACTGAAATGCTGGCTCTAACGACCCACTAAGAGCGGGGAGGTAGTTCACACTACAAGAGCAAAACAGTTTAATACTAGAAAGATCGTGCAACGAAAACTTTGTTATCTAAAGACAAATTTGTCTTCAAAGTGAGCGCTTCTAATTAAAAAGTGGCGACTAAAGTCGCAATTTGACCCTATTTTTACAGTCCTGGTTAAAAAAAAATTAATAATAATTAATGCTATTAGTATTCATTAATAGCATTAATTACAAAACCGATCTCGACTGAAGATTGTGTTGCAACCCCTTTACGAGGTATTTGGTGGCAACTGACGAGAGTGGAGGGGGGAGTGTCACAACTAAACTTTTCCCTTATTAAAGGCGTCAATAGTTCCAGTTAGGACGAACTATGTTGTACTCACGTTATTTGGGCTACTTCGACATATTCGGAGCACAGGTCAATAAGAATTTTCAAGATTGAGTCAGGGTGTTGAAAACGAGATGGTGGCGGATGAACGCATAATAGGGCAACGGCAGCGTTCATATCCCCGTAGTTGGTTACTAGCATCGGAATATCCGACCCATTGTCCGGGTTGTAAGTCGGGGTAACTGTGCTGTCTTGAACAAAACAAGCATAGAGTGCATTACACTGAAGATAAATGGAAAAGAGAATCCATTTAGGTAATGTGTACGAGTGCCAGTAATAGTACGAATACTGGCATATTAAGCACATTATGTCGGCAGACAAAAAAGTTAGTGGATGCACCAAGAGAAACCAGAACTACATATACATATGTATGTATATCTCTCTCAAACTTACGAAAAAAATACATAGGAATCATTCTTTGATTTTCCACGAGTTTAATTACTTAAAACGAGTGTCTGAATACCGTCGGATCGAAAAACAAATATGGGCTTTTGAGAGATGTGACTCAAGGAAAACGTCTGAGCTCATTCAGTTTTCGTCAAAATCAGAAGCGTCTTCTTGGGTAATTTCATCCTACAGAAGGAACAAGTGATAAAACTCAAACTTAGATATCTCATGTTTTGTAAAAATTACCTGTAAGTTTACCCATTTTTATGCACAAGAATTGTCAGAAATCTCAATTTATAAAAAACCTTTGTTTTGTGGTCGGTGAGCTGTACAACTTTTTATTATTTGATAGAAATCCAATAATACGCAAAACGTTCCCAATGGCAACACTATTCTCTATCCACTGCAGTTTCTTAGATCGCACAGAAATGAGGATAAAATAAACAACGTGAACTATTGCAATAACCTCTCCCTGAGAGATACGTTCGAACACAACACATACGTAAATATTTTCAAAACTATCCACTAAAGACGGTCAGTCCTTTACTCCTAAATACCTTTTGAGCATTTAGATACACAGAATACATACGATTTTCCAAAGGGTCAGACACTGGGAGCGTTACCAAAACACGCTACCAAGAGGACGAACGTAATGTTTGCATTTTTTTTTTATCCATTTTAATTATTTTTTTTTCTTTAAAAATGTATGCACACAAAGAATATACAGTGGTGGTAGTGCTTCTTGTTTGATTGCTTGTATGCGCTGAAAGGCCAGAACTGGGCCGAGAGTAACGAGACCGACTCTCTAATGCGATAAGCTGCAATAATAAACGTTAGGCCACGGCGGCGATATGGCATTTGACGCACACACACAAAAACGAAATAGTGAGCTTTTCTTTTAATACCCCATCATTATAAAATCATAATTTTTTGTTTATAGTCCCTTAGAAGAGACCACTACAATGGCAGTACAAAATACTATTGAAAAGGGAATTTTGCTAATATGCCGCGTGCGAAAGAGTCGGGAGTGATAGAAAAGTTGCACGTCTTATTTGCAGTCCATACGTGTGCGAGTATTTTTCTATTCTTTGGGCTCTGTAGCTGAGCTTCTGAAGTGAATGCCTCTGTGAATGCATAGTGCATGGTTGCTGGAATATTTGCATTAGAAATCACGCATGGTAACACGTTAAAAAAAAAAAAAAACGTGCAGTGCTGTAGATAGATACAAAGGTCGCTTGTGGGTAAGTATGCAATAGATATTCCGCATATGAATGTGTCAAACGGGTGGTGTCGGTGTAATCGCATGTCTAGACGAATAGTGGATGAAAGATAGATTTTTGCCGGCCTGAGTGTCAGAACACTAACTAGTACTTTGATATGGGCCACTACCATATGAATACAATTTTATAGTCTATGTTGGGTGAAGAGGTCTTCATACAAATACATACTACCTATGTACATGCATGGATGTTTGTATCGTCGGCGTGCTGCGAAAAGTGCTCAACTATACATTTTTATAAAATGGACTTATGGATGCAGATTATGCTGATTAACAGGGACTGTCCCGTTTTTAGGTGTTGTCCAGGCGTTCCGGCCAGTTCCGATTTGTCCAGGTTTTTAAGAATTGAAAAGTTCTCGGACGTCCCCGTGAATTATGTGCAAATATTATTTAACCGCCATCCAGCAAATACGTAGTTTTGGAGAGCAAATTCGCAATCAATGCTATGCTGCCGTGCAGAGATACACATTCGGGTGGGGCTAGAGTACAAATCCTTCATTTCGCGTCAGAGCTAAGTTTTTTAAATGAGTCTACTATGTGCGCAAATTTCGACTAAAGACAAAGTCGTCGAAAATAAAAATAAATTCTGCGAGCTGCTTAATGACACCTGTAACCACTGCTTGAGTAAGCGCCGTGGCTCAGTGGTTAAGTGCGCGATCACTGAACGAGAGGTTCAAGGTTCAAATCCAAGAAAAAAAAAGTTTTCTCACGGTTCCTACCTCTCGCGAACGTCTGACAAACATCCGAGAGTAAAACTGTCATGAGAAGCTTCTCTCAATCGAGCAAAAAATTTCACTTCGAAAACAGCATAAAACTGTAGGTCCCAACCTTTCGTGAGGCGCACAGCACGAGTGGCTGCGAGTAGCTTGGCCAGGCCAACAACTGCTTGAAGCATGATATATTACGTTTGATAGTCTTCTCTCAGGAAAGTCGAACTCATTAGCGCCCCGAGATGCCGTATGCAGATACGTAATATATATATTCCTCAAGTTTAATGGAATCATTACATTACAAATTTGGCGAGGATTTTTAATGAATTTTTTTTTTTGACTTCGAATTCCTTTTTTTTTAATTTTTTTTTTTCATTTTAAATGCATTTTTATTAAATCAATTCAATTACAACTTAAATTATTCTAACTGACTGGCCCTATGCGGGCGCTCTAAGCTAAACCTAATACTTAAAACTATGTCTTTCGACGTACTTTACTTAATTGTTTATTCGTCTTATTTGTTTAATTATTAATGAATGAATACTAACAAACATTTTTTAGGAAAATTAAAGAAAATACTTAGTGTATGTTCATTTTATTTTCGCCACCAAAATTGTGAGAACTGACGATACCGCCCTACTAACCCGGAGACGCTCCACACTGCTGTGTGCAACGTCTCTGTCGTAGTTGAGTCGCCTATCCACAACTGTCCGAGCAACGTGGAAGATTAGCGGCACTGCCAATCTGCAACGTCTCTGTCGTAGTTGAGTCGCCTATCCACAGCTGTCCGAGCAACGTGGAAGATTAGCGGCACTGCCAATCTGTCCTGGATCAGACCCTTCTTATCAAGATAGAGGAACGCCTCTGGGGGAACAAAGGCGTTAAGGCGCACTCTCTAGTGATACTCATAATTGGGGTAATAAGCCCCGGAGATCAGGTTGTTCATCGAGCTCATTGCTCTTACAAAGTGCCTTCGAATCAGCTTGATAACGAAATTATCCACTCTTATTAGGTTAGCCCTGTTGTACAGGACCTCATTGGAATAGAATTTTATGTACTGATACTCGTGGTGTTCTGTATAAATGAAGGCAAGCCCGAAGACAAGCCCTCTCAAACCCCCAAATCTTTTCCAATAAGCTTGCTCCCACGTTGAACCAGGGGGGGCATATACGAGCGAGTCAATTCTTTCTGGTATCCCTAGAGGCCCCAGACAACGGTGTCCTAAAAAGAATTTTTTCCGATTTCTGGAAGTTGATCTTCAACTTCCAGTCATCGCAATATCGCTGAATCCTATCGAAGTCACATTGCAAGAACAGTGCTATGACCTCGATTTTTGGTCCTGATCTGTACGTGATCAAGTCGTCTGCGTACGCTATGGCATGGTGAAGTAATCCTATGAGATCGCTCGTGTATATGTTGAAAAAGATCGGTGAATTCACCGCACCTTGTTGCAGACCGTTTTTGATTTGAAATGTTCCAGCTGAGGTCACATTGCCATTTTTGACAGCCTGTTCAGCTGGTAGAAGAGTCCCTCTAACAATCAGGCAGGCAGGCACCCGTGCACTGTTTCATGCTTTTGTTCCATTGGATATCCGATACCAGTTCAGACGCGGCATGTATTGTGTCATGCCCCGCCTTAAAACTGAATTGGTTATCCGGAATTATTTTATTGTCCTCAGTCCACTTAATCAGGGCTCTATTGATCACTTTTTCGAATGTTCGGCATGTGATGTTCGGCAGGAGACTTATCGACCGGAGATTTGCCGGATTGGAGGTGTCCTTACCCCTTTTTGGGATGGGTTGTATCACTGCTGTTTTCCAATGCGCTGGATAATGTGCATTATTCAGCGCATTGTTAAACAGAGTGGTGTAAATGTCCACCGCTTCTGGAGGGAGATGTCGAAGCAGAATGTTCGACACTCCGTCGATTCCCACAGATTTCTTCCTTCTCAATGATTCGAAGATCGCTTGCAGCTCCACCTTCGCTATGTACGGGGGATGTACCCTTTCATCGGCGATGAAATTATTTGCCATAATATCGTCATTGAACTCGGTAAAACCTATGTTCTCGGATCGCCAGTGCTCTATATCATTCTTCGAACGACTTTGAAATCCTCTGACATATACAATGAACATTTTTTGAACAGTGTTCTAGATTCAATTGACTTTTTACTCATTAATTTCCGTGACACTGTTAAAAAGTTAACGAAGTATGGTTTAAGACGAAACAAATTTCTAGCCTATAGGTAGAAGATGGATCCCCAGAAATTTCATTACTGTTATTGATTGATTGAATAGTATTGGAGAATGATCTTTCCAAATTTGTCATCCATTTCGATTTAGTAAATTTTGAATTTCACTCCCAGCAGACACATTCCCAAAAGCTTTTACTCTACAGCTATTCAAAAGCAGAATCAACATGCACTCCAGGCCGCTCTCCCAGCGTTATAGGTTCGGCTCTCCTAAGAGAAGATTATGAAAAAGAATGTCGTGTCGTCCTTTTTTTTTAATTCAGCTTTTACTTTAACTTTAAACTTTAAATTAAATTAAATTCGCAGCCGAAGATAAGTCAATTACATAGATACATGAATCACAGGTTGTGAATTTGGTGTCAATCGAGGAAAAGATTAGGAAAACTTATATTCTTCATTAACCAGACCAAAATTCTCAGCTTTATCCTATCCCTCCCCGGTTGAAAGGACAATCTGGACATTATTCTCGATTAAAGTTTGACTGGTAACTAAATATGGTTAAGAAAGCATGCATAGGCTGCAAATGTGCTCTTCAACCAAAGTGTGATTCTATAAATGAATAGACAAATAATGAACTTAACACAGATCCCGGAATCCCCTTCTACAGAGTGCAAGCAATTGGTTCGAAATTGGTTGTTGTGCCACTGGCCCAAACATTGATTTGAGCAGTTAGCAGTTTTCTGACCAATAGCCATCCCAGTCGACGATCAAGTGATCGAAATAATAAAATGTTTTGGATAAAGGCTATGAAAATCAGGTCACCGAATTACTGCATGGCTTGACTCCAATAATATTCTGAAAGTATACCAAGCAAGAGTATTCCGGAGTCTTTTCTCTCACATGTTAAAAAGAGCTGTATGTATTTTTCGTCGACGTTAAGCCACCTTTTATACGGTAGACCGAAATACACTAATTTATAAGCTTTACGGGCTTGGAAATGTTGCTAAAGTTTGGACGG
This sequence comes from Pocota personata, assembly GCA_963082735.1. Lineage (NCBI taxonomy): Eukaryota > Metazoa > Arthropoda > Insecta > Diptera > Syrphidae > Pocota > Pocota personata. The sequence goes on from OY720429.1 coordinate 212,704,255, forward strand.
AATATACAAAAGATCAAAAAAAAATACCAGGGCTGCAGTGTGGAATGGTGAGGAACAATCCGAGTGGTTCTAATCGAATTTAGGTGTATGACAGGAATTCACTTTAAGCATTTAACACTTTGAATAACTAAGGCCCAGCTTTTACCCTTTTAAAATATATTTTACTAAACTCAATAACTTACATTTTGTTTATAATGGATTTTTTCCAAATTATTTGTCACTCTTCAAACCCGCAGCTACAAGTACAGAGTGAGGAATGAATCCTAGACATTTATTCGGTTATTTCTTATTAAGCTTTCGGTCGAATCAGGTGCGCTTTGATCTTATTAAAGCTAAAGAATTAGACTCCAAACTAGCATTGACTAAAGCAAAAATCTTCAGTTTGACCATTTTTCAGAACTTTGCATGTTTGAATATGTCAAATATTGTTTAGATTTCAAATTTCAACAAAAACGTTTGAGTCGTATCCCAGAAATAACCGATTTTCAAAAATTGATAATGCGTAAAGTACCGTTATGCTACATATTTCCAAAATCTTGGTATGCTAGTGACATATAACTTACTCAATCCAAATATGAAATTTAATCTACATTGTCAGATCCGTTTTGCCTTGAACTGTAACCTCACAGATCTCGGATATGACGAAACACAGTTCAGTCTTTTAGGCTGCAGTCTGACGTACATACAGTTGTACAGAGAGACAGACAGAATTGAAAGACCCACTTTTTTGAGATTCTCTATTATAGAACCAAATGATCGAAATTTTTTACACTTTTATAGGTGCAAGTAAAAAATAAATGTCTAAAATTTAAATGTCATTCTCTTCCATCTGTCGAAAGTGACTTAGATATACATTTCGAATAAAACCGTCTTAGTCATATCAGGAAAATAGACAATTTTCGCAAGGCCGCTAATACCAGTAAGTAAATTACTGTTATTCAATTTTTTAGCGAAAAAGTGAGTAGGCAGTCTTATTACAATCGTCCTTATTACTTTAGATATAAATTTTTATCGAAATCGTTGCATCCGAAAATTGCAATTATTCAAAATTGGTCTTAAGTCTGTTAATTATTGACGCCAGAATAAAAATTCTGATTTCATCGGGCTAAGCTCACAGAGCCCAAATATGGTGTTTGAAGAAAATCGAGGTATAGACAAGACAGACCGACAGATACGTCAAAATTGCGAGAAGCAGTTTTCCATGTTCCTCTTTAATAAACAATTAACAAAATTATTGATATAAACAGCAAACGAAGTCTGATATCGACAATGTGACATAGCCTCACAGATCGGAATAACAATCGATTTGCAAGACGTGTGTTGAAAGACGATCTTCACCTTCGCCCTTACAGGCTACATGAGACTTAACACCTTACGTTAGCTATTAAAAACATACGCCTGCAGAGCTGTTCACATTAGAACTGTCTTTTAATGTCCAAAACGAGTGCATTTGGTCTACACAATATAAAATCGGTCATGGTTTGGGCGGTCATTTGTTTTATTTCATTTCGGCTGAGGAATGGCCACCATACTCCCCTGGTTCCAAATTCTATGGATTATTCTGTATGGTCCATTCTTAAGACCAAGGATTGTGTTGCACAGCACACAAGTTTGGCGGCACTCAATCAATCCTTGCAGCGGGAGTAAGATTAGATATTTATCGAAGAGCTGCGTATCATTACCTACAGTTTTATTCAGAGATTGGAGATTTAAATTAACCCCCAGAAGAGACCACTTCAAATTTTCTTCTTAAATTTAGTTAATAGAAAGTCGATGGATTTATATTAACATGTATATATGTATGAACATATATAATACTGAAAAACATTTGAATTACATAAATTATGATCATTTGACAATAGTTGAGATTCATTTCCTCACCCTGTATATAAGATTGCTAACGGCAGGCGTACTAAGTTTATTTTACAGAAGAGAACAAAAAGTCCTTCGTACCACACGTCCTGACCTTTGTTCCATACTAAGATTTTTTTTAGATAACATGGGGACTTGTGGTGGGTGAGAAGAGCCTTACTTTTGAAATTTCAGGTTTCTAGATCATTCGAGGGCTTCTGCAGGCCATTGTGGATACTGTTGCAAAGTATGTGCTTCAAAAAAAAAAAAAAAAATTCCGATCCGTACAAACCTTTCTCTTGGATCACACTAAGTTTTCGGTATTTCAGCTTTCTTGACGAGTTTAATACGAGTAATTATTAGTTTACAGTAATTAAAAATGGCTCAAAAACCTGGTCTTACCTGGTCTGTTGGTTGTATGGTTTCCTATTAGACAATGGATCGTTTCTTTAGCTGCAATTCTGGCAATAATTACACAAGTCCTGTTTAGAAACTTGTTTTTCTGAATCTGTAATAGTTACGCCATGTCTACCTACAATAGATAAGACGTAGTTAGCCAGCATATTCCGCCTTAGTACCGGGATACACGTCTTCTTTGCGCACAAATTGTTATGACCACTGATCAAATGTTATAACCTACAAGGTGAGTCGCACTTTTGCCGTTGCACGAAGGCGCTCATGTGTGATCAGTCGGAAACGTAATCAATTCATTTGGAAGGGTGTTCAGAACTATACTATAGCCGTAGAACTTAGCAGTTCAGCACACAGATCAGATTATTTGAGTGCTTTTCATTTGTACGTTGAGGGATAGGAGGTAAGTTAAAGTAAGTTAAAGCGTTAGGCTCTGCCTCAGTGCACCTGTGGTGTCCATATTCACTCTTCTGATTTTATCGATATTGTATTCTTTACTTAAAGCGGGCTACTAGACTAGTGCCCGATGGATAAGCATTGGATGTACAACGGCATCCATGAGGTCATCTTTGGGCAAAGTTTTGTTGCAGTCACTCACCACTAGACTAGTGCCCGCATGGCCATCCATGAGGTCATCTTTGGTCAAATAATTAAAAGCTACACTTTTTTCACTCCTTGCTTAACGTTAGATTTTGAGTTAAGGACTATGACTAGGTACTTATGTATATATACGTAGCGCTGGAAGATATTGAAACTGGTTGACCATTCAGTCTGGGGATCTGACTGATCCTCTTTACTGGAGCATTGTTGGCTATTCATCCATGTCTTCGAGCCTAAGTAGTCGTCCGCTTTTAGGTTTTTGAACGCCATTCTCCTTTTGGCACAGCTCATTAGAGTTCTCGGTTGTATCTTTTCCTTCGGTCAAGAATTTTTCTGTTTACCGTGCACTCGGCATAATTTAACGAAACAGGAGTTTAGAGTTCAGTTGTTTTGCCAAATCGAGGTAGCAACGGTTTACTCTGAGGTAGGTGAACTCGCTTGACTATTTTAAAGTTAAAATTCTAAAGGCCGAACTATAATAGAAGAATGGTTTCGTACGACCACTTGCGAAACAGTGCGAATACAAAGGATTTATATTGTGTGACCATAATAGCTTTTTGCTTCGATTCGTTAAGTTTCCGTTCACTTTTGCTCACTTACGAAAGAGCGAATAGATTCGCTCTTACGTAAGTGTACGTACGAAAATTTCACAAGCCTTCACCCGTCTGAGTGCTAAACGCGCCTGACGATGCTTGATTTTTGTTGCTTCCGAACACATACGAGTACGCCTATTATGGGCTACTTGAGCAATTGACAGCACTGAAGGAAACTTAAGGTAGAATTATGACATTAGCTTCCCATTGCTTCCTACTATTATAGTTCAGCCTTAAACAGTCACATTTCGGCCTAGGCGGTGGATAGATAACATGTATTTGATTTTGTTCTCATTAACTTCAAAACTAAGCCTTTTCTTCAATTGCTTTGAAAGCCTCAATGCCTGATAATGTCGCACTTGTTGCTTTTTGTGTTAATGTTAGGCATGAGCAAAGAAATCATATGATGTTTGTAATATCCAAATCCAAATCCGATGCGCGTTTAAAATATCTCGGGTGGAATTATTTCCAAATTGCACAGTACACCGTGTGTTTTTCAGTGTTACGTGGCGCAGCTGGATCAGTTTGTTTGGGATCCCGAAGTTAGCGATTGTCTGGTAGATTTTTAGATGATGTACACATTTTATACTATCATACGCAGCTTTGAAGTCTATGAATAGATAATGGCTTAAACCAAGGACTCGTACGCAAAAGATATGCCTCGGCATAGGATCGACCTGCTTAGATCACCAAAAGAACGGTGGAAGTGAAGGACTTCATAAGAGGGCACATTTCTGGGACGATTATCAGTAATGACAGCCCTGTAAACTGAAATAAGACAGTAGCTTGCTTCACGGGCACACCCAGTTAGTATATGGTCTCAGAAATTTGACCGAAGTTAATACATTTCGTACAGAGAAGTGCTTTCTCACAATGGTACCCTTAATCTGCATAAGTTTAAGCCCATTTTAATGGTTAATATAACAAACGGCAAAAAATAATATTCCTAGTAAGACGGACTTCATCGTCCCTCACGTTGTTAATTCCTAGCAGAAGAGTTTTGGAATCTGGGGGTTTTAAATGAATCTGCGATACGGATATACGCATATAGATTTAAAATTGTGCTTGGGCAAATGTTCTCTCCAGTATATTGGGTCCAACTATTTCTACAGAGAAACTTTAAAAAAAAGTCTGTGAAACAGGGGCCCAAACGCTAAAAGTCGAAAGCTTTAAACAATTCTTTATCTATTTGCTAATTAATAATTTTCGCAAATACTTCAAAACCACCAAATTCACCAGTCATATTTGCAAAATTGTGTACAAAACTACGACAGTTCAGAAAGTCAAACTTAAATTAATCGAAACCACAAAAATGGAGATACGCCCACTCTACTTTTAATAATATCTCGCTTTATCCCGCGTAATAATACGGGATTTTTGAATTTGGTTACCCATGCAATAAAACGGGAACGGAGATTATTGTATCTCCGGAAGAGAAAAAAGTTAAAGCAGTATTGATATAAGATACTTCGATTAAGCTTAGTTCCCTTGACAAAAATCATCTTATTTTGACTCAAAAATTGCTAGCGAAACTAACCACTTTCTCAATTAGCTGTCAAACAAGCCAGATCCTTCTAGCAAAAAAAGGCAACTAGTCGACAGCAAATCCAGGAAAGGAAGATCAGTAACCAGTCGTACGTGGTAGTTTTGGACAATCGCCAGATTTCGAGATGTCATATTTCCATGACGATAACTATTATAGAGAATGCATACCTTCTATTAACATTCAAAGATTCCACATTTAACAATTCTGTTTGACGTCAAACTTATGCTGCACATATTGCAAATGCAAACACTAGTAACCTACATGTTTCAGTAATCATTGCAATGAATGACATTCAAAGCAAATGTTCTACCGTATTGTTTGAAAAATGTAATGCCGGAATAAAAATTGTTAACGACTTAATGTAGCTATTAGATTAAGCAATGGCCACAACTGGAATGAGTTTAGTTTTGTCCGCAATTTCTATATTTATTATTGCAGTTGTAGTTACAAGTCGAGACTGCTATCAACTTTACTGGGTTTTTGTTTTTGTATGTCCCTTGGGTTTCCTTAATTGCTATTTCCTTTTGTTTCATGTTCTTTCTCCGCAAGGGCGGTTTGAACCACTTATCAGTTATTTTATTACTGGGTATACATACACTGCACTGCTGCTATTTGAGATTGTATTTCGTGAGGAGTGACAGGTTTAGAAAATGTATTTTTAGCATTCTTTGTAAATAAATTGAATTAACTGTTTATGGATCGATGATACATTATATGCAATAAAATCATCTGCTTCATATAAAACACTAGTAAAGCAGAACATTTAATGTTCCCTTAATAGTCTTAGGTATATGAAAAATGAAAAATAAAAAATCTCCGAGAATCCGAGCACACTTTTACTGTACGCATCTACATATGCTCTGACTGTAAATCTGCGGCCGCACTGCGAACTGTTTGCGTGGAGGGTAGTGCTTCACTCTAGAGACAAATTTTTATCACAGGGAGTCAACGAAACTGCTAGTTTATACTTATGTCACAATAATATCTTCTGTCATTCACCCACTAGCCTCCACCCTCTAGCATCTAAGCTATACACAAACTACCTGTAGTGCAGCCTTAGGTTTAATTTTTGAAACTTCACAGTGTGTCTGTACTACGTTTAGACAGACTAATTTTCATCACTTAAAAGAAGCATCTGTTGATGATGACAACAAAAGTTTTGGAAAGAGCAGTGGATCACCAGAGAAAACTGCACAGCGGAATAAGGTCAAAGAACTATATGTTTTTCTACGAAAAGGTGAACCAACAACGTGCACTCTGGAGTTGGTATGATGCTAACTGATATGAGGCTTCACGTATGAATTTGGACCGCGGCAAAGATAATCTTAGGATTAGTACGAGTATACCTCCTAGCAGTAAAACCAGCCGAGAAAGAATGTTCGAAATATATTCTTATTGAATCTATTATATTATACTACAAAACTCTTAATAACTATTCGAAAAAGACTAGAATCAATATTTACCTTTGGTCCACCCAAATATTAGTGATGGGAACTATCGAATGAAAACTATCGACTTATTCGATGGTATCGATATATTCATTATCAATCAATCTATAGTTGTAAAAATTTGTTCATTATTATCTTTTTTTATAATTTGCGCGCCCCAAAGGGGATATGAATGCCCTTAAAGTAGAAACACAATGTGGCGCTCGCGCGGTCGCGCTTTGACAGAATGAGTAGAATGAATGGGATCTTATGGTGTAACACCAAATGTGACCTCAGGCGTTTGGTCGGTTTTTGATCGTAAATATCGTAAGCACCACCTCGACGTCGGAGTAGAGCTACTCTATACTATTGTCGAGCTTTTTGACAGCTCACAACTGTTTTGGATTGACATAATTCTTTGACTTGTTCGATTTTAGCAACAAGGTAAGTCATGGTGTCGTGTACGTATATGTACTCCGAATTGTTAGCATTTAATATGTAAGAAATTTTAATTGCTAATTGATGTTTTTTGAACACAAATTAATTATGTTAGAGTATGCAGAGGTGTTTATTTTTTTATTTTCTTATTCATACACATATGTTTGCGAAGTTTTTTCTAAAATTTGTGTTTCCTAATCAAACCATAAAAATAAAAAGAGTACATTTCTACTTTTTTTTCTGCCGCGAAATCGTGTGTGGGAAATTTAATTTAATTCTGTCAAATTCCTAACCTCTTAAAGGCCGACCGTTTTGAAGCCACATTTAGTGTTGCAAATTTTGAGGTCGGGTGTTTTGACAAATATTATCGTAAGCCGGTAGAAAGCCTATCAAACGCGCGACAGCGCGAGCACCATATTGTGTTTTGCCCATTATACTATTACAGGGCACGGGCGTTGTGAAGAAGAGAGAGAGAGAAAAAGAAAGATTTATTGTAGTGGTTTGAAACTCAGGTGGTATTAAGATTCTGTAAACTCCAAGCGTAGCTTCCAGATAACTGGGGAACATTTTTGTTTTGCTTTTATTGTCGTTGCTCATGATTCACAGTATTTTTTCCATCCTCCTGGTGTCATCATGACGATCAAGTTGCATTTTCAGCCATATGACCACCCTACTGCCAGTGTTATGCCTTCGCAAGGGTAAAGGTAATCTGCTACACGGCCCTCATTCGGCCCATGCCCGTATTTGGATGTCCCGTGTGGTTCAACGTGGGAGCAAGCTTATTGGAAAAGATTCGGGTGTTTGAGAGGGCTTGTCTTCGGTCTTGCCTTCATTTATACAGAACTTCAGAGTCTCAGTACATAAAATTCTATCCCAATGAGGTTCTGTACAACAGGACCAACCTAATTCAAGTGGATAATTTCGTTATCAAACTGATTCGAAGGCACATTGTAAAACAATGAGCTCGATGAACAACCTGATCTCAAGGGCTTATTACCCCAATTACGGGTACCACGAGAGAGTGCGCCTTAACGGCTTTGCTCACCCAGAGGTGTTCCTCAATTTTGATGAAAGTGTATGATCCAGGACAGATTGGCGGTGCCGCTAATCTTCCATGTTGCTCGGACAGCTGTGGATAGGCGACTCAACTACGACAGAGACGTTGCACACAGCAGTGTGGAGCGTCTCCGGTTTAGTAGAGCGGTATCGAGTCGTAATATAGAGGACGTACAACGTCAGTACGGACATTTCTGGTGGTTAGCCGAAAGAGAGGGAACTCCTTCGTCGTTCGCTCACAATCCGGGATAGCCCGTTTAAAGTTAGCTGTTATTTTATTGGCCGACTTACATAGTTTAGGGTAGTAGGGTATAGGTAGTCGTAGGCAAAAAAAAAAAAAAACAGCCCGCAGCACTTGGATAAGAAAAAAAATATGTATATGTATTTACAAAAAAAATCCGCAGAACCTGGATAGAAAAAAAAGTAAATAAATAAAAAACTAAAAAAAACTACGTATATAATTACGTAGTTAGAGTGAGGTAGTTAGTTAAGATAAGAATAAAAAAAAAAAATCAGTCACTAAGTTTTTTTTATTTTATTTTCTAAGTTAGAATAAGATAGTTACGTTAGTTAAGCTAGTTTTAAGCGTTTTTTGTCTAGCAATAAGTTTAATGAATTCAATAATAAAAATGCATTTGAAATGAAAAAAAAATATTACGCCTTCGAAGTAGAGTTGACTTAACTTTCGCAATTGATCGACTTTTTTATTTGTTTCATGCAAAAGAAATAGATGATTCTTGACATCACGATTTGAACCGTTAACCAACAGCGTGACAAGTGATGATGCTACCACTACACCACGGCCACCCTTATTTTTATTCAATAAACATTTTCATTGATTCGAATTGTTTTCGATTGTTCATTACTATTTTCATTCATTAAATTTCACATTCAGTTTATTTCATTCGATACTTTGCTGAATGAGCTGAGTAGGCAAGTAATTTTCCAAAATGTCTGACTTTACCACGAGGCCAATGGTGGAAATCGTGTTTATGTGCGAATATCTCAAAAACGGGGCGTCCCAAACAAAAAAAAATTTCGACCTTCATATTAGGTTTTGAAATGCTCTACAAGACGAATGATGATTTTTTATTGAAATTTCGGAAAATTTTATGTACGCAATCCTCCAAAATGACCGACTTTACCCCCAACAAGTAGTCGTGGATATTGCTTTAAGTAGTAAAAACGGTTTGTTGTACGAAAAAAAAAAATAATTGAAATTTTCTTTGAGTTGGATGCCATTTTTTTTTTAATTTTGAAAAATTGTAAGCACGCAATCTTCCAATATGTACAACTTTACTTTAAGTTAATAGGGGAAATCGTTTTTGAGTGGGAATATCTCGAAGAAATAATTATGACCGTAATTTTAGATTTCGAAATTCTCTGCGCGACAAATATAATTTTTTTTGTATGTGCGTAATCCTCCAAAATGCCAGACTTTATCTGGAAGTTCATGAAAATCTGTTAGGAATATTTGTTTTTGACTGTGACTATCCCTAATTCGATCTCCCGATCTCATATGTCAATGTTCTGCGTACAGAAACGTTTGTTTTTTATTATTATGTATGATATACGAGTATTCTCCACTTTCGATCAGTTACTAACTACCTAATCAATATAATAGATTTTAGGCAAAATTTGGGTCAAACTTCGGGAAAATAAAGTGGCTGTGAATATTGTAATAGGGCTAAGTCAAGCGTACTAAACAACTTTAATATTTTGTTCTCTATCCGAAATTTTCTCTGCAAATACGCTAAAATCACTTATTTTCTCAAAATAGCATAATAATGTGCGAATTAGGTTGAAAGTTAATATATTAAATAATGCATTTTCAAGTTTCTATATGGATCCTGTTAAATTAAAACAAATTATCGCTTCATGGTTTCTGAAATTCTAAAAATCTTTAAGTGTTAAATATCAGAACTTTCAATTGTATCGCCTCTAACATAAGAAGCACTGGAAGGATTTTGATGAACTTTGATAACGAGTTTTATTGTGGTGTATTGATAGCTGAACCATTAAAATCGGACAAAACTGGGAGTTAAAAATTAATATTTATTATTTTCTTCATAAAGATTTGTATCACGTTTTTGAATATAACAATTATATAAGAGGGGTGTCCTAGAAAGTCATAACATTGCGTGGGCAAGGACCACAAAATGAAACCTTTTTTTAACATCGACATATATGCATGCATACGTGTGTTTTCCGCGCACCTCCAGGAACCTGACCCAGAAAGATGGAATTTTGCAAACCTACAGGAATAACCAAGGAGAAAAACAAATTAGAGCTGAATTTCAGATTTTCCAAGTTCATTGCAACAGAACAGATATCTTCTGGTTGTACATATTTTTGTATCTTCCTACACCTTTTTTAGTAGTTCTCAAACGACCGGAAACTTTTCAAACTTCAAATACTGATAACGCTAAAGAACCTAACTCCGTCATTTTTTTTAGATTTTCGATGTACAGGGTGTTGGTAAAATTATTTTTCTTCTCATTTGATAGAATTTTTTCCCACACTCTTCAGAATTTCACGGAAGACCTACAAAATAGAAACTTAACAGATAATGCGGGAGAATATGGTGCAGATTTTCGAACTGGAACATATTTTTACTAAGCATTGCCTAGCACATTTGTCTTTCGATTTATATACAATGTTCCTATTAGCGCGTCACATCCCGCACTTCTAGAAACAAACAGTGTGTTACATTGATTATTTTTCTTCTGACTTAAATACAATTTTCTGAGGAACGCACGTTTTTCAGCATCCCTCCAGTAGCTTCTATACGAGTTACGAAATAAGAACTTTATACACACTTATAGCTTGGATATAAAACCTAACGAGGCAAGATTTTTAAATTTTTAAACAGGGTGTTGCGTAACAACAATTTTCAACATGCTTACGTCTTTCCACACACCTCAAGAAACCCCTGGATGACATAGGAAACTAAAATTGTGTACACTTAAGGAATGGACTATATGCCAGAATCTTGCGTTCGATTTTTATTTCCTAGGTCGCAGGGTGTTGCTATATATATATATGTATATATATACATACATATATAAAGCAAATAAGGCTGATTTACCACCAACAGACTTGTACTATAAATATATAATTGTTCACAAATGCATTACATAGGTAAACTTTAGCAGAAAAGCAAGTTTCGTAGAAAGAACCATGACTCTGACATGGAAAACTTTGTACTCAATTCAGTAAACTTAACTAAGCCTACGAGTATTTGCAAATTTGCAGCCATAGCTTATTTTTTTCGAGGTTAAAACATAAAATTCCTGGGCTATATAGAACGTTTTTCTGTAATTATATGTATGTATTTTCTTTTGTGAGAACAAAATATGCTTCAAATTGATTAACATCCTTTGTGGATTATGCAAGTGTCCGCCGGGCAAAACCTGTGCACAAAGTGTCACAGTAAAGATACACCAAAGGCATAGTGTCACTTCGTTCTTTTTTATACTTCTGCAGTGAATGTCACTTTCATGCAGACTTTGTCTTTATCATCTTCAGGGAGAACCAACATATTCTGTTGGCAATCCTCCAATCCCAGCGATTTGTTTCCCTTTATATTTCTTCGACTTTCACTCGAGACAAGGCACTGAGAAAAATTCTTTCTATCTATTCCATGAGCTCTGGTATTGGTCATCCTATTCAATTTTTTTTTCCTTCTCTTCCATTATCAAAGCAAACTACTCTTGAAATTTATTAGCAAAGAAAAAAAAAAAAAAATCTTGCCATCATATCTTGTGGCCAGCCAAAAATGTCCAACTCTGCTGCAATGTACGGGGACGGACATACACTTCGGGTGAACGATTGATGCTCATGATGACCATGATTACGACGAAAATGTACGAAAATGTCCAAGGAGTCTACAGACACTTACATATTTCCATAGACCGTAGTCCGAGTGGATATATGATAAATGAATGATTGCGGAGCAAACGTATACAAATCGTAGCACAAACACACAAATAAGCAGCATCACATAACGTTTTCAGTCAGAACTCACAGAAGATGCATGCAGCAAGCGAGAATCCTGTTTTCATTCCCACAGATTTTGAATAATAAGATGACATCCAACACTTTCGTGTCGAGCAAAAAACAACGACGACGAGAGAAACGGAAAAGGGTCATCCTGGTAGTCTGTGTGTATTATTCAAATTGTCTTCAGTGCTCGCGGTCTGTTCGAAGGATGTAAGGATTCGTTGTGAAACGATGATTTTATTAGCAAATACGCGAGCAACAGAGACAGATCGACAGAAAGAGAGTGCAGTATCCTTGATCGAATATTTTTTTATTTGATACTGGTATTTCAGTTTAACTACAATGATTAATCGATTTGTTCGGAGCGTAAAAAAATAAAAACGATGGACAACCCCAGCTGATGGATAGTCAACAAGGGCGAATGACGACGGTGAGCACAGACGTAAGGACATTGCACTGATCGTGATTTCTGTTGTTGTTGCCGTTCAGTAGTTCTCTATCTCTTTGGTCTTTTTTTTTAAGTTGAAACTATGGGCGGCACAATTGACACACAATGACCAAATAGGCTGAGATAAAGGGGTGGCTGTCTCGCTTTTTGTCATCTTGGGTGTAATATTAAATTTTCTGATCCTTGGTGCTTCTTCGGGTTTCCGAGAAATTCAATAATGGAAAAAAATATTTGAAATAGGATGCGCAGGGAGTTTATTGCTGGTGCCGAGTTGATACCGTGCGTTGGTCACCCCATCCCTTACGTCGGTAGTGGCTATTTGAGCTTAGGGGTGTTTGTTTCCAGTGGACAAAGTCGTCGGTGGGAAAAAATCACGGTGTCGGAATTTTTTGATTCAGCCTCGAAGACTATGGTTTATTTTTTATTTTTTTTTATTTCATTTCTTTCTTTTGTATTTGTTTTGTTTTATTTGAATAGGAAAGGAAGTGTAGATGAGTTTATAGCTCATGAAATGGCAATGTTTGTTATGTGCACAAAATTGAGTATCTCAGCCTAGTTACTTGATGTGTTACATTTTCATTTACCATAAAAGGGGGACCCGTGGGATGTTTGAGTGGGTTTTGATAACTCATAGACACGAACCACAACAAAAGAAAAGCAGAAAAGAAGAAGGAATACGATTTGGGACCAACTGGGATAATATTGTATAAGGATCAAACGTTGGACTTGAGTTTGACATTTGTCAAGTCAAATTTTGACACTTGAGTTCACCAAACTTTGAAAATAGTAAAAAGGATGAGCTACCTTTTTACTATTTTATGTTTGGTGAACTCAAGTCCAAAATTTGTTGTCCCATAATTGAAAGAAATATAAGAGGAAATGCAATCCCTGCACTAATCGGTCGGATTCTTTTCGCCTCTCATTTGTTTCCTCGTTATAGACAGCCAATTTCAATCTCTGGAAAACCAAGCAATCGACGCCATTGGCTATGCTGACGACGTGATAGTTAGTATCAGCGGTAAATATAAAAGCTCCTTTTCAGAAGTGCATTGTCTGAAGTACATAGATGGTGAATCAAGGAAGGCCTTTCTGTATACTCAAAAAGACAACTTTTGTCCCTTTTACCAGAAGAAGAAATTTAAATCTTCTCATTCGCCCCTATAGTGAAACTACCCAATTTGGGGTCATCTTGCACATTAAATTGTCCTAGAACCCACTGTGCACTATGTACCTGTTACAGCATTTGTGACATAAACTGAGGAATAAGTTCCCAAATGACGTTTCAAATGTACACCTTGGTCATCAGATTAATGAAGTCACTACAGTTAGAAAACTGGAACAAGTGCAACACCTAGCTGGATCCCATTGCATTTCTTAGCGCTATTCTGGGCTTATCTCCAGCACAAGTTCACATACAAATGGAAGTCAGACTTAGCTACACAAAAGATCTTCCATCTAAAAAAACACTTCGGCTCTAGACCCCCACTGATGGTCATCTCAGTCTGCTTAGTTCTCTGCTATGAAACGACGAATGTACGACACACTGCCTAACTTCAGCTTGAAGCGGAATTACGCAGTAGCCCCAAGGGACTACTAGGTATACGTATGGCTCCAAAATGGAATTAATCCCTCAGCAGCATAGATATAATACTCAACCATTTTTCAGACAGAAATATTTGCACCGCATTGATTGATGTAAGTATAAACTTTCAATCTAACACCCGTCAGAAAACCATCTTCATTTTCTCTGATAGTCAAGCCGTTCTAAAGGCATTGAACCCAGCCACGATTAAATCGAAATTATTATACTTTTCAACAACCATACGAGTAAACAGACCCTGTTTAAATCCAATGTGATCTGGACGGACACTACAAGACTGAAATGTACCAAGTTTGTTTGTGAATTTGAGCAATAATCACCTTAAAACCATACAGGTGTCATCAGTGGCCACTGCTTATTGAAAAGGCACATCCAAACACTTAACTTATCACTGAATCCTACCTTGGCAGAGTTCCTAGGGAGTGAGGAAACTTTTCTGCACATTTCGCAGAATACCCCGCCCTAATTCACGTGATGACACGGACTTAGGCAGTGAATTTGTTTGACCGACCACATTCGCTGCGTTATACCCTGACCTGACAGTCTCTTGAGTAAACAATTTGCACCAGAACTCTATGCATTGGTACAATAGGTTTTCCGAAAGACTGCAGTGCTAGAGCAGATTAACTGCTCCCCAATAATAAAAATAATGAATGTCCCACCATTGAGCCAATTGTTTACCACATCATGTTCTATCAGCACTAAAATGACTATACACCTCTACCTCTGTCTAAATTGAATGTTTCCTCCTTTTTGACATTACCATAGGTAAGGCAGAATTCCTTATCAGCCAATTTTAAACCGAATCTCATGTCTGCCTCTTATGAGCAGCTTTTGGAATGCTATGGATGAACTGCTTTACTTAACCCTTTGAGAGCCAAATCTTATGTATTTACAAAAATGTTCGCTATTGTTGAGCTTTGGAATTAATTATGATTTTTGTTGTAATGTTTAAAATCGGTGACCAATAAATTGGTATCCATACCAATGGACACGAGGACGCAAAGGGCTTAGCTCTATTTCTCTTTCAGTTTTAGTGCCGCCACAACGAATACGCCGTCGTCAGCATCCTAGCGTAGTACAGAAAAGGGATGTACCCGTAAGAGCACATGGAATCTTACAAAAAAAAAAAAAAATATCTAACTTAAAATTTGACACTTTTTTTTAATTAATTTTTTTTTATTATCTTTATTAAACTTACATACTAGACAAAAATGACTAAATCTAACTTAAAAATTAGCTTACTGGTCCTTATGCGGGCCATGCCACCAGAACGTGGTGTACTGTTTTGTAGTATCCGTTTTGTCCCTCTCTGCAATTGCGGAACTAAAACAGAGGAGCTCAGGCGAATCGGCGACGTACCCGCCGTGGTTAAGCCGTTTATCTCTCGCGCTGCGGTGGCGGCGCGGTGCTATACCGGGATACCATCCCTCGTCTGTACCAACCCTTTTGCATCGATATGGATAAACGCGTCCGGCGGTATAAAGCCAGACCGGAGTGTAGTCTCGAGGTACATTTCATTGGGGTAATAAGCCCCAAAGACCAGGCTATTGTCGCTGGCCATCGCCCTTGCAACGTAACTTAGAATCACATTAATAATTTGCCACTCAATGCACATAAATGGACATTTGACAAGTGGCCAATTTTATTTTAAAAGGTATTGGAACAAGTTGAGCTTGACAAACCTTTAGATATTACTCCCTTTTGTAGTTTAATGAATGAACATGATTTTTATATTAGAGAACACAGGATATTTTTGGAGAGGCATCGATACTATATCCAAAGATAAGGCATGGATACACACCCACTATAACAATTTAGTTTCAAAATAGATCATCAATATGCGATCGACAGGTAAGATTTCAGGTTCCTGACCCATTTTTTTTTTTATTACTGAATACTATTGAACTATGTGTCTAATTGAAGCGAAATAAATGGTTCTTGGATCTACATATTTACCAATGCCAGATCATAAATATCAAATCCTTAATTGTTCAGAATGAAGTTTTGTACAAAAAGGGTCCTGACCATATCTTTCCTAAAATTAATCGTTTTATAATTACAGCCTCGTGGGACATAGAAGGTTGTGTTCTTATACAGGTTAATGATAGGTAAAAAAAAGTTAAGGTAGGGAAGTAACTACCTCCTCTTGATTCCATGTTATCCAGCAAATAGTGTTTTCTTTCAGTACTTTCAAAGTACTTAAACTTTTCAATTGTTCCATATGATAGTAAGGCCAATTAAATTTTCTATTTAACTGTTATAAAAAATAAAATAAAATAATATGACACATTTTACGAAAATTTGTGCGAAAAGTTAACTTTGTTATCATCTATTGCATGCATAGATATAAAAGCTTAATACTATAGTATATCGATAGATAGGAAATTTAATTAGCATTACAACCATTTGGCAAGATTCCCAATATGGCTCATCTCAACACGGTGTATAATTTTTATATTCCTATTTTTATTATGAGCCGCGTTAAAAAAGTTTGCGGTGGATATTTCAGGAAAAAAAAACATTTAATTGCTCTTTTGGATGTCGAGCCTTAGAGACTGGCGAAAACACGGCAACAGTAGCAGACGACATTTTGGAAAAAGAAAATAGAAACTCGGTTGCAACCGCAAAAGAAGCCAAGAACACAGAAGGAGAAATAAAAAATATTATCAGTGCGATGATGACAAAGAATCTACAAAAAAAGAACTAGCATTCAATCTTACAAGGACGACGTAAACATATAAACAAACCAATATTGCATTGTGAAGAGCACGATATAGCTGAACAAAGTGAAAAAGTACATCAAGAGATAAAGACGCCTCCAATTAACGCATACGGACAGGAGTCAAGGGATATTAGAGCTCTTTTAGAAAATTTTGTAAGTCAAGGTAATTTTTACATATGTAAAACAAATAAGCAATAGACATTCCATTATGGTATTTAGTAAAATTGGAAATAGGTCAAATCACCGTACTGTATTTATATACCAAATGACGAAACAATACAAACATTTGTACTCAAGGGACTAGACATAACCTATTCACCCCAAGGAGCTTTAGATGAGTTAAAATGCTTGAGAATAGAAAACTTTATTGTTTTTAGGTTTCAAACTAGTCATAGCAAGAAGGACACTTCCTTTAATTACCATTCAGCTATCTTCAGATAGTAAGGTTGGTGTTCTTCGAGAATTATGTATTTCTATTTGCTTGGTTATTTATCCATCAAGTGCTATATCTTACGAGTATAAGCAAAAACTTGATACCAGTGGCATTGGTTAAGCTACATACATTCGATCTTGGGTAGTCTTTTTTAAGTCAAACTCACAGGTATTTTGCTGATTCGGAATGCACCATAGATGTACTTATGTAAGTATATATAGGTAGATCTACATAACTTGGTTGTACCTATAGATGGGAATTAATCAAAACCTCATTTCATAATTTTGTGTTACAACTACTACTACTGCTGCTACTATCAGGGCCATTTCTTCAATCTCTGGATTTCTGGATTTGATATTTTCTAATCTCGGGGTTCCACAAAATATGCAATTTTCAAAGCAAAAACCAGAGGAGCATATCCATCAGAAAGCACACATTCATTTACAGATTCTTCGCAGGTACATATTATTTCTAGAAAGCGGGAATTTTCTATGTATTTGTGAGGTTGTCGGGAAGGAAAAACTCCACTGGAGCACTCAAACTTGATAACGGTCTATTATACTACCAGGAAACAACCCCTGCTAATAAGATATCTTCGTTTTTCGTACTAAGACTTTCCAAATAAAATTTCAGCGGCTAAAAAACCTCATGGTGCATTTCGTGATTTAGTTTTTGGGGGGGAGATTCCAGGATACCATGTCCCTATTGCTTATGTCGGCTTTCTTCTTAGTGAAGGCGACAGTGTTCATACAAATGAGTTGGCTAGCTAGTCCCCTAAAACAAAATCTATAAATTCAAAATCCTGGAATCAAAATCCTCAAACACAGAAACACTCGAACTATGGGTTTAGGTGTTGTATAATTTATAAATTTCCATAACATTTTCGAGCTCTGTGTAAGAGACCCGCATAGGGTCAAATAATGTGATTACCATGTGACGATGAGTTGTAATAATATTTGGTCTGTTGGTTTAATCTTACGTGCGGATGGTTCTGTCTGCAAGTCATTAACATTTAACAAAGTGATAGTGAAAAAAAATTTGGTTTGTTGGTTTGGAATGGTGTGTAGATAGTTTAATTTGGATTTCAGAATTGCTCTGTGCAGATAAGATTTAAAAATAAGAGGTTCGAAAAATGAAAATAATGGAGCGTGTGCTATCACTTGACAGATGTTTTTTTTTATTTATTTGCTGTCACCCCTCGTGGGGCATAGGGCGCCAACAATTCCTGCTCGCAATAGCGTTTAGATTTCTGTAACTCTTTTCAAATCTCTTTAACTTATTCCCAAAGCTCTTGATTCCTCCTCGACTGCTCTACGCCATGATTGCATTGGACGATACCATCTCCTTTTGCCGGAAGAATAGGCATAGCATGTAACCAATCCACTGGCACTTCCTTTATAGAGTTGTGATGTCTGAGGATTTTCTCAATTACAACTTTTGGATCCGTCATGAAAATAATTCTAACTAATTCCGGCGAAAATAAAAACACGCGCAGCACATATAGCTGCAAGAAGATAGGCCATATGTTTTTTTTTTTTTTTTTTATAATTCGCGCGCGCCAAAAGTAATATGAATACCTTTATACTGTTACAGGGCACGGGCTTTTAAGGACAAGGGGAAGAGGAACAGAGGACAAGCCTATGCACGTTGGCTTTAAATGTTTGAAGGTTGTAGTGATGGGGAAATACAGAGCTTGGTAGATCATTCCACATTCGTGTCGTTCGGCTTATAAACGAATCCCTATATTTAAGTTAGGCTTTAGGGAAAACTGATGTGCATTCGAAGCATGTCGCGTATTGCGGGTGAAATTTTGAAGGGGAGGAATGCAACTGGCTATTTCGCTGGAGCATTTTTGTAGAAAAAACGATAAAACAGGGAGAGACAGGAGACATTTCTCCGATGTTCTAATGAATGAATGGAATTCACAATGCCTCTATCACCTATAAGTTTTAACGCGCGATTTTGTACCCTATCAAGAATGTGCAGAACTGTCTTGGGTGCACCAGACCAGATATGGGCGTTATATTCCAGCTTAGGGCGGATGAATGCCTTATAAATTGAGGCCAGATCAGACGGGGTAAAATATTTCTTGCACCGTTTTAGGAATCCTAGACATTTTGCAGCATTTTTGGCGACCTCGAATGTGATCATTTCATCGAAGATGGTTATTAATACACATACCTAGAGACAGAAAACAGCATTGTGTTTTGGAAGCATTAAATTCCACGCGGTTGGTTGAACCCCATTTAATTATGCTGTCCAGGTCGGAATTTAATGTGTTTAACATACGTTGCCGTTCCCCTTCTACGGCCGAAGAGCAAGGACGTGAGTTAGGGAACGAATATGAAAAACTAAGGGTACTGTCATCAGCGAAGGAATGGATTTAATTAGAAGTTGCAGACAAGAGATCATTTATAAAAAGGAGAAAGAGAGTCGGAGACAAAACAGAGCCTTGGGGAACACCAGCATTTATTTGGTGAATTGCAGACTTGAAGCCGTCCAAAACAACTTGTATTGAATGCCCCGAAAGGTAATTTCTAATCCATTGAAGAAGAGACTCATTGATGCCATATGCACGCATTTTCGACAAAAGAGCCTGATGCCAAACTCTGTCAAATGTTTGACCCGAACATTGGTTTTTTATTTTTTTTAATAACAATTTTTATGTTCAAAGTGTTCTATTCTAGACGAATAATATGAGTCTTATCGAATGGTTTATGAAGCAGAAAAAACATTAACTCATAACTAAGGGTGATCCAATTGGAGGTTACAATTTAAATCTGGTACTACTACGGTTCTGTCAAAGACAAACAGCTGATATTTCACATCTGTGAGTATTAAACATTGACATTTGGATTATGGAGCAGTATACCCATCTCTGAAATGGGGGAAATTTATTTAACACGATTCGCGCATTGCCAAATAATGTCGGTATACATAACTGTCCATCTCATGTTGATATTAATGGATGTGAGTGAGTGTTCGTAACAATCCGTCAAAATCCATTCGCCATCGTTCACAGCAATTTAATTCTTCCTACAGCTCCACGCAGCGCATTTTAACAAAAGATCTGCATCTACATATGTACATGCCTACACTTCGTTGATTGCGTGTTAACAAATGCATCGACAAAAAGCCAGTGTTCGGTACGGATTTTGGGCCGTACTTCTTCGAAAATTCTCGTCATGCTGCTGTAACAGCCAATAATGAAAGTTTTCAGGACATGATAACAAATTATTTTTGGCACCAATTGGACGATATTGATGTAGAATACGGCTTCCAAAATTGGCCACCAAGATCGCGCAATATCACGCCGTGTGATTTTTCGTTTGGGGTTATGTAATGCAGAAAGTGTATGCCAATGACCTCCAAACTATTGCAGAACTAAAGAACGAGATTCAATACCTCATTTATGAACTACCGCAGGATTTATGCCGAAAAGTAATGGAAAATTTAATCAAAAGGGCGATAATCTACAAGGTCAGCCATGGAGCCCATTTGGTCAATATAATTTGTCATGTTTAATGCCAATGTCTCAACGTTATATTGACATATTTTTTTTTTTTTTTTTTTTTTATAATTTGCACGTGTTAAAGGGGATATGAATACCCTTATACTAATTTTTAGAACACGTACGTTTTATGGAAAGGGGAAGAGACAGAGAGAAAGACAGAGTGGTGTGGTTTTGAAACTCAGGTGGTATTAAGTTTCTGTAAACTCCAAGGGTGGCTGTCCAGATAACTGGGGAGTATTTTGTTTGTCTTTCGCTATCATTGTCGTTGCTTATGATTCACAGTATTTTTTTCCGTCCTCCTGAGGTCATCATCACGATCAAGTTGCATATGAAAATATTAGCAGTTTATCAAAAATCAGTGTATCTTTTGTCAAATTTTGATTGTAACCTCCAATTGAATCACCCTGTATTATTGCATGAGACTAATAATATTAGTGACTTTTATAAAACTTCGTGTGGCACAATAATTACATGGCATTTTGTGTGTTGCAGAATTGTGTATTTAATTTAGAGGGTCTTCCCATTCAAATGCCTGAAACTCAAGACTTCTTGCCTGACTAATACTGCTACTGAACTAATTCATTTGTCTGCCTACAATCAACTCAATTTCATTAAAAAAATATTATTCATCCACAACGTTTATGCACATTTTCTCCAACGTGTTATTTAAAAGTTAAAATACAGGTTTCAGTGCATACTCCTATCGCCTAGGGGAGGAATATCATCTTGGATGTGCAATACAGTCAATGCCTATGCAACACGTGGCATGAAATAAATCGCATATTTCTACTGCAGCATAACTTGATTCCTAAAAAATTGGCTAATAAATGTTGATGGTACAAACATGCCTACATACATATGTACGTACATCACTAGCAATGTAAAAGCATTTGCTATGCTGTCTGTATAGTGTTTCCGCGCTTCAAACTTCAGTTATTCGCATTGATTCTGTGAACATTAAAAAAAAGAAATCTGAAAGATTCAAATTCCAGACACGACATGAATTGCACTGGCTTCTTGTTGCAATACAACGTGCGTCTCATGCGTTCGTTCGCTGTATCCATGGGCTCTAGATTTTTATGACTTTTAAACGCTCCATACACACATACGAGTATGTCTATAATACTATGACATGCTTTTCAATCGGCGGAACACGAGAATAAGTGAATCGTAAAGCATGTAAAAAGAGAAAGATAAATTGCAAATAAAAACCGCCAAGAACGAGACACGATTCACGCGTTTTGGCGGGAACTGCAATTGATGATGCAATTGTGAAAACATGGAAGCGTGTTTCACACTTTAGGTATCTTTGCTATTGTAAGTTCGCGGTAAAAGTTTGTAAAATTAGCAGGTATAGGTACATATAGCAGCCTCAAAAATTGCATATAAACGATCATGCACGGAATATCATTGTTATGAGAGCTAAACCTGGTATGTGCACTTTTTTGGCAGCAATGTGTAGGGTAAATGTACTAGTAGTTGGCCACTTGCTACTTTTCCCAGACCTCGTTTTTACATAGTTTTTAAAATAGTTAGTAGGGCAAACTACCCAGTAGTCAGCCCTGCTCCAGTACTCAGTCTTTTTTGCTTTAAATCGTTATAAATAGTATTTAGTCGGACTTAAAGGTGCCATATCCTATCGAACTGGAACTCTTACTAAGTTCGTTTTAACAAATTTGAAAGAAAATGTCTTTGCGAATGATTTGACAAACCGTGTTCGCAAGCCATAGCCGCTCGAATTTAAAAAAAAGAAGTAAATTTTCTCAAACAGCGATCCCATAATTTGTTTGTATCAATGATGGTGCAATTTTGATACATAAACAATTTGAGTAAAGATGGATTACAGGAGTGATGAACGTAGTAATATCTAACAGACGTTAGCCTTTTTCTTTTTCTATTTTCAGGTTTAACTTTTTTATTTTAGGGGAAACAAATCCCGGAGCACTCAGACCTAATCTGATTGATTATATATAGGTACTATCAGGCAGAAACCCCTTCAATTTAGTGGTTGGATATACTTTGGTTTTATTCGTTTCTCTTTTATGCCAGAGTGGCTGCTGGTTGCCGACTCGATCCTGCAATGTTCAGGTAGCAAGCAAACACACTATCTCAAAAATACCTCATTATAAGCCTATTCGACCAGATAGCCTGAACTACCGTAGCTACCCTAATCCTAACCTTACCTAACCTAGCAGATGTTGATTGATAGTCTGTCAATTACTATGAAAGCACTTGAAATTTATCTGCTTGAGGTCGTTGTCAGTTAGTACCTTCTACAACCGCAGCTCGTATCCAATAACCAAGTCCTTATAGTATGCACAATGAACCTCCAGTAGACCTAGCACAACATATGCCATTTAGGAAATCGTAAATACTTTTCTTACCTTACTAGTAGAAGAACTTTGCGACCTCTTGTTACCTACACTTTATTCCTTCGAAGAGAAAACAAATACCCAACATGCTGGTAACAAAATTGAAACAATAAACCTTCGAACAACACACCACAGGGACTGGACCTACATCAACATGCCATTAACGTGCATCAGCCCCTTGTGGCTCCGTGACGTCCCTTGTTCGCTCGATGGGAAAGACACAAAATGGTTCGTTGATTTGGCTTATACAAAAAATATTTAAAACAAAAAAAAAAAAAAAAAAAAAATACCACCGCCCAACAAAAGTGCACGTATTGCATAAAAAGAAAACTGCCACATGCATGCATGCATTTATTATAATCCATCCACGATGGCTTCGGCTCCGGCTGCTGTTACCACACCACACACTACTGAACTAATTGCCGAGCCGAGCGAGAAAAGTCCTTGAGGTGCAATAAGTGCAGCGTGACGCATTTCAAACTTGCAATATACATAGGAAGGTACATGTACGGATGTATGCATAGAATTCGAATTTAATGTATTGTCCCGGTACAGTCCTTTCGAAGATGGTAATGGTGGTGGTGCGGATGGTCTTGGTTGCCAAAGGAATATTAAGGCTTAAATCTACAAAAACAACAACGTAGCGTTGTTTGCCACTACCCCCTTTTGGTTTTTAATGTTTTTGCTTTTGTAGTATCTGATATTGGCGCATTGCATCAGAACGCATTATTTCCCTTTGAGTCGAGTACGTACTCGTATGTCATATGTATACTCAGTTACACTCAGTCGTAGTGAGGCGATGGGTTTTTAGGTCGACTGTGTGTTGTTGTCGTTTCCACCCGCCTCGCTGCAAATCCAGTGTGAATTTATTGTTTAAAGTTTTCAAAAAAAATAAGGGTTTTATCCGATGGATAATTCTGCTTCTTGGATATCGCCTCCTCACACCTATCTATATACGAGTATGTGCGGAAAATCGATATCTAAACAGAAGGCTATTTTCGGGGTATCGAATGAATGCACCGGGTTATGTTACCAAGTGCATTTTGAATGCATCGTCGAAGTTGGCAGAGAGATGGCTGTTTGGTTGGTTGGTTGGCTGGTGGTCATGATGGAGGTTTCCTGTTTCACTAGCGCATTTGCCAAGGTGGATAATCATGTGTCATGTGGAATTGGCTATGCGAAGCGTTAATTGCTGCCGCAACAGCAGCAGCAAGGTGTGTGCTAATGATTACAGTGCTCTGTTTTATATATCAGATATATCGGATAAGGTTATTTCTTACAATATTATTGAATTACATTATTGAGTTAATGTTGCAAAGAGAAACAAATTTACGTTGAGGTTTCAAAAGTGGTTTTACGGCTCTTTCATTGCAACTATATATTGCTCTTCTGGAAAACAGGTATAACTCAAGAAACCAGCTTTCAATTTTAAGTTATCTGGTTGAAGGAAAAGTGAAATATATATACATATAATATATTCTATTCGGCTGAATAATCAAGGAATACCTACGATTTTTACAGATTAAGGAGGATTGTTTTTGGAATCGATTGATATCGAGAAAGAAAAATCCGACAATTTTGAAAATTTCAATAGAGCTACTCAAAGTTTGATGGTTATGTGTGAAGTACTCGTATGTCACAATAATTTCATTTAAATGGCTGCCGCGGCTGGTTTGGTAGTAGCCCATCCTGTCAATCCAATGTTGCAATATATTTTCGATGGTTCGCAGCTCTATTTTACGAATAGGTCGATCAGTATTGTGCTATCGATCTTTAAAGGCACTCCACAAAAAAAAAGTCCAACGGCGCCAAAGTGCATCTCCGCGGAGGCCAAGCAACATTACACAATTATTAAACTTAGTGCGCAAAAGATCGATTGTTGGAAGGCTTGTATGGCACGTAACCCCGTCTTGATGGAATCAGAGATCGTCCAAACTTATTTCCTCAGTTCCTGGCCAAAAAAAAAGAAATCATGCCTCTGTAGCGCTCTCAGTTGACCGTAACATTATTGCCATCTTCATATTCGAAAACATGTCACATCCACAAACCGCACCAAACAATCAGGATAACTTGTGTTTTCAATTAGCATACCAATCTCACGAACTTTCTTCGTAAACTTGCGTACAGCAGGAACGGTTGATGCATTATTTCGACCGAAATTTCTTTTCGAAATTCGCACTGTTTCGGCAACACAGCACTCACTTTGGAAATAGGTTTTCAGTATTTCCCAACGTTGTTCATTCCATACTGCGGAGATATGATACTGTGTTTTTGTCAATTTTTTGATTGAGAAAGAGCTGTTTATGCCAAAATAACATGCAATTTAAAAGAAACCAGCAGATGGTCTACCCGTTATTTGCTATTCAGTTAAAGCCTCTACGTATTCGTATAAATCGTCTTACATGCTGGATAAAATTGCAAGTGCGAATGATCTAGAGTTTCTAGTCTAGGTAACTGGGGTGTGCTGTTGACACCAAAGGCACAGAGGAAGCAGCGAGCAGGTGCAATGGTAAGACTGTTTACAGAATCACAAAAGATCAGACAGGTGGTCACCTCTATAGCCAACATCTGGTGAAGCCTTAGATAGATCTCTGCTTGTTTCGGATGAGGACCAGCTCAAACGATAGAGGGAGCACTTTCTTCTTCTTATTTTTCTTTTATTAACCTTATAAGTATATAACGCGTACGTACTCGTACATCTTATGTATTAAGTATTTCACCAACGTATCTGCCTTGCTGCTGTGCCACTTGGGCGGTTAGGTAAGTTTGCGGAACTTAATATCATTCTACAACCCACTCTATTTTGGACTACACTAAAACTGAGGTAGAGAGTTTCCAATATCTTGAGAGTATTGTCTCGACCGAACACGATAAAGTCAGTCGAATCGGCAAAGCAAAGTCAGCTTTTGGTATGTTGTCCAAGATATGGAGAAGCAATGCAATTAGCTTTAACACAAAGCTACGACTGTTCCGCTCCAATTTTGAATCCGTGCTGTTATACACTCGGAAAATAACCACCGTTATCATGAGAAAGCTGCAAACGTTCACTAATCGGTGTCTTCGACACATTCTGATGATTTTTTTGGCCTAATCGCATTTCTAATGCGTAGCTCCTTAAGACAATGGGTCAAGAACCGATAGACATCACTATTCGACGACGAAAGTGGCAGAGAATTGGACACACATTTCGAAAAGGCGACAGTTTCATAGCTAATTACGCTATGCAATGGAACTCTTTAACTCAGGATAGCAGAAGAGCGGGTCGACCGAGAGATACATGACGCAGAACAGTGAATGAGGAGTCACGGCATCAGTAAATAGACGTAGTAGAGGCCCTAGGACCCCTAATTGGAAACAGGACATAAGTAAGTACATGCAGTCATGTACATATGTATCCATTTGCTTAGAAGACATTTTTTTTTTACCTTATGTTGGTCTTAGAAAGGCTTTTTATGTTCCTTCCCTTTGTAGGCGCCGTGGATCAGTGTTTAACTTCGGGATCATTGAGGGGGAAACTCACGGTCCGAGTTCCGAAAAATACCGAAAATATACCGAAAAATACCAAAAAATATACAAAAAAGTTACAATCCGTGTGATATTATTCGGATGTAATAACTTTGTATGAGGCGTTTGCAGAGAATTGTTCATAGATAAAAATTGGGTTAACGATACAAAAAGGAAAAATGGCGGGATAATTTCAAGTTTGAAGTGAAAATTAAGACAATTTTTTTTTTTTTTAAATTCAGACCACTAGTTTGCGAATGGTTTGACAAATAGTAAAGACATTCATGATACATAATGCAATGTGACCAATTAAATTCTCATTTCAAAGTTACCAAAACAAACTTCGTAGCCGTAATTTTGTGAAAAACTTCAATTTATTCTCTTTATCGATTCGAAAAATGTAATTAGATAATTCCAGAGGAATATGAAACATTTTTCAAGGTTACATACGTATGTACATCAACCGCAATCATTATTTTAAATAAATATCTGTGATTCCATAATTGGCATATTTTCAGTCTAAGTAGGTACTAAATTTCCATTTGATGACATTGTCGATGTGATATCATCGTAATGAGAATTTGCGGTCTGCTACAATATAATTAGTAATATAAATAAATTAGAAAATACTGAATGAAAATGATGCAATCTTCAAGGTACAGTGGACGTCTAGTCTAGTACAAGGAATATCGATATAATGAAATTTAGAGTGCAGATTTTAATTACATTGACATCTCTAAATAACGAACGTTTCCATACGATTTTATTATCTTATTATTATTTTGTATATGTACGAGGGTGGATTGAAAAGTTCGCGGCCTCACTAAGAAAACAAACTCGGAAGTTTACAAATTACTAATGAATTCAATATGGTCTGTCTTCGTGTCTATCACATGCTTGTAATTATTGAATCGCTATTTTTTTAGGAAAAAAATACTTTTCACTCAAGTTTCTCCAGCCAGCTCGATCTTGTGCCATCCGCCTACAGTTTTGCACACGAAGTTGGTTGGAGTCACTTTCCCCTTGTGTGCGCCACCTTAGGTGAGGTCTTCCTCTACAGCGTTTTTCTTCTGGGATAGATTCGAAAACCTTCCGGGCCGGAGCATTGATGTTCATTTGCTCTACATGCCCTAGCTATCTCAGGCGATGGATTAAAATGCTTCTGACTAGGTTAATGTCGCTGTACAACTAGTATACGAGTAGTTCCTTGTTGTATCTTTTCCTCAATTCCCCGTCGATACTCGAAGAATTTTTCTTTCAAAACAACCAAGGTTGTTTTCAACCGCATTGGGATGATGAGGGTCTTATATAAAACCACTTTAGTTGTCTATGAGTGTAGGTGTTCAAATGGTAGATACACGAAAGCACTACTGACAGCCCGCTGTGTTCTTCCACCAATATTGTCGGAGTACGCGAGTTGTACAGACTTTTGAAAGATCGTACCCCTGATGTTAGCTTGAGAATTTTGTACAATCCTTTCAAGTATGATGATAAAAAAAATCACATGACAGCGCGTCACCTTGTCGCTGTCCTTTTCTGACATCAAAGGCATTGGTGATGTTGTTACCGACCTTGATGGAGCAGCGTCCATTCTCCGTCATCATTATGCACAGACAGACGTGTTTGGCATATATACGCTATCATAGGCGACTTTAAAATCGATGTAAAGCTGGTGAGTATCGATTTGAAGTGTTTTTTCTAAGATATACTTCAGCGTGAGAATTTTTTCTTAAAGAAAAAAAGAAAACAAATATTCGAAGGGTTTTGTTTAAATTTCAAATCTAAGTTTGCACTAAGTGCAAGTGCGTGTGACCCAGCCGTGCACTTTAGTTGTTTTTGTTAGAATTCAGTAGATATAACCTTAAATCTAAGCTATGTTCTCTGCAAAGCCTCGAAATTTCTTATTTTTTTCTAATGATGCAGTTTTATTCCCTGTTTTCTTTTACCTCTGATCAGCAGAATAATAGTAATAATGCAATTAAAGTTGTTGCTGTTATCTAGCTCAGGACTATAACAAAATTCTGGTGACACTCAAAACGAAAAAGAATACAAAGTTGTAGTACTTAGTTGTTATGAGCAGCGCTAAACATGTCTTTTATCAGCGATCTCCCGGAATATGCATTAAAAGAATTATCCTCTTCGTCAGAGTTATACAATCTCTGCTCTGAGTAATTAAGTTGAAATCCGAACTGGAGCTGTTGACGAAGGGGGAAACTGCCAGTAACGATCACACAACGTGGTTGAAACCCACTATTTAGTCGTGGTCCTAGGCTCTCGGGTGCCTAGGTGAGATTAGCAGTTGGTATACAGATGATATTTCATAGACAACCGTACATACATACATATATTCGAAAGCCCACAACTCCACACAAATCTCCATTCTAGAACTATGATAGATAACAATTTTGTTGGAATCCAACTTCATTATGTAGTAACTCCAGAATTATCTATAGAGAATATCTCTACAGACACGAAATTTTTGACTTCAATAAGTACACGGCTACATATGTTTGTATGCTAAGATTTCAATAAGAACTGCTTCTTATATCCAAAAGACAAGATTGGGAGTACAATACATTACCAAATGAAAAGGACATCCAGTTCTACAGTTCTGATGGGTCTAAAATAGAGATAGGAAGCGGAACAGGAGTTTTCTGCAAGTCACTACATATTAACGGCTCATATAAACTCCCAAATGGATCCAGCGTCTTTCAAGCTGAAATCTTCGCCATTGATAGATAAAGTAGCATTGTAATACCTCACAAGGAAAATGAATTCGTCTCGGTTTATATTTGTGGATAGCCAGGAAACATCTAAGTGGTCAATCTCTACTGGGTTCTTGGACATAGTAATATAAAAGGAAATGAGGCACCTATAAGATGAACTGGCATAGAAAGGATCATCATTAGACACAGAACATACTCACAGAATAATAATTTTCCTCATTGGTGTAGTGGAAGGGTACATAAACCTAAGGGCGAAGGAGTGATTTCGTTTTATATCGCAGCCTTTGTCTACAATTGAATGAAGGAAGAACCAGAGGCTTATTGGTTGTGACAAAAATGAATTCCATATCTTGATCGGTGTACCGAAAAAACATTGCGCTACCGGTTCAATGGCCTAGAAATCCACACTCAGAGCTATTGCAGGAGAAGTTATGATGAGGCGACTGCCCAAATCTACGAAACCGTCTAGTTCGCCACATTGAAAGGAACTTAATGAGCTTGTGCAAGTTCCGCTGATTGATGTGATTCAGTATTAGTACAAGCTGCTTCGAGTCTGACGCCAACTCGCAACAGTATTAGAACTGGCACCACAATTCAAGGGGAATCACAATGAAACAAAAGGCTTTCGTGTAACTACTTTTTGAAGTGAACATACCCTCAATGTAACCTAACTTATCCCTTACTTCATCGCCTGAGGTAGTTAGGGTATGCAGAGCGAATAGACATCAACGCTCCGCCCCGGAGTCTTCGAACCCATTCCATAGGCACAACGCGGTAGAGGAAGACCTCACCTAAAGTAGCGCACACAAGAGGAAAGGGATCTCAACCAACTTCGTGTGCAAAACTGGGCCCAGGTCCACCCTGGACTGTAGCGCCATCTAAAATAAAAGTATGCAAGGTTTGCTTCCTTTTGCATATAATCGGAGCTTGTATTATTTTGCGAATAAATAGCAGAAAGTGTTCACAAATTTATTCCGTTCTGTCAGCAAATACAAATTAAAATGGATTGCAATTCATTTTTAGATGATCCTTCTTATACCCGTCGGCAATGCAATTCCGGTAGTTTTCCAGAATCGATTGCATCTTACATTCCTGTTTTCATGTGAAATAAAAATGTGTTCAAAGAAAATAATTTAATTGGTATCATGGGTGCAAATATTTATTATTATTTTTTTTTTTAGTAAAACTAAATCCATCCGTCGGATTATAAGAGCGAAATAAAAGAAAATCTGCATTCAATTGCATTATATCGCTCTGTTAACCGAATCACAATAAAAGTCCTAATAAAAGAATAATGCGCCCCATTTTAAAAAGTCTCCTTTGCAAGGGTGCAAGCACTCAAATCTGTGCATATCACTCTACATCCTTCAGATACAATGCAAAAATTCCCATCTAACAATGCCAAGATGCACAATGAAAGAGCTATAATCTACTCGAAAAACAATTCGTCTTCGACCAGATTTTGAAAGGACAAGACAAGATAAAGGCCAGCCGTTTCTCTCCTTTTGCTCCTTAATAAAAAATTCTTAGATTTAAATTTCTAAAAAAAATGAGGTGAACCGAATCTCTGCAACAGAAATTTGCGTACCGAGTTGAATGCATCTGCGCGCATTTTTTCTATCGTCCAGAACTCATTGCTCCTGCGTTTTTTTTATAGGTTCGCTTAAATTTTTTTTGTTGCTTTTTTATTCCTGTTTATGTTGTGCACTTATTTTTTTTCTTGATATTGTTTTTGAGTTTAAAAAAAAAAAAATCTTTTCAATGGATTTGAAGTTGGTGCATGAATTGCTTTTAATCCACCATGCTAAATGGACGCGATGTCGGGCAGCAGCAGAGGAGAGAGTACTTGATTGTGTGCGTTTGAAAGGACTGCGGGGTTGCTACCCCTGGTTGTCGTTCTTTGAGACAGCATTGTGCATTTTTCAAAAACAAACGTTGTCGTCGTTGTGTATAACTCTGGGAAGATTAAAGCGTTATGCGAAACAAGGAATATCCAAGCCTTGAGTATGCAAAAGCAATGCCATCGATCGGCGAACGACGCTCGCATAACATCGAAGCGCGTACTTTGTTGTTGAGCAGAGGCGAACTTACCAGCAACAGCAGAAAGGATTCATTCAAAATGGGGCGGTCAATTCACATTCATTGCAACGGAAATGGAAATGCGTATGCAATATTCTTCAGAAAGGATAACAGAACGGATATCTGCTTGTATATGCATTTGCATTCGAAAGGATAAGTGCAGGAGAAAATTAGTGAGACCAGCAAGCAGCAGTACCCACTAGCAATTGTAATGCAAAACGCATTTTACGCATGCATATGATGCTGTCACTCATCCAAGGACAATGACCCGGCTACAAAGGAAATTAAAAAAAATATATGGAAGAACAATAGTGCGGAATTTCTGCTGCTGCTGCACTACTTTGGAAAACAAAGCAGGGGTCGTTATGCAGCTTAGCACCGCTAGCCTATTGAAAATGCATGCAATCCTTTCTTTTTTGTTTGAATTCTAAAAATTTGAATAATAACGCCTGCTGCTAAATGGACGCTGAGTATAAATTGGGTCTTCAATTCGCGAAGGGGTATTGCATAAAATCGAACTGAATGCGCTATGTAATTGAAGAATGAGGTCAATGTCCTCACATAAGGCTTGATGTTTGTTCATCTGTGGGAAGACGGTTTCAAAAGAGCGTTTAAATGTTTGCTTTGAATAAATGCATTGCAAAAACAACAAAACAAAACAAGAACAACATTCGAATCTGATTTCCGCTTCTTTGTTTTACCAGATATCATTTTCATATAAACAAAATATTACTTCGGGGTGGAAATAAGGCAGTTTAGGAAGCAGCAGTCATTTTTAGCTATGTCGACGTATAACTACCCAACTCTTTGATTAACGAAAACCTGGTAATACAAGATATCACAAGCAAACGTACTCGGAATTTCGATTTTAAAAACATTAGATGTTGCAAAATATGTTTTTATCCCTATATACCTATGTGTCTATAATTCAGAACGTGTATATATTTTTGTTTATTATTACGGCAGTGTGTTCCAAGTGGAAGTCTTAGCTATCACCGAGGCATCTCAAAAATTATCCTCACTAGCACCTTACACTTATGTACATAGACAGTCAAGCTGCAATCAAAGCCATTCATCCACGGTGATAAAATCATAAATACATACATACATGGAATATACTTCTATCATGCCGCATCTCAAGGAAGTTATGGACACAAAGGATGCGGAATATGCACAGCTCACTTTTTCTGCGAATGCCCAAGCCTCAGCAGAACCAGAAGAACAGCTCTCGGCGAATACTTCTTCAACAATTTAGGCGAGCTGTCAACAAATCCACCGAAAATCATTCTAGATTTCATTTTGGACCAGAAACCTTTAAAACTACTAAATTTTTCTTATCCCTAACCTAACGGCTTTTATATCGTTTAATGCATCTGCATCAAATTTGGTCGGAATATTCTTCGGCACCATTTAGGAAGCCTGTAAACTACCCTACTCAATTCTCTAAACCCCCTGGGATGCCTTAGCATAATCTAAGAATTAAAGTTTTGTCATCAACAATGCTGCTTGCTACAGAATCTAGAACCACCATAACTATGTAATGGAACAAGACTCTGCCAAGGTTGTCAATACTAGGACGAAGAAATGTAGTAGAACGCAGAAATATGCAGTGGATTGAAAGAAATCGAAGTAGATTTGATTGAAAGAAATATTTTTAGGTACTGGTGTTGAGAATTGTCTACGCATGAGCTACAAATAGTTCGCTAGTACAGTGATGCTACATTGAGGGTTTTCTCCAAGAGTTGGGGAATTTTTCCAGCATTAGAGGCAAATTTAGGCGGAGAAAATTCTTAGAGGGAAATGTGGGTCGTTTACTCATGGATATTTCATATCGAACTAGTTATACTATATACGTTTAATTTTTATTATTAATCTAGCACCCAACTTAGAAACTACCCACCTGCAGAATGGCTTTAGGTCATTGGGTCAAATATTTTTTCACAAAAACTGACAATAATAAAATTAATCTATTTATCTGCAATCCAGGATTGCGGATACAGATGCTACAGGAATATTTGCCAAAAAGCTGTCTCTGCCCAATTATAGGAATTTTATTTTATATACGACCGATGTTTTTTGTAAAATATTTCGGATTTTAAGAAAACCTACACACACCCCAAAAAGTCTCCGTACAGCAGCTTACTTATTATACAATCACAGAAAAGTATGCTAAAGTCTATTATAATTGTTAAAGTGGCAACACTAAAAGATATGAGTCCTTCCCACTCATCTTTTTCCTGAATTGCAAGAATTTTTGTTTACTGAGAACACCGTTATGATCATATCCATCCGATCAGTCCGTCAAATGATGACAACAAAGTCTCCGTACAGACGGCATTTCTTTGTAAAAACTGCCATCAGAGAGTGTGTGAATACCTATTACGTGTTTTTTCTGTTAATTTGAAGTATTTTAATTAGTTTTTTGTTTATATTGGCTTGCTTTTTTTGCTAAAAAAATAAAATGGAGGATAAAAATAAACAAATTAAATTGGCTACCAAAAAAATCATTCTGCAACTAAGAAATGAAGATAAATCTCTTGCCGATATATCCAAAATAGTTAAAAGACCCCGTTCCTCAATTCAATATGTCTTGCAACAATTCGAAAAAAATAAAACAGTTGCCAATAAGGCAAGATCTGGACGTCCAAGGAAGATTGACCATCGTCTGGAAAAGAGAATCGTTAGAGATGTTGTAGCAGACCCAAAAACAAGTGCACCTGTGATTGCCGGTAATTTGGTAACAACTGAAGGAATTAGTTTGTGTGCTCAGACCGGTAGAAACGTAAGCCGGAAAAAGCCATTGATTACCTGCAGAAGGAGTACTTGCAGAAGGGATAACTTGTTTTGGGATCGCGTTATATTTACTGACGAGAGTAAATTTAACGTCTTTGGCTCAGATGGCCGTCGTATGGTAGGAGAAAGCCAAACAGTGAGATGAATCCGAAAAATCTAACACCTACTGTAAAGCACGGCGGTGGTCATGTAATGGTATGGGGGTGTATGGCCTCATCCTGTGTTGGAAATCTTGCATTTATAGATTGCAAGTTGGATAAATATGGGTACTTGAATATACTAAAAGAAAATCTACATTCAAGTGCGCATAAACTGGGTCTTGGGGAAAGTTTCGTGATCCTACAAGACAATGATCCAAAACACACGTCGTTTCTGGTAAGAGAATGGTTGCTTTACAATGTCCCAACGCAGATAAAACATCCCGCGCAGTCACCAGATCGCAATCTAATTGAGCATCTATGGGATCACCTGGAAAAAAAAAATCCTCAGCATACAATTTCCAACAAAAATCAGCTGAAGTCCATCTTGCTTGAGGAGTGGAACAATATCACCACAGATACGACTTCTAAATTGGTCCATTCGATGAAAAATCGATTGCAAGAAGTCGTAAAGAACAAGGGGGGGCCAACGAGTTATTAAATACTGTTTTTGTTATGTTACCTTAATTTTTATAAAGAAAATAATGAACTGTACGGAGACTTTTTTGTTACTTTTTTTCCTCTTCAAAAAGTGAATTGTGTTTTTTATTTAATAGTTTTTCACAGGTTTTCAAAAAGTAGACTGCTGTACGGAGACTTTTTGGACTGTGTGTAACTAATATCTCTTTTTTTTCTACAGTGGATACATTCAATAGCAGTGTGGGTTCTCCAAAATATTTGTTCATATTCGCTCCAAATGGAAAAATATATTAAAAAAAAAAATATTGTTTAAACAATCGTTAACATAAAATTGTATTTTCATTATTGTAAATAGGTATATACTGATAAACTAATATTTGTTGCAGTTATTATACCTGCTTTACTTACTACGTGCACGTAAAAGCAAGTATTGGTTTCGTGACTAACGTCGACCTTGAAATTTTAATCAATCATATTATTATTAATGATATGATGATATATTACTAATAAAGGGCTAGACTGGGTCGCACGTAAATTGTCCGATTTAGGCAGATTATTGGAGTTTCTTAAAACCTGTTAAGACCTAAAAAACTCTGTGGATCATATGTATGTACATACAGTGCCGGAAAAAAGTTTGGAAACACGTTAGAGAAATTTATACTTTTAGCTCTATCGTAAAATATACTTGGTCTTTAGCTTTGAAATTTTGTATGAAAATACACTATCATATTCTTTACTCAATCTTTAAAAAAAATATTGATATATGGCAGCACTAAGAAAAATTGGTTCAATTTTATCCACTACATTTGGTAACACTCGCGGAAAAAAGTATGGAAACATAACAGTATTCGCTGTCAAAATTTATATTGGAACCGTTTTAAGTAAAGTGAAGATCTGTGCCAGTTAGCTGTTGTGTAAACGTTTAATTTTAAACTGAATTAGTCTTATAAAAAACGAAAACAAAACAAAATGCCAAAGTGCAAGGTGTACTCAACGGATTTGAAGGAAAAGATAGTTTCGCTGTACAATAATGGGATAAAATAAATACAAATTTCACGTGATTTGAGGGACAATTTCAAAGATAATAAAAAACTACCAAAAACGAGGGACTGTCGAGTGTGCACCCAAATCAGGCAGGCCGAGAAAAACAACAACCACCACCGATCGTATAGTTCAGAGGATATCAAAAAAAATCCAGCAAAAACGGCAACTGAAAGCAATGCCGAACTGAAGAAGAGAGGTATTGCAGAAGTGACTGATCGCACAATCAGGAATAGACTGAGAGAAAGCGGCCTTTCCTTTTCGTATGTATACCAAATTTTTCATGTCATGTCGCTACATATAGATATATGATTGAAAATTATTTGGCTGACGATTTTTAGCGAAATCGTCTTAGCCATATAAGAGAGATACGAGTAGTTAATTTTAGAAAGTGTAAATGGAAAAGTAAAGTTTTTTGATTAAAAAAAAGTCCACTTTCTGATTTTAAAGGGACACATTCGACAAGGATATTTCTTTTGTTAATAGCGTTGAATTCTTTATTAATTTCTCATGAGATCGAGAACAATTTCTGACTTCAAATCACAAAAAAGTGACAAAATTGAATATTTTTCTTAATTTACAATACGAGGCACATCCAGCTCATAAATTCCAAGCTCCGAATGCGCCAGATATATACTACATATATGTATATACAAATGTAAATCCATCTTCTACTTAATAAACATTAAAGGTATTTAAAAAAAAAAGTTTTACAAAATTTAGTATAATTTGTCAGAGGTTGGTGTGCGTCAGTGGTTATGTAGTGAGATTGAATATCTCACGCACTTTTAATCACAGAACACTCACAACAGCCATTGAGTGGATGCAATATTCCCGTTGAATGGATGTAATGATAATTCTCTTGACAGGTTGGTTGATCCGAGTAGAGCAGAAAAGCATATCCGATTTTGGTGTTAATCCAGACAAAACGGAACTGATGCTTCTCTCTTTTTACAACAAAGACCAAAGTACGGACAGATAACCACTCTCATTATCGTCCAAAACTATGTATTCTTCCATGCAACTGGGCACTATTCCCGATCAAATTCTGATTGGAACCTAAGCATAGAGCGACGGGTCAAGAAAGTATGATTTGTGATAAAATGTTTGGCAGTGTACCCTGACATTTTTCGTCATAATTCTGATGCGGTCTTCGAAGTTTTCGTTCAGTAAATACGAAATCATTGAAATCTTTTATTAGAATATATTCCACAAAATTTAATAACGAAATGATGACAAAAGTTAATAAGAAAATGATGACATTTTCTATGTCCATGTAATCCGGTTCGGAAAAAAATTCAAATAAAACTGTTCAATTTAAAATTAAATATTCCTATCCGAACATTGTTTTTGGACTAACTATTCATACACAGTGTGCTTGTGCTTGTACAGATGCACTTGTTTGTTTTTTTCTTCAGAATTGTGATGAAAATGTTCATCCGAGTTCGGCTGTTCTGTTATATCTGCCTAACTCAACAACGACTGAACGGATTTCGATGATATTTCAGGATTAGGGAGTGACATCAGAAATAAAAAAGGTATTTGAAGAAGCGGTTGTCCGGACGATCTCGCGTGGTACAAATGAACGCTTTCGTTCTAATCACCGTAATCCTACTGATATCTAAACCAGTCCTGTTTTGAAATTCTGTGTCCTGGTCCAGTTATATTCACCCTCGATATGAAAGTTCTACATGTACATAATTGGCCGTAAGGGAACTGTAATGACTTCATCCCTCTTCTATGACCTTAAAGTGACCGCTTATTTCGGTACAGAACATTAAAAAAGTTTCAAAGAACTGAAAATGTATTCACCAGAATTGTTCGGCGTTCATTTCCGCAAAAGCTCATATGCTCTTGCCTTCTTCTACGTCTCGACCTAACAGTGTATGGTACACTACAGTCAGACTCAATGAACCTGGTTGCTAGAACGCTAAGCCGTTCGATCACAGCGACAGTTCGTTCTCGTTACTTTAAGAATTAGTTAAAGTCTCTAACTAACGATTCTTCAGGAAAGATATCACCGCTTGTAACTTATGAACCGTTTTCGCTAGAGAGCTGAAATTTTTTACAAAAATAGTATGTGGCGGAATGATGGGGAATTGTATACCCCATCATGTGACAGCATGCTTTTGAAGGCATA
The DNA here is from genome assembly GCA_963082735.1 of Pocota personata. Lineage (NCBI taxonomy): Eukaryota > Metazoa > Arthropoda > Insecta > Diptera > Syrphidae > Pocota > Pocota personata. Next base: position 212,742,171 of record OY720429.1, read on the forward strand.
ATATAAAAAAAAAATTATAACCTTTAATGCGATACATATGTACATATATCAAATTAAAGCTGAACTTGCAAGGAGTCTAAAAATATTTTAAAAAAATATTGATATTTCCGAAATTATTAATGCAAACAATGTGAGAACAAATTGTTGAGAGTATGTAAATTTATGGGGAGGTAAGAGGAAAATTATAACAAATATCCTGCCGGAAACAGATCTTGAAAAATATTGGAACTCGTGGGGTCTCCATCCGGTTTTGAAGATTTTCAGAAAAAAAAGTGTCCACATACCCGGCGTAACTTAAATCTCAAATTGTATCAAAATCTGTCAGGTTCTTATGTTAGGCGCATGAGAAAGATGATTCGAATATGTTTTAAGCCCTTCCCCATATCTTATCACCACATCATTCGATTTCAATTATTTTCAGTTGGAAATACTTACTTATCAATCTAAGTCTACAAGCCAAATTTCATTGAAATCCGTACTGGAGTTCTTAAGTTAAGCATTTGATTTAAAGATTTTTGAAACACTGCCCCCCACATTCCAGAAACACTTGATTCGATCTCGACAGTTTTAAAATAATGGTGCGGAACACTGACCACCTGACCAATTTTTTAAGCACTGACGCCTGGCTTATGTGTTGAAAATAAAGTTTTGATACTAAAAATTAATAAAGGGCCAGACTGTGTTGCACGTACTTGCTTCATATGTACTGTTAATTAGAAAATTGTTTGAATTTAAAATTCATGCAAAGTTTAAGTGGCTCTACCGACCTAAAATAAAGTAAACAACTGGCTCGCACGTACTTACACCTATATTCTGTTCATTTTCAAATCACTTACATACATACATATGTACATTTCAAACAAAAAAAACCGTTGTTTAAAAAAATTTGTTTGGCAATTTTGCAAAACTTTGTACGCCATAATCATATGATTATAGTATATGAATACCCTTAAATTATTTCAGGGCACGGGCGTTTGTAGAAAATGAGAGAGAAAGAAAAATTGGTGTAGTGAGTTTGAAACTCAGGTGGTATTAAGTTTCAGTAAACTCCAAGGGTGGCGTCCAGATAACTGGGGAGCATTTCTGTTTTGCTATTATTGTCATTGCTTATGATTCACAGTATTGTTTTCAGTCATCCTGATGTCATCAACGCGGCCAAGTTGCATTTCCAGCCATATGACCACCCCATTGCCAGTGTTATGCCTTCGCAGTAGAGCTGACATAAGCTTCGCAATTGATCAACTATTTTATTTATTTCATGTGAAATAAATATGCAGATGATTTTTGACATCAGGATTTGAACCGTAAACCCACAGAGTGGCAAGCGACAATGTTACCACTACACCACGGCCACCCTCCAAGGCTGCAGTTCAGCGCACATACATATAGATAGACAGACCGACATAATATTCCTCAGTTTTTTTTTAATTATTCTCGGAATCTAACAAAGTATTAGGTGCGCAACTAAGTTCTTGCTGTTTGTCAATAGACGGCTCCAGCAGTAAGTGCTGGTCGATTTTGACATATCCAAAACGTCATGAACCGAGCTTAGACATATGAGCTTTGTTAAGTGACTAAAAAAGTAGTATACCACAGCACAGAACAGCACAAGTTTGTGAAAACTGTCAGAACAGATTAAAACAGAAAATTACAGCCTTGCCACGCAAAACAGCTGATTTCGACACTTTTCATAAATGTGTTCTACCCCAAGAGTAGGTGCAGAAAATCGTGTGCTGGACTGTGCAGTACAGAGTCATTGCACCAAAAGAAGAACACTTTTGGACGAGATATTTTCTCATTGAACACAAGAACCTGTAATTTTTTGTGCTGGACTGTGTAGAGTCACTGAACAAAGCTATGGTAAACAAACTGTTTTGACAGATTGGTGATTTTGTTTTGGCGTCATATACTTTTGTATATGTTGTGTGAAAATGTCTGATTTTGTGCCAAATAATGGTCATTTGCGGGAAGTGTTGATTTTCTTCTTTCATTCGAAGAAAATGGCGGCTGAAGCCCATTGAGAGCTCGAAAAAGTTTACGGAGATGCTGCTCTAAGTGAAACAACGTGCCGTGATTGGTTCCGTCGCTTCAAAGACGGTGATTTCGATGTTGACGACCGTCCGCGTGAAGGAAGGCCAAAATCCTTCGAAGACTCTGAATTGGAGGCAACGCAAGAACAGCTTGCTTCAGCATTAGGAGTCACCCGTCAAGCCATTTCCAAGTGATTGCATGCGTTTGGGTTCCTTATGATTTGAAGCCAAGGGACGTTGAGCGTCGTTTTTTCGCCTGTGAACAACTGCTCCAGCGGCAAAAAAGGAAGGGTTTTCTTCATCGCATCGTGACGGGTGATGAAAAATGGATTTATTACAGCAACCCAAAGAAAAGAAAGTCATGTGGACTGCCCGGTCATGCTTCTACGTCGTCGGCTCGGCCGAATATTCACGCTGAGAAGATTATGCTGTGTATTTGGTGGGACCATGTCGGTGTCATTTATTATGAACTGTTGAAACCTAACGAAACCATCACTGGGGAACAGTATCGACTTCAATTGATGCGATTGACCCGAGCATTGCGCGAAAAACGGCCACAATACCAGCAGAGGCAAGAAAAAGTGATTCTATAGCATGACAACGCTCGGCCTCACGTTGCCAAATCCGTTAAAACCTACTTGGAAACGCTGAAATGGGAAATCCTACCCCACCCGCCATATTCCCCAGATATTGCGCCATCCGATTATTGCTTGTTCCGTTCGATGGCACATGGTCTGGCTGATCAGCAGTTCCACTCATATGAAGACATCAAAAAATGGCTTGATTCTTGGATAGCCTCAAAAGATGAACACTTTTACCGTAACGGTATTTGAGCTCTCCCAGAAAGATGGTAGCTAGCGATGAGCAATACTTTGAATGATTCATTTGTAACCATTTTTTCACAATAAAGTTGCATTTTCATCAAAAAGAACTTAGTTGCGTACCTAATAAAAATAACGGAATCATACATTTTTGAAATCATCTTTCATTTGATATTCATTTTTCACTTATACCTATACACAAAATATTTTTCTTGATTTTTATTATAACATTCAAAACTTTTTTTTTAACCTTTTCAAAATGTTATTGCCTGTTTACAGGTTAATAAAACTCAACTCTGGTCCACATTGCAACCTTCTACGTTTAACGGTTCAAAAGTTATGTATGAGGCTGTGACAGACAGTTGGACAGATAATTGACCCTCACTATAAGGGTTCCGACCTTACTTCTTGTTACCTTGTTCTCGAACTTAACAGCAATGATGATGTGCACAATATAAAAGTTCTCAAACAAAAGTGCACTGACACTTTATTCAAGTACACATTTGAAAGCCAATGAACCAAGTAAACAAAATACCTACCTAATAAAGAAAAAAAGTCGTACAATTTATTTACAAAACATTTTTAATTATCCAATGGCACAACTCGCATATTGAACGCATTTGAAAACCTCAATAAAAAAAATAAAATAAAGAAAACAGCGTTCATGTTTCGACCTTCACTTTTATTACACAGTTCAATGCCTCCACTCACTGATTCACTCAAAAAATAAAAAATAAAAACAATAAAATGCAGCAACAAAAATTTCCTTATCGTTCTCCCTCTCCAGTACATTCGGCGGGCTAGTATTAAAACAAAATATCTTGCAAACACACAGATGCAACGTCATGGAAGAGGGCCAACGTTTTTTCAATAATCAAAAAAAAAATTCAAAGGATGACGAAAAAAAAGTCATTCAATTTTTATTTATCTACTAGGTGTATACTGAATAGGTAAATCGCTAATTTATCGGCCAAATTGCAATAGAAAAGTAATAACTAAATAACAACTAAATATGGTTATAAGAAAGGTGCAGATACATGTCTAATAAAAAATGTACCTAGCACTCTAATACTCTAACATATCTAGGTAAATACATATTTCAATCTTTGGTTCTTTTCTGGAGACAAAGCAAACGAAACAGACCGAATACGACAAAAACACAAATTGAACGTGCGCGAAATCCAGAGATAAACAAACCATTATGTTGTTATTGTGTGTTGGCCAAATTTTAAAGCAATATCCCAGACAGAGAAAAAATGAATACAATAAAAAAAAAAAAAAAAAAATTGTCCAAATAAAAAGAGAACACATAAAAATAAATAAACCCCTACCGCGCTTAGGCTGATGCTGCTTGGATTCGGATGCGCTGCACCCCGCACAAATAAAAAAAAAAAAATAACAGGAACAAAAATGTATTCAAAGAATCAACTCACACACAGATGAAGAATAAAAAACATTCGCCCGTCTGCGAGCTTTGATGCGAATTGCGAATCACGGAATAAGGGTCAATAACCCAAGAAATGCTTCAAGTGGAGTATTTTTGTTGTTCACATGAATCCTCTTTTGATGCTGCTAACATCACCTCCACCATACATTTACTTCGGCGCTCCTGCACACAGATACACCCCAACATCTATTGCAGTGATTCTGGCTGGTTGCGATGCGTTTAATGTCTGCTGCCAAAAAAAGCTCATCTAACACAGAACGAATCCGGCCAACCAAGGGCTGGCGAAAGGCAAGAGGAGAAGTACAAGCGATTTACTGCCGGCTACCGGCAGCACAATCAACGAAACTTGCCATAAAGAACCGCAGCGTCTTCTCTTCGATACATGGACAAAGGCAACACGCACACACTGAGGCTTTACAACTGTGATAACACTCGCTCTTGCTAATAACCTCGCCGAAGCTTGCGTATAGACCATGCGGCATGCGAGGTCAAGGATAAACGTTATAAAAGCTTTGTATTTTGGGTGAGTTTCACTGACGACGACGATGGTCTGTTTTGCATTTCTCCATAGATACTGCAGCTTTGACTGTGTGTGCCTTACACCTTTGGGGTGGTTAGGTGATAAGTAATATGTACAGCATTTTTGATACTGCCAGGTTATAATCATGAATTGGTGCTTTTTTTTTGCACAGAATTAAATGTGTGTGCGTGCGTTCGAGAGTATCTTTTGATAGATATCAGGTTTCATTGAACTTCGTGCATTCGTGCTTTGAATTCATTGCTACACATACGAGTATGTACATATGTATGTACCTATATATTTATTTGGGGATCTTGCCTGGGAGGGATATGGGCTAGAGCTTCCCATGTATGTAAGGGCGACCACAACCAATTGCAACAATAATAACACTAGTATAATCGTATTTTGCTGGCTTAAAAGTATTTAATGAGATGAAGGTGAACTGCGCCTTCTTACACTTGACAGGTAAGCAAATCTATATTTTATTCATCAACACTCTGAGGAAATTAAAAACGGACCAGGCTTTAAAAGCCACGGAGGTGGGATCGCAGTAAATGCCTAAGAAAATTCAGAGGTTCACTTCTATGCAATTAAGGAAAGCTTAGGATAACGTGTATGTACTGAGAGGCAATCAGTCTTCAGTTAAACAACACAAAACTATGGAGAGGATAGGACATGCTCTCATGACATGCTTTATAGTCCAGTCAAATTAGATATTCATTCGACTCGAGAATTAGTCCTCCAACAACCAAATTGGGGAAAATATTTGCACCGCATTGTACTTTATCATTACAGTATAAATGAATATATTGAATCTGAATGTTTATTCCAGCAGTTTTAGAACTCCTCAATATACAGGGTGTTACAGGAATATGGTAGCTGGAGTTATTTTAAACGCTAAATATATCAATTCGCACCAATTACAATGAATTTTTTCATTACCAAATTAAAAATAAGACAATTTGTTGCATTTCTTCATACTTTTTAAAGGTTAAAGTTCGATTTTTTTTTTTTTTTTCATAAAGAAACATTTTAACAGGTACTATTGGACAAATTTTTTATTGCCCAGTCGGCCAACATGAGGTGAGGATAGCAATATCTAAGCTGAAATCAAACAAGGCAGCTGGAGCTGATGACCTACTAGCCGAACTATTTCAAACAGCAGGAGATGAGTTGCTAAGGAGCGTGCAATGGAACTATAGCATTGTATGTCCTATCAGAGCTAACTGCTGGCAAGAGCACTGAATATTCACTTTGGAAAAGTACAAAATATCTTAACCGACCAACAAATCATATTCCTCCAATAAGATGCAGTAATGGGCAATGGGCTAAAAGCAATGAGGAAAAAGCTACTGCTTTTGCAGATCACCTAGCGAATACCTTTAAGCCTAATGATGCTATCTGTGATGAGCTTCTAAATCTCAATGAAAATGCCCATTCTATGATTCCTCCGATTAAAATGCATGAGTTAAAATATGAGATAAGGCGATTAAAAGACAAAAAAGCTCCAGGTTTTGACATGATCACTGCGGAAGTACTGAAGCGACTGCCAAACAAAGGGTTAGCTAAACTCTTGCGGTTAATGAATAAAACAATTAGCCTTGAGTATGTACCAAGTGTCTGGAAAGTAGCTGACGTGATAATGATCCCTAAACCAGGTAAGGACCCTCACGAGGTATCCTCATATAGACCAATATCTCTACTTCCTTCAACATCAAAGTTGTTTGAAAGATTGATTTTTAAGTGTCTCAAACCAATCGTAGAGTCAAGAAACCTAATCCCAAATTACCAGTTTGGCTTTCGAAGCAAGCACTCCACAATAGAACAAGTTCACAGAATAACAACTGAAATCGAAAGAGCACTAGAAGAAAAAAAAGTATGTTCTACAATTTTCTTAGACGTAGCACAGACTTTCGATAGAGTATGGCATGAAGGTCTACTCAATAAACTAAAAGTGTACCTACCAGAACAGTTCTTCCACCTAATGGAGTCTTATTTAACATCGCGATACTTCCGTATAAAACAAGAAAACTACTACTCTAATCTAGTGCAGATCGAAGCCGGGGTTCCTCAAGGAAGCGTCCTCGGACCTCTGTTATACCTTCTTTACACTAAAGACCTACCTACAATGCCCTACACCAAGACTGCAACTTTTGCCGATGACACGGCAGTCTTAGCAGTGGGAGATACAACGCTAGAATCGACGCAAAAGCTGCAAGCTGCTACAGACCAAATAATCAGGTGGACTCAAAGATGGCGTATAAAACTGAATTCGAGTAAATCTGTACATATTGACTTCACAAATAAGTCTATCTCGTACTTCCCTATAGCAATATAAGGCACGACAATACCATATGCAAATACAGCGAAGTATCTAGGTAAGACTCTAGATGCCAAGCTTCGTTGGAAAGAGCATATTAAAATCAAAAGACTAGAATTAGACATTAAATGGCGAAAATTAGAATGGCTTATAGGCAGGAAGTCAGGACTATCAATTACTAACAAAATTCTTTTATATAACCAGATCCTAAAACCAGTGTGGAACTATGGCGCTCAACTCTGGGGATGTGCCAGCCAGACTAATGTTGCAGTCATCCAACAATTCCAGAATAAGGTCTTCGAAGTATTGTGAATGCTCCATGGTACATCAGAAACAGCGACCTCCATCGGGACCTAGGCATTCCTACTGTTCTTGAACAGATCAACTCTAGGGCCAAAGCACACGAGAAGAGACTTCAGGAGCATGTTAACGAGGAAGCAACAATTCTTCTAAACGTATATGGCGTGAGACGACTGCAACGTATAAGACCGTCAGATCTTGCAAGGCAACCGTAACAGGACTTACCACGTACTCTACTAGATAGTAACAGAGCGACAACAACGAGCGAAAAGAGGCGCTCGGAGTAAACTTAACCTCTAACGCTTTGGATGGATGAAATCCCATCTATACTCTTGTTACTGTCATTAAAAGTTAACATACAACAAATTACAATTATAATGTACCTTAACAATAGTAAACTGTTAGCCATTTACTTTTCTGCCGCTAATAATACTGAAAAGCAAACTGCTCGTTAGTTTCATAACTAGTCGCAGTGTAAACAAACAAAAAAAAAAAAAAAAATTGTATGTCCTATATACAAAAAGGACATACTCTGAACTTGTAAATTAGAGATACATTAGTCTCTTGTGAACGTCTGGCACCTTTTGTCAACAACATGATTGGTCTTTATCAGAGAGGTTTTAGGACATTTCATATTATGGCAGATCTTAAATAAAACCCAGGAATTTCAGAGACGATGGAGAATGCTCACCTGCCGCTCCGTCAAGGTCTATAAAAACATTTGGGAACGTCAAGGCGATGCGCTTTGCTGCGATTGTTTCAACATATTACTTGAAAGGATTATACGGAACTCGCAATCTACATCAGAGGCATAATTTTTCTGAAGTCTGTTCAACTACTTGCATACGTCGACGACATTGACATTATTGGAAGAACGCAGCCGGCTATCAGTGAGGCGTTTATAAGTATTGAAGCAGAAGCAGCAGCAGCAACAGCAGCAAAAGATGGGTTTGTCTGTAAACGAAGACAAGAAAGAATACTCAACGTCGGAGAATAGGACACAATCTTACCATAGTCAACTATGACTTCGAGGTGGTAAACGATTTTGTCTAACGAAAAAATATATATAAAATAAAATGTCACCTTGACATAATCTAGCACAAACGAAAAAAAAAAAAACAAATGCACGATATTTTCGATACGTAATATATTTATCTTATCCGGTCGAAGCTTTGTATTGACTTCTGCACCTTCAGCGTCTTGAACTTTGTGTTAACACGTTGAATACCACAGTGTAAGCCGAAAACGGGTCCCACAGGCCGAACATTTTTTTTTAATATAATATAATAAACATCATAAATACAAACTGTCTCATTTATTGTATTAGGTTCAAGGTTCCTTACGGTGACACATTGGTATCAACAGCAGGCCACGGACCTGTATATATTCTGTGGGATGTCTAGTTTACGATGGCACTTGGTTCAATAAATTTCATGAGTCCAATTAGCAAAATATTAAATAAACTACTTTGAAATCACCCTGGACTCACGAGGCGCAGGTGTCCCAAATTCGAAGCTATATTGGTATCCCTTTGGAAATTCAGCCTTGACATGATATCGCATGTTGGGGTCAAAAAATATTTATTATTTATACCCTATCCTTCACCTTCTAACTCACCCCTAATAAAGAAAGTGTGGCGTTGCGGAATTTTTAAAGTAGATGCAATGATATCTTTCTATTCAGAGTATACTTGTACTTCCGCAGTTTTTAAAAAAATTTATCACAAAACTGTTGCTACAAACTTTTCTTTAGCAAAGAGTGGGCGTGGCTTCCAAAATTTGTAACCAAAGTTCACGGATTCTGATAAGATATTCACAATAGGACTTAACCATCACCGTAAATAGTTTTGAAGAAGTAATATGGACATTTTAAGAAAACGCCTCTAAAGCGTGGCCATACGTATGAGTGATATATAGGGAATGTCAACGCCTTCATATTTTACCTAAACAATATTTTTCAGTTTCTAGCTAAAATAATAAGAACGACATTTTCTTAAAATCGTCTAAACGTAATTTTCTTGTAAATTAGCATTCATCAAAGACAAAAAGCAAATCAATTTATGATGCAATGTGAGTACAGGAATGATGAAACGTCACTGAAAGACTCATATGTGCCTATGGGAATGCCAGTAGACCATTGTTATCCAATTATAAACGTGATTTGACTATGGGATTAAGGATGCTTGTTTTATTTTGAGGACCGTAAGAAAGTTTATTACGAGTACTTCAAATATTAGAAAATTAGGAAGTTCTAAAACTTTAGATTGAAAATGTTCATATAAATGCTCTTTGTGTCACAAATTTTATACGGAAATCGATAGGCAAAGTTGGTTTAGTTACACCACCTTTTAATGTTATCTATAAATATAAATCGGTATTTCTGTCAAACAAATATTCGGACTGGGATTATTTGCGTTCGATTCAGCAAGATGAAACTGGACTCGCTGGCGAACTAAGAACAGCAGATCAGCTTGAACAAGAAGTTCATAAATACACGACCCAACTGGTTCAACGTGTAGCTTGAAGAAGCACACCAATCATAAGCAGCAAAATATTTGAATACAATTATCCGACAGGCATAAAGGAAATGATTAACTGCAATGGCGACAATCTAGGTCTCCAACGACAACAAAACTTAACAACTTGACTCAAAAGCTTAGATTTTTTAAAATAAAAGAATTTAAAAACGAATTATTTAGCAAGTTAAATAATGAAAAATAAATCTCACTGTGGAAATCAATCAAAAGATTAAAAAGACTCATGATGCACATCCCCCATATCAAGAAAGATAATGAAGAGTGGGCCAAAAGCAATATTTAAGAATCTCAAGAACATATTGCAAAGACTTTTAAACTCTATGAAAGCCTATCAGATGAAATACAAGGCGAAGTTGACAACATCCATGATGATGATATCAAATCTGCTCCTCCAAGCAAGGTTAGAAATACAACTCATAAAAACTTAAAATCCAAGAAAGCCCCTGGTTTCGATTTAATCTCGGCAGAAATTTGAAAACATTTTTCATATATACGCATCGTTAAACTAGCAAATACGATAAACGGTTATTTTCGTTTAAGATATGTTCCCAGTTATTGGAAAAATTCGTCGCGAAGTTACTTCATACAGACCGATTTCACTTCTACCTATACTGTCTTAAAGTTTTTAAAAAAGCTATTTACGAGTCGACTAAAATCCATAATTGAACGTAAAGTTCTAATACCCAATTATCAGCTTTGCTTTAGAAATAACCACTTGACCATTGATCAACTCCGTAGAAAAACAAGCACAATCGAAAAGAAAGTGTATTTTGCTGTGTTCTTGGACGTATCACCGATTTTCGCTAAAATTCCACTAAAATTAAAAAGATTTCTACCAAAGCAATACTGTGATATTATAAAACGAATCGTTACTTTGGGGCGGGAAGATGCTTACTCTGATTTAAAAGTCATTAGGAGTGCCCTAAGGTAGTATTCTGGGACCCATTTTGTATTTTCTGTACACCTGCAACTTATCAACTGGAAAAAACCACACAACCACCACGTTTCTCGATGATAGAGCACTCTTAGCTGTTGGAAAAAATTCTGTCTCAATCAAATATTTATAGATGACATTCGGACTCCATATGCAAAAATTGCAAAGTATTTAGGCATGACTCTTGACGTTGAACTTAGATGGAAAAGGCATGTGAAGAAGAAAAGAGAGGAGCTGGATATAAAACTCAGCAAATGTATTGGATTATAGGCAGGAAGTCTGCTCTATCGACTCTAAAATAATATTATATAAGCAATCCATCAAACTAATATGGATTTATGGCATTCAACTTTGGGGATGTGGAATTGCTGATCTATCATAAATCGCGATCCTGGGATAGGGACAATAATCAACGAAATCAATACTTTTGAGAAGACCCTTACTGAATACAGCCGGGTTAGAAAAAAGACTGAAGTATGTCAAGCCCTGTGACGTTATCGGATGACAACAAGACTATAACTTCTGCTGATTGACTTACATATCAATATTCATTAAATTAAAATTGCTTTTTTGTTAAAAATAATAACCAGATACAATCTAAAAAACTATATTTTATTGTATGTAATAGTAGCTTTCTTTTATAAAAAAAATTCGATTGATTTGGGAGTTACATTTTGTGATTCGAGTGGCCTTGGGCATTAATGCCCTAAGCTTTAGAAGTCATCCTAAACTTCCTAAGTGTCTGGTACCGTCGGTGAGTACCGCTGGATAATATTAACATATCCGTACATTAATCTTGCCCCAAATCTGGTAGTCAATATCCGGTCATTTGGAGTCATAACCAGACTCATACTCTTCCGTCCGCTAGGTATCCCCCGGTAAGACTGTTTTATGTGGTGGTAATCGGAACTCACATGCATTTACATTTTCTACACTAGTCCACCAACATTACGTTATACTCGTAGAGTTAAACTGTCAGCGTATTCAGAATGATCTTCGTGAAAATAAAAATGGGCTTTCATTCCTCAAGCAGACGATTTACATCACACTTATACATTTTGATTTAAAATTTGTAGTCTAGCGAATTTAAATGTTAACTTGATGAACTGTTACTCGAAATGTGGAGCTGTTTCCACTTCCTATTCCTAATGTAACGCTAACCATGCAAAAATAATGAATCTTTTCTTTCCTATTCCTGTCAACTTCGGGAAATACCAGTTCTTTCCTTGAACTTTGCCCTCTCACGTGCAGCACCCTCTTGAGAATTCAAGAATATGCGCACTAGATCCAAACGGGGCAAGCGCCGCAAAGAAAAGTTGTTCATTTGAAAGCAGGAAAAGCATTTATCTTTAGAAGGGACAAAAGAAAAACAAACTGGAACCGCTCCAAAACTCATGAATTATCCTTGACAAGTGTCCTGGTTTAGGAAAAAAAAAAAAAACGAACGGAAACTCCTTGCATTTGATAACCATCAATCGCGGCTTGGCAGTGATTGGTTACCTTAAAAACTTAACCGTTTCTGTTGCCAACTTCTTGCATGCATACCAACACAAGTAGCCCACAACCACAAATTAGAGGTCCGAAATAATGTTCGACCTGTAAACTTGCAACGTTTTACACCTGCTCCTCCATTTTTTTTTCCTCTGATATTCCTTTGGTGGTCCGTTCCCTCACCCTCATCGGTACTCTTTATCTGAACTGGTTACAACAACTGCTGCAGCAAATATTACAACAGCCATTGAATTCCACGTGCACCAAGTACCCAGTTACGTTTAGTGTACCTACCTGTTTCAAGTTGACAGACAAAGGTGTATATATACAATACGTACATACGCAGGTATCCTCCTATTGTCATGGAAATAAGTGGTTTGCTGAAACACAAGTAAACCGGAGTCCAGTGTCATCCTACCCCTTGTTTTTCTTTCCTTATAAATGGTGGTCACCTATCCTGGGGCACCAGCAGCATAAGGACAGTGTTCGTGTCCGTCCAGCCGTAACCATTGTCGTAGGTCCTCTTCTCTTGTATGTGTCGAACTTTGTGTACACCTAAACAGGATGATACTTTTGGGTAATTTTTTGTAGGTACAATTGAATGAACCTCTGGGAAAATTGCATGAGGGTAATGGCAACTTTCAACTCCTGACCCAAGATGCCAATGACTGTGTTGTAGTACTTCGTTTGTGGCTACAATTCAAAAATAGTTTTTTTTTTTTTATACGAAAAAAAAAGGAATGAAAGGATGAATGGAAGGGAAGGAAAAAAAATCTGCTGAATTGGCGACAAGGAAGTTTGCGTCGTCCTCCATTTGTGTCGGAGACTGGTGTTTGTGGAGAACGGAAACAGGATGCATTTTTTGTTTGAACTCAGAAGCAGATGATTTTTTATGGAAAACAGCACAGCAGTCTTGAGCAATAGTAGATGAGCAAATTTGTAAATGCCATCTTGTAAATGCCATCTTGCTAATGGACTGTTCTTTGGAAATAAAAAAAGGGAATTTGTTTGACATTTTTGGGAATGGGGGCTACGTCTATCAAATTTAGATAGTGTTTTGGTTGAATTGTATTTCCATTGTGTCACCATGATGACATAAGCGAAAATGCACTTTATTCACATTTTTGACACCTTTTTTATTAGCACCAATAGCATTAGAAAATAGGATCATATCTTTAATTTTTTTTTATATACGAGGGGTGACTGATAAGTTTGCGGCCTAAGCCATTAAGTGAGAGAAGAGATCCGACGCGTAATGTGGCAAAAACAACACTCCGTGCCTGAGCTTCCAACGTCGCTTCCGTACGGCCGCTTCACGTGCTTGTCAATAAATTTGCGTTATATTGACCATTCATCGTAGTCCCCTTTGACAGGTAATCAATCAGCAAAACACCTTCGCTGTCGAAATCGACTTTTCATTTCATTTATTTTATTTAAATGGTTTGTACATGAAGATAGAATCTTGTTTAGTACTTAGTGGTGTAACTTCAAAACAATGATTTCATTGAAAAACTTAGAACTAGATACAAAAAAATTTCTTAAAACTAAGTTGAAGAGAGATAGATAGGAGATACATATGGGATTTAATGTTGAGGTGTGGAAAAATATAGGAGAATTGCACTTTTAAAATTGGAGTGATTTGATATAGCTCTTATATGTGAGGGTAAGGAGTTCCATAGTCTCACAGTGTGAATGAAAAACAAGCGCGAGGAATTGAGAAAATTGCAGCGGTAGGGTATTAGATTGGTGGTTCGTGACGACCGAGTAAAATTAAGCCTGTTATACAAATAAGGCGGACTTTTCCACCTTGAATTTCTTCGGCGGCCTCTCCCCTTTTTAATTCACTGCATAGACTCTTGTTTGGACTCCAGATCGTATTGGTAAACCCAAGTCTCATCTACTGTTACGATTCGATTGCAAATTTCGTCGAGATTGTCCCCGGCTAACTCCAAAAAATCTTTGCAGCAGTCGAGTCGTCTTTGCTTGTCGAACGGAGTGAGCGTACCCAGCGCGCACAAATTTGTTTCATGTTTAAATGCACGTGCAAAATTTCTCCAACCCGTTCTTTGCTGTTGTGCAACTCTTCCGCTATCTGCCACATTTTTATTCTTCGGTCGACCAGAACTAATTTTTCAACTTTTCCGACGTTTTCTTCACTGACCACTGACACAGGAAGCCCTGGCCGGGGGTTGTCTTCAGTCTCGTTCTTGTTGAAATAAGCCATGGTATGCGAAAGCTCATTCAATTCTGAAGAGTCTAACATGTCTTCGAAAATTTCTTTAGGTGACTTTCAACGCAGTTAGAGCTATCACTAATGAGAAGATGACAAGTTGCTGACTATCTCAGGCCGCGAACTTATCACCCGCCCCTCGTAGGTACAGAGGTGCTCTGGATAGCATAATTATTTATTCTTTATTTTGGATGAATAAGGACATGTTGGCGACTTTTGATTTCCGGAATGTGAATTTGTGTTCGAAAGTTTTACCACAAAGTAAAAAGAGCACTCCAAGGCTACAAAGTCCGAATAGAAGTCTGTAGGGATGAAGATTGTTCTTCTGCAGATTGTTAAATGGCGGTGACGACCAAAATGTCGCTGACAGGCAAAATACTCCATTCAATCCGGACGATGACGATCAACAATTTCGTCCACCCGACCAAAGTGAATTGAAGATAGCAATATCTAAGCTACGTACGGATCATCATCTCTAAGGAATGATCTGTTGAAAGTATCCCAACCTAAAAACGACGTCCGAATACGTTGGAATTTGTAATGTTTTTCCTTACTGACAGCAGACTTTTTGCTATGTTTTGTGGTGAATTATGGAGGGTTTATGGTTACGCCACGCAGCGCAGAAAACGAAAAAAAGAAAACTCTAATTCTAAAGCTAGAGTGAGATGACTGACTATTCTCTCTCACGTAAAATTGTGCATCGCCTAAAGAACGACGTCCAAATTCGTTGGACCTTGTAATGCTGTTTTTTTCTTGCATTGGCGTGGCCATGACCATAATGGTGGATTTACATAGTCACGCAAATGAGTCGGCAGCCAGTACGGGATAGCCAGAATATAGAGCAAAGATAGCATTTTCAATTTTCGGTATGGGAAACCATGCATGATTTTCATGCTTTGTTTAATATGCAAAATTGAGATAATACAGTCATACAGGGATTTCAGCAAGAGACTCCATATAAAGCCTTATAATTTATACATATATACTAATTGATAATACAAACATTGAGGTTAGATACGAAATATTAAGGATACTCACGTATCATTGTAAACAGTATAAATTTACATCAAATTTCACATCGAAACCGTGCCCTGTAGTTTTGCCTACTGCTATCGATATCAAATTTGACAACCGCGTGTAATATGTCAAAATTAGTTTTAGGCTTTCAAATATTGATAACATTTAGGAACACAATTTCAAAATATGCCACTAAACAAAGTGAAAAATATTCGATTATTCAAGACGACTACAACACTGAATTCACAATAGCTGTGGGCCATGTAGAATTTTGACACCCTTGTAAAAGGAAGTGTCATACAATAATTTTACAATGTGGTATAAAATTTTAAACTTTTACAGCTAGGAATCGTCTTTCAGTAGGCAGCATCTTTTATCAGTTACAATTATGAAGTATCACATCAAAATTGAGAACAAAACGTATCAATTTTGATACAAAAGTATAATTATGGCAACACTGTTCCGTAACCTTGTGCAGCAAAACTAATTGTGATACCACCACAAGTCATTTATTTACAGTTTGAGAGGTCATGCTACATCATCACCCAAGACAAGCACCTGTTAAAGAAAAATTTTCCACTCCCACCCCAAGCACTTGTTGCTCGCAAATTCAAAACAAAACAAACACTCCATCCATCCCACTCGTACGCACACCATTCAGCTACCCAAACGAACAAAACATTCGTTTGACATTTAACAAACCACCCGCGATGCTGAATGTAATGACAAATCCAGAGAAATTCTCTTCAATCACGAAGAGGGCGTAGTTCGGAGTACAAGCAATCAGCATTTTCATTTTAATTTTCGATTTTAAGTTAAATTAATTAATAATTAGCAAATTAATAGTGCACAGGTAAATAAAATAGCTCCAGTGCAAGTGAGCGACAACAAAAGAAAATGGTCTTTTCGACGATTCTTGGTCGCAGTTATGTGTTCTTTCTGCTGGCGACCGCAGTGGGTGTGTTGGCTCAATACGAGTGGCAAGCCAGGGACGCCTTCGATGAAATTAAAATCAAATTTGACAAAGTCTCCGGTGATAATTGCCCAATTCAGCATGTTAGCGATATGTATCTGCCCGAGGACACTGTCTCCCATAAGCCAGACATCAAGGAAATCAACATAAATCCGGTGTTCCCCAATCGCACTGCTCTGCTGCATCTGCATAACATGGCGATGAGTCGGAGTTTCTTCTGGAGTTATATTCTCCAGAGTCGATTCATTCGCCCGGCCATCAATGACACGTACGATCCGGGAATGATGTACTACTTCTTGTCGACGGTGGCGGATGTATCCGCGAATCCGTATATCAACGCTTCGGCGATTTACTTTTCGCCGAATAGCTCGTACACGTCGTCCTATCGTGGCTTCTTCAATAAAACATTCCCCAGGTTTGCACCGCGTACCTTCCGGTTGGATGACTTCAACGATCCAATCCATCTGCAGAAGATCTCCACGATGAACACGTTCGATGTGAGAGACTTGGGTGCGGCTCCACCGGATGCAATTTCCAAAGATTACACCTCAGAGTTGTATAAAATCAATGAGTGGTACAAGACATGGCTACCGGATGATGTCGAGGGTCGGCACGACACCAAGACGACATACCAAGTGGAGATTCGCTATGCAAACAATACAAACGAAACGTTCACATTCCATGGACCGCCCGGTGCTGATGAAGACCCAGGTCCAGTGAAGTGGACGCGCCCCTACTTCGATTGTGGACGCTCGAATAAGTGGCTGGTGTCGGCGGTTGTCCCCATTGCAGACATCTACCCTCGACACACACAGTTTAGGCATATCGAGTATCCAAAGTGAGTGGAGAGTTCTATACGCATTGCACATATCCTTTACCCTTTTCGTTTATCCGTTTAGATATACGGCGATTGCAGTACTGGAAATGGACTTTGAAAGGATCGACATAAATCAGTGTCCGAAGGGTGAAGGTAACAACAAACCGAATCACTTTGCGGACACGGCGCGTTGCAAAAAGGAAACCACAGAATGTGAGCCATTGCATGGTTGGGGCTTCCGCAGGGGTGGCTATCAATGTCGTTGTACGCCCGGGAATCGATTACCAAATAATGTACGACGACCCTACCTGGGTGAGGTGATTGAACGGGCTTCTGCCGAACAGTACTACAATGGATATGATTGCCTGAAAATTGGATGTAAGTGAATGGAAATTGTTGGCGGTGGGAGGGGAAGATTTTAATTGTTTCTGTTTAGGGATTCAAAAGGTTCCGATTCAATGGGAGCGAGCACCATTCCATATCAGAGAAAAGTACTTGGATTTACATCCGGAATATAGAAACTACTCGACGGGATCTCGAGCATTACATGCGGAAAATATTAACATCGACCAGGTGCTAAAGTTCATCCATGGTGTGAACTTTAGAACGTGCAAGAAGTAAGTAGCAGGGGGATTTTGGAAAAGTGTATTTTTTTTACATTTTCCTTACTTTAATTTTTGGTCTAGTTTGGTTTGGCTAATTTTTAAGAAAACCAGTTTCGAATTCGGATATATTTTTGATTTTGAATTATCTCATAATGCGATTAAAAAGCACTGTTGCAAACAGCTTTGCGGACATATTTTAAAAAAAAGATATGTAATTTCCCAGTTCATCATATTCTCATTTTTTGTGCAATGGGAATATCATCGATTTACGGAAGCTCATAGGTACATCCGCGGTTTCGGATATTGTATTGAACTCTAATCCAAGTTCTGGTGTACAGTTTTTATAAAACTCAAACGGGATACGGGTGTATCCTAGAGCCTTGCCGTTATTCGTGTTCTCGATAACAGCTACTCATGCTTCGCATGTTAACTCTTCGTCCACAAGGGGGTGATACTTGTGGTGAGGTAAGTAGGTTTGAGAAATGTTCTTTAAGCTGTTCTGCATGAAGGCCTAATGCAATGCTATTTTCTTTTCCATTTAAGTATCAGTTTTAAAAACTAAAGTTTTTGGGTAAGATTTCACTTTGATAATGAAATGCAATGGCCAAATGAAATGCAAATTTACATTTGATACAAAGAAATCAGGTTTGTTCGGGTACTCACTTGCAAACGTATGCAAACCTAATATTAGATCTATTCCCGTAAATGATCAGAGTTGGGAATTTTTTCAAAATTTGGCGAAAATTGGTCAAATCCTATTTCCATACGCGAGAATTCCCGTGATTTTAACTAATTTCGTAGAAATTCGCAACTCTGGACAAGTACGGGAACAGACCTATTATGTCTGAAAACATTGGCAAACCGTACCCGAACTGAGAGACTTAACGAAAGTGAGAGATGTAAGATTTGTCTGTAATTTTCTTCCAATGAATAACAACTGACAGGTTTGATGGTAAAAAAGTTTTAAAATCAAAAGACGCAAAGATTTGCGGAATATATTTCGAGTTAAAGTGTATTTGATCTAATTTCTATTTGAAGTATGAGATTTATTTGTTTTCCATTGGTATGGACATGTTTCCACCTTAAAGTGACATGATGATTTCATACGAAAAGTTAAGAATTCTGAAAAGTTGCAGAGGGACAACATTTAAGAAAAAAAAAACTTTTTATAATTAATATGAATTAGCCTAGAAATTATTTATTACCATCTATTAACACGAAACAACTTAGCCCTTAGTTTATCGCACTGTAACTAAATTTCATTTTCATTAATGGTCTCCTTTAACGAAATGAAAGAGTAAGCTTTTGTTTTTTTTTTTTGTAATTTCTCCACCATTTAGAACTGTGTTCTTAAAGTGTGTAAAACTTAGTAAATGGCTATGTTGAAGAATGAATTACAAGATTGGATAGGGAAGAAAGGAGAATGAAGTTGCGACGAACCTTAGTTCTGAGGTCTTGTAGGTAAAAGTCAAATTAATTCACATTTGTAGATCCTAAATTGCACTTTACTTCTGAAAGGAGTTTTTAAAATGCATGTGCAGAAAGAACTACACGTGTACTGTGAATGTGACAGGCAAGACAATATACGAGTACTTTATATTTCGTCCCAACATATTGATCACAGATTAACTACAAGCTTTACGCTAATCACGCTCAAATAAATTCAAACACGGAGCTTGCATTCAAGTTTCCGAATATAAGCTTAATAGATCGTATCAAAGCCTTTCGAGAAATCCAAAGTATTTAGAATCACCATTTGCAGTATCAGTAATTCGCTAATTTCAGCGAAAGTCTGAGCTAACAAATTAACAAGCCAGGCATTGAGTCCTCATCAGCATCAGTTATTAAATGAATTACTTAAAAAACAAACAAACTACAGACTTAATCAGATTTGCAGACTTACATAAGCGTTTACAGTTTAGTAAATTATTTAAAAAAAAATATAATGAAGAAGTCATAACGGTAGCCCTGGGTACGAGAACTTTTATTGAGAGAATTATCGCTCTTTGAGTAGAATCCAAAAATATTTTTTTCAAATTAAGTTTGAAATTTGGGGACACAGAGGATGACTGTCTGCGAAAAATGAGTGTTCCTCCAACCATCGCGTTCTCAAAGTATGTCACGCAACAACTTGAAGAAAAATCAACGGCACTCTGATTTCGATATTCTTTTTAATTTGCGAAATATCCCATTTCTTATGTAAGTACCGGATAGTTTATTTCATATCTCTTCCCCACGCATCCTGAAGCAGCGCCCGAAAATTCCACCTCGAGGCTTCTTAAAAAAATCTATAAATCAATAATTCAAAAGTTATTTAAGAAAATGTATAGAATAATATGTAGTCACAGTCCTAAAGCATCTTCGTTCTAGCAGATCCCTGTATCTGCTAAAGGAATCGTGTTTGTCGAAAGGATTCGTCACTGCATCGGTGTCTCTCATATGCGAATTAGTGCCACAAGGTATTTAAATGTTTATTTTCACCGTGAATAAGGATTTAAAATGCTCAGGACAAGAAGCATTTCCACCTTGCTATGCTTTATGAGTTCCAGCTTGGGCATAATGAATCGTAGGCTCATACAAATTTATATTTTCGTCGAGGTAATGTGAATGTTTATATCATATGGTTCACTAAGTTCAAGTCCGGTAATATGAATCTTGTAGACGAAACTCAGGGTCTGGCCCTGATGCTGTGCATCTTGTGAACCGATGCTGTGCATCTTGTGTGATTGTAGCGGCCCGATAGTTATTGGTGACAGGTCAACTGATTAATGCAAACCACTGTTTCGTTTAGATGAAACACTTCATCAGCTTCGTTCTGCGGTCCACATCAGGAAAGGTGTTGTTTTCCATCAAGACAATGCTAGGCCACATGTCGCATGAAATAAGGAGCAGAAACTACAGACAGACCCTTGTTTATGTGGTTCTGCCTCATCCATCATACTCACCTAACTATGCATCAAGCGACTATCATCCTATTCCGTTTGTCCTTGCAGAACTTTCTGCAGGGAAACAAATTCTAAAAGTGAGATTCAGTGAGATACCAATTCACCAAGGGGGAGCGTGAAACGTTAAAGGTTGAGAAACTTGTATACACCAAGACAGTTAAAGGTAGAGTAGCATAGTTTATTTAGAATGCTAGCATAAACGAACACTTTCTTATATCTTTCACTTTCAAAATTGTCTTTGACTATCTGTGTTGATGCTTCAATGTTTAGGCGAGATAGGTCTGTGGGTCTGCAATTTTGAGGATAGGACTGATTCTTAACATAGGCCATGTAACATTTTGTTTTCTTTTGTTTAACTTAACCCTGCCCACTCGCTGATACTAGGATCTCAAAGGTCTTTTGTGGCCCGAGTTCTATCCGCCAAGGATATGTACCACCTTCCTAATAAAGGTGAACGCGTCATTAATAGAGCAGTTTCGGAACTCTGCGAGAGTGAGTACCTATCTCTTTGTACAAGATATCCTGTCTTCACCAGATGAGTGCCGGACATTCACAAAGAATGTGCTCAGAGGCCATGTCATATTACTAAGCCATGCAAATTAATTTATTATTAAAAAAAAAACACTGTTAGGAGTTTTAAGGAAAATATTGCCAAAGAAAATCGGGTGAATTATTTGGTATATGCGATATCCAAGGACTTTCTCTACTACAGTTTTCAATTTGGTGAAGTATATGAGTATAATTGTCCAGGAATCAGCAGAATTGCTCATTGCTATTTGTTCCAAGAAATAATATATCTTGCTTCTTTCTTGTTAATTGCCAGTTACTTGTTGCCTATTGCTCCGGCAGAAGAGCCGCCAAAATCTTGTTCGCTACCGGTCTGCTGGAGACGAATAAACGACATTCCATCCGGGTCACACAAAAAGAAAATAAAAAAAAACATAATAATTGATGCAAAACCTCTTTAGTGGCCAGAGCCGAACCGAAGTAAATTTCCTATGATCTGAATTTCAACGTCCATCTATTTGTTTATTGTTGCACTATGATTAAGCAACCTACCGGTTTTTTCCAGTGTTGATCTGACTGAAAGCACAAAGCAGAGCACTCACCGGAACTCGATCATTGCATGAGCTCTCCATAATGCTAAAAATTAACGTCAAAAATTAATTTCTGCAAAGTCAGATGTATCAACTTTGCGTGTACTTTTTATGTTGAAAGTGAGGACGCAGTTTTGCATTTTTGAGTGCATGGATATCTAAAAGTCATCCGTTCACTAATGCGGTAATTTGGCCCCTGGCACTGATGCGTTTTTCGAATTTACTCTATATCTATTTGAAAAAAATTCTGAGTGAACCTGGACATAAGTGCAGTTCATGACGGATTTTAACTACGATCCGTGAAATCCTTATGTTTAGTACACATCCACTGAGCCACATCAACCCTGGCCATCGATGTGAAAAGTGAAATTGCAAGCTCGTTTCAAAAGTAAACAAATTGAACTTCTAGATATTAATTTAAACCCTAAACAAATTTACAGTGCTTTCTCCAAGAGCAACACTTTTTTCTATTGGATCTCCGACTCCTTACTTTGTTGAATCTGGTTTTAACGGTTTCTTCCATTATTCGTGTTAATGCTCGTTATAGCAAGGCTGAAACCATTTATTGAGAAGCTTTCAACTTCCCTCTAGTACTGCCATAAAGTCAAGCGTTTCAAAATATGTACATGTGTATATATATGTACATGTAAATGCATTGCTATAACTGTATCATGTTTCAAAAGGAATCGAATGTATCAGTAACGTAAGAAACTTCAAAATACTGAAGTATTAAAATCCGGGAAAGACTCAACTTATACCTTAGCCACCGCTTTAACAACATCATTGGTGGTTAAGATAACGTATTGCACGGTTATAATGTAATGATTTATCTACATTGAATAAAAAGCGGAAACATGGTAACTTGTTCCAATTGGCAGGGACAATTTTGAGGTGGTTTAGAAGAATAAAACATGTCAAAATCGCACCCTCTTCACTCTGTGTTGAAAATAGTATTTTTGTAAGAAAAGTAGTAATTTTGATTTAAATGTTGTACGTATTTTAATCCATGGCCCCTATGAGCGGCGACAGGGCCTGAGGGGTTGTCTACATCAGCATTTTATTCGCAAATATTCATATCGCGAAGTTACGATAGAATAGGTACAAATATTTTTGTTCATGACATGAATATTCACCAATAAACTGCCAAGGCAAACAGACACTTAGACAATCAGTTCATTGAGTCATCACTTGATATACTTTCATCACTTAGTACTGTACTGTACGAGTAACTTGTATTTCATATGCACTGCATTGGCTTTAGTTTATTAGAATGTTCGCTTTTATCTAGTTGACAGAAATGCGAAAATTGAATAATAAGCGTGTACAAGTTAACGCTAAATGCGCACTGACTCAGATGAGTCATTTGAACAAATTCCAATAGCAAATTGTTTTTACGCTTTCAAATAATTAGCAGAAGGTGACTCAAATCTACATTATTTTGTTTTTGGTTTGTAGTTTGGAGCTCATGCATCTATGCGTAAACTTTAAACAGTGGGAAATAATAAATATTCGATTTTATATTTAAGCATCTAATTTTGTTTTAAATCCTGGCTACAAGGTTAAAGCCAAAACGGACGAAATGCTGCAAAAGAAAAAAAATCTCAGCACTCTGCTCCCCTGAGAGATCTGGTCATCAGCCCAGTTGAGAACTCGGATATACATCTATGTATATATATGTACATGGCATCTACAGAGATATTCAAAATGATCAACGGAGATGATTGTTTTTCTTAGTCATTCAACACGAATGCGGAATAACTTGCCTTGCTGAGTATTTCCAGAAACCTAAGAAGATTACTATCTCTTCTTATCTGTTCACTTTATAACTCTTCTCTATACCTTTTCCTGTGGCTCCATCAGTGGGTTACATAAACTTCTAAACAGAAAACAAATGTTATCTGCAAGTCTTTATAACGAAGCTGTGGTGCTTCTTGTTTTCCCTGCCTGGATGCTAATTGTTGTCAATTTGATGTGTCGAAACCAATGTAGTCATCAGAGCTTAGCTTTTTAAACTAATCACATCCACATCTCCATACAGACGATAAACTTATGGATTGTTTCTTCTCCTCCATGTCTTCCTCTTTGCACAAATGACAAAATATCCGATGAATGAATATTCTTTCGATTGATGTATTTAGACGCATCTTAATTGTTTGATAACATGTACATATGCATGTATTTCGTTTCTACTCATTGAGTGTAAGAACAATTATTGTCCCTTGACCTTCAATTGTCATAAATGACTACATATATAACTACTTGCTGCGAGGGTGTTGATATCGTCTACGTACCCCAATTCTCAAGCGTTGGGTTAAAAAAAAACAACAAATAAGAGCAGTTTTCTTCTCAGCAATTCGATGCAAGTTGAAATAGTTCGCAGCAATTGTTTATCTGATGTCAATTTAATAGGGTTTTGGTCAAATTTTGAAGAAAATAACACAATTTTGACTACAGCACTCTCCGTTGCAGTTAGTCTCACCGTCTCTTGGTTATATCTTTAATGATGACAGTAACTAATTTGATTAAACCTTGGTCGTACTATATTTAATATATCCTCCTTACAATTAGAAATATGCCAAACAAATTAACCAGTTTTTGTATATTTCCAGCTTCCATCCTCAAGATCTTTTACTACGCGGCGATGTAAACTTTGGAGCTAAGCAACAATTCGAAAACGAAGCAAAAATGGCAGTTCGCTTGGCGAATTTCATCAGTGCTTTCCTTCAGGTAACAATATCATTAAACTAGAAACAAAACTGCAGTCATCAACATTCAATTTTAATTATGATTTGTCCCTTTCAGGTATCTGACCCCAATGAAGTTTACTCGGGCAAACGAGTTGCAGATAAACCACTCACAGAAGATCAAATGATCGGTGAAACTCTTGCCATTGTATTGGGTGACACCAAAGTGTGGTCAGCCGGTACATACTGGGAACGAAATAAATTCACCAATCGTACATACTTTGCACCGTTTGCTTATAAGACCGAGCTGAATACACGTAAATTCAAGGTCGAAGATGTTGCTCGTCTAAACAAGACCCACGAGCTGTACACCGAAAAGAAATTCTTTAAATTCCTCAAGCAACGCTGGTCGACAAATTTCGATGACCTAGAAACATTCTACATGAAGATGAAGATTCGTCATAACGAAACCGGTGAATATCTACAAAAATATGAACACTACCCAAATTCGTATCGTGCAGCAAACCTAAATCACGGATACTGGACACAGCCGCAATTCGATTGTGATGGCTACGTTAAAAAGTGGCTGATTACGTATGCAGTACCATTTTTCGGATGGGACAGCCTAAAAGTAAAACTGGAATTCAAGTGAGTATTGGCTTTTTGTGTTGTGTCAAAGGGGATGAGAAAGAAAAAAAAGAATAGGGTTGCAAGCGTGGTAAATGTCGCAAGGGTTGAATTTTTTGTTGTGTCTTAATTTTTGGTAAGGGTGATCGTGGTGACCCAATTCGGACATTACCTGTCCCATTAATAGAGACGTCTAACCGGATTGTTATTTATTGAGGGGTCACATTGGAATTAGGGTGTTTTGTTTACAGAAAAATTGGTGGACGAGCACAAGTTGTTGGGCTACTTTATCGGGGCAGATGTCAGGTGTATAATTGTTATGGAAATTAGTTATTGTTGTCGGCCTATTACGTTGAAATTGTGTTGCTATTCAATGGATTAAGCGTATGAAATACGAATTTCTACCTAAGGTAACTAATGTTTGACCTCCTTGGTGTTTTTTTTTTTTGTCTGTACCGCACGTAAATGTGACTGACTTTGCTGTAACTGACACCGAAAGGGTCAATATAAATGGTAATTAGATTGGATGAACTTGATCAAATTACAGACATAGTATAGATTGTCCACATAGGTGTGTGTTCGTTCGGAGATTTTTCTCTCGACAAAATACTTAAGCTGTAAATAATATGAATCTAAGGATCTTTTGCTTTAAAAAGCAACGAGGCATGAACCTCCAATAGAAATCTGCTAAAAGCCCAATTTTGGGATCGAAACTATGTAAGATGAACTACTCTATATTTGTCGGTTGATAAGTTTAGTAGGGGTGTGGCAGGATATTATTTGTCATTTTCTATAATGTCTCAAAGTGGCCCTCACTTTTAAAGTAGAAATGCTCGATACTTATACTGCTGATACTTCACATAATTTAAAGTTTGATTTGTTTATAAAATCTATTGCTACACTTGTAGCATTAAATAAATTAATTAATTTTTAAAAAGGCCAGGGTTAAACAAATTTTCTTTAATGTGTACATATCCTTGAAAACTGTTGAGTTTCGTTTAGAGAAAAATTGGCTTTTGATACAATAAAATCAATGTGCACCAAAAGTTAGTTTGAAGTCAAAGATAACACGAAAATGTTCGATCTCATTGACTTTGGAGAGGGGTTCATTGCCAAACTTATAAGTGAAAGTCACAGGCGACAACGATCAGTCGGCACTAAAGATATGCAGTCGAGATTTGAAGATATTGTCCGCAAATATCATACAATCCGAGTATACTAGAATGTTAGGAATGTCATTCACGAAGAAGTTAAATAAAAGCGACCCAAAATAATATAAGATATAATTCTAAAAATGTATAGTTTTGATACATGTTTTTAGTTAAAAAAAAAATAAAAAAAACTGCTAAGGTTTGTTCTTCCTTTAAAGCGCGTAATATCGACGGTTTGGTTCATCAATTTCCCATTTACAATAATAATCTCCTGATTCAGGCGAAAGCCGGAAACTCACTTATCAGGGCTGGATTCGTCGCATCTGTGAACGGCGGATTCGTCGCGTAATTTGCGCTATGTGATTGGAGGTAGTTTCAGTGGTGGTTTTCGGGATAACTGAGGGGGAGATTCAATGTGCGAGTCCCAGAATATACAAAAAAAAAGTCCTAACTCTTACGAACGTCTGACACAAATCTGATAGTAAAATTGTCATGGGAAACTTCTCTCAATCGAAAAAATTGCCCTTCGGAAAGGACGCAACTGTAGGTTCCTACTATTCGTGTATCGAACAACAAAAATACAAATTACGTGACGAGTCATCAGTTCACGTACATATGTATGTGACGATTCAACCCCAGGTGCTTGAGCCTTTGTTTCTAAATTCAAAGTTCAACAGACGCTGATCCTCTAAGTTAAGTTATTATCATTCTTAGCAGTATGTATTCTAATGCTACACTCCTTTGATGCTTTTTTTTAAAATCGTCAGAGAACTTTGTGGGACATAGATAAAAAAAATAACACATTTAACCGATCACATCATTTTATAAATAACAAATTTTTATTCCAGGGGAGTGGTCGCAGTATCTATGGACATGCTTCAACTCGACATAAATCAATGTCCCGACTGGTATTATGAACCAAACGCCTATAAGAACACCCACAAATGCGACGAGAAATCTTCATACGTAAGTCATTCGTTATAAAGCTTATTTGAATATAATGCAAATGCTTCTCTTTCTCTTTCAGTGTGTTCCCATCCTTGGCCGTGGCTACGAAACTGGAGGCTACAAATGCGAATGTCTTCAAGGCTACGAATATCCATTCGAAGATCTAATCACCTACTATGACGGTCAGCTGGTTGAAGCTGAATACCAGAATATAGTTGCTGACAAAGAGACCCGTTACGACATGTTCCGGTGTCGCCTGGCCGGTGCGTCTGCAATCCATGCAGCAACTTCTTTGATCATCTCCCTGCTAGGATTTACACTTATTCTAGTGTATAAATTTAGATAAACCAAACAGTCCGTTCATAGGGTAATTTAAATCTCTCCATCCTTCAAGGATCGAAAGAACTGTAATCTCTTAAGTAAACCTTATCCGTCCAAAAGATATAAAGAACGAAAAAGTGCAAAACCAACGTAACGTTTAAGAACCCAACATACAAACCCAATTCATGTCATATTATTTGTGATTACAAGAATTTTAAGGAAACAAGAAACCGCCAGCGATAGAGCGAGATAGAAGCATGCAAGCAATGCCAAAACCAGGAATATAATTCAAGGCGATTAAGTTGTAGACATAATCTATTACAGTGATTCTAGTTATTTGTCATTCTCGGAATGATATTCCTAAAACCGCCTCTGATCTCGAATTACTACGACGATGAACAACGACGGCAAGATGACGACACCGACATTAAAGATAGGGGAGGAAGGTAAAAAAAAATAATTATTATTATAATGTGCATGAAGAGCACAACAGCTGGACCAACACAACAACAGCCACATTGCTGCCACTACTGGTTCACAGCGAGTCACCATATAAAAAAATTTATATAGCAGAGAGCGTAAAACCTGTTAACATTAAAATGCAAACCAAATTCAATTGGAACAAAAGGAAAGACGAGAAAAGCGCACCCTTAGAGCGTTTTTTCATCCTCTCCTGGTTGCTACCATTTAATCTGCTTCTTCTGCCCGATATTTTACACACAGTTTTAATCATACACAGAAGGTGCTTCCCAGATTTTTTGATAGAGAATGAAAAAACCCCCCTTTGCTCTTTAACTCGATAGGAATTTTTTCATGTCAAGACTGAGTGATGATCCTGGTTGGTGGTTGGTTGCTTGTTGGTAGATATTTTTAAGTAATAACTGTATGATATTTTTTATTCTTCATTCTTTTTTTGTATTCTACTTGAAATTTTTATTATCTACCCTGAGAACTTTTTCGCTCGATGATGGAGAAAAAAAATTCAGCAGCAGCAGCAGTAATTGTAATCAAACCAGTCGCCTGAAATACTTGATTCGAAGTTGTGTATGTTCATCATAGGCGGTCGCCTATTTGTGTCAGTATAAAGGAAGTAGGGTGGGGTTCCTTATTCTCTGGGTCCCATCATTTTCACACATTTTTCATTGATATCCTAAAAAATCCTAGGAGTATACTATATTTCTTGCTGGCACAGTCATTCTGATTTTTTTTGTTTGCTTTTCTATTTCTTTTGGTTCTTGTATCATGGGTTATTTTTTTTTTTTTTTTTGTGGAACATACCGTCCGTAGATTTAAGTCAGTGTCCCGAAACTATTCGATTAAGTATTTGTTTTTTTTGTCTTGTTTGTTTGTGTACCACAACGTGCCTTTAGTCCTTTTTTATACATGAACTTAGAAATAATAGAGGCGAGATAGATTTTGATACAAACTTTTATTTGTACTGTAGATAAATGATGGCAATATTGTAATTGTTCACAAAACAAATTTCTTAAATTTAAAATAAATGTTTTATGAAAAAGAAAGAAAAGTACGAATTTCAGTTCAGTCCCTAGATCATGATGATTACTGTTTGTGCAACACCAAGACGTAACTCTGCAGTGGATCACACTAATTAGCCACGACTGGAATAAAGCTGATTATATTTAGTCTATTTTATTTTATTTTTGGTTAAATTCCCCGAATCGTGAGTTCTCCAATTCTCTTACAATTTTCCAAGGAAGCCTTCATGTAAAAGAACCCATCACAAGCAAAATAGAGCACGGCTGGCTCAGTTGATATTGTCATATTCAAAGCAGAGATCCTTCGAAACCCGTCAAAAAGGCAATATCAATCAACGTTCCTACACAATTGCGCAAGAGAGGCAGACCAAAAAACAACTAGACCACACAAATGCAAAAAGACCAGCATTCGATTGGCCTCAGTGACGAAGTGATCCGAAACCGGAAAGCCTGCCGGTACTTCCTGAGGTCAAACCAGCAAACCCCACAAGCGGACCAGTACGGATGCAGTAAAGTGGGAGGGTTGTGATCCTTCTACTCCGGATCATAACTTCGCCGTAAGAAGAAGAAGAAGTTCCAAGTTCCATTTGATGTTATAATGTAATCGATTGCTGCATGTGTTATTTGCTACGACCCACATTTTAATGACGGGCCTGGGAACAGTTTTGAATTCACTGCGAATGTCTTTCTATTATTACAAATGTGTAAATAAATACTTGGCGTTTAAGAGCCCACACAGGGTTTGACCTAGCTTCTCACAGCCACTGGTGCTATACGTAAAATATTTTTTTTTTTTTTTTTTTACATGAAAGGAAGGGACCTACATTTTTACTCTCGGATGTTTTTCTGTCAGACGTTTGAGAGAGGTAGAACCGTGAAAAAATTTCTTCGTGTTGATGGGATTCGACAGTAGTATCGCGCTGAGCGGTTCATGCAACTAACCACTGAGCCACAGCGCGAACAATTCTATTATTATGACGCTTTTAAGCTTATGAGCTTTTATTACGGACTTCGTCTAATCGAGAATCTGGACGATTTTCCCTTTACTGTTGTCTCACTTCGACCCTTGTATAGATAGAAAATCAACAGGTTTTGATGGTATTTATCCTGAGTTTCTCAAAAACGATGAAAATGTCAAAGTGACGGAATGCCACCTACGAGTACTATCTCTTTGTCACGTAAAATTGCATTTATTGTAAATTAAGCTCATTTCAAATTTATAAATGCCTATTCTATCGACAGCAGCATTTTGAATTTTAACCATTGAAATAAGTATTTACGTATATATGAAATATTTGCATGACAATTATTACAGAAAATAAATAATGGCCTTATTTCATGGCACCCGTTCGCGAGACTTGGGACCGTGTGAATTTTATTTTGTGTTTGCTGGACCACGTTTATATGCAGAATCGAGGAATCGAGTTGGGATCGAGTTGAGATTTCGATCTGAGTCTTTCTACACACCAAGTCGAAAGATTGAAAAATTCAAACGTGGTTGAACTGACAGATAAGCATAGCAGACATTCTTCTTTTGATTGTGTTAGTGCTCTGTTGTGTTAGATTCGTTATCTGAAATCACACACATACATAGACAACATGTCAGTTCAACCCCTCAACCCAGGTATACATGCATTTTTCTAACTCGATCCAGGTCTGTTAGCTGAGTCGAGTTGAGTCAATCCTATTTCAACTCGATCTGGATTCAAGTATGCATATAAACGTAGTATGGGATTCAAACTTTGAACCTCCCACGCAGTCATCGTGTACTTGATCACTGAGCTACGGCGCCCAATAAAGTGTCCAATATTCAAGAAAATTCACCGGACAAAGAGGTAAGTGATGAGAATCGTTACATTTGCACATACTCTCTGATGACGTTTGACTTAAAATGATGAAGCGTCATTGACATACTCACATGTGTATATGAGAATGCAAATATGTCACTGCCACACAACTTTAGTGGTGTGCGTCTATGAGAATAGAACTGAACGTGAAACTCAAGTTTGATTGGTTCTATAGCAATATCCCTAAAACAGTTTATCCCCTTCAGCTTTCAAATACGTTATGTACACAAAAAAAAAATAAAGGTAATAGCACCCACGCTGATAATTACAGTATTGAGAAAAGTTTACGAACATCGGCTGTATTTGTGGATCTAATGCAAGGACTTATACACATACTCATTAAATTTTGAAACCCATAAAATGAAAGACAAGCTGCTGGATAGGTAAAAAAAAAAGAAAAACCAATTAGCAGACTACAGGGTTGGAAAGAATATTATCTTAACTGTCATGAAACCGTGCGATGGTAACTTTGGAAAACGGAATACTTAAAAGGTTTAAAAACGTCAAAGACAACTTAAATACTACGCATCATTCCCAGAAGCAGTTGAAATTATTAGGAAAATTTGTATACATAGAACTAATTGCAAATCAAAATCCCATCATCGATGCGAACAAAGTTAAGAGAACACTTTTACAGATAATCAAGTGTGAAATTAAAATTAGGGAAAACAAATTTCCTTTTATTTTTTTTTTGCGAACAATTTGTCATTTTATCTATTAAAATATATTTTCAAAATTACCAAAACTAACATTGCAGCGTTAAAGAGTTATGGCGTGATGAGCTATGCATATCTAAATAAAATTGTTTCAACTTCAAACAAGCCTGTACAAATTGATATAATTTGTTATTCACTTAAGTACCTAGCTAGAATTATTTCAAATAATTGGTTATATCAATTTGAAGTAACCAAATATTTACTCAACTGAAACACCCATATATGTAAGTGGATTTCAGTTGGCGTTTTGTCAATGATTGCGTTGGCGTTTTGTCAATGATGATTGATTGGTTTCGCCGCTTTTAAAAGATTTTATCAGAAGAACTGTTGTAAAGATATTTTTTTAGATGAAAATAGGTGTGGCTGTTACCATTTGTAACCGAAGTTCACGCATACATATTACAACTATTATCGTAAATAAAAAAATTTGATAAAGCAAATACCTATTTTTTTAAGAAAATGTCCCTAAAATAAAGGCGAGGTTGTATATGGAATGGTAGAGAAAGTCTAAATATTTTGGTAAATTTTACTGGTACTGTTTCGGATTCTGGAAAGCTTATGTACAAAATTTCACCTTCCTTGTTCAAAGTTTAAAGCCCAAAACTGGTTACATACAGACAATTTATGTAACTTATCGATGCGGAGAAAAAAAATCTCTATAGAGAAGAGTTAAATACGCAAGCATAATACGAGTAGCGTATCACATTTGCACGCAATAAAGAATCGTGGGCGATAAGTCAGATTGATAGAAATAAATTGTATTTACCTACCAAGTAAGTCTACTCACATAGTTTTTGAGCAAAAAAACTTATAAACTCTTAAATACCGATACAACATTATGTGCATACATTTTGAGTCGAAACTATACCAATGTAACAATACACATTGTTCTTTTTTTTTTCTTATACTGAGGAAGTTATCAATATTGCGGTGATGGATAGACAGACGATTCTCGTTACCCAGCTATCGTAAAGGCTAAATTCGGATTGTGTTACGATTTCGGTCGCCCATATCGTTATAGCAACGAGAAAATGAGAAAAAAGGCAACACAGTGTTTGGTAGAGTTGCCGCATGATATACAACATATACAATGTTTCATATAATTTTTATAATTTTGTTAAAGAATAATCACTATTTCCAAACATTTTCCTACAATATTCATATAATTTTC
The DNA here is from genome assembly GCA_963082735.1 of Pocota personata. Taxonomy (NCBI): domain Eukaryota; kingdom Metazoa; phylum Arthropoda; class Insecta; order Diptera; family Syrphidae; genus Pocota; species Pocota personata. Next base: position 212,775,215 of record OY720429.1, read on the forward strand.
TTTTCTTTTTGACACAAACCAATAGAAATGAAGATAGGCGCACTTCAAAATAGCATGGATTATTGCCTTTCACCAATGTGTTTCCAGCAACATTTATTGTTATCGCTCTCGTCACACATATTCGTTACAAGTCGTGGTTATCGTTATCTGAAAATCGATAACGATAACCTCTCGTCCTACTCGTTTTAATACAACTGAAGGTAATTTCCTATGCGCACGTTAACAATGAGTTTAGAAATGTAAACTAGATGATGGTATCAGATATACAGTAACAAGTTCATTGAACTGGTAAATGATAAAACACGGTACAGAGATCAATCTTTATAATCAATCAGATTGAGTAAGGAAAATATGCCCAACTTGTTGAACAACATACAGATACACACCATCAATCTTCCTTTCAACATTTTCTTCAAACGAATATAAGTAGATGCGCATAAATTAAATTTGGTTAAATTCCATCAATCACAGTCTCCAATCTCTGTACGTTAAAATGGGCGCAAATTTTGAAGAAAATATTGATCGTCTGTACTCTGCTTAAGAATTTGTTAGTAATCAATTTGTTTACGGAATCCTTAAAGGTGGTTGAACCCTGAAAATAGCTTGCTGGAACCCTGGGTTTACGCGGGATACCCATTGAACACCACTCTACTAAAGCGTAAAATGTACATATGTACATACATATGTAGTTTTTCATTGGGCCAACAAAATCAGTCTTTTATCCAGATTACTTTCGCAGACCTCTATTTTTCTAGATTACACCTATACATTTTACAACTGTTTAGTGTGCATAGCAAAAGAAGAGGTTCGTTCTGGCACCCATACGTAATATTAAGACAGAAAGCATCTAAAAATCGTACACATGCTGGCAGACTTAACGAAATTGAGAGATAAAAATTTTTTCTTCGTTCATTTTTCTAGGTAAATTTTGTTTCAGGAAAAAATTAAAACTGTCAAATGAGATTCAGCTGGTGCAGGTCCCAAGATCATTATTGGAATGTGACACATCTAAAAGTGGGGATACCTTTGTCTTGTCCATTCACATGACAAATGCTATCGACTAGATAGGCTATCGATAATTGTTAAAAGTTTTTGATCTTGTTTAATAACATAGTTTTATCTAATGGTTTGTAAAAGATTACCATGTGCTTACAACATAGCTTTCGTTGCTATCACCAGACAAATGCTGAAAATGTAGTGCCAGACGAGTCTTTCTAATGATGTATGAATTACATTAATCGATTGCTTTTATTGCGATTGTTGTTCAGTTATCGACTCTACTACTGTTTATTGAGTAAATTAATTTTAATATTGCGCAACTCAATCGACAAAGATTACTATGTATTAAATTACACTTAATTAAAAAAAATATTATTGAAATGACTTAAATTTTAAATGTGAAAAACATTTTCTTTCAAAAACAAACAGTTGTGAGGGAAATTATGATAACAATCGACATTCAAAATATCCAAAATTCAAAATCGATAAACGATGATCGATAAATATCATTTGTTGATAAATAATCGCTATGAGTGAGGCTGGATGAATTTCAATTTGACGGTGTGTATGTTCACTGAGTATATAAGTATTTATCTCGTACACTTGTGGGTTACTTATTGCATCTACTTTGAGAATTACATATATGTAGACGTGTGACAAGGGCACTTTCAAAACCTGCACATAATTTACCCCCCAACTAAGAAGATTTTGATTATTTCTTGAGCTAGGCGTGTGAGAAAAATTTAGTTGACAACAAACAGTTTTTAAGACTAGGCGCTCAATGTCCCCTATAATAAACCCCCAAAATTAAAAATTAAATGATTCTTAAATGGGACAGTCTATCAACTGAATCGGACCTAGTAACTACATACTAGTCATCTTGAATTTGTGCGAGACTGAGCTTTGAATAAGATTTATCCAACTATCCGATATCGATAGTAAACGATTATCGATTGAAAAATCATCGATATGTTCGATAGTCCAAACTATCGATAGCCTTCATCTCTTAGTCTATTGACAGGAGTAACAACTGTCAGTCTCTGGTTGCACACTCTTCACAATCTAGCAATCCAACAATTTAACAATGAGTTGAGTTATTGTTTGAACTTGGAACGCACCCCTGATAGCTTTGAAAGCAAAAAAAAAAAAAGATTTAAAATACAAAAATAAAATTACAAATTCTGAAATAAATTTTGAATTAAAAAAAAGGCTTAATAAAGATGACTTGATATTATTTAAGAAATTAAGAAATTTACAATTTGTCTCCTTTATGTGCAAATATTATAAAAGTTTAAAGCAATTTGTTTGCTATCTTCCCAAAATCCAATCAATTAACAACACTCACCTTTGATTTGCTTCGTGGTTCGCAAGTTAAATGTTATCACGAACAAAAAAAAAAAAAGAAGAACACTTAGAACGGATGTCCGGACCGAAGTATTTTCAAAAATGTAGATGAAAATTTATATAACGACACAAAATTAATAATTTTAACACAATTTAAAAAACAAAAATTATTTATGTCCAACGAAAAGAAAAGAAACAATTTCAACACGGACACAATCACAAACGATCGAACAGATATTTTTGGGTGTTTTTGTTCCAACGTCCAAATAATTTTTGTTTTTTTTTTCTTTTGTTCTTTTTTCCAAGAAGAAATATAAATTTGTTCCTTTTTTGAATTTGTTTTCCTATGAATGCTTGATTAATTTTTTAACTGCGAAAAAACTCCACTTTCCGCTCACTATGATTGGAATTATTTTTATTTTAAATATTGAGTAACAGTGTCGGAACGATGTTTGGCAAATTCCTCGAGAGACCAAAGTGATTTGTTGTGATTGCGTAATTATACTTTTACCAAATGGCGAGAATCAAAACAAAACTGAAAAAAGGATGTGACGAAGGAATAAGAATTTGATGATGTTGGGAGGCTGGAACGACAATTCATTGGATGGAATCAGGCGTTAAAAGCATCTGTTTTCTCTGATCAGATAGACATTGAAAAAGCTGTCCAATTGGTAAATTAGGAGCTTACCATAAATCTGTTTTATGGTAAGCTCGCTTTTCTTGACAAAAATCAACATTTAGAAAATGCAAGTATCCTGACAAATTGAGGAATGAGCATCCACATTTTTTTGAATTTTCACGACATTGTAGCTATTGCGACGAGAGTACCACCTATTATGGAATAGATAAACTTCGGGGATTTCGCAAGCTTTCTTCTGAAGTTGAATTGATGGTGAAAACAGTTTGATATAGCAACACAAACAGTTTTGGAGCCAGTGTTGTGCAGGGGCCGAGAACCCTAATGATTGATACAAATGCGACTGTACAGTCGTTAGCATCATGAAAGAGACACTCTATTTATTCAAATATATCCTTAAATATTTGATCTACAAATATGAAACATGTGCCACTTGGTAGCTACAAACAAGTACATTAAGTGTACAAAAAAAAGGAACAAATTCCTTATTTTAGTGTGCCATCAGAGTAGCTTTGGAAAAGTAATGAAAACCCATTCTCCCATTAAACCAAACTCCGCTTTTGGTATCTTATCTTCATGAAAATCAGTAAGTCAATACCAAAAAGAGGATTACCAGGCGCTGCTTGCCGCGCACAGTGGCAACTGCACTAATAGTTGTCAAAAATTTAATAAATTTTTCTTTCATTCAGCTGCATGTTACTTGAACTTGATAGCTTACATATCTTTCGTAGCTTAATAATATCTGTTTTGACAAATTGATTTTCTTTACTTGGGTATAAACTTAAAATGTTTTGTATTTTTGCTGTTATCTTATAGATTATTGAACTCACTTCAATATGGAAAGTACCCTGTGATGTAAATGGATGCCTCCATAAACACATATAAATTCAACTTTATAAATAAATATACTCTGAACTTTTTGTTTCAGTTCCCAACGTGTTAGGATCCAAATCGAAATTTACTAATAATTTATGCGGCCTCTAACTTACTTCATCGTTTTTGCTCATTTCGTTCACAGTATACCTATGCCTTCTAGTCCATTAAATTCGTTATCTATTGATCCTAAGGAAAAAGTGGTTCATCATCATCATTATCATCAATCAGCTATATGTGTCCACTGTCGAACATAGAATAAATGGTTCCACTGTCTTCGATTTCGAGCTATCGCTCCATCGGGTGGGTGACCTCCCTCTAATTCTTGTGTCTTCTCTTGGGCTCCATTCTAATATACGTTTGGGTAACCTATTACTCGTATCTGTTATACGGACAACGAGCCCAGCCCATTTCCATTTGGCTGTTGTTATACATTTTGTTATGTCGGCAAGATTTGTTCTATATCTGATTGTTGCGTATAGTGTTCATCGCTTCTTGTAATCGATCTCTCCATTGCTCTCTGTGACACTTGAAGTTTCTTTATTGAACACTTTGTGAGGATTAATGTCTTAGCATCACGTGTTATAACTGGTAGCATGCATTGGTCATATACAGTGCCGTTCGAAAAATGTTGGTCAAACATTTTATTACCCATTTCGGGAATTTTAGTTCTTGGAATTTATGAGAGCTACGGAGTTTTTTTGCACTAGGTAGCAAATGTCGTTCAAATGGTGCATAAAAGTCGATGTTATTATGAATAAGAGGTGCATTTAGCTCGTGATAGCAGTCCGAAACGAACCGAAGTAATTTAGTGAAAAAAAAAAAAAAATGGGAAAAATCAGTTCGGAGTGCAAAGCTAATATTTTGTGTCTGCCATGTCTCAATTTGACAACACGTGAAATTTCTAGAAGATTAAATGTTGCTCAACAAACTGTGGCATGGAATTTAAAAAAATATTGTGAGACCGGGACTACCAGCAGAAAGAAAGGCTCAGGGAGGCCAAAAAAAGACCAAAAAACCCCAGTGGAAGATCGTTTTTTGGTGCTGTACTTCGGTGGATCTTAAAAACGATCTGTGTCGAGCTACAGGAAAAATAATTTCGTCAAGCTCAGTGAGGAAAAGGCTCGTGAAAGCTGGATTTAGAGCACTTAAGCCAGTACTGAAGCCGGATTTTCCAAAAAGAGTCAGAGAAAAACGATTGCTCTGGGCTCAAGAGAATCTTACTTGGACTCAAGACATGTGGAACAATGTTATCTTTTCCGACGAATCAAAGTTTAAGCTGCATGTTGGAGATGGGAGGATTCTTGCGCAAAGAGAAACAAAGGAAAGACTGAGCTCTGAATGCATCTTATGGATGCCCCCCAAAACTGAAGGTGTGATGGTCTGGGGATGCATCTCTGGAGATGAAAAAGATAGAATGGTCTTCCTAGAATCGAAAGTCACTGCAGAAGTTTACCTACCGGTTCAGGAAAATATATTAGAGCCCTCTTCGCTGGAGCTTTTTGGTGACACTTGCAGATTCATTTTTCAACATGACAAATAATATTTGCATTTTTTTTTTATTTCTTAGGCTAAAAAGTACTTCGAAGAAAATAATGTGGATGTATTAAGTTGGCCTCCCTACAGTCCAGATCTCAATCCAATTGAGAATATCTGGTGAATAATGAAACTTAAGGTTGCGAAGAAGCGTCCAGAGTCAATTGAAAACCTAAAAAATTTACTTTTCCGGACCTGGAACACCATACTCGTACCTGCTTCCACATGGAAAAACCTATCTGAGCAAATGTCTCGCCGATGTGCAGCTGTAATAAAATAATCCCTAAAAATGAGCCAGGTACCTAAAAAACCCAGTTTTCGGTCTAACAACTTTTTGCTTCCGTGACCGCGTGTGAACAATTTTAACACCCTAAATGTATCATGAAATGATTGAAACCGCATAAGAAAAGAAATCCTCATTAAAAAATTTGTAGCTACACAGTCTGATAACATCTTTAGTTCAGGGCTGCGTCGAATGAAAACTCTCCGTTTTGTGCCAAATACCTAGAGCTTGGATTCATCACTCCATAAAACTCTGTTGTATTTCGCGTGCTGTTTTCCTTCTACTTTGTTTGCTCGTTGTGACTATTAGCCGATCCTAGTGTTTAGTTGTAGCTCTAGTCTGCCCTGACCGTGGTTTATCCTCAAGACTTCCGGTTTGAGCGTGTCGTTCAATGGTACGTTGAACGCAGCAAATTGATACCTTCAACTTCGAAGCAACTTCCCGCTGCGATTTGCCTTCTTTAAGAAGTGTGATGAATGCAGATCGTTTCACGACTGTGGTTTCCGCGACTTTTCCCATTTTTAACAAGTTGTTTACTCAAGACACGAAGAATCTCAAATAAATTTTTATGACTTCAAAGTGTGGCTTTTATGTAAGACCCTTCCAATATCGGTCGACAAATTTTGGAATTTGAGAACCTTTTGATGTAAGGAGTTATAAACATGCGCTGAATCAACGACCAAAAGTCATAAAATTTAATAGTTATGAAAAACCTAAACACTTTTCAATAAACCACGAAAGCGGTTTTTTTATCTGAATGTGTTGTGTATTAATAAATAAATATTTTGGCACTCGCAGCTGCTCATGCTCTGCACCGCAGGTTGTAGGTTAGGACCTACAGTTTTATGCCGTTTCCGAAGAGCACATTTTTCGATTGAGAGAAGGTTTTTCATGACAGTTATACTTTCGGATGTTTGTCAGACGTTCGCGAGACATGGGACAGTGAGATTTGAACCTTGAACCTCTCGCTCACTGATCGCGCACTTAACCACTGAGCCACGGCGTTGTGCATTGTTCAGATAAAAAATTTAGGTAAAAAAACTCAATGTATAATTAATAAAATTCAATCTCCATACATGAATGAAGTCAGTTGTCTAGGTAGGCCTTTTGGCCTGCAGTGTACATACATATGCACCTACATGTATTCATTGACTTGTTCTACTTCGTCTCCTTCATCTGCTGTCATGTTCTTACTAAAGCTACCAAGTTGGTCATGAATTTCGGTTTTATGTAAATTTATATTTAGTCCGAACCTTTCTGTCGTTTTTTTAATTCTTTCAACGTTTGTTGAGCATCACTTACATAGGTTGTCAATTATTACAAGTATGTCGCCGGCAAAACGAAGGTGGTTCAGGTATTCTCCATCTAAGTTTATACCTTTGCTGTCCCAGTATAGTCTTTTAAAGGCATATTAAAATACCGTCGTGAAAAGTTTGGTAAATATTGTATCTCCATGTTTTATTCTTCTCTGTATATGGTATTTTTAATTCGTGCAGTTGTTGTTGTTACGTTATAGATATTCTGCAACAGTCAGGTATATCTATAGTCTATTCTGTATTGCTTTAATGCACTTATTATAGCAAATAGTTATACTGTATCAAACGCTTTCTTGAAATCGAAAGTTAAAACAAGTAGTCTGTTGTACTCGACCGATTTCTATGAGAGTATTAATTGTTTGAATTTGGTCGACGAGGAAAACGACGACGAAATTCACGCTGCGTTAAAACAACAGACCGGAAATTGGTCAAATAAGCAGTAACAATAATTCCACCTTCTTCAGGTGTGTATCGCTCCATTGCTTGTTGTTAACTAAATCTCTATCTGCCTGCAATATAAATGTGAAAGCACAATGACATTTGACGCCATTTGCAAAAATTATAGCACATTCACATTATGACATTATTTTTGCCCCACCTTGTAAAACAATTTGGTTATCTACTGGGGATTTATTATTTTTCATCTCTTTTTGGCAGTTTCTGATTTATTTCACTGTAATAGTTGACATATCTTTAGAGCCGACCGACGCTTGTTAAGTTTTGTCGTCCTGTTTGTGTAGTAATGGTATTGGGATCACCTACATTGCTTTTATACAGGTTCTTAAACAATTGCTCTGCTATCACGAGTAGCTTTTCTTTGTTTTTTTTCTTCTCTTGTGTCGTTTTTTAATTTGAAAATTTCACTTTTTCCTTCAGCCAGCGTTCTGTCATCACTTTCATGTTTCGGTTTTCTTCGATTGTTTCTTGAATCCTTTCGGCGTTGTGCTTTCTTAAATCTTTTCGTATTTGTTTCTTCTATTTAGTCGCGACTTTCCCTAGCTGTTCTCCTTTGGTGCTTAAGATGTTTAGTTGTTGGCTAACTTTGTTATGTGATGTTCTTCTTGTGCTATTATGGTCACTAGGAGGTATTTCATTTCCCTCCTACCACCTACATATACCTGGGAGGCATTCCTCTATCTGCCACCTGAGGATGCCTAGGGGTTAAAGGTTCCCCGGGAACCAAATTAAAAGGCCCACATAAGATCAATTTTAGATAATGCCCAATATTATTGATACAGTCATGACTGAAATATACTAATTTAGGCAACAACATTTCTCTTCTTTAGTTTAAACACACACAACTCGTGTCGTGTTACATTTTGAAATATGGATTTGCAGAGCAAACTGAGAAACCAATTTTAGTTATAATTCGTTCAGTTAATTGAATTAGTCGGCCTTTGAATATGTTCGAAACTCAACCTACTCGTAATTATCTTATCCTCATATAATCCAATTTCGACGATTTTCAGGAAGACCGACAAAACAAAATTTATGAAAAGAGCTTTAAGAAGAGCACCTTTCCGTATATCTTAAATTCACTTCAATCAATTCTGATTCAATTAAATTTATTAAATTAATGAGAGGTTCACAATATAATCCGATTAAAAAATTGTATTTCTCAATATAATCTCTCTCGAGTGAAATGCATTTCTATCGGGCATACAATGCCTTAATTCCACCGAAAAAATATTATTTTTCTTTGCCTTCAAAATGACTTTCTATGGTCGCCTTGATCTCGTTCTCATCTGCAAATATCCGGCATCGTAACTCCTTTGAAATTGAAAAACAAGGAAAGAGTTGTGCGGGGGGGCTGTAGGGTGGGTGGTCTGCCGTTGAAAAACCTGTGTCTTTTATTGTTGTTTATTGTTTATCATTATTATTAGTGACAATCACAATGAGAATATAATCCTTATAGATATTGTTGCATACAATTAGGAGTTTTTTTTTTTTTTTTTTAAATGCATGTATAAATATAAATATAAAATAAAGAAATAACAAAAATCAAAAATCGAAATAATTATAATAAATTATATAAATAAATATTCTCTTTTTCTTTTCCTCATTTACTCTATTATCTTTTTCTTTTATTCATTTACAAACTTGTGTGCAAATATTCGAAAAGTAAATCCCGAAAGTTTCTCATTTCATAGCTATTCTTCATATTCATACATAGGTAAGTGGTTCCAATATTTCACAGTGTGATGAAAGAATTGATTTTGTGATGAGACCGATATTGATCTCGGCAATATGAAACCCAGAACCCGCGATGAATTAGTGAGCCGTAACTTGGAGTATAAGTATGAGGGCTCCTTTGACTTGATTAACTTGTGAAGGAACATAATTGATCTAAAGGCTAATTAGCTGTCGAGAGTGCAACCGTATATTTTAGACCTAAATGCAGACACATGACATATCGCCTTAGACCATAGACGTAACGAGTCGCATTATTAAATGCAACGTTCAGCTTCTGATTAGAAACATAGTCCCGTTTAGGAAAGAGTTCGCATCCATAAGTAATTAATCGAACAATGAGAGAGCTAACTCTCATGGATACAGGCGTGTATGATTGTGAGTGATACAGCGTGCGAAGAGATGCGTAGATTTGGGAGCAGATTTTGTTTATGCGCTCATCCCACTTTAACGTCCGATTAAATACAATGCCGAGGTTTACTGCTTTATCAACGTAATTCAACGGAGTCAAGGCAACCTTAACAGATGGAAATGATGATGTATCAATCATATTTTTTATAGATAACCATACACTGCGACTTTTTAGGGTTCAAGGTTAAGTCTTTTAAGGCGTTATCCTGAAAAACAAAACACCTAGTGCTTGAGTTTCACACGTCGCTTCCGTACGACCGCTTCACGTACCTGGGTCAATAAATTTCCGTAATATTCATCGTAGCCCCCTTTGGCAGGTAATCAATCAGCAAAACATCTCCGCTGTCCCAAAAAACAGTCGCCATAACCTTTGAACCCTGACTTTTCCACCTTGAATTTCTTTGGCGGCCTCTCCCATTTTCAATCCACTGCATAGACCCAACCTCATTCAACCCAAGTCTCATCTACAGTTACGATTCGGTTGCAAATTTCGTCGAGATTGTTCCCGGCTAACTCCAAAAAATCTTTGCAGCACTCGAGTTGTCGTTGCTCGTCCAACGGCATGAGCATTTTCGGTACCCAGCGCGCACAAACTTTTTTCATGTTTAAATGCTCGTGCAAAAATTCTCCAATCCGTTCTTTGCTTTGATGTGCAACTTGTCAGCTATTTGCCACATTTTCATTCTTCGGTCCGCCAGAACTAATTTTTCAACTTTTCCGACGTTTTCTTCAGTGACCACTGGCACACTACACCCTGGGCGGGGGTTGTCTTCACTCTCGCCCTTGTTGAAATAAGCCCCTTGCCGACATAGCAATGCGTCAAAGAAGACCCAGCTCAGAAGTACTTGCGGTTGTGAGATATAAGTTAAGACTTAAAACACTGAACTCCTGAAATAACGTTTCACGCGCACATCGCATTCCAGAATCGCAGTCCCACAGTCATCAAAATGCTGACCTAGCGTGCGGTCCACTCGATGCAGTCGCATTCCATTACGTACGGTTAAAGGAAATCCGAGTGCACCTGTGGGAACATGGCACAGTGACAGGGCAAGCGAATAGGTATTTAAGGTAGATTAAGAGTCATTGTAATTTCAGTTCTGAAGTAAATGTGTAAGGGCAACCTCTGCCCTTAATTTTAATTAAATAAATAAATTTTTTTTTTTAATCAAAATAAATTGTTGAACTTTTAAGTGGCGCCCGAGCGTGTGCTTAGTAAAAAAGTAAAAAAGGCAGTTTGTGTTAAGCGGAGTGTTTAGCTTAATAGCAGGTCGCCTCAAGTAGCCGCCGTGCTCCCGTTTAAAAGAAAATACATCCAGTCGCCTCAAGTAGCCGCCGTGCGTGTTTAAAACATAAATTTTCGCTTCGCACCTACTGGTCCCCCGGAATCGTGTTGTGGTGAAAACTTTAAGGGCCCCGGAGTAGCCCATAGTGAACAGTGAAAAATAAAACATTGGACACAGTAAGCAAAACGGTAGTTTGTAGAAACTAGCCGCACCACCCGATCCAGAATCAACAAAACCTGATCCAGAATCAACAGAGCCCGAGCAACAAACCAGCGATGGGAATAATCACCATCATTTTATTACTGACGACACTGATAGGAAACGCAATAACTGACTACCAAATATTCGACTACTCTAACGCACAATTATTGACGTTGGACCGTTGTCCAATGTTGGAAAACGGATATTACAAAATTATTAATTTTATAAACTTAGACGTATACGAAGACTTACTGAAGAGCGTCAACGAGACGGTGACAGAAAATAATAATAGGCAAATTTTAATTAACAACATTATTGAAAAGAAATTTAACGATTTGGCAAAAATGGAAAACGGAATTTTAAAAGAACTTAGAACAGCTAACAATTTGAAAAAGGAATATTCACTTGTAACAAAAAGTAAAATTGACATTATTAAAGAAGAAGTAGCAAATATTGTCTACGCAATCCAATGGGCCAAGGCCAATATTATAAATTCATATATACTTACTAATTTAGAAGAAAAAATAACCGAAAATATAATAACTAGATAGAAATAAGTTACCCTATCTAAGTATTGATCAAATGTTAGGATTTAGTAATGTAAGAATAGCAGTAAGTAACTTTAAAATTTTATATGTCATCAACATTCTAACAACGGAGAATGAAATATGTAAGAAATTAATTGTAAGACCCATAAAAAAAGGAAATATTATAAATAAAATAAACTTTAAAACAATATTAGAATGTAATAGATCAATATTTGGAATAAAAGATAGTTGTAATAAAATCACCCGATTTTGTTGGCCAGTTTATGCCGGCTTTTTGCGAGATGCTAAGGCCTGACAATGGTTGCCGAAACAAAACAGTTTTTTCTTGAGCAGTCTGACAGGTCGCGCCGTCCTGCTGGAACCACATGTCACCAATGTCTATACCGATCAGTTGAAGTCACAAGAGCTCGGTTATCATTGCACGATCACTCCGTCTAAACAAAAACGTTACCAAACAGTGGCTCGTCGAGGGTGCATCGTATAGCGTTCCATGACTGATAATCGCAACAAAAGCAGATGGCAAATATTATAGTTTGAGGGCCACCAACGTAACAAAAAAAAAAAAAAAATAAATAAAAAATAAAAATGTGGAGCTTAATTTAAATTGTGGGCCCCTATTATTTAGCCCGAATCTTATGTGCTTCAAAAAGGATAGTATGCACTATGAAATATTTGAATTTGTAGTTTAAATTGATAATTTTTTCATTTCATCCATTTTAAACTTTGTTTAAATCCGTCCCGTTGTACCTAGGTATAAGCCACTACTATATTTGAATTTTCTGTCAAAAAAGCTCTGTTTTTTGCTTTTCTTTCAACAGGAATAGGTACCTTATATCACAACCGTAATAACTTTTTGACTTTGCGCACAATCTTCTCAACCTCCTCTCTTTGTCCGTTACAGTAAACAAATCATCATCCCCCACGAGAGAGAGTGACTTCTAAGGGATGCTGTCAGCCCTCAAAACTGTATCTAAAACCGTCTCTTTACAACGGTTGTTTTATCATCCCTTTTATCACACTCACAATACGCTCTTTTTTTCCTTTTTCCTACTCTAAATGTGTTACGTTGGAACTAAGGATAAGGAACAAGGAAAAGCTCCCCAAAGTCCTTGCAAAATGGATTTCAGTGTGAAAATCGAGAGCACAGATGAAGGTTTTAACTTATTTTTCCTCCATATCTGTGTGAAATTTTCTTTTTGTTATTTTATATTCTTTTAATTCTTCCTTTACTTTCATCATCTTTGCTACATTCCATTGAAGCAAACAAAAAAAAAAAAAAAAGTTTAAAATCCCAAACAAAAAATCGTAAAACAAAAACGTTCCAAATTCAACCAACTGCCTTCATTCTGTTGTAATATGTACATGTGAGGAGTGTACATAAGAAAACGTGAAAAAAAACGAGAAAATCGAAAAGGAAAATCGAGAAAAACCGAATACAAAGTGTGGAAAATGAAAATAGGGTGCCGCTCCCAAAACTGAAATGGTACACGACAAGGGACATTAGAGTTGTTCAGGCATCATCATCATCGCCATCATCACAGTGAGGAGGGAACAAATATCCTCGTCTCGGGCTTTTATGTGTGCATGTGTTGTGTTATATTTCCGTGTGTGTTAGTGCTATAGCGAAAAAAAAAAAAAAAGGGAAAAATCCTTAAAACCAAGAAAATTTATAAAAAAAATATCCAATAAAGTGTGTAAAAGTATAAGTTTTCCCAAAAGAATAAGAAAATTTCTGAAAAAATTCCAGTGTCATCAGTGTAAGTGAAAAGTGTGTCAAGAAAAGAAAAATTCCTAAAGAACCAGAGCCAGATTACGAATTTTCCACATCATCCTTCATACACCACATGAATGAGTGTTATCGTCTTCTTCATCTGTTTTTTCAGTTTTCCGTAATTGACCTCCCACAAAGTATCTGAAGGTACTATTTATTTATCTATCTATCTATCTCAACTATATCTCTTAATAAATATACAAAAAAAAACGACTACTTCTATACAAAATGTCTTATAAATTTATTTTATTAAGTTATCTCGTCTAAATGTGATGAATTAAGATTAATTCCATTTGCTATTATATAAACGCAGTTTTCTTGTGATGTGCCCTCTCTCATCGTAGATGATGTTGACGTCCACCTAGTCATCTATCGTAGTCGTTTGTCACTTGGTCCATTTTTCAAAACAGAATCTCGTATTATTTCTAAATTCTCTCTCAGATATGTTTGTAACAGAATAATTCATTTTGAAGAGAAGTGCTTTTGAATAACTATTGCCCAATAAGTAATTGAGATAGATATTTTGAATGCAAAATATTGTTTGCGTTTCACTGTTGTCATTCGTAATTTTATTCGTCCACTCTTCACACCCACCCATATAATGATTAGGTATCCCAAAGAGAGTCATACTGTGTATACAGTGAACGACATTCTTAAAGAGTCATTTAAAATTAATTTTATTTATTGTTAAAAAAAAAAAAATATTAACTGTATGTTCAAAAAATAAAGACTCAGAAGGCGTTAAGAAATCCCATCTCATGAAATTTAATGGAAGTTTTCGAAATACTGAAAATAGCAAGTTTTTGAGTGTTATCCTCTTCCAAATGAAAATCTCTTGTCAGTATCTTCATTCTAATTATGGGTAGTAGGAGGTCGCATGGGGAAAACTGACTGAATAAACTATGCTAAGTATTATGCTAAGTAAACTGCAGTCAGGTTGGGTTAGGTTAAGGTAGCTGTCTGCACCTGTGTGCGAACTCACTTACCTAAAGGGCAAAATGAACCAACCAGATCTACTTGTAAGTTAGAGGATGCTTCTAACGTCAATATGCGCTAGGTTACCGCGGTCGTCGTAGAGAAGAACCCTAGATGGAACAATTCTCTTTTTAATGGGGTTGGATAGGTATAAAGAATCATTTGCTCATCCTCCTACTCGTTCCTGCACCTCTTGTAGAAATCAAATCCAACAAAATCGCCGCACGTATGGTTGGACCTACAGTTTTATGCCGTTTCCGAATGGCAATTTTTTCGATTGAGAGAAGCTTTTCCATGACAGTTTTACTCTCAGATGTTCGTCAGACGTTCGCGAGGCGTGGGTCCGTGAGAAAACTTTATTTTTATGTTTTCTTGGATTCGAACCTTGAACCTCTCTTGAGCCACGAGCCCATGGCAGTCAGCATAGGTAAGATATGAATTACTCCGCCATCTGCGAGTGAGATGAGCAATCTTGAGTGGCCTTTGAAGAAAGTCAGTGCGATACCAGGGACTTTATTGCCCGTGAAAATGTTAATGTTCTGGACAGATATTAATATTACATTTCAGCTCGGACAGGACTTTATTAATCGCCGTTAATTCAGCCTGAAAAGCGCTACAGTGGTCTGGGAGGTGGAAGGGAATTTGAGCTTTTCGAAGGAAACTCCTCCACCTACCCCATTATCAGTTTTGGAACCATCTACATATGTAGAAGTGAACTGAACTGCTGTCGTTAATGGCAACATTTTACCACTTATTACGGGCGAGAATTGATGCCCGAAAGTTACGGTCAAATCTCAGCTTCGGTGGGGTATATGTAGTCGGCGTTTTCGTACGTACAACTTTTGATCGAATAGTGGCCAGGTAAATATGCCTAGGGATAATAGATGAAATATTACATCTATGTATGCTACGGATGGAGTGGTTCTTAATGTACTACTTGCTTCTCAATTCCTACAATTTCAGTTCCACTTTCAGTACCGCTTAAAATACTTTGCATGGCATCATTCACATGGTGCTGGAATAGACTTTTCAAGTCCATGGCTCACTTAAGGATTTTCATTTTGTTTTTCTATAAATTTGTAGAGATGCCTGTAGTACCGGTCCATCTGTCAAGCTCCAATTCGATTACTTCAGGGACCTTATAGCAAGATGTGGCGGTACTTTACCGGGTGATAAGTGGGTGGGTCCCAGTCTATTATTTGTGCGTGTGCGTGCTTCTTTGTTGTCAGTCTATTTCAGTATTATCTTCAGTTTCGCCTTCCAACTACAACCTTATTGAATAGGAAGGTCTCGTTAGCGTCTAGAGTCCCAGATAGCATTGCTCATATCATCATTAAGGTTACTTCTTCTTGATGAATTTTAGTTGCATCGAACGATAGGCATACCTCACTTCAGGACTATTCTTGACCTCAAATCTGCGGGGATCAAATGATTCAATTGAGTCGCATAATGCTGAAAAATATACTGTGAACTGTACAGTTTTCAAACATTCCCTTCAAAGTATTCCAAACGTACATAGGAAGGAGAAGTGATACTTAGTTTCTCCAATCTCGTCATCTGAAGCTCCCAGCGAGGCGTCATAGATGCTTTTACTTAAATTATAGTCCAGTTGAATAGAGTTGGTCTCGTAGTAAACGAGAACGAAACCAAATACACGCTTTCGACAACAAATAAAGAGTCTGTCAACTACCGCCTGGGACAAGACCCGTCTGTCAATAGCTCCAAAGTCAAAGCTTTTAAGGAGTTTATATATCTCAGAGTTAACGGAAGCTCTTTCACAAGTGATAACTTAGTAAGCAAACAAATGGGTTCAAAAGGCCTAACTTCTTAGACCCTTAGCCACCAGCTTCGAGATGACAAGTCTGCATTTTCACAACCAAATAATTGCGCTGTCAATTTTAGTGAAACTCGTACATATATATTTACATGTGGATATCTCGAAAAATAAAGTTGTAACCTTAGAACAAAATAATTTGTTCTACCAGCATAACGACGAAGAAATCAGGATCTTATATGAGTATTTCTGGCAAAGCAAAATTCTTTTGAAAGAAGATTTCTATTTCTCGGACATCGAACGAATTCTTGTAAATATTGGTCGTTGAAAAAGTTTATAGGATAAAGTAATTTACGTATTTTGTTTTGTTTCACAAATTTCATGGCTCAAATCTATGATACTTTTTTCTTCAAAAAGTGAACTGCTTGTCAATCTTCGTCGCTAAAGTTCTAAAATAAGAATTCCTGATTTCATAAACTCCTAAGAAATTAGATGTCCCAATCCCCTATTCGTCCACCACTAGAATCAGAAGTTCCGTTGTAGAGGTTGAGAGTTAGCATACTAGAAAATACATTTCTGATTGCGATAAAGGGACACTCGAAACATGGGAAGAACTTTGGCAATCTCTTGAAATTGTAAGCACTAAAACATTACCCTTGCTATGTTGAAGAGTTCCGGGAAGAAAATACGGCAAAACAATGCACGGCTGCAGTCTGTAGAGAAGAATCAGAGCTGCTCACGACCTCTATGAACAGAAGCTAAGGGAAAGCGAAAATCTCAACATTCCCCGAAAGGAAAATAAAATGATTGTGGGAATGATTTTCCAAAGTTTTTATTAAAATGCAAAACAAATATGTTAAGGTTACAGTAAAGTCACAGCAGATGATGAGAATCTGGGCAGAAGCTTCATTTAATCCGGAGGTAGCTTTTGGGGCCATAATGTACCCCAAGAAAAAAATAAAAAATTTCCATCCCAATATGCGACATATCAAATTCAGCTAGAGTTTTGATGAACCCCCCCCCCCCCCCCCCCCCCCACCCTATTGCTGAAAGTATTAAACAAAAACTCTGAAAAGAAAATAAAGTTTGTCTAGTCATGATATTGTTTTTAAAACGCAAACAGTTTTTGA
This sequence comes from Pocota personata, assembly GCA_963082735.1. Classification (NCBI taxonomy): domain Eukaryota; kingdom Metazoa; phylum Arthropoda; class Insecta; order Diptera; family Syrphidae; genus Pocota; species Pocota personata. The sequence continues at coordinate 212,792,486 of OY720429.1, forward strand.
AGAAAATTTGGTAGACGCGTGGTTAAAAATGTTAAAAATCACCCAATGTATCTTACACAGTGGGATTTTGATGGTGTTCGCGGCATATATTTACATGTTCGAGTTAATTCAGGGCCCAAACATGATCAAAATTCGTTAAGTGGTTCTCGAGTTAGATGTGTTCAAAATATGATTCGAAGCTTTTTAAAACTCCTTCCTATATTTTACCTCCACTTCATTCGGCTTGAATAATTTTTAGGTGGAACAATTACCATACCAGCCTAAACTTACGCGTCAAATTTCATCATAATAAGTTCAGATTTTCTTCAGTTAGGTAGCTGCTCACATCTTACCCACAGCACTGTTATCATATTGCCAGTTAAAACCCCGGATTTACCATTTTTTGTTTCCTTCCATCCAGTTGTCCAATTGAAAATGTCAGTTTTCCACTGATATTTCCTGTTTTTTTTTTTTTTTTTTTTTTTTCAATCCTTCCAAATTAATAATCTTATCTTGAAATCTCGCTGTAAAAGTATTTTTACACAAATCTAATTCTAAAGGGATGCAAATCTATTTCACTCAATATATTTTTTTAACTTTATGTCACTTTTTTATAGCTATCTACACATAGCTATTTACACTATCCTGCCATCAGTAGAAATATGGTTTGATTTTGGTTTATGTTTTAAAAAAGTGCGACGATGGCTTCACAGCTTTATTATTCCGTGCCGTAATTTTTCTTTTTTGTCTAATTTTGCTCCGTTGTTAATCCGTAGCATAAGAGATGTAATAATTTTTGACAGCTTACAAGTTTTCGGTTTCCAATTTAAAAATATCAGGTCAAAACAAAATCTTTTTGTTTGGTATACAATATGTCTGTCCGATTATTTGTACACTTCTTGCTCAAGTCAAAAACCATTAAATCTTTTTTTTAAAAAAACATCTAAATCGTATCTGCATATGCGCCTAATTTACTCGTAAGAATTACTAACAGATTTTAATGAAATTAGACTTGCCAATTTGGGCGGATATGTCTGAAAATGATTGCAATTTGGTGGTGTTTAGCTATGAGATTGGCGATTCAAAAATTCTTACATCGTCCTAATTCAAGAAAATGTAAATGAGTTTTAATGCAGCATTTTCACTTTAAAGAATTCTTTCTACAATTGAATTTAATTTTTTACATTACATTTTTTGCAAATGGATTTAAACTTCTTGCAATTAGATTAAACCGAAATGTTAGTTTTCTAGCATTTTGCAAGGCTTCCGACTGACCAAGAAGAGAATGGTATCGGAGGGGTGTTCTATTTGAATCCTATACCACGTTATGGCCAAAAGTGTGTTATGAGTTAAATTACGTCAGGTGCCTTAATTCTTAAACTGGATTTTATATTATAATAGAATGTTATCAGGATTTCTGAAATGTGAATAAAATGGTTAACGAATCTGTTTATTCGCTATACAACTTCAAAATATTGACTACAATAGAATTCCTATATATTTGTATCACACTTTTAAGATTTCTCCAAAACTCGCTACACCATGTCCTCGAATGATATCAATTTTAGTCAAATCGTTTAACTCATAGCCGTTTATCTGAAATATATCTCACTATTCTGTCCGTCTATTGGTCGCCCTTTGCCCAAATTTTTTCCAGTTTTTATTCTAAAAAATCTCTTTTTTTCACTGTAGAAACGTACAGTACAAACGTACAAATTAAATTCTATCGAAATTTCTTCCGTGGTTGTCGTGTGAAATAAACAGACAAGGAACAAAAAGTGTTTGCTTTGACGTGACAGTGGCCTTGCTCAGTACTTTAATCACTTCCAAAATAGTTCGAAAATACATGGTCTCTATAAATTCGTTCATAAGGCTGAACTTAGTGAGTCGGGTCTCAGGGATTACTGGATATGAGATCTCCGATGAACTTGATAGACAAGGTTAGGAGGAGGAGGACTTCTCAGGACCTGAACCTGCGTTGTGTCTTCCTGCGTCCTTGGTCATTGCTTTCATTGACGGCTAGGTTTCGTATGAACATAGTGGGTGGCTAGACTCTCCGGAATGTAGGCAGACTAAACGAATGCTCCCGAACGTCTGTAAGAAATCCGCGGCATTCTTGCTGCCCTCAATAGAAAAGACTGCAGACAACTCACTAGCGTTCTTACATTTCATATTTGCGAAGTATCTTAATGAGCTAGGCTTCAACGGCACTAGGATCTGCGATGCCTGTGGAGAGGGCGACGATACTGCGGAACACTTTCTCTGCGATTGTCCTACCTTTGCTCGTGTCAGGTAGCAGATCTGAAGCTCTTACTCGCCTTTCTACGAAAGACGAATAAATTTCATTAACAGGGGGTTGCTTCCTGGAAATACAATGGACCGGTATCGAGTCTGATTACTCTAGTAGACGTTTCCTACCCCGACAAAAAAAAAAAAAAATTAATAAAAAGAAGTTAAAATTTAAGAAGACTGTTGGAGCTGATGTCTCTGTATAAAATGACGGTGGAGAAACCATGCTGCTCTGTCAAGGTCGTTTAAAACCTATCCAAACCGTTGGATGTCAGAAATGGTTTAATGGTTCTTCAACATCTTAATTGAAAGGATTATATGAAACTCGTTAGCTAATACCTGAGTTTGTTCAAAATCTTGCCCACGCCGATATTTACATTATTGGAAGAACACAGCGTGTTGTCAGTGAGGCGTTTATAAGTATTAAAATAGAAGGACCAGAGATGGATTTGACTGTGAAAGAAGGAAAAATGAAGTATATGCTGCCTACAAGAAAGGACACGCAATATCAGCGAAAAGGACAAAACGTCACCAAAGACAACTATAACTTTGAGGTGGTTAAAGATTTTGTCCACCTACATAGGCTCCGCAGTAAACTTTGAAAACGATATAACGGCTGGGATCTAACGAAGAATTACTCTGCCAACCGCTGCTTCTTGTGCTAAAAAGTCAAAGAAGTAAACCCCTTTCCAGAACGATATAAGAGGACTCTATAGACCCTCATCATCTCAGTCCTGCTGGCGCAGAAGCTTGTACGTTTACAAAAGCACATGAAAGTTTCGAGAGGAAGATTCTTCGGGTGATGCACAGTTCAGTTCGTGTTAACAGGCTGTGGAGGAACAATCAAAAGCAGACAAAAAAAAACAAAAAAAAAAAAAAAAATAAGGAAGTGACTTGACAAATTAAAGTAGCAGTGTTTTCTCCGCATTATTCCTGGCAACTATAACAATGATCCGAAAGTAGATGAATTCTTATAAGCGACAATGACACTTTATCCGAAATGCCTGTCAACAACATTTACTAACTTTGATCCACTTTGATGTCCCATTCGTTTCATCTTTTGTTCATTTAAATTTTATTAACTTGCTTTTGACTGACGCTTTCTTTAATAAGCACACCCATGAAAGGTCTCTCTTTAAAACGCCCTTTTTGAATTGCCTCCCTTCTATGCCAGCAAACAGCAACCCATTCAACTCATTGAGAAACTTTCATAGCCCCCCTTTTTTAAAGCACATATTGTGTTTACATCACAACCACAATAGTGACCCTATAAAAACGTCACCCACTGTGCCAAAGTGTTCTTTTCTATGTGCTCGACTTTGAGAGCAGAGTGATGCTATTGCCTACTGCTGCGGTTCAATGATAAGTTTATTGTCGGTTCTACTCCGGTCACCCTGAGAGCCTACAATTTATCCGCTAATATAGCAAAATATCTCTGTATCTCAAGTGACGGTTCTATTATTGCTATTTTTTTTTTGGTATTGTTATCGTTTGGAACGTGAAACGTTCATCTGGCATTCAGTTTGAACAATTTTCCTCCGTCGAAAAGAGGTGTGTTCGGTTGACGGAAAAATTCCCTCCGTGATAAGTGCGACAACCGAACGAGCGAGTGTTTTTCTAGTGTTCACCCCCCAAAAAAGATTTCCTTTGACGAAATTAAGTGACGTGCGATCAGTAGGTACGCGTTATTTCCTAGTGACTATCAACGGATTTGTTTCAACAAATTTTTCGGTATTTTGTTTGCGTTGTAAATGACACGTAAAATTATCCTTTTTCCCAATAAAAAGAAAGAATAGCAAAAGCACAAAAGGGCGTGTTTGTGCATGTGTGTAAGTTAGATCCAACGACAAAAAAAAAAAAAGAATTTTCCCCATTCTCTTCACTCGTCAATTTCTCTTTAAGGAGTTCCTCTCTTTGAAAAGAAAATTTCTATTTGTTCTTATATATATAAGTATACGTGTGTGACAGTACCACTAGTGAAAGCTCTCAAGGACTCGCCGAATAAAGAAAATGTGCGATAAACTACAGCGATAGCAGAGGGCAGATTGTCACCCCCATTCAAAGGACCAAAAACTACACATTTTCTTCTTCAAATTAAATTATTTTTCAATCCTAAATTGCTCTGTATGATACACTTCAAAAGGATAATAGTAGGAATGTTCCCCAAAATAAAAGAAAATCACATAAAGAAATTGAGAAAATCACCTCGTAGCCTCACAGAAGGATACACATTGTGTAAGTTGTTTACCTTCGGTTGTCCTTTTTGTTTCAAATTCGTATTCAGCTTACTACTATTTTCGGAATGGATGCTTAACACAGGAGGAGCACAGAGCAAAAAAAAAAGGAGCAAATCAAGTAAAACTTTCCACGTGAAAATCGACATCTTGTTGTTTTTGTTGTTGTCTTGTATGCAGTTTTATAAGAATCCTTAATGGCAACGAATTGTATAAGGAAGTAGAGATTATATTTGCAGTTTTCGATTTTCGTTTTGTGTTTGTTTGCCTAATGTTTGCATAAAACTTGTCATTTACGATGAAACCAAAAGAAGGAGATTTTTTTTTTGAGTGCACTTTTTGGTCCTCTCATTAAGCTATATGAACCGAGGTATAAATATTTGGAATATGCCTACATTCAGCAAAACCTGTGTAGTGTATATAGCCACAGCTATAGAATTTTTCTCCTTCGGCCCCCTTCCTTTTTACAGACGAAGGAAGTCCATTAAAAATTAATAGTTTCTTTGGAAGTGGCTTTTAAAGTTTCACTTTTGAAATTTTAATGGTAAATTGTTGGGAAGTTGGTTGAATGTCCTTATTAGGTTTTGGTGTGACCGTCTTTTTTTTCCTGAGTTTGGTTTCACTACTTCAGAAATTGCTGTTGGTTTGTTGTTATCAAAAAGGAAAAAAAAACTTATTATTTAATAGGTAGTAGTGGATTTTAAATTAAAAGAAAGGACATTTTTCTTCAGCCATAAGGAATGGCTTATTTCGGGTTCCCAATCGCACATGATCCGTGATCCATTCTTCTGTCAGCCTCGGTAGATATGTTAGTTGCATGCACATTATGTATAGGTTGTGGGCTTAAATCACATACGAGTATCAAACTCAACCGTGCACTTCTCTTAACCTAATGTGAAAACCACCTTGTAGGAAAATTGTACCTACCTCAACTGTTTTCCGAAACCACCATCTATCGACCGGATTCCTAACCATCCGTTGGTTATTTGGTGGTATGGCAGATAAGTAAGTTTATACGTTGTTATATATATGTAAATGTTTACCCTGTGCCCGTAGTAGAATAGCCTTAGAACTTAAGGTATAGATAAGTTAAAGCCAACCAGATAATGATATGAATCACTGGAAGTTTTTGAGCTCTATGGTCCCCCAGGCGAGTTCATAAATGGAGCGACTCGTGAGAGTCTTTCTGGCGACGAGCAGATTCAATTTCTTCTTCCTCCCTGCAAGACCATGTATAGTAGGTAGCTAGGTAGTTGTTGTGCAGTAGCTAGGTACACTTAGTATAGCAGAGGTACATACATATGTACTATATCAGAGGTTACTGTAATTCTGTGCCACACTACAGGTTCACGGTTTAAATCATGATGTCAAGAACCATCTATGTATTTTCGCAGTAGGTTGGTCATATGGCTGAAAATGAAACTTGATCGTGATGATGACATCAGGAGGATGGAAACAAACACTGTGAATCATAAGCAACGACAATAACAACAAAACAAAAAAATTCCTCCCCAGTTATCTGGACACCACCCTTGGAGTTTATTGAAACTTAATACCACTTGAGTTTCACACCACTACACCAATCTTTTTCTCTCTCATTCATTGGAGAGTGCAAGTTTTTTTCTTTTTTTTTTTTTAAAAATGCATTACATTTTTGAAAAGGGTTTTTCAATAGGGAGATAACAATTTTGTGTTTTAATACAAATGCACCCTTGAACTTTTTTTTATGATCTATCAATGTCAAAATGTCAGCCGAGGTTCACATTTTTATCATGGTGAAGTTCACGAACGAGCAATGTTTGGAAATTATTAAAAATTACTCCTGAAATTCTGAGTTGGTGGTCGCAACTTTAAGAGCGCTTACTACAATTTTTGGTAGTAATATTCGTCCCACTAGACAGGCTGTGTGTGCTATAGTGGATAAATTCGAGTCAACATATTCACTATTGAATGTTCCTGTGCCAGTGAGACAACGCACCGATCGAAGTACCGAAAATATCGCAGCCGTAAGTGCTTCAGTTCAAAATGAGCCAAATCAGCCGATTCCACGCCGTTCATAGGAATTGGGAATCTCTCAGTCCACATTGTGTCGAATTTTGCGTAAAAATCTTGGCCTACACCCTTACAAGATCAAATTAACTCAAGAACTGAAGCTTTGAAGTGCTGAAACTTCACCGATTGGGCTCTCCAAAAGTTTGAAAAAAATCCTGAATTTCATCCAAATATCATCTTTAGCGATGAAGCTCATTTTTGGCTTAATGGCTTTGTCAATAAGCAAAATATGCGTTATTGGACAGCAACAAACCCAGCGTTACTGGATGTTACTGAGCAGCAACAAACCCACATCAAGAGACTCCATTGCATCTACAAAAAGTGACTGTGTGGTGTGGATTTCATGTCGGAGGTGTGATTGGACCGTATTTTTTTGTCGATGAAAATGATCACCATGTTACGGTCAATGGAGTTCGCTATCGTGAAATGTTGGAAGACTATTTTTGGGCAGAATTGGATGGACTTGATATCGGTGATATGTGGTTTCAAAAATATGGTGCCACATGCCACGCAGCTGATCAAACAATTGATCTATTGAAGGGGAAGTTCGGTAATCTTGTAATTTCGTGAAATGGTCCGGTCGAATGGCCAGCTCGATCATGCGATTTAACGCCAATGGATTTCTTTTTATGGAGTTTCGTTAAGCCGTTTGTTTATACCAACAAGCCAACAACGTTAGAGGAGCTTAGGAACAATATCGAACGAGAAATTGTCAACGTTCTGGCCGATATGTGTGGAAGAGTGGTGGAAAATTGGCTCCAAAGAATTGATCGCTGCAACCATGCTCGCGGTGGTCATATGAACGAGATCGTATTCCATACTTAAATCTAACATATGTACTATACCTGGAATAAATTTCGGCCCGATATCCCAATTATTCTGTATTTTATTTAAATACAAAATTGTTATGTCTATATTGAAAAACCCTTTATTACAATTTTTCCAAAAAAAGTATCAAATATATCATTTGATTTGGTTTATTAGTTTTCATCTGTACGATACAAAGGGTTGTTTTTAAAACCCTACAGCCCATTAAGCCAAAGTTGTAAACCAATTTTACCCAAAAGCTCATTTAGCTGTTGTTGAGATATGCGTTTAATAAGGATTTAGGAAAAATACGCGCAAGGAACAAATGTGAAAAATGATTGTCAATATTTGCGAAATGATTTTTATAAATTATGTGTTTATTTTGACCTAATACCGACAAATCAAGTTTAAGTTTTAGTATTTAAGGAACTCCACAACTGTTTGTCACTTCACTTAGGTTTCAGCATTTCCATAGTCGTGTACTGTACGAGTAAGAAGAATTTCCTCCTTGTCGAAATGTTGTTACATATTTTTCAAAATTTGCTATCGTTGAGAACAGAAAAGCAACTGACGAGAATAGTTATATTTTCTCTCAATCTCTAATGAAATGTGACTACGGGAATGACGAAGTGTATCAATTTCAAACCGACGTATCGGAGTTTCCATTCTCTCTTACGATTCACATTCACTTAAAATTGGTATTTGTAATGATCAACTTTAACGAATTTAAAAATCCCGATTTTCGAGTTTTGTGAATTATTCCCCCCGCCGGATTCTATGATAGAAGTCGTATCTTTCTGACATTCAAGATATAAAAGTATATATATATTTTTAGTGTTATAAAAGATCACATTAAATACATTTCTGTGTAAATTTAGTCCACGAGTATGAGACTAATGAGCAAATTGCTGACGACAAATGGATAATTACAGAAAATACTCTAGGATTTTCCTAGCGGATTGCCTAGTTACTGCTGTCTTCCCACAAGTTCAAACGGTTTCTTGCGATTAAGCCGTCGTTTCAGGTTTTGTGCGGCACATCACAAAAGCTGGATATCTTATGCCCAGATAGGTTTTAACACTTGTTTGTTCAGCATTAGTTTATTGTGAATTGATAGTGCAGACTTTCTACCAATGAGCCGTTTAAGTTTATGAAATTTTAGGTCAAGTTCTTACCTTTTTTTTCTTGATATGTTTTTTCCATCTAAGTTTTACATCGAGTGTCATTCGTAAGTATTTGACAGTATTTGGGACTGGCACTTGTGTGTTAAATAGTCTAATTGGATAATGTTATTGAGATTGAGTATTGGTGTTGTTAAGCTTGATTTTACAAGTTTTGGTCCAGGTTGCGATTTCATTTACAGTAATTTTCAGCTTTCGTGCCGACTCCTTCTGGAGTCCGCGGTGGCTAAGACGGTTGTGTCGTCAGAAAAAAGTGTCTGTTATTGTACTTTCTATAGATGATATATCTCTTGTAAACAGTAGGTAGAGAACTGGTCAAAGGATGCTTGCTTGGGGAACTCCTGCTCTTCTCTCTCTTAAGTCAGATTACGCTGTACGTGAAAATATCGTTCGGATGAGTATGACTCAAGCAGTTCCACAAATTGCTTTGGGAAAAGGTATTTCAAATAATAAATATGTAAATTTTTCCGGAACGTCTATTATTCTATTGACTTTGTCTATAGTTGAGTGTTTCTTGTAGATTGTAGATTGATTTTAGAGGTGTAAGCGCACTGCAACCTTGTAGATCTATTGTGCTCCTCCGATCCTACCCAATTTCCTGAAGTGTTCCTAAAGGCTACAGTGAATTCTTAGGGAGTTTTAGGGAGTTATTTCCAAAGATCAGTTCTTTTACAGTCTTCCTCATTTCGTAGCTCTTCAGTCTCTGAGCCTTTCCTTGCTAGTTCATCAACTGTTTCATTTCCCTCTACTCCCACGTGGCCTTGTACCCAGTAGGGGGTACTCCAACACCAGTGTAGATCTGATTTCATAACAGCTTAACGCCTTGATGGCGGTCTGGTCATCCGACAGTATCGCGATGTCTTGTCCGCGATACTTCCTTCGAGGTTAAATTGGGCACATCTTTCGATCGCGTAGACCTCTGCTTGGAAGATACTGGGGTATATTTCCATGGCTTTCGAGTACTTGGTTCTGGCCCCGTATAGACCAGTTCCAGTGGAAGTTTTGGATACGTCTGGATACCACTTTATGGTATTTTGATTGAGTTAGTACATCTCGACTTCACTGCTCTATCAACTCTTTTGCTCAGCTTCCAGTTGAATTTTTTCTCGAAGCAGTATCTCTTGACTATATCATCCCTGGGCCAGTCCAAACATGGGACTGATTTGGAAACTGTTTCCGCAGTCTGTGTGCGATGCATTTTCTTTCCGGACGCCCTCTTTGATTATTCTTGGTAAGGTTTCTTTGGCAATCATTTCTAGCACTAAGTGCAGAGGGGTGAGTCCTAATATCATTTCCAGTGCTGCTGTGAGACAGGTTCTCATAGGCTGGTTCTTCTGGCCCAAGCAACTGTATAACTCCGTACGTTATAATGGGCCTGACCATCATGGTGTACATCCATCTTAGTGTGGCTGGGTTGCATCGCCAGGTTTTGCTGAAATGTTTTTGCACACCAATAGCGCTCGTGTTAGTATTATGGGGATTACATGCATTTTAACTACCTTTTCCTGGTGAAAGGTACCCCTGTGGTCTTGATCGGATTTATAATTAGTCCTAGCACCACTCCTGGTTGACTCTCAGTCCCCTCTGTAATATCTCATAGAGTGTCTTCGAATTTTCCTCTAGCAATGATAACTATGTCGTCGGCATATCCCTGACATTTTATGCCGATGTTTGTTAGTATTTGCAGAAGTTCGTCTACAACTAGACTCCACATTAGTGGTGAAAGAACCCCTCCTTGTGGGCAGCCTCTAGTTGTGCTTAATGTGATGGTTTTTTGTCCCACCACCGTTTCAGCAGTCCTCGTCCTTAACATCTCACGTACCAAGATAGATGTTGTTGTATTTATTCATTATCTTTCGAGAGCTCCCCTGATTGCTTCATGAGATGTGTTATCGAAAGCTCCATCAATGCCCAGAAAAGCGCAGACAGCCGTTTCTCTGCAGTCTATAGCCTCTTGAACTAGACTTATCAGCCGATATAGTGCGATGTCAGTGTATTTCCCGAACCTATTCTGTGTTGACTGTGGTGTAGAGGTATTCTTGCTAACACTGTCATTCCTATATAGTTATCTATGACCTTTTCTATTGTGCAGTGTCTTTTTTCCCCACTTTCGGAATGAAATTTACATTTGGCTTTCTCCAAGGTCTCAGTATGTACCCGAGGGCCAAACTGCTTCTAAATATACTGAGGAGGTGCGGCATAATTATTTCCTGTCCTTTTTGTAGTAGGACGTGGTGCTTTGAACGGCTGAAAGGTTTTCATTTCTCAGTCTAGTCGCTGTTCTGTACAGATGTTGGTTGCTTTTACCCAGTTCGTTCCGCAGAGTCTTCTACACCTTTCCGTTACATCTGTAGTATTGGATACTGTGCTTCTTTAGTGTGCTACCCTAAAATTGTGTTTCGAGTAAGAGAAGAGCACACTGCTCTTCATTCTCGGTGCAACTGCCATTCTGCTTTTTCAGTGTGTTCAATGCATCTATTCTGCCCCTTGTCTATCCAAGCTGCAGCAGGGGTAGATGCGATGTTCTCACAAAAGTTTCTGAAGCTATTTATTTTAGTTTTTTTAATTTCTTTATTATACTCCGTTAGCATCTCAGTGTAATTTTGTCCTGCTTGGCTATTTTAAATAGCCTTCACACATTGTATCTTAATTCGCCTAGAGTCCTGTTGCACCATGCAGCTTAGTTTTGTCTTATGTTTTTGCTAAGAGGGCAGATAGTTTCATATGCCTGCGTTATAGCCCTGTCAACCTGGTTACGCTGCACTGCATTCGATGTTGATATGGTGCCATGATATAAGGCCAAGCGACTTATGGCCAAATCTTATCTGACCTGAAAGTGACATAAGGCCAAATTCTATAATTTGGTATTATGATTCTTTGATAAAGCGACATAAGGCCACTATCCATTGCATAGCTAATTTTGCTGTATATTCAGAGAAGTTTAAAATTCTTAGAGTCTTGACAAAATAACTTGATGTTATCAATAGTTTTATTTAATTAAATGAATTAAATTAAAAATCTTCCAAAATAAGAAAAAAACAATGAAATTTGTATGCTTTTACATATACAGTGACAAAAATAAATATATACCCCTCCAAAATATGAGTTTTCTACCTTTCTAGACATTTGAAAGAAAAAAAGCTTATGTAGTCTTTAAGCATTACAAACAAACAATACAAAATTTATTCTTCAAATTTCAGAAAATTGTTCACAGTTAACAAAGAAACAAAAAACTTAATTTTTCAATACGAAAAAGTATATATACTACTCGAATATTTCTTAAAATAAATAAATTTAATTAATTTGTGGGTTGTCCCTTACTTAGAATCACTGCTTGAAGACGACTTGTCATAGTTGTCACAAGTTTTCTAGTTGTTACAGACAATATATTGGACCATTCTTTAACAACAACGTTTTTAAGATCGTTTTTATTATGTATCTTATTTTTCGTATCCGTTGCTCCAATTTTTCTCAAAGATGTTCTATGGGGTTCAAATCATGGGACTGGGGAGGAGAATGAAGTTGTTTAGGCACATTATAAAGAAGCCAAAGCTTTACAACTTCCGCCGTATGCTTTGCATCGTTGCTGGAAATACCACCCTGGTGACAAGGCCAATTTCGTTGCAGAATAAGCCAAATGATCTCGAGATACATAAAACGATCCATATTTAGTTTTACTTTAGTTTTCCTACTCCAGCCGAACATGCACCCCCAAACCATGACCGAGCCTCCGCCATGCTTAACAGTTGAAACAAGATTCTCTGGTTTTAGCACTTCATTTTTCTTTCTTTAAACCTTGACTTTACCAGCGCTTCCAAATATATTGTACTTACTTTCATTGCTGAATATTACACTTTGTCAAAAAAATTCATCTTTGTTAAGTTCCTTAGCAAAATCAAGGCGTTTTTTCCTGTTCACTTCACTTATTAGAAGTTTTTTTTCTTGGGACGCGACTGTGATACCCATTATTTCTAAGAACTAAACGAACCAATATTTAAATGTCATTTTCGTTGTTATTTGCAATTTCTACAACAGTTATTTTAGAATTTTTTCTAACGACATTTAAAATTTGTCTTTTAGCCCTGTTATTCATTTTAGGGGGTCGTCTACTTCTAGACTTGCTACATAAAGAATTAGTCGACTTTGGTTTGCTACGATTTCTGCGATTTCTTGCAACGATCTTCCCTCCTTCCTAGGTCTCACTATTTGTTCGCGTACTTCGAAACAGATTTCTTTTGACTTTTTACTTATTATTAAAAACAAAGCTCGCATAACCGTCTCAAATCACTATCACCGAACTTATGAGTCATAGCAACGTAAATATTCTCATAAAAATTAAATTTTTTCAATTTTAAGGGGTTAGTTATTTATCTCACTGTATGTCAAATAGATTTTGAGAGCATTTTCCTGTTTTACATTTTTATGTGTATCTAAAGGGTGGTTAAGTTTTAAGGGCCGATGTTGATTTTGAATAAAACACTAATTATTTAGGAAATTACTGTCATTTCTTTTTATTATGATAATATTGGTATGGTTCAATTATGTATAGAACAAAATATCGGCCAAATGGCCGCCGCGACCTCGGCGGCACACCTCCTTCCGATGGTCCAAATTTTCGATGACGCTGAGGCATAATTGAGGTTCTATGCCGTTAATGTGCCGAATTATCTCATCCTTTAGCTCTTGAATTGTTGCTGGCTTATCGACGTACACCTTTTCTTCCAAATAACCCCAAAGAAAGAAGTCCAACGGTGTCAAATCACATGATCTTGGAGGCCAATTGACATCGCCACAACGTGAGATAACACGGCCATTGAATTTGTCGAGCAAAAGACCCATTGTTTCGTTAGCTGTATGGCAAGTGGCACCATCCTGTTGAAACCATATATCGTCCACATCCATATCTTCCAATTCGGGCCATAAAAAGTTCGTTATCATCTCACGATAGCGAACACCATTCACAGTAACTGCCTGACCGGCCTCATTTTGGAAAAAATACGGCCCAATGATGCCGCCAGCCCATAAACCGCACCAAACAGTCACTCTTTGTGGGTGCATTGGTTCTTCGACAATAACTCTTGGATTATCATTCGCCCAAATGCGGCAATTCTGCTTATTGACGAATCCACTGAGGTGAAAATGTGCCTCATCACTGAAGATGATTTTCTTCGAAAATTGATCATCCACTGTTGCCATTTCTTGCCACCATTGTGACCATTGACGACGCTTGATATGGTCAAGAGGCTTTAGTTCTTGAGTCAATTGCACCTTGTAAGCGCGTAAATGCAAGTCTTTATGCATAATGTTCATCAACGACGAGCGTGAGAGGTACAATTGTTGGGCACGACGACGAGTTGAGCTGGACGGCTCTTCAGCCACACTATCGCGAACAGCAGCAATATTTTCTGCAGTACGAGCTGTACGAGCATGCACTGGTGTTTTCACATCTCCTACAGACCCGGTTTGCACAAATTTTTGCACGATTTTTCCGATTGTACGCACATTTGGACGATTAAATTGACCGAAAAAATCACGAAATGCACGATATGCATTTTGATTTGAACGCCCATTTTCATATTAAGCCTGAATAACTTTAACGCGTTGCTCGATTGTGTATCTTTCCATGGTTCAAATTGAGTTAGTCTGAAATTGAGAAATGTCAAATGAAATGCAGAAAAAAACTTGACGTTTCTTGGCAGCAAACCATGCACTACAACTTTTGTCATATGCTACTTCATTTCCAAAAATTGGAAAATGTGATATTTAATTATATTTTATTAAATGTTAAATTAAAATTCGAGGCGAATCAAACAGTACTTACATATGTGGCGCTAAAAAAAAACTATGAACGTCTCTTCGGCTTATACATCGGACTACCTTCGGCTTCACATGCGCCGCTACGTGGCGTCTACATGTATCTTTTATTTTAAATAACAGTTTTTCTTGTACTAATCACATCCATTTGAAAGTGACATAAAGCCATAATGGCATACGAAAGCGATAAAGCCATATTTCGAGATATGGCCTTATGAACCTTTCGCAAAGCGTCATAAGGCCATTAGCTTAGTACAAGGTATAAATTTAAAGCTAAATTAACCTAACTTAACCTGAATTAAACAAAAAAAAAAAAACTTAAAGCTAACTTTAAAAACTAAACTAAAAAACTAAGGTGGGGAGGGAGAGGAGGTGGTATTAAGAAGGGGGTTTCGAAGTGTAAATTTGCTGCACTGAAAATTGAATGTGCTTGTACCGTTGGTCATGCGAGACATCCTCGACATAGTGTCGTTACAGTCATAGTTGGTGCGGTGAAAGTTAAGATCGAGAGAGGTACTGATCTCAGATTGCGAGGGTTGATGTTGAGGGATATCATTTATAGCAGGGCAGGGGTGTCGAGCTGAAAGAAATTTTGTTGGCACCAGGTTGAAAAGTTGTTCAAATCAGTTTAAAGTGGGGGAGAGTCAGCTCGGGATGAAATGTGCCTGAAGATGTTCATGTCATCAGCGTAAACAGATAAATAAAAGTTTCCAATGATACGTCGTTAATAGACAAAATAAAAATCAGAGGACCAAGGTGCTACCTTGAGGCACACCGGATGTGGCTATGAAGGAGTTGGATACAGAGCATCTAAAGAGGACTTTGTATTGCCGTTCTTTAAGATAGGATTTGAAAGTTAAGAGTTTTAAATTTAAAAAGGATTGATGTAATTGTGGATTCGGTGGGTATTACATCGACTTCCTTGCCATCCTCTAATGCCCACAGAGTGTTGGAAACGAATTCAGTTAAGTTTGTGGTTGTTGATCTTCCCTTAAGAAATCCATTTAAGTTTGGGGAAAGATAGATTTGCAATGTAAGAATATTGTATCATAAACAATGCTTTTAAAAAGCTTACTTGGCAAGTTCCGCTCTCAAATTGCAAAGTAATGACGACTACTGATTTTTTCACTATAATGATCCCAAGCATTTATCCTTGGTTGTAAGAGAATGGTTGCACTACAACGTCAAACAAGTCCTTCCCCATCTTCCTCAAAGACCAGACCTTAACTCAATAGACCACTATATATAGCTCAAATTAAGGGGAGTCATTCCCCTTAATAAGTAAGGAGTAGGGAAGTACTCAAAGTCGCCTTAAAAGATATTTGATAAGAATTATCCGCCGAATATTCTGCAAAAAATCGCTCTTTCTATGCAAATTGAATGCAGTTATTCGAGCTTAGGGATAACAAGCAAAATATAAGTTTTGTTTTTCCTTTTAGTTCATATACGTATTATGTAAACAAAAGTATACGGACAATTTTTTGAGTAAGAAAAATGAAGTCTTTTAAGTTTATTTAAATTTTAAATTAATTTTTGTAAATAAAAGTGTTTTTCTATGAATTTAATTTTTTTTATTAAAATCGGAGAAGTATTTCGAAAGATATACAGCTTTGAATTTGTAAATCTGAGGTGTACGGATCAATTTTTGAGTCAGTGCACGAATTATATTTGCGGTTTTCTTTTGAAGAAACGGTTTTACCCTAGCGTCATGAGACAATTATTGCTTTCTCTTATCTTTCATATGACTATTATTCTTCTTCCATGGAGAAAACTGATGGAAGTTATAAACAGCGTTCCCACTTATACAATTGTATAATTTTGATACTTATTGCAATGTGATGCAATGATACAATAAGTCCATAATATTCGATGAAATGATGCATTTTAATCATTTGAAAGTTTAACAATTGAATCTGTAATAGAACCTAACAGAGAGTGGGGCAAGGATATTCCGGAAATGGAATGATCAAATTGATTAAATTTTCTAACAAATGGATCAACTCGGAAGCCACTTGCAAAGCACTTATGATTTAGACATTTTTCTATTAGCCGATTTAAAAAAAAGAAAAAAAGGGCGATTAACACGCACCTTTCGCCACGACATCATAGCGGAATTCGATTGTACCAGATTTGCCAATTGTGTCGCTTAATGTTTGCGTTCCAATCACACATTTTTCGCTAACAATTAGACAGTTAGATCATGGAACGGCCTTTCAGACTTACAACAGCTGACAGGTAGAGGTGGGTAACTATCGGTAGTCGTCACTTTCGATAATCATCGATAGCATTCGATTGTTTTAACATAACCTTTTAATAAAATCTAGTTTAACTCCCAAAAACACAATCTTAGGCTGCGTGTTAGTAAAATTTTAACTAGGTATTCAAATTTTGTCAAGTCTTCAAAATTAACTAAGATGTATTCCACTTTATAAATGTCAAAATCAAGCAATTTTTTTTTCATTCCAATGTATCCTGATATTGTTTTCGCTCTGAAATAATTTCCATTAATGTTGTAGAATAAAATTTCGAAGTGAAATAAAGATTCTTTTCCTTTTTTCATTTTGTACAGCTCAATAAAATTTCACGCAGAATATTATATTGTAATAAAAATCCAATCTAATAGTGGAAAAAATTAACTAATGCGAAGGCTCTCTACGAATCTGCGACTACTAAATATGTAGTTAGTCTCTAGAATAACGTACGCACGTGTCTAATATCATAAGACTTTAGTAATTACATTTATTATGTGTATTCATAATTATGAATAGTAAACGATAGTTTTTTTTTTTTAAATATCGTTTTGTTTTTTACTTTTTTTTTTCTCGAAGACTCCATCATTCAGTTGTATTGACAGATGACTTTACTCTCTTGTTCTTATCTAGCTAAGTGTTCTAGCGAGAAACTTTTTCGCTATATCCTCGAACATTTCCCCTCTAGTGCTAGTAGAGGACAACTTCAACGGCCCTGTCATCCTGGTGCAATAAGTCGTTTTGCTAGATTCAAGCAGCGTGCTTGGAACGCGCCGAATATTTTTGTTTGGTAGATGTGACGAAAGTTGACTCAGACCAGACTTGGTCCTTTTCTCTGCCACAAAAACCAATTACAAGGGTATTTTTTTTCTACTTTTAGGACTTTTTCAAGTGATTAATAGTGCCTTTAAAAAATTTATTAACTATATTGAAGGGAAGGACCTACTTTCGCAGCCACATACAGCGCTAACACTTGGCTACATTTTGTAGAAAAAAATGTGATTGTTAATGTGCCACTATTTTTTAATGGACATTCAATTTTGAATTAGAAGAAGGTGATGCCTGTATTTCACTCTTCAGTGTTGGGATACACGAAACATTCTAATTTTTGCTACACTTTTTTTGATTGGCAGCACTGACAAAATAAACAACCAGTCTTTAGCCAATTCTGCAATGAGTATGCACTCCAGATGAAAGCAAAGCGTTGTGTATTTCATATCAGGGTACGAGTATACGAGTATTTATGCAATTTGCTTTTTAAAAAAACCGGAAAAGGAAAATGAAGTACAGAAATGTAAAAGAATTTTTCAAAATTGTATAAAATATACTCCGTTACTGGGGAAACTGGCAAGATACCAACTTTTTTACAATTCTCAATATCTCAGTGACATATACTACATACATACCGAAACTGTATGAATAAGGATACGTAACGAAACAATTTGAGGGGGGTGATAGTGATTTTTTATTACCACAGCGGGAGGACGTGCCGATTCTACCGTAAAAATATTTAAAATAATATAGACAATTAGTCTCTTCTCTTTTCTTCTGAAAATCCAGGGGATTTAGCACCCAACACGTCTACCTTAAAGAAAGTCAGTGGAGACAGCTCTACATGAGATAGTCTCAGATATCACTTCAAAGAACAACTCTAGCTACTTTTTTAGGCATCGAAGGAGCTTTAAATGACGTAAAAACGGAATCCACAAAAGCAGATTTAATCGAAGTTGGAGTAAAAACAGAGATAGTAAACTGGGTAGATGAAATGCTCAATAGCCGAATAATCAATATTATTATCGTAAGGAAAACAGTTATAAGAGGAACTCCGCAAGGAGGAGTCATTTCTCCCCTCCTATGCCTCTTTGTAGTCAACAAAATTCGAACGATTCTCAAAGCAAACAAAAATAAAAATGGTGGCATACACAGACAACGTAGTAACCATGAAAACATGATTAACTACTCACTTTCACTAATTTGATGGAATCCCCACTAAAACAACTATACTCTTGGGCAGAGCTAAATGGTCTAGGATTACGAGTAAATCCGCCAAGAACCGAACTGGTTCTGTTCACTAGAAAAAGGAAACTTGACGAATTCGATCTTCCAAAGCTCAAATGGATTCCTCTGAAACTCTTCTCAGAAACTATCCTTAACTCGAAGCTTACTTGGAAGAGGTACAGACGAAAGAATGAAAAAAAGCATTATGCGCTTTTTACATGTGCAAGGAAACCTTTGATAAACGTTGGGGTCTACGTCCGTAAATAATAATCCATGATCGGCAGATCCATACCTACCTACGGAGCAATTATATAGTGGAAATCAGCTATCTCGACAATCTTGCAAAGGTAAAGGGTGACCAGATAGCAATGATAGTTTTTCCAATTTTTCAGTAGCTGTCAAAGTTCCAATGACATCCAGCTGTCAAAATATTCAGTAAGCCATTTCATCATGTATCGTTTGACTCTTCCTGGACGTGTGGAAATTATTAAAAAATATTATCGAAATTCCGCCTCAGCTGTAAATACGCAACGTGAATTACGTCGTGAGGTCGGTCGTCATCATGGCTTCAGTGCGCAAGCAATTCGTCGCACCGTGGAAATTTTGAGCATGAGTACACTCTTTTAGATCTTAAGGTACCAACCAGACAGAGATTGGTGCGAAGTGAAGAAATCAGAACCGCCGTAGCGGCCAGTATCGAAGAACACCCAGAAATACCGATTCGGCGCCGATCAGCTGAATTGGGCATCGCCAGAGAGTCAACCAGGCTTATTTTGCAGTTGGATTTGAGCCCACATCCATATAAGTTTGTGCTGACGCCAAAATCGAAGCCGGACGACAATGCCATGAGCTCGCTAATTGTGCGCTGGAAATGTTGGCCGGAGATCCAAATTTTGGCCAAAAAATTATCTTCTAGGACGGAGCCCATTTTTGGCTCAGCGGCTATGTCAACAAGCAAAATTGCCGTTATTGGAGCGACCACAATTCACAAGTGTTCGACCAAGCATCAATGCATCCACAAAGATCGCGGCATCATCGGACCTTATTTCTTTCGAAATGAGGAAGTAGACACCGTTACTGTCAATGGTCCTCGGTATAGAGCGATGTTAACAGACTTTCTGTAGACAGAGCTCGACAACATCGGTATATCCGAGCTGTGGTTCCAACAAAACGGCGCTACATGCCATACAAGCGACGTAACGCTCAAAGTGTTGAAGGAGAAATTTGGCGACTGGGTCATCTCCCGGTGAGCGTTCATCAATTGGCCGCCGCGATCATGCGACACCTCTCGATTATTTTCTCTGGGGCTACGTCAAGTCCTTAGTCTACGCTAACAAGCTAACCACTTTGGACGAATTCGAGACGGTATTGCCGGAACAACGCCGCACATATTGGAGCGAGTCATCAAAAATTGGACCGACCGCTTGAAGCACTGCCAGCGAAGTCGATGTGCCGATAAATGATGTGCTATTCCATACATAATGGCATGAATTCCATACATAAATGTATGAATGAATAAATTTGATATCCCACACCATTGTTGTTTTAATTAAATTTCTTTTCGTATCGTTCTTATTTGGTCACCCTGTACTAAGATTAACCTGCATTAATATAACATGAGCACAGTGATCAACACCGCAGGCAGGGTTAGAAGCGATTTAAAGTCGATGAGTACATACGATGTACAGCAGCCAAGAGTGCGATTCCCCTTAAACAATCAGGCTGGTGGAAACAAAGCTTCTATGGACACGAATCTGCACTTCATAAATACAGAGCAATTGATCTCGATAGAACAATAGATTATGTCATACTCTATAGAGACTTCGACAAGAACTACACCATTCTTATTCTCGAATGACAAGACTGGGAATCCAATACTAATGAACAGGATATCTACCTCTACACCTCCGGGTCTAAAATGGATGTACGAACCAACGCCGGATATTTCAACGACTCATACAAACTCCTGGATGACTGTAGTATAGGTATATTTCAAGCTGAATTCTCCGCCAGTGAGAAGGCAGCACAGACTATACATACAGTAACGGACATAGAAATCCGGACAGGGGTAAAAAAATTCTTTAAATTCAATTATCTTGAGAACTAGAAGGTAGTTTTTTTTAGGATTTTGCATAAAAAGGCTTTGATGACGTGATACTAATTCATTTTGTAATAGTTCATTGAAAAAAAAAGTAGTTTGAGTGAAGGTGGAAATAATTTTATTAATATGGAAAATAAAAAGAAAATGAGTAAAAAAATAAAAGTCGAAATAATGGCTTTAAAAAATGAAAAATTAAGTGTTCGTGATATAGCGCGAAAAGTGGGATTCAGCAAGTCGTCAGTGGCCGAATTTATCAACAAATTCAAGGCAACGGGCTCAATGCAAAGAAGAAGCTCACGGACTGTAAGACGAAGGCTCCAAAGGGCTGGCTTGAACGCAAGATGACCTGCCAAAAAAGCATTTCTAAATAAACGAATGCGCCTAAAACGTCTCCATTGAGCCAAAGATCATAGAAACTGAACCATAACGGATTGGAAAATGTGATCTTCTCAGATGAGTGCGAGTTCAACATATTCGGCTCTGACAGAATACAGTACGTGAGGCGAAGAACTGGAGAAAGATTCAATGATGAGTGCTTGACAACAACCGTGATACAAGGAGGCTCAAGGATGATTTGGGGATGCTTTTCCTATCATGGCGTTGGACGGCTGGCTCTAATAAATGGAACGCTGAACGCGGAAAAATATAAAAAAATATTGGAAGACAATTTGCTACCATCTTTAGATGAACACTTATCATACTCAGATAAGCTGATTTTCCAAGACGATTCTGCGCCTTTTCACCGCTCGAAATTGGTAAGTGCTATTTTTTTACTTTCCTCAAAATATTAACAAAACGTTCGCAAAGTTTTATTATTGTAAATGCATTTTTTCATTCCAGGTCAAAAAAAAAATTTTCTAACCGAGAATAATATTGCAACATTGGAGTGGCCTGAAAACAGCCCTGACCTGAACCCGATTGAAAACCTTTGGTCCATAATTAAGGCTCAGGTAGCGAATAAGACGCCACAGACAATAACCGATTTAGACAAATTCATTGAAAAAGTGTGGTATGAGTAAATCGCAATGGATACTTTACACAGCCTGATTACATCAATGCCCGACCGGATAAAAACCATAATAAAACAAAGGAGGGACTACAAAGTATTAACATCTTCAGGTCTCGGAAGTTTGAGAAGCCTGTTTCCTCGAATAGCTATAAAAACTACCATAATGCTTACACATTGACTCACTTGTTTTTTTCAATGAAACTTAAAACAATTTGAAAATGTTTGTATTAAAGCCCTTTTTTCGGTAATTGAATTATTTGTTTTCCGAATCTGAAATGTATTTCAGCAAATTAACGTTCAGTAAAGATGGATTTTGATTATCTTTAAAACCTCCAAAATTATTCTCCTAAAATTATTTTTTTCACTGTCCGGATTACTATGTCCGTTACTGTACGTATATATTGTAGTGTACCTACATTGTAGGTATGTATCTACTTCAGCACCCAAACATTGTGTCTAATTAAACATAACCCATTTTTCATTGCGGACGCAACAACGTCCAAACATTCCAAATGGTATAATACAATTCAATACGGCAGCCACAAGAATACTGGCAAAGCAGAATATTAAACATGGATACATTGTGCGCTGCCAGTCAATGGGGGTTACTCGTATGTCATCATTGCTATGCATACACACTGCTTTGTTTTGCTTTCGGTGACGCACCACAGTGTGCACATTGTAGGCTGGATCATGTATCAAGATCGTTGGCCCAATTGGCCGATGTATCGATATGCATTGAAAATACTCAAAGGAAATTAGTATATAAAGTTGCATGTTGTGACCAATAAAAACAGAATTACTTTGACTTTCAAGACGAGTGTTTTCTCTTATGGCTTTTTAGCCCTACTACTACTTAGCAGACTCTGGCAAACTTTATGGCAACCAGCCCTGCCTAGAATAAGGGAATTACCATTATCATTTCAAGACCCATTACATGGCGATTCTGCCAGGAGAAAAAGACATTATAATATGTGAGCACAGATAAACTACGAGTAAACCCTTCTAGAATTACAAATCTTTGTTGATAATCAATGTGCAATCAAGGCACTTGACAGCGTGAGAGTTAGACCCAAAATAATTTCCAATTGCCGACAAACCGTGAATAAAATATGCGCCACCCACAAAGTCAATCTCTATTGGGTTCCCGGACATATGTACGAAGTGATATACAGTGGTGGCCATACAATTAGAAACAAGAACTCTATACACTTTACATAAATCAGAATTTTTTTTTCAAGCGCCACTGTATTTGACAAGTACCGTTTTTCATTGACGGCTGGAATGTGTATTCTCTTCACGTGCTTCAATGAACTTCAGTAGTTTTAAAAACGTCGTAATTTAAGGAAATTCATTTGTAGTCGAAATTTCTGCTGGACAGAGAATTAGAAACGACAAGAAATTTCATAAATTTATTTAAAATTGATCTTTGTTAGCTACGTGAGTTGTTTTCGTTCTATTTTCATTGTTTTTAAAATATTAATTACTATACAGTGATAAAATGGGTAAAAATAAGTCTTGCACTCCAGAACTCCGAAGGCTCATCGTGCAGTGCTACCAAAACGAAAATAAGTCGATGGATTCCATAGCAGAACATATTTGGCTGTTCGAAGAAGATGGTTTTTTGTGCAATACAAGTCTACAGAAATACTGGAATCTTTGAAAACCCCAAAAGAAAGCCGATAGGCCGAAAAACGATCCCTAAAGAAGACAGGCTGATATGGCTATTAAGCAAAGCCGATCCTTTCTTGACTTCTATAAAAATAAGACAGATTACTGCGCCTCAAATCGGTCAAAAAATATCAGCTAGGACCATAAGGCGTCGACTTTTTGAACATTGCCTACGTGGATGCATTGCACGAAAAAAACCACATGTGTCAAAAAAGAATCTGAAGAGGCGAATGAGTTTTGCTAATCTGCACAAAGGCAATCCATTAGGATTTTGAAAAAAGATTCTTTAGAATCTAAATTCAACTTGTTTGGTTCGGATGGTAAAGTGTATGTAAGATGTCCTCAGAACAAAGAATTGGATCCAAAATACACTATGAAGACCGTTAAGCATGTAGGAGGAAACAATGGTTTGGGGTTCATTTTCTTGGCGTGGTGTTGGCCCATTAGTGCGAATGGCCGAATAAATCCACACCCCTATAAGGGCATCATGGAAAATGTTATGGAACCTTATTCCTTTGCACACACGCCCATCAGTTATGTATTCCAGCATGATAACGATCCAAAGCATACATTACGGATTGTAAAGCAGTGGTTTGCGGCTACAAAAACTGATGTTTTGGATTGGTCGGCCCAAGTCCGGCCCAGAATCTTATAGAAAACTTGTGGGCAGACGTCGAAAGAGGATTAAGAACCAAAAAATCAAAAAATCCGGATGAGCTCTTCCAAAACATTAAGGAAGTCTGGGAGGGCATACCACCATCAAGATGCCGCGCCTTGGTCGAGAGTATTCAAGAAAGATTGCTTGCCGTTATAGAAAAGGGTGGCTTTCCTACAAAATCTTAATATTTACTTAACCTTATGTCGAACAGTTTTAATGAAATATAATTTTTTCTTTTTTGTTTCTAATTGTATGGTCAGATAAAATTTGAGTGAAATAAATGTTTAGATTTTCCTGCCTATATTGCTACGTTTTTATTCTGAGTAAATTATTAAAAAACGAACTCTATTTCATGAACTTTTAATAAAACCACTTATCAATCTCAACAGATTTGCTAAACAAAAATTATTCATTTTAGGATGGTTGTAAAGTTGTTGTTTCTAATTCAGTGGCCACCACAGTAGTAGTGATAAAGGATCAGCATTGAATGCAGACAATATTCACACATCAATAGTAATTCCTATCGGTGTACTGCAAAGAAGGATATACCTTAAGTCAGATGAAGTAACTAATATCCCCTGTCTGCTAGATGTGACTGTGTTATATCTCGCAGCTTATGCCCAAAATTGAATGAAACAATAATGAAAAGCCTACTGGCAATGGATAAAAGAGAAACTCGTATCCTAACAAGTGTGCTGACGGGACACTGTGTGATACGTGCAATGGCCGCTAGACTGACTACTACAGGGGTTGTCACGATACGGAAGAAGTAGAAAATATCAAACACTTGTTTTGTGAATGCCCAAATATCCAAACCCTGTAGAAGGAACATAAGATGAAAGTGAAGAAAGCCAAACTGAATTCCTACAGGAAATTATCCGGAGAGTTGATGAAAATGAAGGAAACACGTAAACTAGTTTCAAACAGAAGGACAATGATGTTCAATATGCGACGCACTTCACAGAGTGCATAGTAGTACCGCTTGAGCATAACGTTTTGACTGAAATCTATAACTTTAGGTCCACAAGACTAAACTGAAATACTGCTTCTCGGATAGTGATTAGGTTTTCTTTTTTTGTCCTTTAAGAACTACTCGTACATGTAAATCACTCGGTCTTGATGGCATATAACTAATGCTAGAAAAAGGTGGTGCCAGTTTTATTAAGACTCTGAAAAGGTTTTAAGATTAGCACTTTGCTTAATTTGCTACGACTGGACTTAATTGTTCAGAAGAAGGCAATGGACTTTAGACATGGAGAAATACAATGTTCCGTAAGATTTCGGAGAAATATTTTCTTTGTATATGAGCCCTGCATGTTCAGTAGGAGATGTGAAATGTATTTCTCCGAGAGGATCAAATGGAAAAATACAAATGATCTTATCGATAATGTCTTTTACACAGACGGCTCTAGCACTCCTAGCGGAACTGGAGGTGGTTAATATTTGGATAATGAGATCAAATTTTGTTGCGCTCTGGGCAAAATGGCAACTGTCTTCCAGACGGAAATTTGTGTCACACTCGGAGTAGCAAATTGGATAATTGAGGTGAAATGGCGTGGTAGAAATATCAGCATTTGCAATGACAGCCAGACTACGCTCAAGGCTTTCGAGACAATCTTTGACGCGCTAGTGAAAGATGGCTCAGAGACTATTCCTCTAAGTTTGAAACCAATAATTGGTGACAATTTAGCAAAAATTCTGTGCGAGTATTGGATCGACTCTCAAATAGTTTCCATACAGAGATGGTTTAGTTTAGTTTCTTGCAGAACCACCAAGTGATTTGCAAAAGGTCAGCCTACCACATTAAGATGATTGAACATCAGTATGTATGCGGATTTCTAACAGACTTTCGGTAGCATTCGTTTAGTTTATCTACACTACATCCTGCATGGAGATGGTTGTGAATAATCGTGCCACCCACGATCATGTTCATGTTCATATGTCAATGAAAGCCTTGCTCAAGGGCGCTAGCAGATTTAATGCAGGTTCAAATCCTGAGAAGTCCTCCTCCGAACCTTATCTAGCAAGTTCATCGGAGATCTCATTTCCAGTAATCCCATTGTGACCTGGGATCGAAACAATACTCACTGAGTTCAGCTTTGCGACCGAATTCAAAGAGCTCTTGCATTCTTAAACTAGTTTGGAAGCGTTTAAAGGGCTGACCAAGGGTTGAAATGCAGCTTTTTTTTTTTTTTTTTTTTTTTTTTTGCTTTTTATTAATTTTAATTCCTTTCATACTTACTTGCTAGACAAAAACGCTTAAAACTAGCTTAACTAACTTAACTATCTTACTCTAACTTACTGGCCCTATGCGGGCGCTCTAAGCTAATCTTCATTCTTATCTATGTCTTTCGACTTAATGTACTAATTATTAATATTTTATTTCCAGAACAAATTAAAACTAAGAAAAATTTGTATTTATTTTTTAAAAAACTTAGTAACAGTACTTTTTGCTTCCATCTTATTTATAAAACTTAAGTGCTACCTTAAAAGAAATCTTAACCTAACTTAACTACTTGCATAATCAAATATGCACTTTTTTTGTGGTTTTTATGATTTTTTATTTTTTTTTATTCAAGTGCTGTGTTTTTTTTTTTTTTTTTTTTTTTTTTTTTTTTTTTTTTTTTTTTTTTTTTCGTATAAATAAATAAACTTAAACTACCTAAACCTAGACACCTAAAAACTATGTAAGCCGGCCAAGGCAAAAATATGGCGGCCAACTTTGCCGTACTGGACCTACCCCGGATCAAAAGGGATCGACGAGGGAGCTCCCTCCATTAACCACCAGAATTGCTGGTGCTGCTTCAACACATCTTTTATATCGCGCCCTGAAACCGATCTACTGAATCGGAGACGCTCCTCAGTGCTCTGTGCGACGTCTCGGCTGTAGTTGAGCCGCCTGTCCACAGTATTCCGGGCAACGTGAAAGATTAGCGGCACCGCTGATCTATCCTGGATCAGTCCTGTCTGATCGAAATAGAGGAATGCTTCTGGGGGAACATAGCCGTTAAGGCGCACCTTCTCATGGTACGTATAGTTGGGGTAATAAGCCCCGAAGATCAGGTTATTCATCGAGGTCATTGCTCTTGCAATGTGCCTTCGAGTCATCTTGACCAGGAAATTGTCCACTCTTATCAGATTCGCCCTGTTGTATAGGACCTCATTAGAATAGAATTTTATGTACTGAGACTCTGGTGTTCTGTACAAGTGAAGGCAAGCCCGAAGGCAGGCCCGCTCGAACACCCGAATCTTTTCCATCCTACTTGCCCCTATGTTGAACCACACGGGACATCCATATGTGAGCATGGGCCGAATGAGGGCCGTGTAGCAGATTACCTTTACCCTTGCATTGAGTTGCTTGCTATAAAAAAGTCTCTTTGTAAGGGCGAAGGCAGTTCGGGCTCTGGCCAGAGCAGCATCTACATGTTTGTTAAAATATAGATATTGGTCTAGCCAAAGTCCAAGGTATCTGACCACGTTTTGACACGCAAGTGGACGCCCGTGCTGTCCAATTATAGAGAACTTTTGCCAATTCTTTCTGGTATCCCTAGAGGCCAGAGACAACGGCGTTCTGAATAGAATGGTTTCCGACTTCTGAAGGTTGATCTTCAACTTCCAGTCGTCGCAATATCGCTGAATCTTATCGAAGTCACTCTGCAAGAGTGCTGCAATGACGTCGATCTTAGGTCCTGATCTGTACGCAATCAAATCGTCTGCGTACGCTATTGCGTGCTGAAGAGATCCTATCAGATCAGCCGTGTAAATATTGAAAAGTATCGGTGAATTAACCGCACCCTGTTGCAGACCATTTTTAATTTCGAACGTCCCAACAGAAGTCACATTGCCATTTTTCACAACGAACTTTCTACTGGTAAGCATATTAAGCAATATGTACAGCAGTGGTTTGCTTATGCCCAACTTGCTCAACTTGTAAAAGAGCCCTTCCAACCATACGGTATCGAAGGCCTTCTCCAAGTCAATCAGGCAGGCACCCGTGCATTGGTTCTTGCTTTTATTCCATTGGATATCCGACACCAGTTTAGACGCGGCATGTATTGTATCATGCCCCGCCTTGAAACCGAATTGGTTATCCGGAACTATTTTATTGTCCTCAACCCACTTAATCAAGGCTCTATTGATCACTTTTTCGAATACTTTGCTGATATTCGGAAGGAGACTTATCGACCGGAGATTTGCCGGATTGGAGGTGTCCTTTCCCCTTTTGGGGATTGGCTGTACTACTGCTGTTTTCCAATGCTCCGGATAATAGGCATTATTCAGTGCATTATTGAACAGGGTAGCGTAAATTTCCACCGCTCCTAGAGGAAGATGTCGAAGCACAATGTTCGATATTCCATCGATTCCCACTGATTTTTTCTTTCTCAATGATTCGAAGATCGTTTGGAGTTCTACCTTCGATATGTACGGGGGATGAACCCTTTCATTGGCGATGGCATTGTTTGCCAAGTTTTCGTCATAGAACCTGGTAAAACCAGTATTCTCTGATCGCCAGTGCTCTATATCATTTCGAAGGTAGAAGTTGTGCCCAAGGACTCTATTCTCTAGGTCGTGGTTCGGGCGAATGCTAGCATTTACCTTGTACACATCCTCAAAAATAGATCCTATAGCCTCCACCTTCTCTTGCGGATCTTCAATCACAAAAAAGTCGTCATCATCGACAGCGTCCCATGGATCTATTCCTGCTGCTGTAAGTAACCGTTCATTGTTCGTTGTTCGGGGAATTTTCAGACACGGAAGTTCGTTGACATCGTTCCTCCGAAATATTTTATTAATCTGAGGGAACATACTCGGGTTATCAGACTTGATAGCCAGAATCTTGTTGCCCCAGTGCAAATTAGCCGACCGCCTATAATTTGCTCTAATTAGTATTTGCAGGTTCTTTATCAACGATTTCAGCGTCCTAACCTCCGAGTTTTGTCTGTCAGTAAACTGCCTATACAAGTTCTTTAGTCTCGTGAGCAGTCTACTTTTTTGTACGTGCAGTGCGTCGATTGTTGCATTGCGGAACACGTTTTCGGTTGGTCGATACCGAGGTATCGTGCTGTCCATCGTTCGTTTGATTGTCTCGTCCATTTGTTTAAGGTACCTGTCAATCTTCTCGTTTGACAGATTCCTATTTACCGGTGGGTAGAGCGAGTTCGAGGAGAGCGCTCTTGTCAAATCTCGGGAGAAGCGAGTCCAACGTGTCCTACTGTAGTTATAGGAGTACTTTTGAACAAACTCTTCCAATTCCGCAATTTCGTTGGGAATCGTTATTTCGGCACTAAGTCCGCAATGGTCACTGTCATACACAAACGTGCGCAAACAGTTTATCGTTCGTCGGTCAACGTCGGTCAGATGTAACCGTTCGTCGAACAGCAGTAGATCCAGATATGAGCCGCTTCTGGGAAACGACGGACTATCTGTAGCCTTCAAATCGAGCCTAAACTCGACATTGTGTTGACCCCACCAATTGAATAGTGAGTTCCCTCTAGGATTTGGTGTGTGATTTCCCCAATTTCTATGTTTGGCGTTTAGATCTCCGGCCATGAGGAAATAATTCTCCCCCGACTCCAGTCGTAGACATCGAAACAATTTCTCGAGCT
The DNA here is from genome assembly GCA_963082735.1 of Pocota personata. Lineage (NCBI taxonomy): Eukaryota > Metazoa > Arthropoda > Insecta > Diptera > Syrphidae > Pocota > Pocota personata. Next base: position 212,822,134 of record OY720429.1, read on the forward strand.
CTGAAATAAATAAAGAAGATTGAGCTGCTTCCGCAGCATAAAGTGCGACCACGTACATCTTCTTTCCACTACGGAGAGGGACGCACACAATACACGCTTCAAGCCCCTGGAACCTTCGCACTTCACCACTGTACACGGTCTTATACCTAAGTTTTTTACGAATGAAGATCGCAACACCTCCTCCTTGAGTGGAGTTGGGTCGGTCTCTTCTTTCTATATTATAATTTTTATGCCGTATCTTGCGTTTCTGGGTTAGCTTAGTTTCGCTAACCAGACACACATCAGGGCTTTGGTCGTCGAGCAACTTGTAGAGCGATTCTTTTCGTTCGATCCTAATCAATGAATTTACATTCACCGCTAGGATCTTCAAGGAATTTTCAGTCGCGGTCGTACCCATCACGATTGAAAGTGCGTTAGGCTCGGCAGAAGCGCGTAGATCCTGTCCACGCGGGTCGCCTGTTCTTGTAACTGGCGCTGTAGCTGTACCATCTGCCCCTGGATAGAGAGCAAGATGGTCAGCAAGTCGCCTTGCGCCTCAGGTGCCTTAGGCACTGAGGCCTGTGCAGCTACCTTCGGTTGTTGCTGTACTGTGGTTCCCCTACCTGACGCCATTTGGGCGTAGGTAATTTGAGGAGTCACGGTTGGTTTTTGAGCTGGACCTGGTTGGACTTTCACTGCACTTTTCTGCTTACGAACCAGATTTGCTGATTTAATGCTTTGAAACTCAGGACAGCCCCGATAGTTTGCGGTGTGTCCTGAGTTCTTGCATAGCACACATGTGAGCTGGCTCTTATCTGCCACTCCCTCCTTACCTAGAGGACATTCCTCCGTCTTGTGGTTCTTTCCACTTGAAATGCAGCTTGTCTGTCGCGCAATGGACGCAGATACTCTGTCCCTTCCACTTATATCTTAAAATATAGTTAATAGCTATTAGGATTATATAAGCCTCCGCTTGAAAGACAAATGTATATTTACCTAACGAGAAGTAAGCCTAATGTTGCCGTCCTCCATGAAGACACCAGCACCAGATCCTTGATTTGTTTCTCGTGTAATTAAGATTCAGTAACTAAGAAAGCATTTTGATTGGCTTACCGCCATCGCAACAGTATTAATAAAAATTTCTAACAGTTCGGCACCGCTAAAGGTGTGTCTGCATGAGCCATCCTTTAAAAAACGAACTCCTGTCAATTTAAATCATCTAAGACAAGTTGATCAGTGTGGAACTGAAGTTAATACTGCGAACTTCGTAGTTGCTTTAGAGAGTGTTCTCTGTCCGGTTGGAATTGCTCTATCAGCTGACTTCTGTAGAGATCGTTATCGGCCATTACAAGAACGTTTTGAAATCGTGGTAAAAATGTATGTATCGATTGTACTATTTTATTATTATGTTTGGACCAGCAGCTGAATTGGTTACTTTCTATGTAGTGTGTCTGCGTGTCTTCGGAAATGATATTTCGCTTTCAATCGATTTTTGAAAGGTTTAAGGACTTTGCTTTAAGCTGCAAGCGTTCAAATCTGTTGGTGTTTGTACGATTGTATAACTCTATGGATTTATTTTTTGAACGTCGCCATATGATGTTTTAAACGATTAAATATAGGTTAAGCGTTTCGTTACTTTTCTTACGATTGGCGTTTAAAGAATCGTTTCTTGAATGCAGCTAACCAGGAATCCAGTCATGTGTGTCGCCTTTGAAGCTCAGCTCATTTTTGACGGAGTTTATAAATTTGCATTTTTAAGGCCAAATCCCAATGATGCCTTACGGCGTTCGCGCTCTGACAGTTAAGGTAGAAACAAAATAAATGACGGTTTGGCTTTTGAGAGACGTTTGCTTGTAGATATCGTAATGACTCACAAAACGCCGCGCCGGAGCAATTCTCTACTCGAGTCGACTTTGATATTTGTTCACGTTTGTGGTGTCCTGGACTTCTTTCATTGAAATTATTTTAGAAAAAATGACCACTGAAAAAATGAAATAAATCGTTGTTTTAGGATTAAAATTTCCGAAATGTCAAAGTCGGAGTTTGGCATTTGGACATACAAAAATCGACTCCTACGTTCTGGAGAAGAAACGAACAAAGTTACTCAAAAGCTCCTGAGGTAACGTGGCATTTGTATTCAACCTTTACGGATAAACTAAATCGCATTCATTTAAAAAAAAGAAAGTAGGCACTTCCACGAAATGTCATAAATTGTCTACACTAGGAATAAAAATTGTTCTTAAACGGTTTAGTACATTGAAATATTTTTTTCGATTTGTTTTGCGAAAAAAGTTTAAGACTACTGCGCCGAGTGCGAAGAAACGAAATATGGAAAAAAAACAACAAAAATCAAAGTCCTTAAAAGACGATTAAGGACAATTAAATGCTTGCGAATTCTAGTTTTACTGACTCCTCCCACTGGATTCTAGGAAATAAGGAGCGGAATGCCTGTTTTCGCCGGAAAAATTTGGAACTATGTGAGTTATGCCTGGATTTATGCTTATAGCTGTGTGGTGTTTCTTGTTTCGGTTCGATTTTGTATGATGATAAAATGATGAGTGACATTTTGTCGGAAAAAGAGAAGTTTAGAAATTATAAAAATAAATGGCACGGCTGGGTCGTCGTACAAAATTTTAATTTTCGATAAATGCGTTTAAAGGCTAAATAACTTGTTGACCATAAATTTGGTTTGGTTTGGTTTCAGTAAGCCCACAGAAGTTAACGAAAACTTGACGAAACTGAGCATAATCCCATTATGGTCATGCCATACTATTTGCATATAATGGGATATTTCATTAAGCTGGCGTAAGCTCATTCAAGTCCATTATGGTTGGCTCTTTAGAGTCGTTTTCGAGAGAACTATCTATTTTTATTCAAAACTGAACTAAAATAAAATACCGTCAATGTTGAAGATAGAATGAAAATTCGAATCTCGCCTCTAGGCATTGCCCCATAGACCCCAGATATGAAGTTTGAAGAAAATCCTTCTAGATGTTCTGGCTGCAGTTAGAGGTACAGACAGGCAGAATTTTTTGAGTTCTTCTATTATGGTAATGTCAAGATTGATCAATATCTCGAGATCGGACATTTTCATGAAAACAGTGTTTGCCTATAGGAGCAAGTAAAAATTTATTACGTGACAAGTGCGCTTTGTAAGAATATAGACTGCATCATACGAGATTCGCATCTAATCCGGATTAGGGAAAATGCTGCAATTTATCTTTTTGAAAATGAAAAAAACGTCTGTGTAATGAATATTCAGTGGCCAAGATTGCGTTTTTATTGGTTTACCGCCTTCGCAACAGAATTACTAGAACTATCTGATAGTTCGTAGTCGTTAAAGGTGTGTCCATATGAGCTGCGCCTGCGTTTACACTGCTCACAGTTAACTTGTATTATCAGCCGTGCGTCGACTAATTAGTTCAGCCAAAAAAAAAAAAATTAATTCATTGGATTATTAGTGAGTATCATGCCTACTATGCTCATTGAAAATGCTTTATTTTGTTGAGCATTAGCGAGCAACTACTCATGTTTGTTTTTATTCATATGACTCAATATAAGAAAAAGGGTTTTTCGGTGTCTCAATTTTTGTTTTCTGATTCGGATGCAGTAATCCAAACCTTTCTGCTCATTTGTGGTAAAAATTATGAAATCCTGTAGAAAAAAAGTTATAGAATGGTGTTTATGGTTTCGGAAAAAAAGGGTTTTGGAAGTTCTAATTCACAGAACAAATTTATCTTATATAGATCAGTTTTATTTTATGGAGTAACTATGTAACCTTGACCTCATTACCATTTTTTACTGCTTGTGAACGTTCATATAAAACAAATGGTTTGGAGACTTGCCATATCGTTGCTTCTAATTTGTGGAGTATGGTTCGAGGTCCTACTATCTTTTGAAGTTCGTGGGATAAAAATTTTAAAATAGAATTTGTGAGCTAAATTCTTGTATTAAAAGCCATGAAAGTCAGAGATAAAGGATGCCCAAAGGTCTACGTAACTTTAGCTATTTTTACAGCTTTTAAGGGATAAGGATCCAAATGTCAGTTCTATTCCATGGAGTAACTAACCTTGACCTCATTACCATTTTTACTGCTCGTGAACGTACATATAAACCAAATGGTTTGGAGACTTGCCATGTCGCTGCTTCTAATTTGGGAGTATGGTTCGAGGTCCTACTATCTTTCAAAGTTCGTGGGATAAGAATTTTAAAATAGAATTTGTGAGCTAAATTTTTGTATTAAAAGCCATGAAAGTCAGAGATAAAGGATGCCCAAAGGTCTACATAACTTTAGCTATTTTTAATGCTTTTAAGGGATAAGGATCCAAATGTATAAAGTTAAACTTATTTGTTGGCAATGACGGTAAAGATATCGGATGAAAATGAGACTTAGCATAAATTAAAGAAGGTTTCGATCGAAATCTATTTAATATGTTATCGTAGATGTGGTGTGATCAGGTGTGGGAAATTGGTCCGTTACCTCTGCATTAAGGTACATACACATTAAAAACACTTTCTCGAGTATTTCAAAAAGTTAATCTTAAAATGCAGCTCTAAATTGAGGACTCCTTGAAGGTAATGTAAAATTACTTCACCCCAAAAACCCATTCCCTAATGCATTTCATGGTAATGATTCCCTAATTTAGATGGAAATTAACGTTGACATGCTCGGTAATGGATTAAAAGTTTTCCACCCACAAACTCTTGGCTCCATTAATCAATAATTTCTCTAAAAGGATAAAATGGGAAAACCACCACTCTAACCACCGACCACCATCTTTTAATGTCTTACGGATACACTAAACCCCATTCATTCAAAAAGAAAGTAGGCACTTCCAGGAAGTAGTTACGGCAGAAGTGTCATAAATTATCTACACCAGGAAAAAAAGTGTCCTTAAACGGTTTAGAATTTTGAATCCTTTTTTTCAAGTTTTCTGCGAAAAAGGTGGGACACTGCAATGCACCGAGTGCGAAGAAACGAAATGTGGAAAAAAAAACCAAAATCCTTAAAGGACGATTAAGGAGAATTAAATTGAAAAGAAACTCGAAATTGAGAGGAGCCTCGCCTAAATTCCCACGAGGAAATAAAGGGTGTAGGTCGGCAATGTGTTACGTCATAATACTTTTTACATTTCAAAAACATAAAGAGATATAGGGAGAAAGAGAGTGAGATTGCGGGAGAATTCACTCAAAGCAAAAGGATGCGAGATGATAAAAGCAGAACAACACACACATAACACAAATAGTAAGAGATTCCTTAAGGACACAGTAGCTTAAGAGCGGATCCTGTAAAAATGATAAGGGATGGGCATGGGATTCCTCCCAGAATGTAAAATGTGCCAGAAGGACGAATGAGAGCCAAAAAGGCAATTAGCAATGAGATAACAATTCATGTGAAAGGGGATCTCAGATGAGAGTAAAACCAAAAAAAGCTCCAGGATAACAGTGAGAGCATGCGTTAAATCCACATGTGACAATGTCAATGTAACACTATGCGACTCGTCCATGTCCTTATGCTCTTGGGCAGTTTTGTAGTGCAGTGTACCAAAATGGATGTGGTTGTGTGCGCTTCATAGGCTTCAGAGGCTTCACGTACATGTAAAGAAGGATATGTATGAGTGCAAATCAAATGTATGATATTACTGTTATTCTGATTTTTATTATTCTGATAAGGACGATGACGACAAACGAACACATTTATAGGACAACAGTGTAGTGTAGTTTAAGTGTAAATATTCGAATTTAAATTCAAGGGAGTGTACCACAGACTTTTTTGTATTTGGGCACTTTCTGTTGGATATCTGTGTCGTTCATTGCCGCCACACTAGCTGCCACAGCTTTTGCCACACTGCTCTAGTACTGCTGCGATAAATGACTTCTGCAGTTTTTCACAATTTGTAGTTTTATTTATTTTTGAGTGCCAAAAATAAGCGTTTTTGATGCAGAGAGTGCTAAGGGAGGGAGTAATAGTTCAGCTTAAATGACTATCTGAGAAGGGTGTGTGAGTATGTGTGTAATGGGATGGGGCTGAGGTCTGAGGGGATACTGTGTGGGGTTGTTTGATGTCGCTGATTGCATGAATCTCTTTTTTTTCGTGCTCTGTTTTATTAGCATGATAATGCTCTTTGGAAAGTTTTTAATTGACGCCGTAACTATTTGAATTAACTAAACGAAGTGCTGTGGTATTTGCAAAGGCATCTATATTCATACATGTGTATGGGTGTGCTATGTGTGAAAGTTTTTGTATAGGTGTGTGCGAGTGCAGAAAGGGAAAGTTTGCTTTTTTCACGCACGTGATATGTGATGTGGAAGAATTGAACATTTTGTGGTAGGGACGTTCTTGTCGCTTTTGATTAAGTTGGAGGAGGCTTCACATTTCGAGTGTTCATTTGCATTTTGAACTTGCATGTCTTTTTTTGAGATTGAAAGCGTTTTTTATGTATCCATTTCATTCATTGTTTAGTAATTCACGAGACACCAACCACTTCAAGTATTACCTATCTTCTAAAAATTTTCAGAATGCATATGAACAGGATTTAAAAAAAAAAAAATCTTATCGGTACATCCTAGACAGTGTTCCAGCGAAGCAGGATGACCATCGAATTAAGAATGCACAGTAACCCTGGCATCTATTTCCCTAAAGAACGTTACCACTTTTCCCCTAGCTTTTCGCAGCACTTTTGCAATTTTTTTTCATTTTTCTTGCAAAAACTTTGCACATTTTAGAGTTAACTTGCAAATGAATCGCAAAGTGCTGTCTGAAAGTAGGGCAGTACTTGAGGTGCTACACCATCATGTCAGAGCAGTAGCTAGAGTAGCTCATCCATCATGACGCGCGAACTTGTATTAGCCGGTTATCAAGGTATATGTCAACATGGATATTATCCGTAACAAATCAAGAACTTTATACGCTACAAGACGGACATTTTAAATGCCGGGTCATATTCATAAAAATGAGGTCAAACTCCGGATCCACATACATACATATGTATCTCTGATTTTTATACAGAAAGTGTAGATCAAACTTCGCGTTTTAGATTGATCTCACTGTTCTCTATATGAAGATGATAGGATTCTGTTTGCCGTTAATATCAATTAGGAGGAGGTGTAATATATCTTGCAATGCTGTTATTATGGAGGTTCTAACAGCACTGGTGAAGTTGAGTGTTTTAAGATTGATTTTCTTTTTTTTTGTAGAGCTTTTTATTAATTTTAATTCATTTATATTTATATGTACATTTCTTTTACTGCAATTACTGCAAGTATAAATGGAATTTTTTTCCAATGCGGTCCAGGTGTACCATACTAGAATTTGATGCGTGAGTAACGGCCTAACAACCATTGCGATTGCTTTATATTTGATTGCAGGCCTCAGGTGGAGGCTTTTTTGAATGAATACAGAACATTCAAAGATTTCCTGTTACGTTAAACGATGTGTTCCCTCTAAATTAGATTTTTGTATTCTATAATCTGACGTGTAAGTACATACCTTGCATTTTTTGAAAGGCTTAAGGTAGAACAATTAAGCTTGGGCGGGATGTGGTGCCAGATCGTGTTTCTTCTATTAAACAGGGCTAGTTCTGCCTTGGTCGGGCTTAACCATAAAACCACATCTATAATTGCAGAATGTCTACAAGTATCTGTGGGTACTTGCCTTGCCAGAGATAGCAACATCGTCTGCGTGTGGCACAATATTGCTACTTGGATCCTCTTTAGATAGGAAAAATTGAGAAAAGTGAGGCGTGTTTGGTTTGCCATCTCCTGACATAGCTGCTACTGTATTCAATAATGCAGCAGATTCCTACGTAGGACACAGGTAATTTCTTCTATCTATCAATTTTTGATGGGCTTGCTTTTTTGATAGTACAATGCCATCTACGGAGCTATTGATATAGAAATCTAAACTCTCTCGATAGTTCTAATAATAAGAGAGATAAAGTTAATTCGTCTTGGGAAGTGTATGTGGAATCTAGTTGGTTCAGCACTCCTATTCAACGTCATGTCAAAATATATTTAAGTTAATTTCAATGTCATTCTCTTTCTTGTGCCTTGTCCAGAAGGAAGCAACAATTTATAAGAATTAAAAGACTGTACATTTTATACTAATATTTTAATTTAAAGGAAAATAAACAGAAATTCTACAGTTCTGCGTTAGCACGGTTGACGTTGACGGTTCAAATATTATTAATAATAATGTGATTCTCAATCATGCAGCATGTGCTTTTGTGTAGTTCAATTGTATGAGTTTTGGGCATCCCTCAGCAGATACCAGTTGTGGTTTAGTGCTCGCTTTGGCTATTTTTGAGCTTGAAATTTTGTGTCACTTATTGACGGTAGACATGTGAGCAGAATTGACGTCTTACATAGCAGGTATACCCCTGTCATTACAGAATTCCACGCTTCTCGATCTATCGTCAACTTATGGCCGTTTTGGAAGAATCTGGTTCAAACTCAAGGCAGTTAAGCATGGAAATTGAGTTCATTCTCCTTTTTGACCGACCCACAAAGCTTCTCGGATCCTTGGGCGTTACGTAAAGTGTTGGACTATGGGCTACGTTACTCGTGGTAATGGCATTCCGGAGGGTTTGAAGCCTTCAATTGTGAGCTAGACGAATCATATTTGGTACATATGCTATTTGGATTTTATTTTACTACGAGACGGAAACGTAAAATCACGTGCCGCAAAATAAAATGAAGTGCCGTAAAATAAAATCACGTGACGTGAAAAAAAAAAATATCTATTTGAAAAAAAAAATAACAAAACGGTCCAAAATGTTCTTACACCCCAGTAGACCTGGGCCTTAATCAACAAGCGTCTCCAGCCAACTCGATCTTTTGCCAGCTGGCTCTAGTTTTGCACACGAAGTTGGTTGAGGTCACTTTGCCTAGTATGCGTTACCTTAGGTAAGGTCTTCATCTATCTCGTTGTACCTCTGGGATGGATTCGACGACTTTCCAGGCCGGAGTGTTTCTGTCCATTAGCACCCTAAGATTGCTAGAACATGTAGAGTTCTAGCAATCTTAGACGACTAGGTCGGTGTCGTAGTGCAACCGAACCAAAAATCACTCGAAGAATTTGTCTTTCAAAACAACCAAGGGTATTTTCATCCGCTTTTGATAACATCCATTCTTCTGTGCCTTATAGTGGTTAAATGCGTGATCACTGAGTGAGAGGTTCAAGGTTCGAATCCAAGAAAACTCAAAAAAAAAGAAAAAAAAAAAAAAAACATCCGAGAGTAAAACTGCCACGAGAAGCTTCTCTTAATCGAAAAAATTGTCCTTCGGAAACGGTATAAAACTGTAGGTCCCAACCATTCGTGAGGCGCATAGCACGAGTGGCTGCGAGAATCTAGGCCAGGCTCTGCATTGGGCTGTTAATGCCAAAATATTATTATTATTATTACTGAGGGAAAAAATTATAGTAAATCTTCTGCCACAAACAGTTCTTGAAAAATATTGGAATACGTGGAGTGAAAAGTCACCCCACCATATTTTACCCCGTTTTCATCCGATTTTGATGATTTGTAGAAGGACGTATCTACATTTCATCAAAATCCGTTGGGTGGTACTTGCGTTAGTCGTATGGGAAAGATGTTTCAAAAATCTTTTGAACCATTCTTCATATTTTATTCCCGCTCCATACGATTTCGACAAATTTCAAGTGGAACTATCAACGTGTAATTCCGATATCCATACGGAATTTGAGTTATCCGGCACAAAGATGATTTAAACAATTTTAAAACCCTGCCCTTCACACACACTTGATCCGATTTTGACAGTTTTTAGACAAAATAATTTAAATATTGAAATGTTCGCGCTCTGACCAAGAAAAGAAACTCGAAAGTTTACAAATTGCTTTTATCTTTCAACGTAATCTCTTTTAAATTCAAAACACTTCTTCCATCTGGTTTCTAAAGCCATTACAACAGTTTTAAGAAATGTTCCTCAAGGCCTTCAAGAAATAAGTTCGCTGCAGGTTCGACCTCTTCATTCGTTGAAAATCTTAGTCCTCCCAAATGTTTTTTTTTTTGGAAATATATGAAAGTCACATAGAGTCGGATCAAGCGAATAGGGAAGTTGCGGCAGCAATTCAAACCCACAGTTATAGATTTCAGCCATAGTTTGACACCATGGATACAGCTATGTGTAAGCGTGCATTGTCCTGGTGAAACATAACTTTTTTCCTCAACTTTCCTGGGTGCTTTTTCTGTTATTCCCTTCGCAGCCGACGCAAAAGACCGCAGTACTAATCGGAGTTAATTGTTTGACCCTTGATGGTGACGATTCCTTTTGAGTTGAGAAATACCGATGCCATTACCTTATCCGCCGATAATTTCACTTTGGCTTTCTTCGGAGCTGGTTAACTAGATCTTCTTCACTCTTTTGATTGCTGTTTGGTCTCAGGGTACAGTAGTGAACCCATGTCTCATCTGTCGTCACAAATATGACCAAAAAGTTTGAAACAGATTCAAAAACTGGGGAGATATCGTCAGTCGATTACGTTTTTGTTGAACTGAAAGAGCACTTTTACACGCGGAGACACGAAATGAAAGACACTTCGCTATTCTATTTTGGTGCCGTGTGTTGTTATGCTTTTAGACGTCGAGATTCTATCGATTGGGATTTTTTATATTTCTGTTTCTCACTTCATTCGTAATTTACTGTGTTCAGTAGTGGTTGCCGCACACACACGAAACACACTCACACCAATAATTCGTCCGCACGATACGCACTCGACGCTGAGAAAAAAAGAATAAAGCAAATCAAAATAACTACGAACAAGGCAAAAGAAAAGACACAAAAGTCTTTCTCATTCCTCTACCCGGCCGACACGGACTACCCCCTTTACTCTCACCGCCCTTTCCTAAAAATCTGGTGTCTTTCATTTCGAGTCTCCGCGTGTAAAAGTGCTCAAAGCAATTTCGGTACCCATCTTGCAGAAAGTTTGGAAAATCCAAGTTAATGTCGAATAACGTTTTGGGTACGTTCATACGAGATGGCGACGATCTCAGCTATCTCCTTTATCTTCAATGTTCGGTCGCCCATGATCAGATCACACATTTTTTCGATGTTCTCCTCTTTAGTTAAGGTTAATGGTCTTCCACATCGTGGGTCGTCCTCTTCAACGATCTCTCGTCCACGGGACAGATTCGTTTAAAGTTACTACAATATCTTCATGAATCTGCTTCGGAGCAAGATTATGTTTAAACAGATATGTACTTCATAACAGCACGACGTTCGATGTTTTTTCATTTTTAAAAATCACTTTATTTTGCGAGGCCAAACTCGCACTGGACGATTTTTTCCCTTCATATGTATGCAAGTAGCCGGTGTTCTATGTAGGTACAGCGAAACGCACGAATTGGCCACGAGCTGTGCAAAAAATGATGGCTAAATTTTACAGGTTTTAATGTAATTAATTTATATGTATATGTAAAGTTTATTTAAACAAATCAGTATTACAACATATGTATATTTAAATGTAAATTAAAAAAAAAAAAACACGGCTTTTTGATAAATTTTGATGATTTCTATGTCAATATAAAGTTGAGACATTGTAATTAAACATGAACAATATAGACTTCCGCCCTTTTGATGAAATTTTCCATTATTTTTCGGCATAAATCCTGCGTTAGTTCATAAATAACGTGTCGAATTTCGTCCTTTAGCTTCGGAATCGTTTGGTAGTTATTGGCATATACCTTCTTCTTTCATATAACCTCAAAGAAAAAAATCCAACGGGGTGATACGAACGATCTTGGTGGCCATTTTTGGTGGCCGAAACTAGAGTTGACGCGGCCGGGAAACTTTGTGTGCAATAATTGCATTGTTTCTCGCGCAGTATGGCAGGTTGCACTGTCTTGTTAAAGCGACATGTCTTCCGCATTAATATCGTCCAATTGGTGTCAAAAATAATTTGTTATCATGTCCCGATAACATTCACCATTGACTGTTACAGCAGCACCACCAGAATTTTCGAAGAAAAACCGTCAAATCACGCCGCCGGCCGGTCCAAACTTCGCACTAAACAGTGACTTCTTGTAGATGCATTGGTTGTTCGTGAATGGGGCGTGGATTTTCATGACCCCAAATGCGACAATTTTGTTTGTTTATGTAGCCATTCAGTTGAAAGTGAGCCTCATCGCTGAAGATGATTTTGTTCGCCATCAACTTGATGGCTTTCTAACACCCAATCAACGAAGTCACGACGGTGTTCATGACTTCAATTTTTGAGTCAGTTGGATCTCGTAGGCATGCAGATGCAGATCTTTGGTTAAATTGCGCTGCGTCAAGCTGTAGGGAAGGTTCAATTAATGGGAACGATAGCGAATGGATTTTGACGGATTGTCACGAACACTGTCACTCACTGCGGCGATATTTTCGTGTGACAGGCCACAACGAGGACCCACTGGCATTTGCGCATCGAACACTGACCTGGTTCGATCGAATTTTTCCATTAATTTTTTAACTGCGTCACGAGATGGACGGTTATGTACACCGACATTATTTCGCAATGCGAGAATCGTGTTGGTCTCCATTTCGGAGATTGCTTTTAGCAATTAAAATGCGTTGGTTTCTCGCATATCGCTCCATAATTACAAATGTCAATGCATAGCATTCGTAGATGTCAAATATCAGCTGTTTGTCTTTGACGGAACCACAGCAGTGCCAGATTTAAATTGTAGCCTCGAATTAAATCACCCTTTATGTTCTTGTACATATACGAGTACCCTGTACTAGAGTTTCAAACTTCTTGAAAATACTTAACATAAACGTTGACTTAATTAATTTTTATTTTATTTTTCAAAAAATTAACTTCACGTAAAGTTTTTACTTTCTTTTCATCTTTACTTCTAGAGCATCATCAGCTAACGTCTTCGTTTCGAATTTCGTTCAAAATTTAAATTAAATTCAATTTTCATCTGAGCGAGGAAAGTCGTCCTATTTAGATCCTTTTCTTGAGGTTGTGCAGGAGAATGAAATTAAATTTTCAACTGGATGATCTTATGACGGTAAGTGTGAAAAAGTATTTTTATTTTTCCTTTTCTTTTCTTCTGATAGAGTTTTACTTTCATAAATTAATATATTCCCGCATACATGCACACACACATACACACGTTGCCCTGTTGTATCTAAACGGAAACGGAATAAAGTCCTTCGTGACTTTGATGTATAGATGCATGTGCTTTTTCTTCTTACTATCTTATTATCTGTAAGTTTTCTCAATCAAATCGTCGACGAAGCAGGTACATACATATGTGTGTGCCACCACCGCACAGTTACATTCTTAATTCCGATGGTCAAGTCCTGTTTCGATTGGATATATATATATGGAATAGTGCTGCTTCTTTGTATGCTGAGGTATTAGCAGCATATAATAAAAATGTACATCACGATCCTAATATCAATTCACTAAACCATTTTCTACTTTCTATCTATGGTGTGTTCGTCTCTCGTCTGTTTCCGCTGAACCTGTCGCTCACACTATTATCCTTTGTTCGGGCGAAACAAATCCTATCCTGCTAACTAGATTTCGGTTGCTACTGCTGCTGCACTCCCTTATGTCCACATATCCTTGCTCACATAGTGTCGTCTTGAATAGGATGTATGTTTTTTCTCTCCCTCCTCATCCACTTCTCTTACTCTGTCGACATCGATGATAATAGAAAATTCCAATCGTTAAAAGTTTCTCTCTAATTTGTCCTTTTTCCTTAATTTTCTCTCCTCGTGATGTTGATTTTGGCTGGGTTTATATGAAATGAACGAGTGTATGGTGTATTATTCTGGTCCTGGTACCGAGAAGTGTATTTAAATATTAATAGCTTGGTTGAGTTCAGCAATTTTTGGTTGGAAGGAGTAACTGGGACGGCACAGCTAGGATCGTAGCTCATGATTGGAAATCAGTTTTTTGAAGGTTTATTGCTAAAGTTGGTGGATTGTCTTCTTCTTTTTTTTGTGGATGTTTTTTGTTGAACCCTGTTCTGCGGTATTGTTTGAGAATTTTCATTTTCTGAGGAAAGTTTTTGAAACAATTTGTTTACGTGTGGGGGAGTGTGATGATGACGACGATGATAATGAAATGCGTGCATGTTAAGGAACATCAGATATCAGCAGATCATGAATATATGGTAAGCACCTCAAGGGATGGGGGCATGAGTATGGGTATCTATGAAGAAATGGAAGTTTGGTGTTAAGGACTTTTGCTGTTTGGTTGCTTGTAATCGTGTTTACAGCCTATAATAGAATTTGAATAAATCTCTCAACGGGTTTGTAAAGTAAAGTGGTTCCTTAATTGAATTTAAAGGATATTTCAGTTAAGGGAAAGTGCTTTGAGTTGTAAAAGAGTGAAAAGAAAAAAAAAAAAACTTCTCACAAAGGACTTGATTATGAGAAATTTAAATGTAATAGATTCTTGATGTAATTGACGAAGGGATATTGAGAAAAGGACGAGTTGAAGAGGCTGAAATGAATGTGCAGATATAGGGCCAACTGTGGGTGCGTTACTTAAATGACGGTTTTTTTTTTGTTTTACTTTCTTCCTTGAATATCTTTTTTTTTTGTTCAGGGTGTGCAGAAGCAGAATGTGTCACTTAGTTCTTGCAATCTTCCTTAAGAAATTTCTTTCACGAATAGGTTCTATTGTTCAGTTTACAACAATTTTCCATCGACCAGGATGTATATAAGAATGTGCCGTGGGGTTTTAAAAACTTGGATCTTCTTTACATTTTCCTTTTGTAAAGTGAAGACCCTTAAAACCCTTTAAATTCTTTAAAACCTATTGATGAGGAAAAAAGAGAAAGGTAAAGAGAAGAGTTAAGAATTGTGTAAAATAGGAACAAAACCCAAAAGTGAGGAAAATGTGCGCGTTAATATTGAATTTCTGAAAGTTATAACTCTCTGGAAGGCGGAAATGTTGAGTTGAACGACTAAAGACCGGTCTTCAGAATTTCACTGTGCGGTACTACCGAAAAGAGTCTCTAAAGTACGTGGACTACCTCAGGGATCAATACTTTCATTAACTCTATTTCTATGACTTACTAGAGTTGAACAATATTGAATGCAATATCTCGTATAGTCAGAGACGCCACCAAATCCACTAATTAATCATAACCGCAGAAAATCTTAAAATGGGGGCAAGCAAACATAGTAAAATTTAATGCGCAAAAAACCCTGTCTGGACGGTTAAATTATAAATAAACATAATCCTCTCCCGAGCATTATAAATTTGTGCATGTTATGGGTAGAGGTGTACTCTTTGAACATCAGTTTGTTCTGTAACATTACACCTAAAGAAATGTATCGCTCACCATATATTTTCCACTTCATATTGGTTCTTCAAAGTGCAAAAATTTCATAAAAATCCAATTACCTACTTCTCGAACAAAAGACGGAAGAGATGTGTTCTAAGCACACGCAATACAATCACATAAAACCATCTACTGGTGCACAGCTGTTGGCAGCAGTGCCCGTAGATTAAAAATAAATTTTAATAAAAAATCGCATTTGTGGTGGTCATTAATCAGCTTTAGTATACCGTAGAGCGATGGTTTATAGATCAAATGTTCGTAAAGAAAAACTTCTTTCAAATCGGATAAGTCTTTGGTAAGATTTTGATATCATACATTTAAATAGCTCAGGAATTTTAGCCTATATTTTGGTTCAAACCTTGGAATAAATGCTATTCCTAAAAATCTAAATTTCCATTTTGAAAATTAAATTAATATAATTTTAATAATTAATAAAATAATGCGAATATGAAAGGTGACCTTTTTCTGGTAAATAATGTAATTTCAAATCTCAACATAGGGACTTGTTATACGAGTATTAAAAAAAAGTCATTGCTTCATGGTTTATTTGAGGAAATGAAGATGATTGCGGAAAGTAGAACAATTTTTAAGTGTTAAATCTCCGACCTTTCACTTGTGATGGCCTTAAGACCCACTGAGTGTATTTTGATGAATTTTGGTCAACAACTTTAGTATGTTGCATAAACCAATGGAGATTTACTGGACGGATTTAGTTGAAATTTAGTTTGTTGGCCGGGTTTAAAGTGTTGATGGTCACATCTAAAAGCCATTAAAATCGGATAAAGTGGGGGTAAGACATGAACTAAAAATTATTATTTACTTTATTTTTGCATAGAGATTGTACCTCGATTTTTAATATACAAAATAGTTTCCTAAGAAGTTTTTTGCTTGTTAAGCTATCTGCGGAAGACAAGAAACACTTAGTAAGGATCACAATAAGAAACCTGTTGCAGCAGAAATGATTATCGACATACAGCGTGCCATAGTAAATTTCTTGTGACTTCCACTATATGTGTGCGTCTTTTCGCACACCTTCAGGAGAGGGCAGATGACCTAAAACGCTGAAACTTTCAAACTTTTAGAAGGAACCACAAAATAAAGTGAAGTCGAATTTTAGATTTTTCAAGTATAATGCCTTAGACATATCATTTATCTTTATCCAAAATTTGGATTTTCGGAGTACAGGGTGTTGGATAGATTTCTTCCGATTTGTTTATAACTTTCCTTTGTGTGCGTGACTTCTCGCAGTTCTTACGAAGTCTCGGAAGACTTATAAAGCTGAAACTTAGCAATCTTATAGCACGAATCACGAACATACATATCAGAGACGAAGTATTGAATTTCGAGACATAGGGTCTTGGATACACAGATTTTCTCCCGTTTTCCCGTACCGCTCCAGAATTTCTCAGATGAACTTTACGAGTAAAACTCAAACTGAAATAATTTAGATCAATTTTTGATTTTTGGAATACAAAGCATTGTATTCCATATACATTTCTTCCTATTTATATACAATTTTCCTATGTATTCGCGACTTCCGCGTCTTACATCAAAATCCCATATTTTACAGACTTTAAGCGAGCAATGTATAAAATTAGAAAATAAACCAATGTTTTGTTTTCAAAAGTGCTATAGTGAACATTTTTGTTCTGATTTATGTACAGTTTACCAATGTGAATGTGTCTTTCAGCACCACTCCAGAAACGGCTAGGTGCTTTATGAAGCTGGAACTTTACACACTTATAGCTTGGATCTTAGAAAAGACGTTAAGGAAGCAACATTTTTAAATTTCATCATACAAGGTGTTTCAAACATAATTCGTTTCTCTTTGGATTTATGCACAATTTCGTGCTTCCACACCCATCAAGAATAATTCTGGTGACCTAGGAGACGAAACTTTGCAAACTCATAGAATTAATCATAGGGCAGAATCTTACTTTATATATTTGTTTTTATATTTAGTAAGCTTGCTTCGTTAAACCTCCATAAAAACCATATATTATATATATATCGTATGTCAATTAACTACTGTTAATCTTGGAAGCTGAGAGTTGCGAAATTATCGCCTATGCGGACGATGTTGCTATAGCAGTCTCCGGTAAACACCTCACTACCTTGAAAGAGCTCCTACAAAATGCTTTGAATAAGCAATCTAGATGGAGTGCTCGGTGTGGTCTAGGAGTGAATCCTAATTAAAGCTCGATGCTATCGTAAAGACAAATTCTAGGTGGACAAGGATACAACTTGTCTAGCGACAAAACAGATTTGGCCTATGCTGGATCTGGAACGCTCTAGGAATTTGATTTCTTTAAATAGAAAGCATATTAGCGCTGTTATAGGTGTCATAACTGGACACTGTCTAATAGGCAAGCATGCAACAAGGCTTGGCGTCTTCTCTAACGATTTCTGCAGAAACTGCATGAACGAGGAGGGGGAAGAGACTATTCTTCACCTTGTTTGCACCTGCCCAGCTCTCTCCTAAAGAAGGAAACTCCACTTAGGAGCCTTCTGTTTCAATGACCTAAATGATCTGAATAATCCTTCTACGCTTCATTAGAAGCTCCAAATGGTCCAACGAGTAGGCGCCGCATCTCAAACCCATGTAGTATCACAATGGACCTATTATTGGTCTAAGTGTGTTGGCTTCTCTTTTGCTGACAGCCACTTCAACCTAACATAAACAGCAAAAAACCAAGTTTCGCGGTTTTTCGCGGAAAAAACATCACGTTCGCATGGGAAATTAAGGTTCTTTTAGTATGTTGCTCAGTACACGTAATTAAGGCATACTATATTTTCAAATTTCCTGCTTTACCGTATTTTATCCAAGGTGAGAACCTAAAATTCCTGGACTAGTAGGTACTTACACCAAATCAATTACATAAAAATTTGTTAAGCTTCCATCTCATTCTGTTTTTTTTTAATGGAATTAAAAACTGTTTTGTCATTTTCCAGCAAAATCCTTTTAGTCACAGTAATGTAATAAACGAAGTTCATCATCATCACATCGAGATTATGAACCAGAAAAAAATAAACATTTTCCATAAATTCACATAAAATCAAACCTTAATTACATTTTACTGCCCTTCGGTAAAAAGGAAGCTTCTGCAAAAATAACAAAAAAATAAAATAAAATAAATACAGCACCCCAATGCAGACAGATACACATATCAACGCCGATTTAAAGTTTTTTTTTTCCTATTTCAATGATTTAAGGCAAAATACAATAAACTTGGAAAGCGAGATAGAGTTTCATCAGATACTCGTACGTATCTGTGCCGCATGTAGGGTTTGGCTTGGTTTTATTTTTATATTTATTTTTTTTTTGGCACCAGATACTGCGCTTTTTTGCCGCAAAGAATCGTAATACGAGTATGTGTGTGTTGTATACATACATACAATACATACGAGTATAGGTAGTTGTTTTTTTCTAAAGAATTTCTAATTTTCTGTTGAAATAACGACTCTTGGAAACCAATAAAGGATTTCCAATTGCTTACTTTTGTGTACACTCAGGGATAAAAAAGTGACCTCAGTAAAGATTTTAGTTTTGATCAAAATTTGTTTGATGAATTCGAACAGCAGACATTTTTGAAAATGCTGCACAATTGCTTCATTGTTATTCGGAAAATAATGTAGTATAGGAAGATATGTGACCATTTTTTAAATGATGAATTGTTGGTCTTTGATTTGAAAATGTCCACTTGATCTTTGCATTTCAGGTCAAAGCAAACACTTCGTGTTCGTATCTGTTTGTCTTTCTCACACTTCAAAGTGAAGAACCATCAAACTTATTTCGGCATGAATCGACTTAGCAGACGATTCTTCATCCATTTTGAAGTGTTGATCTCATTCGACGTGGTTTGTGGTGCTAATTAGAAATCTGAAATTAGTGCGCGGAAACATGCACTTCAGGAGTTATGGCCATTTAAAGTTATGGCCATTTAAAGAGTAAATTCGTAGCTCTGGACGTGTTTTTTTTTATTAAAAGGAAATTTTCAAATTCCTGAGCATTTAGACTCGATTTTTGGTTCATTATACGTGGTCGTGGATTCTACGATTTATTAAAAATTTGAAGAAATTAATCAGCGGATACATTTGGTTTAAGAGTCGGGCACATTTAAAGTTGGCCAAAATTACCTTCTTAGCATTATAGTCAAATTAGGAGTAACATGACCTGTCCATATATAAAACATTGCAAAATCGGCATCCGATGTAGTCTAGCTACTTATTTAAAGCAAAGAGATACTTTACAGTGCAACAGCTCCTTGTGCTGTACAAAGTGCAAGTTAGACTTGGACGTAAGCATTATTCTCACGTTTGGAGTAGTTCAGCTACAAATCATTCTCTTCATCTGGACAACAGGTACAAAGACAAGCAGGTCACTTAATAGAAGATCCTGCACTTGCATCCAATCTAAGCTCATCGAAGGTGGATAGCAGATTTATACCTACGCTATAGAAACTAACATGACAGATGCTATGAAGACTTTAATGGAATGATTCTTCGAAATGATTCATTTGGACGTCCTATTAGATAAGTCCCTCTACATAAGTCATATTAGGCAAACCTCTATTGCTCATCATCTTCAAGTTCAACTGGTAACCACCGCGCGAACACATGTTTATAAAAAAAATACTTTTTTATAGAACTAGTAATCTTTGGGAGGCATATTCCCAGTCGTTTTTAATCTTCATCTATTCAAAAGCAGAGTCAATAGGCATCTACTACAAGACTACATGCATAGGTTCTTATCTGCTGAGAAAAAAAAAAAAAAAAAACAGGATCGACCAAAAATCCTATCATGGAGGTCACACAATCTTGCTTGAAGTAATGAGTTATTGGCAGAAATGCTGCATAGATATTGGTTTAACGAACACTTTTCAATTGTTATCCCTTGTAGGAAGGACTAGTAGAATCACAAACCTCATCCATTGCAATATGATCTTCTTTAGATCCGAAAAAAGGGACAGTAACTGGTTCCGGGATATTTGGAGAATCACCCTGTGCGAAGTTTACAGTCAGCCTTTTTGTTTTTTAATTAATGAATGTGCTAGAACTAATTGCATCATGAACACCGCACGGTGGTCAAAAATGTCATTCTAGTAGGACAACATTATTTTATTGTACGTTAAAATATTGTACATAATATATGTATTTTTAATTTTCTTTTTCTTGTATGGTGCTCATGAAAATATTTACAGTCCTTGTTTCTTGCTTTCTGTGCTTCTTCTGTTTATTGCCCAATAGGTACAATTTAATTTTGTACTACATCTGATTCATGAATTATTGTCTTGTGCACAGTAACAAACACATAACACCCTCGATACATACTACGTATAGATCAGTGGTTTTCTTGCAGTGGTTAGTAAACTTTTCAATGCTGATCTCAAAACCGCTAGATATTGTGTGCAGTATTGTTGAAAAAGTATTAATATGCTCAACATTGAACCCCGTTATAGCAATTCTAAAAAACCGACGAGCAGTACTACCATTTCCCATTTCCCGGTTTCGGTACATCGACAACTAATCAAGTTGAATTCCAAATTTTGTCTTGAATGTCCTTCTTTTGTTCATGGACAATTTTTTGCTCATCTTTTGTTTTTTCTTGCCACTATTTTATTGGAAGTTTATAAGATATGTGTAGACACGTTGAGTGAAAAAAGCCCGAATTCATAATGCATATTATCTGCTGGCTTCTTTAATGTACTTTGCACCACTATTTGGTTCATCATTTTTGGTGTAGCCTTATAAATATAACATGATTGGGATGAACTATCATTGTTAGTACGTATCAGTTTTTGATATATTTACAAGTTTTTACTATTTTTTGATACAACTGTCGATGCAAGAGAATCAATTTGAGCCTGAAGATTCTTTTTGAGCTCTTTTGGAAGTTGTGCCACCTCTTTCATAAAAGCAAGCCTAATGGGCCTGCAGAATCGAGTGGATGCAAAGCAATCAGTTGAGTCTACCAAATGCCGCACTCTGCGCCTTTTACTTAAATTGCTAAATTTCTTTCTAAGTCTGCCTGCAGAGTAAATATTTAAAGGAACGGAATCTGTCTCAGAGGTAAAGGACATCAACTTTAAGGACTGGTAATGCAATAATTTCACTCAGCCACTATTTTTTTTTTTTTCGAAAACAGCGGAGTTCCTTTACATTTCTTCCATTTTTTCTTTACGTAGTCACTAAAAGTCTTTGAAAGTGTATAACTCCATTCTTACTGTCAGTAGAGAGCTCCTCAATATTGAATTTTTCCGGAATAAAATTATACAAAGCATATTGTTTGTTCTTCTTTCATTCTTTAAACAAATCGTTCATGGAAATTCGACTACCCTGTGAAACAAAATGCCATAACTTCGTAATACGCAGGAAAATGAAAGACATTGTTGTTTTGTGATTAGTTTATTAGTTAGGCTCACTAAAAATATAAAATCTTGCTGGACGATAACACTGTAGGCTTAACCAAATTTAAGTTTCTGCTCGTCTTTATCAAAAGTTAGTGTGTTAAACAAAATATTTCATAATAATTGTTTAATAACTAATTTATTGTATTTTATTTTTAGATTGCACTTACCTTCAATAACAAATTCCATTATTCAATTTAACTTTAATCACTCCAGCAAACTTAGCACATGTACTTTACATTAACCGTTTAATTTTGCTTACATTATTTTTTTGTGCTCATGGCATTAGAAGCTTGCTGTTTGGGCTTACCTAGTACCGTTATTTTTACGGGGTAGCTCAAAATATTTTTGTGCATTATACGAGTATATTGACTATTTCTGAATATACAAGTAACAAGTAACTTTTTTTATTTTTATTTTGGAGCAATAAAAAATTTCAATTATGTCCGGCTAGATTGACATTTTTGACCACCGTGCACCGTAAGTTTGGCACACCTTCAATAAAATCGGATCCATTTCTGGAAACCTTTATGGTGCCTTTTAAATTGACAAAGAACAATTTAATAAGCCCACAGTGGTTTTATTGAAAAAAGAGAGCCGACTCTTTGGCCAAAGAAGGTGTATCAGCACCGCACATCAGTCCTTCACCATTTTCCGGTGTCATCAAAAGCTATTTCAAAATCAAGTGAAAAGTTTTTCCTTTTCCAAATCCGTATCCAACAAAGCGGATACAAAATTCAGCTTCGTAGTGAATTTTGGATAGGAAAAATCTCAAAATACTAGCTGGAGTAATCATTGGCCATTGTATTCCGAAAAAACCTACACCGTGAGAGTGATGGAACCTTTCTATTTCAGACGGGACGTTCAACACTCCGCCTTAGAAAGCACACATTCTACTCGACAACTAAGTTGTTTTCTTATGACATTAAACAACGGACAGTACAATTATTTATTTTATATGCTTGTGAAAAAATGCAGTGCCTGAACTTCTGATTAGGCATAGAGCACAGTTCTTTATTCTAAAAAATTGTTAGGACGTTCACCATTCGGTCGACATTACAATGTATGGTAAACCGGAAACTTAGAAGGGATTTTCGTCGAGAGCCTTTAAGCATCGTTGTTGACATGAGCTCTCAAATAAACCGAATATTCCTTTCAATTCTAATCCGTTTCTCTAGGGTTCCTGAAAATTGGTTTTCATTTGATTCGATTTGAATAACTGTTTCACAAAACTACATCGACCAATTATTGTTGAATAAAATCATCAAGCAAAACAGAAATAAAAATACAGCTTAATACAAAATACTGAATGGTACTATGTACGAATAGGTAACTAGAGATGTCCTGGAAGGACAGACATTGAGAAATTGTATTAAATAAATGATAAAAATTATCACCCTGTGCTTAGTCAATTAAAAACTGTATGTGCACAAAGTTTCAACTTTGCTAGGTAATCCGGGTGGCTCTGAAAGTTATGGAAGAGCACATACTCAAAAAATTGTATAAAGGGACCCAAAAGGGCCGTTTTCCAAGATGGCGGCTTGAGCACGAGTGTTTTACTTTCTTACTTGGTTTCTTGACAATTACCGATCTCGAGATTATGGTCAATCTTGGTATTACTATAAATTTAGTGTTTCTCTCAGTCCTGTCGGTTTATATGTATGCAGCCTAAACGGCTAGAAGGACTTTATTTAAACTCCATCTCTGGAATCTGTAGAGCCACAATTCGAGGCGACAGCGGAATTTTCCTTCTAACCCCTATCTATCTGTTGATCAGCATACGATAGTTTGTGACGTTTAGTGGAAACTATGGCATGTCAGCAGGAGTAACACAGCTTGATAGAATGTGAAGTTCGGAGATTCGAGGAAGCCTTCATGTAAAAGAACCCATCACAAGCAAGATAGAGCACGACCGGCTTAGTTGGTATTGTCATGTTCAAAGGGGAGATCCTTCGAACCCCGTCAAAAAGGCAATATCAATCAATGTTCCTACACAATCGCGCAAAAAAGGCAGACCAAAAGACAACGGGATAACACAAATGCAAAAAAGCAGCATTTGCGGCAGCGGGAAATCTGCCGGTACTTCCTGAGGTCAAACTGGCAAACCCCCCATGCGGACCAGTAGGGATGCAGTAAAGTGGGAGGGTTGTGATCCATCTACTCCGGATTATAACCTCGCCGTAAGGGAAGAAGAAAAAGAAGTGGAAACTATGGCACTTCCATTACTATACATCACCGATGTCCTTTCAAAGTTACCGCGAATATCTAGCATTGGAATACCCTGGAATAGAAGAAGCTTAGGCGAGGATTCCCCAGTGCAGCCCTTAAAGGACCTTTACCTATTTCTGGAAGCCACCAACTGCAATATTTCGAAAAGTAGGTACCATTATTCCTTTTCAAAACACATACGAGCTATGCAGCGTAACCCAGTACACCCACTCTCACCTCATTTACAATAACAGATGCCACTTTAATACAGCCACGTTAAAAATGTAAATAGCAAGAATTATTTAAAGCGCACATTCCCAGAGAGCGAAAGCAAGAAACTTTTGTCAATTTCAGAAGTGCATTGTGTGGCAGGGCAGCGCTCTTCCGCTCCATCGCCGAGCAGACCCATCGCTTGCACCAGCTCCTTTGTCATAATTTATTCACCAGAATATGGAATTAAGTCGGTTATGTTCAGGCTTATCCGCATACCCAGCTATCTACCATTGAAACGAGATGCAGAGGGTGCTCCTCCAAGTGTTCACACCTACGGCGCATATGGGCCTGACAGGTGTGTACAGATGTATATGTAAGTATGTGCACCTGCATAATCGACACAGTGGATATGTCACACTTTTTCGCCGATGAGTCAAACAATCATCTCTACACTCGTTTCTCTATCTCCCTCTCTCGAGACATAAACCTTTTATCCGCCTCGCCTTTTTGGTTCGGCATCGGCATCGGCGTAGACTGTCTGTGGCAAGGGCGATGTGTGGCTCTTCTCATCCAATAACGGCCTTGTCCGGTGTATAATAGATTCCAAAGTGAAGTGAGGGATGAGTTGGGCCCACTTAATGCACTGGATATGCAACATATTATTGTCCTTTAACTCGATTACTGCAGTTTACTTGGTTATAATCGTTTTTGTCGGCGTCACGTCAGGGGTGATAATTGAAATGAAATTGTGATATTTTTTGAGTGAAATCAGTTGTTGCACGGTTTATAGTGCTCGAAGTGCATTTTGAGTGCTGTTTAATTTTGAAGTACATATTCGAAGAGGTAACTTTTAGGTGATTATATTGAGTTTCAATTTAACTGTAACTATGACAGATGATTCTCCGAGTGATAAAAGAGGCTATTTGGAACTCTAAGTCCATTGGAATTCCTTAGTTAGAGGTTAAGGCAGCGCTGGATCTAGGAATTGTTTACAGAGGGGGATCTACAAATGTAAATTCCATATGAAAATTATTAAAATTCGATGAATTGTGGGTCAGATATAAGAGGTGGGATGCCTGAGTCGAGAAAGATCTAGCGGATTCTGATGAAATTTAGTATCTAAGCTTGCTATGGCATTTATGTAGACGATCCCACAACATGGAGTGGAGTTACGATTTGTACTCGTAGATGTGATTCCAAAAACAAGAACGAAAAGTGATTCGGATTTTATCGTAAGCTTTTATAGGTAATCGAAATGAAGGTCCAAATCGTTATGACGAGTAGAGACGTTTTAAAGGCCGCTATTACGACAACAAAAAAATTCTATAGAGATTGCCAACTGGACGGTTTCTGACAAGGTATCTTTTTCTGACCACTGCTGGATAGTATTAAGTCTTCGACTGAATAGTGCGAGAGTTTTCGAAAGCCCTCCAGAGCAAACCGGGGAAGATTCTGTGGGAAACAAAGAACTCAAGAAAGAATTTCAACAAAGAAACTCATCTCCACAGGAATAGTTGGAAAAACTACTTTCAAGGTTCAGACTAGTCTCTACCAGGATAGTGGCTCGGGCAGAAGTAACGCGTAGATTGTCGGTCACCACACCACCGCATCAACGTCGACGTCTTAAGCTCACATGTGTTTGTGAAAATGTATCTCTAGGCATCACACACATTAGGTGAAGTCTGATTAACGAAATTCAAAATATTTTTTATTTTGCATGACTAGCGTCATGCTGATTGATGTGTGTAAGGGTTGGATTGAGATAATTACTTCATTATGTGTTGTGTCACGGAAGAGAAAACATGTCTGTCGCTAGCGGAAAATTGAGGGACGATGAAGACTGAGCATTTGTATGGGATTTAATTGAAACTTATCAGTCATTACCAAGTTTATGAGATGTGCAAAGGAAAGATGACAGCAACCGAAATAAAAAATTGCAACAACATGAAGTTTTATCACAAAATATAAAGAAAAGTATCCTGATGCACAAAAAGTGGATGTCACTTTATGCAAAGTGCAAGAGCAATATGTGCAATCCGTTTCACTCATCGCACATCCGTACACCACGAAAACTCACAAAAACTAAAAATTTGATATCAATCGATTGAACTGTGTAAGGGGTAGCGTCAATCAAAACACATACACCATGCTTGATTGTCAATCGATTGACCGTGTAAGGGCCGCTTTATATTAATATGACCGATGGCAGTCGTACGAAGAGTTGCTTCTGCCATGCTCCATGCACCTTCCTCCATTGCTTCGCGGATCCTAGGTTTTTTTTTTTTTAAATTTGCGAGCCAATACCCTTATACTAATTCAGGACATGGGCGTTTTTGGGGAAAGGGAGAAGAGATAGAGAGAAAGAAAGAGTGGTGTAGTGGTTTGGAACTCTGGTGGTATCAAGTTTCAGTAAACTCCAAGAATGGCGTCCAGATAATTGGGAAGCATTTTTGTTTTGCTGTTATTGTCGTATGATTTATATATACAGTATTTTTTTCCGTCCTCCTAATGACATCATCACGATCAAGTTACATTTTCAGTCATATAACCACCCAGTGTTATGCCTTCGCAGTTGACTTGACATAAGCTTTCGCAATTGATCGACCTTTTAATTTATTTCATTGGATATAAATGGGTGATTCTTGACATCAGGATTTGAACCGTGAACTGCAGCGTGACAAGCGATGATGTTACCACTACACCATGGCCACCCTTGTGATTAAAATAAGTCATTTGCTTCATATGAGCCACCTGAAATGTACGACAAAAATAGGCAAGTGTCAGAGGAAATTGTTGTACAGTAGTTCAAGCAGATTAATACGTACTATCCTCGTTTACGCTCCTTAAGAATTGCAGGAGATGCATGTCATTTTCATCACCAATATTGGGAATTCTAATGGCTGATCCTTTATGGGTTAGGTACATTTCGATTGGTCGGTTGTTCTTTATGTTGAAGATTCTGTATCACGGTATGCATACTGCTGTATATCAGAACAGTGTTCACAGCAACACTGCATAGCACGGAAAACGCCCTATTAGCCTTCCTCAAAAAGTGAGTAGCAGAAGTACATAAGGTCAGCAGAGAAACAGCTCAGTAGGGTGTGCTTCGAAACTAACTTGCTCGTCGCTTACCCACTCAAGCTGGAGCAGTTCTTTCCGTTATCCATATTTTACAATCGTATCAGCCCCAGACTAGAAATATTTTCTGTTACAAGGTTGTAGAACTTGGTTATGAAAGTATCTAAACAGCCTCTATTTGTCTTCTTTTTCACGCGGTGAATTTGGCGTGCAGTAGTAATAGCTTATTTTTTGCCCGGCTGCAGGATGCGATCGATTTTATTTTGTAGATTAATGTGAATTTATTATGCTCATAAAAAATCTTGATTGTTTACAGATTCACTATGTTTAGCATTGGCATTAACCGTCAGCGATATGAAAGAGATTTATAACTAGTTATTTACTTAAAATTAGTAAAGTAATCTAATTGTGCTACTATAAAGCGTTTTACATTTTGGTTCCGCATAGATCTTGGTAGGTACCAATTTTATGTTTTCGCTTAGAAAACCTCGTTTAAATTTTGCTGGCGATAATTTCATTACGCTTTTGTATAACTAAATAGAATGATCCAATCCTATTCGTCTAATATGACTTCCATTTGATTTGCAGACAAATAGTTTTTTCCCCAATGATTTCGACGAATCGGAGTAATAACATCCTTCCCTCAACCGTAAGTTGCATAGAGTGCACTCCTCATAACGATCGGCTCTGTAGGGCATGTAATTTAGATGCAAATGTAGATACTTGAATCCTAATCAATATCATTTAAAGAGTGTTGTAGAACCTACACCATACCTACCTCAATATTAAGCTCGGTCCCTAGCCTGCTTCATTTCGCGGAAAATTGTAGTTCTAGGCGAAGTAAGTACGATAAAACGATGTCTGGAAGCCGATGACTTGTAAGGGACATAATTTTCCTTACGTAAGTGAAGTGCATCCTCGGGGTGAGCATATAAAGGGTGATTCAATTGCAGGTTACAATTTAAATCTGGCAGCTGTCAAAGATAAACATCTGATATTTGACATCTGTGACTTGACATCTCTTTTGTATCCAGAGTAGTGGTGGAATATACGGAAGTCACGTTTTAACATTTCACAAGTAATAAACAGAGTCCCACTTCTTTGTCGGCCGGTGATACCGCACCACATCTTGCTATAGGTTCAGCGAAATAGTCGGGATTACGTTTCAGATCAGTTTTGGATAAAATCGTCTCCATAAAAAATTCAAATCCAATTTTCGAAAGTTGGCTAATAAGAAAGTACCGTCGAGTTCGCTAAACTGGGATGTGGAAAAAAATGTCTAGCTTAAGTTAACTTTACTGCTGTTCATCGAACTTGGATAACAATGGTGCATCTTGCTTAAACACAAGGATTAATTACACTGACTTGAGTGGCTACGTAAAGGTATTTGTGATAGGTCGGGCACTGTTGCCTAGACAGAAGAGGATGAGTTTCCTTATTGTTGGTTTTTACCATCTTTTAATGAATTCAGTCAGTATTGCAGCTTATGCCGGTGGTCTTAGCTATGAAACACTTTTCTAATATATGCAAGTACTAGCTATATATATATATATCGAACCTTGAAATGTAACAAGGCACAATGGGTCAATGGTATAATGAGGTCTATCATACAAGTTTAGGTTGATAGCGTGATGTCTAAATACTTGCATCAATATTATGTCCCTTTTCTGCTAGCCTCTGTCCGAATTTTAGAAGCTGATGTGGAAATAGCTTAAATTGGAGATTAAAGTTTCATCTTTTCTTTACAGTTCACGTATATAGTAGAACCGTCACTCAATTAGCAGAAAATTTCCATCTACGAAATTGCGACAGTGGTAATTACATACTTGTGCTACAGCTAGATAGTTATGGCCAGTCTGCGATAAGAAGAGTAAAGCTTAGTCGTAATGAAATTCGAACAGTCGCTGGCATTCTTACTTACCATTGCTCGAACAATGCAGTAGGCTGACAATGACTACTGTAGAAGTTGTAGGGACGAAGAAGAAATATATTCTTGGCAGCAACTTCTTCTCAGGAGTAGAGGACCTACAAAATGTCGGGCGAGTTTGTTACTCTGGAGATTCATTCGTTGATCTGGGTGGTTTTAACTAGCGGTTGACATAATAACTTTAAGTTCCCAGAGTTTTTCAACAAATTGGGCACAATGGACTCTATGTGGTCTAAGTGAGCCGTGGAAAACCCTGTCCACGAGGGCACCCACACACCTAACATATGTAAGTTCTAAGGTTAGCCTTCCAGAGCTCGTACGAGTTGAAAGACAATTTATCATATATACTCGTAGAAGGTGTTAAAAATAGTTCTAAGGGAAATGATTTAATTTAATTTTGTCATCATACATATATGCTATTCCGCACGTTCAAGCTGTGTTTCTTATCATCTACTCGTATTGCATTAGCTTTAAGAGCATTGCAGTTAACAGGTTTCATACATGCTTAATGCAATGATCTTCGATACATTTGATACCTTGCAGCTCTACCAAACTACATCCTAGATGTAGCTCTGTCATTTTTATAAAATCTTGTTCAAGTTATAATAGTGCAAGATACTGGTACACGTAAGAACAATGTTCTTTGGTTTTTTTGAGAAAAACTTTAAGTGCAATCCCTGAAAAACTACAATAATTCTTTTATATGATAAAAGCTGAACAATTTCCCGTAAAGTTAAAAGCACTCCGATTCGATTAGCTTCCTTAAAGAATTACACTTTCTTTGACGACATTGTATTGCACACAGCTCCTCGAAGACAAGCAATGCTCTCCAAAGTGCTTCAATTATTGATTCCGTTTTCGGTTGAGTGTATTTTTTACGTTAAAGTGAAAATCAATGAGAACCAATTGTCACTGGCATACACAGTAGAGAGAAAGGATCTCCATAAGAGCTTTGCACTTGGTCTTGTGCTTGTGTATATTCCACATGTATCCACTTGAATCAAAAAAATCAGAAAAAAAAAAAAACACATAACATTGAGTTCAGTTTCAGACATAAATGTGACATTGCAACATTCACCTTGATGCACATACCGACAGACTATTATTATAAGCATTTAAGAGGGTTTTAGAAGTATCTATGATAGGCTCACCAAGTGGATTGACCTTAGCTTTTAAATTGAAAAGCAGATGTTAGAAGTGTAAGATTGAAACAAACTACTTTTCAGTTATTGTGGATAGTCCTACGGTAACCTACCAATTGAAATAGATTTTTAGATTTTCGTACTTAACCTTGGTCAACAGAAAAGATTTGACAAACCTTTTTGTGTAATACAATATTTTTTACTTTAGATACGAGTACACTGTCATTTTCGCTCTTTCCTAATTTTGTTCCGTTTTTAATCAAGGTAATGAGAGAAAGCCATTTACTTGGTCCTTTTTGAAAGCTTACAAATATTTGGTCTCCGATTCCAAAACTCAAACTTGGCCTTTTCATTTTTGGTCAAAATAAACATTTTCATTGTTCTCACAAGAACTGCATTATTTGTATCTTTGACTTAGTGTGCAAATAGTGTTGTCAAAAACGACTTAAAACCGTTTTCAGGTTTTATTGTTTGCAAGATATAAGCGTATGGAAAAGTTACAATCCGTCCGGAATGGATATAACCTATCCCTCATAGTGGCATTGTGAACTTTTTAATTCAAATGCAATGACTTAGAGGATATTATTTCCGCGATTTCTAAGACTCCTTATCAGAAAAATTGCTGTTACGGTTTTTACTTAGAAGAAAATAGACGTGGCTGTTCTAATAATCACTGGAACGATCGAATAAAAGATGGCCAAGCATAAAAGTGCCACATGTGCCGAGGGTTGTGGAACAGTTACACAAAAATTAATTTGGGCTATAAATTCACAATCTATGACTTTGGTTTAGTTAGCCGGAAAGAGAAAGAAATCGTACAATAAATAAATATCAAAAATATTTAACTTTAAGTCCTTTGCTAAGAAGGCTTCAGTTAAGATTTATGACCTGTATCTTGAGGCTACTTTTATAAAGCTTGTCCATTCAATTAATCAACGATAGAGCATTCTTCCTCCAGTGAGTTCTCCTAATCTCGTTTACAACCGGACAGGTCCCTATAAAGTGCCGAACATCTTCTCTCTCTCGAAGTTTGCATAGAATGCAGTCTACCCGACGGTCGAATCGATGTGGTTGGTAGTGTAGACGAATAAGTTCTCCTCTAACCTTCTTTTTTATAAAGGAAATTTACAAATCCTGGAGCACTCAATTCTGTCGATTGTACTGCTGGACAGAACTCCTTTTGGTGTAGTGTTTGGAGAATCTTAGATGTTTCTCTTTTATTGCTCGGGTGGCTGTGGTTGCTGTTCCTCGTCCCAGCTCGAACCTGCACAGTTTGGGTCGCAAGTGAACATCAAAGCCATTATCTTAGATTTATCTAAGATAAATCTAAGTATTTACTTCCAAATTCCATAATCGATAGTAATTCAGTAACCTATTTATCATGATTTGCAACATATTTGGGGTGTCTGCGAAAGTCACGATATCGTCCGTGTATAGAAGAAGCTTGACATTGATTCTTTTGAACAGGATCCCTCCGGTGAAAAATGTATTGAGGTCATACAAGAAAAATGAGAACAGTAGGTGGCTAAGAAGACAGCCCTTTTAACACCCACTTTTGAATGAAACCAATTAGATACTTTATTCCCATCCCATACCTCCTTTTTGATCTGTTCGTAAAGACTGAATTACTTTCAGTATTTTTGTGGACATGCCCAAGTTGCTCAGTTTGTAGAAGAAAGTGGCTATAAAATCAACAAAGAATGCATACAATGTTTTTCCACCATCTAGGTATGTCTTTGCGATACTACAAGTACAAAAATGTGATCTACCGTTCAGTACTTCTTTCTAAAGCCAGCTTGGAATTCACTTATCAAATGGTTTAGGTGTATCCAGTTTGTTAATCGTTCTAAGACGACACCCGTGAAAATTGTCATCACCGAGTTCATGAGTGAATAAAAGGAGCATTATATTTTTCTGGAAGCTTGGTGGGACCATACTGACTTCTTGAATTTAGATCGTATGATCTAGAGCATCATTTTCAACATTCTGAATTCACACAAGGATTCAACAGTTTTTCGAAGTGTATAGCCAGTAGGCGTGCTTCGATTGACACACCACGTACAAATACCGCCAAGTTGACAGAACGAGCAGGATTCCAAAAGGAACGATTATCTCTTTGTTTTTCAATGCATAAGTTTTTATATACTGTATTCGCGTTCTGATACATTGATTTTGCAGTGTTTGTGCCTATATTTTTGACTAATCTTAGGTAACCGAATGATTTTTTCCTGACTTTCTCACACTCAATATCAAACCACAGTTCTTTATCTTTTCGTCTTCGCGTTGACTGTAGAGAGCTTGCGGCATCAACGATGCAGGATATTAGTTTGCTACTCACAACTAGAAAGTACGACATTGGTGCTAACTGAGTTGGGCATGAGGTCAAGGTTGGTTCTATATGTCTGCAGGACGTTCTCCTTCCAACGCAACTTCGACATCATCTGGGGACTGAGTGCTCCCAATGGTATCTCTAGTTCAACTTAACGGTAGGTGATCGGGGAAGATCAGTTCTTTAACCACTAAGTCTACGACGCTTTCAAGCCATATTCTTCGTACAAAACAATCAATTGTGGAACAAGCTGTGCCTCTGGGAAATGTTAAAGCCCCTGTTGATCGCCTTTGGTTCTTTAATTCAACAACGTTAGACCGATGGATTCACATATTTTTTCTATTTTTTTTTTTTTTTTTTAATGTAATTTGCGAGCGCCAAAGGGGATATGAATACCCTTATATTGTTTCAGAGCACGGGCATTTGGGAAAAGGGTGGTTTTAAATGTTTGAGGTTGGAGTGATGGGGAAATACAGAGCCTGGTAGATCATTCCACATTCGTGTCGTTTGGCTTATAAACGAATTCCTATATTTGACAGCACGACCGAAATAGAGCCTAAGGGTGAACTGATGTGCATTCGAAGTATGACGCGTATTGCGGTTGAAATTTTGAAGGGGAGGAATGCAACTGGGTATTTCGCTGGAGCATTTTTTTTATAAAAAAGCGATAAAATAGGCAAAAACACGAGACATTTCTACGATGTTCAAGTGAATGTATGGAGTTCACAATGGATATATTCACAATGGATATATACGTGCGTTTCTGTTACCTGTCTAGAATATGTAGAACGGTCTTGGGTACACCAAACCACATGTGGGCGTTATATTCCAGCTTTGGGCGGATAAATAAATGCCTTATAAATTGAGGCCAGATAAGACGTGGTAAAATATTTCTTGCATCGTTTAAGGAATCCTAAACATTTTGCAGCATTTTCGGGCGACCTCGAAGGTGGTTATTAATACACATACCGAGAATGGCAAGAATTTCGGTTTCTGCGATGCAAGTACCATTCATGGATAAAGGTTAAGGATTTTGGTTTCGTTTGAGAGACAGTTGGGGAACACCAGCATTTATATGGTGAATTGCAGACTTGAAGCCGTCCAAGACAACTTGTATTGAATTCCCCGAAAGGTAATCTCTAATCTATTGAAAAAGATATTCATCGACGCCATATGCACGCATTTTCGGCAAAAGAGCCTGATGCCAAACTCTGTCAAATGCCTTTGAAATATCAAGCGCAACCACCTTAGTTTCGCCGAAGTGATAAAGAGATTGGTTCCACTACTCGGTGAGACATGCCATCAAATCACCAGTGGACCTGTTGCTACGAAAACCACACTGTCGTTTAGGTTAGGTTAGGTAAGGTAGGCATCCAGCTTTAATTTAAGTTTGCATGTGGTGACTTTTGTCTGGAAGAATGGGTATTTTTGTTTCATGTCTGGCAAGTTCGTCAGCCTTACAATTTCCCGGAATATCCCTATGCCTCGGCACCCAAATTAGGTGAATAATACACTGCTCCGTCATCTCTATAAGAGACGATCGGCAGTCTAGAGCTGTTATAGAATTTATTGAGGATGATTCCAAGGATATCGTTGCTGCTTGGCTGTCTGAAAAGATGCGGATATCAACGGTCGATATCACGTTTATCTTTAGCCAAGACAAGACTTCCCTTATTGCCACTATCTCCGCCTGGAACACGCTACAATGATTTGGGAGACGAAAAGAGAGGTTTAAAATTAGTCTATCAGAGAAGACACCACCACCCACCCCGTCGTTAGTTTTTAAACCGTCGGTATAAAAATGTAATGACTTATATATTAAACTTGTTTAAGATAGAGGCCACTGTGAAGTAGCCTTAAGGCGAACAGCTGAGTTAGCTGCCATTTGTCTACCAAATATGTTGAGGGGTGTTAAATGAAGGAGGTTGTCCATAGCTACGGCAGGTGTCGTTCGCAGTGCTCCGCTAATGCACAGGCAAGCTGAAAGTTGGACTTTGCTTAATAACTTCTGGTTTATCGCCTTATCCTAGGCAATCTACCAGACAACTACCCCTTAAATAAGGATCGGTCTGATGATTGAGATATAGAGCCAGTCTGGGTTGTAAGCCCCATTTGTTCCCAATGGCTTTTTTGCAAGAGAAGAATGCCACAGTGGCTTTCTTTACTCTTTGTTGTATACGTATGTTAGGTTTCCAGCTTAGTTTCCTATCCAAAAAAAGACCCGTATATTTTGCTTCGTTGGAGAAAGTTAAGCTTGTTCCATTAATTTTATTGAAACGAGGATTAGTGAAAAGAGATTAGTTTTGTGGGGATTCACTTCTAGACCACACCGAGCTGTCCACCTAGATAGCTTATTCAAAGCGTTCCAAATGCGTCGTCCGCATAGGCAATAACATCATAACTACTCTCGTTTACTGAGGAGTTTTCGTGAATTGAGATATTTCATAAGCTGACGATTTATCATGGTTTCCATGACCTTGAAGGGATGTACGTGCAATGGGTCGGTAATTGGACAAGTAGGAAGATTCGCCTTTTTTTAGAGATGGTCTGGACAAATGCTGTTTTCCATCTACTCGGCAAAGAGCCCTGAAGTGTGGGATAGGCAGAAAAGTTTGCGCAGAGGTTTTGCTAGCGTGGAAGAACACCTCTTCAGCACTAGGACGGAGATATCATCTTGACCAGCGGATTTGTGTATTTTAAAACCTTTGAGTACTCCTGCAATTGTACGAGTGCGAAAGTGGAGTTGTCCCATGGAAAATTCGACGCTCTTAAGTACAGGCGGAGACAAAGCATTATCTGGAGTTCGCTGCAAAGTGAGCAGCAAGCAGATTGGCTTTGTCTACGGAGCTGACAGCTGGAATGTCATTGTAAATGAGCGTAGGGAGGGTTGACGAGGCAGAATTTATTTTACGTGGAATATGGGCATTGCAATCTTTTTTGGCTTGTTTAAACTTCTCTCGGTTTTTCTCAGATTTGTTGGATTTGAGCTGATTTCATATCTATATGTTTACTCCAAGTGAGACGGAGATCGAGATGGATGCCTAAGTACTTAATCTCCGAGTATTGTTGGATGGTGAGACCATTGATATTGACGTTGGTGCAATTACCTTTCCTCGAGGTAAATGTAATGTGAGCACATTTGGTTTCATTCACTTTTATTCTCCAAGTTGTCAACCATTTTTCTAAGTAGTGGAAAAGACTTTGGAGATGTTGAGATGCGAGGTTTGGGTCTTTGGTCTGATAATTGCTGTGTCGTCTGTAAATGTTGAGGTGAGTGTAAAGAGGTTAGTTGGCACATCAAATGTATAAATTAAATACAAAAAACTGGCCTAAAACTCCCTTAAGGGACTCCAGCTTCGATATTGAATAGTTGGGACGTAAAGTTCTTGTATTTAATGCGGAATTTACTATCTCAAAAGTAACTTTCTAGAATGCCGTGGGTGTTTTGCGGAAGCATTATATTTATTTTATGTAATAGTCCCTTGTGTCAAACCTTATCGAAGGCTTGGGTAATATCTATGAACAGAGCGGGACAATATTGTTTGTCTCCGAACGCTCCTCTAATTTTTGTAACTATGCGATGCACTTGTTCAATAGTATTATGTCTTCTCGTGAATCAAAATTGGTGGAGTGGTATTGTTTGTATTATTAATGTGTGACATAAGTTGTTCAAGTATGAGCTTCTCGAATATCTTTGATGCGCTGGGTAGGAGGCTTATTGGTCTATAGGAATTTACTTTGGTAGGATCTTTTCTCGGTTTAGCGGGTACAATGATATTGGATTATTTCCATAAGTTCGGGAAGTAACTAAGGCGTAGTGAAGCATTTAATACTCGTATATGTGAAAGCTGAATTACGGCTGCATTAGGTAGTTCCTTCAATATTTGGGAGTAATACAATTGCATCCATGTGCTTTCTTGATTTTTAAGTTTTTGATTGCCTGTGCTAAGTTTTTAGTCTTTATTTTGATAAGAGCCTGTGACAGGACGTCAGGGATTTCGGGGAGAGACTTCTTTAATATGAGGAGTCTTTATATCGAGCACAAGTTTTCTTTTGCAGGGAACTGTTGCGATATTTGAGGCATCGGGTATGACTTGGTTGAAGTTTAGGATTGCAGACTCTATTTCTGCTTTAGACTTTAAGGAGACCTTTGGGTGGATGTGGGCACTTATATATTTCCTGAATTTAAGTCAGTTTGTGTTTTTATTAGAGATGTTGCTGAAGGATCTGGGATTAAAGAGGTCCTTCTCCACGTGATTATGATCGGAAAATGATCTGATGAAAGCTCTAGACTTGTTTCAGCGCGGAAATAGTCATGATTTAGGTTTCTTATAATGCGGAAGTCCAGCAGATCTGGAATTTTTCGTCGATTTGAAGGCCAGTAAGTTGGATTATCAGAAGAAGTGGTGTCGAATCCTTTATTAGATATGACGTTCCAGAGCCTATTGCCCCAGAAAATGCGATTCGCGTTATAGTCGCCTGCAGCCAGAAATCTATTACCAAGAGTATTGAAGAATTGAACGTACTGCTCTTCTGTTATGCTGAAGCCTGGAGGGCAGTATATGCCCGATAATGTGGTCTTTTTTAAAAATTCTTCCAGGCATATAGAAGTTGCTTGTAAGTAGTCCTTGGTGAACTCCTTCATTAAATGGTGTTTAATCTTCTGCCTCACTATAATATCGGTACCCCCTCGTGCTCTGATTTAATGGGTGTTTTGTGTCATAAAATATGTAGTCCTCAATTCTAAAGCAATTTTTGAACATAATATCTATGCGGTTTCTCTTTAGTTCGAGTTTTCGCTGGCTTAGGCCTTAGGCTTGCATTAGCATCGTTTGATTTTTCAGCATCTCCTGCATCATATTTTGCATGCTTGTCATGAAACCAGATATTGGTGGCGCTAAAACATCAGTGGTATCAGGGTACGAAGTAAGAAACACATCCAGAGTGTTGGCGGAATGACGTTCAATGTCCGGTATACGTGTAGGCTCATTTACGAGCTGAGTCAAATTGTTTACCTTAGCGGAAAGTTCAACATACCTTCCTTCGAGTATTGTCTGGCCAGAATGTTGAAGCCAATCTGAATTGTGTATATTAAAATCGCCCGTAATGATGATTTCAGTATGAGAATACAGGAAGACAATTCGAGAGATGGAATCGAACAGCGCGTCAAATTCGTCAAAAGTTGAGTTGCTGTCCGTACTAATGTAAATAACAGCGTCAATCTACCATCTATCTTACTGTTTGATGAACATCTGCTAACTTTTACGGATCCAGACAGAAACTCCGGCTCCAAATTTAAGTGTGTGTATCCCCTTTATATACCCATATTCCTCACTTTTTGAATGAACGAACAAAATCATTCGGTAGTTGAAATCTCAAAAAAAAAAAAAAAAACTGTTCAAAAACTGGTGGTACGACACCTATAGCGTTAGGACTGGGATCTACTTTAAGTTACCTTATTTCGATATCATTTAATATTTACTTTACACTCAAAAATTTGAAATACGAGTTTTTACACCGCAAAGTAGTCGAAATTTTTTTTTTTTATAATTTGCACGTGTGAAAGGGGTTATGAATTATATACTATACTAATTACTTATACTAATTTTAGGACACGGGCGTTTTGAGGAAAGGGGAAGAGACAGAGAGAAAGACAGATTAGTGTAGTTGGTTTGAAACTCAGCTGGTATTAAGTTTCAGTGAACTCCAAGGGTGGCTGTCCAGATAACTGGGGAGTATTTTTTTTTGTTTCGCCGTTATTGTCGTTGCTTATGATTCACAGTATTTTTTTCCGTCCACCTGATGTCATCATCAGGATCAAGTTGCATTTTCAGCCATGTGACCACTCTACTGCCAGTGTTATGCCTTCGCAGTAGAGTTAACATAAGCTTTCGCAATTGATCGACTTTTTCTTTATTTCATGCGAAATAAATAGATGATTATTGACATCAAGATTAGAACCGTGAACCTGCAGCGTGAAATATAAATTTCGTCTAACAAACTGCATTCGCAATTTTATGCTTCACTTTGTATATTTTCGACGATTTTGCCTTTTTTCTGTATAGATGTATATGTAGAACCAAACTAATTGCTGAGAGAAAGATATAACAAGTCATGCAAAGCCACTCGCTGATTACTTGGTATTTGATCGAAGCAAACAGACTCTGTGTTTTCCTCGTGAGTGTTTGTTTTGCATTACTTTCACTGGCTTGAGTGGAAGAACACCCAATGTAATCGTAATCGGGGTGGAAAAATCTACAATTTATCTACTTCAATTGGCTTGATTTTGTGTACACATTTTGTGGAATCGATTTTGTTCTGTCATCTTTAGTAAAGAAATCTACGATATCTGAATCTGTACAAAGACAAAACGATTTAAATGAGTTTTTTTCCTCTTTTTTTTTTGCAGATTTCCGACAAATGTAATTAGGACGTGTTGTACCCTAACGCTCTAATGCAGACGATATGGTAAGTAGATACAAGAAAATCTGTTCACTTCTTGATTAAAAAAGCCCATTGAGACTTGTTGACAAGGAGCGCTTTTTGACGTTCCGCTCTGTTAGGGTTATGTTGATAAAGTGAAAGGCTTAAGACCTTTTCTTCATTTAATTAGTAAATGTCTGTATGTTTGTATTTGAAATTAGTTTGGCCCAAGAAAAATAGTTCTTAAGAACAGAAAGACTAGTTCCATTCGTCTAAACGTCGTTACGCTGGCTAGTTGTCTGTTTTTGCGCAAATATTTATTTATTTTCCCAATTTGTTTGTTCTTTTTTATTCTAATATTTTTATCAAAGAACAAACGATGAAAGAGTGCTGGAATGTGCAAAAGTATGCTCCAAACGGAGTCATAAAGGCACCGCTATCACCACCGCCACTCATCCGCCGCATCCGAAAATTTAAATAGCGAACGAACACTGAAAATAGAGAAGTAAACTTGTTTTGAATTTTACTTGTTTTTTTGCATAACAAACTTTGAACGAACACAAGTACAGATAGCGATTCACACACGCATGTGAGCACAAGGACACACTGGGAAGCCAAAATGAATTTGGTCCTTTGCAATGGGATTCTTGGCTGGTAAAACGTCGTCGTTTACGGAATTGTCAACTTTTGTTGTTACGTTTCATCCATGTTGGTGTTGTTGGATGAATTTGGGTATTTTTTGCTCCAGCTTTGTTTAACCTTTACTTTGGGGGAGGACTGTCATAGTGGAAAAGTAGTTTGTAAAATCCTTTGGCATCGTTTATGATGGGCGAGAAGGAGGTTCAAATCGAACAAACTGGAGCCAAAAATCTTTTAAGTGGATGTTGTCTGCTGGTATTCGGTGCAGTTATTTAGGCTAAGAGTAATATCCATGCAACGAGGAATAAAGGGAGTTTACAAATTGCACACATTTATGAGGAATGCCATTTCGGTTAAGTACATATACATATATGTATAAGAATATTACTTAATTTTCGACGCGGTTTTTACATTTATGCGTTATCATTCGGTACAGGTATAGGCCGAGTAGGTACAGTTCTAAGGGCCTACAGAAATTTTAGGGTCTATGACGGTTTGCTTGCATACTTACACTCCGGGACAAAATGATAAGACACCCCTACAA
This sequence comes from Pocota personata, assembly GCA_963082735.1. NCBI lineage: Eukaryota > Metazoa > Arthropoda > Insecta > Diptera > Syrphidae > Pocota > Pocota personata. Next base: position 212,862,331 of record OY720429.1, read on the forward strand.
ATTCATAAGAAAAAAAAGTGGGCATATCATTTGTCAAATCTGATTGAATCATTAGGTAACAGGATCTATTTAGACCATACTGCAATAAAATAATTTGTGGACAAACCGAAAACTGGGGCAAGAAAAGACAAGGCAGGTGGATTTCAAAATTAAATAAAAGCATGAAAATTTCAAACTTTTATTAAAGTGCTCCTTGAATTGGCGGGAAGTATAGATAGTCGCATTATCTTGTTGAAAAAAACCTCTCAATTTTCTTGTTTTTCTCTGGTGGTCTTCCAGGAGACTTTCTTTTGCCATAATTTCCGGGATCATTTATTAAATTCGTCACTACTGTTCGACTTCTATTTCGGGACTGTGATATTTTTGCAATACTTCAGCCTTCACTTCTAAATTTGAATATTCTTTGTACTTCAGCTGAATTTAGCAGTTTTCCGTGTCCAATATTGCCCGTTTTTTTGAAAAAAAGTTTATCAAATTTAACACCAAATTAAATACATCCTTACGACATAAAATAATCAACTATCCTTTTGTTCCACACAGTTTTCGGTTTTTGCCCCAAACAAGAAAATTAAGTGTTTTTCCAGAAATTGTTTTATGGCAGTGCGGTCTAAATACATTCTATTACCTAATGATTCAATCAGATTTGCAAATGTTATGCACACTTTTTTGTTCTTAAGAATTTGGGGGGTTGTCTTATCATTTTGTCCCAGAGTGTATGTACCTATGTATGTTAATATATTGAAGTAAATCCAATGCCACATGCACACACCGCTGTGAACGGTTGACACCACGGGGCAAATATTATAGAGCATCATATGAGTATGCAACCGGATCAGTAAGGTTTTGCTGCTATAACAGAAACCGCCATAGGGGGGTAGAAAAAATAAATAAATATTGCGCGGTTGTAACACTAGTTGTGAAGAATGCCTTTAACTCTGCGAATTGGGGCCACATACTACAGTTGCTTCGGAAAATGAGAGTACTGGAATATATCGTTAGCATTGTGATGGATTACTTTAGGAACGGGGTCTTGTTATACGACCCGGATGACGGGTTAAAAGAATATGTGATAACTAGAGGAGTTCCCCAAGGGTCGGTACTAGGTCCAATCTTGTGAAATATAATGTTTTGGAGCAACCCAGCGAATACAAAGTTATAGGCTATGCCGATGACATAGCCATTGTAGTGGTTGTAAAATTCTTAGACGAAGTGGAACAAATATGCAATAAAGCAGTGTGAATAGTGAAACATTGACTAGAATTAGTCGGTTTGGATCTAGCCGAACACAAAACGGAAGCAGTGTTGATTAGCAGCAGAAAAACGAGAGAAACACCCAAACTGAGAGTAGCTAGTCAGCACGCCATTGTCTGTACCTGGGAATCATGATAGATGCGAGGCTGCCATACAAAGCGCATTTGCAAAACATTTGCGATAAGGCAGTTCGAGTCAATGTTGCCTTATTAATAATAATAATGTCAAAGATAGGAGGGCCTAGGTAGACCACATACTACATACACATGCTGTATGTTGCGCCAACCTGTGGATATTCTTGTAGATGATGTAGAAAGGCAACTTACAAAAAAAAAAAAAAAAAATGTCGGATCGTAATTTTTAAGACCAAAAAAAGATTGTCTAGCCCTTTTACTTTTAAGGCTTATAGAGTTTACATTAGGCATCTTAACTAATATGTCCTGAGTTGTTACTGCTTGTCGGTTTTTCCGCTCTATGTCCTTCCCCACGGTCCCTAACTATGTGGCAAGTGGACGCCCTCTTCCTCTCGTGGTTCTGGGATACTAATAGCTTTTTGAACGATATGGTCTTCGTCTCGACTCATTACGTGCCCATACCAACGAAGTTGATTTTCTTCTAGTTTTTCTGTGCGCATATCGGCATTATGTAGTATTGCCCAACATTCCGAACCATACATTATAGCCGGTCTTATCTCTGTTTTATAGATATAGCCCTTTAATTTCAAAGGTATTTTCCTATCGCAGAGAACACCAGTAAGACTTTTCACTTCAGCCAGAGCTTATTGTAGAGCCCAGATATTTGAACTGCTTTGTGAATGGCCATTGCTTTGCAAGATGCTCTAGTTCAAGTGCATCGTCCTCAATAAGCACAATATCATCGTCATAAAGTATGCTCCAGCGGATCGGTTTTTGAATGCATGATCTTAAGAAGTACATGACTATATTGAATAGAAGAGGGCTAAGCGCTAATTCTTGGTGCTCCCCACTTCGACAAGATCGAAGCCTTTTTCAAGATCTATGAACGACATATGTAGGTTCTGTTTGCTGCTTCGGGCTTTTTCGATTTTTATGCGAACACTTTGTATTGCATCTTTTGTTGATTTTCCAGACACGGATCTACGTTGATTTTTAGTCAAGTGCACGGTTTCGCTGAATCGCTTCAACACTACTCCTTCCATTCTGCTACGGCAACTCTTTCTAATCTTACGATCGTACCTCACCGATGATTACTCTGATTTCAAGGAGATTGCGGCCGGAGTCCCACAAGGAAGTGTCCTTGGCCCCCTTCTATATGTACTCTACGCGCGTGATATCCTACAGGAAACAAACTGCGTCGTCGCCACATTTGCGGGCAATACGGCGATATTGACAACGGGCGATACAATTGAAGCGGCAACTGAAAATCTGCAACATGCTATTAATAAAGTCCACGCTTGGACGAATTCTTGGAGTATTGTGCTGAACGAAATCAAATCTACTCACGTCAACTTTACCTACAAAAAAGTGGACAGATCTTTTTTACACGCGATTTCCATTTAAATCGTGTGTAGAAAAGAAACGCGACGAGCTCGAAAACAAATACCAACAAATGTACTGGCTACTCGGAAAATATTCGAAGTTGAGCCTACATAACAAACTGCTTATCTATAAGCAAGTGCTGAAGCCAGTGTGGACGTATGGTCTACAACTATGGGGTTGTACCACGAAAAGCAATAGAAATATCTTACAAACTTTTAAAAATAAAGTTCTTAGAACGATCGTTAGCGCACCGTAGGTAACGAAGGTATTCATCGGGTCCTGGGAATTCCCAGCGTCGTCTAAGAGATAACAAAATTTGCTCGTAAACACAAAGATCGTGTTCACGGCCATTGTAACCGTACCGTCATTCAACTACTTGACGCCAACAATTCAATTCGGCGTCTGCAAAGGCCAAAACATTTTGACCTCGCGTCATAGTATATGCCGGTCGTGAAAACCGCAGAAACTTTCATTGGAATTTAACCTGCAACATTCTTTTTAAATTACATAAGAACATCTTTTTCCAAAAATCACGAAAAAAAAACTACTTCTTCAATTGAGCATCACCTTTATTTTTAAAGATAGGGACTAATTTGGGCTCCTTTGGCTAATTTATGGAAAAACTTTAATGACCACTATAATCCCTCTGTTCCGGATATCTTCAGACATCTAGCAGACAATCTTTCTAGCTGCAAAAGCATTATCCTTATAGAAGAAGGTAATGGTGGCTTTTTTTAAAAATTGCCTATCGACCCCAGCTTCTCAAGCCACAATACAGAAAGCACTCCATATCAATACTTCCGAAAGCTTCACCAGGACCTGATCGAAACTCTCAAACCTATAAGGACATTGTATACAGATGGATCCTATAAGGGCAACAACTCGACATACGCGGTCATCGAAATCAAAGCGAATAATGAAGAAATCATCACTTTCCAAGGTCTTCTTCCAGACGCGGCTGGAAGCTACTTAGCAGAGGTCACAGCATTATTAAAGCATTGTCAATGGCATAAACTTGGGAAGGAAAAACATTGTTACTCACTGACAGCTTAAGTATCCTATCAAGGGAAATGAAGTTGCAGATATTGCACCCAAAGAAGCAACTCGGTATTCGTATGTAAAAGAAAAAACTGTCAAATATTCCTCAGCTCATCCGGAGAGTATTCATTGCTAAGGAAAATGAAGAGCTTGAAAGTTCTTGGCAAGATGAACAGAATTTTCTTCGAAAACATCACTTCACACATCTCAGAACTCAATATAATAAAACCATAACTAGAGAAGAATGTATTTCGCTATTTCAGATCAGAGTAGGAAAAACTCTTTTTTACAAAGGACCCTCCAGAGAAGTGTGAAAATTGTAGGGAGGTTCTTTGAATTTGGCATATACTCGTATTTGCTGAATGTCCAATGATTTCTCACCAAACGAAAAATTCCGACTCATCTGAAGAGAAGCAGAAGCAGCTAGCAGAAATCCTTAATCCATCTGATGCTCAAACCATACAACGCCACAATCTTGCATAATAAGTCTAATGACATCTAAACTTAAATATGTATATATATAAATAAATACTTAATATTTTTGTATTATTTTTCAATTTCTAACAAAAATTTCATTATTACCTTTGTACATTAATGTTAAAATAATTAAATTCCAAATTTACCTATATAATTGGAAGACGACACCTATGGTCTTGCTGCCCTTGTGTCTTAAATGTAAATAATTTATAAATTTATTTGTAAATTATTTTTGATAAATAAATAAATAAAAATTGCATATCTGACTCTGTAAGATTCTGTTCCATATTCTATGCTATTTATTTACAAGGCTTTAATTTACATTTTTGTTCGTTACTTTGCGGTGTACGTGCGGAACCAATATGCGATACTTTAGAATGGTCGTGTATCTTATGAACTTAAACAGAAAAGTTGATGTGAAAATCCGGGAATTATTTATTTTTTTTATTTATTTATTTTATTATTACTTTTACATTTTACATTTATTAATTTATTTATTTAAACCTGCGAAACCTGTGGCTTATCTGCAGGAGATTATTCTCAAAACTATTTAGTATGTTATCATCAAAGTTTGCAATTTACAAGATATATGTATGTGTATTCGCAGTGGAAAAATTAAGTTAAAATGACAAAAAAAAAAAATGTTTATTTTAATTTCAGAGAAATTATAGTTGTTTTAGATTAACACAGTTTAGTTACTTTAGATTTTAACTAATTCTAGGTAATTGTTTCTAAAAAGTGTTCTTTTAGTCTTTTTTTTCGCAAGTTTATTTGAACAATATTTCTTAGGTCATTCGGGAGATTGTTAAAATAATATAATTGGTATAGCCCATCTGCTCGTCTTCTAGTGTTGAAGTTATGGCTAATTGGTGTCCGGAAACGCTGGTCATCGTAGTACTTCGACGCTGCAGTCAACTCAAAGATTTGTTTTACATTCAAGACTTTCACTCTACCTTCTGCTGTGTATCTTGTTGAGAGTAGTTTAATTGCTTGATTTTGTAGACTCTGGATTTTGTCGATGTGAGTTTGTGCTGCCCCTCCCCACGCCAATATACCGTACCTCAAACGTGACTCAATTAGGGCGTAGTGAACTTGTTTTTGTATGCATATTGAGGACTTATACTTTAAGCATGCCAGTGCGAATAATGATCCCTTCAATATTTTTCTCAAATTATTGATATGCACATCCCAAAGAAAATGACTATCTACAGTTATGCCCAGGTACTTGTAAGTTCTATGGTCTCGCAGTTGTCTGGATCCGTGCAGTTAAAAGTTTGAATTTTGATTTCAGATGCAGCATGGTGTAAACTTCGTATGTGCATAAGTATAGTTTTCGATCCATTTATTACAAGTCCATTATCATGGCACCACTTTGTTGCTTCATGGAACTCTGCCTGCATAATCTTCTCAGCCTCTACGACAGGCCTGTGACATACCCATCTGCGTATGCAAAGACAAAATTTTTTAGGCATTTCAACAGTTCATTGGAACGCCATACTGAACTAATTGTTCCGTGCTGCAGGTGTTTTTCATTCGCACGCAAAAAGTTAAGTAATTTCTCAACCAATCTGCTAGTTTTCCTCTAATTCCCACTCTTTCCAAGGCATCGACAAGTGGTTAAGAGTGTCAAATGCTTTGCAGAAATCAAGGAAGAGCACTAATACATGGTGACTTTTGTTAAGGCTACTATTGATTAAATTGGCAAAATCGCCGATAAGTTGATTTGTACTTTTTCCCTTTTGGAACCCGTATTGATTTTTGCTGATTAGTTAGTGTTTATCGATGAAACTACGCATCTTCTCTACCACAATTTGCTCTAAGATCTTCTCTATTGTGGGTAATATTGCTATAGGTCGATAGTTGGCTGTTTCATTCTTAGGGCCTCCCTTGTAAATGGGGCGGACTATTGCTTGCTTAAGCTTCTTTGGGACTGTCGATGTGTTAAGACTTATATTAATTACATTCGTAATTATGGGAGCAAAGATATCCACGTGTGTCTTTAAATCACTTCCTCTAATACCATCAGTACCAGGACTCTTTCGGATGTTCAATCGACATATTAAGTCTGTTATTTCCATATAACTTACATCTCCTACAATATCGAGTCGCGTATAATCGTGTTTTGATGTTGAGATGTTGCTTTCGTACAAAAATGAATGATAGAACTTGTTTGATGGGAGAAAAGTTGCGCGAATTTATAGGACAACGTGGCAATATTCCTATTAGGCCCGAAGTTTCTTTCAATTGTGTCATCAAACGATGGTTTCTTTCGCTCAATGATTTCGTTGATTAATGTCCACGTTTCTTTAGGGTCGCCTCTTATTTCCTCAAATTTCCTTTTATAATATATGGTTTTGCAACTATTTATTTTTTTGTTGGTTTGGTTTCTCACTCTCTTATACTCAATCTCATACGAAACATTGGCTCTATTATTTTTCCATCTCCGATAGAGTCTATTTCTCTCCTTACAGTATTCGACAACTTCCCTGGTAATCCACTCTGCTTTCCTTCGTTGGGTGTTCTTCTTACATAAGATAATGGAGTTTTTGTATATTTCACCCATTTTTTCAACTAGTGCACTGTATAAGTCTTCAACATCGGTTTTGACCAGCAATGTACTCCAATCTGTAGCTCTAATTGTCTTATTACTTATGCATGCACAAAATCCATTCAATTTTGCTGCGAATTTAGATTTAATTCTTGTTCTTGAAATTTCTGGAACGGTTTCGACCCCCCAAAATCAAAAATTACGCCGTCTGTGACTACCTTAAGACCACGTGGAACTGCGGCTAGCAAATCGAATTTTCGACCCCATCTACGTTATTTATATAAAACTCTCTCAAACATCTTTCGATTTTTTCTCTTTTTTCACATCATAATCATTATAGAAAATATAACTTTCCTATAAAGTTCTTACGGCGCAATAAAGCTTTTTGTAGAAAACATAAAACTTAACGCAACCGGAAATGGTTGTTATATTAATTTGCAAAGCTTCTAAAAGAGCATTAGGTGCATGTACAAAATAAAGCTTTAACAAAGCACTATTATTTCAAGCACATCTAATAAATATTTTTATGAGGCATCAAAAGCTTAAAGGCTTTTAGTACAAGTGCATTCGGTTTCCTTTATTGGAGAATAAAGATAAAAAAAAATTGAGTAATGCTTAATATGCAATACGAGTATAACATGCAATAATAATTTTATACAATATGCATATGGATCTTTTCGTTATTTGACGATTTTTTGACTGCAAGGACCTCGGGCGACTACATTTTAAAAATTGCCTATTTTAGAAGCTTTTTAACATTGTTGGCGTCTTTTGGGATCTTTTTTTTATAATAAATAATTTTTATTAGTTTTTCACTCATGGGAATTGTATGCTGAATCCATACCTGTAAACAAAATAAAGTATGTCTCCTTCAGTCCCTGCAATAGTTTTGCAATTATTGCTCTTCATGACAGTTTAAACAGCTAAACCTTTATTTGAGAGAATTTTCACAGATGGGAAAAAATTGTCTGCTTCCAATATCACTTAAGAATCAGATTCAAAGATACATAAGATATAGAACATGTTTGACATACCGCAATATTTTGGCATTCAAAGACACATCCACATTTGGTATTTCGCATTTTTAGGTAAATACGAGTATCTTTACCATGTTTTCTGCGGGACGGTAACTTAAAATGATGTTTTCTCAACCAATTTGAAATCCAAGAAAAATATAAATGAAACCTCAGCGAGAAAATCTGTAGGTCTAGATAATATATCCAATAGACTACTGAGAGCTTTACCACCTAAGGGTATTAGATACCTTGTATTTATTTTCAATGCATGTCTTAGAATTTCTGAAACCTAATTTCATTATTGGGGGCGATTTTAATGCGAAACATACATTCTGGGGCTCAAGACACAGCTCGCAAAAAGGCAGAATGCTCTGTGAGGCAGGTATGGAGTACAGTTGTGATTTTCATTCGACGGGTAAACCGACCTACTGGCCAACTGATACTTCGAAAATACCTGACCTGATCGACTTTTTCGTCGTGAAAGGAATTTCTACCAACCACATTAAAGTTGAAGAAAGCTTTGATCTGTCGTCTGACCATTCCCCAGTTGTTTTGACATTGAGCGAAAAACTAGTCTATACCCTAGAGCCAGTAAGATTAACAGGTAGAACAACTAACTGGGAAGGCTTTAGGAACGAAATTGAAGATAATGTTGAACTGAGCGTTCCACTTACGACACCCTATGAACTTGAGGTTGAAGTTGCTTGCTTCATTGAGAATGTACAGCTCGCCTCTTAGAATAATACTCTAAGGAAAACTCCGGGCAAATACGGTCTACGATATCCTACGGAAATAAAAGAATTGGTCAAGGAAAGCGCGTAAGAAATGGCAACAGAGTCGTGCTCCGCAACATAAAGATCACTTGAATCACCTGTGCAATTCGTTGAAGAAGACTATAAAGGATTTTAAGAATCGTGCGATAGGCTCTTATCTTGAAAGTTTAACGGCGAAAAAAGATTCCAATTATTCACTTTGGAAAGCTGTAAAAGGCACCAAAAGGCCTAAGGTCCCCGCGCCGCCTATTAAATTGAATCACAATGAATGGGCAAGGGAAGATAAAGAAAAAGCGGACGTTTTTGCGGCCCACCTTTAAACCGTACGATGGTCAAGTGTCTTACGACAATATCAATAGGCCGGATTTACCATCTGACGATTTAACACTTACAAGTGCAACGCTAAGGGAACTCAAACATGAGATCGGGAATCTAAAACCTAAGAAAGCTCCTGGTTATGACTTGATCACTGAAGAAATTTTCAAAGCTTTACCTAGAAAAGCATTGATTAAGCTTCTTCATATTGTAAATGCTGCGCTCAGATTAAAACACGTGCCTAACCAATGGAAAGTCGCGGAAGTTACAATGGTTTTAAAACCAGGAAAGCCGTCAAATGAAAATCAAAATAAAATCTTATAGACCAATTTCGCTACTTCCAGTTATATCCAAAATTTTCGAGAGTATAAATAAGGCGTCTCCAACCGGTTATAGAAGGAAATAATCTTATCCCTGACCACTAGTTTGGGTTCAGAAGTAAGCATTCGACGATTGACCAGGTGCATAGAATTACTGACGTAATCGAGAAAGCACTTGAAGAGAAAAAATATACGCTCAAGCATATTTCTTGACGTCTCGCAAGCCTTTGATAAGGTGTGGCATGATGACTTGAATTACAAATTACGACAATTTCTCCCTGTATGCCTATACGACATTCTAGAATCATATCTCGGGTATAGACTCTTCCGTGTTAGACATGGAATGAATACTCGGAGCTCAAAGAAATTTCGGCCGGTGTACCGCAAGGAAGCGTTCTTGAGCCACTTCTCTATCTGTTATATACTCTAGATATACCGAAAGAAGATGGCACTATCCTGGCTACGTTTGCCGATGACACCGGTATCCTAGCCGTAGGTAAAACAATCAAAGAAACGACTGCAAAACGTACTGAATAAAGTAAATGAATGGACGAGGGACTGGCGGATCGCCCTCAACGAATCTAAATCTGTTCACGTGAATTTCACTTATAAGAAAACTAATGTCTTGCCAATTTTCCTATAACTTGTCCCGAATACATTTTGCACTTGACGCAAAACTGAAATGGAATTCTCACGTGAAAATGAAACGTAAAGAACTCGAAATCAAATATAGAGAAATGAACTGGTTGCTCGGAAAACACTCCCAGCTCAGTATTGAGAACAAACTGCTTTTATACAAGCAAGTCCTAAAGCCGGTGTGGACTTACGGTATACAACTTTGGGGCCAATATTTTACAAACTTTTCAAAATAAAGTGCTAAGAGAAATTGTCCACGCACCGTGGTATAATAGAAACGATGATATCCACAGGGATCTCGGAATTCCGACAATCGAAGCTGAAATTAGAAGCTTCGCGAGAAAGCATAGAAACCGACTAATCGGACATGTCAACAATACAATCCTACAAATTCTGGATGAAAGCAATTTATTGCGCCGACTACAAAGGACGAAACCTTTCGACTTGGCGAGATAGGAATCAACCGCGCCTAGATTGCGGAACATCTTTCAGTGGAAAGTAACATGCCAAACGAGTTTTTTTCATGATAGAAAAATTGCTTCATAAGGTCCTTCTTAGTTGCAATATATAACAAATTAAATCGAAGGGTGGTGTTTTTTTAGGCAGTAAGAATCCGACACTACTATGAGCACGCGCTTGCTATCCTCATAGTGTCTGTGGAAGATTTTTCACCAACCCTCGGAAAAAAAAAAAAAAAAAAAATGTCTTAGAATTTGCTATTTTCCAAAAGCCTGGAAAACTGCTAAGGTTATTCCAATTAAAAAACCTGGCAAGCCCAAAGACAATCCTTTAAGTTATCGCCCAATTAGTTTGTTGAGTAACATTGGCAAAATTCTCGAGAAAGTTATCAAAAGAAACTTCTAAATTACAATGAGGCAAATGAAATCTTCCCTAAAGAACAATTTGGTTTTAGATGCGGACACTCAACCAGCCATCAAGTCCTGCGAATCAAACAACATATTCAGAAAAAGCTTCAACTTAAAATATTCTACAAGCTTAGTTCTTTTGGACATCGAAAAGGCGTTCGATACTGTATTGCACAATGCATTGGTGCACAAGATGTATAATTTCGGTTTTCCTACTGCGCTAATTAAAATTGTTTAACAATTTTTGCAAAATAGATTCTTTTCAGTTCATGTTGGAAATACAAACTCTTCAATACAGGATGTTCCATTTGGGGTACCTCAGGGCTCAGTTTTAGGTTCCATTCTATTTAACATATATATGGCTGACATCCCAAATCTATTTCCAAACACGCATTTAGCCATGTTTGCCGATGACACTGCCATCTACTCATCGAGTATACTGCCCGGTGACATACTGCTGTGCTTACAAAACTCTTTGCATAAAATTGAGAAATATTTCCATAGATGGAAAATTAAAGTAAACCCAAATAAATCTCAAGCAGTATTTTTTACTCGCCGCAGAAAAGAAACATTTTTTCCAACAAGAAAACTTATACTATACTCTGAGGAGATCGATTGGAGCAATGAATGCAAATATCTAGGCTTAATTCTAGAGAGCAAACTAAACTTTAATAAACATGTGTTCAAAACAATACACAAAATAAATTTAATTATTAAAATATTATATCCATTCATTAACAGACGATCTACTCTTAGTATTGATAACAAGATCATTATTTTTAAAACCATTTTCCAGGCCATACTCTCATATGGTGCACCAGTCTGGTGCGATTGTACCAAAATTCACATAAGTAAACTGCAAATTTGCCTAAATAAAATACTAAAAGTGATGCTGAATCTGCCTTGGCACTTTTCAACTAGAAGGTTACATTTCTGTAAATATAGACAGACTTAAAACTAACTTTTTGGAGAAATGTAGATATTCATATAATGAGCTCATCCAACAACTTGTATTATAGTTATATGTATATATACTTATTTATTAATGCGTTTGTTTGTTTATTTACTTATTTATTTATTTATTTATTTATTTACTTGTTTGTTTATTTAATTATTTATTTATTTAATTCTTTATTATTTATTTATTTGTTTTTTTTTTCTTACTTATTTATTTATTTAATTATTTGATTGTTTATTTACCTATTTATTTATTCATTCAATTATTTATTTATTTGCAAATATATTACCTATTTCACTACTAAATAAATAAAAATAACCAAATGTTTGTTTCATAATAATACACATGTTTGCAGCAATAAAGGATGAGCTCGTTGCACATTATAAATATATTTATCTCCGTGATCACTTTGTTATTTAATTTTAAGTGTTGTTTAGTATTAAGAATCATATAAGGGTTTTTGTTAGTAGTGTTTTCCTTTAATTATTTAAATAAATCCTGTACCTAGTCTTAATCTTCATTATATACACACGTAAAGAATTAATTTCTAAAACTCTAAAAAATAGCAAATGTATTAAAATTACTTAAAGAAATATGTAAAAGTTAGTGTGCATCTGAAGGTTAAAGGCTTTTATTGCAAGTGTATTCCGTTTCCTTTATAAAGTTGATACAAAATTGTAATAATGTGTATTAATATAACAACATTTTATATAAAATGTGTACGGATCCTTTTCTCAGAGGCAGCACTATCTACAGGGTGGCCTTGGTGTAGTGGGTAGTGTGTTCGCTTGTGACCCGAACTGTGCAGGTTCGAGCCCGGACGGGGAACAGCAACCACATCCATCCGAGCATAAAAGAGAAACTAATAAAATCCAAGTTTCCCCAACCACTACACCAAAAGGAGATCTGTCTGGTAGTACAATGGACTTGGGTCGAGTCTGAGTGCTCCGGGATTTGGGGAAAAAAAAAAGAATCTACATGGTGCGGTGGCTATTTGAGAACAAATTTGAAATAAAATATATTGCGCATAACTTATGCAAAAAAACGTTTATTAGAATATAATATGGTACATAAATACAGTTTGACAATGGTATCCTTTAGAGCTTGGATGGTATTGTGGAGAAGTTTGTTGGTTTTATGTTCAACTACGCTCCACACAAAACAATCCAACGGTCTGGTGTATTTGGTATTATGTGATCAAGAAAATTGATCGCCATTCATTCCTGAGCCGTTACAGCTGTGCGCTAGCCCAGATTCATGCTAGAACACATAAGGGGTCGTATGCAAAAAGATGAGTTCAAGCTGTTTACTCACTTTTCTGAGATCTTTCTTAACTTGGTATGCAAAAAAAATACACTGACCGAGTAAATCTCATGTTGTGAGCTCTATCTCAAGGTGTTTAGATCGATCAGAAATTGAAAGCTCCATGTGAGACAGAGCTTGTTTTGATATGCAAAAAAGATGAGAAAACGATTGATTGCATGAGATCGATCTCATAAATAGTTAAGCATGGTATTTCCCTTACTCGGTTCATATACAACTGTCAAGATGGCCGAATTTCAGCTAAATTTCGTTACAAGTCGAATATAAAAATAGAAGGTGTTCAGTTGGTGAAGATTTTCGTTGGCTGTGTCGATATAGTGAAGAGGGTTAGCTTATAAGCAGCACTGCATCCCTCTTCATCGCCCTAAACTTTGGTAATAGTGATTTTTCGAGCAAAATTTTATTTTCCTTCAGTGTTTTAACCAACAATTTATTAAAGTGATTTAATTCATTGTTGAAAACCATACTGTCCTTTTCACTCTCAGAAGACATTTTTTTTTATTTAACTTGTTGCTAAGAAATTCTAATCACAACTAAACAGACAGAGAGCTTTGAGATCTGATCAAATCCATCTAGTCAGAATCGTTGAAAACGATTTTTTTTTTTGCATATGAAACTGAGTCCGAGTTCGGCTTTGCACAATCGATCTCACATGTGAGTTTAAGTTCATCATTCGACCCTTTACTCAGACTTATATAGGAGGTTTTCATGAGTCACACCGCGAGCTAGTTGCTCACATACTTGGCGGTCCCTTTTAATTGACTTCATCGACGTTACAGGGTCCTAGTGAATACGATGTTGCTCTTATTGAACAAGTTCCTTTTATTGGTGTCTAAAAGAGTTAAATGCTTTTTACGTTTCGGGCGACTTTCAAAAAGCGATCACTGTAGGCTACACATATTGTAACAATAATGGCGTGTCTTTTCATTCCCGAGTACCTAACTCGGGAAAAACTTAAACTTCTGCTATCAACGCGATCAAACTATGACTGAATGCAGACATGTTTTTGTTTTAGCATGAAGTTAGTTACTAAGTAACTTTTTGAGTGTTTGTTTCAGTGATTATGATATGACTAATTGACTTTAGACAAAATATAGTAAACTTTTGGCTTAGGTTTTCCAGGATAAGTTCTGAGAAAACTAATGAAATGTACCTACGATTTGTACTTGCTGCGATAAAGAGCAAGTATGATACATATGTAGTATTAATTTAGTGAAAAGAATCGAACTCGAGATTTTTATTTGGTATTACTAGTCTCGCAATTATGGATATACCCGTCTGTCTGTCCATCTGTCCGTCTGTTTATGGGACTGTAGTCTAAACGGCTGGATTTACTTCAAACTCCATATCTGGTGCCTGTTGGCTAATGACCATAGGTCAAATCAGAATTATCATTCTAACATCAAAATTAACGGTACTTTACTTAAGGCCAATTTTGGAAGAAATATTTGAGCTAATGTGGACATTTGCATTAAGTCTGCAAAGTCTAAATTTCGCTGAAAAATCGAATAATGGCAACTTATTTGCGGACTTAGGGAAATTGTTCATATCTCGGTTACGGCTTAAACGATTTTGTTCAAAACTGATATCTAATTCATTTTAACCATATGTGAGGACATGACATTCAAATTTTTTACATGGTGAAAAACAAATACGGACAAGTTGCAATCCATCTGCAACAGATCGTATGATATCCTATCAATCAAACCCATTCCTAATAAAGTGGGTGTGGGGTTGTGAAACTTTTGGTTCAAATGCAATGAAATCTTTCTACTCAGAGGGATATTCTCTTGAATTTTAAGGGATTTTATAACATAATTTATGGCTAAGACTTTTTCTTAGAAGTATTCACAAAAAGACTTAATCATCACCGTAATAGCTCTGAGAAAGCAAAATACGTCCCTAAAAATTAGGCGTGGTATTAACAATGTATGGGCGAGTTGTAGAGAATGTGAATGCCTAAATATTTTATTTTCAGTTTCTAGTAAAAATATTTATAAAAGGGAGTTTTTCGTAAAAGTGGTCTTGTCTGTGTAAGAAGGTTATGGATAGGGCATACAAAGTGGTGATATATGGACGGAATTACGGACGGACGGACATGGCTAAATCGACATAACTTTGGATTTTTAAACTTTTGGGATAATAAGCATCCTAAAGAATTTTTCGAAAAATACAATTTTTGTTGCCTCTTCTCGACTTTGATTAAATTTCAAATTTGAATTATTCATTAGCGAACAGCACATATGATGATGATGATGATGTATGATGTATTTATTTCTTATAAATTCATTAAACAAGCAAATAATTTAATTAATGTAAAACAGTTCAAGTAGGAACAAAATATAAGAAAGGTTGGTGACATTCCGTATTTATATACAAGTAAAAAATAGAGTTGAATGCCACTTCAGTTAGTTAAAGTAATACAAACCCTTTAAAAATTGAAAGTGAAAGAAAATAAAAAATAAACTTTAAACATTTCAAGAAACATAATCCAAAAGTAATTTAATTCGAACAAATAGAAAATAAAAATAAAAATTATAGTAATTGTAAAAAATGCAAAACGAGAATGGAAATAATGAAGACGAAGATTAGACCAAAACATCAGAAATACGAGATTCTAACGCAACATAATCAAAGCTGAAGAGCCCCAATTTTACGCTTTTTAAAAACATTCCAGGTATTGTTATTGTCCTGATTGACTCAGGGAGTTCATTAAATAACCGATAAGGCAAAATTGAAAAAAAATTGCCAGACTTCATAAAGCAAATTTTTAACACCTTAAAACAATACAAATGACGAACAGGAAGAATTTTGAGGGCACAGAACAAAGGAAAGCTAGAATGTCAGGCAGATTTTCGACAAATTTTTCTTAGGACATATTTCTGGAAAATCAACAGTGGTTGTATTTTATTTCGATACACACCCCCCCAACAAGCAATTCCATATTGCAACTTGGAATGGAAAATACCATAGTAAATTATCCTTAAAAGCTTGGTTGAGCATAAGTTGCGCAGATAAAAAAAATGTCGAAGGGTGCATCGGAAATACTTTTTCAAAGTATCAGCGTTATTCGCAAAACTCATCCTAGAATCAAGGGTAAGCCCCAAATATTTATATTCGTCAACACTCTCTACTTGGAAACACTTATCACTACAGGTTAGATTATGACAAAAAGAGGGAGAGGAAAAACCAGACGAAAAATAGTAATTAAACAGTTTATATTTAAGACACTCAGGTGCGTGGAACTACACATTGCTTCCAAGTTGTATGCAGAAGATAAGTCGAAGAACATTATCTTAGTTTTTGAGCTTATTACTAAATTATGTTCAGCAAACCAGTGTCTCAATAAACTTAGATACCAATTAACATCAGAAACTAGGTCTAAAGGACTGTTTAAGCCATAAGTGAAACCAATGTCATCAGCAAAAGCTGTTGGTGAACCCTTAAAACTAAGAGCAAAGAGTGAATTGATATAGACCAAAAACAGAATTGGACCTAAAACGGAGCCTTGAGCAACACCGAGGTTAAAGAACATTATATCTCTCCTTATATCATCTATCTTCACTCTTTGCAACCTGTTTTCAAGATACGACCTAAACCAGTGGAGCATGAAACCGCGAAATCCAGCTTTTTCCAGTTTCTTCAGCAAGAAATTATGGTTGACCATGTCGAATGCTTTGGTAATGTCAATAAATAAACCAGCCGTACATTTTTTCCCATCAAAGTGTGACATTATTTGGGAGCAAAACTGTAAGAGCGCATCTTCCGTTGATTTGCCTCTTTGAAAATCAAATTGAACTGGATTGAAAAACTTAGTTGTCTCTAAAAAACAGAAAGAAGTGAGATAGGCCTGTGGTTACCGATTTCTGCAGCGGAACGTTTTTTGAGTAAAGGAATGATATCTGAACATTTAAGACCTTCAGGAAAGACACCTTCAAACACGCAACGATTAAAAACAATTGCCAAGACATCCACTATGAAACATGCAATTTTTTTAAGTACACAATTTGAAATACCATCAGTTCCACATGAAGTCGAATTAGGTAAAGTACCAATAACATTCAAGATTTCAAGAGAAGTTATGGGCTGAAAAACAAAACTACTACTATTTAACGGTTCAGCACGTCCACAAATGGAAGGACAAGTACAACAAATCGATTGGACAGGACTCGGTTGTAGACTGCAGCCAACATTAGCAAAATAACAATTAAAAGTATCAGCAATAGCGAGTTTATCATATACTTCAGAGTTATCAACACGTAAAACAGTAGATTTTTTAGAAGCCGTGGATTTATTCAGTAAGCTATTTACTACTCGCCATTCATTTTTCAAATTTCCCTGTGCAGAGATGAATTGAGCACGGCAATAGTTATCGCGGCAAATAGGAATCTCTTTTTTTAATTCTAAACACAATTTCTTATACCTTCTTTTTAGAGCCTGGTTATCAGGATACTTATTGCACTTTATTCTGAGTTTGTTTTTACCTATTAACTTTGTTTAATAGTAATCTAGATATCCAAGGTTTAAGTCTTTTAACAAATTTTTTGGAAGGGAGAAATGAGGAACAGGATAAGATATGTTTCTTAAGAGAATGAATGAAGATTGTATGAGCGGTAGACGAATCGCTAGAAGCATAAACATCTTCCCAAGACTCATAGCGTAAATTATTTTTTAGACGACTAAAGTCAACTTTCACTCTACTTTGAGAGGAATTAGAAGATCCACAACCTCTAGTTTCTAAGTTTGGTACTAACAGTCCCGTCATACAGTGATCAGTAATTTTCAAATCAAAGACACATTTTACGCACTCATTGAGTGCAACATTACTAAGACGCCCAAAAATATGATCTAGACAACTCCCCGAAGCAGGCCTAGTGGGTTCATTAATAAAATATAATAATTTATGAAGTAAGCAATTTGATGTTGAGTTGAGTTTTGGAAAAAAAAGCCTGGCTTGTTGTAATAGTTTGATAGTTTTAATTAGAAATGCTGTCTTCTCTCTCTCAAATCAAAACCCTCAACCATTGTCCATGAATGGTACTTGCATCACTGAAACCGAAAGACTTGCCATACTCGGTATGTGTATTAATAACCATCTTCGATTCTTCGATGGAACGATCACATATTCGAGGTCGACAAAAATCCTGCAAAATGTCGAGGATACCTCAAACAGTGCAAAAAATATTTTACCCCGTTTGATCTGGCCTCAATTTCTAAGACATTCATACGCCCAAAGCTGGCATATAAAGCCCATATCTGGTCTGGTGCACCCAAGACCGTTCTGCATATTCTAGACAGGGTACAGAAACGCGCGTTAAAAGTTATAGGTGGTGGAGGCATTGTGAACTCGATAAATTCACTTGAACATCGTAGAAATGTCTCGTGTCTTTCCCTATTTTGTCGTTTTTTTTTTATAAAAAATGCTCCAGCGAAATAGCCAGTTGCATTCCTCAACTTCAAAATTTCAACCGCAATACGAGTCATACTTCGAATGCACATTAGTTCACCCTTACACCCTACTTCGTGCTGTCAATATCAGATAGGGATTCGTTTATAAGCCGAACGACAACAATGTGGAATGATCTACCAGGCTCTGTATTTCCCCATCACTCCAACCTTCAAACATCTAAAGCCAACGTGCACAGGCATCTCCTCTGTTCTCCTTTTCCCAAACGCCCGTGCTCTGAAACAATATAAGGCTAAGGGTATTCACATCCCCTTTGGCGTACACAAATTATAAAAAAAAAAAAATTAATTATAATATGGTTATCAAATGAAAGGTGACAACTCGTTGATTTCAAAAATGTTTGGTTCCCCTATTTTTACTTCATAAAAAAAAAAAAAGGCGGGCTGCTGCAAATTTTCAGCGTTATTTTGCGAAAATTTGTTTAATGGTCCTAAAATGACCGCCAGTTTAACATCTCGATATCTCGTAAGCGGTTAAGTTTTCGAAAAATTTATTAGTAACATAAAGGTGACATTTTTTAGTTATATACAAAGGCAATTCAAAAGTACTCCTTTTCTTAAAAAAAAATTGTAAGTTTGGTCCATATTCTTCCAACCAAGTACATTCGGGGTCACTCAAGGTTACCATCCGACTAGTCTTTATGCTCTCTAAGCATTTTTCTCCTACCTTCAACTGTTTCCGAGAAAAATGAGGTGAACTTTTTAAAAAAAAAACATAAATTTGATTTCTTGGTTATCCTCGTGATATAATTATTTGTTTATGTACTTTCCATAGGCTATCCTAAACGTACCCATTCCCATGTAAAAATAAGGGAAAGTTTGGTTCATATCGTCGAAAGCAAGGACAATGAAGGTCAATCTAAGTCACCAAACAACGCAAGTTCTTTTCTCCTATCTCTAACCGTTTCCGAATGAAATGAAACGAAGTTTTTTTTTTTTCCTAAACAAAACTCACCTGTATATCTGTTCATTACTTAAGTTGTCAATCTATTTTTTGGGACATTTTACATCCCTCGCACTATTTTCGGTGATAAGTGAGTCAGTATTTTTTTTAGTTCTTTCTCACCTAATGTTCTTCATCTTATGCCATGCTATCCTTATTATTTATAAAGCCTTTCAGTGAAAAGAAGAAAAATTTGTCAATATACTGAGTCACAAATCACAAAGATTTAATAATGCATAAGTTCGTACTTGATTTCTTTGTTTTAAATTTAAGTTAAAAGTTTTCCTACATCACATTTGAATTCTTTTTAACTTGTCAAACACATTTACGTGGGGAGAAAAAACCAAGTTCCCGACGGGTCACTCAGCTTTTATCCTTTCCTATCTCTTTGGCCACTCACTTTACAATCAATTTATTTTCTCGTTACCTCCTTCTTTTCTGAATTGCTTCTTCAACTTTTGAATCGTTATCTTCTAATTTCGTTTCTCTCATTTCTAGGGCACAACATGGCCTCAGCACAGATACTACAATTGTATTATACAAAGGACAACAAAAATCAACAAGGAAACCAATCGAAATACCATCATCAACGTAGTAAACCTCTTCTACAAGGGCGGCAGTCGATTACCATCCCTCGCAAGCAGTTCCCAACGCTGCCGCAAAATAATAACACATTTTCAAAGCTTACGGAACACTTCTACTGCTTTCAGTCAACGGGTAGCGATAACAACAACAACACCAAAGCCGGCAAGAACAACAACAACAACAACAAAAGCAAATCGAAGGAAAACACCACAGATTCCTGGCACCAGCTGCAACACCACAAAAGCCTATTTACGAACAACATCGAGAAGTGTGTTCCGAGAAGAACGACGACGAGTCAACAGCCAGCTGCCTCCTCCACTGCTGACGGGGACGATAGCAACAACAAAGACGACGAAGACATCGAAAAAAAGGATACCACCACAAAAGACTATATTCCAACAGAGAAAAGATGCTTATGGTGGAAGGATATTTTCAATTTACCAAAAAACGAAAGCCTTTCGTCAGAAGATGATGACACTCCTGCTGCCATTGCTGCCGATTCTCTCGATGATTGTGAAGTTTCCCTTGTCGCCTATCCTGGGACTGTTCACCATGGATGCCCTTCTTCCACGGTGTCGGCGAAAAGCTCAGATGCGGCAGGAGCCACACCGACAAAGACGACTCCACAGCAACACAATCACATGGGCCACAATGGCAAAGAAAACAATCACTTCCAATACAATATGTGCACACCTCTTCCGTCGCAGACACCATCACCATCACCATCACCATCGCCATCGCCTCCTTCTAAATTTTCTAACGACGATATTGGAAATTCTAACAATGAATTTGTGGAACAGCAAACTTCAAGTATTCCGCAAAGAATTGACACTTTTATTACAGGGAGCTATAAGCAATGCAGAGGAGATACGTCAAAGGCGAAAGGAGATGAGCCACCGCTGTGGCCAGTGGCAGGGATGGACCTTTGTGATGGCGAGAGTGCGACAGTTTGTGTCAATTTTATCGCTGCCAGTGAAGAACAAGGGGAAAAGAATTACGCTACACCAACAACAACAACAACAACAACCGCTACTACCACAACTAGAAATACAAACCTTGCTATATGCTGCCAAAACAATGCCACTAGCAACACTAGCGTCGTCGTTGCGGGCGTTGATAAACCGTGTTTCCTTCAAAAGCGAATTGATTTCTATACGAAAGACAGTCTTACCGAGGCTAACGGAGGCTGTATACTGTGCAAATTTAAGCCAAATACCTGCCAAAAATCAAAATCGCCAGAATGTTGTGAACAATGTTGCAGAGATGCAATTACTCCTGCGTCGGCAACATTGGACAGATACAAGAAACGGAGTTGGAGCGATGCCAATGCGAAGCGGTTACAATCATCAAACATCACAACAACCAGCGATTCTTCATCGTCCTTATTATTGCAATCAACTACATCAGGGTCAACAACAAAATCAACAACAACAACATTATCACGATTATCTTCCAAACCACAATGTTGCTGCAACGAAGAACGACTATGTGCACCAGAGAGCGGACAAATCGAAAAACTCCATCTGCAACAGCAACATCTTCGACAACAACGAACGACTAAACACTACAATTTCGACTGCCAGAAATGTGACAACAGAAATTGGCCTCTATGCAACACCAACAACAACAACAACAACATTGAAACCAATCATAAAGTTAACACTAACATTACTAGTAAATCAAGATTATTCACAGCGGCGACATCAGTCGATGCCAATAGAAGACTCTGCCGAAAACTTAGCGAGAGTGCGATCAACGCTTTTGCTGATGTCCAAAGGTTTACCCGTGCTATTCTTCCACTTATTATCATCTTTAACATACTGCCATTACTTTATGCAGGTAAGTGGACACATTTATGTAGAATAACAGTTGAACAAGTTTGCAGCTTAGGTAGGTACGACCCGTTTGGACATACGGTCAACTAAGAGATACTCGTACTACGTATGAAATCTGCCTCCAATCAGTCTTTCTGACGATTAGAATCTCCGCAAAACATCTTTAGCATCTGCGATTCTTATACTGCTTCCTTTAAGGCCAGGTAATGATCGACGGTCCCTCTTCAATCTCGTTCACTTTTCGGAACTAATGGTGTGAACAAATGCTTTTAAGCAAGCTTTTACTTCCTGAGTTCATCTCTTCTATTAAAACTTAAGTTTTGAAAGAAAACTAGGTTGGACATTTCATTTAAAATAAAAAAAATATAAACAAGCCTATAAATTTTTGATAATAAAAACCTGACTGCAAATATAATTTGTTAGAATTCTGCAACAAATAAAAAAACAATTTAGTGTTAAACTTATTCAAATTATGAAGTCGTAAATGCCTCAAAAATCCTGAGAAATATTTGTATAATTCTACCTCAGCGCAGTTTGGCGTCTAGGGTCATACTTAGATATTTAGCTGTGTTGTTAATGTACAATATACTGGGAGGTACTGTATATTTTTATTAGTAAAATTGATATGGACTGGCTTCAGATTGGAGCTTTTGTGTTGCTTCTTCTATAGTTTCTCCCACAGCATCTGCAAAAGTTGCCACAGTTATTTCCTCATTTTCTGGCATAAGTAAATAGATGATACAACACAGGGCCTAGTGCATTGTCTTGTGGTACACCAGTTTTAATTTCTTTTAATGTTGAGTACTCATTTTCTTGTTTGATTTTAAAAGATCGCCCAATAAGTAAGACTAGATTATCTGAATATTGCTTTAGCAGATCCTTTTGCAATTTATGGATTAGTCCTCTATGCCATACTTTATCGAAAGCTTGTGCTATAACCAGAAGTATTGTGGAGCAAATCTTTTTTCTTCATTTTCGATTCTGTAAGTAATTCCATGCCCTTGATCGATTGTAAGCCAATTTAATGGTTTGGAATTAGTGATTTTATTTTAATTATTTTTTTTTTAATCGTTTTATCAACATTTTGTCAAATAATTTGGACATCATAGGCAGTATTGATATTGGACGATATGATGCTTCTTCACTAGGTGGTTTGCCTGCTTTCGGTATCATGATCACCTTCGCGAATTTCAGCACCAGCTTTTTTTTACATCAATTCTTTCCTTTATTTCTTTGGCAATTTCTTTAGCTGTTACAGGGTCTGAAACGTCTCTCCTCTTCGCACATTTCTTCCACTCCTTGGTATTCACTATATTCATAAGGTTGGAAGACATCTTCAAGATATTCAGCAAATGGTTGTTTTTGGAGTTATTCTCTCTCTCTATTTTTTTTTTTATATTTTGCGCGCGCCAAAGAGGATACTCGTATGAATACTCTTATACTATTACAGGACACGGGCGTTGTGAAGAAGAGAGAGAGAGAGAGAGAACGAAAGATTTAGTGTAGTGGTTTGAAACTCAGATGGTATTAAGTTTCTGTAAACTCTATTTTGCACTGGTGAAATGTGTGCTATTGGCCTTTTAATTTTCTTTGTCGCCTTCCAGTGGGAGTATTCAGTACTATGTAGCATCATTTGTCGTATTATTATGGTATGTTTTAAAAGTCTAATTTTTAAAGTCTCTTACCGATCTTCTAAATCTATTATTTTGAGTATTGAGTACTTTTTTGTCGCTTGGCGCCCTTGATTGTTGCCAACGTTTTCTAGCTATACTCTTTTCTGAAATAATTTTACATGTCTCTTTAGGATAGAAGTTATGTTTTACTTTTAGTTTTGTATGAGGAGTTGCAGCCTATGCTGCTTTTTTGACGTTCAGTGTTAATATCTGCACTGCATCTTCTAATTGCTCTTCACTTTCAATAGATTCTGATAGCCTAATACTTTCTTCCAAATTTTTTGTACTGCTTTCTTTTATAGTTAGTTTACCGCCACGTGTAAGAAGTACAGTCCTGGCCCTTCTTCTACTTTTATATTATTTGACGAGATATCCTTTGTTATGAAAAAGTCTGTAATTTGTTTTTTAAAAATGTTAATTCGGATGATTGAGATAACTAATTAATTAATTCAACCGCTAGTCGTGTGATCAAAATGAAATATATTAGGCTCCTCAAAAAAAAAAAAAAAAAAATATGGATGAAAAAGGGAAAAACCGTTTTATTCTTTGAGTCTAATAACTTTGGCTAGAATACGACTTGAACAAATTTTTATCGTTTTTGTGAAAAATTTCGATCTTGAGATTTTAATTAATCTTGACATTACTATAATAGAGAAACTCGAAAAAGTGGGTATCGCAATTCTGTCTGCCTGTCCGTCTATCTGTACCTGGGGCTGCAGGCGGTGAAATTCAAATTTCCATTCAAGCCTCAAAATTGACGATACTTTACTTAAGACCAATTTAATAAAATCCAATTTTCTTAAAAACGATATCGATACAAATTTATATCTGGGGTACATAAGTGGGTTAAAATTGCTTACCCATTTTTCGCTTTTTATTTACTTGGCACTTAGCACTTATGGAGCAAGTATGTGCGACCCAGTCGTGTTCTTTATTTAAATTAAAAAATCCTGAATACCCTTTTGATGATAGGTTTCAGCAGTTGTCTATAGAAGTAAATACAATTTATGAATGTCTTCCAATGAGATCGAGTGGGATTCTATATTAAACGAGGAGCCTTAGTTTCTGCACTTTTTCCGGTACTTTTGAATTTGAATTGAATTGAATTTGAATTTATTTACTTCTTTGCTGGTGTTGGGACTTCTGGTAGATCGAACAGGACTATATGCTGGGCTTGAGATGTTCTGTGGAGTTCGCACAAAGTTGAAAGGATCCCCATTGAAGGCAGGATGGTTCATATTGAAGACTGGTGGTGACATAGGTGCCATTGGTTGATCCACATCGATTGGCATACTCGTTACGCTGGAAGATCTCGTTACCCTACTTGTGGCGGGACTTTTGGAATTATAAGTAGGACTTGGGGCTGGTCCAGGACTTAGTATAGGTGTAATGGAACCCCCTGAAAAGCTAAGATAATTCATATTAAACACTGGTGATGGCATAGTTGGGTAGTTTGGACTTTCCATCGAGCGCATAGGTCTATTAGGGATGTAGGCAGGATTAAATTAATCCAAAAATTCATTCGAAAAGTAGTAATCTAATCAAATCTCGTGTGTCTACCGTCTCCATTGCTAGTACCGCCGCCACCGGCTGTACTGCTGCCAGCATTTCTGTTGTCACGGCCGCCGAAGCCACCTCCATTCTCCCCCCTTTACATACATCATGGGGGGCCTCCCATAAAACCGGCGCCAGGCGGAAACATATTAAACATCGACGCTGAAATAGATGCCAATGATTGCTCAGCTGTTACTGCACCAGATCTTGAGCGGCCGATCGAAGTTTTTGGTTGTTTCGATGCAGCTCGGTTTGAATTAGGCACAGAGCGTGATGGTTTATTAGGATGAGGCGAAGGAGGAGGTGCCGATGTTAGAGCAGTAACTGTTGTAACAGGAGTTACGATAAGACCGCTAGGTCGGGTTATTATAGGTGGTGGTGTTGGCTTAGGAGGCACTGGCGGAGGCATTTTTTGCTCAGAAGCCTTTAAGGAACTGGAGTGGTTCTTCGTTATCACTGACATTGACATTAATGGCTTTGGCTGGTCGTTAATCGCCCTTTTAGGAGCAGTGGTGTAGCTCTTAGTAATCACTGGCGGTGGTGATGGTATCTTTGGGAGGTCAACGGTCACAATTCTTTTCATAGCGGCGGAGTTTAACGAAAGCACTGACGGAGTCGAGGTTATTACCATTGTGCCGGGGTCTGTATTCTGAGTGGATCTAACAGCGCTTACATTTCGCTTAAGCACAGGCAGTGGCTGAGCTGCTTTTGCAGGATCAGTGTTCGGAACAACCTTTCTAACACTGGTGGTGGGTTCATTGGATGCAGGTGACGTCGCATTGACCTATGTAATCCTAATAGCCGAGTTGTTCAAGCTCTTGCTGTGCACCGATGGCAGTAGTGTGATCTTCAATGGATCGGTATTTAGGTGGCGACTGTTTTTGGCCTCCCATCGCTTACCAGTACCCGTCGAATTGTCACCGAGTTTTTATTGAAGATCGGGGATGACAGCGATATTACCTTAGTTTGCTCCTTTACAGAAGCTGTGATGCTTTTGTTTATTACGGGTGCTAATGCTAATGCCGGTGCCTTTGATTGTTCCTTCACAGAGGCGGTAATGTTTTCGTTTATCACAGGCGGTGATGTTGGTTTAGGATCCTTTCCATTCCACGCAACCCGCACATAATTCAATTGACTCTTAGTATTGCTGCCAAGCGCTAGACTCATAACGAAACGAGCAGGACTCTGAACATTACGCGATGGGCTTCCAACTACGACTGGACTCTTAATAACTCTAAGTGGACCTTTCACCGAGTTTAGGTTTTTGTTGAGCATGGACGATGGGGGATTAATATTTTTTTGCTCACCATTCCTCGCAACCACAGTAGTATTTTGCCTTTTCATCCATTCCACATCGTTGCTCCGTACAACTGTCGTCGTTGGCTTGATGCTTCTGATGCATTTGTCCAGCACCTGATCGGTGGTCGATTCGTTTGGAGTGGAACGTTTACTTCGAAGATGGATCTTGAAATTGTCATTTGGCAGCCCTGGCTGTTTCTTAACTATCGAATTTGGAGCACTAATAGCTATTCGGGGTTTTTACTCGCACTATCCGTCTCTTCATCGGAAGAATCCAAAACAATAATAGAGCTCATGGTTTTTTTTTCACAATATTAAAAGAGATTAGTTTAGGAAAATGAGTAATTTTTTCGGTTCCTCGGCAGAGACTCTTCATGGGTTGGGAGTCCACTAAAGTAAAAGTAAGTAGTTATCGACATGCAAATGAAAAATAAAGAATAAAAAAATTAGCATTGAAATACAATTACAATTCTGAAATCAATACTCAAAAACTAAAGTATACAGCCTTTGTCACACTTTAAGATAAACACTTAACTGTTTTTTGTATCTCAGTAACAAAAGTTTACTTCAGGCTTCGATTATTTAAAATGCAAAAAGGCCAACGATACAAGTTAATATTCTGAATGCTATCCTCAACCTACTTCCTCATTGCAATGACATAATTGGACACAGGCAAAGCTAAATAAAAAAGATACTTTACTACACATGTTAAATATTCAAATGACAACTGCAGAGAATTTTTAAACTTTGCCTGCATGTTCAACATGTCACTAGAGCAGACATAGAGAGATACTTCATATTCATCTCAAGACAAAGCGACATATCTGTGTCCCATCATTTTACTATATGCAAAACGATTATGTGGAAATTGCCTTTCTATGTCCAGGAAAAGAAAAATGAAAAAAAAGATACAAAATTACATACACAAAAAAAAAAAAAAAAATAGAAAATTTGTAAATTTTTTTTCTCTTGAAATACACTCGACAAGACAGGCAATAGATGCTCGTGTTTAGGTCCGCATCCACAAGGAATACATGGGACATCAACATCATATAATGTTCTAGATATCTACTCACTTTCAGTTGAATTTTCCGTAAAAGATTCGTTTGGTATCAACTCAGGGGAGAATTTCCGCCACGAAATGTAGGAACCATAATTTTTCCTTTATTTTCTCTTCTGCTCGCGGTGAAATGCTGACTAAAGCGAAATAAATTTATTGATCCATTTTTTCTCATTTTTGCAATGTCTGGAACTGGATGATGCATCTTTTTATATTCAGATACGAATAGTTGTACGTCCGTTGGACGTATGGGGTGGAATATGAGGTAGTAATGCCGCACTAGATTTAATTAAACATTTTTGGCCAGCCTGGCATGGTGTTATTGCGGATTTTCTTTATGTAAAAGTTCGCAAAATGGCAAAACTTTTCTGTGGAGTCATTGTTATGAGAAGGATATGAGTGGTGAATCATGTGGGTCGGGTGTTGATAAATGGTTTCTGTAGAAAATATATGAAACTTATTCGCTAAATTGTGACGCATTACTTTGAACTACATACGAGTATGATGTCATTGTCTGAATTAATAAAGGCTGTCAGGTACAAATAAATTTACTTCAAGATACTGACCATGGGAATCGTTGCTTCTTCGTCTTATTGTCGGGTATAATTGGAACAATATTTGCCGTATCTTATCTGATACGTCAGAGATTATCCGTTTTGTTCTGTTGATTCTGTCATTTGCACCTACGTATGTAGACAAAAAAGATTCACTGATTTGTTGACCTTTGAGTTTAAGGCTATCTTGATAAATCAGCCAGTGCTGTCCACCCTTCATAAGTGCATGAGTTTTGCTGCCATATCTACTAAAACGAGACATAGCGCGATATAGATATTTCAATTATACCGAGGACTTGAAACCAGTGAATAAAGGGTGTTTTTTTTGAAGAGGATCCGGAAAATAAATTTAAAGAAAAATACACGACATTGGCTTTTGATCTAAAAGTGCTTTTATTTGAAAGGTAATTCTTGATCATTTAATATTTAAAGATGATTTCAGGCATATGAGCATCGCGACTGGCAATTACAAAGCGTATCCTCTCAGTCCAATTTTTGCCCACTTTTTCGAGCATCTGGGGTCATATATTTGCAATAATTCGAAGTATATTGTCTTTCAAAGCTTCAATCGTTGCTGGTTTATCTACGTGAACAAGCGATTTCACGGGCCAATTTACAGGTCCCAATCTTGAAATCACCAAACTTTGATTTCAATAAATTGATGGTATTGGTCGCAGTATGACACGTAGCCCCATCTTGCTGGAACCACATATTGTCCACATCGATGAAATTTTCCACTTTGTGGACGGACAAAGCTCAAGCTCATGTGAACACCTGTGAACACCTGACAAATTCGGGTCTTCATTAACACTGGCTTCAACTGCAGCGATATTTTCTTCCGAACGCACTGGTCTCATTCTTGTTGTTAGCGTAATGTCATGTAGCGTTAAATTAGTGCAAAATCTATGTACAACACGAAGAATAGCACGTTGAGATGGGCGATTATTCGATCCATAAAATTGACGAAGTGACATTGAATACGTGGCCATACAAGGTTTCTTCTATTTTTTCTTTCATTTGATGTGTTCCGGCCCCCCTTCCATTCCAACAGATCTCCAGATTGTTATGTATTCTATGTTTCTGGAAAACATCTGCTCGACAGGTCAAGGTCAAACGTTTTTAAGTCAACCGACTGAAAGACAAAAACAATGTTGAGCCACAAGTGTCCCATTTTCTATTTCCTTACAACCATTTTATGAGACCATAATGTATCTATTTCTAAGACCAATTTAGTAACTCAATGAGTCGTATGAATAAAAGTATGAGCAGTTATATAAAGTTATTGAGTATTAGCGTCAGTGAATACCTCCTCAGATTTTAATTCAAACGATTAAATAACAATAACTCAAAATCGTTAAAATTAAGTTTCAGTTCTTCATTTTTTCTTACCTTGTATGTAAGTACCTGAGAAAAACAACCTACTAAAAAAAATCGAGTGCGTCTATTGGGCGCTAATTATTTTAGGTCACACTTCGAGCCTCTATATATATATAAATACAGCGTTTTCCTGTGAAGGCGGAGTGAAATACAGGGCAAATCGGAAAAAAGATGAATTCAAAATTAACTTGAAAAATCAATTTAGAATAAAAGAAAAAATTAATCCGATCCTATCATTACCGCCAGAACCAGTGATTTATTATTATTCCTCATTATTTATATTTTTCCTGTTTTGAGATGGTTCTAAGAGTCTAGGCAGGAGTACATTTGTATATTATTAGCTTCGATTTCAGTGCACCAATCTCAATATAAATGAAAAAATCGGTATATAAGTGCATTACAGTTCACGAACAGGGTTGTCATCGATTTGCAAAAAATTATGTCACCTTATTGACATACATACATAAATCCTCCGCAAAACTCGAAAAAAAGCCAAAGTCTGCCTTTGTCTTATACCTGTTCTTCCTTTATCTGACGACAATATACTAAAACTTTAGCCCAGATGACATCCCAACCAAATCCAAGTATTGACAGTAAAGAGTTCATCCAGGCCTTACAAAAATCGATCAATTTCTTTTTTCCGCATTATTCTGAGAATCTTAAAATATGTCATTTATTATATTAGTATAATTTAATTTTTAAATTATGTCACCACCGAAATAATTATGTCACCAGAGACACAAATTATGTCACGATGACTGTACACTGTTCACGAATAGCAGACGAGTTTTTTCTTTCCATCCATTTGTCGTGGAGAAAATACGAGTACGTCGAATATATTCGTCGTCGATTGTCAGAGAGAAATTCAGATTTTTCAGGGTAAATTTTTTGAATACAGTTGGTTACAGGTTCGGCAATTCTACACTTTATTCAGGCGTTCAGGGTATTCTTGTAAAATACAGGGCATTGTGGTGACGTTAGTTATAGCTCATGAACAGCGAAGGTCTCTAATTGCCATTTCGTGTTTTTCTTGGGGAGTATAATTTTAATTTGTTGGTTAGTATTTTGTGCACGGCGAGAGTGATCAGAAGAAAGGTCGTTGACTTTTTATTAACTTATTAGAATTCGTCGGCGATAAAAATAACAAACAAATTGTATATCCTATCGCATAGGGTACATTCTTTTTGATTAGTTTGATAGTTTGTAACGTAGAGAAATAATTCCACTATACCGTCCGTCCGTCTATCTGTCCATCTGGCCAACTTTTGTATAAGAAGCTGGAAAATATTGCACAAAATACATATACGGACGTTTATTTTTTCAGAATTCATTCATGCATTCTATATGGCCACGCTCTATTTTTGGGGGTGTTCTTTATATACACATAGTTTTCTTTTCCAAAGCTATTTACGATGATGGATAACTTATTTTACAAATCTCATCAGAATGCGTGAATTTTGGTCAGAAATTGTCTCCTAAGAGAAAGTTTTCTGATAAAATCACTTAAAAATCCAGGAAATATTCTGCAGCATAGCATTTCAATAACAAATTTCACAACATTACCCCAAGGATGGGAACCCATGTAGGATTCCAATGCATTTTTTTGTTCCCATTGCCTTTCTAAATAGCAATGTTAGAAGTACTTACCAAATCGAACTGTGCTAACTATGCAATTCAGGAAAAAATATGGACCAAGTGGTGTTGGTTTGAAGTAAAAAATAAAGCAGATCAAAGGAAAGAACACAAAACTTCCTATCAGATAGCTTTCTTGGTTTTCCTTGGTATTGGCTTCGTGAAAATCTTCCGCTGGTACATGTGCTTCTTAGTTCTGTATGGCTATCTGTTTTATATACGTACGACTGCAGCCTAACTTGTTGGACGAATTTTCGTCAAACTCCATATCTTGCGTCAGTGGGGTCGCAGTACCACACATCACTATCCACTGGCAGGGGCAAGGGCAAGCAAGGCCTGGCAGACCAAACATATGCCTTGAATGTTAATGCTCTGCGCGAGGATGTGGAAGAGTGTCCAAAAATATGAACGAGACGATGGGCCACGTTATTGGGCATTTCCAGGCAGTCTCTGCAGCGTATTATGGTGGAAAACTTAACGATGTTTCCATATAAAACTCAGATGGTGCATTAGCTGTCCACAAACCACCAAGCCCATCTAGAATGCGCCTCAACCATGAAGACGACGATTTTCCTTCAAAAGGAATCATGAGTGACGAACCACATTTTCATACCTCCGGACATGTCAACAAGCAGGATACTCACTTTTGGGGAATTGAAAACCCGCGTATTATTCAAGAATCGCCTTTCAATCAACTGAAAGTTACTGCGTGGTACGACGCGACGTTTGTGTTAAAGGGTGATTGGGCCTTACTTTTCGAAGACTTTCCTGGCAACGCAATAATTGCCATTGACGAGTGCTACAGAACCATGTTACTTGACTTTTTGATACCCGAATTGGACGAATTGGGGATGGCGCACATGTGGTTTCAACATGACGGTGGAACTGCACACACAGTGGGCGACGCAATGGATTTAGTGAAGTGAACACTCCAGGCCGTGTTGTATCCTCTTTTGGCGATTTGCATTGGCTCGCAAAATCACCCGATCTGACCATTCAAGACATCTTTCTCTGGGGTTATTTAAAATCATTGTTCCACGTGAACAAGCCACCCTGAAAGACAACATTAAACAAGCAATAGAGATCATACCGGCGGAAAATGCCATAAAAAGGGCTCAAATCTGCATAAACGCTGGAGGCCAACTTCAGTACTTAATGGAACAAAGTTCAAGGCCCAAATAAAAAATCAAATTATCATTTTTGAATTCAGAAAAAAGTTATAGCTAAATCAAATTGCGCCACCTTGCAGTATGGTAGGAGAACAAATTCTTTTAATCATGTTGATGCTTAAATTTTAAATCTGATTGATTTGCAAAAATAAAAAATAGGATCGAGTACATACTTATCGGCGGAAGTGTTCGTACGTGTACGTGTGACGCAGTTTTCACTCTATTCTTAGTTGCCTTTGTTAATTATAACCAATACGTTTTATATTTCAGTAAAATTGCGTCCTCTGAAAATTACCCAATTTGAGAACTTTGTACGAGTGCTACCGTGATGTCCATTTGCAGCAATGTAAAGGAAAGGTATATATTTGAATCCTTTACAATTGCAATCCTTTTAAGAATAAGCATTGGTTTCCTGAAAATGTTCGATTTCGAGGTTTTGATCAAACTTTTCATTACTATGATAGAGAAATTCAATAAAGTGGGTCTCTCAATTCTGTCTGACTGTATGTATGTACGTACGACTGCACCCTAAGCGGCTGGACGTATTTTTTCAAACTTATATGGATATATGTATACTATTAGATGGCCAGGTTTTCGCCAGAAAAAATAAGTATAACGGTACTTTACTTATTAACTGGTCCTTAAAAATTGACTATCTCTGCTATGGCTCTATCGATTTTGTTCGAAATTAATATCTAAACATTATTTGATATATGAAAGGTAAATTTTTTTTTTCATTTTTCATGGATTTAAAAAAAAACGTTTAATAGATTAAAAAAAAAAAATCTGAGTTATTGCAGATAAACAAGTTAAAGGCGCAAGTACGTGCGACGCAGTCGTGCACTTTATTTAGTTATGTCTTTTGTTAATCGCAGTCCTTTAGTATTTACAAAACCATGTAACTGTGTACACTTCCAAGGTAACTTTAATCCATTTCAATATTGTAAAATACCACGTCAAAGCCAACTTGCTTTAGGGGTTCTTAATTCCACAAAAGCTTGGTTTCACCTTAGTGAAAATTTCCAATGAATTAGGGCGAGAATGTAAACAAGATTTTAACATCTGTAAACAGACTCCCACTCCATTCACAACTCTCTCATAACAATAATCACCAGGTATCCCATTAAACGCAAGTATTCTTTGTTAAAAGCCCGTCGTAATGAACGCTCCCTTAAAACCAGACAATATCACAGCAGACAATTTCAACAAAATCCAATTTAGAATGTAAAATTTCATTTCAGGGTAAACACTAGTATTCATAACGTGTGTCGTCACCCATTTGTCTCACACCTGTCTCCAGCACTTGCAAAGCATACACAAATATCTATCCTTCTTCCTTACTGTGTGTGTGATTTGTAACAGTTCGTTTCACTAACCCATCACGAAATTCCTAACATTCTCGGTACTTAACTGGTAAACATTTTTTTTTTTATTCTTTAAGTCGTATACGTGTGCTGCCACCTTCTGAAAGTAATCGAGTATACCGGAGGAGAACCTTCAGCATCCTCCCCCGTGTGTCACTTTGTGTAGGGATAAGTTTCTTAGATATTCGTTCGCTACTTTAGGTACTTACATACGCGCCGCGCAGCGTAGTAAATATATTGTGAACAGTGGAGTCGGTGAAACGAAAAAAAGTTTTACACAATGTTTCGTAGAATTTTGGTGGAACCTAAGGATAGAGTCTCAGCATTTTACGATAGATGTACACCATGATGGTGAGACCAACCATCACATATAGCAAGGGACTTGCATCTGCATGTCAGGAGCAAAGAGGTTTCGCTTGCAGCGGCAATGGAGGTGATCCACGATCACCTCCATTCACCTCTACAGCTCGTAATTGAGAAGGAATAGGGAAAAGGAGACAAAAACTTACCGGCCACATACTCTACTACAACCAAAAAATATAGTTTCGTCAAAACTTTACATTGAAACAGCACGAAAAGCAATGGACCAACGAATCTAACATATGCCATGAAAGACCATACCATAAAATAGTATACAAATGGATAGAGGACATCTGCAGGGACTCAGGCAGGAGTATTCGGGTCAAGAACCAAACACTCGGATCCATTGGGCAAATCTTCCATTCGGAAATTCACACCAAAGGAAGATGTGCACAACTTTGCCTCAAATTTACACAGGTAGCCAAGCTGCCATCAAATCCTTAAGCTCCTACCAAATCATCTTTACACATGAGTGCCTAACCTCATCCAAAAAGGTATATGAAATGGGCAGAAAATCGAGATAGCTAACACAGCAGACACAGACTGCTCAAAGATCGACTGTGGTGTCTGTGCGGGTATTTACTTGGAATCTGTAAATATCTCAAAATTCTATCGACTCTCAAATTCTGTCAGTGGCTTTCGGGCAGAGCTACTGGAAATCTGTGAAGCTTGCCGGTTAATTAAGCAAGGTACAACGCTCAAGCAGAACATCGTTATAACCGCCATAAATTCAGTCATTATATCTTCAAAAGTAATACAAGAATGCCGGAACGATTAGCCAGTCTGGAAATCGGCTCAGAATTACTCTGCTCTGGATCCTTGGTCACAACGACATTAAGTAAACAAACACGCCGACAAGGTTTCCATTGCGGAACAAGTACACATTGTCAAAGAAAAAGTATCCACACACTTCCTACTGAAGGACAAATACAGATGGAGTAGGTTAACCAATTGCCTCATATCAAGAAAGTTTTGTTCCAAATATAACAGCCAAAAAACAAATAACCTCCTGAACAGAACTCGGGTAGACAACATCAGAATAACGGTGATAAGCTCGGGTCATTGGCCAATCGGAGAACATGCAGCCAAACTAGGTATCCCACATAACACACACTGCCACACGGCCGCGAAAAAAAACCTCACCCTCTTCTCTGCAACTGCTCAACACTAGTCAGAGCAAAGCAAAGTGCATTAGACATCACCTTTTTCAATTAGAAGTTATTCTTAAATTCCACGGGATGGATTCAGGAACCCCTGATTTCCCAACAACACACCTCTACAATCAGGTAATTGCGATCTTTTGAACCACCACTTCTACCTACCTACCCAGACTCAATACAGATAAATGAGGTGCTTTAGCCCGAAAATGACCTGGTCTAACACTAGGAGTGTGTGAACAGAGGAACAGATGTACAAAGGTACGCATAGGTACAATCTAAATGCAGTCAGTTTAGAGAGTAAGGCCATTATTCTTTCAGAAACAAATCATTTTTTTATACGTTCGAGTTCCTTACGTCTGTCAGGTTTCATGCTATGTATCACATAATAGGGGTACATTATGTCCCCAAAACTGATTCAAAAAAGGGATCTTTTTTTTTGTTTTTATGCACAACGGTTAGCATGTGACAAAGCATGTGACAGAATTCATAAACTTTTATCAGTCCTGTACGAGAGCAATAACAGCCGGGTGTTATTAATCTCCCATCACAAAATTCATGTTTCTTCCACTCCAAGAGTTTTTAAAATCATATCATCTTTCCACAGAAGTTCGAGATAAGTTATAATTCACCACGGTAAATGTTTCTGACGTCCTACTATCTTTAAAAGGGTTCCAGGCATACGAGACGTGGAAATGATGGAAATTAGTGACCATTTAAAAATAATGAAAAACTATTAAGTTCTGCAGGATACTTTTAGAACGCAATTTTTCCTTACCTGGATTTCCATAGACTTGATTATTACAGCAAAACAATCAATAAATATGATACATATACAAGGTGTCGCAAAAGTCCTCATTCGATTTCCAAAGGAAGTAACTTTGTTTGTAAATAAAAAGAATTGGTTCTGATTGATGATTATTTTTATTTAAAAGTTTTTTATTTGTCATTAAGTCGCGAAGATAATATCTATCAAGTGGCCGCCGTCAGAGTTGATGCACACCAGGCTCATTCCACAGCATTTTCAATTACTTTTCTCAAAACTTCTTATTGTCCTCTTTTAGGGCCGCCAGGGGAAGCGATTTGTTCGTATAGACCCATGACTTCAAAAACCCTCAAAGAAAGCAGTCTGGAATGCTCAAATTGGGCGATCTTGCGGTTCCGTGCAAATCTCCAAAATGAGGGATTAAGCGGCCGGGAGACGGGAGGAGGGTTTGGCTGTAATTTACACGCGATTGGCGATAATAATGGATGCACTGTTTGCACTTTGTATGCGTACATCTTCAAGTCTTTCACCAAAATTCACTGTAAAGACCGTCTAAATATTGACGCCCAATTGCGTGGCCCGTCATCTGGTTGATGTTTGAGGGTCCTCTTGGACATCTGTATTCACAGCAGCAATATTCTCGACCGAACGGCTGCTCCGGGACCGGGCACGCCTGCTTCAATCCTGTGTTGAGCCAGCCTCTTAAAGGCGAGCAGCTAAACTCCGAAATGTTGAGCCAAAACCGCCGACCGATTATTTCTCAAAAATCTTAAAACAACTATTTCGCGTCCTTAAAGAGTATAGCAATCCATGGTTTGTCTCCGTGTATTCTACTTTTGTTTACTTCACTTCACATTAATTTCAGAGTATCCTTTGGTGGCTGTGCTTTAAATAAATATTCCTCTTCTTCGCCACAAGTTCTGGTCATTGTGTGTTTGTCTGTGGGTCTTTGAATATAAATCTTTTGTCACCTCTGTGGGATCTAGAACTTCAACTTTGAACACACTGTCGTTTTTTCGAACTTGTGTATATATTCTTTGGCTATATGACTAATCGTCCTTTTTATTAATAATAAATTTTCGCTTCCATTTTGGTAGTCTTCCAGTGTCCTATTTGCCCCCTTTCCCAACAATAAGACTACTTCAGACGTAGTGCGTTTTCTGTTGTCAATCCTTTCATATGGAGATTGAGCAGAGGGAACGAAAGAAATTGTGGGCATAGTCCTTATAGCAATAGCTGTAGAAGGCATTGGGTGCTTTATTCATCAATTTACGGGTACTTTTTATTTAGCTCTATTTGGAGTCTAGTACTATACATTAGATGGCGCCTTGGTCCGAGGTGGTCCTAGGTGTTTAATAAAAGAACTGCATCTGCATGCCTACGAGATTCAACTGACTCAGAAATTATAGCATCGTGACATCGTTGAATCAGTGACGAGGATCGGTTTCAACTGAATCGCTACGCAAACAAACAAAATTGTCGCAATTTGGGGTCATGAGAATCACGTGCCATTCACGAACAATCAATGCATCCACAAAAGTCACTGTTTGGTGCGGATTTTGGGCCGGCGGTATGATTCACGTCGTTGGATTTTTTTTCTTTGGAGTTATGTGAAGCAAAAGTTGTGTGCTAATTACACCCAAACGATTCCATAGTTAAAGGACGAGATTTGACGCATTATTTATGAACTTATGTAGGATTTATACAGAAAAGTAATGGAAATTTTCATCAAATGGCCGATGTTATTATTCATGTTTCATGTCAATGTCTCAATATTATCGTAAACCAATATATTTTACCTTAAATTTGAATTGTATCTCAATAGCTTTAGTGTCAAAGATATTCTCAAATGCCATGTAAAGTGGGTATTGGCATATGTTAAATAAAACTGATTCTATTGCATTGATCTCTTTATTCATTTAAAATATAATCCCTCTGCAGATCCCTGTGGAGCTTATCATTATTTTACCTGCAGCTCGGTCAACTTGGATATTGTTCCAAAGCCCATGACTTTCTGTTTTCAAGCTTTATTCTCCAGATTCAATGACATTCATGTTTTTTTTATAACAAAATCCACTCGAGCAAGGCCGCGAACAACAGCTATTTCACAATAAATTTGTTAGGCACCTTTAGCTTCAGGAGACCTTTCCGTCTTCAGTTTCCAATATTCCAATATATAATTTTTTATTGTACTCACTTCAATGAAGTATAGAACCTCACATTTACCAATTTCCTTCTTGACTCAACCTATATATGTACATACATACTCGTATGGATACCTATATATGAACTCCTGTCGCAGATTTTATTGTATGCTGTAAAAAATATTCACCCTACATAACATATCGAGGAATGTATTCCTACATACATGCATCCATGTAAGCAACTTTATAACCTCATAACAATATTCTGAGAAATAAACACATAAAATTTAGCTTAAGATAACAATTTTCAAGGTAACACAAGACTGAGTACAAAAAGTTTAAAATTGTTTGTTTACAGTGCAAACGAATTGAGCCCAAAAGGTTAGAAAAAAAAAGTTACGCAATTTAAATAATCAAGAACAATGAACGAATTAATTTATACTTTTCAAAACGACATCCCCATGGACCAGGACAAGGACCTGTTATCACATTTGTCAAACAAATTGACATGGGTGTGTCCTGCTTCCCACTTTTGAATTCAAATGGCCCACTGTGCAGTATCATTGCCACTACCAACAACCATGACGACGATACTCGTACCTACTTACTAAGATAAATTTCAGACTCACTGCAAGTGTATTATCTACTGTTGTGTGTGGTCCTGACAGTGTAGGATGTGCCACCACATGACACGTAATTGCCTCTTGTGGCTGATGTGACACCATAAAATTGCGAAGGCCCACCCCCATATTAACCAGCATCCAACACAGCACAACCACCCGAAAAGAAAGTATATCAGCAGGACTCGCACAAAAAAACTTTGATTGTCCTCGATTTGTTGAGCGTTTTTAGTGTGTGTAACCCATATCAGCGGGTGGTTTTTTTTTTTTTTTGGGAGGGGGGCCGATTCCCAGGTCAAAGTGATTCGATGGTGTCTGCGTTTTATACACAGGCTGACGCAACTGCGTCGAACCCAGAATCCTTTGTTGGGATACAATGCTACTCATTGTGTTCGAATCAATTGGGGGTAGCCAAGGGGCCATTTCCTTTCGCTCTTATAACCCGTCCACGACAAATTAAGACGTTCCTACTACTATGCCCCCCGCTAGTCTCATCCAGTATCCTTTTTTTACTTTTCCTGTGAATCGCAACTAATTCATTCTGACTTCCTTTCACATTTCATTATTCTTCGTTGGCATAGCCCATTTCCATGTGAAGTTACACAACGACACGGACGGCCAGGTCACGACGTCTGAACGAACACAAAAAAAAGGTGAAAGCAATCAAGCTTTGGAGGAACTATAGTGTGTTCCGGCTCAGTTGCAGGATAAAAGATCTAAACCGTTCCGATAACGTCGGCTAAATAAAAATTTATTTGGCAGGTTACGAATGAGTTGGGGTGGGGTAGTCCTTTCCAAATTCATTTGACATGTATGTGTACACATAATCAGTTGGGTGCAAGTGTCCCTGCGCAACATAGGGACCAATTGATAATGCTGGATTCATCCTTATCAGCCCTGGCAGACGAATGAATTGCTACTTTCCAATGCGATGAACATCCTGAGACGAAAGCTTTTTATTTGAGTCACCTTCAACGAAGAGAGCTGAGAGCTTTTCAATTTAGTCTTCATAGGCACGTACACGTTTACGGTCATTTTGAATCTTAGATTAGGTTATGGTGTTAAATATCTCACTATGTTCAACACGACAGTATCATGAATAAGAATCCTTGGGCATTAGCATAATTTTTCTCAGAAGAAGAAGAATATAAAAGACGATGAAGGGGATGAAGAAAGCGAACAACAATTAAATCCCACAAAGTTGTAGCTGGATGGTATGGGGGCGGTGTTGGCGTGGAATTGCTGCCAGGATTTTCGAGAATAATTGAAATGTTCATTCAGACGAATCGGCATTTATGGTACTCGACACGAATTCCCATCTCGTGGAGTAATCGCAGAGTAAAAGCAAATGCGGGATTAATTTTAATAAATATTTTATGAACCGAATGCCGAGTAGTATTACGCTCTAAATGGCGTCGCCTTGACAAAGTGAAAAGTTTGACTTTCAGGAAATTTGCATCCCCCTCCCCTATAGTAAGAAAGTCTGGTATATAAATAGAGAATTGTTTTACAAACCATGAAACCACAAAGCGTTTCGGTTGGGTTTTCTCTTCTTTACTACTTTTGTAAAGTAGGTTCGGGCTGTGGTTGTTACGAAGGACATCAGCTGTTCAGACTGTTAACAGGTCAACCGTCATGGCTTTAAGCAGTTTCTCTGAATTTATGCTTAAAAAGTAAGTGAGTCTTTGAGTGTACAAGTCAATTGTTTTTGATGAAAATCTCAGATTTTGTTCTTATAAGAAACGAATTTGGATGGTGGATTGGTTCGTGGGCGTAGAAATATTTAAACCACGTCCTGAAGGTAAAACTCTTATTCTACTCGAGAAAAAAACATTCCTTTGATACAGTTCCTAAGGGTTCGAATCACCTTTCAACTCGATTCTGACGGTAATGCCAACTGGGATACCAAAAGACAATGGTATAAATGAATCAAAAACCCAGAGCTGCTTCATGTCCTTGGAGATGGATTTGACTATTAACAGCCATCGTAAAAGGCCTGAGAACACAAATCAAGATCTTATGATTAGAATGCGTAATTAGAATCACTTCGACTGCAGGCCCCGAAATGATTCTCGCGCTAACACCGGTTGATCTATGTATGGATGTTGTACATATTTCTGTATCAGTGTTGTCATTATGACACAATTTATGTCACTGGTGACATATAATTTTATCGATAGTGACATAATTTCAGAATCATATTATGCTGACATAATAAGTGGTATATTTTAAGATTCTCAGAATAAGTGACATAATTTTAATTAAAAATGCGAAACAAAGAAGTTGATCTACAAGTTTTTTTTTTTTTTGTAAAAACTGGACGAAATCTACTAGCAACACTCGAGTTTGTTTGGGATATGATAAGAAATAAAGGGTGTCCCAAAATTCAAGCAAGATTTGAATTTTGCGTCATTTCTGCGGTAAAGTGTTGCCAACGAAAAAAAAAGACTGTTCAGTATTATTAAAAATGGAGTGCTACACAAAAGAACAACGCCTTTTCATTGTTCAGTAATATTTTAAAAATAATGATGGTTTGGCAGGTACAGTTCGCAATTTTCGTACAAAATATGGTCGGAATAGTGATTTAACTTCATCAACTGTGAAGAGATTAATTCAAAAAATCTGGGAGACTGGATCAATTTGTGATCTTACAGTCCTTCAACAAGTCGTTCAACACAAAACATCGAAGCAGTTCGTGAGAGTGTTGGAGGGTCCAGAATTGGACATTTCGAGAAGCACTCTACAGCGTATTCTCACGAAAGATTTGCATCTTCATGCATACAAAGTGGAGAAGAACTGAAGCCTAGTGACCACGCACAGCGAAGAGATTTCCTTGAATGGATTATGGAACAACAACAAGTGGATGCTGATTTTTCAAACAAAATTATCTTCAGCGATTAGGCTCATTTTTATCTTGATGGCTTCGTTAATCGTCAAAATTGCCGAATTTGGGGTTCAGAAAATCTACGAGTGATTGTTGAGAAATGCATCCACAATGTGTTATCTTCTTTGAAAATGTGGCTGGTCAGTGGCTGGTCAGTGTTCGCTATCGCGACATGATAATCCAGTTTTGTATGCCTAAATTGCAAGATATGGATGTTGTCAACATGTGGTTCCAACAAGACGGTGCCACATGCCATACGGCCCGGGAATCAATTCAATTATTGCATGGGTTATTTTCTGGTCGTGTAATTTCCCGTTTTGGTGATCAGAATTGACCGCCCAGATCATGCGATTTAATGCCATTGGACTTTTTTCTGTGGGGTCTTTTGAAGTCTAAGGTTTATGCCAAAAAGCCCACGACCACCCACGCCTTGTAGGAGTTGAGCTCTGTATCAACGAAATTCAGCCACATTTATGCAAAACGGTCATGGAAAATTTCGACAAAAGAGTGCGTATGTGCCAGCAAAGCCGTGGAGGCTATTTACCCGATATGCTATTCCATACTGTTTTCTTCATGAATCAATAAAACAGTTGCTCCCTCAATGCGCAGAAAAGCTGGCATTGTCTTATCTGCCTAAAGTCGCTCGGAGTCCCTATATGAAAATTACTTTTACTTCTCTTCATGCGAGCGGTACATATCTGCAGTTAAGACAACCTCTAAAGATCTCTACAAGCCACGAACAGTATACTTCTTAGTGCTCTATCCCATGATAGGGATTATTCCATCAGAGAGACCCGTATGGTGCAAGTGTTTTTTTTAGATGACCGTTGCCAGTTACAGTTTCTGTTAGGATGATCAGTTTGTTCGCAAGCAATTCTGAAAGTACTGTTACTGTAAAAGGTTTCGTTGCACGCACTAGGGTCAGATGGTGTGGGAAATATCTGACCAGATTAATAAAACCAAGTGGATTAATATTGCATGGTACGTGTGGAAATTAACGCACCACAGGCGATCGAATGGTAAGAAACACGTACGGATGTAGAAGATTGAAAGGTCGTCATCCTTTCAAGGTAAGTGTGAGATAGAGGAACGATGAGGTCGAAAAATAGGCCATTAAACATAAAAAGGGGAACGGTAGTTTCGGGCGTCATAGGAAATGTAACTTCTAGAAGGCGATACCTGCAGGTTATGACTGAAGGATGGGGAGACTGCTGCACACATATTGTGTCAATGTCTGACACGTTAATGTCAGTCATTTAAGTAAATGCTAGCGAGAGACTCAGGAGAAATCGAGAGACTACTCAAAAGAGTGGTGGAAACAGACTCAAACAGGTTTTGATACCTCTTAAATAAATAGATTGGAATACATGTATTGTGGGTCTTCTGATCCAGTGAATTACAAGGATCCTTAGCCTGCGTGGGATTTCATCCTTGCTCATGGTCTAAAACTTAACAACCGGACTCAGTTCACCTATTTAGACTATCTGGAAGTCAACGCCGGTACCATTTTTCAGAAAACTGTTATTTTGGAGGTGCCTTCGAGTACAACCAAAAGTAGCATTGTTTTTTGTGTAGGCATGTGATATATGGCTGAAAAGGTCTTTTTGAGTAGAATCTATAAATTTTAAATGGAGGAATATCTGCGAAAAATAAGCTTTACACTTAATCCAGGCTAATCAGCCTTCTTGTCCGCTTGCTGCACCGTGTAATGTCTTGTGTAGTCTTCCTTGGCTTGCAGTTTGCCTGTTTTATCGATTATGCAGGTTATCCCCAATATTTAATGGTGAGTGAGCTGGCCAGACTTGCTGTAACCGCTGTTTTGTATCAGCAGGCATCCATAGTAGTGGGATATGTATTACACTATCGCTCAAAAGATATTTTACGTTATACATATATAAATGTTCGACTTTACATCGTTCTAATTAACATTAATGACGCACTAATAAGTCCTTTATTATAGATAATAAAACCTACTCCTGTTTCATGATTCATAGATTAATTTCTAAAAATTTCCCGTCCCCATTCTCGCCAAAAAGCTTCCATAGTATCTAAACTACATCACTGGTATAAAAATCTAGTCTAAATGTATAAATACAACTAGAGGCATGCACCTACATACACGAGTATATGTATTGTATATAGGCACCTACTTATCAGGTAGTTCTCAGTTCACTGAACATTAGGACGGAAAATCCTCTCCATATCTCGTTTTCTCATT
Source organism: Pocota personata (assembly GCA_963082735.1). Classification (NCBI taxonomy): domain Eukaryota; kingdom Metazoa; phylum Arthropoda; class Insecta; order Diptera; family Syrphidae; genus Pocota; species Pocota personata. The sequence goes on from OY720429.1 coordinate 212,906,029, forward strand.
TGAAATGATTTCCTCTCAGGAAAATGCTGCTCCACCCGGACCCAATTTATATACGCAAAAAGGATGCGATTTTCCCAACAAAAGCTCAAATCTCACTCTCTACATTGGAGCTTTTTACCTGAGAGAAACTTGGTGCTATATAAATGAATTCACCTCCCATCCATCAGCTGGTGGGAAAATTCTTTGGAATTTTCATGGAAATGTCTGAATCTTCATCACATAAACGTTGAATGAAAAATTCATTCATTCGCACAGTTTAGTCGATTTGTGTCGGCCGAGATAGTAACTTTGGACGCGCGCTTGCACCCCACACTCACAAACACTCTGTCTAAAATATATAGTTTCTTTGAAATTTCATAAAAAATTATCTAAATCTAAATCTTTTATCGTTAAAGATACTTGGTTATCTTCGCTTGTATTTCTGTGTCCGCAATTTTGTTTTTTTTCCCCCTTTTTGCCCAGTTTCTGCGTGTCGCGAAAGTGTATGTGAAACGTACCGCGAAACAGTTGCATCTTGCTAGCTTCTTTTTGCATTATTTTCGTCTCGATGATTAATTTTTGTTCGCTCAACCTAACGTTCAGTTTTTGATATCCTTATTTCAAATATAAGCCTTTGCAATCCGAAGAATAGCAGTGATTAATGTTTGAGAGATAAAAGTAAAAAAAAAAAAATAATCAAAAAAAGAAGGAGGAGATAGCATAATCAACAAAATTTCTTAAAAAAAACAAAAAAACAAAAAGTATCTACGAGTATGTATGTATTTATCTCCATAATAACTGAAGGATAATGCACAAACCTATATACAAATCTGTATATGGAGAGACCTAATGAAAACTGCCTTTTAAAATCCATCTACCCCTGCGCTACGATGGGGGTGGCGGTGGATACATTGAAGGCAAAGATATAAAATTCATGCAGATCATCATCGATGCATAACTGAAGGATACTTCAATAAAAATCAAGTTTTTGGATTTTTTTTTACCGTCTAATGTTTCATCATCAATTTTATCTCACCGCGATGGGCGGGTGGGTGTACGGAGGAGAGAAAGAAAAATCTTTTACTCCCGTTGTCCATTGAAATATTGAATAACTGTTTGGACAAGGAGAAAGTTTTTTTGTTTTATTTAGTTTTTTTTTATTCCACTTTGAGTGGTGATGAGTAACCATGGGGGACGTAATCATTTCAGGGGCGTTTAACATTTATCCCTCTAATTTCGCACCACATTCTGTGTGCTTGTGCGAGGAGAGTAACTTGATTAGCAGGAGGGAACCGTTTTCCACTTAATAATCTACACAAAAAGCAATTTTGTGGGCAATTTAAGGATGAAAAAAAGAAAAAAAAAAAAAAACACCTTAGAGGGAAGATGCAGGTGGAAGGCGGTATAAAATTAGTTGATGCGTAAATAGAAATTTTTTTGGAATCACTTTTGATCGGTTCAAGTATCTCCATATAGATGAATCTATTATTTTATGAATTTGTGGTTCATTTCAAGTGGCTACCAATATCAAACGTTTCATAATTTTCATTCAATCTCTACTTATATGCATTTCTCTCAAATTCGAGTCTTGAAATTGTGAGGCAACTCATACGTTATCCTTTTCCACTCTGTATACAGAAATTATTTTCAAAGTCTCTGACTGACCGAACATCATATTGAAGTTTAATGTAAATAGATTTACAGCATCAGTATGATTTCGTTTCTACGAATTGTGGAGTCAAATGTGAAGTAATTTAAATTTCCCGAAACTATCTTCGCATCATAGTTTTCTTCTGGTTTCATTGAAAGGAATTGCATGCCTATTAATGCAAATATATACTCTTCTTTTCTACTGAACTTTATTGCCATTCCAAAGAGCTAGTCGTACAAAATATTCGTGATACCATTAAATTTATGAATACTCGTACACACCCTATGACATCCTCTCCGGTTAAAGGGAGGAAATATATAGGTATGTACATATGGAACTATACTCTTTAAATTACGCAGAAGATAGGCAACCTTTGAATACGTGTATTTGTGAAAAATTCTAGGCTTTTCGTGACTGTAACTCGGAAAGGATCCATTTTCCAAAAATATGGTTGACTTTTTTTTTCTTGAAAATTGCATTTTAAACAATAGAGGTCCTGTGATTGGGTTTCGAAAAATTGACGTTTAGCGGGATATTTACGAAGACCTTAATTTCGGGGTATTTTTTACGAAGATGGCGGCCCCGTACGCATACTCGGAAGGAGCGCAAACAACTTAACACGATTAAGACGATTCTGAAGATTATTTCCGAATTAAAATATCTGGCCTAAAAAGCATTTTAATTCATTATTCAGAGAGCAGTAACAAGCTCAAATCGAAATTAAATATTTCAATTTCAGGTCCAACCAAATACTCTTTGTTTCATATCTGTCCGCCTTTTTATTTATCCGTCCTTATTTTCCCTTTCACTTGCCTCATTCAAGAACTTCCAAATGGATTTTGATGAAATTATGAAACTAGGTTTATAAGTTTCACTTTAAATCTATCGAAATTGCATAACTTATGTGGGTTTTACCTGGTATGGTTTTCTTAGGTTATCTCTAAAAGTCGACATTGGATTTAAATATTTGGGCTTGATAACGAAAGATAATTAATAGACCTAAAAGACTGTAGAGGGTCTTTCATATTTACTTTTATACTTGTGGAGATATTTGACTTCGAAGTCAATCTGTTTTTTTTGCAGATCGCATACTTTTTTGTGGATTTCAACCACTTTACCCAAACATCATCGTTATCAAGGTGCGCAGTAGTATACGAAACAACTTAGGGGCATTCTGATCCTCCTCTAACTCGTCTTACAAAACAACAAAATTCGAAGTTTCTAACTCATGCGGTTACTGAGTTACAAGACTTCAAAAAACGCTTATTTTGGGACTAACTCACTGACTCACTGATCATCAAAGCCTATAGTGTACTTCCCGTGAACATAAAATCTTGAAATTTGATACTGAGGTAGTAGTTGGTATGCAGATAAAGAAAATAAAGTGCACGACTGGATCGTATTTGCATCTATATTTTGTTTATTTACAAATTACGCAGATTTAAAATTCAAACAAAATCGATAAAAAGTTTTTCAAAAATCCGTTTTTCCAAAATTTGTTATGCCATAATCTTGTACATGTCAAATATTGATTTCGAAAAAAAGTAAATCAAGTCATAGCTGAAAAATAGCAAATTTTCCAAAATCAGGTAAAAAGTAAAGTTTCGTTATACGCATTTTGTTCGCACAACTTGAGTACGCCATCTGTTGGCATATGATCACCGTAACTCAAAAATGAAAAATTGTTATAGCCGTTTTCGAGAAAATCGATTATTTCCTAAATCGGCCATTGGTAAAGTATCATTAATGTTGGAGATAGAATGAAAATTCCGATTTCACCTCGAATTGTGAACTCACAGACAGAGACAGATTTGAGATTCTCCATTATAAAAAAAAATCGAAAATTGGGCTTTCGGTACGGTTTCCAAAATATAATCAGAGCATACCAGTACAATAGTATTTATCAAAACCTGTAGGTTACTTCTAGTCAAGATAGAACCTTGAACAAACTGCGTAAGCAGACTTATTTCCAAACTCCTTTTCATAGAAATCGTAAGAGCCGTTTTCGAAATATCATTTTTTTTTTTTTCAAAATTGATTCTAGATGAAGTACCGTTAATTTCGAGGTTAGAATGCAAATTCCGATTTGGTTTCGGGGTATAGGCTCACAGACAAGATGTGAAGTTTGAAGTAAACCTGTGTAGTCTTTTAGGCTGCAATCTAATATACAGACGGATAAAATTGCTACCAGGCACTCTCACTTTCATAGATCATACTATTGTTCCATTTCTTACGGTTAAGGTGATAAATATTGCATACACTATAAAATACATATTACTCGTATGTATCCCTTAATATTTTCTTAATGACTCAACTTTCAGTGTACATAAACAGAGTAGATATCTAAAGCCCAACAAAATGAGCAAGACATATCAAACAAATTAAACTATTAACTTATTTGTCACGTACTTATAGTGCCACCCGTTGGTTGTGGCTTTATTAGAGATTAAAAAAGAAAAGTTGTTCTGCCCGCTGCGCAGTTACCAAATAACGTGCAATGATTATCTACAAGTAGCTTAATATATGCCTTAATTAATACATACTGTGAATCACTAAATAAATTACATTCAAAAATAGTTTAGCCAACATGTCGAATTTAAAGGTGCAGGCAAATAATATTTTCCCGACTTGTGAAATAAATTTCTTGAGTGTTGGCTTCATAATTTCAGTGAAAAATAAAATATATCTCCAAATCTTTCCAGAGAATTAGTCAATATGTGGAAGAAAACGGCATTGAAATTGGTTAAGTCGTTCTCAAGTTATATGGTTCAAAACAAACTGAACGTTAAAAAATGGAAAACATACAAAGTGCTCTTTATTAGCTATTTGGTGATCTTAGGTACCTACTTGTTCTCGCTGACTTTATTCTAGATCTTTTTAAAGTCTAAAATTCTTTCATACACTGTTTTCATGTAGAGGGTGGGTCAATAAGTCCCTGAAAATTAACACAAATTGTGTCGTCACCTTAAATTATTTTTTTTTTGTCAAGAATCATCTTTCAAAAGAACGCACCCAAATTTTCAGACAGATCTGTCAAATAGTTTTGTTGTAGCAGCCATTTTATATAGAAGCCTACTAGCATTTTCGTTAAAATGGAAAAAAGTGAATTTCGAGTGCTCATTAAACACTATTTTTTGCGAGAAAAAACTATCACGCAAACCAAAAGCTTGACAAATATTATGGGGACTCTTCACCATCGATTGGAACCATTCACCACTGGTTTACTCAATTTCGGTGCGGTCGTTCAAGCACAAGTGACGCCGAACGTTCTGGTCGCCCAATTGAGGTCACCACACCAGAAATGGTCGACAAAATCCAAGGTTTGATAATGGACGATCGGCGAGTGAAAGTGCGCGAGATTGAAGAGGCCACAGGCTTATCACATTGTCGATTTGCTCACAATCGACAACAAACGCATTCATTTGACAACTTCAAAGGTGTGTTTGGCGATGTTACAGAAAAATTCGGCTGAGTTTTTGCGTCGTTTCGTAACCGTGGATGAAACCTGGATTCACCACAACACACCAGAAACCAAGGAACAGTCAAAACAATGGACTTCTCCTTGTGAAACGAAGCCGAAGAAGGCCAAGGCGCATATTACGCAGAGCTGCTGCATCGATTCCAAGCCGATTTGAAGCAAAAACGGCCGAATTTGGCGAAGAAAAAAGTTCTTTTTCACCAGGACAGCGCACCGGCGCACAAGTCCGCAGTCGTAATGGCAAAATTGCATGAGTTAGGGTACAAACTCCTCCCTCATTCAGCATATTCCCCAGATTTAGCCCCCTGCGACTATTTCTTGTTTCCAAACATGAAGAAATGGCTCGGAGGTAAGAGATTTGTGTCGAATGAAGAGGTCATCGCTGAAACAAACGCTTATTTTGAGGGGCTCGAGAAATCGTATTATTTGGAGGGCATCAAAAAATTGGAGAAACGTTGGATGAAGTGTATAGAGCTAAAAGGAGACTATGTTGAAAAATAAAATGTTTTTATACCGAAAAAAAAGTGTTCCTTATTTCATTTTTCAGGGACTTATTGACCCATCCTCCTACCATTTTGGTTTATCGTATTTACTTGAATTCGGTGCATATACATATAGCTTCAGTGTTAGCGAGTTGATGCAGGACGGAATTGGCATACATCTTAGTTGATGCTTAAAAAACATTCCAATACCCTGAAGAAAACCGCCTCAGAATTGGTCACGTGGTTCTTGAGTTTGTAGGCTTGTAGCTGTTAATGGTTTTTAAAATTTCAAAAGTGCTCATCAAATAATAAAGAGACGTTTTCGAGAAAATTGCACTTTTTCAAAATTGGCCTTAAGTCAAGCACCGTTAATTTTGATGTTAAAATTCCGATTTCACCTCTGAATATTAGACCACAGAATCCATATGTGAAGTTTGAAGTAAATCGGTTCAGCTGTTTAGGCTGCAGCCTGATATGCAAACGGACCGAATAGCGGGACACACTTTTTAATTGCCTTACCTGTAAGGACAAGTATTGATTTCCTGAAAATGTTCGATCTCGAGATTTTGATCAAAGTTGATATTACTATGTATAATAGAGACACTCGAAAAAGTAAGTCTCTTAATTCTGCCTGTCTGTCTGTACGTATGTATGTCCGACTTCAGCTGATGGATTTTCTTCAAACTTCATATCTGGGTCTGTGGGTTAACAATTCGGGGTGAAGTCGGAATTTCTATTTTAATTCCAAAATTAACGGTACTTTATTTTTTGGCCGATTTACTCGAAATTTGAGTTACAGTTGACATTTGCCCAAGTGGCAAAATATACAATGTTCGCCAAAAGTATTGGGCACTCTTTCAAAATCGTTATATTTTTTAAAAAAGCGGCAAATCAGAAAAAATTAAAGTATGCAGTAACGTTATAAATATGCTCCTATTAATTAAAAAGTAATATTTGGTGTGACTACCTTTGGTTTTAATGCTATTCTTTTCGGTATTTAGTGGACCAGCCTGTAGTACTCGTCTAAAGTAATATGGTTCCACTCATGTTCCAAAACGATTTAAAGCGAAGCTTTTCATGTAATTGAGAGCTCTCGGATCTAATGCTACTATATATGTATCTGTGGACTGCGTTGACGCAGCTGAATGCTATTTTCGGCAAACGATCTCATGGTGAAGGCGAACTTAAGGCAGGGTGCATTGTCTTGCTGGAATTTAACGTTCGACTTCGAAGAGATGGTTGCAGCATGTTATCCAACATTTTTATGTACTTTTTCGAGTCCATCCATGCTGCCATGCTGTATAATGCTGCCAACGCCGTGTTTTACAGTTGGAACTATTCATTCTGAGGTGTACTCTTCGCTAATCATTCGTCTTACAAAAGAAACATCAGGGGTACCAAACACCTGTGATTTTCATAAAAGTGTTTTTTTTTTTAACTGTTGGTGTTAACAGTTGAAGGACTTCAAAATTTGATTTATCTGACTACAATATGTTTCTTCAGTCTTCCTCATTGAAATTTTGGTATTTTTTCACCTTACGTCCTTTAAGCCCAGCTCCCCTAAGTCCTCTTCTAACCGTTCGGGAGGACATTTTTTATCACGCTCCCACAGATGACGTTCTCCTGTTTTTCTTGTAAAGAAGGTCCTATTAAAATTCGGCCTTACCGATGTGTGGTAACTTTTTTTCTGCCTGTTTTTTTGCAATTCTTTTGTGATCCAGTCTGCCGGAACCATTTTATAGCATTTTATATGGATTAACGCAAACATTTAACTTCTTTTGCAGTTTCACTTTGGTTCTTGCCTTTTTCTTACAAAATTTCAATTTTTAAACGTTGGGACAGACTAAGCTCATTTGATTTGGCAATTTTTGCAAAATAAAAGAGTAAACTTTAAAACCACGACAATAGAATGAAACCAGCCGGTCTATTTACCTCAAGCAACAATCGTCCACTGATCGCGTACTGCAATCTGCCAATCCTTTCTTATTTAACTCAAAAAACTTCAGGAAGTAATAAAAAAGCTAGAGTGAGAAATATAGGTTGCCTAACATGTTCGTCCAAGACTGTTAGCAGTACTTTATTTACTGACAGGTTTTTCAAAATTGACTATTTCCCGGGTATGACTCAATAGATTGTGTTCAAAATCAATATATGTTATAAACAATATTTGACATAAGGAATGTCATGGGCATGGCAGACCATGATTTGGAAAATCGTCAAAATATTTTTTTTTTTTAATTTTTAATGTTTTGAAGAAAAAAAAAACGTCTTAACGACTTTGTTTGAATTTCAAATTGAGACATTCGCAAAATCTGTAAAGAAATTTTGATCGAAATAATGTACCAGCAAGTACGCAAGTCTGTGGAGAAAGTTCATGAGATTGACATGCTAATTGATAACACAAGCTATCCTAGTATTCATCCTGTGCGCTTAGTCGAGAATATTACTGCTGTTTTCGAAAGTGTGCACCTAAAACCGACAACCTCAACTCGTTAAAAATCTCAGCAAGAAGGCATACAACCTTACGGTCAACGGAGAATGCTACAGAGGCATGAACAATATTAAATGAATTTTTTGTATAGCAATTTTAAAAAGTAACCAACAGATGACCCACCCTTTATAAATCAACCCGCCCAACGAAGACTGTACTAACTAAATTTTATACAATAATGATATGATTCAAAACAAAAATGTACAGCAGCAAAAACCCGTTGAATTCGTATTGTAAATTGTATATTTTCAGTGTTTCAAAGCATTGTACTCGTATTTAACAATTTAATATTCATGAAATAGAAATCCTTTGTGGAACTTATCATCGCAATATAAATTTTAGTCTTTTATCTGAGTTACAACAGTCTGCGTTGTCGGAGTCGAAATGGTAATTTATTCATTAAGCAAGAGAAAAACAAAAAAAGTTAAGCTATATACTCGTATTTGGTTTAAAAAATTAGTTTATTATTAAAAAAAATGTCGCAAAGTCCCTCACAATCTAAGATGGATTGTAACTTTTCTGTGCCTACAAAGTGCTATCTATCAAACATAAGTACACACATTCATTAACAGCTCAAAAAAAGCATTAATTCTATAAATAGCAACAAGGACTAGATACTTAGTTTTTCCATTACGGCGAGTAATTTTCTCATTAAGTTGATGGCAATTGCAAAATTAATATTACTCCTACTCTTCGTACATTGTTTTATTGTACGAAATAATAGCCCTATTAAGTCATGCCAGATTTCGAATATTATCCATCTATACAACGATGTTTTTCAAATTTCGAGTTATGTCCTAGAATCTAGTATATATACGAGTACACATGAACGACATTTTCGAATTGAATGCCCCAAATAGATACTAACTCTGATTAATTTCGTCTATAGCAAGAGTGTCAAATGACGTTATTCAGATGATTAACACAAATTATTTAACCATTATTTCAGTGATTAAACCAGTCCTCTGTGAAATGTAAAAGTCACCATTTAACAAAACTCCCATTTCACTTCCCATCAATTTGTCCCTAGCTTCTTCCAGGAGGGAGGTCATAATACTCAGCATTTACTGTCGTGCTTCGCATTTTTATCGTTGTGGTAATCCTTTGTAGCTATTAGCATCCTTGTAAATGGTGCAGGCTTAGAAGGAGGGCTACATCTTGTTCATTTGGAGTGCTTTATAATATTTTTTAATAGGATATTTTACTCGGTTCTTAACGTATGTACGTGTCGCCAATAAAGTGTGAAATCTAAAGTAATTTATGTTGTCTGAAATGCTAAGGGCGCTTTTTTAAATGGCGAAGATAAAAAAAAGTTCAATAAGTACGAAACATACCATGTGTACACTAATTTAAATCTATATTTTGGAATGTAAAGTAATAACGAAGGATGAAGTCAGCAAACTTGAAAACGTGACTTAGTATATGTATTTGATTGGTAATGGTAAGAGGTGTTTTGTATCAATTCCCCTATTGGTCGTTACGCAAATAGTTTGCGGTGAGAGTAATTTAATTAAATTTGGAATTTAGTCATTTAGTTGATGTCATTGTGGTTAACTCTGAGCAATCATCTACTATGTCGTTGTTGAAGTACTGAATGCTCCATTATTCTATCGATTCTATGACAGTTTTTACTAATGTAAATTTTGAGCTTTATTTATCAGATCGCCTTAGCCCGAGTGCTTAATTTAAATTTTTGCTTTATAAGCTCTGTACAAATGAACATTATGTAGGTATTCCTCGGCCCTCGGCTGAGAACTGTAGATTCAAACAGGCGATTCTCAATTTCCCAATTATTTGGTTGCGAATATTACTACCATGGGTTCAAACAAGAGGCCGCTGACAAGCAACTGAAAAGTGTTCATACAAACCATAGCACTGGTAATCAAAGGGCAACGGTTGTTAAATTTAAAATTACCTGTCAACTACAGGCGTTGTGTATTGCATGTCGTCGGCGTAAACGAGTGGTTGCACAAACTTTTCAAAGATTGTATCCCCGATGTTAGCTTCATATTTTTTTAAGGAAATCACATCGTCATCCTGCACAGACGGATGATTTTGGCAGGGTCTCCTTTCTTGAGGATCTGGCAAACGATGCTGGTGTGCCTTTCGTCGGGTATACTTTCAATCGACCGTATTTTATATACATATGAGTTGACTTATGCTCCGTACCAAATCATCCCTAGCTGTTTTAAATAGCTCGGCAATTAGACTGTTATAAGAATAGATATTGCTATCGTATTGCTTCGTAATTTACTTCGACGCAGTTATCCCGAAATATATCCTTAACCTGGGGGACCTCATACTTAGTTAGAACACCTAGAACTTCTGGGATGCGGGCGCTGTCGTTGGTCCATTAAAAATTCATTCCAATCTCGGGTCGATGTACTAGGCACCCGGGGTTCACCGCATGGAGGTGAGCGTAGGAGTTGGTAGATAGAGGATACCGTGCCGATGTCTGTGTCTTCATAGATGTTCTATGTTGTCTATCCTTTGCTTAAATTGGTTTATCACTAGTAAAATCTTATTTTAATAAAAATGAAAAGACCCCCATTATTGGCACCCTTCCTCTAGTAGGAATAAATATGTGTAAGAGAGAGTTAACAAAATTAAGAGCAAAATAAAGTATTAACGTTCAGAAGCTCTTCTGGATTAAAAAGAACAATTTGGTCTTTGCTAGTTTGAAATCTATTTATGTAATTTAAAAAAAAACAATTATTTTTTCTTAATTTTCTTAATACAGGCACGTTTCTGGTCCTTTCTGTTGTTTCCCTATTCTATTTTAAAATTGACCACAGATGCTTTATCGGATTGAGATTAGTAAACCAGTCCATTGTACTTGAAATGGAGCATTACCATGCTCGAAGAATCCTATTACCAAATATTTGTCGATAAGGATGTCCCTAAAGCCGTCTCCAAAAACAGAAATATAGCCGTCGATATTTATCCGTCGCTCGCACACGAGTAACTTACAAGAAAGTAACGTAAGCAATATTTACGTTCATTGAAATTGGTGCAGCTCTTAAGGAGTTCTAAGTTCGAACAATGCTTTTGCTAGGTTTCAACTTGGGCAGCTCTTGTTATAGGAGGGCCACTCCATATTTCTATGTAGGTAAATACATATTATATACTGCGTTCTCCAGCTGCCAACTTCATTAGTTGTTAAATTATGCAACTAAACGATTTTCCGATAGATAACTTTTTGTATTTGCAAATAGTTCATTTAAATCCAAACGTATCCAAACGTGAAATTAACGTAATAAAAGTTAATGGGCTAATTTGACTGAATTTAAGAGAATTATGACTGCGTATTTTTTCCAAAATGATTGTATCGAAAAAAGTACAATTGTATTGAGTTTTTCATCACTGAAGCAAAACCATCCACTGGTGGTACCCACTGATTGCAAATTGATGATGATGATTTGATCACGAGTGCTGTCTTTATTTTGCTTATATCTCAGCTTCTGTGTAACGTAGAAAGAAAATGTATAGCTTAAAGATTTACTAATTAATAAAATTATATTCAAATCGGATAAATTATTGTGAGCGTTTTGGCGGTATACATTTGAAATTTGTGCGTGCGGAGTAAGTGCGTTACTATTGCCCAGCTTTTGCAGAATGCAACGTAATATCTAGCTGTCCATAAATATTCTGAGATAAATTACCCAATCAATAAAGCCAAAGTCCTCAAAATCGATTCAGTCGTTCTTGAGTTATACGCGTACATCAGATAAAACTCAGTAACATACTATTTCATTTTATACAATATTATTAGGGATGGATAAATAAATATAAAATTAGAAGCGAGTGCATATTTGAACATACAATATGACCTTTTCCTTTTTTTTTTTTTTTTATCTTCACAACAACTTTTTTTTTTTTCTTTTGGAAAAATACTAACTAAATACAAATTGCAGCTACATAATGCAATAAAATATTTATTTAAAAACTCTTCCCATTCAGAGAGTTCTCAACCGCACTCATTTTCTTTGACGAGCGGTTTTTTCATGAAAAACGCTCGCATAAAGAACTATTTGAAAAATCGTTTAATAGAATATTCAAAAGCAAACAAAAAGCATACAAAAACTCTCTTCTAACTTATATTTAACATTTGACGTTTAATTAACTGGTTAAGTAGTAACAACGATGTGGACCTTTTGGGGTGGGTATGGGGTTAGCTCGTTAAAAGTTCCAGTAGTAGCTGCTTCTCTCCTACATTGGAATAAAAAAATTAAAAAAAAATACATTTGCCGGGTCCTTTGTACGTAAATATTTCAAAACTTCCATTGGAAGCTAACCATGATGATACCATCACGAATTAATGCCAAGGGAGGAACTGGAGCAGAGATTCATTTATTTTTTTGCCTCTTTTTTTTGTGGTGCATATGAAAGTGTTTCCTTTAAAAAAAAGTGTCAGTAGAAGTTCTCACAAAACACAAAAAAGGGGGACAAATATAAAAGCGGATGAGTTGGAATGCGCTCTAAATAATCGAAATCAGGATTTCTGTTTGCACAAGAGTCAAGAGTATTCAATGTAAACAAAAGTTGTGTCATTGCGGCGCTGAAGTTAGATTTGATTCCATATCTCATTCGTAAATATTTTGTGCAATCAGAAATTTAAATTGGCTTTGGGGATGTCTGATTTTTGTTCCTATTATTTAAATAAAATTCAACCATGGGAACGGATGACTTTTGAAGGTTATTATGAATTCATAAAACCGACGGAATCCAAATCCGAAAACAAGATTAAATAAAAAAAATGTATTTAAAACCCCACCATACAAATACAGTAAACCTTTCTATTGTAGTTGGTTTGCACACGGAAATCAGGTTTAGACTAAAGTACTTTTTTTATTAAAAATATTTACAGACTAACAAGTGTGAGCTTAATTTTTAATGGAGGAGAAGATACGAACAAGATTACTGACTAGCTATTGTGTGTATTACATATGTAAGTACGTATGTATCAATTGGGACACTTTGTAATCCAGACAACCACCCATCTCTTTTGGGACACTTGAATCGGATCTAGATACAAAAGTCATCAATAATGATTTCTCTAATTGAGACAGCAGTGTCTGCAACTACATCTCGTTGAGTTTGAATTTAGAACTTAAATCTAACTATGTACATATGTATGTATGAACATATGTATGTTTTGTTATGTTTATCCCGAATCGGGATAGCAAGGGAGTCCCAATTATGGAGGCTTAAAATGCATTCTTATATCTATATGTTGTAGCATTTTTAGTCTCAGGGTATTTAAGTCATTAGAATGCTTGAAAATAATGGGAAGCGACGAACAAAAGATTTGTATGCCAATGCCGCTACTATGTTTCAAACTCCACCTGAACTTTCGATATTTCGCAGAGGGCTGGATTTTTGTACATACATTTGTTTTCTTAGTAATCCTAAAAATCTCCTAAAATTCGAGCTCCTACCGCTTCCCAAGATATAACTTTCATTAAGTGTTAGAAGTGAAATTTTGACCAAATATTCGTTAACGTATATGCTCCGTATTTTACAGGAATACCCTGTATTTCAACGAGAAATCCCACACAACCTGTGGACAACGAATTAATTGAAAATCACGATATTTGATGACTTTTTACTGCATCTTGTCCCAACTCACCTCGATTTTGATAGGTAGTTTTAGGTCTCATATAAATCTGTGGGTAGTTCTTGGATTAGAAGTTCAAGGCATCCTGCAAGTTATTGCCACGTGAAAAAATTGTTTTTAATTAAGCAGCATGCATTTCAACAACAACATATAGATATTTTAAAACTACAATGATCAAAATGATTTTACTTATTTAATTATAAATAACTGTGCAAACAAAAACAAGAATTTTTTTTTTCACGTCTACACATGCGGGGCTCTTTGGTATCTAACAAGCAAACAAATGTTATACTTACCCTACATGTTGGCAAAGTATTTATATCTGGCAACATTTCAGAAGTCAAAGGCTTTATGCGTAGCTGATTGAGTGCTATACTTTGCGCCATAAGAAAAGTAGCATTGCTAAAAGAACATCTGCCAAGTGATGGCGCAGCAGTTCCTCGTACGAAATTTTTAAAATAAGTGAGATTATCAACTGTTTTTAAAATTCTATCTCAAGATCTTTCGTCTATCTAATTTGATGGCCTTAGTGAGACAATTTCAGAGCAAACTTAGAAAACACATTTCATCAAAATCCGTTCATTTTCAGTAACTTTGACATGGAAATTTCTGTACAGCAGGCCAAACAAATAAACCAAACTCATTAAACAGTTGGCGTATTACTAGGATGAGTTTTGAAAAAGTTTGTAACCTCATCTCGTACCAACACTATATGATTTAGATGATTTTGAAGCAGAAATATTTACACTTCACACTTAACGGAAAAACTGAATTCCATAAACAATTTTCAGTGGTTCTTTGCTTAAGCGCTTTGCATCTCCATCTCCCGTAACTTACGACTACTTTATTAATTCCATTTGCATGGATGTATGATACAAATTACGTTGACAATCATAATTTTTGCGGATTTAGCATTCACAGCCTTCACATTTTAACCGCATTCTGATTGCCGTTACTTTTATTTTATTGGGTGGGTCCATCGCATACAAAAGCGGACTTAGAAACAAAATTTCATCAAAACCCGTTCGGTAGTTCTTGAGTTGAACTTGTGACACATAGGCGCAGAACAAAAAGCGTTTATTTTGACCAGAAAGGAAAAGATCAAGCGGACAATTTGAAATTGAAGGCAAAACAATGTTTAGCATTCAGAAATAGTAACATATGTTATAGGTTATAGGTGTATTCTTCGAATAACGAGAAAGTAAACATTTCCAGACTTTTATTTATAATAATTTTGTTATTATCCTAAAGTCAACATTTTAAGGTTTATTGCCCATAAAAGGAACATCCTAGAGAGGTCCAAGTTAGCTCAAAGTATTACCCATACTCTAAGGACTTGTTGATGTGGTTCTTTGGTACGTGGAGGTTAATAAGTATTGAGAATGGTTAGGAGCCCTAGCCGAATGCTTTTTTTGTATAACCTTTCTCAGGAAACGCAAAATTGTAACACTGTTGGTTCTGCTCCTGAATAACTAGAGATTAAAAACTTCGGCAAATCTCCTGGGAGTGAATTCCAAAGGAATTTTGATATAAAGATGTTCGCGCCGTTGCCAAGTGAACATATAAGTGATGCGCACTGGCGGCTTGCCTAGTAGAATACTCAAATGTCGCATTATTCCATTAAGGTGTTCGGGACAACTGCCGTAGTAGTATCTTTACAACAGATATAGGTCTGTTACCAGTTTTCGATGAAGATTGGTTGTTAGTGTTTATTCGCATTGCCCCAAAAACATAGCAAGCTGATGAACAAAACATCGTCTAGTGCCGTCATAGCGGGACGTAGTCCACACCTCATGCTCCAACAGTTGTTCAGTTCGCGTGATGAAATATATCGATTGGTTTCCCCTTTGGTTGACTCTCCTGGATCTCCCCTACTCTGCAGCGAGTGAGCGCCATCGGTGCTCTATTCGAATTACATATTCCAGTAATATATCCAAAGCAGTCCTTACTGCGGATAATAAAACCAAAAAAAAATATTTGTTTACGTATTCAAAGCCAGAGTTGTAGGTTTTAATTTAGTATGTCGCATGATGGTGTGGACGTTTGTTGTTCTCCAAAAGCTCTCCCAACAATTTTTTTTATAATTTTTCTTTCTACTTAAAATTTCAGCTCTCTGGGTCTAACGGCTCAAAAGTTACAAGCGTGACATACTGATCAACAGACACCATGTTGAATCCATTACGAGTAGTGTTCCGTATTATGCCATTCTGAATCGGAACACTAAAAAATACGCCTGTAATATGAGGTACTAGACTTCTACAATTATCTCAAATCAGTGCCGGCTGGATCAACTATTTTGCTGGGCCAACAGAAAAAAAGGAAAAAGAAAAAAAACGGAACGGGAAATTTGAATGTTCACTGACGATGATCACAATGATTCAGATTAATTGCTCCTCTATTCTAAATTGATTTTATTTACTCTAAACGCACTCTACTTCAAGTTAATTTTAAATGATCTTACACTAAATAAATAATGTTCTTTAAAATTGTATGATTTCCAAAAATACCCTTCATTTCACCTCCGTTTTCTTAGGAAAACCCAGTATTATGCTGCTAAAAGAATTGAATTCTAATTTCAAAACGAACACACCCAGCAGGATTGTAATATCCAATTGCCGCTTTGGCACATACAAAAAAACGTAAAAGAACCTACGAATATATATTGTCTAGTTTTGTAACCCCGCCTTTGGCCCAATCTTTTCTAGTGGGGATATTTACTTCTTAGTTTGGGTCATTTCCATCTTCGCAATTAGTGCAGTTGATTCTGCATGTGAACTAATTTAATAATTCTGCGTGGACTACTAAGTGGGAGATCCAGGTTCAAGTCCCAGAAACATCAACAAGATTTTTCAAGGATCTACTTCTTACGAACTTGTAATAAAACAGCTTCTCAAATGTGTCCTTTGGAAACGGTAATAAACTGTTTTTATTCGTGTGAGAAAAAAAAATACCAGGCACAGAATGAATAGGTGCGAGAGTCTAGGTCGGGCACGCGCTGTTAGCTCCAGCATACGAGTATTTTTATTTACTTACTTCCTTTGCCACGGTGTCCGAAACTATAGAATATATAAAAGAAACAAATCTCCATAGAGAGTACTTAGATGCTTCATTTAGGAACCTAAGTCAGCTTGCACCCGAATTTGCCTTAAGTTGTACGAACATCTTTAGTAATGCACATAAACTCCTCACAGGGGCGACACAAATAGCTATTTTAAAATAGTTACCATTTAATCGATCAGTAGTAAAAGGTTTTCTTACTAGCAAAATAAAACAATTTGATTAGCAATTTAATAGAAAAATATTTTTAGATCTGCCGAAAATTTAAAACCTAAAACAGCAAAAACAAAAAAAAAGTAAATGATTAGAAGAAAATGTATTATTTTATTAACAAAATACAATTTTCTGCGCAGAAAAGTAGAAAATGAGCAAATAAATACTTTTTCAACAGAAATAGATTATTTGATTATTTGGTAATTTTTTTTTTTTACCAGCAAAAATTAAATTTCAGCACAAAGAGTAAAAAAAGAAAAGAAAACGAAAGAATGAAACAGTTATTAAAAAAAAAAAAAAAAAACTTGATCGATTGCAAAAAATAATGTTAAACAAATCGCTCAGTTTGTTTGTTTCTTTTCTTCTGTGTTTCTTTCTGCTGATCAAATAATTAATTTTTGCTAATCACTTACTTTTCTGTTGATTTGTTTTTTATATTTTCTCCAGATCAATAAATTATTTTCCACCGATCAAAAAATTACTTTCTGCTGATAGAAAAAATAACTTTTTGCTGGTAAATTATTTTTCTGCTTGTTAATTATTGTCGTTAATTAGCGCTCGATTTTTTTATTTCTTTTCTTCTGTGTTTCTTTCTACTGATTGGATTATTAATTTTTGCTAATCATTTATTTTTTCTGTTGATTTGTTTTTTCTATTTTCTGCAGATCAATAAATTAGCGCTCGATTTTTTTATTTCTTTTCTTCTGTGTTTCTTTCTACTGATTAGATTATTAATTTTTGCTAATCATTTACTTTTTCTGTTGATTTGTTTTTTCTATTTTCTGCAGATCAATAAATTAGCGCTCGATGTTTTTATTTCTTTTCTTCTGTGTTTCTTTATGCTGATCAAATAATTAATTTTTGCTAATCACTTACTTTTTCTGTTGATTTGTTTTTTATATTTTCTCCAGATCAATAAATTATTTTCTACTGATCAAAAAATTACTCTCTGCTGATAGAAAAAATAACTTTTTGCTGGTAAATTATTTTTCTGCTTGTTAATTATTGTTTTTCCCTAGCGTATTTTGAGGGTCTTTTAATTAATATATTAAGCATTTCAAACAAACTTATTTGTGATCCCTTGAAATAGCATTAAAGAGGAGCTCAATTCATGCTGCTCATATCATCTATCCTGTGTCCACATATGAGTATGTACTCGTATGTATCTGTAAAAATGCCAACCCATGTTTCATGCACAGTCATAAAAATTATTCTTTCCACTCGCAGGCTATTTTTGGCATCTGCCGTTTGCACGATGACGATAATCCTTTCGCATAAACCCCAAAATGCATAAATAATTCAAGGGACACAAACCAAACGTTGGGCTTACGACTCAAGTGCAGCACTTCACATAACAACGGGTTTCGAACAAAACAAACAAATAAGAAACACATATTTATGGGAGCATACGAGTATCTTTATTTACAACCAACCATGACCTTCTGCCCACTTTGCTTTTAAGCTAACCTCTAAATGTGATTACAAAAATACTAGACTTCCTCCTTGAAAACAAAAAACTAACAACACATAAGCTCACTGGACAGGTGTGTGCAAAAAATGCAGCGAAATGTCAAATATCCATTAAAATAATTGCTCTTGCCCGTGAGATTGCAAGGCACATCGTCTTCCATGTATTTTATTCTCCTTCGAGCGGGCCGAGCGACTCTTCTGCGTTCGTAATTTAAGCAGAACACTTGCTGCGAAGATTTCCTGTTGCACGTTTGCTCTACTCCCCTTCTCATTGCAACATCCTTGAGTAGGAGAGGGCCACCTCCCTGCCGACTAGGTAGCTAGTTGCAAAGTACATGTGCACTTGCATTGTAGCTTCCTTTCAGATATGTTTTTTTGTTTGCTCCTGTGGAATAAGCATGTATTGTATACCTATAGTATAGATATACGAGTAGCTAGTCTTTCGGCAACAGAATGGAATAATAAATCATTTCAATGTCGTGTGCCAGGGGGACACTTTTCGATGGAGAAAAAACACAAAGAATTGTTTAAGCTATAAGAGCTTTGGATAAGGCTGCTTGAATGTTTGTGTGTTTCGCAGGACCCAACAAGCAAGCGATGTCTGCTGAAAAGGATTGAATGCTCATTTGACTTGTAGTTTATGTTTGTTTTGTACGAAATGAATGCGTTGAAAATTGTTTACGTTCAGCTGTGATGTGAAAGAAGAGTTTCATGGCGGCGTGCGAAAACTTCTGACAGAACATGATTCATGAGGTTTCTCGTCGTGTTCCGAAAAACTTTTGAAGTTATTCCTAAATAATCCTTCCATCCTTCTACGTCATCCTGTATTAAAGTTTTTTTTTACAATTTCATTGAAAATTGCGAAGAAAAAAAATTGACTCATTCGCCACCCTGTACCAACAAATTGTGTAGGAAAGCCCTAACATAAAGCCATAACAGAGACAAAATCTATTGTCGTAGAGTTTCATGAGAAAAACTGGTATCATCCCCATTACTTTTGTACACAAATATCGCTTAGCATTTGTACCATATCTGTGGCACAGTTTAATGAGATAGATATGGCTATTTGGCAAGGATATTCCGGGGGAGTTTGCCCGCCCATAAAATCAGAATCTGTTTGATTTTCTTTTTCACTCTGTCACAAGTAATACTAGGGTATAATCGTTTTTTTCTTCTCTGTTCGAAAACATTTTTCGCCAAATCAGTTAGATTGCTTTTGTTTATTTTATCCTTGCTATCCTTTTTGTGTTTTGTTTGCTTCTTTTTTTCCCAATCTGTTTATTTTGGTACACAACAGGAGGGCAAAGAGTTTTAGAAATTAATTGCAATAAAGCGAAATGGAATCACTACTTTTTTCAAGGAGTGTAGAATGAAGATGTCAATTAATGGAGCTCGTATATTAATTGCAAATATAATGAAGATTTAAATGGAAATAATGAAGACTTAAATGGATTTCTAATAGTTTTGGCACAACTACTCGTATAAATTGAGTTAATTATTTTGAATGAATTTGACACAGAGTTTCTTTGCGGCTCTTAATAATTGATATGCACTCTTTTAGGTCAATTGAAATAGGCATCTATTCAATTTCATCTACAAGCTGAAGAGAAGGGAAGAAAAGCAGCTTTTAAGAAAGAATATTAATGTAAAAAGAGCATGATAAGGCTACAAAGCCCGAACAGAAGTTTTATTTATTGCTGCCTTCACTTCAGTTAGGTCGGGTGGACGGAATTGTTGATCGCCATCGTCCTGGTTGAATGGAGCATTCTGCTTGACAGCGAAATTTGGATCGTCATCGCCGTTTAACAGTCTACAGAAGTCTTCTTCTTCTTTCCAAATTTTCAGTACCGACTGTGATCGGATTCATCCCAATGGATGAAACATAAAATCTAGTAGTAGAGCTACACTCGGTGCTGATAATTTGGAAAGATCACTTCTGCAGACTGTTAAACGGCGATTACGATCAAAACTTCGCTGTCAGGTAGAATGCACCATTCAACCTGGACGATGACGATCAACAATTCGTCGGTCTAACGGTTTAACTGTGCACTGAGAACTTCACTAACAGCGGCGCTTCAAACCATGCTGCACCCTGTTCCAATCGACAAAGTCGCGCAAACAACTGGCTGCCACCTCAGCATTAAGAGTTAAAGATTCCCAGTAATGGAGAGAACACTACAATGGTAATGTCAGTGAAGAACTATAATATCCCAAGGTTCACCGACTACCTGCCCACCGAATTAAATTTTAACTTGGCTACAAACACTCAATACCAGACAGGTCAGAGTGAATGCATCGCGCTGTTCTCTACATCGAACCGCCGTCAATTTTCAGTGTCAGAAACTAAGGACGCACTGACTCCGTGTTATATTTTCGAAGGACCTGGACACTCACCTCTCTTTTAACCTTCCGAGTGATTGTAGCGTTTTCCAAACCGAAGTCACCGCTTTTCACCAAGCCGCTGAATGGTTGGCGGTTAATACTGTATCGCAGACTGATATCGTTATATACATATATCGACAGTCAGGCATATACCTAACATTCAGCAATATAAGATCTAAGGAAGTGAAAGACTGTCGCGTATCTCTCAATGAGATAGCTAGTCAGTAAAACCTCTCCTATTGCTGGGTAAGCCCGACAACGTTGTCTTCCGGTACGAACTCCATAGGCATAACCCACATTGAGGCCACAATGTCTTTTGCCAAGTACCTTATCTACGCCGATGCATTAGACAAGACGAACCATAGATGAAAGCATCTAGACCATTGTAATACCGTCAGAAACTGTGGCCAAGACTAGATCAAAAAATGTCTAACGGTCTTCTAAAATGCAAGAGCCACACAGAACCCTCTCAAAACTACCCAACTCTATAACAGGGCACTGTACAATGGGTAGTCATGCTATAAAGACTACTGCAGGAGCTGCATAGATGATGAGGAAGAATAAATAGTAACACACTTTTTGTGTACATTCCGCCTACTGGTCAACATTAGAGAGGCTACACTAGGTTTTCAATGATCTTAACGATCTCAACAACTATGAAAAGTAATCGGTCCTAAGGGTAGGCGGTGTGAACCACCCGTCCTTTTGGCAATACAATGGACCTACTTTTGGTCTAAGTGTACCTCATCGAAGGCCACTCCAAACCTCGAATGTCCTCGATTATAGGCATTTAGACAAAGCTAGCATTTTTCAAAACTTAACCACTTTGGAGAGATCTGAGAAGGAAGCCGTGAGATTTTTAACCTCATTTCTCGGAAATTGTTAAATTTAGAAGAAAGACAGTTAAAGACCATGGGGGTGGAAAGGGTCGGTTAGATTTTCCATATCACCTATCATATTTCGTCATACACGCCATATCACACTTCCTGTAATCTTCACTTATCAACAAAATTGTAGAGAATGGAGGGATAAATTGTTCGGTTGGGTTTTCGTTAAAATGCATAATAACAGAACTGTTTTACATACTGCTATCCCACATAAAAAATTGAAGTCTAGTTCAAGGTCAAAGTTTTATGAGAAAAAAAAGGTTAATTCTTTGAAAATCTTTTAAATATCCCAGAAATTGTTAAATTTTAGACACAAGTGCCGCCACTCGGACCACATAAAGTCAGACGAAAATGTGTCGAAGTTTTGTTTGATTTAAAAGCAAATAAATGTTGTATAACTTATTTATTTAATTTTATATAGCTTTTTTGGAATAACTGGTTGAAGCGAAAAATATCTTTAAATAATGAGATAGTTTTGAGAGTTTTCATAAAGGAATGTTATTACCTTTATCAACACTCCTTCTGATACAGAACAAGTAAACTTTGGAATTCACTTCCAGAAAACATACATATTTCCAGAAGCCTTCAATCTCCAACTATTTGCTTTGTCATTTAATAAAGAATTGATAGACAAAGACTGTAAAATAACAGGTGGTGCAAAAGTAATGACCGAATATGATTTAGCTATAACTTTTTTCTAAATTAAAATAAAACGATGGTTTTATTTCTTATTACTTTTATTTGGACCTTGAATTTTGTTCCATTAAGTACTGAAGATGATATCCTTCAAATGTTGTCCTCTAGCGTTTATGCAAATTTGAGCCTTTTTTATGTCATTTTCCATCACTTCTCTCAATACTATCGCGGGTATGTTTTCTATTTCTTATCTAATGTTGTCTTTCAGGGCTGCAAGAGTCTGTGGTTTGTTCACATGGACCACTGACTTTAAACAACCCCCAAAGAAGAAGTCTGGAGTGGTCAGATCGGATAGTTTTGCGGACCAATTCGCCAAAACGGAATATAATAAGGCCTGAAAGTGTGTCCAAGTAGTGGCAATGTCTTCAATTGTATCAAAAAGTCACGTAACATAGTTCTGTACCACTCGTAACACAGTTATCGCGTTGCTAGCAGTGTTTTCGAACCACACAGTAACTTTCAGTGGATGTAAAAGCGATTCTTGAATAATGCGCTTGTTAACATGTCCGGAGAGATGAAAATGTGCTTCGTTACTCATGATTCATTTTGAAGATAAATCGTCGTCCTAATGGCTTGGTGGTCGTCGAGCAACAGCTGATGCACCATCTGAATTTTATGCGGAAACATCTTCAAGTCTTTTACCAAAATGCCCTCCAGAGACTGCCTGGAAATGCCCAATTGCGTGGCCCGTCGTCTCGTTGCTGTTTCTGGACACTCTTCCACATAGCATCAATATTCCCGTCTGAACGGCCTGCTCTTGGTGTGTCAGCCCTTGCCCTATCTCGTGCTGTGCCAGTCTCTTCGAGGCGTGCGGCTTGGCATCGAATTGTGCGATGCCGAACGGTGGGGAAATCTTCGACGAAATTCACGTTGTGTTCTTATCGCTGATGAATTATTCCGCTTATAGCGCAAAAAAATCGACAGAATTATCCCACGTTCTTGAGAAGTAGGTATAGCATTCCATTGTTCATCGTCGTGTTTTTTCACATCTATTCACTTCAACTGTCAATATCATGATGATGGGAGACGTCATTTGCAAAAGTCATAGACAATTCATACTTTTACGCCACCTTGTACATAAAAAAATTAAATTTAACTATGAGCTTTGTGCTGAAGAGCCCGATTAAGCATTTGTCTGCTATGATATAGTACCAAAGGCTCTGGTTCAACTAATAGAGTATTGTGCTGCAAGGAAGATGGATGTATTCATCTGTTGAGATGCTTATGCTCAGAAAACGTTCTAGGGCAGCAGCAGGTCCAATATGCGAGGAAACTATCTTCTAGATCTTCTCTATGCAACATGCACTTCAAGTCGACTACTAACCGGAGGGTTCTACTAGAGGTGACCCTTTCAGATCATAGATACATAGAGTTCTGTATCGAATACGTAGCTACACATTTATACCTTTGCAGAAGGGAAGGAATCCGCTTTAGGGAATAGCTAGGCAAATATGTCAAAATTAGGTGCTGTTTTATAAATACTAAATAATACTTGAATAACATAAAATACTTTTTGAACATTCTATCTCATCTTTTGCCCCACTTTCCCTTACTATCTAGCAAATAATGATTGAATGCACATACATATAAAATCTAATCTAATATTAAAAATATCCTAGTTATTCTTTTTGTGTGTTGTTTTTCTTTTATTTTATTTGTTTAGACACACAAGAGAAGGAAAAAAAAAAGGTCAAACAATTATCTAATTGCAATGAAGCGAAATGAAATCACTACTTTTTTCAAGAAGTACAGAAAAAAAAGTCAATTAATGGTACCTGGAATGAAGCTCGCATATTAATTGAAAAAAAAAAAAAAAATAATGAAAATTTTAATGGAAATGTCCAATGAAAAGTTATATAAATTAATTTCTGATTGCTCTGGCAGAACTATAACTTGATGTCGTAATGAGGTCGTGTTAAATTGAAATAATAATTTTGTATGTACATATCTTACACAATGTATGTGGAGTTTTCTTGCAGTAGTTGAAAATAAAACGCAATCGGACGTTGGAATTGATTGGTCTACTTTAGATGGCGTTACAGTCCATGGTGGACCTGGGCCTCAAATAAAAAGATTTGCACATTAAGTGGGTTTAGATTCGTTTCTACCTTTGTACGCCACCTTAGGTTAGATCTTTTCTTTATCACGTCGTCTCTGTGGGGGATGGCGGCTAAGCTTTACACAGGCTAGTGTTGGTCCATAGCGATACCAAAACTATCTAGTTTTAATTATTTATTGTTCTTAATTTATTTAAACAAAATGATTCTGTCCATTGTGTTGATAAGAAGGTGAAGTTTTATGTTTATAAATTCTTTGAGTGAATTAAAATAGAATTCTCCCAGTAATCTATACCTGTGCAGGACATACATACATATAGTGTCCCTTTGGGTGATTAATTAGAAGATTTTTAGTCACCCTAAATGTTCTTCCGGCTACAAATTCGAACTTTCAGACTAAATTAATGTCGCTCTATAATTCATGCTGCTCGTTGCTGTATCTTCTCCTTGATCACGGAACATTGCAAACTCTCCCTTCAGAAAATAGGTCTAGAGAGCCACGTAATTTGCAAATTATGCGGCCAAGTGTCCACGTCCATGGATTGCATCCTTCAGCATTAATTGACACGCAACAGTATAGGTTGTTTGGGAGCATAGAACAGAGGAACATCCCATCTTTAGATCCAATACAGAATTTTAAGTTTCTAGGGCACACCAAGTTGAGCGAGGTACTTTTGCCCCAAAACAATCACGACTAGCATCATAAAGCGAACAAAATAGGTCTTTTAGGTCGTAGTGCACTTAAACCCGCGCCTCAAATCATTCACTTATTCATCTAATCTTTCATACTCCATCAATGCAAAAGTGACCAAAATTTGCTCAAAGTATTTTTCTTTGAAAAAAACCAATGATATATCCAACCATTTTTAGTACCTTCCATGGTTCTGCACCGTATAGCAGGACAGGTGAAATGAGGGTCTAATGTAAATTCTCCTAGTTGTTCGTGAGATTACTTTGCTATTCAATTGCCTTCTTAGCCAAGTAAACAGGACTCAATTAGAAACCGTATCTATAGATGACCCAATTTCCTCTTGGTGCACCGTGCACCTGTTGGTCTTATGGAATGGAAATTATCTGGCAACATTGTTTGCTGGTCTTCTCAAATGAGTATGACGGGTACGCCTATAGTAAGACTATATCAGCTAATATCAGCTAATAGTATGAGGATGAATGCCTTATAAATTGAAGCCAGATCAGACGGGGTAAAATATCTCTTGCACCCTTTAAGGAATCCATTTTTGGCGACCTCGAATATGTGATCGTTCCATCGAAGATAGTTATTAGTACACATAGCGAGAATGGCAAGTCTTTCAGTTTCATCGATGCAAGTACCATTCATGGATAATAGTTGAGGGTTTTTGAATTGGATTTGAAGTTGCAGGCAAGAGATCATTTATAAAAATGAGAAAGAGACTCGGGGACAAAACAGAGCCTTGGGGAACACCAGCATTTATATGGTGAATTGTAGACTTAAAGCCGTCTAAGACAGCTTGTATTGAACGCCCCGAAATGTGATTCCGAATCCAATGAAGACTCATCGACGCTATGTGCACAGATTTTCGACAAAAGAGCCTGATGACAAACAAATATCAAGTGCAACCATCTTAGTTTCGACCATCTCCTTTATCCTTGTAAAAGTTAGAATTCCGACTTGTAAAACCGATAAGAAAAACCGTTACCAAGCTACAGCCCTACAAATTCATAATAATATCATGTCAAAGGAGGTAACTAAATGTAACTAACTTTATTTAAAAAAATAAAATAAAACGGGTAATTACTGACCTTATTCGAATGGTCACTTAATAGGACGAGAGTTCGTTTATTAGAGCTCTGCGTCCGTTTATGGAAGTTTTTTCGCACAAAAAGTATATAAATAGTGTCCGCATCTGTTTATCCGCTTATGTATTTTAGTTCGAATATATAGGAGACAAATTGGCCACAGGAAATTTGTCCATATAAGAGAGATGTCGGCTTATAAGAGCTGTCCGCTGGGACAGCTTTCACTGTATTTTACTTTTAACTTTTATTTTAAAAGTCGTTTACTGAGAAGTTATGCATTTTTTTATTTTTGATGATGCAGTTTTTATTCCCAGAGAATTCGCTATAAAAGCTTTGTACAATAGAATCTTTTTACCTATAATTAAGGGGAAACATGTTAAGACTTATTGCTTGTTGAAAGGAACGAGATTAACAAATACCCATATGAACTACATATACAGGGTGTTCCAGATTCCAACGTTATTTCGCCGGAAAGTGATTGCTTGGGTCCAGGCAAGAAAATAATTGTACGGGGGATGTGGCCTATTTTGAACCCTTTTACGAGTTATGGCCAAGATTATACATTTTCTCTTAAATCACTTTAGATGCTTCTGAACGACACAATCTAATGGATTTTTTTAAATCGAATAAATTTACTAACAATTTTTGAAAAATTTTGATTTGAAACCATATAGCGCACAGGCGATTTAATCAATTTGTAACATTTTAAAAAGCATGTTTTATTTACGTAAAAAAAAAAATTCAATGCAATAGGTGCAACCGTTCTCAAGTTATAGCATTCAACGTAATTTAACAGACATTTTTTTTTTATTTAGCAATAATCTTCTTCTGTTTACTACAATTTCAAAGCCATTACTTCAGTTTGTTATCCTGAATAATAATACCGTAAAAATGTTTGAAGAGAGTTGCATACGCCCCTGAAATTACTTGATTTTCATTTGGCTAAGATGTACTCGTACCTAATTGTATCTCCTGTGATAATAGAAGAAAAAAAAAAAAAAAAAAACATGAAATCCCGAAATTTTCTGGGATTTCGGGATCGAATTTTGGGGGAATTGTAGTCCCTTGTACTCCCTGCATTTCATACTCACTTTACAAAATTAAAAAAAAGAAACACTTGTATAAAGTGTGATTCAATTAGAAGTTACAATTCAAATTTTAAATAAAACTGCCGATATTTTTATGTCAATATAATTTTGAGATATTGACATTAAAAATGGTAAATGAAATAGGGCAAATGGGCGCCGCAGCTGGCCTTGCAGACTTTTGCCTTTTGATAAAATTTTCCACGATTTTTGGCATAAATCTTGCGATAGTTTGAGCATAACGCTTCAAATTTCGTTCATTAGCTATGGAATCGTTCGGTAGTCATTCTTCTTCCTCAAATAACCCTAAAGAAAGAAAATCAAATGGCATGATATCGGACGATCTTGGTGGTCAATTAAGATCATCGAAACGAGATATGACGCGTTCGGGAAACTTTGTGTGCAATAATTGAATTGTTTTTAGAGCTATGTGTTATCATCGTCTTGTTGAAAACACATGTTTTCCAAATTAATATCGTCTAATTGGTGTCAAAAATAATTTGTTATCATGTCACGATAATATTCACCATCGACTGTTACAGCAGCACCACGAGAATTTTCGACGAAGTACGGCCAAATCACGACGCCGGCCCAAAATGCGCACCAAACAGTGACTTTTTGTGGGTGCATTGGATATTCGTGAATGGCCCGTGAATTTTTATGATCCCAAATGCAAAAATTCTGTTTATTATGTAGCTATCCAGTTAAAAGTGAGCCCTCATTGATGATTCTGTTCGAAAAATCGCCATCAACTTCATAGTTTTTTTACACCCAATCAATGAAGTCACGACACTATTTATGATCTGCTGGTTACAATTTCTGAGTCAATTGTAGGCATGCAGATGCAGATCTTTTATTAAAATGTGCTACGTGGAGCTGTAGGAAAGGTTCAATTGCTGTGAATGATGGCGAATGAATTCTGACGGATTATCACGAGCGCTGTCACTCACTAACCGACTACTATGAGTACACACTGACCAGGTTTGATGGAATTTTTGAATTAATTTTTTAACCGTGGCATGGAAAATCAGCTGTTTATCTTTGACAGAACTGCAGTTGTGTCAGATTTAAATTGTAATCTCCAATTGCATAACCCTTTAGTAAGTATTTTAGCTGAATGAAAAGCCGCTAAGTGCATTTTTAACGAAAATGGTATACGAGTACGCCAAATTCTACCTTCTGTGAAAACTTTCAAAGTCCTATGTGTTTCCAAACATTAGATCAACAGATTGCAAATTCACTAACATCCAATATTTCTATACTTAATTTAGATGGACTTCGACCAATAAGTGTCTCCAGTGAGTACACGAAATGGCTGTTTTCCATGCTTGCATTACTAAATTTGTTCTTTAATAGTGCTTTTGGATAGGTATAGGTATATTACAAACTTTTTGCGAAGAAAGTCACTGAACAGTGATGTTGCGAGAAAGTTTTACGGGATAAACTCCGATACCCATACTACATCCAAGGCATCTTAAACATAAAATAAGTCTATAACTTTTTGGAATTTTTCCTACGTACAGAACATAGTAGCTGCGACTAAGTGCACAAAACCTCCCCCACTATACGACCTATTTTAGCAATAATGCTGAGTGTTTCGTTACTAAGTTCCATTTGAACTCTTTTGTTATCTGTTATAATGATAATTAATTATTAAAGAGAACAACGCAACAAGATAACAATGGAGGACGATATTAACAAAGACTTAGATATAACAAGCTGAATGTACATACTTACAATAGATGGATAAATGTCTTCCATGAATATAAGCGTTAAATAATAGCGATAAACTCAAATAAATTCACTTGCAGATAGAATGACTGACATTATTTTAGACAAGATTATTCATATAACAAACAGTGGATCCATGGCTTCATATCCCTGAAATTAACATTCAATTATGTATATACTTTATCTATGAAAAATATGGACGGCATTTACACCCTTTTTCATTAAGAATTATGAATCCCTTAGTTGTGACATGTGTACGGATACATTATGTTGTATCATATACATGAGTAGGATAATGCTTACTAATTCCTCATATATTCAAGCTACATTTGTTACGAAATGTTCACAAACATCATTCTCCTTTGTCTAAGATTAGAAGTAAATAAATAATAACTCTCACGTTGTAGATGCTGTCCAAAGTCAATGAAGGGCAAAGTACTAGACGAAATAATAATTTGTTGAGAAACAGCTGCTGTGTTATCGCCTGCCAATATATGCATATTAGATTCGTCTTATATGTACACTTAGCTTTAATTGTAATAAACATAGCCAGAAGATTGAGTATTTCAAACAAGAAGAACAAAAAAAAAACCGATTTTATTAGAATTTATCAAGTCAAGCATTGCTAGTTTTGGTGTTCATACTTGTGTTCAACTAACCTATACTCTATTATACATACACTACTCTGACTAATTTCCACCCGAATACGTACACGGTGTTCTACGGGAGGGTATACTACTATTGGTTTTGTTAAAACATATTTTATTGAGGGTCGGGACTTACATATGTATGGAATATAATGTAGGACAGGTGTCTGCCTCTATAAGATTTTTTAATGACACTTTTCAGAACATTTTCACACAATACGTCGGCCGATGTTCCACTTATTTCATATCGAAGTTTTGTTTTGAGTTGCTGCAGTGTTTGTGGTCTATTAGCATACTTTATTTACGACGATCTTTTTGGTATGATTACGACACCTGACAACTTTAAAATAATAAGTGTTATCGTTGACCGAACTTAGCCAGGAAAAAGAAAAGAACCCAAAAACAACACAACCTCTGGCTATGATTTAATAACCGGACTTTGGGATTGCTAAAGAAAGCTCTAAACAAACTCCTTTATCTTATAAATGCTTTGCTAAGACTACTATACGTTCTAAGACAATGAAAAGTCAATGAAGTTTTAATGGTTCAAAAACCGAGAAAATCTGCAAACGACAAAAATTCGATATAAATCCTGCCGATAATACCAAAGGTAATTGAAAAACTTCTATTGTAGCGCCTACGAACGGTCATTGAGGAAAGACGTTTAATTCCTGATCATCAATTCGGCTTGAGAATCAAGCATTTCACAATTGACCATATAATCAATGAAATTGAAAAGTCCTAGAAGAGAAAGATATGTATATGTTCTAGCGCTTTTCTTGGCGTTCCTCAAGCCTTCGATATGGTATGGCATGAAGGATTGAAATTTAAGCTAAGGTACGAACAGACTTTTCTGTAATAAACAAGGAAACGAACACACAAAATTTAAGGAAATCACTGCCGGGGTTCCGCAGGGAAGTATTCTTGGTCCGGTCTTGTTGCTAATTTACACTCGAGACATATCTCAAGAAAAAGGCACCGTTCAAGCAACGTTCGCGTACGATACGGCTATATTGTCAACGGAAAGTGCAGTCAAGTCAGCAACTATTTTATATACTCGTAATATCCTACCGGATATTATTAAGTTTGAAGAATTGTTGAATTTATTTGTTTATTTGTATTCCCCAGTTATGAAACCACTGAAGAATTTCGTTTGAAGGGTATCGGCCGCGTTTATGAGATTTCTGTGTGAGTAGAGTAGTAGTGCCATCCGGAAAAGTTGTTGTACTCGTATGTTGTTGATATATCTTCTACATATCTTCTGTATAAATAGGTCAGATTACACTTTCCTGAGGTATACCAGCGTCTACTTTTCATATTGTTGAACAGTCGTTTCTTTGTTTTACATAGAAATATGTAGCGATCAGCCATGTAACTAATGAGTTTGTAAATATCTCTTGGTAGTAGACAGCTTAGTTTATTAAGAAGGCCAGGCTTTTGTGCCAGAATTTGTCGAATGCTTTCAAAAAGTCCGGGAGGATTACTGCGCACTAAGGTCTGTGTTCCATATCAGCACTGATTTTGTTGACAACCCTGTGTATGTCATGCTGGCTGAAAGTGATTTTTTTCTAGGAGTTTTGAAAAGTTTTTGTTGTGTCCTTACCTGGTTTTGGAAGTATCTGTGTCGTATAACTGCATTAAATACATTTTTAGTGTACGTAAATGAGATGTCTGAGAGTTCTTTTATGATTTTGCCATCATGTTATAGCGTGGGGAATTTTTGTTGTTTATTTCAGAGATGTTTTTTTTTTTAATTTCGTTTTCATTGGCTTTGCTGATATTTGTGTTGTTTACATTTGTACTATGTTCAATAGGAACGTCAATAGTTTTCTTGTCGTTCTCGACTAGGTTCCTTTTTTTATTTATAATGCCCGGTTGATGTATCATAGTCCATTTTAGATTTTTTTTTTATTTCGTTTTTATTACTGTCGAAATAAAGGCTTGAGTTTGTTTTTGGATTAGATATGGTGTTGATCTATTTGTTGTGTTCACAATAATATAATTTGAGTAAACAATAGCCTTCTCTTTGTTGTGATAAACATTGTAGCCTAGAATCCTGATGTAGCTTTTATTAATAAAATATGTTTCGCAGATAAATAAAGTGTCGATACAGTTCACTTTAATAAAATTACATGTTGGTTGAAGCCATTTGTGTTCCAGATTACAATTTTTAAAAGGATGACAATTTTTTTGGCGGTTTAGATGTGGACGGGACTTTGTTGTGGCGGATGGAAAGCGTTGAATTTTTAGCGATTTCTAAATCTCGCATCCTTTGTAATTTATGTGGTCAATATTGTGTTTAAGTTCTAAGATCACAACCCTCCCACTTTACTGCATCCCTACTGGTCCGTCTGTAGGGTTTGCCGGTTTGACCCCAAGAAATACCGGCAGATTTCCCGGTTTTGGATCACTTCATCACTGAGACCAATCAAATGCTGGTGTTTTTGCATTTGTGTGATCCAGTTGTTTTTTGGTCAGCCTTTTTTGCGCGATTGTGTAGGAACTTTGATTGATATTGCCTTTTTGACGGGGTTCAAAGGATCTCTCATTTGAACATGACAATACCAACTGAGCCGGTCGTGCTCTTTTTCATGAAGGCTTCCTCGAATCTTTGAACTTCTTATTCTATCAAGCTTTGTTACTCCTGCTGTCATGCGAAGCATCTTCATCTCAGCTGCCGTTAATTTGCCCTCATACTTTTTGTACATTGTCCAGCATTGTGAACCGTATGTGAGCGCCGGACGTACAACTGCGGTGTAGAGCCTTCCTTTAAGCTTAGGGGCATTTTTCGATCACAGATCCCAGATATTTGAACTTTTCGCACTTGGGATGCACTTTTTCATTCAAGTCAATGTCTGGAATAGGCCGGTGTGGATCAGAGAGCGGGCAGCACAGATACTCTGTCTTTTTTTTAACTAATACGGTACCTATTTCTCTCCAAAACATCCACCCATATATCAAGTGCTCGTTGCAGGGACGTTTGATCTTCACTTATGATAGCTCCATTGTCAGCAAAGAATAACTGATGCACTTTGGGGTCCGTCACTTTTCCTTCAAGCAGATAATCAAGGACTGCAACAAATAGCAAAGGACTGAGGATGCTTCCCTTTGGTCATCAGATAGCCGTATTATTTTCCGCAGTCTGCCATCTAATACCCACTCAATGATCTTCATAGTGTGTGACATCAGCTGGACAGAACGGTAGTTATCGCAGTTTCGCGTATCGCTCTTTCATTTGTTCAAAGGAAGAAAATAACTTTCCCTCCACTGATTAGGCATTGGATCACCGCTCATAAGTTTGGAGATAAGAATCATGAGCCATCTGAACCCGATGTCTCCCATCTTTTTCCAGAACTCAGAGGGTTCTCGTCTGGCCCAGACGCTTTTCTTTTTTTTTGAGTATTTGACCGCATTCCTAACTTCTTCGTCAGTAATGTCGGATACTTCGTCATGGTTAGGAGCGGCTCTTGGAAAGTATACCCGGGGAAACTGTTCGTTCAGAAGTCTTTCACAATACTGTCGCCATCTGTGGAGAATTTTGTCGTCTTCCACAAGAAGCTGGCCTTGTGCATTGTTAATGAACTTTGGGGTACAAATCTTCTTCTCTGGGCGGCTATTTTGAAGATAATTGTTTACTTATTCAAGTTGTTTTGTCGAAGCTCTATTCTGTTTAAGTTATATAGATTTAATAAATTGCTTACCGAAACACTATAATATGTTACATAATATCTACCTGATAGTCAATTTCGTTTGAATTCAAACATTATTATTAAAAAAATATTAACTACTTCAACCTCAGACTGAATGCATAACGTCACGCTGTACGTGTGCATGAAAAGCCCCTAGCGATCTAATTGAAAATCATTTATTTTTTCAAGAACACATTTAAAAAGCGCCCCAAAACAACATA
This sequence comes from Pocota personata, assembly GCA_963082735.1. Lineage (NCBI taxonomy): Eukaryota > Metazoa > Arthropoda > Insecta > Diptera > Syrphidae > Pocota > Pocota personata. The sequence continues at coordinate 212,939,641 of OY720429.1, forward strand.
AACTAAATAACTCTTTCAAAACGTGTTTACCTCATTGGACGTTAAATAAAATGAACGCACTTAAGTGTCGATATTCGCAGCATTCAGCGACCTCAGTTCTAGAACACGTTTTTTGCTCCATATTTACTTTCCCAGCAATAAACTTGAATAGCAACGACGTAACATCATTTCTGGCTGGGTGTTTCATTTTAAATTGCGTTTTTTCTTAATTTTCCTCACATTTTCTTTCAAATTCTTCTCAGTGGGGGCAAGAATTTATCGATACAAATTTTCATATTAAATTGATTGTAACGAATTCTTTTAGATTTCGTGCATTTTTGATTGCGTCGTCGAAAATCGATCAAGTAGCCATATTTACGATGTTTACGTGCGGAGTAAATTTTCTGTGAGTGAGTGAGAAATTAACGTGCCAAATCGTATATAATTATGATTATAAAAACCTAATTAAATTAATCATAGTGTTGCGCAGAACCATTTGCATGCATTTAATGACCCATCCAAAGATTTATAAGAAAATCGAGAGAATCGAGTTTGAAGTCTAAGTAAACAAAAAGAGATTTATTTTCTTGCTAATTTCTTTGAATATTTATTAGATGCTTAAAAAGTGTGTGTTTATTTGTCCATACCTTTCGCCTTTATTATTATCTTTTCCACATTAAATTGCTGAGATGAGCGTAGATAGATCTGTTTATTCAGGAGCAATTTTCTTTTTTAAACTAAATATACAAAATTTATATGAAGATTCCATTAGTGAAAGATGTGTGTCACTCTTCAGAGGCTATAAAAATATTACTTTTTTTTATTGTGCTCCTGTTTGGGCACTTATCGCTAATCATTTTATCGCTGTTGAAAGTCCAACTCTTAGGTCAAAGACTTATAAAATATTTCAATGCCAACAGTTAATATACCTTAAGTAAGGATACACAATTCTGATACATATACTCGTCTCCTTTCCCTTTTTTTTCTATCGTAATGGTTCTTTCCGCAAAGAACAATTTTGTTAGTGTAGCAGAATTCAACACGGTGTCTGTCTGTCCGTGTGTCTGTCACACGTTTGTAACTCTTGAACTGTATGACCTAGAAAGCTGGCATTTTGTGAAATCGGAACGAAACATGTTTTTGTGTGTGGGGGAGGGTGTTCTTTTGGGGGTTTTAGGGCTATAATGTATCCCAAGAAAAAAAAAAAAAAAAAACGTTTAAACATTTTTTATTTAATCTTCCTAGAAGTACAAAAATATATTTATTTGGATAACGTTTCGTGAATAGAAAAGCTCGAAACGATAGCGATCTTAACAGTTTTCAAACGAAATGACCTACGCATCTGAGGTCCAGAATTTACTGTTGTTGTTTCATTTGAGTGATCCAATTATTTCTTCTCCTGCTTCTTCTTCGAGCTTCGGCTGGAAATTGTGTCGCTATTGCCTTTAGGACAGGATTTCCCGACAATCTTCTTTGAATATGGCAGTACCAGTCTCGTTTTGATACTCCAGCTGACGTCCTTAACATTCTCATCCAATATTGCGATGCATATGTTAAAAACCTAGTTTAAGTTGCATTTTTCGGTCACAAATGTCTGTGAAGTTTTCGCGCCTGGATTTGTTTTCGTGCGGCTATTTCTAACGCCTTAATCCGATTATTAAATGTATTCTGAAGGGCTGTCGCGTTACTACTTACGACAGCACTATCGTCGGCGAAAGGAAGAGAAGTCGTTCTAGTTCCATTGAAGTTCAACAAAAAATCTTGTATGCCATTGAAAAGCAAGGGACTTAGGCATCTGCCTTGATGCACTCCTTCATTAACTTCGAATTCCGTACGTTCTCCGGTACTTTTTGAGATCTCAGATCTCAGTTCCAGATGATATCTATCGGAACTCTGTCGACCGCTTTCTCCAGATCAATAAAGATAATATGCAGATTTTTCGAGACTTCGCTATGTTTTTCCATTATTATCCGTAAGCTTTGAATCGCGTCCTAAGTAGATTTTCTTCCGTTGATAGTTGTTGCAATTTCTCGTGTCGCCTTTGTCTTTCTATTTATTATTAATTCTATTAATAATCCCAATTCCTTTAGGAGTCACGGTAAGAGACGCATGTCAATCTAAATTACTTTCGACGTCGACTCTCTTCTGTGCTGAGTGCTTCCATAATTCTTAATTGCTTTTCAAAGATTATTTTTCACTACCTTCTCACTTTGTGTAGCCGAAGGACTTACAATCGAAGTAATAATATTGTTAATAGGTATTTAAACACCCGGACAAATAGAGCATAATTGAGTGGATACTTGGTTTATTGTCTGCGGCTCCTACAAAGTAAAACCACATCCATCATTTATGTCAGTTCAAAACTGATGGATGATTACCAGTTGGATGACAGAAAAGCCATCGATTCCATTAGTTATGATAGTCATCAAATATCGACCATTTAATAAGACCCAGTACAACACTTCAGATTGGAGGGTATTGCGCACCTTCAATCTCATCATCTCTATCTAAATAGCCTGTAATACTATAATTACCGAAACGCATTATTTACACCTACGAGCTGTCCCAGCTGGTTCATGTCCCTGTAACATTTACTAGTGTTTCCTTTTCGGAATAAGTTAATAATTAATGCCGCCGGCCTTCAATATATACCTCCCGTAAGTAGTGAGCTCATCCTTAATTTAACTTCCTCTATTATTTATTAAATGTCCGTGTATGCATGTTAAACAACTCTATCGAGGTTTATTATTGCTGTCCAGTGTCATGGCTCATAAACTTTATTTTGGTCAAAATTTTGACACCTGAAAGCAAAACCCAGACAGAGGTAAACTTATAGATTAGTTCTGCGTTCCTCCTTCTGGCAGTAATGGATTTTTTCATTAATGGTTAATTGCATATTGGCCAACGAATGCTGAATCCCTCGCCTCACCGCCCCACCACAATTGTCCGTATCAAGATGGAAGATGTCTTGGTTTTTGTTTTTCCGCCTCACTGGATTTTTTTTTTATACTTTTTTTGTTTTTGTCGGAGTTGCGTGCTTGGAATAATTAATTTGTTTGACTTATGAAGGACGAACTGGGAAGCGGAGAAGAATCCTAGTAGAATTGGATAGCATGGAAAACCTTAGAGTTCTCTTTGGCGAACATCTGTGTGTAATTCGAGACCAATTTTGACTTTTCCATTCTCTTAACGTTTTCTGCTGTTTTATTGCGTGTTCTCGACGCTGTAATGTGCCTGCTTTAGTGTTTACTTTTAATATTATTATTAAAAATGGAAGAATTGTATGGCAATTAAAAAGTTGTATCTGCCTGGGATTCAATTAACTTATGGAATTTTGCAAGACGTTCTTCGAACTTTTGTTGAAGAAATCAACTTCAAGAAGTTTCTTCTCGAATGCCAAAGTAGCTTGGATATTAGCATCTGGTGGCAGACGCATCATTTAACCCATGGAATTTAATATGGCAGGATTTTGGTAGAGATTTTTCTTACCACCTACGAAACGATACGAGGATTTGGTTTGAGAGTGCATATTCTCAATAATCCGTTTCTATGAAAAAACTACAATTCTCTATATGATCTAACTTTTTGTGCTCATTTCGTTTTATAGTCAGACCGTATTCGGATTATTCCTTCAATATCAGAAATTATGAGTTGACCCTTTTTTGATGGCGGTTCACCCACACCAAGTTTGTCTTTCCTGTAGATACAGATGAGACTTCCTCCGGGATTAAGCAGTATTATCCAATGTCGTAGTATATACTCTTGGATTACTTAGGAGTTCATCTTATACTGAGCGCTCACAGCGTAGTTGGCATGGGGTTAATATACCCGTGGTTTATGAACAGTATTTACTATTTATGCATATTTATCTTTTGGAGAAAAAAGGTCTTATTTGTCAACAAATACTCTATTTGTGGGAAATGTTTATGACAGATACAATGGGGCATTTTTAGTATTAATAAAAAAAAAATTTAAATTTGCACCCAAATGATAAAGTCACCCACAAAAAAAAAAATAATAATTTCGTAGAGAGGCTTGCAGAAACAAAGGTGCTTAGGGACTTTAACCAATTTGCCGCCACTTTTTGGAGGCGACTTCTACACGGGTGGCAATAAAACCGACGGCGGGATGACGGAGATAGTAGTGATTAAGGTAGCCTAGTCTCATCTGTAGTGTAGATGAATATCTGTATTGAAAAAAAAAAAAAAAAAAATATAGATTTCGTGAACAAAACAAAAGATCCTTCCATGTATCTGCATGTACAGGGTTATTTATTTTGCGCTGTAGGACTTTAACTTAAATAAAATAAAAAGTATTAAAGATTACAATGAAATTTGTTCACTATTTTAAATTTTGGACTATGCCATTATGAGGTGCCTGCCTATTCGACAAAATTTATTTATTATTTTTTTTTTGTTTCGCAAATTTTCATTCAGTCTTTTTTTTTATTATATGCGCGCGCCAAAGAGGATATGCATACTCTTATACTATTACAGGACACGGGCGTTGTGAAGAAGAGAGAGAAAGAGAAAGAAAGATTTAGTGTAGTGGGTTTGAAACTCAGATAGTATTAAGTTTTCTGTAAACTCCAAGGGTAGCGTTCAGATAACTGGGGAGCTTGTTTGTTTTGCTTTTTTGTCGTTGCTCATGATTCACAGTACCTTTTTCCGGTCTCCTGATGTCATCATAACGATCAAGTTGCATTTTCAGCCATATGACCACTTTATTGTCAGTGTTATGCCTTCGCAGTAGAGTTGACTTAGTTTTCTCAATGGATCGACTTTTTTATTTATTTCAAGCGAAAAAAATAAATAGATGATTCTTGACATCAGGATTTGAACCGTGAATCAACAGCGTGACAAGCGATGATGTTACCACTACACCACGGTCACCCTGTTATCACTACACAACGGCCACCTTCACTTTGATTTATCTCGCCACGCGATGATTTCGCAATACTTTTCCCGCGCTTTTACATTTCGCTGCAGCAATTTGTTGTTTTGAAGGAATTTATTTTGTTAACTGCTAATTCCCGTTTTGGTGTATCGTCGTTTATGTAATTGGAAAAATGACACTTGGCATTTATTGATTTTGCAAACTCCGGCCGTGTGTGTCGTTTCAAATTGAAAGACTTGGTGAGTCCTGAGTACCTGCATGTGAGGCCGAAGTCCGTCCGGTGTATGAGTCGAAAATATGTCCCATAGTGAGAAATCCTTTTATCCCGCGAAGCGGGCCACCCAAGGACTGTTGAGATACAGGCGCCTGTCAGACATTTACGATTGCACCCAACCAAATTTTTCGGAATTTCGAAATAAAGGAACGAGTAAAGCTAAGTAAGTTAAAGCTTATCAAGAAAACGCTAACTTATCAAAAAGCTAAATTATAATTGCGAAATAATGAATGCAGAATATCTCAAGTTCAAGTTGAAATGCAAGACAACAAATTGCGAAATGATAAATTGCCAACAAAATCAGCGACCTGCCATTATGAACGGAATACAACAACATCAGTTAAATGGTCGCAATGGGCTGTATTGCTGCCATAACTTCACGGGTGTTGGTTTTTAAGTGCTCCAAAGTTTGGAGATTGTTCGCATAAACACGATCTTTAACATAGTCCCACAGAAAGAAATCCAACGATCTTGGTGGCTAGTTGATGTCTCCAAATCTCGAAATTAAACGACCGTGGAACTTTTCGTGCAATAGTTCCAATATGACAGCCCCATTCTGTTGAAATCACATGTCGCTCACATCAATGTCTTCATTCTCAGACCAAACAAATTTGGCTATCATTTGACCATAGCGCAGACAATTCACCATAACCGTGGCGCCTTCGTCGTTTTCAAAAAAAATACAGCCTGATCGAGTCGCTAGTCCACAGCGTGCACCAAGCTGTCACCAGTGGCGGATGCAATGGCATCTCAACGATTACATTTTAATTCTCAGAATCTCAAATTTGTTTACGTGAGATATTACAGAATTGTTATTTTTGTATTTAGATTGTTGCATCTAAATGCGTAGAGCGATAGTTAAACGATTCATATTGTAATATTGGAAGGTAAGAACTAACTACCTGTCACTATGGATGACAGATGGATTTGACAGATGCCATATGGTAGTGATGTGAAATCCCAACCTCGAAATGAATAACTCTTTAAATATAATAGTCATCTTGTATTGGGCTTGGAAACATGAGTATCTGATTAATCAAATTTTACGAATTCATAAATAGACACGTTCGGGACAAAAAAAAAATCAGAAGAATATACTCGTACATATATTTCGATTCAAAATGAAAATAATAAAAAAAATAAAACATTGCTTAATATTTGAGTTTTTTTTATTAAGTAAAACAAAAACCACTTAAACACACTTTTTTTTTACCAAAAAAGCCGTACTTACATTCTACTACTTCTCTATAAATTTTAGCGTAAATCTTTTGTTTTTTACCAAATTGCTCAAACTTGGATTCGTTATCTTAAAGCACTTTTTTTTAAAGCTTTCTTCATGCCAGGATTAGTGCCTATTCCAAATTTGTCTTCTTATTTTGAAGTCGAAGCAATGGTTTTCTCACGATTATGCATTCAAAGAGTCCAGCTTATTCTAAACGTCTTCTTTTTTTTTTACTGTGGTGAGAGATATAGGTTTGAACCAATTTTTGTTAACCTTTGCGTAGATTTCTTTGACGGTTTCCATCTATTTTGTTTGCTTGTTGTTGCAATAAGCCTATCCTCTTGTTCAGTTGTAGGTTTTTGCCTTCATGAGCATCGTTTTGATGACTTCCGGTCTAAGTATAAGAATAAAGACTGCAGATCACGTCATAACACTGTTTCGTGGTCTTTCTTCATTGCCAGTATGTTATCATTGTTAAATACGAAATGTCAAACGGAAAACGTCAAAAATAGTACTTTTTCTTGAGTAATTTTAGGAGATGTGTCAGCAAATTTAAAATATTGCTGGAGAGTGCCTCTATTGTAGAAATATACATACATTCTCCTAAAATCAGCAATGCCTAGGTAATAACCAGCCAAACCAAAAACGAAAAGTTAAAACAAAAGTTGATTTCCGGAAGCAGTCGAGTTATTTTCAGGATTCCCGATGTATTGCATATAATTTTTACGCGTTACCAAACAAATTGCATAGGATCCAAACATCTAAAACAAAGTCATACTTAGTATTCACTCTTCTCGCTAATTTGGGGGAGGATTTCAAGTTTTATAATGTCTAATGTTTCTAAGTTGTCAGTACAAAATAACTTTTTTATTTAAAGTTTAAAATAGTGCATATGTGAATGCATATAAATTATTGTTTTCCACATAAGAAGTCACTGATAAAACATAACCTCCAAAGCTTCTTAAACACTACTTAATTACGAATACCTTATGACCTTCTATTTCTTCCACATAATTTAAGTGACATTTAAGATCTACTTTGTATTTCGTGCAAACCGTTAAGTGGGACTTAAATAGTTATGACTCGTATCCGCAGACGGGCCTAAGTGATTTAAATATTTCTCTGTTTACGCATTACAAATCGTATCAGCTAAATTCTCGTACTCCGACCACTCAGTTAAAGAAAAAACTCCTAAAAGGAAAGTATGGCAATACGAGAAAGCCAACTGGAGCGGCCTCAATAGCTTCTTTAGGAGTTTTAACTGGTCGCTATGCTTCCTCGATAGCGACGTGGATGCCGCTGCTGATATGATCACTAACACTATACTCTTAGGTATGAATGACTTTATTCCTAACAGAATAAAGAGCATTAAACCTAAGGTAAACTCGTGGTTTGACCAGAGCTGTAAAGAGGCTATCAGGTTGAAAGAAGTAAGTTTTCGGTCTTATAAAGCCAACAAATCTGAGGAAAACCGAAAAAAGTTTAAACAAGCCAGAAAAGACTGCAATGCCCATATTCGACGTGTAAAATTCTTACATGACCAAAAATTGAGGCAAAAAATCCTACAATGTCCCAAAGGTAGTAAAAATTTTTGGTCATTCGTCAAAAATATTAAAAATTCTGCCTCGTCTGCCATCCCCACACTCATTTACAATGACATTCCAGCTGTCAGCTCCTTAGACAAAGCTAATCTGCTTGCTACTCATTTTGCAGCGAACTCCACGCTGCCAGATAATGCTTTGTCTCCACCTGTATTTGAGAGCGTCGAATTTTCCATGGGACAAGTCCACTTTCGCACTCGTACAGTTGCAGGAGTACTTAAAGGTCTTAACATACACAAATCCGCTGGTCCAGATGGTATCCCCCCCATAGTTCTGAAGAGGTGTTCTTCTACGCTGGCAAAACCTCTGCGTAAGCTTTTCTGTCTATCCTACTTTTCAGGGCTCTTTCCGAGTAGATAGAAAACAGCATTTGTCCAACCCATCCCTAAAAAAGGCGAATCTTCCTCCCCGTCCAACTACCGACCCATTGCACTTACGTCCCTTCTTTCCAAGGTCATGGAAACGCTGATAAATCGTCAGCTTATGAAATATCTCGATTCACGAAAACTCCTTAATGACCGGCAGTATGGTTTTCGTAGCAACAGGTCCACTGGTGATTTGATGGCATATCTCACCGAGAAGTGGAACCAATCTCTCCATCACTTCGGCGAAACCAAGATGGTTGCGCTTGATATTTCAAAAGCATTTGACAGAGTTTGGCATCAGGCTCTTTTGTCGAAAATGCGTGCATATGGCATCGATGAGTCTCTTCTTCAATGGATTAGAAATTACCTTTCGGGGCGTTCAATACAAGTTGTTTTGGACGGCTTCAAGTCTGCAATTCACCAAATAAATGCTGGTGTTCCCCAAGGCTCTGTTTTGTCTCCGACTCTCTTTCTCATTTTTATAAATGATCTCTTGTCTGCAACTTCTAATCCAATCCATTCCTTCGCTGATGACAGTACCCTCAGTTTTTCATATTCGTTTCCTAACTCACGTCCTTGCTCTTCGGCCGTAGAAGGGGAACGGCAACGTATGTTAAACACATTAAATTCCGACCTGGACAGCATAATTAAATGGGGTTCAACCAACCGAGTGGAATTTAATGCTTCCAAAACACAATGCTGTCTTCTGTCTCTCAAGCGAAACCAAAACCCTCAACCATTATCCATGGATGGTACTTGCATCATTGAAACCGAAAGACTTGCCATTCTCGGTATGTGTATTAATAACCATCTTCGATGGAATGATCACATATTCGAGGTCGCCAAAAATGCTGCAAAATGTCTAGGATTCCTTAAACGGTGCAAGAAATATTTTACCCCGTCTGATCTGGCCTCAATTTATAAGGCATTCATCCGCCCTAAGCTGGAATATAACGCCCATATCTGGTCTGGTGCACCCAAGACCGTTTTGCACATTCTTGATAGGGTACAAAATCGCGCGTTAAAACTTATAGGTGATAGAGACATTGTGAATTCCATTCATTCACTAGAACATCGGAGAAATGTCTCCTGTCTCTCCCTGTTTTATCGTTTCTTCCACAAAAAATGCTCCAGCGAAATAGCCAGTTGCATTCCTCCCCTTCAAAATTTCACCCGCAATACGCGACATGCTTCGAATGCACATCAGTTTACCCTGAAGCCAAACTTCGGTCGTACTGTCAAATATAGGGATTCATTTATAAGCCGAACAACACGAATGTGGAACGATCTACCAGGCTCTGTATTTCCCCATCACTACAACCTTCAAACATTCAAAGCCAACGTGCATAGGTACCTCCTCTGTTCCTCTTCCCCCTTTTCCCTGACGCCCGTGCCCTGAAACAATTAAAGGGTATTAATACTCCCTTTGGCGCGCGCAGATTATAAAAAAAAAAAAAAAAAAATGCTGTAACGCAACGCGAGAAGATGATTTATAGGTTCAAATGTTCACTAGTTAATAGTGTATTTAAAAAAAAAAAACATTCAAATTGGATGCGTTTTTCTATGAACATTTTGCATGCGGAGCGTGATTTGAAACTTGAACTGATTTGAAACTTAGCCGCTGAGACCCGGCGCCCATCGTGATATTTAGCTATCCATAAATAATCCCTTAGACAGTATTTAATTAGTAAAGCAAATCTCTTGTCATCTTTTGAGGGTGGCCATTGTGTAGTGGTAACATCATCGCTTGTCACGCTGCAGATTCACGGTTCGAATCCTAATGTCAAGAATCATCTATTTATTTCGCATGAAATAAATAAATAAATCGATCCATTGCGAAGGCATAACACTGACAGTACGGAGGACGGAAAAAAAATACTGTCAATCATAAGCAATGACAATAACAGCAAAACTCCCCAATTATTTGGACGCCACCCTTGTTCACTGAAACTTAATACCACCTGAGTTTCAAACCAACTACACCACTGTGTCTTTCTCTCTCTGTCTCTTCCCCTTTCCACAAAACGCCCGTGTTCTAAAATTAGTATAACACGTCAAATTATAAAAAAAAAGATGTAAGTTCATTCAGCCGTTCTTGAGTTATATGGCCATTCAATTTTATATTATTGGAGATATAGCGCATTTCATCTAAATTATCCTAATTCTGACTTGAAAACAGAAAAACACTGAATAATTCCTAACAAATATTTTTTTTTTTCCAATTCAAGTAGAAATGAATTTTTGAGAATGATTTTTAAAAATTCAAGTGCAAAGGCATTATAATGCGGGTTAGTATGTCGCAAAATAATAGAATACTTATAATGATTCCTTGCTCTTTTTTCTTTTACCGAAGAGAAGTACTGATCAGTACTAGGTACTTGATTTCTATAGGTATTTAGATTAGATATGCACATAGATTCTTCATCAGCACTATATATTATAATACAAAAGAAATTGTCGCTATGTCTGTCCCTCTGTCTGTAACGACAGAAAGAACCACTGAATGGATTTTAAGCTATTTTCAGTATCCTACAGCTTATTTCTTATTGATCATCAATCATTAATTCTTTTTGGGTTCTGGTGAAGTGCACGGCTTCCGCTAGTCTGCATATGCAAAAATATCTTTCAGAAACGTGTATTTTATCCTTCAGTTATTTTTGGTGGAATTTCAAAAACTTACTTCGAATAATGCAGTAATAAAATTTAACAGATTTTGCTACCTCCTCCCATACAAAAATGAAATTTCATACGAGTATAACTAAACCAACATTATTACAGGATCACAATGACTGAAACATAAAAACAAAGAGAAATAAACAATTTAAAATCTTCAAGCTTCCTAAATAAATAATTGAATTGATTCAACAACAGAAATGACGCAAATAAGTGTAAAATGTTAATAACAACTTACTTCAAAGTGTTCAATTCTATCACTCTACTTCTTCTCTTCTCTACTTAATAACAATAAACCAATCTAACTTCAGCAACATCAACAACTACAGCTATATCTGCAACCGCTTTTTCTCCGTTTTTTCAATTTAATTTATTTCGTTTTTGTCCAGCTATATTTGAGTTTATTTTGCAATATCTAACTCTCCCTGCAATAAATAGTAATATCTAACATCAAGTATCCAAATCTACATAACTACGATTCGCGTTAAAACTTTGTGCTAAAAAAAAGTTTCGATAAAAATTCTTTTCATTTTAAACGGTTGTATGAGTAACAGCGCAATGGTTGCCGTAGCTATTTGTTGCATTTTGATCCTGTTGGCCGTCTTCATTGTGATCATCATAGTGGTCGGCCAGACAATGGGTGAACCCAAGTGAGATAAACTTCAACTGGGACCAGGAAATTTCCCAGATGGATAACAGAGGCCCCAAATTTGTTAGTGTTTACTGAATGTTATGGACATCTCATTTATCATATAGAAACATTAAGTAAAAAAGAAAACATTTTAGGGATATCTGAAATTGACATTGCGATTCACAGTGACATTCTCATTAAGAAAACAAATTAAATTTTATAAGAATCAACTCCACAATGACTTCACAGTCGATGCATTTAATCATGAAAATCTCACGACATTAAAATAGTGTCACAGGAAAGGATAAACGAGAAAATAAAAACAAACACCACCGACAGGATAAGAAGTATTTCACTGGAAATGAGAGGCAAGCGAAAGAAACGACGCAGGAAAAAACTGCAAAGATACATTGCTGGTAATGTATTTACATCAGGCCAGGATCCAGGAAATCCATGCAAATATACTTCTATTGAGAAAGAAATGCAGAATCCATTCTGACGACTATTAAATTTCAATCATAATATAAAGCTGTACAACATTTCATCTCTCAGCCCGTGGTGATTTAAAATACATAATCCTTTCTACTTAGAATTTGTATTGTTATATACTACTCGTACATCGCATTATTTTCAACAAAAGACTGGAATTCATTCTACGTTTAGATAAACAGATACTTATTTTTCGCAAACAGACGTGAAATGATTTCATATACTTCGACGAGTAGTTGACTTCTATTCCATAGAAAATTTCTTCCTCCTTCTCCGTGTTTTATATAAGTATTAGTGTTCAATGTTCTACCTGCATTACTATATCCATATCAGTTAATGGGAATTATAGAAGCATTAATGGATTCCCGAGAAGTCTCGATCAAAAATATTTCAATAATTAAATTCCACTGATGAATAATATCAACAATAGTTACATATCTAAATATTTTGAATTGAATGCACACAAATTTAAAAAAAAAAATAAACACCATAACCAATGAAATTATTGTTAATTCAATAAAATCATATTTAACGTGGCCAAATCTAGTGAATTTAAATTCAGATTCATCCATTAAACAATTAATAAATAAAATAACCAAAGTTGGCCAATTCATCGCTCAAGTAACGTTAAATAAAATACAACAACAACAAATATTTTTTAGTGAATATTATTTTGATATGTATACAACAAACAACAAACAACAACAAACAAATTAAATTAAACAAACAAAACAATAATAATTTATAAGTAACACACAATCAATATTTTGTAAATAAAATAATTTATATACCATGTTAAAAAAATAAGTTTAAATGTCTATAAATATACATACATACATATTATATTTACTGTATTCTATAACAAACAAAAAATAACAGGTAAATGTTTAATGTTAATGAAAAACAAAAATTAAAAAAACTGGGATAGTGAGTGTTATATTTTAGATGAACATTTTACACTGTAGTAACATGTAGTTAACAATATAAATATATATTAAAATAAGAAATGTGTTATGTATACAAAAAATAAAATAAAAAAAGAACATTTATAAGTGTTACGTGTAATTACAAAAAAAAAAAAAAAACATTTGTTGTAAAAGTATTTTTTTCTATTATGCTGTTGTAATTTTGTTGTTACTCAAGACTCTATAATGTGTATAACATTTTTTATTAAAAAAAAAAAATGTACTGTATCCAAATGTGAAAATGTGAGTTCTTTAACTAAAAATACTAAACAAATAATAAAAAAAAACATGCATACCTATATATAACGCGATAACATAAAAAATACTTCCGTGCTAAGTGAAACCAATGAAAAGTTCGTGCAAACATTTTTCTTTAATTTTTTCATTGTGACATAAAATACTAAAACTAATGGAGAAATTGGAAAATCTTTAAACGAAATGGTAAGCTTATTTTTTAAAGCATATTTCAATTAATTTACCAAAATCTATATATAAATATATATATGTAATCGATTACTTCTTTTCGGAGTTGACCAAATTGTAACCGATTATCGATTACTAAGTAATTGCGTAATATCTATTACGTGTTGTCTTGATTATAAAGAAATTCGATTATCTTACAATTTAATTGATTACTTATATAATTGATTATGACCAACTCTGCTGCTTTTAAAGCATATCAAATCACAGCATATTAAATTTGCGTAATAGCCTAAGAGCCTGCAGCAATCTTTGGGTGTTAAAAGCTGTGTTAGTCCTTATGTTATGGTCGCGGCTTTAGTGAGTAATAGTATTTTTTTTTTTTTTTATAATTTGTTAAAGGGGATATGAATATCCTTATACTAATTTTTTTTTAGAACACGTGCGTTTTTGTGGAAAGGAAGAGACAGAGAGAAAGACAGAGTGGTGTGGTTTGAAACTCAGGTGGTATTAAGTTTCTGTAAATTCCAAGGGTGGCTGTCCAGATAACTGGGGAGTATTTTGTTTTTGTTTTCGCTATTATTGTCGTTGCTTATGATTCACAGTATTTTTTTTTCCGTCCTCCTGATGTCATCATCACGATCAAGTTGCATTTTGGCCATATGTTCACCAGTGTTATGCCTTCACAGTAGAGTTGTCTTAGCTTTTGTAAGTGATCGACTTTTTTATTTATTTCATGTGAAATAAGTAGATGATTCTTGACATCAGGGTTCGAACCGTGAATCAACAGCGTGACAAGCGATGATGTTACCACTACACCACGGCCACCCATGCAGAAAACCCAATACACTAAAATGTCAGTGAGGTATTTTTTATACGATATTCCAAACCCTTTTTTTATTTTTTTTTTTTTTTTTATAAGGAAATTTCTAAATCCCAATCAATTTTCTGTGTCCATACTACTAGACAGAACTCCTTTTGATGTAGTGGTTGGAGAAACTTAAATTTTATTCGTTTCTCTTTTATGTCGTGTGGCTGTGGTTGCTGTTCCCCGTCCATGGTTGAACCTGCACAGTTCGGGTCACAAGCGAACACCCACTACACCTCACCAAACCCAGTTACTTATTGTTATAATATTTTAATCAGCAGAGATACTGGCTACAAATTAAGAGATGAGATTATGAGTCTTGACAGTGTAACTCTGCCCGACTTTTTGACATTAAAATGTGTGGTAGATAATCAAGTAAAAGTTCCAGATATACTAAACAAATTTCTCACTGACTTCTGATCTTCGCTATGGGAACACTGAAGAAATTAATAGGAGAATAATTGCTCTTTATTTATGACGTCACAAAATTAAGAACTACTGGTCTGTTGTTGGAAAAGCCACGTCAGAACTTCTATGGCTAAAATGCAACCTGATCATGATGATGACATCAGGAGAACGGAAAAAAATACTGTGAATCATAAGCAACGACAATACAAAAATACTCCCCAGTTATCTGGACGCCACCCTTGGAGTTCACTGAAACTTAATACAACCTGAGTTTCAAACCAACTACACCAATCTGTCATTCTCTGTCTTTCCTTTCCACAAAAAAAAAAAAACGCACGTCCTAAAATTAGTATAAGGGTATTCATATCCCCTTTGACACGTGCAAATTATGTAAAAAAAAAAAAAAATATGGCAGGGCGTAAGTCACCTTAAGAGGGTCTTGGACCTACAGATCTCTAATGAGGGCAGTATAACAAATGTTGCGGTATAGACTAATTTTGGTTATACCAATTATTTCGGAAACCTATTTTTTCAGAATTTTGAAACGATCTGACAACTTTAAAATGTTATTGGTCCTGCTGATCTGTAATCAGGGCAGTATAATCAATGTTGCGGTACAGACCAGTTTTGGTTATACCAATTATTTCGAAAACCGATTTTTTCAGAGCGGCAGTGCTGTAGGCCGCGCTCAAATCGTCTTGGACCTTCATATTTAGTATGAGAGATGGCTTTCTATCTCTTACAGCGGATGTGTCAAATATTAATTTTTTTTTTTTTAATTTTAACACAGTCATTGTCAACACCAGCATTGCCACACTTGCAACGTTTTTTGCGATCAAATAAAAATACAATGTACAATTAAACGAGCATTAACTGGTTATATTAATTACGAGTATCTCAATTTTGCAAAATACTACATGCATACATACTCAGTAAAGCAGCTACTGTTTTATGTAAGACTTTTGTTTATAATAAAAGGCTTACCCCTGCTTTCAACTTATATACTTTTTTTCGATTACCATTCACACCCAAAAATTGCTGCGGGATCTTGGTCTTTAATTAAAAAACTCCTCTACTACGGGGTCTGAGCAAGTCACTTAGTGTTTCGAAGAACTAGTCATCGATCATCGCGGGTTCGGACGTTCAGTATTTCAAAAACACATAGCCCGGAAAAATAAAAAAAAAACCTTGTTTCAAATCTAGACCTTTTTTACTTATGGACATTGTTTAAGCCAAAAAGTACTCACTTAATCTTATGTACTTAACTTAATACTATTCTTGTTTGCAATACCACCTTAAAATTAAATAAAATGTAGAATGCCCAGATGGCGCTTGTATTACTAGAGTAGTACACGATCTGCGGGTAACCTCACCACATTTCTACGTTCCAGTTTCCTCTTCTTCTACTAACCTTCGTCGAGGTAAGACCTACCCAAACCAATAAAATCATATTCTGTATTGCGTTTTAATTTTCCCTGTTTTCATTTTCTCAACACCAATCTACGAGGATCGCCTCTGCACCTCAACAAACATCGCTATTTTCTTTATGAACAGAACTGCCTCTATTAAAGACAGGTGCTGATATTGTTCCACCTACTCTTAGCCATTTTTTTTGCTTTAGTTTTTAACTTTTATTCATTTTATGAAGGTGCATGACAACGTTCAAATTTATCCAGAAATAAGGTCTCCCCTATTTGTATCTTTTGGAGATATATAGTATCGCTATTATTTCTATAACTATGTGTCAAAATTAAGATACCCTATGGAGCAGGGTATAATTAGGGAAGGCGGTTCCTATCCATACCTTCATCGTGTCAGTTAAAGCCTTTTGTTTTTCGTAACAGAGAAACAATAACGATATACTCGTACTCCCAAAAATTATACGCATATAGTGTGCCCCAGTTTACAAGTTCAATCCGCTGGGATTTACCTTTTCATTGTGGTAACTGAACAATTCTTTGGCTAAAGTGCAGTTTGCAATACTACATATTTGCTTGCAATAATTCGGAATTTGATGCTTTCGCGATTTTTAATTCGAAATTTAATTGCAATGTAACAAATAACAAGTTGCGAAATAATAAAATACAGAATAATGGAATGCGGTTAATCTTAATTAAATAAATAAAATATCCGGTTATTATTTGGATAACCGTTGAAAATTAACCGATTTTTCCCTTCACAATCGCAAAGAAACCTTATCTCACCCACAGATTCTAAAAACAATGGCCCATGAACTAAGAAGCATTAATTCAATACTGTGGTCATGTGGTTTTAATGGAATTGAATTACTCAATCAAATTATGTAAATATTTGATGATAACTTGATAGATTACTGGAAAGGCGGTTCTACAAAGGTACAGGGTTATTTATATACACCACGGAACCCTATTGCTCGCGCTAGCGCATCCGT
The DNA here is from genome assembly GCA_963082735.1 of Pocota personata. Lineage (NCBI taxonomy): Eukaryota > Metazoa > Arthropoda > Insecta > Diptera > Syrphidae > Pocota > Pocota personata. The sequence continues at coordinate 212,956,842 of OY720429.1, forward strand.
CCGTTTTTGTGAATATTACTCGCATCCCAAAAGCATGAATCCGTTTCGCGTACATTTTCATATTTTTTTTTAGCATACTCCAACCGATTTACATTATTTACTGCACTTGTAAAGGGCTTTTTGCGTACAGATCTTCAAGAAAGTTCAGCTTATTTTAAGCGGCGACGTATTGTCTAATGATGAACAGCTAACAATTTATTTCTAAATCAATTGCATTGCGGACAATTTTACAGACACGAATCAAGTCGTATGTTGACTTTTGTAACGAAATGTACTTATAAATTTGCGAGATATCGCATTTCTTATGTACGAGTAAGTAACGGATTCAGAAGGAGCGCCCGAAAAAAATGCAATCTCGAGGCTTTCTGAGAACGTCCTTTAACCAACAAATAAATTATCAATAAAATGGATTCAATAATTCAGGAATTATACAAAAATACGACTTCTAACGGAACTCTATGAGTCGTTCTTGAAGTTTTTTTTTTTGTAATAAATTTTTTTTTAAAAAAAAAAACATTAATTTTTTATTGACACATATGTATCACATATGGAATATAATAGCGAACAGATGTCCACCAATATTAGCCTCACAAATGCGAGCTCTTTTAATGACATGTTCATAACATTTTTACACATGTCGGCCGATATTCCATTTATTTTCTCTCAAGTATTTCGTTTGAGTTGCTACAATGTTTACGGTTTATTAGCATATACCATTTCTTTAGATATCCCCAGAAAAAGAAGTCTCAGGCTAATAAATCTGGGGAGTGGTAAGGATATAATTAGGTCTAGAGACAGTTGGCAGTTCGATTATGCGATGTGGCACTGTCCTTTTGAGCAGGTGTGAAGTATCCAATTCAGATGTCGGTACCGTTCTTCAGAAACTGTAACTCCATATCCACCTTCCAAAGTATGGTCCAATGAACATCTCAGGACCAAATAACGCAGCACACTGTCACTCTTTCAGGATTTAAAGGTGACTCATGAATAATTTGTGGATTTTCATTTGCTCAGAAGCCTCTGTTTAGCAACCGTTTAAATGAAAAAGCGCTTTATCAACTCACTTTATCACTCATTACAATTTGTTCATGAAAATCTGATTAAACGTTTGATGAATCTTTTTAACCACTAAAAGAGTTCCATGATAAATTTGCCCCATCTAACTTCACGAATGCAAAATAAAAACTATTTAAAAAAATTGCGGCCTGTCAGACTGGCAATTCCGACCGATTTAAATATAATTTCAATTCAGCCGAAAAACTTTGAAGCATGGTGTAAAACAAATTCTTATTGGTGGGCTAGCCTATGCAATTCAATTTGAGCCAATGAGGGGTGCGATAGTACAATATATTTTTTAAATCTTGAATCCAGTAGATTTTTCCGAGGGAAACAACTATAAGAGCGTACATAAAATAACCGGGTATTTTTCATATAAATAACCGGTTAATCGGTTAAACAGGAACAAAATAACCGGTTAAGGGACGCCGATTACCACGTAATTTAAAAAAAACCGTTAATTTTGCCCATCTCAAGATGTTTATAAGCCATCATGCGACATATGAAATTAAAGTTGAACTTCCCAGGAGTCCAAGTATTAAAAAAATACATTTCAGTTTTTTTTTTACTAATTGTGTTCCGTACCGTTATGTTAACTATATTTTTTCTTTCACGTTAATTCACAGAAAAATCGAAAGCTATGGTCATACTTAAAACAGTCAGGTCAAGCAAACACTTGTTGTTCCATGTCTGCCCATATGTTTATCCTCACACGGCTCGCTTGAAAACCACTAAAGACATTTTGATGAAATTTATTTCATATTCATGTACGAATACGTAGGTCAGTTCGTCTAAAAATGTCAAATTCGGCTCAAGTGTAAGCGGAATGTGGGAGCCGATGTTTCAAAAATCTTTAAATCAACTTTGTCGGCCGACTCGAAAACTACTAAAAGGATATCTATGAAATTTAGCACGTATACTTAAGCTATGTTCAGACGATTGCCAGATCTGTCACTGTAAAAATTGTCCCAAATGCCTTACAACCGTCTGAACTTACAATTTTGTCTGACAATATTTGCAGAAAACACATTATCAGGTCATTGTTAGATCCTCATCTGGCAATAAAATTGTCAGGTATCTGGCAATCGTCTGAACACACAATTGTACCATTGTCAGGCGTTTAGGACATTTGCAGACTCATTTGCTATTGTTAGATGTGCTATGCTTATGACGTTTGACAATTTTTTTTTTGTTAGATAATAAAAAAAAATCGTTTTTCATATTTGAAAGAGAAAATCGAAGTTTTGGTGCTATTTTTTTAGATTGCATCCAGAACTTCTGGAATGATAGATGAGATCCTTGACACGGGAATGCGGAACAGATATTGCAGACCGAAAATGTTAGCCGGTAGCTAGGTATCGTAGAGTCAACACAAGCCGCTCAGCCTCTCAAATGCTCGCGCACATATTCGTTTCTTGCTTTTGAATATGTGGAGTCACCAAAGCTAGAAGATCATCGAATTGTTTAGAATCCATACGCAAAAAATTGCGATACAATTCTGGCTCCTCAGTTCTCAATTCGAAAAGCAATTTTGCGTAAAGTCCCTCCTGTTGACGGCGGGCAACCCAATCCTTCGTCCAAACACGCCGAAGTTTTTGTGGCAATTCATCCTCCTTGCTGCTTTCCAATATGTACGCGGCCAAAACAATCGCAAGTGCATCTTTTTTTTCCATTTCGATTATTATTTTATTATAAAACTCTCAAAAAAAAAAAAACACCACTCAGCCCACAATGAAAATAAACATTTTTAATTTGTCTGACAATGCCTGTCAAAGAATCTGCAAATTTTTTGTAAACAAACATCTGCCAACCGTGTGAACTGACAATTTTCAACCTAACAACGTTGCCAGGCAAACCATCTGACAATGAAATTGCCAGAGTTTGGGACAAAATATGGCAACCGTGTGAACTGGCAATTTAGCATTGTAAGGTAGTTCGTCATTGTCAGCATATTTGCAGCTCATTGTCAGAACATTTGTAAACCTGACAATATTGTCAGATCTGGTAATCGTCTGAACATAGCTTTAGACTAATACGTCAGTAGTTCAGTTCCACTTGAAATTGATCGAAATCAAACAAAAACATTTTCAAATCATTCTACCCATACGCTTAACTCAGGAACCACCGAACGAATTTTGATGAAGTTTGGGTTTTGAGTTATATCAAATATGTAGATACGTTTGTCAGAAATCTGATGAAGACCGGGTAAGATATGGTGGGGTGACATCGCCAATGCCCTGGTTTTTGAGTTCATAAAAGTTTATCAAAAACAAAAACAAAAAAAATAAAAATTGAACGTTCAGCTTTAATTTGATGTCACATGGTGGGGTTTAAAATATTTTTTTCAATCTTTTTTTTTAACTATTTTTGGACATGCTACTTTTGTACTACATTTTAGCATTTTAGTGCTTAAAAGTTATAAGCATGTGACAGAAGGACAACGTGTTCCATTCTGATATGGAATACTAAAAATATGGATAAAGTTTCTTGAACAAAAAAACTCAAAAACCGTGAAATTGGCGATGTCCCTGCGAATTAATAGAAATTACAAAGATGTGTCTAAAAACAAATCAATTACCAAAATTTTCTCCCGCTTTAGATTCCTCATAGCATGACAATGCTGATTACCAAATAAAAACCGTGAGACGTACCATACTGCACTTATGTAGTTGTACTATTACTCGTAGATGAAGATGAACTAATTAGCGAACGCACGCAATGTGTGTACCCATACAAAATTACAAATGTTAATTTCGGATGCCATCATTTCAATTTAATGTCAAGAACTTTTTCTTTGGATCTTTTAACTTTTCTGTAAAGGATAAATGAGGAGTGTCTGTTCAAAATCGTTTAATTTCATCATAAATTATTTTTCAGATGAAATATGAATTTATTTTTTTTTATAGAAAATTGTAGGTCATAATTTGTATAGGCATTAGATAGGATTGTTAATAGAGCGAATTACTCTTACTTTGTGCTTAACTTCAATAACAACCACTTTTTATGCGGATTTCCATGGTTTAACACTTACATAGGAGTATGTATGAGTAAGTAAACAATCAGTAAAGTCTTAAACCATTTTTATAAACTCAAACCAAAGCATAAACATACAGGAAAGTTACAATTCGTCTGGGACGGATCGTATGATACCCTAGCCCCTATCTTCTAGTCCATCCCTAATATATGGGCGTGGCGAGGGGGATTTTTTTAAACCAGATGCAGATTTTCAGATGTAGGATATTTCCGCGATTTTTGAGAGATTTTATCAGAAAACGGTTGTTATGACTTTCTTAGAAGAAACACAAAGTTTATAACCGAAGTTCACGGCTTCTGATAAGATATTCTCAATCATTTTTAAGGAAACGCCTCGAAAAAGTATAGACAACAGAAACATCTATATCATTTTTCATTTTCTACCAAGAAAATTGAGAAAATTAAATTTTTTGAAAAATGGACGTTGACGTGGGCGGATTTTAAAAATGTAACCTACGGATACTAGAAAGCTTATTTATTAAATTTCATGTTTCTAGCTCAAAATGTAAGGCCCAGAAACAGGACATGTCTAGATCGATACAACTTTCGTTCCTAATTACAAATATGCATACCTTTTTGGGTCTATCGGTATCTTTTCACTATGTTACGACTACAAACTATGTGCCAAAATTGATATACCAGTACCCTCTCAAATAAATAAATAAATATTTTGGCGCTAACAGCCCAATGCATTGCCTGCCCTAACTTCTCGCAGCAACTCGTGCTGTGCGCTTCACGAATGGTTGGGACCTACAGTTTTATGCCGTTTCCGAAGGGCAATTTTTTTCGATTGAAAAAAGCTTTTCATGGCAATTTTACTCTCGGATGTTTGATGTTTGTCAGACGTTCGCGAGAGGTGGGACCGTGAGAAAACTTTTTATTTTTGTGTTTTCTTGGATTCGAACCTGGAATATTGAATAGGGCATAATTAAAAGGCAGCAAGAGAAAGCATAATTCAATATTATATTATACTATGGAAATGAAACTGTTTAGATGCTAAATATCTACTAATGTTTATTATTTTTTTTACTTGAAAATACGAAAGCACAAACAATTTCGATAAATTTTCTAATACGTTTTTATGGTTAAACATAAACTGAATTCGCCAGAATTTTTCTGCTGACTGCATATTTTGGCTTCCAGCTATCAGCTGGGTGTATTCCCGCAAAACCGAGTATAAAGAAATGCGAACATGAAAAGTCAATTTCACCATTGAAAGGATTTTAATGCATTCACGTGGAAAGTGCAGAAAACTGACTACCCAGTGAGCAATTTTATTCGTTCTCTGGCATTTTATTTTCACAAAATTTTATAAGGGGTATCTGGAGATGCGATAAAAAAAAAATTTAAATATCCTCAGAATACCGGTGGCATATTTCAGACACCTGAAAAAAAATTGTTGTGTGAAGTCATGTGTATGCAACAACAGAAAGTATGTTTTTTGTTTTAGATATGTGAAAGCGTCATTGGTTTGTACAATTTGAAATAAATTTACAAATGAAAGGAATTGAATATTTAGGCGAAGAAATCCATAATAAAACTTTCTTCTATGAGAGATAGACATGTACATACAGAATATTAGAAAAGAGCAAGCATATTTGCTTACCTGTTAGTAATGTTTAACCTTCATAGGGAGACTGTACTGCTAGAGCATATCCAATACAGCCTAGGCTGGTAGTGGTAGTGTGGTAGCATAACAAGTGATGCTATTTGCCCATCTGTTATTATACATATATACAGTCACGTCCACAGTGATTTAACTACCATTCCATAGAGCCATAGAGGACACTATGCGCAATGAAGTAGATTACGCAGACGACTTCTCTTGTCAGTATCCGGCAAATATAAGGCAATGCTCTGTAATTCCCTCCCAAAAAAATTTCCCAACAGAAAACACAAAATACCTCTTAGCATCCGAACCAAGCCTAAAGGTCAAAATTTATAGATTGTTTCTGAAACGCTGTTCTATCGCATTTGCCAGTAGGTAACGTACGTATATATATATATATATATATATTGTTGGGTTCCTATTGCATTGGCAATGACTCAAGTGAAGCTTGCTTTTGAATTCTTGACAGAAGCGACCGGAGGAACCAGCAAGTCACAACCAAAGAGGAACTCAAGGTAGAATGGACGTCGGTACAGAGGCTGGGGTGTTCTGTGAAACTCTTGAAGTGAATCAGTCCTTTGGAATTAACAACGACTGCAGCGTTTTTCAAACCGAGATCACAGCCATTACTCAGGCTGCAAAAATTATCCTGGAAGACAATATCGTCGGGAAGATAATTATGGTGTAAAGTCAATCAGGCAAGACGACTACCTACAGAATACACCTAAATGAGGTATCGAAAGCTAATACGGTGACCTTATGTATATGGATATGGATATTCCAGGTAATGAAAGAGCAGACGAACTTGCAAGGAAAGAATCAGCGTTGCATATTTTGCAATCTCTCCCCTTTGTAAGAACTCCCATTAGCTCTATAATTAAGCTGGGTCCACTTGGATACATGCGTGATGGCTAGAACTCTATTGCCGGTCTATGAGCTAAGCTAAATCGTAATAACACGGGAGTCGTCTTCGGCTTGTCAGTACGAGGCCTTGTGCCATTGATATTTACGCAGACTTCCTCGGGGTTATACATAACGATTATTGGAGAAGCTGCCGGAAAGAAGAAACAATTGAGTCTGTTCGTCACCTGCTATGTGAATGTCCTTCCCTTGCCAACAGAAGAATGAGGACTCTTGAAGGTAAATTTTCCATGGAATTGGAGGACAAAATCAAGCTGAAAAACCTACTGAGATTCATATCTTTATCTGGGTGGTTCTAAATCGGCGGCTTTCTTTTCTTTCTTTATTTTTAGGTTCCAGGGTAAACCGACTGTTGGTCTAAGTTAGCACCTATCTACCTAACCTTACTTATTGCTTTGGCAAATTTGCAAATTAAGACTTAGAATGACTTTTCCTAAGTCTTGTATCTTAAGTGTCAGAGGCTTGAGCAGTGACACAGAAAATGTTTTAAGTCCTCTGCAAGGTCTGCCTCCATCATACTTTTGCCAAAGCCTTCTTCACACCAGTTATTTGCTTCTGTTTTGCTCGTGCTTTTACCACTATTGTGGGTTAAGTGACAACTTTTGGTACTACTAGAGCCTCTGGTTAAGAAAGACTACTGTGACTAGGGAGCCTGCTTAAACTTCTTCTGAGCTGTGCCTACGACTGCAAATTCAGCTTTAATTAGTTAATTGATTGAGGAATGGGGCCTCTCTACTTGGAAAGATACGGCAGAATAGTCTTTCATAACACAGTTAGAGGTTAGGTATTTGGAGTTAATATTTGTGCCTAAATAGTTGTTCCGTATCCGAGCTCGCCCCAAAGTATTCGTTATTCTTAGAGCACTTTTGGCTGCAGACACCTGCATACAGTTAGCATTGTTCTCATGGTACTGGTTTTCCAGTCCATGGTAGACTCTGTAACTTTGTCATGGCCTTGAAGTTAATGACTGTTGTCAACAGAGACTATATCGAGCCTCTGAACGTAAGTGTTGGTCGAAAGATCGCTGACGTTTTGCGGCATAGAAAACTCTGTATGTGATCAAGCATACAAAATTGCAACAACAACAAAATACGTATAGCTCAGGAATTTTAAACAAAATTTTTGTCAAACCTCAAAATAAATATAGTATGTAAGTCTTCTTCTTCTTACCGCGAAGTTATGATCCGGAGTAGAAGGATCACAACCCTCCCACTTTACTGCATCCCTACTGGTGCGCCTGTGGGGTTTGCCACAAATATGGTATGTAAGTCAAGTGTACTAAACCACAGTAAGCCTCCAAATTTCTCGTAATTTTTTTTTTCTGAAAGTGGCTTAATAATGGTCCGTAATCCGCTCATTGCTTTTTCAAGACTGTACATCGGACCGTCTTAAGTTATTCTAAAAATCATTAAAATCGGATATTTTTGCTTAAAGATTGTATCTATTTGTAGTTCTTGAATCTTATAATTTCTTAAAAGTTTCGTAATGTGCGTGTTCTTTGTTACTCTGGAATCTCTAGGGATTACCTAGATGATTAATATTTTGCGTGCGCTTAGTGAGGACCACAAAAAAAAAAATTTTATTGTCTCTATATATGATTCGAACGCACGACCTCAAGGGTAAAAATAATTAGTACAGTGTCTTAGCCACCTCGGCTACGATGGTGTTAGTCTGACTTTCTGTGGACATATATTATCAAAGTCCGGACATACAGGGTGGCATAGTGAACATATCTTGTGTGATTTATATACAAATTCTTAATATGTGTGCGTTTTTTCACTAACCTCCAGAAGACCCCAAAGTTGAAACTTTGCAATCTATAAGTCAGAGGAGAATGAAATGGAGTCGAATTTCAGATTTATCAAGTAAAGTGTCTTGGACAGATCATTTACCTCCTAGGTTATATACAATTTTCTATTTGCATGCGTCTTTCAATACCTCTCTAGAAGCTACCAGATGACGTAAAAATTGTAGACGTTGCAGACTTAAAGTACGAGTGATGTAGGTACTTTACTTACTTAGGTCCTTTGACCCCTGGTGGGGCATAGGGCGTCAACAACGTCTGCGCGTCATGGTGTTCGAAGTTCTGCAATGCGCTTGAGCACCCTTCAAGTCATCCCCAGTGATCTGGATTCTTCCTCGACTGTCCTTCTGCATGTCTGCGTAGGGCGGTCCACTCTTCTGCCGGATTGGGTATACATACTTCGCAATGGAGCTATTTTCACTCCATAAGGTGTGACCAATCCACTGCCACTTTCTCCCGCATATTTTGACGCCTATTGGTTCCAGGCCCGTTATTCGATATACTGTTCAGCCAGAAGACCCTTAAAATGTTGCGAAGACATCTATTTGTGGAGGTTTGCAACTTTCTTGTGACGGTGTTGGTCACTTTGCAGGTACTACACCCATAAAGTAGCACTGTTTCCACGTTGGATCGGAACAGTCTCAGCTTGGTTTTTGTACTGAAAACATTGTTTCTCCAGATTTTAGACACCATACCGAACGCAGCTTTTGCTTTGCGAATTCTGCTGTCTGCTGGTGTTATGTTGAGAAATTGAAGTGCTTAGGGCCTTTGTTTTTGCAGTATTTATTTTGAGTCCTACTTTGTTCACCTCTGACTCCAAGGTACGGAGAGCAGGCAAACGTCATCAGCGTAGTTAAGATGTTTGATGTTTGTGAACCCCATGTTTCATCCAGACTGAGCTTCCCCGATCACATCACTGATTACTACAAGGAATAGCAGTGCCGAAGGAATGCAACCTTGTAATACTCCTCTGTGGACCTCATAAGTCGTCTGACACCTTGTGTAAGATATGATATTTACCGCCATTATAGGCAGTTTTTATAATATCGGATTATTAAATTTAGAAATACACGGTCTTGCACAGAAAATTGTTCTCCTTATTAATATTTTTATAGGATTTTAGAAATGAACTCAACGAAGTCCAATTTTTGAATTTCGAAATACAAGATCTTAGAAATAATTTTTTTTTTCTGTTCCCACTTATGGACAGTTTGCCAATATGTATACGTATTCCCAAACGGAAGTTGAAACTTTGTATACTCGTAGAGTAGACCATAGGGCAGAGTGTTACTTAGTGAGATTTTCATTGCTTTCTAGGTTGTAGAGGGTTTGCAAAGGCAATTTATCATCCAGTATATACGATTGTATATACTAGATATGAACCAGCCCGGCTTCCCCTGAGTGCTTAATTTAATATTCTGCTCTATCCGTCCTGCACAAATGAACATTATTTCGTGACGTTGGGGGCTGTTGTACACACTGGTTGAAAATTGATGATGATGATTGGCTTAAAAGATTCATTAATCGTTAAAAAGAATTACATTCAAATCAAATAAATCATTGTGAGCGTTATGATGGTTTAAATTCATTACAATTGCTCAACTTTTTTAGAGTGGAAGATAATGTTTAATTATTCATAAATATTCTGAGAGAAATTACCTAATCAACAAAACAACCGGCATCCAAATCGATTCAGCCGTTCTCTAATTATACATCGGATAAGGCTCAGCAACATACCACTTAATTTTATGTTATTAGGGATTAGCGATATACGTATATACAAATATATTATGTAGTGGTAATAAAGCCAATTTATAAATTTCCCGGCCAAAATTAGTTAAACTTTAGCAAAATCTAGTTTCGTTAGTTCCATAACGCGGACATGGGAAATTATGGAACTTTCAATGTGTTGCTTAGTACATTTAAATAAGGTATATTACCATAAACCTAAAACTCCAGGGTTACTATATATGTATATCTTCAAAAAATGAATGGGAATGACATAATAGTTCGTTATTCGTTCCGCTTTGGCTCGAAAATATGGATATGCAATGAAGTCTAGTCCTGCAAGGCCATGCATTCAAATCAGGCCCGGAGGAAGTATGAGCAAGTTTCACAACCATTTATTCCCACTGCATCAGCATGTTTTTAATTCGAATTGGTTAAATTTTTATTTCCACTCGTTCATCATAAACTGTCGTAAAATACTCATACCATTGGGTGTTGTTTTCACACCGGATGTGCATATTTATATAACGCAGACACACATTCTATCTCCTTTCATTATTCAATGAATTTTTGCTTCCCGCAAAACTATTGTGTTAATTTGAAATTTCTATTTCCCATGGAAAACCGCTTTAGGCCGACGCATTAGCAATCGGAATCTCGTCCTCGCCGAGGGATAATTACATTTACAAATTATCTGCATGGATAAAACAAGTACCCGCTCGTAGTAGAGCGGCCTAAATTTCGCATCCACTCTCATTTCATCGTTCCTATGAACGGATATCCCTTGCAAATACTTCCCAACATGCATGCAGAACGTGATTCTATTCATGTTTCATGATAATGCGGTTATCTTGTACAAATTTATCAAATTCAACTACACAAGTTGTTGTCACAAAATGACGCGTAGCCATTGTGTTTTAAAATTGAATTAACCAAACGTGAGTTGGAGCAGGTAGAATTTAATAAACATTTTCAAAGCAAGAAACTACGGTTTTAGTAATTCAATTTGCAGACTATAACATTTGATTAAACGTCTTTTAATGAATTTCGGCGTGTGTATGCGTGCTTGAATTCAATTTGTCCTACACGGATAACAGCTATGGATATTAGAAGGACATTTTGTCATGTGCATATAAATTCATAGCACCACGCTCATAAATTAAGTGCAGTTGAATTAAATTTTATTTCAAATTGTTGCAAGTGTTGGAGCAAACAGCCTTTTAGTCCAAATTTGATGGTGCTGTCAAAAATATATCTAGCGAATGCGAAAAAAGTGCAAAGTGCTTAAATAACACTTCTTGTTTAGTATTAGAGCCAACAGCGTACTGGCATTTTTTTCAAATTAAGTGTGTATATGGTTCGCTTTTTTGTGATGTACTTCACACTAAACGTCAGCAGGTTTTAGTGCAATGTTTTCTTTTTTTTTCATATGGACTTAGCAGTGGGGGTTTGGACGCTGTATAATATTTTTTAAAAGGCTATGACTAGGCAATGTAGAATCAGAATAAAAGCCGAATTGGTATTTGATGCAATTGGATTAGACGGCAGTTTATAATATGGGAATGTATAGCCTTTTCAATCGATATGCCAGTTGGGCTATACGAGAGGATTAACAAAAGTTAGCTAAGTTGGTTGAAGAAACAAAAAACAATTTTTACTTTACTTTTCATCATTGACTACATTAATGATCTTCCCTTCTCCTCAACTTTCTATTTTATTTTTGGCAACAGCCAAGAGCTTAACTTGAGGGTGGTCATGGTGTGGTGGTAACATCATCGCTTGTCACCCTGTTGGTTCACGGTTCAAATCCTGATGTCAAGAATCATCTATTTATTTCGAACGAAATAAATAAAAAAGTCGATCAATTGCAAAAAGCTAAGTCAACTCTACTGCGAAGGCATAACACTGGCATATGGCGGAAAATGCAACTTGATCGTGATGATGACATCAGGAGGACGGAAAAAAATACTGTGAATCATAAGCAACCACAATAAAAGCAAAACAAAAATGCTCCTCAGTTATCTGGATGCTATCCTTGGAGTTTAAAGAAACTTAATACCACCTGAGTTTCAAACCACTACACCAAATCTTTCTTCAAAAACACCCGTGCCCTGTAATAGTATAAGGGTATTCATATCCCCTTTGGCACGCGCAAATTATAAGAAAAAAAAAAAAAAAAAGGGGCGACATACGGATGGACTCACATGGCTAGAACAATGCAACTTTTGATGTTATTCACATGTATGTATTATATATATTTTGGGGTCTCCCTTTCTTTATGTTATATATATATCAAAATTAATATACCCTACGGGATAGGGCAAGAACAAAGTACCAGGTAAAGCCGTTGAAGAGATAATGTAACTGGTGTGGCGAAAAGATAGAAACAGTTATTCAGGAAAAAAAAACTTGAACCACTATCGTTCAATTTCAGAAAATAATAGTAAATAATTCGTGAAAAGTTATAACTAATTCTTTATTTTCGTTTACTTTTTCTTGAAGCATTGTTTCATTTATTTTTTCTGCTGATTTTATTTTCTATTTTCTGCAGATCAAAAAATAGTTTTCCGCTGGTCAAAAAATTGTCCAAGAGGTAGTAAGTGTTCCCAACATAAACACTTTTTGTTCCATGTCTGCCCATGTGTCTGTGTTCACATGGCTCACTCGAGAATCAGTGAACACATTTTGATGAAGTTTAGTTTGTATGCATGTATGTATGTATGTATTTCCTGGTAGTTAGGTCATTTCGTTTAAAAAGTGTCAAAATCATATCAAGTGTGAGTGGGATGTGGTGGGTGGGATTAAAAAAATCTTTAATTCACCTTTGTTGGCCGCCTAACTCAAGAACTCCTGACTGTCACGCTTATACTGTCAGCTGAAAATAATTGAAATCGAATGAAGTGTTCTTTCTCATACGCCTAACTTAAGAATTATGGAAAGGATTTTATTTAAATTTGTGTTTTGAATTACGAAATTCAACAAAATCAGATGGAGGTTAAGTAAACAATGTTGGGGTGACTTTTCAATCCACGTATTCCAAAATTTGTCTACAACTTTTTTTTTTTGCCACAAATCATAGTTCTTTAAACTCAAACTTTTTTTTTAAAATTATTCGCATTATTAGTTATGGGGGGACTTCGCCTTTTTTTGAGCTTTTATTGTTCAAGAAACTTTAACCAAATTTGTTCAGCTTCCTTCAGTTTGGTATATCAAATGATGGAGTGTAACCAATTTTTAATTTTTTTTGGTACATTAAGCCCCGAAAATCCCCCCCCACAAAATTTCGGCTTTCTAAGTCAAACAGTTCAAAAGCTAGAAACATATGACAGACAGACACCGTGTTTAATCCATTAGTGTTCCGTTTATACTATTCTTGTACGGAACACTAAAAATTACTTTTTGCTGATGTGGATGATTTAAGTAGTTTTCTACTGCTTAATTATTCCTAACGCTAGCATATTTTACTAGTCTTTTATTTGTTTTAGTTAGACTCATAATATTAGATCAATGTTTTCCATGTCTTGTTTCTGCCCAAAAATTCAGAAATTTTGATCGGGATAGCTTGAGGTATCATTATAATTTATTTTTGATTATCACTTTATTTATTATTTATTTATATTTATCACTCTTTTATTTTATTTATTTATTAATTGATTAAATACTTCCTTATTCTCGTCAGTAAAATTTTTAAAAAGCTGTAGTCTAGCCTAGTACATTAAGCTTGAAATATACCAGACTTTCCTTGAAGGAAGATTGTGACCGCACCTTATATTGGCACTATGTGGACATAAATTTACATCACTTTTTCTCAGTTTAACCTTTGGTTCCTAATGTCATACAAATTTCTCCTCTAAGGATAGCAAGTAATTTAAAATGTTGGTTTGTCCTTCTCGTTACATTAACTTAATTTTGGTGGGGGCGATAGATCCCATTTATTTGGCTTATTACAAGCTACATCTAACTTAAGGCTAAAACTTAAAACTAAAACTTAAAACTAAGACTTAAAGCTAAGGAGAATGGTGATGGAGTTCGGTTTTGAGGCAGGGAGTGCTGAGGTTAAAATCAAAATGGGTGAGGTTTGAACTTTTCGCAACATACGGGAAATTGGTTCATTAGATATGAAGTGCGGTGGGACAGTAGGAGGGCATCGTAAAATTCGTGGGTTGGTATTGAAGAAAATTGAATTATAAAGAGATGCGCAATCGACAGAGCCTGAAAGAAGTCGATGAATGAAAAGAATGTCTGCAACATCTCTGCGTTTCAGATTGAAGAAGTTGATGCGGTCTTGATAGGGAGGCAAGATAAATGGATCGTTCCAAGTAAGACCTCGAAGGGCAAATCGAAGAAATCGACGTTGAACATTCTCGATTCTGGTCACATGAACTTGCGAATTCAAGTCATTTAAGGTCACGTAAGAGTCGGAGAATACTTTGGACCATCATTTGACAAAGCCAAGTAATGAGTTAGCTTTACGAATTATCTCTTCATTATGTGAACCGAAATTTAGTTCCCTATCGTACAATATTCCAAGATCGCAAAAAGATTGAAAGATGGATATAGGTTGACCATGCAGAAGATAAAGGTGGGCGGAGGACACTTGGTGCTTACGTAATAAGGTAATGGACTGGCATTTGGCGATATTGAGCTCTAAGCGATTTTGTAGGCACCAGTTAGAAAAACTATCAAGGTCTTGTTGTTGGAGACAGTAGTCATGTGGTAAAGAGATGACTTTTAAAAATTTGTTATCATCAGCGTACAGAGAGAGGGAAGAGTGTTTAATAACCTTCTCGACATTGTTTATGGTTAGAATAAAGAGAAGGGGACCTAGATAAGACGGATCTGAAGCGAACTCTGTAAGAACGGTTTTCCAGGTAAGAAGATATCCATTTTAACAATATGGGTTCGAAACCGAGGGCAGACAATTTGAAGTGGATTAAGTTATGAGATGTCTTATCAAAAGCCTTACTAAAATCAGTTGCAATAACGTCGACTTCGTTGCCATTGTCTAAGGCATACAAGGCGAAGGACACGAATTCGACTAAGTTAGTGGTAGTTGATCTATCTTTCAGAAAGCCGTGTTGGGTGGGAGAGATAAGAGACTATGCTTCGTATAAAATACTTTCGAAAAATTTGGGTAGATGAGAAAGTTTAGCAATGGGGCGATAGTTTGTTAGGGGTTATCAATAGTCGACAGAGATAGGGGACAAAGCGAGACTGAGGAGTTAATGGGATCAGTTGTGAATATAAGGGGTCTAATTACCTTCCCATGTAATTTAAGACATTACTAATTTGACATAGACTTGAATCAGTTAGCCGATCTATGAAGAGACATTCCTTAGTGCAGTTGGCATTTGGAGCGATGAAAAAGGATTTATCATCGGAGGGACTCCACTGCAGCAGAGGTAGATTAAAGTCGCCAAAAATAAGGATGTCATCGAGGGAATCAGATAGGTCAATTATTTGATTAATCGCGTCTATAGAAAGTTGGTAAGACTCGATAGATTGATTTGGTAGAATGTAACAACACATAACGTACAGGGAGAGCGTGTGGAAAAGTTATTTTTATTGTAACAAAGTCGACCTTAGAAGAGGAAGAAATGGCAATGAGAGAAGAGTCAAGGTCATTATGGATGGCCAGTAGCACGCCTCAAGAGGGAGAGTCAACCAAGGGTTGGGTAGGGTCATCGTCTCGAAAAACTGGATTAATAGAATTTGTCGGATTTGAGTGGATGAGTGAGTCAGTCTCTAAAAGAATAAATTTCTTTTCGATTGGGAATAGGTTGGATAAGCTCAAGCAAGCGCTAAAATAGAACTCTTAAAGAAGAATAGTAAATCGCCCAAAATATGTTCCTGTGAAAGGAATAAAAAATACACAAATAAGAGTCATAAAGCAGGAAAGAGAACTCAAACTAGAACTTCCCACAAATAGAATCTAACTTAGAATGGAAAGATATTTAATAACAAATAATAATAATATTTTGGTGCTAACATCCCAATGCAGGGCCTGGCCTAGCTTCTCGTAGCCTGTCGTGTGCTGTGCGCGTCACAAATGGTTGGAACCTACAGGTTTGTTTTTTTTTTTTATTTCCGAAGGACAATTTTTCGATAGAGAGAAACAGTTTTACTCTCGGATGTTTGTCAAACTTTCGCGAGAGGTGGCACCGTAAGAAAACTTTTTTATTATTTTAATTTTTTTTATATTTTCTTGGATTCGAACCTTGAACCTCTTGCTCAGTGATCGCCCACTTAACCACTTAGCCATGGCGCCCACCAAATATTTAGTCTTTAAAAATTCTTAATCAAAATACCTAATACGTTTTCCCATAATTATGGATTTAAAGAGAAAAACTCCATTAAACTACAGCATTGTTTGATCGTTAAAGGGTTTAATCCTTAATCCCTATCTCAAATAATATTCGTACGAGTATCTATAAATACTATAAATAATACGCTGCGCCGTAATCTGAATCAATACAAACACCTCAGTGGCTCAAACACTTCATGTTACTGCCTGTGAGTGTTTATCGACTTCGAATATTCCATTTAACACCTAAATTGATTAATTTCCGAATCTAGATTGAAAGTGTTGCACGTGGACATGGTTACATCAACATGTCTACAAATTTTCTGTGGGTTTTCATCAATTTGTAGCATGCCGCATCATCGTCGATGGGCTGAATCCTCTCATCACATATACGAATACCTACTGTATGTCATTAGATTGCTAATTAATTTCCACTATAAACCATTAACTTCCCCCTACTATCGCAAACATTTGAACCTATGAACCTACATGTGATCCAAAGGATAGATATCTAGTCAATAGTGTTTCATAATGGGATTTTAACAGCCCCCCAGTTGATAATTATTACCAACTCACTTAAAATCAATATTTACTCTACCGTAATGAACAAATAATTTGATAGATTACTTTTCAATTCAATTGTTGATGGTGTAGCTTGATTAGTAGTTCGAACTAATTGATGAACGAAAGTTCTTGTTCCATTATTTTCCTCCAGCAGGCAGATTGACATAAAGTAATTTATTTTGCGAGCTAATGGCCATTTGATTCGGTCCACTGAAAACTTGTTAAATAAGTTATGATTAACTTTTGCTATTTACCTATATACACGTACATCTGTATCTGTGCTCAGTGAACAATCTAAAATGTTCTCTCTTTTTCTTTTCAGGTGAGTTTCGGGTGAAAGTATTTCCAACTAAAAAGTAATTTCACTTTGATGACGTAAGTATTTGTAATTATTTTGAAATGCGTAGTTGAATGAGATGTTTTTGAAAGGAAGTTTTACCTATTAGGATTTTTAATCAATTAAAGGATGGGTTGGTGCCTTCCTGGATTTAATTTTAGTGTAGAGTTCAATTACATAGCTGCCTCCCAGGCAGATTGGTGGCACATATTTATGTTATTGTTTCTTGCCTCTTATTGTTTCTATCCATTAGTATTGTGGTCTACTTATTTGATGAATTTACTTTCGGACTGTCTGGGTTTTGTAATAACTTTTGAGATATCATTTACAGTTGACCTTGTTCTGAATAATTTCCAAAAGTGAGTGCATTTACCATATACCAGCGACGGCAAAACTGTGACCCGGTTGAATTTTTAAAAAAGTTTTGACGCAAGGATAATCAAATGAAGTTCAAGATTGCGTCGCACGCACTTGCTCATATTTTCTCTATGTGTGCAATAACAACATCGATTAAATGGCCACCATGGGAGTTTTTGCAAACTTCGATGGTACAAAAGAATGGCACAAAAATAAATCTATCGGGGTCAGATCACTCGATCATGGTGGCCAATTGATATCGCCAAATCTCGAAATTAAATGGCCCGGGAAATTTTCGACCAAAAAAGCCAAATTTGCCTATCTAGTGTGGCACGTAGCCCCGTTCTGTTGAAACCACATATCGCTCACATCAATGTCTTGAATATCAGGCCAAAAAAAATGTTGGTTATCACTTAACCATAACGCAGAGAGTTCACCGTAACAGCGTGGATCCACTACCGATAACAAGACAATTTAGCCATCGTATTAAGTTTTAACAATTTGTCTAAAATAACCGGTTATTTTTCTTATAAATAACTCGTAACGGAGCAAATAACCGTTTATTTTTTTCCATTCCCAGATCTTTTTTTTTTTTTTGCGTTGAAAGGTCAAAATCTCGAAAACACCACAGAGGCCGTGCGCATGTACAGTGATAGTGTGAGATTCTAACCCACTAAAACCACCTCCCGGATTCAGAGCTGTTTCTAACGTCCTGTATTACACCCAGCCGTTGGACTAATTAGCTTTTAAGGACTTACCTTTTTATTAGTTTCCTCGCTTCTCTAATAAAATCAATCACACTTTTTTGTGATTGTGTTTAAATCGTCAATTCTATCTGACAAATTCGAATGGTTTTATTCTTTTCAGTCTTCTAGTTAGATTTCTTATTGTTTAGTAGCTCAGATACTTTTACGTTATCGTGGTTACGAAGCCTGTATTAATGTCTTCTCGAAACCTTTTTGACTTAACTACTTTTATCTTTTCAATATCCAGATCTCTATGTAGATCCGTGTACGTACCATTAATACACTAATAACAACATTAATAATGTCACACAGCAATTTGCTCTGAAAAGTACATACTGGTTTTGGCCACTTTTGCATCGAACTTCGTGCCCAAAGTAAGTTTAATTCGCTATGTTCTTGTCCATTTGGCTATGCTGTTTACTGTCCTCTCTACGAGTAGTTTATCTGTTGATTCCTCGATGATTTTACCGAAAACGAGTACCGCAGTATCACCTGCAAAAGTGGCAACAGTAGTTTTTTCGTTTTGTGGTAGATCATTGGAGTACAGTAAGAATAAAATAGGTCCTAGTACACTACCTTGATGCACACCAGCTTGTATTTTTTTTTTAATGCTGAATACCCATCCTGTTTATATTTCTCTGCGTAATATAGGATTGTAGGATTTCTGAACATTGTTAAATGCCTCCTTATTTTGTGTATTAGCCTCTTATGCCATGCCTTATCGAAGGCCTGTGGTAAGTCAAGAAAAATAGCGGAACAAGTTGTTTTCTCTTCAAAAGTTTTTTCTATCTTTTCTATTATTCTATGCACCTGGTCTATGGTTGAGTGTCTATTTCTAAATTCAAATTGGTGGTTTGGTATTAATGATTTTTCTTCTATTAACGGATACAATCGCTTTAGCAATATCTCTTCAAACAGTTTTGATAGCACTGACAGGAGTGAAATTAAATGATGCGGTATTGCCTCAGTAGGTGGTTTCTCTAGTTTTGATATAATTTGTACCTCTGCGACTTTGCACATATGTACGTGGTACATACTTTAATCGGAATACAGCATTTATAATTTACTTTAATTTAATTATACAATTTTTCAAAATAATTTTTGACATGCAGAATTTCGGTAGAACGTATGAGGAAGTCACTGCTTACAAATTTTGTGACAAAATTGTGAATTGCAAAGTTCTCAACCAATCTTTTCGTCAAAAAATGATGTTCAAATGGAAACAAATGCAAAAAAATAAAATAAAAGACTAATTCGTGTTTTTCTTCAGTTTGCAAAAAACTGTGATTTGGGTGGGTCAGTTGAGTCTTGTGACACGCTTCGTTTGCGTTAGCACCTTAAACTCTCACAGTAAACAAATTTGCAACGCCACAAGTTATTACTACTCACTCCTAGAAGGCAAATATTGATTATGTGAAAATTTACGATCTCGATATCTCGTATTACTATTAAAAAAAGGACTCGAAAAAGTGGGTCTCACAATTTTGCCGGTCTGTTCGTCTGTCTGTCCACCTGTCTGTACTTCGGGCTGTGGGCTCAACAGTCAGACGGATTTTCTTCAAACTTCATATCTGGGGTCTGGGGGCTGAATCGGAATTTTTATTCAAGGCTCAAAATTAACGGGACTTTCTTAAGGGCCAATTTTAAAAAAAATACAATTTTCTCGAAAATATAATTTATGTCTGAAATAATATGAACGTATGCAAGGTGCGCAGTTTTTCTCTAAACTTTGATTAAGCGTACTTTACTTATTAGTGGATTTGCGAAAATTGGCTATTTTTCGGATACAGATGAGTAAATTTAATTCAAAATTGGTATCTAAGTCATTCTTGATATACATGTGTACATGTCATTCAAATAAAGAAAAATACAATTGTGTTGCCTAAAATTGAATTCTGAATAATTTAACTATGTAGCAGTATGTGCTATTTTTTGTATTACTGTAATTTGGTAAGAATTTTAACAGCAGTATACATAGTAACAGCACCAATGTAGCTATAGTCACCAACAAAATGGCAAGTCTAGCAATATAAATTGAACAGTAGAATATCGTTTATAGCTGTCATTATTTTAAAATTGTCTTTAACAGTCTTCCTAAACAATTGTTTTAGATTTAATTTATTCATTTATAAAAGAATTTGATATGAGAAATGGCCATTATTGCTATTCCTATGTAAAAGACGTGCCTCGCGAGATATCGAACCTGCGACCATCGAGGTGTTGACGCAAAGCCTTAACCATCACAGCTACGACGGCTATAAGAGAAGTGATGTGATATATATTTTCCGCATCGGCCTACTATTTTTATTGCCGTTTGCGAACGGTATTATTAAAAAAACTTCGTAAGGAAAATTGTATACTCGGTGGCTTGTCAGACACTCGCAAGGAGCAAGGTATTTTCTGGGATTCGAAGCCTGAACCACCTGCTTTGTAGTCTAAGCATTAATCATTGCGCCACCATGCAATGGCAATAATAAAGACCGATTATGAGCTTAATTTTCAGTACGTAGTTATGAAAGGATATGGGGCAATTACTGAATACCTACATTGTTTCAATGGCTATACTTAAATGAACATTTTCTAAAACGAAATCTATAATGTACATAATTACAGAATTAGCTTTTAAAAATAGCCATTATTACCTAAGTATCTGTTTTAGCTATTTTTATTGTTTAAATAGCAACAAACATAATTGTAGATATATACTCGTACGTTGAAATGCTATGCTTAAATGATATGTACCGAATTTTTCTGAAATGATAGGGGTGTAATGTAAATAGGAGAATTACATAAGAAAATAACCAGTGCTACTATATAAAATTATTTAATGTAAGTAGTGGGTAAGTGGGAATTTTTGTAGTTCTTAATACTTATTTTCTTAAGCTGGTTTGTCTATAAAAAATTGAGGAAAACTGGAATTTTTATATGAGCCTAAAGAACGGAAACCCTAAATAGCTACGACCTTAGTTGACATTTTCCTTTTATTATTTCATTTTCATTCAGTCACTCGCTGCTTTTTCTCCAATTCATTTTCGTTATCAATTCTTTTGTGAAGTGTAAATAGTTATTTGTATTTGATAATGTAGCAAATTCTTTGTCCATTTGGATGAATTTGTTTTTTCGATATATTTTATGAGCACACTGTGGCCATTTAGTAATGTCAACCCTTTTTTTTAATTAAAAACACAAATTTATATATCTTTTTGTATTTTTAAAATTAAAAAATATCCGTATTGTAAAGATCTCCGATGTGAAACACAATTAAAGCAGCACGCAGTTGTCCTGAATGTTTCAGAAATTCTAATTAGAGATTTAGATCCACAAAAACTAAAAGAATAGATAGTACCTCAATCAATCTGTATGCAAATAGTGTAGAGATTTCTGTATCTTTCACCTCCTACTCTTTAAAGAACGAGTAAATAAATCTTAAATTAATAAAAACGACTTCAAAAGATTTAATTTCACCATTGCAAGCAAAACTTCATTGATTCCTTGTTGCCGTACCCAATATGTTTTTTTCCTCCAATATATACTCGTTGAGTGGAAAATTTAAATGAAAAATCTGTGTTTGCAGTACACACAAGCAGCATCCCTGTATCTTTCCGAATGTCTCTATTTTAATGTCGGACGAATTTCCATGAATGCTGCCATGAAATAAATAAATAAATAAATGCAAAAAAAAAATCAAATAGCAAATTAAATTCTTATCATTGAAGGCGCACAATGGCGAGCAAGCTTATGTACCGCGATACGTACATATATATATGTACATATGTATACTCGTACGTCCCTACTGACTTTGCTCATTACGAAGGAAAAAATCACGATCCCCCACAATGTCGTCATTCACCAAAGCCATTTATCAATTCAAGTGCGAAAGGACATGGCATCGTACATGGTACATGCGCTGAATTTGATTAAATTGTTCCTCATCAATATTAGACGTCAAATCAGTTGGCAAAAGTAGGAGTCTAACCACCATACACTTTGGCGGGTGGCTTCTGGAAACAAATCACCTGCGTTACTCAAACAGACTCGGGGTGTTGTTTATAAATTGTTCGACGAGGTAATTCTATTGAATCGCCTGCGGTGTGTTAGTGAGTTCTGTAAGAGATGGTGTTTACTGATTTATATTCCGCTTAAATATTATGCACATGGTGTTGTGTCAGCCACTTATCTGTGCGAAGAATTATTGCAGCTCCTTTGCTATTTTGACATTCACTTTCTCACTTTTGGGAAATTGCCCAGAGTGCTTTATCCAATGTGAGATTGGCTGAAGGATAAGCTCTGGGTAACTTCAATGAAGACAAATTGTCAGGGAATCATCTTCAAAATTAATGTAATGAAATACGGAGTTTCTGATGGGAATTGCTCCATCAGTAAATCGATTTGAAGTGATGGAGAGCAACTTATGAATAAAACAAAGCAAACCCTTAAATTCTACTCATATCAGCTAGGATTAGCTGAATTCGATCAATCCTTTCGAGGACTGCAAAGAAAACTGAGAATTTTTTGATCATTTCACAAAGTTTCCTGGTAAATCATCTGATCTGAGCGCACTGGACTATATTCACATTTTGGATATTTTCTTTATATTTTCTTTTAGGGAGTGTCCCAAGTTGAACTTATGGGCTTAATTTGACTCAGTTGGACAAAACTTTAATTCCATCTTAATACCTGAGATATGCTCAAAGTGATTGCAAAATTTTGTAATACTGACCGTAGTTCGAATAATTATTATAAATATATAAATAAATAAATATTTTATCGCTAGTAGCCCATTCTGGTTTACCTTCAAATCGAATGGACCTAAAATTTATTGCCGGTTTCGAAGGGCATATTTGAGAAGCTTTTTCAAAACATTTTTGCTTTTGATGATTCTCAGACATTCGCGAAAGGTGAGACCCATGGAGAATCTTTTCGGTGTGTCACCTAATCACTGAGCCATTTACTGGGATATTCAGGTAATAAAGAATCGGATCGGTCGAACACATTCAATATTTTCTTACTAGACAAGTCAGCTAAGTAAGTCAAGATCTTCCAGAACCACAACCACAACAACCATTACTTACTTACTTATGTCCTGTATTTCCTTGTGGGTCCTAGGGCCTCTACAACGCCTACGCGCCATCGTGTGCGATTTCTGGAAATGTGCCTCAGCTCTCCCCAACTCTTTCCCAGTTGCCGTGCTTCCTTCTCAACTGTTCTGCACCACGTACTCCTAGGACCGCCGCGTATCCTGCCATCCTGGGTAAGCGGGTTCTATTGCATCGCTTGGTTAGCTATGGACCTGTCACCCTTTCGGAGAGTGTGACTGATCCACTGCCACTTTCGTCGTTGTGTGGTTGTGCCTATAGGTTCATGGCCCGTTCTCTGATAAAGCTGTTTGTTAGAGATACGGTTTGGCCAGAATATCCTTAAGATGTAGTGTAGACACCTATTGACAAACGTTTGCAGCTTCCTCGTGATAGTGACGGTCACTCTCCAGGTACCACATCCATATAGCAGCACGGATTCAACGTTGGAACGGAACAGTCGTAGCTTGGTGTTTAAGCTAATTGCATTAATTCGCCAAACTATAGATAGCATCCCAAAACGCAGATTTTGCTTTACCTATTCGGCTGGCTATATCCAGTTCGGTTCCGCCATTATTGAGACAATACTCCAGCCTTGCCGAACCCCACTTTGGACTTCGAATTCCTCAGACAGTCTTCCTCTGTGCAGAACGTGACATGTGGACCCATCATATGTAGCCTTGATAATTGCTATTAATTTATCCGGAATGCCTCTCATGCGCAAGGCACGCCAAATAAATTCCTGATTGACATTACCAAACGCCTTTTCAAAATCGATGAACAACAGCTGAAGTGGTGATCGATATTCAACACATTGCTCGATGATGATCCGCAGGGTGTTGATGTAGTCGACACAGGAGGATCCAGAGCGGAAACCTGCTTGTTCGGCGTCGAGTGTGTCTTCAAGGTGTTCTTTGATTCGCTGCGGGATGATTCTAGCTATTATCTTGGCCACAGCAGGCAGCACGCAGATACCTCTCCAGTTTTCGCACTGCATTAGGTTGCCTTTTTTAGGGAGCTGGACAATCATTCCCTTTTTCCACTCATCCGGAAAACTCTCGGCTTCCCATGTTCTCCCGATAAGTGGTGTGTTAGTGAGTTCTTCAGTAGCTCTGCCGATGCTGTTGTCGCAGCTTGGAAAAGCTCCGCGGGTATGCCGTCAAGTCCTACCGCCTTATTAGTTTTCAGTGCTTTGATTGCGGTAATAATCTCTTCTTTACTGGGGGTTGCGGTGCGAATTCGGGAACTTCTTTCTATGGACACTTCAGTCTGACTTAGGTGCATATTGCTGGCGAATACTCGGTTTAGAACCGAAGCAAAATGCTCCTTCTATCTCCTCAGTTGATCCTTATCCGATATTAGCAACGAACCGTGTAAGCCTTTCACTGGGTGTTGAGTAGAGCTTCGGCCGCCTATAAGCTCTTTAGTGATTCTATAAACGGTTCTGCTGTCGCACTTCGCTGCTGCTTCTTCTGCTTCCGTAGCCAGCGCATTGATGTACTTGCGCTTGTCACGTCTCACGCTACGCTGTACTTCTCTCATCTTCATGCGATATAGAGACTCAAGCTCGATCCTCCCTGCTGCTGGAGTTGCTGCAATTCGAGCTCTTAGCTGTTTTCGTTCGTTGATCCTTCTCCAGGTATCCTCGGAAAGCCACGCCCTATGGTTTCCCTGCGATCGACATCAGTTGCTGAAAGGATTCAGCACTTGATTTGAAAACAGTTTTCACAGCGCACCAATGGTCTTGGATGGTGGCGGGACAACAACCATTGTCATCTATATAATATGTTCCTGACCTGTTCTCTCATAGTTCGTTTGAGGTACGGTTAATAAAAGCATAGTACGTGCATATTCTGCTTCTTCAGATCCTAGACCCCATACCTAATGTAGTCTTTATTTTCGTGATTCGACTACTATTTTCAATATGATACTACTTTCAGCCGAGGCAGTACTTCCAAGATACCACAAATTGTGTGATGTTTCTACCTGTAGCTTGCAATGTTTACTACGAGTTTGGGTTGTCAGTAAAGCTGAGAATTGTATTTTTCATTTACCTTATATTTAGAGTCACCAGGTCCTTAGTAGAGTAGTTTCTAAACTCGGCGAGAGTAAATATCTTTCTGTAGAAGACAATTCATAAAGAATGTGCTCATATGTTTCATCCTCCTCCAGGCAGAGGTATCATTCTGTCTTTGAAAACAGAAAGATTTTGACTCAAACGGCTTAAATTCATAGTTAAAAAAAAAAAAACTTAGCAATATGCTACTGTGGGTCCGATGTGGAGAGTATAAGTTCTCTCATACCATCACGTATGCCTTAGGATTGGATTAAATGTTAAAACAAAAACATTTATGAATTCTCGTTATGCTTTTTATCAAAATCAAAATTTAAAGTAAAATAAGTAAATTACATCAGTAGTCAAGAGTTACATTACGATGGTAATGAAACTGTCATGAGGCGTCATTAGGCGTGTTTTTTTTTTTTTTTGCAAACTGTATACACAGGAATGTTCGAATTTACACTAGAAGCAAAAACAAAATCCTGTCGGCAATCACTGCCGATAATATTCACAGGAAAGGGCTTCTTTGGATACATTGCTCGGATACATAATGAAGAGAGCATTGATTGCTGAAGACTACATTTCACTACTACAAATTAAGGGAGGGTCTGGGTGTTTTTTTTGTTGTTGCATTCCTGATGGCGCGCATTTCCTGAAGAAATAATTTATTACTGCAAATTGAGGGAGGTGGTGTATGCTTTTGTTATTGCGTTCATTTCTACCTTTGACAATTTCACTAAGAATCGTTCTTTTGCATCGCCGTAGAAACATTTCGTAAAAAACACATGCAAAAAAAACATACTTGACAGAGTAGCGAATTTCTATGAAATCTTATGAAAATTGGTCAAACCCACAGGGATCCTCGTGTAGAGGCACAGGATCTGAGTAATTTTCGTAGAAATTCGCAACTCTGATCAAGTACGGGAACAGACTTAATGTTTTGCATTTAAATTTTGGGCAATACGGGTAGCTACAAAGTAGTGACGCAAAGTTTAAACAAATATTTACAATGGCATAAATATGTAGATTTAAATGCATTTACAATTAAATTTGTGTAAAATACTTTTACAATAACAGTCTTATTCATTAGATTTCTTTAAACAGGTTAACTACCAGACATAAAAATTTGTATTCATAAATTTTTATTTATTTTTTTTCTGCCTATAATAACTAAGTCACGAATTAACATAAATAATGCCGAACAGCCTGTTAATACTTCTATAATTTATGCCAACAAATTACACTTCTATTTATTTTACGAAAGACATATTTTTTATGTTTATCTCAAGTGGAAAATTGAGAACGATCTTCAGTCATTTTTCAAGCAAAAGAGAGTTTTTTTTTATCATCATCGTCATACTCTTATATTTGAAAGGATTCCCAATTTATATAGAAAAAATATAAGGAAGGGAGTGATCTCTTTACATACAGGGTGTTTCTAATGCTCCAGATCGATATTATTTATCCGCCATTTTGGTTTAGTTGGCATTTGTCAGTTCGCATTTGATGGTCGTAAAGAGCAGTGTATATCTATGTATTATGGAGCATCTAACGCTTCAACAACGTGTTGCAGTTATTGAAACATTTCACCTAAATAATCGTTCAATTGCGAAAACACGAAGAATGTTTGCGTAATTTGTTTGATTTAAATCATGTGCCTAGCAAGTTAACCATTCAGAGTATATCAAATAACTTTGAAAATCAGTATACATTAGCAGGTAATGTGAAGTCCGCCCTAGTTCGTCGCGTACGTACGGCACAAAATATTGCTGCAGTGATAGACAATATTGACGCAAGCCCGGGCAACTCCGTTAGACGCTGTGCACAAGCATTTAGAATGTTTCCAGCAAGTTTGTTTAAAATAATCGGAAAAGATTTGCATTTGTACAAGAAAATTTCCAAATCCCGGAGCACTCAGACTCAATTTTCTGTTCAATGAACTTCCAGACAGAACTCCTTTTGGTTTAGTGGTTGAAGAAACTTTTATTCGTTTCTCTTTTTTATGCTCGTTTGGCTGTGGTTGCTGTTCGCTGTTCAGGCTCGAACCTGCTCAATTTGGGTCAGAAGCGAACACACTACCCACTACACCGTGGACACCTTATATTTGTACAAGTATAAAATTCAACTTAAATTAACAACTATTGGAAAATGAAAAAAGTGAAAAGATTTTGCAGCTCCATAATGACGACTCCATGAGTGACGAAGCTCATTTCGAGTTATTTGGCTTTGCTAATAAATAAAATACGAGTATTCGCTATTGGGGCACTAAAAATTCTTAATTGATACACCAATGATCTTTACACTCTCGTAAGGTCAACGTTATTCAAGAAATTGGTGAAATAAAAATGTTATGCAAAATATCGTTGAAAGATCAAGCAACTGCAGCGCGGCCATTTGGCCGATATAATATTCCATACACAATCATAGTTAGTCAAAAAAATTGCATAAAAATTCTTCAAGTTGGCGCAAAGGTCATTACTCTACCGGAAGATGCTCTCATTTTTGGAAATGGGGTCTTATGTCATCTTTGACATTTGTGAAGTAAATAGATGCAGACCACATGTAAACAAACCATGGATTGCTATACTCTTCAAGAACGCCGAATAATTGTGTCAATGTTTTTGACAAATAATCGGTCGGTGGTTTTGGCTCGACGTGAGTTTAGTCGTCGATTCCCTGGCCGTTTGGCACCAACAGGGCAAACACTGCGTCATTTAGCCATTCGCCTCGAGAAGATTGGCTTAACGCGGGACAGTATCAGGTGGAGCCGGCCCGAAGCAGCCTTTTGGTGGAGAATATAGCTGCTGTGGCTGCAGCTGTCCTAGAGGACCCTCAAACGTAAATTGGGAATCAATGATGGTCTTTACAGCGAATTTTGGTGAAAGACTTGAAGATGTACCCGTAAATAGTGCAAACAAACATGTGGATCCATCAAGACGATGCAACCGCACACACAGCACTAGCGACAGTGGACAATTTGCAGCAAGCGTTTCCCGGCGGCTTAATCTCTCATTTTGGCGATTTGCACTGGCCCGCAAGATCGCCCGAATTGACAATTCCAGACTTCTTTCTGTGGGGTTTTTTTAAGTCACGGGTATATACGAACAAGCCACAGACCTTGGCAGCCCTAAAGGAGAACATCCGACAAGAAGTGGAGAATTTATCGCCAGAAGTTTTGAGAAAAGTCATGGAAAATGCTGTGGAACGAGTCCGAATGTGCATCAACTGTGGCGGCGGCTACTTGAACGATATTATCGTCGCGACTTAATGGAAACAAATTTATACGTCCAAATAAACATAATCAACACAAATAACCAATTATTTCTATTTACAATCAAAGTTACTATCTTAAGATATCGAGTGGACTTTTGCGTGATATACTGAATTCAATATTTAAATATTCGACAGTTGATTAAAGGTAACTTATCTTAAGTTTAAGTAAGGCTTAATAGCCTTAATCTAACTCCTTTTAAGCTTTATGAATAAGGCTATAAGGGTGCAAGATAAGATTATTAGTTTGAGATAACTCAAGAAAAATCTGACATTTTCAGTGTAAAAATGTCACTTTCAGCAGAAAATCTGGAGAACTAGAGGGTAGGTAAAAAAACTGGAAAATGCAGTCTTATCTGGCAATTTGGCAACAGTGATAAAAATCTTCTCTCAATCAAAAAATTTGGCCTTCGGGAACGGCAATAAAACTGAACATCCTTACCATTCGAGTGTCGAACAGCAGGTATGAGTGTAAGATGCTAGGTTTGGGTGTTAGTGCCAAATTACAGTAGCGCAATAAAGAAGTCGGACACTTACCTGCTTTCAATAAAGATTAAATGGTTCATGCTTTCCTGTAAAGACAAAGTTATTTTTTTTGTTTTAACTGCATTATTTTATTGTAAAACATAAACAAAAAAGGGCAAGGTTTAATAAAAAAAAAAAAACTTAAAATAGCAAGAAAACTCATGCAAAAAAAAAAAAAACTCGGACATTTGAATTTCAATGAAATTTAAATCAAGTGTACATAACAAAAATAAGCATTAATATTTTGTTGGAAAGTCTTTATTATTTCGAACAGCATCCAATCTTCGGGGCATAGATTTGACAAGGTTCTTACAGACCGCAGTATCAATTTTGGATCATTCTTCCTTTAGAATGGATTCTAAAGTCTTTTTGTTAGTAATAGTAAATTTTTTTTTGTTGATTCTCTAAATTTGCCTACAAGTGTTCAATCACGTTAATATCCGGTAATTTCGGAGGTATTTCCAGCAAGTGTGGGCAGTTGTACAGCAGTCACAAATGCACTTTGTGTGCTTTGGGTAAAAGTGGAAACCGTCATTCCCAGTTTTTCAGCACTTTGTATTACATTTTCTTTTAAAATGTTTAAATATTTTGTCTGGTCCATAATTCCATCAATTATGTATAGCTATCCAGGACTCGCAGCTGACCTACAGCCTCAAACCATCACTGAGCCACCGCCATATTTTACTGTGGCTAGTAAATTGCCCTCTTTCAGTTCCTCATTTGTCTTTCGGTATATGAAATTAAATTTACTCTCATCCGAGAATAGGATTTCTTTCCAAAAGGGAAAATCATTATTTTTATAGAAGTTAGCGAATTTCAACCTCTTTATTCTGTTCCGCTTGTTCACGAACGGTTGGTTACGAGCCACTCTTCTATTAAAATTATTCCTTCGTATGACCAATCTTATTATCTCAGGATGGGCATTTTTATTTAATGATCGTGACACTTCCGTAGCTAATTTTGGGTCGCTCTATTTGGGATTTTTCTTTATTTGCTGCACAACCCATCTTTCATCAGAAGTCGAAAACATTGTGGGTGTGCTAGATTTTTGTTCATTTTGCCCAGATTTTGATGTTTTGAAACGCTTAATAATGTCATGAATTGTGGAATGTGCTCTATTTGCTAGTCCTGCAATATCATGAACCGATTTTCCATAATTAAAGTATATTATTATGAGTTCTCTTTCTTCTAACGAAGTTTGACAACGTTGCCTTCCCATTTCAACTATTTCAAGCACACGATAGATTTACGACTTCAATTTGTTTGGCTGGATTACTTTGAGCTAACGTATAGAATAAATGCGTGGATTCCCCTTTCCTAACTAAAACAGAATGCGAGTAATGTCTGAGTTAATTTTTGGGGATGACTGTCTTTCGCTATTTTCATTTTGCAAACTATTACCTCACGACTATCAAAATTTATTTCCTCTATTTCACAGAAGTCATGTGGAAAATTGTTATTTCATCTTACATTCAACTCGCCGTAAGGTTAATTCGCATTCCTTTTTTTCACTTCTATGTTTAGCGCTTCTATCAAACGGCTTTTGTTTTTTTCCCGTGGATTACCTGGAAAACCGTTAATTCGCGCTTTCTTATATTGTTGGTTGTTTACTTCAGCATGCATTTTTTTTTCAATTTCACTGATTTTGTACGTAATGATCTTGTGATTGCCTACGCGAGTTATTGGTTTGATAAAATTAAGTACATTTGGCAAATAATGTATTATAAGGAAGAGTGTCGAACAGGATCCCGAAAAACATAATCCTGAAAGCCCAAAATCCCGAAAATCCAAAATCCCTAAAGGCTAATATCCGAAAGTGAAACTGACAATTTTATTGTAGGAAAAATTGAAAAATTTGGTGTTTGGTTACGCGCCACCTGTATGTGAGGCAGAAGGCCGTCCGGTGTATATCCTTTTATCCCGCGAAGCGTGCCACTGAAGTACTATTCAGATACAGGCGCCTGCCAGACAATAAGCATTTACAACTTACAAGTGCAACGCTAAGGTAACTCAAACATGAGATCGGGAATCTAAAACCTAAGAAAGCTCCTGCTTATGACTGATCACCGGAGAAATTTTCAAAGCTTTACCTAGAAAAGCATTGATTAAGCTTCTTCATATTATATATGCTGCGCTCAGATTAAAACACGTGCCTAACCAATGGAAAGTTGCGGAAGTTATAATGGTTTTAAAACCAGGAAAGCCGCCAAACGAGGTAAAATCTTATAGACCAATTTCGCTACTTCCAGTTATATCCAAAATTTTCGAGAGAATATTACTAAGGCGTCTCTAACCGGTTATAGAAGGAAATAATCTTATCCCTGACCACCAGTTTGGGTTCAGAAGTAAGCATTCGACGATTGACCAGGTGCATAGAATTACTGACGTAATCGAGAAAGCACTTGAAGAGAAAAAGATATGGTCAAGCGTATTTCTTGACGTCTCGCAAGCCTTTGATAAAGTATGGCATGATGGCTTGAATTGCAAATTACGACAAGTTCTCCCTGTATGCCTATACGACATTCTAAAATCATATCTCGGGTATAGACTCTTCCGTATTAGACATGGAAATGAATACTCGGAGCTCAAAGAAATTTCGGCCAGTGTACCGCAAGGAAGCGTTCTTGGGCCACTTCTCTATCTGTTATATACTCGAGATATACCGAAAGAAGATGGCACTGTCCTGGCTAAGTTTGCCGATGACACCGCTATCCTAGCCGTAGGTAAAACAATCGAAGAAACGACTGCAAAACTGCAAAACTGCAAAACGCACTGAATAAAGTAAATGCATGGTCGAGGGACTGGCGGATCGCCAGATAAGATAAGAAAACTAATGTCTTGTCAATTTTCCTAAACTTGGCCCGAATACCTTTTGCAAACGAGGTCAAATACCTTGGAATGACACTCGACGCAAAACTGAAATGGAATTCGCAAGTGAAAATGAAACGTAAAGAACTTGAAATCAAATATAGAGAAATGAATCGGTTGCTCGGAAAACACTCCCAGCTCAGTATTGAGAACAAACTGCTTTTATACAAGCAAGTGCTAAAGCCGGTGTGGACTTACGGTATACAACTTTGGGGCTGTATCAAGAAAACAGACGCCAATATTTTACAAACTTTTCAAAATAAAGTGCTAAGAGAAATTGTCCACGCACCGTGGTATACTAGAAACGATGATATCCATAGGGATCTCGGAATTCCGACAATCGAAGCTGAATTTAGAAGCTTCGTGAGAAAGCATAGAAACGGGATGAAAGCAATTTATTGCGCCGACTACAAAGGACGAAACCTTTCGACTTGGCGAGATAGGAATCAACCGCGCCTAGATTGCGGAACATGCAGGATCTTTCAGTGGAAAGTAACCTGCCAAACGAGTATTTTTCATGATAGAAAAATTGCTTGATAAGGTTCTTCTTAGTTGCAATATATAACAAATTAAATCGCAGGGTGGTTTTTTTTTAGTCAATAAGAATCTGACACTACTATGAGCACGCGCTTGCTATCCTCATAGTGTCTATGGAATATTTTTTCACCAACCCTCGGGGAAAAAAAAAAAAAAAATTTACAACTGTACCCAACCAAATTTTTCAAGATTTCGAAATAAGGGAACGAGTAAAGCTAAGTAAGTTAAAGCTTATCAAGAAAACGCTAACTTATCAAAAAGCGAAATTATAATTGCGAAATAATGAATGCAGAATATCTTAAGGTCAAATAATTACAAGCCTAATTAAGAATCCAAACACTGCGAAAAAAGAAAATGCGAGTTGTTGAAATGTGAAATAATAAATTACGAATGATCGAATGATCGCAGCGAAATAACAAAATTCGTGAAAAAACAGCGATTTGTACCGTACCCATTTTTGGCATAAATTTTCTTATTATTTTAAGTCTCTTTTTTTCTTATTAAAATGACAATGAACTTGCACTTTTTTCTGTTTATGTTTTAAAAATAATAATTTTGCCTTTACTGGAAGGCTTGAACCATTTAATCTTAGTTACCAGGTAAGTGTTTGACTGTTTTATTGAGCTACTGTATACGAGTATACTCTTATACATATGTATTATAGTAGTAGTAATTTTTATTAATTCAAAAGAAAAATTCAATTGTTACAAAATTTACAATAAGCATTGGCTTCTGCCGTCAGCCGAAAGAGAAAGTTTCAATAATTATTATTTCATTTAGAGTGATTGACAAGTTATATTAAAAAGCTTCGTTTATAATTTTTTGCCGGTATTTTAGAGCAGATTTCAGAAAACTGTACAGAAAGGCCCAGTTTTCTCCATTTAAAAAGCGAATGACTTCCTCCGAAGAGAGAGTGTTTTTTCCTAAGTTGTAACTTCTGATTGAGCTCAGTATAGGGCAGGTTCCAATAAAATGCAGGACGTCTTCTCTAGTTCCATGATTGCACAGGGTACAATTATCACTTCTATCACCTCTATGCGGCATGTAGTTCAAGTGTAACATTTCACCCATCGCTTTGAATATTGTTGAAATTACATCTAATCCGTGGCGGTCATGAAAGTAGTTTTTTTCCCCAAGATCGTGATGAAGGATTTTATATGTATTTCTTGCTTGACTTTGTTGGGCTTGTATTCTAAATATATCCCACGTAGATCCCTCGATTTTAACTAGTAGTTCTTGTAGTGCATTTCCCGAGGCCGCTCCGTTGACAAGATTTTCGTTCAGGGGGACATTATGCTCACGGCTCAGCCTTGCCCATTCACTAAAGAAATGAAGGTTCCTAGTTTTAAGATGCATAACAATTTTATGGGGGAGACGATGACTTGGTTGTGATATTATTTTCGAAATGTATTGAAAGTGTAATTTAAGTGTAAATATACACAGTGGTGGTAGTCCAGTTTCTATGTGCAGCATGTATGTCGGTGTATTTTCTTAAGGAAGTATCTTAGAAGTTTTTCAACCTCTTCAAATTCCCAAATTCCCCACACTTGTGCCGCGTAACACATTATAGATCTCATGACTGCTTAGAAGATTTTATACTTTGTACTCGGCGCAATATTCTTTTTGCTTAAGACACCTTTCCAGCTGCAATTTATTGCGCTTTTCGATTCCCTTAGCTTCTCCTGGAGATGCTTTTTAAACGATAACTGGGGGGTAACCAGAACTCCGAGGTACTTGTATTCTTTGACTTTCTTTAGTTCCTCATTTTGCCAGGTCCATTTTTCATTCCTTGTGTATCGACCCCATCTGTTCCGAAAAATCATAATTTTAGATTTGCTGGTATTAAATTGCAGATTCCACATGTGACAGTATTGTTGAAGCAAGTATAACGATATCGTCAGCGTAGTTTAACAGCTTTATAGATAAACCCACAAAAGGTATCCCTCTCGGTAAAAATTCGACAAGATCAAGAAAAAGCTTGAGAACAGGAGGGGGCTCAAGAAGCATCTTTGCTTTACACCTAATTTCGATTGGAACTAATCGGATAAAATGTTTCCATCCCATACCGCTGTGTTGTTGTCTGCATTTCTCTTAGCATTTTGTTTGAAAGCCCTAGGTTACTTAGCTTGAAAAATAGTGCTCTTCTGTCGATGGAATCAAAGGCCGCCTTAAATTCGACAAAGAAGGCATATAGTTTTTTTACCCTTGTCCAAGTACGTTCGGGCTATACTTGTAAGAGAGAAGATGTTGTCCACTGTGGAATAGTCCTTGCGGAAACCAGCTTGAAACTCGCTAAGTAGTTCATTTTCTCGAGTCCAGTTTGTTAGACGTTCCAGAATAATTCCCGTGAAAACTTTTGTGATCGCGTTTAAAAACGATATCCCTCTATAGTTTCTTGGATCATTTGGATTTCCTTTCTTATTATATATTTCTTATTATATTCAGCTAATATGTATTGTATATACAAATATTTTTGTTTTTATTACTTCTCATTTACTTCTACTTCTTTACTAATACGATATTGGGAAGAAAATTGCGGATTGGAAACAGAGTCCTGCTGGTATTCGTTCTTAGACTAGTACTATGCTACTAGTCAGAGAGCTTGCTTACAATTACATATACAAGAATTTAGACAAGTAGTTCCCAGTGACCGTCACAAGGTGGTGAAGCAATCATTTAGGTGAACCATTTAGGAAACCTATACTTTGTATAATTCGAGAAAAAAGACCAAACTGCTTTTAGGCTGTATCCACCTTGTAACCTTACGGTTGCATGAACAATAAGGTCCTTCATTATCATGCGCCATCTTTGCACATTTATTCATGATTAGTTCGGTAAACAATTTCGGTTAATAAGCAATTACATACCTAAAACCCTGCTAATTTTAAACCACCGAAAATAAACATTATACCTCTATATTATTATGTAAATAAGTAACTAAATGAATTTATCTTCCATTTGCCATGGAATTAATCAAACAATCTCCGTTTGCATGGTTGTTCATCACTTATCCCGAATTGCTGCGCGAAATGTATCCAAATGTAAGGCATTACTACACTAAATAAATAACATCTCAACGATTCGCGAAAATAATTCTAAAATTAGCCATTTTGGCAAATCTCATGACCCATCACGCATCAGATGATGTGCTGCGGTGGTGATTATTTGTTTTTGCATTTCCGAAATGTTCGATCGATTTAGTAATCATTATTAAAATCTCACAGAGGCTGAAAGGCACACAAGCACCATCTACACCCCCCGTATGCATATCAAAGGGAAGAGTTATTACTTTGAAATTAAAACACAGCCCCCTTATCCGATCTGGGACCAACATACCCAATGTGTAACTTGTAATTCCGAGAGTATTTATAGCCAAATGCCGATTGTGATGTTCTGTTTACATGTATTCCATTCCAATTTGAGGGTCAATGGATTCGTTGAATGGCGCCTTGGAATAAGTGTGCGAAACGAACGTTCTTCAATTGGATTGGAGGGAGGATGGTGATGGGGTTTACTTAAGGGTGCTTAAAGGACGTGAAATGGCTGAAAATGACACCCTTTAGGCTCTGTGCCCGATACAATATATCTCAACCTAAATGATTTTCCGTTTCAATGTTAAGTGGACCGGACAGAAGGTTGAGGGGCAGAATCTGTATTCAGCCCAATTTCCTGTGTGCTGTGCGTGCTCCGGAAGTGTTTTGAGCGGATATTAAAAAATTTCAATGAAATTCGGGTGCACACTGGAAGTGTATTGTTGCGCAGGGAATTCAATATTTTTTCAGGGCAAAGGATATGCTGAAAAAATTATCAATTGTAATTTTAGTGAAGTGTTTGCATGAGTGAGGTGATGATATTTTTTCACAGATTATTGTGAATTGGATTGTTTTAAGTGTTCGCTTTTATTTGAGAACTTTTACATATTGGCAATTAGTGATAAGGAGGAGTTGTTGAATGGTATAATAGCTTTAATCTTTCAGAACAATTTAAGTGGAAATAGGCGATGAAGGTGGTAAAATATTACACTTGGCGTTAAAGGCAATTATTTACAGAAAGATTGCAAACTAAATTAATATAAGGATGCCTGAGATGGACCCCGGTGGCGAAAACACTCAAACAGATAGACTAACTTATATTAAAACGATTTCTAAAGTCAAATTTCTATTTACCGGATAATGGAAATAAATATGTTGCATAGAAAAAAACAGTTTTTTTTTTTTTCTGTGTATAATTAGAGGTTTCCGAATAAAGGATTTTCATACACAAGAGGTTCGACTGTTCATAGTTATTTCTTTTTAAAATCTACAAGAAATGGGTCAGTTAGGTCACTAACGAACCGGAGTGCCCGAATATATGCAGAGCTGAAGTCTTCGTAAGTCACTTGTAAGATCATCATTTAAAACAGCATATTTTTCCGTTCCTAAGACTGCTGCAATTTCATCTTTTTATGTTCGTTAGTTAGCGTATATATGAAATAAAAGCTTTAGGATTGTGTAATTTCTGCCCGCCACGGAGATTGGTTCAATGAATTCTGACAAAGTTGTCTTTATCTTAAAGTACCTCCAAATAAACTACAGATAATTTTTATAATTGTGGAAGCCGTGGCTTAATGGTTAAGTGCGCGATCACTGAGCGGGAGACTCCAAATTCCAAAAAGTTTGTTCACGGTCCAACATCTCGCGAACGACTGATAAACATTCGAGAGTAAAATTGCTATGAGAAGCTTCTTTCAATCGACCAAATTGCAGTTCATGCGGCGCACAGCACGAGTGGCTTTGAGAAGCTAAGCCTGGCTCTGTGGGGGCTGTTAGCGCCAACACATTTATTTATATATTTATAATTGTTAATATTTGTCTTCTTTTGCATGAGATAACTCAACCATTTCTTTGGTACTTCTCTCCACTTCAATGGAATTCGTGAACCCAAACGTCCTTTAATGCTTTCGAATTTATTTTTGAAGCAATTTTACTTATCCTGTTTCTTCCTGCTTTATATGCACTCGTATGCAGTGGATTTTTTAAGTTCACGGTAGCGGTTAGAACTATTTTTTTTTGTCAGGTAATCCTTTTTAAGTTATAAATGTGAAGTTTCATATTGATTTACCAATTAGTTCACCTGCAGTAGTTAAAAATGCCAAATATTGAGTTCCGCGCAGTAAGTAAGTTCCTCACAAAACAAGAATAAAGTGTGGAAAATGTACTAAGTTAAACGCAAACAGTTTACGAAACTTCTTGCTCTGGTAAAATCAGCAAAGCCCGACCAAGTGCAAACCCTGTCGGGCTTATTTAAACAACTTAGAGAGAAATTAGAAGATGATGACAGCCCTGGAAGACCAAGTGACGTAACAACACATTAAGTGATTTTCAAAGTTCAATATGGTTCCGCGGAACTAAAAAAAAAATCAAATCTAAAAGAAATTGCAGAAACTTTCAAAATATCTGAAAAAACCAAATTTCAAAATTCTACACGATGCCGAAAACTCTCTTGATGCAGACATCAAAAAAAATTCTGTGTGAAGTGTTGTTAACAGTTTTCAGAGCTGCGTAGCGACAATCCAGCAGAAGTTATCAAGAAAATTGTTACTGGAGATGAAAGTCGGGGTCATTTTGATGACCCTGACTCAAAGAAGGAGTCCATGCAGTAGCGAAAAAGGGGTGATCTAGCCCCAAGAAGTTGTTTTGGGACTCACAAGGAATCCTGTTAATATATCATCCACTGGTGTACGACAAGGATGTATTCCTTCTCCCTTGCTATTCATACTGGCTTTAGAGGAATTGATGCGAGCTGCTCTAACAGATAGAAAGGGCATCCAATGGGATGTATTTGAACAACTGATCTGGAATACCCCGAAGACGTACGCCTCCTGATCAACCGATTTAGTAATATTCACAATAAACTATGTTCTCTAAATAGACAATAAAAATAAAGTTATGAGTAGCGAATGTTGCAATGTTCGTTAAGCAATGAAAATACCGTGTGCGTAAAAAGTAGAAACACTCAAGTAAAATCGAATCTCGAGTTTAAGTATGTATACCAAGTGCCTTCGTCAAATATTTAAAATCTGGTGGCCAGATAGAATAACTTTGAAATTGCATAGCTCAAAAGAGAGCCGTCACCGAAATCAAGAAACGCAAATGGTCCTTGATTCGACGTACACTACGGCAACCAAATGGCTACACCGCGAGACAATCTCTTCGCTGGAACCCGCAAGGTAGCAGACGCCCTGGTGCTCCAGCGAAGCACAGTCGACGAAGAACTCTACGTGCGCAATATATGTACATGGAAAACATCTCAAGAAAAGCTCCAAATAGAGTCAGCTTCAGAAGTATCTTGGAGGAAAGGTTCACAAGAAGAAGACTCATTGGCGGACTTACGAAAATTTACTATTTTCTCGGATATTCCTTGGATGTTTTTCATTAAAATCTATATCTAAGTCACTTTCGACATGTGTGTGTACACACTTAAAGACATTGCATTCAAATTGTGGACACATGGTCAACAAAGACTTTTAACCTTTGAACGAAAACACCAATTATTTGGTTTCTAATCGATTTCACCTAAATTTCATATCCGAACAATTTACGAACGAACAGCAGATACACAACAAGTACGTGCGCCCTTTATAAAGTTAGATAGCTAGCGTTAATTTTAATTTATCATGATAAACTTGACTTAGGTTGGCCGTGGTGTAGTGGTAACAGCATCGCTTGTCACGCTGTTGATTCACGGTTCGAATCCTGATGTCAAGAATCATCTATTTACTTCGCATGAAATAAATAAAAAAGTCCATCAATTGCGAAAGCTAAGTCAACTCTACTGTGAAGGCATAACACTGGCAGTAGGGTGGTCATATGGCTAAAATGCAACTTGATCGTGATGATGACATCAGGAGGATGGAAAAAAATACTGTGAATCATAAGCAACAACAATAATAGCGAAATCAAACAAAATACTCCCCAGTTATCTGGACAGCCACCCTTGGAGTTTACAGAAACTTAATACCACCTAAGTTTCAAACCCTCCTCTTCCCACAAAAACGCACGTATTCTAAAAATGAGTATAAGGGTATTCATATCCCCTTTAACACGTGCAAATTATATAAAAAAAAATAAACGTGGTATTAATTTCTTTTTATTAATTTACGAAACAAAATAAAATCGGAATCAGTCAGTAATGACAACTTTTAGGTTGAAGTGTTGAAATCTATTCAAAGTTAGTTTTCCGCAAATGTTTTCTTATGTATTGACTCCATGATGATGAAAATATTTTTTGTTCATGCAAACAATTATTTCGTGCATTATGGCCTAATAGATGCTAATCCTTAGGTGATTAGCTGTGTGAGTTAGGTGATATAGTGGCTGTGCTACCAGCTAAGTTATCAAATTTGAAGTACTATCGGTTTTACTTGGCATAGATTTTTTTCTTGCATTCTTTCTTGGAATATCTATGGCAATTGTCAAGCCGTGTACAAGTTCTAATAAACCCTCCTCTACCTACACGAAATCTAGCAGATCCAAATTGATCACTTAGCTTTCATTACTTGATGTTATCAGCGTAAAAGGCGATTATAAATCCCACTCAAGGACACATACCACTTTCTACATACATTCTCTTAGTTATTTTGACACCCTAGACACTTAACCGCCAAGTGCGAATCTTTCATAAAACACACACCCACCCACAGATAGGGACATCATGTCGTTTTTATCATTTACACTGCTGAGTAAAGATTCATCTTTTTTTTTTGTAAATCTGCCATCGATTAAACTGCAAGGCATGATGCTTTTGACCGTGGCACAAAAACCCCAGCTAACAGTATCTTTGCATCTCGACTCAAGTGGCGTACATTGATTTTCAAAGCACGAAACCAGCCCCTAGAACGATGTAACCCTGATCCAATGCCCTTTTTTTTATATCGCTCACATTCACTCAATCTCTGCCTCTATGCTGGCGTTGGTACAGCAACAGCCTGAAGGACACCGGCAAAGAATGACTAAGCCGTTAGCTAAAAGAAAACAAAATGAAAAATACTATTGCATCTGTAATCCGTGTTCCATGGTCCCTTGTTACTAACTTCCGCTTGCTTGCTCTCACAGCGACACAAATTAATTGCTCTACACTGCTGTAACCGTGTTTTATTTGGAAGCGGCATTAACACCATCACTAACAACAGCACCGCAGGAAAAAGGACACAAAATCAATTCCACTTTAAAATACGGTAAGACGATTTTATTTCCATGAGTGATGAATCTGTCACATACGTGTTAGCGTACTGTGTATCTATGGGTGTCCCAAACGATTTCCAACCCTGACCCCTAATCTTCCACACTCATACCATGGTAAGTAGAAATTCACACTTCAAACCAAGAAGGCAGTCAGATAGGAATTACGAAAGGATCGCACACAGACTACGAGCGAGGTGAATATTATGTCAAGTGACCCGGGCGGGGGAGCTGAGCATATCAGACCCGTTTTTGCCATTCATGCTAGCAAATAAAGACACAAAAGCCGTATTCTTGTTATACATGTATGATTGAATAGTCCTTGCACTTTACACTATCCCTCACGACCACTCTCATTTTCTTTTGTCACCCGTTTATGTATTTTTTTTTTTTTTGCTGTTCTTCCATTGGCCTGCCCTGAACTATGAGGAGATGAAAAAAAAAGTATCGCAAATCCTCCT
Organism: Pocota personata; assembly: GCA_963082735.1. NCBI lineage: Eukaryota > Metazoa > Arthropoda > Insecta > Diptera > Syrphidae > Pocota > Pocota personata. The sequence goes on from OY720429.1 coordinate 212,998,315, forward strand.
TAGCACATATAGACGAAAGATGATATATAATATGTATATGTGTGTATGCGAAAAAGGATATATACTTTAAAATAAATTGCTACAGATTTGCCTCCCTATCGAGGATGCTATTAAATAAAAACCATCCTCATCGTTGTCGTTGATTTATCGATTCGTATCTTCGCATCTATATATCCAACCCTGGCCACCAGTTGTACGAGGAGCACTACTCTTCGAAGGTGGAGGGATTTTCCTCCTTCTGTGCCATGGAGACGGTCATCTGAGACGGCATCGATGTCTTTCGAAAACTCATTAAAAGATAATGTGATCAACTTGATAGATGCAGTCTCCACCCTTCAGTTTAAGACGGGGAACGACGACGACGAGGACGACGAGTCTCCGGGTGAGGTGCAAATTGTCGAATGAGGGGCAAAATGTCAGACTGATGGTAAAATAAAATGGATTGGCAGAGATTATTTGAAATGTTGCAGCCATTCAATAGCAATTCAGAATTTATGTGTGTCTACTGGACCTCTGCTGCTTACTTCACGGCGCACAGCTGCTGTGATTTTATTTGGTCGAATGTTATAGCACTGTCAAATGTCCAGTGGTATTTCAGCCTGTAACTGCATTAATAGGACGAGTAATGTCGATTTATCGGAATCGTGCATCTGTCATACAAACACTCTGTATTATTTATCTGTTGCAAGACTAGATTGACTTATGAGTACTCGACATGAAATAGGACAGCTATTTTCAGCACCACTCCATGATACGGAGATAATATTTTAAGTTCGTGGAATAGGGGTGAAGGTAGAAAGGGGTGGGGTTAGAATTATTGTTGTATTAGGTAATCCTTTTTGGGTATAAATGTGAAGTTTCATGTTGAATTACCAATTAGTTCGCCTGCAGTAGTCAAAAGAATTACCTCTGTGAACATTTTAAAAATGTCAAAGATTTACTTTTACTTATGTCCTGTATCCCCTTGTGGGGCCTAGGTCCTCTACAACGCTTACGCGTCATCGTGTGCGATTTCTGGAAATGTGTCTCAGCTCTCCCCAACTCTTTCCCAGTTGTCGTGCTTCCTTCTCAACTGTTCTGCGCCACGTACTTCTAGGACCGCCGCGTATCTTGCCGGGTTCCATTGCATCGCTTGGTTAGCTATGGACCTGCCACCCTTTCGGAGAGTGTGACCGACCCACTGCCACTTTTGTCATCGTATGGTTGTGCCTATAGCTTTATGGTCCGTTCTCTGATAAAGCTGATCGTTAGAGATACGGTTTGGCCAGAATATCCTTAAGATGTAGCGTAGACACCTATTGACAAACTTTTGCAGCTTCCTCGTGATAGTGATGGTCCCTCTCCAGGTACCACATCCATATAGCAGCACGGATTCAACATTGGAACGGTACAGTCGTAGCTTGGTGTTTAAGCTAATTGCATTACTTCGCCAAACTATGGATAGCATCCCAAAACGCAGATTTTGCTTTACCTATTCGGCTGGCTATATCCAGTTCGGTTCCGCCACCGGTTGAGACAATACTCCCAAGGTATTGGAAACTCTCTACTATCTCAACCGTTTGTCCAGCAATGCATATATGAGTTGATGAGTTTGGTCCTAGGCTGATCATTTTTGTCTTTGCCGAGGGAATTTGCAGCCCAACGACGTCTGCAAAGATTGAGTTCCATGCAGTAATCCAATTCCTTACAAAACAAGGACAAATTATGGAATATACATGTGTTAAGTGAATAAATGATGAAAACAGCTTACGTAACTTCTTGCCCTAGTAAAACCATGGTTTACAAGTGGTCGGACTTATTTAAACAAGACAATAGAATATGATGGCAACCCTGAAAAAAAATTCCATGTAGAATGTTGTAAGCAATTTTCGGTGATATGTGTGATTGTTACTGGAAATGAAATCACAGATGCCGTCGGCAGTATCGACAGCAAAGCTTATGTATTCAAAATCCTAGCCTGCCATCTAGCTTTCCTCCGTTCGTCGTGACGTTTTGATTAATACGTTGTTGGTATATATATGTCCGTTAGAGTTGTAATTACGCACACACATTTTCGTGCAAAGAATTGCAAGTGTGGTCCATATGCTTAAAATAAAGAACTTTCATCAAACTTGGCCTTATACTCCCTACAAATTTTTCTCATATGGCAGTGTTTTTATTCTATCTTCAGCTGTTTCCCATAAAAATGGGGTGAGTTTTTCTGAAAAAAAACCTCAAATATTTTTAAGGGTATATTTCCGAAACTGTAAAGTTTTTGAAGTTCAAACATTCGAGGAAGCCTTCATGTAAAAGAACACATCACAAGCAAGATAGAGCACGACCGGCTCAGTTGGTATTGTCATGTTCAAAGGAGAGATCCTTCGAACCCTGTCAAAAAGGCAATAGCAATCAACGTTACTACACAATCGCGTGAAAAAGGCAGACAAAAAAAAAAAAACTGGATCACACAAATGCGAAAACACCAGCATTTGATTGGCCTCAGTGAAGTGAACTGATCCGAAACCAGAAAGCCTGCCAGTACTTCCTGAGGTCAAACCGGCAAACCCCACAGTCGGATGCAGTAATTGTGGGAGGGTTGTGATCGTTCTACTCCGGATCATAACTTCGCCGTAAGGAAAAGAAGAAGAAGAAGAAGTAAAGTTTTTGAAGAATTTGCCTTCAACTGAATATTTAAAAACGAAACCAGTGATAATAGAAAGCTCCGTTGTGATACCACTTGGGTCATGAGAAATTTCTCCTGCCTACTTAAGTACCATTTGAAGCTTCTGATGAAGCGAAGGAGGCTTCTGATATCTATATTTGTAAGATCACCTAAGTCATTGAAATAGAAAGCTTCTAAGTGAAGTTTTCTTTTATGGGAGCGAGCTGGACATGTAGAAAGGAAGTGTAGATTATTTTCCTCCTCCTCGTCGTCCATGCAGCCACCACCTTTTGTGGCGCTAATATTCAGTCTGTTGAGAGAAATCAGAATCTTAGAGCGTTTTAGGTTCAGCTTAGGCCAAATCTGTTTTGTCGCGACACGTTGCAACAGGCACCCACCTAAGATTCGTTCTTTCGGTCGGTACACCCAAGGTACCATTATCCTGTAGGATGGGTAGTTCCATACCTGGCAAGTTCATCAGCGCACAGTACTTAAAAGTTTCGTCCTTCTTTCGAAAAGTAGTTGCACAAGCAAAATTAAACCACAGTTCTTGTTTTGGTTTTAGACTAATTGCACAGAGATTAGCTAAACGTCGAAAGAGAAGAACTGAGATCGCCCAACCGGCATTCTCGTAATCGATTTTATTTTCAGAGTATCATTCAGAGAAGATTTTCTCATAAACCTAGGCTCTACTTGCTTAGTTTCGACTGTTCAGACTCATTATACGATCTTCGTCAGTTTACTATACAGTTCCTATCCAGGTGGTACCGCGGGGAGGTAATGATGCCGCTTTCATTCTCCCAGACTCAGCATTTCCTCATTACCTATTGATCATGCATAATGTATTCAATAATTAAATTCCATTTCGTTACCAATTGCCACAAAAAAAAAAAAAAAAAAAAAAATCAGAGACGCTGCCTCTGACAAGCTCTGCATTAATAATTAGTTCCTCATTTCACATTACAATTGACAGCCTTTCAATGGATGTACATACATATGTATGGTAAGGATATGAAAGGAACACATTATTAGCTCTACCCTCCTTGTTCCTTCATTATTTCCAACAAGAAAAAAAGTTAGCATCTGAACATTTTTTTTTTTTCATTACATCACGTTTCAATATTACGCACACATGAGTCGCAAAAATAATTTTCTTTTCAAATGAACCCACACAAAAATTGCACAGCTATTTGGGCTTATTACTAAATGTTCGAAACGTGCCTTTCAAAGGATTAAATTCTTCCATCTTTCGAAAGGAATACATGCATAAGTCGTTTATGTGTTAATAAAGCCAAAAATCCATTAGAAAGTTAAACGCACACCATCCGACGTAAATGCCTTTTCGTATTTTAAAGTTTTTAAAAAGTTTTAATCAATTTTGGAGAAAACTAATTATTCAGGACATCGTATCTCCTTCATTTGATGTAATTAAGTTAATGACTGCGATGGCGGGCATGTACCTTTACAAAGGTATGGTTTTCAGTTCGGTAACTGTTCAATGAAACTTTCACGGAATGCAAAGAAGGAGCACGATGGCAATTATATAAAAGGGATAAGGCAAGAGGACAATTTAAGAATCGTATATCCCTGAACTTTAATTAAATTTACATTTTGTCACGGTAATGTTTCTTCATTGACTTGTTGGTTCTTAAAAGGGCCATTTATCGAAATCAAAGGCACCATGTATGAAATGACACGAACCTATTACTAGCTTCATATTTATGAAATATAGGGTTTAATTCAAGAAGAATTCATTTGTTAAGACTCATAATGCGAACAAAATAACCATTAAGTTTAAAATGAGCCTACTGAAATTAATAACGAAAAAGCCAAAACCAAAAAAAGACTAGAGGCACTCTTAATAAATTCAATTTAATACAGAAACGAAATATGAACCACTTTCACTTAGAATTCTCTCTCCGGATTTACATAATGATAACACATGACATAAAACGAAGTAAACTGCTTATTGTGTGACTTAAGTGAATAAAGTACACGACTCGGTAGCACTACTTGCACCTTATCTGCTGTTCATTTGAAAAATACTCAGATTCTAAATGTAAGCGAAATTGTTAATATATATTTTTTTTAATGCGTTAAAGTAAACAACTGTTTTTACAATTCAACAAAATGATTTGAGACATACGAGTATCCGAAAAAATAACCAATTTCCAAAAGTTATCAATAAGTATCGTGCGATCCGTTTTGGAGAAAATCGACCATTTGTAAAGTACCTTTAATTTTAAGGCTGAAATGAATATTCCAATGTCGCTCGAATATTGACCCAACAGACTCCAGATATGAAGCAAGTTCGACCAGTCACTTACTTTACTTACTAGCGAACTTACGAATTCTGGTTATTTTATACAGCCTAACGGAAAATGCTCTCATTTTTGCAAACGGCGACTTATGTGACATTTGTCAAGTAAACAGAAGCAGAATACACGTAGACAAATCATGGATTGCTATACTCTTCAAGAATGCGGAAAAATTATGTCAATGTTTTTGGACGTGTGGCAGCAACTGGACAAACGGCTCGAGGAGACTGGCTCAACACGGGATAGTATCAGACGTCGCCGGCTCAGGAGCAACAATAAGAACAGTTTTAGTTTAAAATCATTTAAAAGTCACTAAAATACGATAATCCTCTGAGTGAATTTGTATTTAAATGTTGACAGCGCCACTGACAATTTATTAGGGATGGGTTAACAAATGAGTGATAGGGTATCATACGATCCATTCCAAATGGATTCTAACTTTCATCTATGCTTTTTTTTAAATTTGTTCTTATCTAAAAGTGTGGTATGAATCGGATTCTTAAACAGTAGATGCGTCTTCAATTATGCTAGGAGCAAAGGAAATTATCATCATAGCTATTCAGTGTTCATAAGAGGACTTGGCAGTCTCCGGATCAATTAACTATCCAACCAGATTGATCACGTTGCAATTGATGCAAGGCACTCCTCCAGTATTTTGGATGTTCAAACCTTCCGAGCAACTGATATCTCAAATACTACAACATAACGCCAAAGCCTTTGCAATGAACCTCTCAAGACATTCAATGCCGACAACGTTAGGCGCAGGTAGCATCACTGTCAGCAAGTAATCAAAAACACCCCCTCTAATATACTGGGTTCATCGTAACGTGCCAAGCCCCCCACGCAGCAAAGCAAGAGTTGCATAGAGTGACGAGAGGAGCTTACGAAATCTACAAGCAGGAGAGAAGAAAAGAACACTAGCTTCTTATAAAGAAAGGCTTTTGATTATTGAAGTAATAGAAGGTGGTTTTGTATAAGGTAGTAGTACCTGTAAGAATTTGAGGTGCATCCAATATTGGAGTGTTACTAATTACAGGAATACTAAAGCTTCGCGTATTATTTGTCTAAGCTATAATGTTCTCATGTGTCATTACGGACGCTTATTCTTAGTTGAAAGCGATTCTTCTCTCGAAAAGCTTAATAAGACTATACCAGCTCGAAACTTATCATCTTCTACGGTCTAGTTGAATGGTGGCCAGTGATGAGCAAAAAGTACGCAAGAGATTTGCTAACTAAGATGTAACATATGCTCTGCCTGGGTATTACAGGAGCACAATCCTCAACACCAGCCGCGGCCATGGAACGATCCTAAACATTCTACCAGTGCACCTCGAAGCGAAGAAGATTGCCGGCATTTCAGCCTCACGGCTTAGAACTATCGGCCATTTCATCGATGGTGCAAATACGGGACATCGAAAAATCACCGAAATGATAAGAGTAATGACACCACTCATCGATTGCCCGAGTGATGTTGTTGAAAAATCGCATACGTTCTCCAACAACTTCGAAACAATTTTCCCCGCAAGAGAATATTGAACGTATGAAAGAACGACAAGAAACTTTAATGGGATATCGGTATATACAGACGGCACTAACAAATCAGGGGAATCAGGGGCTGGCATCTTTAGTGCTAACCCACCAAATGAACTTGCTATTCACCTAGAACCATTTGTATCGGTGTTCCAAGCAGAAGTCTATGCAATTATGAAGGCAACTGAAATACTCGCAGAAGACACCAGCGAAGGGAGGCAAATCGTCATCTGCTCGGACAGCAAAGCAGCAATTAGCGCGATTACAAACCCCATGTCGAAAGGGAGTGCAAAACTAAATTGAACTTACTTGCCAGACGCAATAGAGTTCGTCTTACATGGGTCCCGTGGCACGAAGGTGTACCGGGTAATGAAAAGGCAGACGAACTAGCAAGGAAAGAAGCGGGCAACACAGAACTGAACCCGGATAATACAATAGGGGTCCCTCTGACAACTATTAAAACAATAATCAATGAAAAGATACGACAGGAGTTCATTAACTACTGGACGAATCTAGACACGTGCAAAGTGGCTAGATCTGTAATAACAAAACCGAGTAACACCACAGCAAAAAGAGCTCTTAACTCAAGCAGAACACAATTGAGATTGATGGTGGGACTTTTAACAGGGCATATCAATCTCAACAAACATTCGTTCAGACTCGGGATAGCTGATACAACAATCTGTGCCAACTGTGAGGAGGAGGAGGAAGATATAGAACACTTCTGCTGCCATTGCCCTGCTACAGCGAGGCTAAGACTGAAAATTCGGGGATCTCCAAGGATTCCGGATATTACACACCTCAATAAGAAAGGAATCGGGGATATATTGGAGTTCGCCAGACGAACACTACGATTCCCCGATCACTATACGATATAGTTTCCCGTTGATACTACCCATGATCCCAATACCTACATAAATCCTCTCAACACATAATTCCCAAAGTACTATTCCCTACAGTTACATAGATGAGGGGAACACAACGGGCCCAATGGAGGCCTAAGTAAAGAGCATAAGCTCATCCTCTCAAACCAACCAACCAACCAACCAACCAGCTCGAGTATTTATTAGATGGAACATGAGATTCTATTCATAAGCCTTTTAAATGAAACATAAGATTCGATATTACTTGATAAAATTTATCGAAGCATGCATTAGTATTTATGCTACTAAGGCGCGTTCAATTAACGATGAGAGTTAATTTCACCATAGTTACTCGTACCTTAAAATTTATATTCAATGCTAGGTGATAGCGGTCCACAGATGGTAACGGACGAGAGCAAGTTAGAGAGGAAAGAACAAAAACTAATGTAGTAATTTATTATCGACGTTTTGCATTAAGCTAAATTGGTATAAATTACATAGAGAGTACACAGAGTATTGAGTAGGTATCATTGTTTTATTGACGGTATCGAACTCTCATAAGAGTCCTCCAAATATATATCCGCTGAGTTTGAAGAAAACAAATGAGAAATAAAAATATTCGTATATATGTACAAAAATGTAACGGCAACATATATAAACTTTTGATTTATTTTTTTTTTACTCAGACATCTTCGTAAGGAGTACGAACCTAATGTACTTTAGAACCTCAACGGTGTCTCATTTGTAGGTTGTTTATCGATATTTCTCACCGCAGATACTGTTCAAATGTAATACCAATCATTCAGTTCCTTATGCCTTATGCATGTCCTCCTACATTTCAATAAACACCCTCATTGATGGAACATAAAACATTGCTCGTGAAGCACATTCAAATAATAATCATCTTGGTACACCGATGAAACCAATTCAATGCATCTGCACGTAAAACTAATAAAAGATACATGCTCTGTGGTATTTTTATATTGTACATGTGGATATAATTTAGACCACATTAAGTGTTTCTACACGTGTGAGTGGCATTGAATTTTAATTTACTCTTACCAGTCATTGTGCAGATACAATGCTATACCGCATGAATGCAGTAAGTATTTCTATGGTTTTGCCTTAAGTTGGCATTGAATTTTAGTTCATTCTCCAACAAATTGTTAGAATTTCCAGGGAATGTGTGGGTATACTTAGGAATTTGAGAGGAAAAAAGTAATGAAATAAAAAATCCCGCGGCTAAAACTATGAACACAGAGGGGTGGCTTGGTGGGACAGTCCACAAATTTTTTCAGTGCATGTTTGGTATACATACTTCTGAATGAATATAAATGTTGAACTGGTTGTGCTGTTAATTAATATGCACAAGTTGACTGGTGCAAAAAATTCAATGCTGTACTCTAAAATCTTTAGAATACGCATTATGTATCTTTAGCTAAAATTAGTTCTAAATATACGGTAAGTGTGTGCGATGTGGTAATTTGGGCAACGATTAGAGTGTTTTTCGTTAATTCTGGAACTGTATGGATCCATTCTGAATTTTTTAAGAAATTAACAGTTAAAAAGTGTTAAATACAGGGTCTAGTCTAACATCTCGCAGCCATAAATGCGGAGCGACACACGAATAGTAGGGACCTACAGTTTTATACCGTTGGTTGGTTAGCTGGGTGGTTTGGAGTGGCCCCCGATGAGGTACACTTATACCAAAAGTAGGTACTCGTACTTGCGTTGCGAGTTGCTTGTTGTTACTTGTTGCTTTTTTCACGCTTTCTGTTATTTCGCTGCGATCATTTCGTAATTTATTATTTTACATTTCAACAACTCGCATTTTCTTTTTTCGCAGATTTTATTTGGCAAATTCTTATTTAGGCTTGTAATTATTTGACCTTGAGATATTCTGCATTCATTATTTTGCAATTATAATTTCGCTTTTTGATAAGTTGGCGTTTTCTTGATAAGCTTTAACTTACTTAGCTTTACTCGTTTCCTTGTTTCGAAATCTCAAAAAATTTGGTTGGGTACAATTGTAAATGCTTGTTATCTGGCAGGCCGCTTGTATCTTAATAGTACTTGGGTGGACCTCTTCGCGGGATATAAGGATTTCACACTATGGGACATCTCTTCGACTCGTACACCGGACGGCCTTCGGCCTCACATGCCACTACACGAGGTGTAACCAAACACTAAACATAGAACTGGAAAAAAAGAAATGCGAGTTAACCTTACGGCGAGATGAATGCAAGATGAAATGACAATTTGCCACATCACTTCTGCGAAATAGAGGAAATACATTTCGATAGTCGCGAGATAATAGTTTGCAAAATGAAAACAGTGAATAGACGGTCACCCGCCTACCCTTGGAACCAATTAGTTTTCATAATAAAATTTTTAATTTTAACCATGCAGGCGTTGTTGAGATCATTAAGTTCATTGAAAAGGTATCCAGCTAGTGTAGCATTTTTAATGCTGATGAGTGCGGGGCATGTACATATCATGTGAATTACTGTTTCTTCTTCCTTCTCATCTCTGCAGCTCCTGTAGTGGTCATTATATAGATGCCCACCCTTTGTAAATGCCTTCCCATCGCACAGTGCCCATGCGGATGGTCTCATAAATCATCCACATTTAACAATTTGGTGGTAAGAAATGGGTGGTAGAGATGGTACTGGTAATGCCGCTAACTCAAGAACTTAATAAATTTTTATTACATTTAGTTCTTAGGTTTGATCTGGTGCATACTCTTAACTTTACTTAGGTGCTCTGACCTCTTGTGAGGCATTGGGCGAGTTCTGCAATGCGCTTGAGCTCCCTGCAAGTCATCCCCAATGATCTGGATTCCTCCTTGTCTATTGGTTCTTGGCCCATTTTCGCGTGTAGTTGATTGTTCGATATACGGTTCAGTCAGAAAATCTTTAATATGTTGTTTAGGTTTACAGCTTCCTTCTGACGGTGTTGATGACTTTCCAGGCACTACACCCATAAAATAGCACTGTTTCCACTTTTTATCGGAACAGTCTCAGCTTGGTTTTTGTGCTGAAAACATTGCTTCTTCAGATTTAAGACAGTATACTGAATGTAGCCTTTGCTTTGCGAATTCTGCTGTCCACATCCAGTTCGGTGTCACCGTCTTCTGAGATATAGAAAGCTGTTTACTTTCTCGACTTGCTGTCCAGTAATGTTGAGTTGAGCGGCACTGGTGTTATGTTGAGAAATTAATTTGCTTAGGGCCTTTGTTTTTCCCATATTTATTTTGAGCTCTACTTTATTCGCCTCTGCTCCAAGTGATAGGACATCTGATGAAGGTCCATTATCCTGTATGAGAGCAGGCAAACGTTATCAGCGTAGTCAAGATATTTGAGATATAATGCCATAGTCCATCTTAGCACCATGTTTCCCCCAGACAGAGATGCCCGGATCATATCACTGGTTACTACAAGGAATTGCAGTGGACACCTTACTGTTGTATAATAAATGACATTTACCGCCACCAAAGGCAGCATTTATAATAGCGATGAAATTTTCTGGTATATCTCTCCTGCGCAAGGATCGCCATATAGTATCTCGATTCAAACTGTCGAAGGCCTTCTCAAAATCGATGTAGCGGAGATCTGTACTCGACGCATTGTTCAACCCAGAATTATTCTAGCTATTAGTTTCGCCATAGCCGGAAGAATGCATATACCTCTCCAGTTGTCGTTTTCCGTCAGGTTTCTCTTCTTGGACAGCTTAACACTCATTCCATAACTAGTGGCTGTACGATATCCGCCGTACCAAGCTCGGCTTGGAAGCATCAGCCGGGATGCCTTCTATGCCATTTACCTTGTTTTTTTTTCAGGGGAAAGGTGTATTTGTTGCTGCGAAAGACTCAGTGGTTAAGCACTGCTGAAAAATGTTCCCGCCATCTGCAAAGTTATTCCTCATCCGAATTCAGCAGATTTCTAGTCGATTAGATTTCGTCTCGTCCCTTTACGAGTACTATATGTAGTTTGTAACTTTGATCGCCAACGAATTCCTTAGTAATACTATAGATGGTCCTGCTGCCTTTGCTGCTTCTTCAGCCTTGATGGTTAGTGAATTGATGTAGTTACGCTTGCCTCGTCTTACACTACGCTGCACCTCTTTTTTCTTCATGCGGTACCGCACTTCTAGTTCGAGGCACTCTATTGCTGAGGCTGATGAAAGCTGTGCTGGTGCATAGATGGTCCTACATATATGAAAATCATCAAAATCGGATATAGTGATGGTAAGGTATGCGGGGTGAGTTCGCAAAAATCTTCGAGAATCAACTCCGTCACACGTTTAACTTTTTTGTTTTTTTTTGTTTCGGGATCGAATCTTGAATCTCCCGCTCAGTGACCGCGCACTTAAACAGTGAGCCACGGCGACCATCATGGTGTGTAGATATACATATATGTAGGTCCACATGAAAATTATAAAAATTGAATTTAGTGGGGGTAAGATATAAGGCTGGGGTTTTGAAAGTCGATATCAAATGCCTTACTCCAGAAGTACTGGATGGATTTTATGGAGATTTGATTTGTAAGTTTGTTCTGACATGGACTTGGAGTGGAGATTAGATTTGAAGATGAGGTTCCAAAAGTATAGAAGTTCGACTTCAGCCTAAATGGTTTGCCGATTTTCTTCCAACTTTTTGTCTGGGATCTGTAGGGTCACAATTCGAGGTGAAATAGGAATCTGCATTCTTCCTGCAAAATTAACGGTACTAATGGCGATCTAATGCTTTAGATCAAGTTTCATATTTGAGTTATGTTTGACATATGCTATAAAACGGTGTACGAAGTTTTTACCAACAAAATCGTATAATGGTACTTCTCATAGGCTATGACTCAAACGATTTCATTGAAAATGACCATTCAAGCAATATTTATCATATGAAAGGCCATGGTATACCAAGGTTTTAAAAATTGTTAAAATACTTGTTTAATGTTTCATCCCAGAATGGTATAAAACGGAACATTTTATGGATTCTATCTGTCTGTCCGTCAGTATGCCACACGCTCATCACTTTTGAACCAGTCGACGGCTGAAATTTTGTACCAAAATAGTATGTGAATAGAACTGAATGTGTAAACAAGAAAATCTCAAAAACCTTTGAAATTCTTGTTATATATAATCAGGTATATCCATATAAGATCGATCCACGGGTACTGTAGTCGTAATGTGTAAACAAAATAACAATTGTTCATTTTGGTTAACGTGCTGGATCATCATTTCATAAAGCAAACGCCAAAGCTCCCCTATCAAAACTCCAACTAAATAAAGATACAACTCCTATCATCTTTCTTCAAGCGTACCTTCCAGAAATTCTTCTAAAAAAAAAAAATAATTCTACAAAAAAATACGTACAAAATGCTTTACATGACAATAACCAGTGTCTCTACCATTGTCGTTTAGAAAATTCAAATTTGTGCGCTCAACTCACAAGGAAATCCTTTTTGCTCTCCAATTTTGTATTCCTTTCATTTGCGTGGGGCTCCGGAATACGAAATTTTTAAATTTACATTTTATTTTCAAAGAAAAGAAAAGGATTATTTACACACAGAAGGACAAGGATATTGAAAAAAGGATATACATACATATTTATATTTTGGTGTAGGTGCGCACACCAATCCTTTTTTGTTGGTAGTAATCTCTGAGAAGAAAAAGTTCAAGTGAAACTAACTACTTTCACGATTCATACAAAGCCCCATTGCCAAACGCCAACATCCTTGTAGAGCTGAACTTTGTTCTTATAGCACACACATCGTCGAACCTACGATAATCCTTAATTTATTACCTTCTGCTCGGAAAGATCAGTAAATCATTGAGTGGTATTTGTTTCCCAGCAACTGGAGGAATAGTCAATGTGTATGCATCCGTTAATAAGGATACCGGCCTAAATCGATGTCCTCCGGAGGGCAAAAACGATGTTGACGGGTGAAAATAGTGTGAGCGGAAAGTTTTTCGTTTTCAATTTTCTTTTTATTTTTTGTTTTAGTTTTCTCTTTGGAAGGAAATGTTTTTTTTTGCTTTCAAATTTATGGTGCCGCGCACAGAGAGCAGAGTGGCGATAAAATTTAACGAAGGCTTTGGCGTTTTTCCTCCTTTTTTTTGCGGTGAACCATTAATGGCGAAGAGACTTTTCTTCACAGGAGGATTTTCTTTTTCTGCCATTGGAAACGTATTTAGGGCAAAAGTTTGTGGGTCTTTCGATTATAATCGAACTTAGGTGCCGATGAAAGTGTTAGATGGAATGTGGAAAGTTAAATGGAAAAAAATGCGGTAATATAGAAGATAGACACTTTTCGAACAAAAAAAAAAGAAAAAAAACTTGTAAGGAAAATCTGTGACAATCTGAGTGCGTTTGCTGTGTAGAAGTAGATCTGAGATTAAGCCCCTCCAGTCATTCGTAATTGGAATGAATTAGACGATGAACTTAAAATTTTTCTGGTAAAATTGTTATCCTTATACGGCACGTTATTACCCCTTCTCCCTCATGTTCCGTCAAAGATAATGCTTCCTTATTCTGTATTGTAGAATCTTACTTTTTCACTTTAACTATGGCTGGGGCTTTAGTTGGTGGTGAATTTATGTCTCAGCCAACAAGCTTTTCCAGTCCTCTTCACTTGCGCAAGCCATCGAAAATAAGGTTTACCTCGTCTGCGTAGTCGTGGGGTGGATTCAAAAATTATCCGGGTCGGCGCATTTATGCCCATACGCTCTACATGATCTAGCCACCTCGAACGCTGAATGCCAATTTTCCTTGCTAAATGGATGTCACTGTACAACCCGTAAAGTTTGTGACTAAATCTTCTTCTGGTGATGTCTTCCATCAGCGAGCGTTCTCCACCGTTATCCCACAGAAGCGAATGAGTTTCGTCGGGATATCGAAACTAGACATGACACGATAAAGTTCGTCCCTATTTACGCTGCCATACGCAGCTTTGAAATCCTTCTTCAAAATCTGACGTAACGTAAAGATTTCGGTGGAATGCCGATTTGGCCTAAGACCTCGCTGATGTAGACCAATTAGTTCATCGACATAGGTATTTAGGCGTTCACATATTACAATAGATAATACTGCTACACTTCTGGAGGGGGGTACTGATGGCGACCCCGGGCTGAAGCAAGAAGAGGGAGGAAAGAGCAATAGTGAATCGAAAGAAGCAAAGAAAACCCACAGGCGAATAAAAGAAAAACACTTCTAACTAAATTTCACTTGGAATTATTTCTGGTTCCCGCGAGTTTTTTTTTTTATAAACTGATGTGCGTCCTCTCTCCGGATGCTCCCGTTTTTCAGCGTTGATCCGTTAGTCCGGTACTTTCACGTTACTCATTCCCGTTTGATGGTCTTCGTTTTTATTCCAGCTAATGCGGTACTTTTAAAATCGCGACGAGGTTCGACTTCCTTTCACGACTCGTATCACCAGCAAAAAGTCGCCCTTTCACGCCAAACGTTCTGCTTTTAAACGTTTGAATCTGTCTGTCCCCTCTTGTCATCTCGCTTGCACCTCGAAAGATTCCAAAAAATAGATGAAAATTCCAATTACCTTCCAGCCTTTCGGATTTTCCTTCGCCATCTTGGAAAATTTTCTGTCTACAATTTCCCTTGTAATGGCTTTTTTTTCGTTGTTCTCTACTTTTCGTAGCTTTGTTGCCATTAAAACGCGCTTCTGTGCTTTCTCTACAATTCCTACATCCCTTGCATCCTACGCCTCATCGATGTAACTCAACCTGTAAGATAGCCGAATTATGGAGACACTCTTGAGACAAGCGACTAGCAAATGATCTGACAGTGCTTTGCGATTTAAGCTGTATATTCGCAATCGTACCTTAGTCACAACTAGGTAATGGTGCGAATCGATATTCGTTCCTTGGCACGTTTATGCATCCAGAACAGTGTCTTCCATCAATTGTGAAGTGATCAGTTTAGTTGATGATGCGTTGGTCAGGTGAGTGCCTAGTAGCCTTATGGATGTTCAGATGCGGAAACTTTGTGCTACAGACTAACATGTTTCTCCCCCTACAAAATCTATGAAGCTGAGTCAGTTTACGCTTGTGAAGACTGTGCTTTCCAATAGTCTTACCCAAGATGTCTTCCTCTCCGATTCTGGCTTTAAGTCTCCAAGAAGAATTTCGATGTCGTATCTTGAGCATTGTTCATACGTTTCTTCGAGAAGTTCATGAAAACAGTCCTTAGTGACGTCATCTTTCTCTTCGGCAGGGGTGGAGGAGCAAATAAATTTAATGTTGTGAAATTTAACGTTAATACGGGTCGACTTTTTGTCTAAGTCTGCCTCTGAAATCGAAGCCACATCCGAATAATCGTCGTTGCTGCTCATGCTACCAGCATACGTAGCGGCTGCAAGCGAGCGGTTCAATGTGCGAACATTCTACATCCGTAAATCGTTGTCTTTTATACGTTTGCTGGAGTCGTTAACATTTAGATCAGTCCATTTATCTGAAGCTCTTAGATGATTCATCACTCAGAAGTTTCCCTTTCGCAGACGAAAAGTAAATTTCTCAATTTTTTTTTTCGTCAGCATCCAGACACGTTTGCATCCAGTGTTGCCACTTCTCTAGACCTTCTCTATAAAATACAGTATCCTTCAACGAAAACCACATGAAAACAGCTTGCTAAGCGTCCTTATCGATTTCTGTCTTTTGGAAATCAAAATAATCGCATTGTCCCAGTCAGAAATTCCCTTAAAACATCTCGGATTGCTTCGAAGAATGGACACGGTGGTGGGGGTTTCTAGGTCATTTATTCAGAATTGCAGCTTCCAGTTTTCATAACTCTCCAACTTAATGTTTACTTATGCTTCAAAAAGACTACCAGCATAACTTATTCGGCATCACAGAACACTGCGTCCACAACTTTTTAAGCTGCCTGTTTTGGGTTCTTTATGTCCATAACTTCCTTTTGGCAACGTCATTTTCGATTGCATTTTGGATACGAAATCATTCTGGTAGATCCAAGTCTTATCTCCAGTTATGATGGGAGCAAAAAGTTATCTGTATTAGCCTGAATCTACAGCTCTTTGGAGCACATCACTCGATTATATAGTCACCTGTTGTTCGAAGTTGCCTGGTTAATAAGGAAGACTAGATCTGAGACATAATACAAATGGGACAGTGGGAGTATGGTGGGAAGCTGGAGCGTACTGTATCCCAAAGCTTGTTATGTTGCGATGGGTTATAACCGGATCACTAAACGACATCAAATAGATGTAGGATGTTTTAGAATTTGCGTACAATTAAATCATTTTCTATGAGTAAAACATCACTAGATAAAATGAGACAGTCAGCAGCACTTCAGTAGGAAGGATCTCCATTGAATTGTCCCTTAAAGTTTTCCACTTCATGCACAAGATCAGAAGTAAATATGTCATTCGTTGATAGACGGACAAGTTCTCTTTGTAAAATTAAGATATTTCTTCTTAACTTCGTTTATGTCACAAAATTCTTTAAAAACCCATTTCATCCTTAACTTTCTACCTTTTTTAAAAATTATACCGAACACAGAGAACGCAAAAAATCTCCTAAATTGCTCCCCAAATATCCATCGGCTTCACCAAATTCAATTACGTCGCTTCAAATACTATCCCCAACATCTTCTGCGATATACATACAATCTAACACCATTTTCATAACGACGGGTGGCAGCAACAATAATAACGTGGAGAATTTGACAAAAAAAAAAAAAAAATATCAAAGGATAAAATATTTCTTATCCTCCTAAGCGACATTCATCTTTCCAAATGACAAACAATTGAAGGAGAGCAGAACGATGATGGAAGGCCTGCAGGCACTACTGAATCGAAGACAAGAGAAATATATCAATAAATTGGGGGGGTTCTGGGGATGAAGGCCCTTACCACATTGAAAATCGACCACAAAGAAGTTCATAACCAACATTTTGATTATCTTTTATGTGTGCTACATGTAGAAGTCTTCTTTACTGAGGATGACATTAGTGCTGGGAGCATGACTTTGATACGAAATAAACCAGCAACAAGGAGGTGTTGTGTATAATGCCTCCACCCACACCAGCAGTTTCTTAACACGTCTTCACTGTCACAACAGGCGTGTGTGCTAACGCAGGATAATAGAGTTCTAAGGTGGTCTACTGTGCAAACTCAAATGTAAATGTAGTTGCTGCACACTGCACTCATTCTCTTCTGTCAATCAGCTGTGTAAATACAGAAGAAGAATTTTACAGACTTGGTGCATTTATGCAAAATGCCCTAGAGAATAGCATGTAGATGAAGAATGCCATAGAGTCTGTAAATTAAGAGATCTACTCTATAAACACTGAAGATGATTGTTGTAGGAGAATAAGAGCAGGTATGGTCCTCACATCTTCGTCGGCAAATATTTTAAGGATAAGCATTTAATGTGAGTAGGCAAGGCTTAATGGGAACTATTGACATGTAAACGATTAAATAGTGTGGCTATTGGAGTAAAATGAGTAGATTCAGTTAGTTTATTGTTACTGCCTAATCAGAATGCTGGACATAGGACAAGGACAAGTGCTTTAGCTTCATCCGGGGTATTCTTCAGGGGTATGGAAAGACGAGCGCACGTTGGAAAATCAGAAGAGGAACAATTTTTTGCGACACCTTGTATTTCGAAATTCAAAAATTCGGCACTACTATGTTCTATTTTGTAAGTGTGCAAAGCTTTGTAAGTGTGCAAAGCTTTTAATTGGTAAAAATGGAGATGAGAAAATGTAAAATGAATGATGTTCTCGTAAGGTTAGTAGAAATTCCACACTAACACAATAAAAACTCCGCTTCTCTTCGGGTTTCGACTTCAACTCAAGCCAGTGCAAATTTTTGTCATATGGTGTGAATGTACCATATCTTGTAACTGTTTTCAAGCGGTTTCAAAGATTCCAGACTGGGCGTTTTTCTGTGGAAAATAAAACGTGTATCTGGTGAAGGCAACAATTGACAAAGATCCAAGAATGACAGAGGAGATGATAGCTGATGAACTTGACTTGAATACCATGGCTGTCTTACGAATATTAAATCATCATTTGAGATACTCGAAGAAACTTGCTCGAATTTGTCGAATTTGGGACGATAACAATCCACATGAGATCCAAGAGCGTTCAATGCATCCCGAAAAAGTCACTGTTACGTGTTGATTTTGGGCTGGCGGCGTCATCGGTCCATATTTCTTTGAGAACAACGTTAGCCAGGCCATCACCGTCAACGGCGAGCGCTATAAGTCGATGATTACCAACTTCTTTTGAGCCGAATTGGATCATATGGACACCAACGACATGTGGTTTCAACAGGTTGGCGCTACGTGCCACACAGCTCACACCACATTGGAAATTCTGCACGAGCGATTCGAGGGCATGGTCATCTCACGTGGAGGTGATGTGAACTGGCCACCGAGATCGTGCGATTTGACCCCGTTAGACTTTTTCTTATGGGGTTTTCTGAAGTCGCAGGTCTATGCGAATAAGCTACAAACCACAGCGGCCCTCAAAGCCAACATAACCCATACAATCGGTCAAATTCAGCCTGATTTATGCGCCAGAGTCATGGAAAATTAGACATTTCGGATGCGCGCTACCAAGAGAAGCCGCGACGGATATTTGAACGATGTTATATTCCA
This sequence comes from Pocota personata, assembly GCA_963082735.1. NCBI lineage: Eukaryota > Metazoa > Arthropoda > Insecta > Diptera > Syrphidae > Pocota > Pocota personata. Next base: position 213,017,301 of record OY720429.1, read on the forward strand.
TACATAATGGCATCGATAGGCCTTTCAAACGAATAAAAAATGTCGATGATATCTCACACACACTTTGTTTTATTTAAATTTATAGATAGGAAGCGCTTAATGAAAGACCCTTTAGATGAATGCCAGCAAATTGTATTTAAATCGAAAGAAGAATGTGCTACGCAACGGTTTGTATTTCGAAAATTCAAAAATCATCTGCTAAGTCTGTAAGTTTGCTAAGTTTCATTTTTGCATTGCATTAGGTCACGTACACAAACCAAAATTATGTACAAATTGGAAGAAAAATGGTCTATGAAACACCCTGTTCTCAAAAAATCAAAATGTTGACTAAATTATATTTCTTCACGTCACCCGCACTTTAAGCGTGCAAAGTTTGAGTTTGAATATTTCTAGAGAGGTATGGGAAGACGAATTCAAATAGAAAAATGTTTATACAACCCAGAAGATAAATGTTCTCTCTAATACAGTGTACTTAAAAAAAAAATTGAAATTTCGCTGCAATTTATGTTTCTTCGCATGGATCCTTATATAAGTCTGCAAAGTTCTAATTTGCTAGATCATCGGGGGTCTCCTGTATGTATGTGTGCGGAAAGACGCACAGGCATAACGAAATTATTTATATGATACATCAGAATATAAATATTCACTATAGTACCCTGTATGCAGATAATCAGAACTTCGACTACGGTTTTACGATGTGACCATCACCACATTAAATTTGACTTCTAAATCAAATTTCATCAAAATACGTCCAATGGTTCGCACTCCACTGCAGATGAAGTTAAGACCTTTATCAATAAAAATTATAAATTATCTTAAGCCGATAACCCTGGATATTGGATACAGGCAAAGCTGACTCAAGTAACAGCATTGATAACTATTAATATCGGCGGTTCGAAATAGGACGATGACGTAGGCACGTAGGAGTCTTAAATCCACAATCAAACTACAGGCATTGCTTTAAACCAACAAATAGTTGTAGCATTTATCAGGCTGAACATCTAGCAATTGAAAAACCGCAGAATATCTAATGACCTGCAAGGCTGGCTCACACATCAATATTTATGTGGATAGTCAGGCACTGAAAAGTAACACCATAAAATGGAAAACGGTTCTAAACTGCTACATTTCGCTACAAGCACTCAGCAGAGCATATGTTGGGTCCCTGACCATTAGGGTATTCTAGGATATAAAAAGCGGATAAAAAGGCTAAACAAGGAGTGCTATTTACTTCAGCACCCATTGACCACCATTGTATATAATCGATAAAATATTACAAAAAACAGCTGATAATATAAGGAATCAGATCTTTTTCCAAAACAACAAACAATTTTTGGCCGAACTACACCTGTCCTAAAACTAAATATATTCTCTCGTTATTCCGAGTGAAATATAATCTGCTGCTTGGCATCATGCCAGCAGATTAGGAATAGTCTCTACGGACACTTTCAGAAAATGCAATGAACCAGAAACTATAGAAACGCTGGAGCACCTACTGTGCGTATGGCCTGCACTGGCTAATATGAGGCACAGATTACTGGGACTATTCTATTTTAATTCAATCAAAGAAGTTGCAAACATAAAACTTCACCTTCTCATCAACTTTGCCCAACGGACAGAATAATTCTGTTTGAATAAAGTAAAAAACAATAACTACGAGTACTTAACTCTGGAGTGTTGTACTGAAATCTAACACTTAAAAATGCCCATGCACGAGTATGCGGTGCTCATAGAGTCTATGGAAGATTTTCACCTACCCTGGGGAGAAAAAACTTAAAAACTGTTCGAATTTCAGAAAATAAAACCATGAAGCAAAATTTTGTTTACTTGATAGGATCTAACAATGGTACAAAAACTAACGACTTAATCTAAACCTCACTTTTCGTCTCCCAAACCAGACGAGATAATGCCAATAAGGGAAGTCTTCTAAAGAAAAACCGCTGATATCCGCATCTTTTCAGACAGCCAAGCAGCAAACAAATCCTTGGAATCGTCCTCTATAAATTCTCTAACAGCTCTAGACTGCCAATCGTATCTTAAAGAGATGGCGGAGCAGTTCAATATTCACCTAATTTGGGTGCCGGGGCATAGGGACATTCCAGAAAATTGTAAGGTGACGAACTTGCCACACATGGAAAAACAATCATCCTTCCAGACAAAAATTCACAGGATATGCGAATCGCTACATGCCAACTTAAATTAAAGCTGGATGCTATTGAAAGAACAAATTCTAGGTGGACAAGTGGTATAACGTGTCTAGCGACAAAACAGATTTGGTCTAAGCTGGATCTGAAACGCTCTAAGAATTTGATTTCTCTCAATAGAATGTATATCAGCGCTGATATTGGTGTCATTACTGGACACTGTCTAATAGGCAAGCATGCAACAAGGCTTGGCGATTTCGCAAATGATGTCTGTAGAAGCTGTATGGACGGGGAGGAGGAGGAGACTATTCTTCACCTTCTTTGTACCTGCCCAGCTCTCTCCTAAAGAAGGAAACTCCACTTAGGAGCCTTCTGTTTCAACGACCTAAATGATCTGAAAAAAATAGATGTTAATAAAATATAACCAACACTGAATCCTATGGTTCAGTGAGTAGCCTAGAGCCCACTTTCCAAACCCACTTGATATTACAATGGACTTATTGGTCTAAGTGTGTTGGCTTTTAGCTAACAGCCACCTCAACCTAACCTAACAGGATCCATATAGTGACTTGAAATAGCATACTTTATCCGAAAAATTTATTTTTTCCGGGGTTTGACCTAAATTTCATCTATAATTCCTGGGCTATAGGTAGGCACTATAAATCTAAATATTATGGACATTTAGAAAAATACGAGTAATAGGTCAGATTAATATCGAAAGTTAAGTCGATCTCTATCCCTACAATACGATGTCTTTTGATGGTGTTTTCTTCAGCGCATCGGAGCATATACTGACGACTTACATATGTATGTATAATGTATATGCCACTTGCGTCCGGCTGAATCAGAATGCTGGGCCCTGAAGCCCAGTCGGGCACAAATTATGAGTGCAATTTGACATTATGACTAAACTATAGAAATCATTCAAATCAGTGCCGTATTTACAGAAGTTATGGTGCGCGAAAAACATGGCACTTGGACAAGAGAGTGCTTTGGCCATGACATCGGGAATGTTGCGTTGTCGTTTTGTCTACAAGCTGAGCCAGGTTATGCAATGCAGCAAAAATCTCCGTGTAAAAGCCTTCAAGTATTGTTATACCTGGGTGTCTATTTACTGCTAAATTATAAGGCTTAAACTTTTTATAAATAATAGAGAGCAGTCTTTTCGCTTTTTTCACATCGAACTGTCACTAGATCTGCCTCTTCAGTTTCTAAATAGAATTCCATGGACAGTTTTCAGACAAATTTGGACCAGTGTTATGTTTAGCCCACTCATCCCTTAATGTTGCTATGGTGGGCATTTGCTTGTTCAAGGTGATTACAGGAAGCATATTTTATTTTTATTGCATCAGGGTGTCTTGTTTTTAAAATGCTTATTTTGCAGACGTACGAGTATGCCACCCTTTAAATTTTTTCCAGAAATTTCATACGAAGCGAAACCGCATTTCACAAGAGTTAAATGCATAAATTCAAACAAGGTAGAGAGTCATTAGAAGATGATGACCGCCCTGGAAGACCAAGTGAAGTCAGTACACATGAAATGGTTCTAAAAGTCGAATATGCCTTCCTGGAAGATAGTCGACTCAAACTAAAAGAAATCGCATAAAAGTTCAAAATATCCGACACAAGGAGTTTCGAATCAAAAAATACCATGTGGAATGTTGAAAGCAGTTTTTGGAAATTGGAAATTGTTACTGGAGCTGAAACTTGGGTTCATTATTATGACCCTGAGTTCAAGCAGGGTCATAATAACGCCATGCAGTGGCGTAAAAGTTTAAGGTTGAACCATCGGCTAAGAAGATCATGACATCAGTGTTTTGGGACTCACAAGGAATCTTATTAATAAATTATAAACCAAAAGGCACCAGCATCACAGGAGAATACTACGCTAATATTCTAAGATGCTCAGGACAATCTATTGAAGTAAAAATTAAGAGGAGATTAACAAAAGTCGTGCTTTTACTTCATGACAACGCACCGGTTCACAAGGGTCAAATTGCCATGGCTGCTATGAAGTCATGTAACTTCCAGAAATTAGCTCATCCGCCTTATAGTCCTGACGTGACACCTAGTGATTATTACCTGTTCCCAAATTTAAGAAAGACTTACGTGGAAAGCATTTTACGGCTGCAGGTAGCCGTAAAAGAGCGCTATTTTTCTGGATGCACCGTTCTCGAGATGCTCGCTCTCAAAAACCATTTTCATTATCTTCGGAGTAAAGTCGGGCATTTTGGATGCGTACCTCAAATTTTTTAAAATTTTGGAAAAATTCATAGTCTTACTAAAATTTACGACCATTATTATATTTTTTTTGCAGGACCTTTTTCCATTTTCGGAATATTCGCACACAAAAACCTACAATTTTCGAAAATGTTGACAAATTCGGTATCATCCATTTTCGAGATATTACTACTCAAAATCAATTTTCATTAACTGCTATCCGATTGTACTCGTACATATTTTAAATGTCAACTGACGATTACACATAATCAATATTTTTGATTGCATTGTAATCGCAATTATTTACTAATTGCAATGTTGATTACATGTTAAATTAGTAATTTAGTACTTTAAATACTATTGCTCTTGCAGTTCATTTACTACAGTAAGGTCTTATAAATTAGTTTTGCTAATTTGGCACATCTTTAAAGAAAGTCCTTTCGTTCATATCTAATAGGTACCACTGCAGTGCATGTGTGCGTTTTTTGTTTGTTTCATCCTTGGGTACTCTTTTCACTTCCACGGGAAGTCATTAAGAACAGATTATGTGATAAAGTATTTGTTAGTGCATGGAAAAGATACGCGATATTTTTCACTTTAAATCCCTAGAACGCGCTTAGGCAAAATCTAAAAAAAAAAGCCGCAGGAAGCTGCCTGATGGCTTTTAGGTACGGGCGAAGTCAGCTAGCTTTCATGTAAAGGCTTTTTTTTAAAGTTCGAAGCATTACAATTGTAAACAATTTAGGAATCCACCCACTCACTTTCTAAAAAAATTGAATTTTTTTCAAAATGTGTACTAGGCACTGACAAATAATGTCACATTGATACACTGTATAGAATCACGCTAAATTTTTGCGTGAGTATTTTATTTAAAAAATAGTGTAATGCTTTATAAATTTACCTTTAAAGGACACAAAGATTCCATGAATTTCTGTTACATGTGGTGAGAGTCACTCCAACTTTTTTGTAACGAATGTGTTTGCTGCTACAGACGAATTGTAACTTTTCTTTATCTATGTTCTTATCTTCTTTCCCAAGCCTACCGTATAATGTAATCCATATTGTTCATCCATTACGGTGAAGGATAATATTATATATAAGTTCACGGTACCTTTTACATTATTCACAAATTAAAATTCGCTAAACTATTCACATTTATCCCTTTTGTCCTTCTAGGTTGTACTCCTCGTGTGTGGTAACGTTGCTCTGTGGAGGGAATTATGAAATATTGAAATTAAAATTTGTTGGTTTGAAGTTTTGAGTAAAAGTTTGACTTTAGTGACAGTCAGGAGAGTGAGACCGTAATCTGCGTTCAAATTAGGAGGATTAAATGTGAATGCTTGTGGCAACTAATTAAAACTAAAGTTTCGCGGGATGCAGATAGTTTCAACTGACAATTCTTCATATTTATCTTGGTTTTAGGTTTAATACATTTTTAAGACAGTTTTAGAGCTAAAAAGCGAATGTGATAATAAAAACCATGTGAAAAGTTTTGCAATAAACTTGACCATACAGGAGGAACCTCGAAGTTAGAATTATGAAGGTTTTCGGGTGTTTGCGGTAGACTTCAAAGTTTACGTTGGCTGTGATCTTCTTGAATTCTTTAACTAGTGCTGTTTGGTGCCACTGAGTTGTGATATATCTAATAGCACCTGTAGTAGTCCTCATTGCGATTTTGAGTTGGCCATCAACTTTTTTGACATAGGCACTGATAACCCACAAATCAGCTCCACATGTAGTACCAGCTAATTTATATATGAAGAATATTATTACTGGACTTCAGTTTTTCTGCAGTATCCGAAAGTGTGTTCGACATGCTTAGAATGTGTGCTATAGTTAAGTGTAATACTATTGAATTGACTTAGTTTCCGTCCAAATGATTACTGAGAATGATACAAACCGATTCCGTTTTACTCAAACACAGTAAAACAATTTTTCGTAGTATTGGCTTAGTAAAATCAGCGGTTGAAGTGACTTTTGTGAAGCTCATTTGTTGATTCTGCCTTGCAAGGCTTAAGTCATCGAGCATATGCAAATTCCCATGACATTGTTTCAGGTACCGCAGATACATATGTAGATATTGAAGAATAGCAGGGCTAAGACCGACTCCTGTGGAAGGCCATTATGTAGACTTAAAAAATCCGGGTGAAGAGCATGTTGTTTATGATACTGGAGATTTTTGTGCAGTTGACTCACGAATGGTTGGGACCTACAGTTTTAGGCCGTTTACGAAGGGCATTTTTTTCGATTGAGAGAAGCTTTTCATGACAATTTTTACTCTCGGATGTTTGTCAGACTTTCGCGAGAGGTTATTTTTTTATTTTTATTTTTGTGTTTTCTTTGATTCGAACCTTGAAACTCTTCGTCAGTGATCGCGCACTTAACCACTAAGCCACGGTTCCCAATGTTTGTAATATAGAGAAATAATAAAGATATATCTTATAAAGTATGTGTGTATATAAATGATCAGAATCAACAGAGGAATCGATTAAACCATGTCCGTTCGGCAGTATGCCTCATGTTTTTGAGTCTTAAATTTTGAGTTGGACGAATTAAGTTTAGCACATACTCTCCTTGGTTGCTAGATTAAATTATGTTAAATGTCAATTTGCAGGGTGACCAAATAAAAAAAATGTTGCTTACGCGTCTGACTAGATGTTGCAAAAACATTCCACAAAGTCAGGTATTCGGACCTGCTGTACAAGTTAAAAAAAATCCCTGCTACCTGAACTTTATCTAATAATAGAGAGCTACCTAAGTGAACGATTTTTTTTTGAAAGTAGGGCCTCAAATGGTGTGGCCACTGGGCTACAGTGGCACGCACGATTTCTAGGGGTATGGACAACGCCGCTGTGGTTAAAACACTTGAAGCTTCAAATCTGGGCTTCCTGAAGGCAAATCCAGCAGAAATATCTATTTTAAGCCACTGCTGGTTGTTTTGGTTTTATGTGCTGCAGCAGAGTCTCGTTGGAAAACTCATCTTGTTCCATTAAAAAAGGGTATTCGTCAAGTCTTCAATGACGCTTTCTAGGACATCTTCTTGGTACACCTTTGCCCAAGTTTTAACTTCTTTTTCACAAAATTCCTTGATGCGATACCCCCGCCAAACCATTAGTGAATGGTGACCGTGCTGAACCTACTTGCGTAAGGTTTGTTTATAAAAAAAACTTCATCGACACGGTGAAAATCTTTTCGTCCGTAAAAAGGATATTTTAGTGGCCGTTGTCCGCCAGTAAAAGAGTCGCTTGTATCTTTCAAGGTTAACTTGCTTTGAATTCCAGTTAGCCCAGAAAGCCTTTCATGTTGAGGTCATTCCGAATGAGCCTTGACGTGGATCTGACGACACATAATTTTTTGTTTTCGAATGGGATTTCTTCGAATTCGCTCGCGTACAGCTTTTACAGCCGTGCTCGTACGAGCAACATGCGGACGACCACTTCTTGGTCTGTGTTCTAAGTGAAACGATGTAACAAATCGACGGTACACATTCATTTTTTTTATCCCGAATGGTTTTAGTAATTCAAAAATGTGGTTATCATTTTTTCCGCACTTGTGCAACGCTATGACAGCAATACGAGTATGATTTTCTTTCATACCCCACTCCAAGGTAACCAATCAGTAGCTCAAACTAAACTGGATGATATTTATTTTATCTTGTAGTATGTGGTCTGAAAAAAAGTTAACGGTACTATTCGTAACGTTATCTTCATACAGTCTGCGCTGGAAGTTGTGTAACAGAATTTATGGCAGGACTAGATGTACAAGGTGGCGCAAAATTAATCATCCAATTTTGTTTTTGAATTACTAAATAAAAAAATGATTTTGAGTGATAAAAATCTTTATTTAGATCTTTACAATTTTTGCTGTTAAGTGGAAAAAATGATATCCGCCAAATGGCTGCCGCCAGTGTTGATACACATTTGTGCCCATTTTATCGCATTTTCAATGACTTTCCGTAAGATTTCCGGTGATAACTGTTCGCATTCCTGTCGAATATTCTCCTTAAGGGCTGCGATTGTCTGAGGCTTGCTGACATAAACTCGTGACTTCAAGTAGCCCCAAAGAAAGAAATCTGGGACGGTTAAATCGGGCGATCTTGCTGTCCATGCCAAATCGCCAAAACGGGAGATTATGCGACCAGGAAAAGCTTCCTTCACAATATCCATTGTGGCTCGTGCTGTGTGTGCGGTTGCACCATCTTGTTGAAACCACATGTTCACCAAGCCCCGCTCATCCAATTCCGGCAGTAAGAAGTCATTTATTATAGCCCTGTAGCATTCGCCAGTAACAGTGACCGTATTGCCGATGGCGTCCTCAAAATGAACGTCCTCGAAGTGAACACCGCACCACACAGTGGCTTTGAGTGGATGTAATGGCTCTTCGTGCATCACACGCGGATTTTCAGTGCCACAGAAACGAAGATTTTGCTATTGACGTAACCGCTTAAGTGGAAATGCGCCTCGTCGCTCATGATGATTTTCGACACAAAATCGTCGTCTTTGTTGTTGAGATTGCGGCACAATTATTCCACGCTCTTGCGGAGTACAGCGCTCCATTGCTTGTCTGTTTGTATACTGCAGCTGTCTAGTTCACAAATGTCAAATATGATTGACGTACGACGCCATTTGCAAAAATTATAACATCTTCAGATAGGATGATTAATTTTGCGCCACCTTGTATATGGTATGCCCTGAAGGGTGGTCATTTCGTTAATTAATTAACTGTGAAAATTAGATCAAGTGTGTGTGGATGTGGTGGGGTTTCAGAAATCTTTAAATCATCTTTATTAGCCACATAACTTAAGAATTCCTGCACGTATTTCGGTGGAATTTGGTTTGTAGACCTAGACTAACAAGTCAGTAGTGCCAGCTAAAAATAATTCAGATCGAATGAATTGGTGGTAAGATATGGGGGGTGGCTTAAAATATATTAGAACCACGGGACATAACCTACGCCATGGTTTTTGAGTTTTTTGTTCAAGAAATTTTATCAATATTTTCTTTTTGTTTATATTTTTGGCAGTTCAGCTTTAATTCGATGACGGGATATACAAATATTTGTTTTTTTTCTTGAGGTACATTATGCCCTCAAAAGACCCCCACACAAATATTTTCCACAGTTAGTTTTTGTACAAAATTACATCTCTATAGTTCAAGCGGATCAATAGTTAGGTTAAGTTGAAGTGGCTATCAGCAATGATCAATAGTTACAAGCGTGTGACAGACAGACACCGTGTTGAATCCATTAGTGTTCCGTTTATAACATTCTGGTACGGAATACAGAGACACCTCCAAAATAAGTTTAAAAAACAAACGAAAAAAAATGACACCGACATTGTGTTTGGGTCATTGTTCTGCATGACTTGAGTAAAAATCATGCAGATATCTTTAATAGTTTAGACGCTAACAAAAGCAATGGGGTTCCGTGGTCTGTATACGGAACCCTGAAAATCGTATGTAGAACTTTGATTATGCAAAGAAAAAACATTAGAATACAGAGCGGAACCACCTCCTTCTTAAAGAGGTAATTGATGCGCTAAAATCGATCAAATCCACATTAGCATTACAGATGATCACTAAACCATTAAGTGAGTGAATTAAAGTGAAATATTCCGCATAATAGAATTCGTCCTGCATATTAGAGGTTTCCAAATAAAAAGGGTTGAACTGTAATATATATTTTCTGGTTTTGTTATGGGCGCATATGAGCTGCTTACAAAGTGTAGGTGGGGCAGCAGTACCAATAAATTGGATCTAATGACCAGGTGTTGCATTTACTGCAGGTGCAAAGAAATCTATCTTCAGAATAATATATATTTTCTGGTTTTGTTATGGGCCCATAATGACATCATATTTTCTTGTGCCGTACAAAGTGTAGGCGGGGCAGCAGTACCAATAAATTTAATGACTAGGTGCTCCATTTACTGCAAGAGCAAAGAAAGCTATCTCCACCTCTGCTCTTTGTGTCATCTTGGAGTGATTTGCAGATATGCTCCATCATCTGCCTATATGACATAACAAAAATTTGAAAATTTTTGGTTTGAGGTCACGTAGAGCATAGACCGTTTGATCAATTTCTCAGATTTTACCAATCTGAAAATAATGTTTTATTCGCTTTACAAAAAAAGTAATAGGTGATGCCGTCTGACGTATTTTAACTAAAAAAACATATACTTCTGACCATAGCTGGATCGAAATTCTGCTCGAAACAACTTGGGGCACCCTGTATACCTCAACCCATACTCGTAGATTCCTTTGGCATGCATTGTATTGAAAGCATAAAGTATAAAGAACAAATCGATATATAGTCAATATACCTACTCCTCGCTTATCGGCGTTATGCTACAACTCCAAATAATTGAGGAGTTTTGACTCTAAAAGTATGCAACCTTCGCTAATATGTATACTCCAGTGGGTGTCTAACAAATGTGTCACGATGTGTGACATATTGAACGACATATATTAAGGAACAAATGATTTACTCTATTCCTTTTTTTTAAGAGAAAAGTGCCTGTCAGTCAGTCATCAACTCATCACAGGTGTTAAAATCGTACATTTGGTGTTTTTTGTTAACAACATTTGTTCCGCACCATGCTGTAAAATGCACTACATGTAGGAGTGTCACAAGTTTACTTTAATGCTCACATTAGCCTCCGTGAATATTTAATGAAAAAACATTTTAAACCCATTAACCCAGTTTCGGAGGCCGTTCAAAATGGCATGGCGTATACGTAATTATTTCAGTGGTGAATATTGGCATAAAATGTATGCAGCACACACATTCCGTCGATCATACTACGCTACTCATATATGCTATTTTGTAAATTATAAACTCTGGGGTTATATCCTGTTCGGAGGTGGGTTGTCTTAATGATGGTGGAATTTATTTTATGGCACTCATTATGGGATGGAAAGAGATACACTTGCTTACGGTCATGTAGCTTTTAGTCGTATTTTGTAAATATTTTACGAATGTAAATAAAAAACGTTAATAGTGGTAATGCTTTCATGATTAATTACCATGAATACGCGTAAGTGCGATTGAATAATAGTCTACTCGTTTACAACATTCACAATGTGTATTCGCCGATGGTCATAATTCAGGGATATTTGTAGTTTCACATAATTTTATCTATTTTTTTATTTTTATTTGTGAAGATCAACCGAATTTATTTTAGGATAGATCTAGAATTGCACTTCTATTCCAACTGAAACTAATTCACTAACATTTAATTTTTATATTTCATATATTCTTTTGTCTATCTCTCGGCAGTGGCGTCCAATTTTGACGCTACTGAGCTAAAGGGCGGACCAAACCCAGACCCCAATCCTTGGATACCAGTGGTAGCATATCTGGAACCTCTGCCGAGACCAACTAAATCTCCAAGTAGGTTACTCATTTCCTCACATCAAGTGAATGAGCTTGTTAGTCGTATTTCTTTTTTTTTTCTGCCAAGTTGGGAATGCTATATAAACATAGATTATGGAAAGTAGTTACTGTACACACATTTAAATTCACTATCATACACGCTCTCAGGCAGGACATAAAGATAGTTTTCCCGCTTCATATTGAATTGCATTGCGTTTGTTATAGATCTTTTAGTTGGTGTTGTAGTGCGACTGTCATTGCTGTTTAATTGTAGATATGAAAAGTTTTTAAGGATAACACACAAACTTGTTTAATTTAATATTTAAAAATTCGAAATATTTTTTGTTCATTTTCTTCCAGAATGCGATCAAACATTCGTGTCACGTGTTGGCGGACCACAGAATGGCACATTCTCAGCACCGCTCATCCATAATCCGAGAAATCATTCCCGACAGTGTTTGTACATCTTCCTAGCAGGCCCCGGGCAGCGAGTTGAAGTAGTCTTTACGACATTTAATTTAAGAGGAAGTCCACCAGAGTAAGTGTTTGCGTTAAGTGAAACCCTTCGGGAAATATTTGTTCTTTTTTTAGGCCCTATTTATGTATATAAATTGGCTTAACAAATATTGACTAATTGAACTTTTCTTTACTTTTCAATTAAACAGTGGATCTGCCGTCGGTGAATTACCAACGTAAGTAAAGTGTTTGTCTTATTTTAATTGGTATCCGTATAGAAATATAGTAATCAAGTTTAAAGGTTATCAAGACGGAAAAGATGATTGAAAAACAATTCCATTTTATAAAGTCCGATGTAAGTTAAGTAGTGTAATCATTTGTTCCACATTTGCATCACATACACTGCCGTCCATAAGTTTCCGGACAAACCATTTTTTTTTTTCATAATTATTAAACGTTTATCTATCTGTGCACGACTCAAATGAACAAAATTCTTTCAAATACTGTTAGGGTTGATTGTAAACATTATTACGTCTCAAAACAGATAATGGATTTTAAGAAAAAGAAGCTCCAACTGACATACCCAAAAAGGGTTGCTATTTTTTTGTCGCGTTAGTTTATTTTACTGTTATCGATATGTCAAATCGGCAAATAGTAAAGTATTGTTAATTTTGGGGTTAAAATGAAAACCCCGATTTCACCTTGAATTGTGATCGCAGATATGGACTTTAAAGGAAATCCGTATAGACGTTTTGGCTGCAGTCGATGGGATATGTAGATAAACAGACAGAATTGAGAGATCCACTTTTTTTTTTCAATCATGTGCGGAAACTGTTGAAGCTAGGACTATGAAATTTGAACAGTAGTTGCGTTTTATAACGTAGGCTCTCACTAAGAAAGGACTTCGAAATTCAATCTCTAAGTTACCCCCAAAGGGGGTGTAAAAGTCTGTATGGGAAAAAATATTTTTTCGGTCGGATTTACTTGAAACTAAGCATAACTATTCTACAACATTAATATTGAAACGCGTACTTCAGTATTTGCCAAAATTCACCCCTAAAGCCGCTGGCACCAGCTAGATTCCCATTGCAAATCTATCTTTTCCCCAAACTAACCTGGATTTCTTAACCCTTTCGATCCGGAATGCAGTCAGTGCACTTACATCAATAATTTTGTGTTGATCTGTTCAAATGAGTTACCTTTAGCACATTTCTAGCAAAAAACATTTTTAGCACTAAATTTGAAAATAATCTGTTAAAAATGGTTAAAATACGTCGTGGGACGTAATTCACCCATTTTGGATGCAAATTTTCAATGTTAGGACTACGCGAACATTGATTGGGACATATGTGTCCCAACAGGTGCGAAAGGGTTATGGGAAGGTGAACAATCACAAACTTAACTGAATTCGTTTCTTAACTGAATTCGTTTCTAACTGAATTCGAATGACAAAGAAGTCGATGTAATTGCCACCGACTTTAGTAAAGCTTTTGAAAAGATCTGACACAGAATCGTCCTTTTTAAACTTAAAGCTCTTGGCTTTCAACCGGGTTTAATTGCGTGGAGCAAATCCTCTCTTAAAGAACGGTAATACAAAGTCCTCTCTTTCTCCGGAGTACCTCAAGGCAGCCACCTTGGTCCTCTGATTTGAATTTGTCTATTAACTCTTTTGGTTTTGTGAAACGCTGGTTGGTCGCCTTATCACGACACCCATTCTCTTCGAATTGAGGCTGTTCAATGCAGATTCATCCGTTTTGCTCTGCGCGGTCGACAGATATAACCTACCCCCTATGAGGATAATTTAAAATTAATAAACGTACAATCACTCGAAAAATGCCGTGAAATTGCCGATCCTCTTTGTACATCAGCTATTAGAAGGAAACACCAACAGCCCGACCATGCTACAAATGATATCTCTCAACACCAACCCTCGCAATCTGAGATTTATACCCCACTTCCACCTTAACTTTCACCGCACTAACTATGGCTGTAACGAACCTATGTCTAGAATGCTGCGCATGGCCAACGGTACAAGCTCCTTCGATTTTCAGTTCAGCGAATTCACACTTCGAAATTCTCTTCTTAATGTCACCTCCTTTCCTTAGTTTTTTAGTTTAGTTTTTAAGTTAGCTTTAAGTTCTTTTTTTTTTGGTTTAATTCAGGTTAAGTTAGGTTAATTTAGCTTTAAATTTATAGCTTGTACTAAGCTTAAATAATTAGACTATTACGAGTACATAAGTATGTAGGTAGTAATGTGAAGTTTGATCAAAATCCCGAGATCGACAATTTTCAGAAAGCCAACATTTTGCCTTATACATATGTATATGTATATGTAGGTGCAAATAAAAACGAAGAACGATTGCGAGCACAAGTGAATTTTAGTGCTTCATACCAGAATGATATAAACTGGACACTAATGGATTCAAGGCGATATCTGTCCGTCCGTCTGTTTGTCTGTAAGTGGTGGGCCAAAATGAATAAAAAAGGTATTTAAAAAAAATATTTTTGGGGCCCAAGAAAATAAAATGTATGACAACTTCTATAATTTGCTGGGTGATCACCATGACAGTTGATGCATTTTGCCTTCTCGTCCTTCTTTAGCGTCAGGTGTTTTCCTTCACATTTAACGCAAGCAAAATCTCTTATAGCTTTGCTTATGGCCGAAAGCTTGGCATCGTTTGCATTGGAGTATTGAGTTTGAATTTTTTCGAAATGGCTCGATCTTAACAACAGTACCCATTATTGGATTTATGTTGTACATTTTTTTGACTTCTTCTTGATTATGAAAAGAAAGCATAAAAAGAGATAATTTTCTGTTTCTTGTCATTAGTTGCCCTTCATTACCTTGTGTAGTTTCTTTTTTAATTAAGTTTTTGGCTTCCAAAACCCTCAATTTTTTATTAGTCAAGTCTTCGACGATATCGTGTTCATCACACGAGAAGTGAAGACCTCTGGCTATTACTGTAACTGGTTTAGTAGCTTTATTTTCATACAAGTGCCACTGGAACTTCGTTTTGGTCAATTCATCAGTGATTTCTCTATATGTTTCACTGTCATCGACATTTATTTTTCATTTATTGTTATTATAGGATGTGAATTTACAAGCCTTTTTGGTTTTTTGTTTGATTACCATTTTTAACTCACCAAATCTGTCTACTCCCGAGATCATTATTGGTGGTGGTAATGGCTGTTTTTTTTAAACCAATGGTTATCTTTCCAAGCCTTTTATCAATTGTCTTATCTTTCAAATTTGCTTGTATTGCATCATGTCTTCTTGCAGACATCTCCGGACTTTATTATGCCTTGCGTTTTTTCGTAGGCCTTTTGTTTTTCTTTAGATGGCCGTCTGTTTCCAGTGCGAGTTCCTCTTCATCTGTGAGGTATTCTTTTACTCTAGTGAGGTATTCATTTTCACTATTTTGCTGGGCAGGTTCGGTTGGACATTTGTTAGAGCAGTCCAACAAGGTGTCTTTCCAGTTCTTTTATTTGGTTTTGCAAACTTGCAACTATTACTTCAAGATTTTCCCTTGGCTTAAGTTCAGCTTGCCATTCTTTATAATAGTCATTTGTTTTTGTTCTCGCTTGTGAATCTGTTTTAGGTTCACTTTCCACTATACTGGTTTCAATCCCAGATTTCTGTTTTTGTATTTTCAGAATTTTCGCCTCTTACGACAGGCATGCCTACCTCGGGTATATACTAACCCCTACCCGAAGGTGGAAATTATCTACATTAAACAAATAAAAAAAAAAAAAAAACAACTAAATTGGTTGAAAATTACGGGCGATAGAGGGACACATACGTCATTTTATCCCTTTTCCCTTCTTTATTTTTAAACAATAAATAAAAAAATAAACAAAAATTACACACATATCTGTAACCATATTACAAAACAAAAAAACACAATTATTCGCATTCAAAGAATAATAGGACAATATAGCAAACAAGCAAGCGAGGAAAAAAGCTGCGTTATGTGGGAGACAGACTGCTGGTATTGATACCATGGTATAGCAATACTACGTTCTATACCACATGTCTGTCACTGCAATGCTACGTAAAAAGCTAGTATACCATGAAACATACTTGGTATTGAGATTCGCAAATATTTGCTGGTACACCACCATCTTACTGATTGCAGCGCCAATTTCTCTCTATTGGCTAGTCTTCGTAGCTTTTTTGACAATTCTTAGGTATGCACTTTCGCTTTTAAGTATTTGAATTTTCTTTTCATCATTTGGTACAAAAGTGAATCATTTTTATTTATCCTGTTTTGAATTTTCTATTTTTATTTGTTATCACAGACAACACAAACGTCAAAGTAGTATATACCATGATATTCGTACCATGGTATCAATACCAGCAGTCTGTCTCCACTATTAGTTTTTGGCATCACGCGATTCTTTGAATTTTTTGTTGTTACATTGTTTTTTCTTTCATTTAGTACAATACCAAAAATGTTACTTAATACGACGTGTATTATCAGTTATGGTTCCAAACGGAAAACAAGCCTCTTTCGAAATCAGGCAATTAATAAAATTTAATGGAGAAGGAAAAACAGTCCAAGAAATTGCTGAATTAATCGGAAAAAGTCGTTCCACTGTCCACGACATCATAAAAAGAGAGTCAAGGCAAAATATTGAATGACACGGAACATTTTGACCGAAATAAAGAAAAATCCTTTAAAAACTGTAAAAGAGTTAAAAATTTCCTTAAAAACACCACCGTCAAAGATGTGTGCTTGAACATCATTCGGAACACTTTGGATAGAAATGATTAACTGGCAGAATTGCAAGAAAAAAGTTATTTATTAGCCAAAAAAAAAACAAAATTTTAAGAATAAAATTCGCCAATGAATACTTACTGAAAACAGATGACTTTTGGAAAAAGGCAATAATTTGAATGGTTTATTTTGATGTTGTTATAATTTGCTGTTATATTGTTAAGGTCCTATATACGAGTACAGATGAAAGCAAATTTAATCCGCATGAATCGGATGGTAAGTCATATGTGTGGCGTAAACCGAACACTGAATTTCAGAATAAAAACACTCATGCAACTGTTAAGCACGGAGGATGTCTAGCACTGGAGTAGGTAATTTACATTTTATAGATGGTAAAATGGATAGATTTGTCTACCTAAAAGAAAATGAAATGTCAAGCAGAGCGCACAAAAATTGAATATTTTAGTCAATTTTGCATTTTCCCAAGACAACGATCTCAAGCACAAATCAAAAGTTGCTAAACTTTGGTTGATTACGGATCAAACTATTACAGACACCTCCTCAGTTACCGGACTTAAACCTGATTGAGCAGCTGTAAGAAAAACTTTCAAGAAGGGTATACACCAGAAGTTTTAATACTTAAGGAGGCTTTATTGCAAGCATGAAACTCTATAGAACCCCAGGTCTGCGAAAAATTGGTCCAGTCAATGTCCAAACGACTTCAGGCAGTATTGCAAGCTAAAAATACTGCACTAAGTATTAAACGCTTTATAATTATTTTTTTTATACTTTAAGTGAGTTGGACAGCTGTGTCCGATTATTCATTGAATGCTAATATTTGTGTTTTTTTGTTTTGTAACAGTTACAGTTATGAATGTAATTTTTGTTTTTTTTTTTTATTTATTGTTTAAAAATAAAGAAGGAAAAAGGGATAAAACGACATGCAAAGATTTTTCAAATTCCACTTATTTCTAATTTTTTTTATATCTTTTTTAAAAAAGATGATCTTTGTCATAAATAAATAATGCCCACATTACAATACTATTATACGTTAGTGTCACAGTCATCCCGTTACGTTGAAAAGCAATTTTTAATTTAATCATCAAAATTATGCAAACAAATTTGAATTTGAACTTAGAATTTCGTGTGCGTAATAAGGTTTGTCTAAGTGTGATCGTGTACGGACCCTTTACAAACCAACTGTAACAAAACACACAAAAGTTCAGCCCTTACAAACTTTTGCGCCAGGCCATGCGTTCGTCACTTCGTATTACGTGTGTCATCCGTGAAGTATGTAGTTCGAAATATTATTGTAATAGCTTCTTGTGAATCCCTTTGTTTTTACTTTCGCCATCTGTCAACGGTAGCAGTAACGCAGTATTGTGATTTGGACATGAAAAAATCTTTGGAAATCATGCAAAATTACGTGGGGACTAACAAAAGTTCACTTAGTTGGTGTCAATTTAGTAGTTTTTGAAAAAAAAAATGCATTTCTGTAGCTAATAATCTAACAATATTTATTTCCAAATTTCAGAACTATAGGTAAAAATGGAGACGAGAAAGAGAAAAATTAGTGACGTAAGCTCGGTTGAAGTTCCACCGCCAACACAGGAAGAAATTCGTTGTGCCATTCTCTTCGGATTTCGACATCAACTCACGCCAGTAAAAATTAAATAAATAGCATACGAAATAAATGCACCATCTCTTGTTACTATTTCAAAGTGGTTTCGATGATTCCAGACTGGCCATTTTTCTATGGAAGACGAATCTCGTGAAGGTCGGCCCAAATTCTTGACCGACGATACAAATGTGGCCCTGGTGAAGGCTAAAATTGACGTAGATGCCAGGATTACACAGGAGATGATAGCGGATGAACTGGGCTTGAATGCCATGGCTGTGTCACGAATTTTAAATTATCACCTGATATATTCGAAGAAGTCAGCTCGATGGGTTCCAAAAATTATGAATGGAGAGCAAAAAGAGGATCGTGTTCGTTTTGCTCAATATTTCCTGGATAAGATTGATTGTCAAGCTGCTTCAATAAGATCGTTACAGGTGATGAATGTTGGTTTTACAAGTACGACCCGTAAACCAAACAGCAGTCCATGGTATGAAGCCCGAAGGTGCAAATCCTCTAGTAAAGGCCAAACAACAAAAGTCACCGACAAAAGTTATGATGTCGATGTAGTTCTTGAAAATGGAGAGTCAAGATGCTTCATTAAGAATGTTGGTTTTACAAGTACGACCCGTAAACCAAACAGCAGTCCATGGTATGGAGCCCAGAAGGTGCAAATCCTCCAGTAAAGGCCAAACAACAAAAATCAGCGACAAAAGTTATGATGTCGATGTATTTCACCAGGGCAAAAATAGTCGCCTCCATCCCGCTTAAAACTTGTCAGACAGTCACTGTTAATTGCTATACTGAAACTTGATTACCACAAGTTTTCCAAAATTTACTAGGACAACGACAAAACGAGGAGTTGGGCCGCTACTTTTTGTACCACGACAATGCGCCTGCGCACACTGCTGAAAAAAACCAATAACTTTCTTGCGCCTCGGGGATCAATGAAATTCGCCCAGCACCTTATTCCCCAGATCTAACGCCGTGTGATTTTTGGCTGTTTCCGAAAATAAAAAAAAGATTTGAGGGGAAATTTCTTCACATCTAATGAGGGGATTATTAATGCAGGCAGTCAATGTCAAAATCGAAAAGCTCTAAAAAGAGGATTTTGAAAGATGGATCTATCGGCTGAAGAAATGTATTAAAATAAATGGGAATTATCTGGCGATGAAGATTAAATATCTAAAGTTAAAATTATTTTTGTGTTTTATTATTCAATCAACTAAGTGAACTTTTGTTAGTCCCTACGTATATGAAATATATTTTAGTTCAAATGTGCAACTTTTTTTAAAAAATATAAAAGATGAAGGTAAAACCGACGTAAAAGTGTCAACTTTGATATGGCATTTCAGGTAAAATAATTGATTTTGTAGGGCATTGTTGATTTACTTGTAGCCCAGTCATTCAAAATCAAATCTCTTTTACCAATATTAAAAGAGATTTAAGAGATTTTTAGGTCTTAGCTTGCAATGCCTTGATATTGTGTGGCGAAAACATGCTACCCTTGATTTTTAAAAGTTTAATATAACGTCCTATGCAGCAGTACTGGAAATAGCTTTATAAATCTAAAACGCATGTTCAGATTTAATATTTCGAAATTCGAAAGGCTACTATTCGAACTTTTGATGGTTCAAATGCATCAGCCCAAAGTGATTTAAGAAACGACATTTAATATTTTATTTTTATACTTTTCCATAATTTTTCTTTTTGAATCCGTGTAAATGTGAATTTTTTCTCGAAATGTTCTGGCAGCACTGTGTTTGAATGGTGTACTTAGAATATTTAAATTTCAATACATACTCGTAGGGGCAAGTTCGAAGTTTATTGGTGGAGGCAAAGCGAAAGTCACAACTTTTAAAGTGGAATTCTGTTTGAGTAGTTTTGACAAAAAATGTGTGTACGTCATTTATTATATCAGCATAATTTGATTTTAAAATGATGTCATTACCAAAATAATTATGTCAGCACTAATTATTTGTGGTTCCTACTTTGTCATGACTAAATAGTCACCATTGTAATTTCTGATTGAAAATCTATCATCTCTGGTGTCATTTGCGGTTAGTTTTTCGCCGTTATTGGTTCGTAGGCTTTAGTATCTGGTGCACATTCGTGGTTAATACTCGTACTTAATTGTGTGTGGTTTTTCTTCTCGCAGCATTTGAAAAACTGCGGGTCCTCTATCATCCTAGTATGCCACAGTATTTAGAAATCGCTAATATTATTATTGATCAGCTAAATAATTAAAAGACCAGCAAAATATGCCCACAAGTAAAGTAATTAACCAGCAGAAAGGGTAAATGATTAGCAAAAATGAATTATTTGAACAGCAGAGAGAAACAGTGAAAAAAGAATATGAAAGAAACTTTTGTTCAAGAAAACTTCTTTTTCATATATTAGTGTTCCGTATCAGACTGGTCTGTCTATCGTCAATTTGTCACATGCTTGTAACTTTTGAAATGTTCGACTTATTAAGCTGAACTTCCAAACAATTCGAAGAATACTACGTGGAAAATGTAAAAGTTTTTCTGGCACAAGCCGTTTTTGAAAAAAAGTTGGATTACGTGGGGTTACAAATCACCCTACTATACCTAAACCCCTTCTTCATTCGATTTTGATTATTTTAAGTCAATTACATCGATATTTCTGAGTCCAGCTTAGCTCAAGGCCTAAATTTTATCAAAATACGTTAAGTGGTTCTTGAGTTACGAGTAGATGTGTGAGAACTTCATCCGATTTAGATAATACTTGTCTTAGTCTTAACTAACGAGCCGAATTTAATCAAAATTTTTGAGTTATCCGGCCAATAAACATGATTTAAATAATTTAAACATTACATACTTGAGCGGAATTGAACTGAACAGTGAGCACAGTAAGCAATTGAATTCCTCACTTTTTTACATTTCATGAAGAGAGCTGGCGGGGAGCACCTTTGGCTATCGCAGAAGCATAGTGACCAGTTGAAAATATTTATAAATGTTAATATTACATTTTGGGAATGTTCTGATAAGGTATAGAGACAGTAATGGATATCTGCATTAACTTCTTAAAAAACTTCTTGACGAAGGTTTAAATTATAATTAATTGTGATCCCTTTTTCCGTATTACATTATCCCTTTTCACAATAGTCTTCCCTTAATTGGATCATCTTGAGTGAATCGCATTATTCTACTGCTAGAAATGTCATCAAATTGGATATATCCTTCTTTCCATTATGGATGGGTATTCATTAAGTTTAAAACGTGTGTGGACACGAACATCATACGCCATTAACTTTAATATTAAATTTAACAAAATAATTGAAAACAGTATTAATACCACACAAACCATTACCAAACGCATTGACTAAAAGCGGCGTGTTGATGGCCGATTTAATTTTTATACGTTTCATAACTTAAACAAAAAAAAATATGTTCATTGATATGACATTTAAATTGAAATTTCTGATTCTTTTGCAGTTGTGTTCACGAATATATGGATATATACTCGGAGGTACAATCATCGGATCCAGCTGATTTAATTAATTCACCATTCGGCGGGCGTTTCTGTGGTACAATACCTCCTCGCCGGCGAATATCCATGCACCGGGCTATAGCAATATCATTTTTTACCAATAAAAATGTATCGGAGCCTGATTTATTCGAAGGACACTATAGATTTTTAAATGCATGTAAGCGATTTCTGTCAATCAATTTTAATCATCTCACTATCGAAATAAATTACCCACGTAGCCAATTTGATTGTCTCGTATTTAATCGAATCAATTTAATTATTAATGGCGGTTTTTTTTGTTGTTGTTGTTGTTGTTGTTGGTTCTTTATAGCGGAATATGAAATTGGTATACCAATAGCTGGATCACCATGTTCCTATACCATCACTCCTAGTATGAGTATCAATAAAACGGGTGCTTTAATATCGCCAACTTATCCAGGTGCCTATCCAAAGGATATGTCGTGTACATATCAATTTCTCGGTGAAACAAATCAAAGAGTTAGATTAGAATTTCGTGATTTTGATCTATTTTTTGGCGGACCACAGTGAGTAGATACTTGCAGGCATTTGATGTCATCTAATGATTTAATTTTTTTTATTTTTTATTACAGCTGCCCATTTGACTATGTCAAGGTGTACGACGGTCCCGATAATTCGTCAGCATTAATCGGTACATATTGCGGACAACAGAGAAATTTAGTTTTATATTCAAGCGAATCGAGCCTTTTTGTTCATTTTTATACGCTGCCAAGAACCGCAAATACCCAAAATCGTGGCTTTAAAGGAATTTATGAATTTAGCGAAAGTTTTGTTAAATTAGATTTTATACGTAAGTACTTAGTCATGGTTGCATGGTCTGTTGCAAACTATAGCTGTATGAATCTGTCCATAAAGGTTTTCAGTTCCGGTGCATCAGACCTATTTTTTAAAGCCCACATGGAGATGAATATGCTTTGATTTCGGACTTTAAAGTGAAAAATAATAAGTGTTTCAGATATTACAAGCATAACATCATATGCAATAATACTCGTAATAAGAAGGTCGGTTTATAGACGTACTCCTCAGGGTGGAGTTTTAACGTTTTAGAGGAAAAGGGGTACAGTGTTATAGCCTATGCAGACGGCATTGCGATAGCCATATCGGGAAAGTTTCCTCTTACAATAAAAGATGTGATGGAATCAGCGATAATAAACTCGTAAAATGGACTGACAAGGTTGGCCTTTTAGTTAATGCCAAAAAATCCAACTGGTTTTGTTCACAAAAAGGCACAAGATATCATATATGATATCTCCTAAATGGCACGGAACTTCAATTCGCAGGCTATGCTAGATACTTGAGAGTCATTCTTGATAGGAAACTCAGTTGGAAACTGAATATGCAGGACCGTGCCAGGAGAGACTGCATTGTTCCAAAATGAAGCCTTCTGCCTAAAATATTTCATTGGATCTATACGGCAATAGTGAGGCTCATTCTCATGTACAGAGTACTACTCTGGACAAGAAAAGTAACACTGATCTTCTAGGGAAGTTCAGAGATTATCTTGCGTCTGTATAACAGGATACTGAACGGCAAACAAAATATTCGTAGCAAGACGGACTATATTCCTCACATTGACTTCAATTTCAAGTTCAAGGCCAGAATTCTTAGCAGAAGCGTTTGGAATCTTGAGAAATTTTGGACGATTCTGCGATAGAGATATACACAGATGGATCTAAAACATCGTATGGTATGGGGGCAGGATTTGTCCGACGATAGAAGGTAGCGCTATTGTGCTATACTAGTATGCAGCTATAAAAGCCATGGAATCACCGACAGTACGATCCATGTTGGTAAAGCAATGTGCCGCAGGTCTCTGAATGTGGTCGCTGAATTATTGCAGGGCACGGGCGTTTGCAGATAGACAAAGAGGGAGAGAAAGATTGGTGCAGTGATTTGAAACTCAAGTGGTATCAAGTTTCAGTAAACTCCAAACGTGGCGTCCAGATAACTGGGGAGCATTTTTGTTTTGCTGTTATTGTCATTGCTTATGATTCACAGTATTTTTTTCCTTCCTCCTGAAGATCATAGGGAGGAACCGTTTGCTTCTATAGAATCGATTAAGTTCCACCTTGATACTGTAGCCAGAAAAATGGCAAACAGCAGGTGGAATAATAACCTAACCGGTCTCCGAAAAGAATGAAAAGACTTCTGTCCATAAATAGGAAATGCATAGCACTATAATAAGAGCCCTTACGGGGTACTGCTTAATATGTAGGCATGTTATTAGGCCGGGTGTCCTCTCCAATGATTTCTGTAGAAGCTGTGGAGTTGAGGTGAAGGAAGAAACATTAGCTCTCTTATTGTGCACCTGTCCTACCCTTTTAATATTGGGAAGGAAAACTCTCGAGAAGAACTTCTATGAAGATCTTTGTGACTTAGTGACTTAGTGACAAAATAAAAAAGCTTTGTCTCCGGATCTAAGTGGTTCTGCACATAAATGCGTTAACAGGTTAACAAATTAACTTCCTTACGAGTATGGGAAAACGTATCATGTAAGGCTCCCGATGCTGGTAATTCGGAGCTTTTCATGGTATCATAATGGACCGGACCTACCTTTTGGTCTAAGTGTGTGACTGCCTAGCGGGGACAGCCACCTAACCTAACTTTCCTTTGAAATATCAGAAACAATGGAAATAGGTAATGACGTGCTAAAAAGTGCTTGAACGGGGGCAATTTGGTCCATTGGTCCTCTTTTATTTGTAGCACCAGTTTTAACTACAATACGTTATGCCATTGCTGCACTGCAACATCTGGTAAACCGAAAAAAACACTTTAAAAGAGAAAAAAAATTGAATTTTTAAGCACCCAACGGATCTTATATAGTAGTTGTTATACATATACTCGTATTAATGATTACTTTACAAATGATTACTCCACAGGCGGACCAGTAGGGATGCAGTAAAGTGGGAGGGTTGTGATCCTTCTACTCCGTATCATAACTTCGCCGTAAGAAGAAGAAGAATGATTACAATATATTTTTTTTTACTAGAAGA
Organism: Pocota personata; assembly: GCA_963082735.1. Taxonomy (NCBI): domain Eukaryota; kingdom Metazoa; phylum Arthropoda; class Insecta; order Diptera; family Syrphidae; genus Pocota; species Pocota personata. The sequence continues at coordinate 213,042,349 of OY720429.1, forward strand.
TCCTCTAAAACCTTTGAATATTCCATTTTCTCTGACTTCCTTAAAATTTGTGTTTTTCTGTCTGTCAGATTTTGCATGCTCAGCTACGATAATGTGTTAGTTCCTCAAATAGCCTGTTTTTCATGTAACAGAAGCGACAAGTTTGAAGATTTGGGCATTCATGAAACAAGTGTTTGATAGTTTGATTGCATAGGATACGAGTTTTTCTTTTAACCTTTGTCAGTAGGCTCTTGGTTCTTTTTCATTCAGCTACCCCGAGCCTGAGATTCTTTCCAAATGTGGAAAATAGTCTAGTATGATTTCCATTTGTTACAACCTCTTCGCATTCGGTCTTATTTTCTTGATAAATTCGACTAGATCGGAGTCCGGAGCTGACCTTGGAAGAGGTTTTCGTAAGGACTTTTTCCTGTTAAGCTTTATATGGTAGACGGAATGCCGGAAATTTTCGCAATCTTTTCTCATTTCATGTTAGTAAGATGTCTCATTTGAAGGAATAGTCTATCAAGGTTGAAGACATGTTCATTGTTTGATTGTTAACAGTGTGTGTATCTCATCTCCATCACATTTTAGCTGCTATATTCACATTAGTTTTTCATATCATCTCTGTACTGGGCAAAACCAACAACTTTGGATATAAAATTTCCAACAGGTGAAAACGATGGCATTCACATACGTGGCTCAGAGTGCGATCAGAAGATTCTATCGAAGAAGGAGTCAACAGGATTTGTATTGTCGCCGAACTACCCTTATCCTTATATCCCGAAGACGGTTTGTAGGTAAGTTCTTTCTTCACTGCAATCTCAACACAGAACAACATGCTGACAACTACCTATCTATCAGATACTTTATATACGGAATGCAGGATGCCCAGCATCTGGAACGAGTCCGTTTAGAGTTCTCAGCGTTTAACATTCCCAAAGTTGAACACAAGGACAAGGGCGAGTATGTCTAACCAAACCGATTATGTGTACATGTATCTCTTCACTATTTTATCTTACAGAACGAACTGTTCAGATGGGTATCTGAAAATCTATCTCAAGGGGCAGGAGACTGCCGATGCTTACGATAAATTCGATTACGAATTGTGTGGGAACGAAACGCAAAGAGTCGTAAGCGATGGACCGCGACTAGCGATGGTCTTCAGCTCAGGTGAATTACAAGGTCGCGGCTTTAAGGGAAAGTACACGTTCGAAACAGAATACAAGATCCCAGGCACAGCCGCTCCTGATGGTACATGTAGTTTTACCTACGTCAGTAGTTCGAAGAAGCGAGGCGAACTGAACAGTCCACGTTATCCTTCCAATTATCCATCCGAAACGAATTGCTCGTATCTATTTCTGGCCGAGCCAAATGAACAGGTGACCATCGTCTTTGATCATTTTAAGGTTAAGGCGGACAATGTCAACTCTACAGCTGGTGCATATGGGTAAGATAAAGTCTAACCATGAGTGAATTTTTTCTCTCTTTTGTCGATCAACAATAACAAATTGTTTTGTGTCTACTAGAGCGTCGGCTTGCTTTGAAGACTGGCTGGAGATGTATGTCATATATAGAGATAACAATGACCGCTTTCTTGGTCGATATTGTGGTCTAACAGCGCCCGGCCCCGTCGAGAGCCCAAGGGGTGCGGTTGGTCTGAGAATCACTTTGCATACCGATCAAGAAAATGTGGCCAGCGGTTTCAAAGCTCGCTATTACTTCGAGACGGCCAAGTCCGAGGTTGGCGATTGTGGCGGCAATTTCTCGAATGAGGACTCTGGCATAATCACATCGCCGCATTATCCCAGCAACTATAAGAGTCCACCCAAGGGATTGGCATCGATGGCATGCAATTGGTACATGACAGCCCGACCTGGATACAAACTGTCGATTAACTTTGAGCATTTCTCGGTGGAAGGTGATCCAAGTGGTAGGTGTGGTATACTTGGTGGTGGTCATGGTGTCATGGAATTGATTTATTCTTTGCGGTTGCTTATGGACGTTACTTCATAATTTTTTTTTTCTTCAACTTTTCCATTTTGTGTAGCTCGTGGTTGTCCTGCGGCAGTACTGAGGATGTGGACAAACGTGGACTCCGAGGCAGCACCCATTGAACTGTGCGGTGAGAAGCCACCAACAGAACACTGGCACTATATAACGACAGGTCAATCGGCCAGAATAAGTTTCACAACCACGGACAAAACTATCGGTGCACAGGTGAGTAGTTGACTGGCCAACGGCGTGGCAATAATGTAGGGTTAAAGAGGAAATCAGTTTGATTATTGGATGAATTCCAAGAGAACCGGTGTTAAGCAGACTATTAGCAGCAGGTGATAGAGATTGGTACGGGTAGGTGAAGTTGTGTACGGATAAGTGCTGGCAATTTGCAGTGTTAGCCAGAAAGTGTCAGAAGTATTTTTGGTTGTAATTAATGAGTGTAGTTTGGTTTTTTGTAGGGCATCATTAATTAGAAAATGTACATCTAATGGAACTGTACCCTGATGGTTATATTATACCGAGCATTATTAATAAAAAGTTTCCAATGGGAGGCCGTCATCTGTGTTGTGAACATTAGAGTACATTTTCTCCAAGGGGACCTCCACCTTAATATCTATGAAATATCAATGTTTCTTAGGTGCAAATGGCAGGAGTACGTGGCAAGTTAATGGAGTATCACTATATAGCACTTGTTCTCCATTATTTTTACTTCGTTATTCAAGTATTAAGAAATTTGACAAATATTGTTTGCGTTGACTAATTTATAGTGACAACGTCGGCGAGTTACTTCAGCATGTTGCACATAGTCGAAGCTTTAAAACTCCTCGCCTTAAATTGCCCTTAGGATATTTTAAACATTAATTCAAGAATGTGAAGCTTGTTTTCCAATTTTATTGTCTTTTGTTAGGATCCAAGATTTACCCTAGAATTTCAGGTTGACGATTTTATAGGTACCGCCTACTCCTGAAACCACTTACATTTTCACATAAATAAATAAATATTTTGGCGCTAACTGTGGGTGAGGCACTTGAATGACAGGGACAGAGGTGATAAAACTTCTTTTCTGGGACTTGAGCCCACTTTTTTCACATAAAGCATTTAACTTTAGCCGTAAAGGTGCTGTCAAGAGCGGAACAAGTGAACAAATTTACTTACTTTAAACGTGGTGGTGGTGGATCTGGACCAACAAGTCTCCAGCCAGTTTTATCCTTACTTAGCTGCCGTCTTGGTTTTCAATTGTGTGCGCCCATAGATTTTACAAAGTACGTTTGGTCTCCTAAATTACATTCAGCTTTAGTAGTGGCTTACATGTAGACCCTCGTCTGGTAGAACTCGAAAAGGTGTGCCATGCCTGGTACATTTTCCCTGGAATATCCATATAATCTAAGGTGAACTTTCCCGACATAAAACCAAACTGATACAGACCAATTAGATTGTTGCCTCAAGATTTAAGGCATTCACATAATATGACAGACAAGATCTTATTCACAATGCTGGGGAGACTGATACCTCTGTATTGTCGCATTTCAGAGGATCTCCCTTCTTGACGATTTAGAAAAGATGCAAAGGTTCTATTCCTTTAGTTTATTGAGTTATTTTATGCGTTGTACCAAATCGTCTCAAGCTGCTTTAAATAGATCGACAGTTGATTTTAGTATCCTTTTGCATTTGAGCTTATATATTGCTATAAAACTATTTTCTCCTTACTTTATTCGAATGGTCTCAAGTATCGGTAGTCATCGTTCGAAATTAATGTAGCAGTTCTAATCGAGAATTTTCTATTATATTTACTAACTCGCGCACTTCTCATGTTCCTTCTTTTTCTTTAGGAGAAGTTGGTGTTCTTGTCTTCTCTTTTCCTTGTACAGGGTGACTTAATTGGAGGTTACAACTTAAATTTGAAATAAAAGATATTGTTCTTTGATAAATTGCTGGTATTTTTATGACAATAACGCGCCGAATCTCGTCTTTTAGCTCTGGAATTGTAATCTCAAACAAAAAAAATTCCGACGGCATGATATCGCACGATCTTGGCCGGTAAACTTTGTGTGCAATAACTGCATTGTTTCTCCCGCTGTGTGGCAGGTGACACCGTCGTATTGAAACCATACATCTTCCATATTAATGTTCAATTGGTGTTAAAAATAATTTATTATCATGTCCCGATAACGTTCACCATTGACTGCTACACCTATACCACGAACATTTTTGAAGAAGTAGGACATGCGACATGCAACAATTTTGTTTATTTATGTAGCCATTCAATTGAAAGTGAACCTCATCGCTGAAGATGATATTGTAATATGCAAGCTGCGGCTCGAGTAGATAAAACGATATTCTGTGAAATTTATTTCTTTATTTTCTAGTCTATAGAACAATTCAAGTTCACACTATACTATTCTTCGCAAATTCTTTTCTTACAAGGTCTCTTTCCTCTCAAATCACTTTATCTCCTTTCAATTACTTAATTCACAAATCCAAACTAATTACTTTTTCTTGTTTATTCTCAACTTTCAATTTATCACCAAATTACAACTTCGCCCATTATCACTTTTCCAATCTCTTCGCCACGGTTCTAAACCAACTGTATATTTTTGATCGCCATCTGTCCTTATATAGCAGAAGTTTCTGATAGCCAGAAACTTCTAGCAAATTCTTCGACCACTGGAACAAGAGAAATAATTCTTGCAGTTATAATTCCCTTTTATCCCTGATATTATTCGTCTCTTTCGTTGACATGAGCTGTGGAGACTTCGTCCCAGACACGAACCTCGAATGAAAGGACCGTTCGAACCAAAATTCTGCCAGAATGGAAAGTCACTTCGGAATTTGCTGCATAGACATAGGAGCGTAGTTATTATTATGCTACAATATTGTTTGAAAAATCGTGGTGGTTCTCTAACACCCAATCAACGAAGTTACGACGCTACTCGTATTCATGGTCTGCTGGCTTCAATTCCTAAATCAATTGGATATTGTAGATGCAGATCTTTTGTTAAAACAAGGAGTTGTAGAAAAGATTTAATTGCTGGGAACTATGGTGAATGGGTTTTGACGGATTGTCACGAACACTGTCACACACTACGGCAATATTTTTGCATGACTTGCCACTACGAGCACATTCAATACTGATCTGGCTCAATCCATTTTTTCCATCAATTTCATACCCGCGGTTATGTATATGTTGTTATATGTACTCGTATACCGACATTATTTCGTAATCGTGTTGGCTAAATTTTCTCCATTTCGGAGATGGATTTTACCGATTAAAATCCGTGTTCTCTCGTATACCGCTCCATTATTACAAATGTCAATGCTTTATTATTCACAGAGTCAAACATCAGCTATTTATCTATGACAGAGCCATAATAGTGACAGATTTAAGTTCTTAAGTCCTGTCGTCCCTCTTGTTTGTACTTGGTAGAAAGCCAGCAGATCAATTGTTTGCCTTTGAAAATGAAATACACTTTCTACCTTAACAGTGTCCTAAACTGTTTGGAATAGACTCATCGAACACAATCAGAACATTTTAAAACTTTAATTTGTTTCGACAGAGTATTTTATGTCCATTTTTTAAATTTTTCAGGAGATTCGTTTAAAATTTTCATTGATGTGAATGTCGTATGAAAAATTGGATTTATGGCATTCTTCCTCTATCCATAACTCGGCAGCCGTTATAGGTTTTGAACTAGAAAATTGACGGAAGAAAGAAATTAAACTTAAGTTACTCCGTTTTATTGGTTGGTTGGTTTGGAGTGGCCCTCGATGAGGTACACTTAGACCAAAGTAGGTGTGTTGCCGTCCGTGAGGACGGGTGGTTCACACCGCATACCATTGGAACCAATTACTTTTCATAAGCCGTGCTAGCGTTGTTGAGATCATTAAGATCGTTGAAAAGGTTTGCACCTAGTGTAATCTTTCAAAAGTGTGTGAGTGTTTTACTGTTACTTCTTCCTACTCATGTCTACAGAATACCCAATCTTTGATCATGCATAGTGTCCGGTTATGACGTTGGTTCGTTTTGAGAGGGTTCCCCTCTTGTAATTCAGAAGTCCATTAGACCTCTTTGTAGATGCTTTCATCTATGGTTCATCTTGTCTAACGCATCGACGTGGATAAGATACACAGCTAAAATCATTGGCTCCTTAATGTCGGTTATGCCTATGCTTTTCATACCGCAAGCTTCAAAATTCCCCGGAATTGCACAGTGACCTGGTACCCAGCAACGGATGAGATTGTACTGTCCTGCTATTTCGTTGATAGATACACGGCAGTCTTTCACTGCCTTAAATTTTATAGTGCTGGATTTTAGGCATTTTCTGGCTACCTGACTGCCGACATAGGAAAATAACGATAGTCTGCGATACAGTATTAACTGCCAACCAGCGAACAGTGATGACTTGGGCAAGGAAATCGTTACAATTCCTTGCAAGGTGAGGTGAATGTTCAGGTCCTCCGAAGAGGCGACAGCACCGATTCCGTCCTTTATTTTGGATCCATCCTTGAAAATTGGCAGCGTAAACCTAGCAAACAGTTGTTTGCTGTTTATGGCAATTGAAATAAGGTGCAGCATGGTTCGAAGCGCTGCACTTGGTGAGGCTCTCAGTGACATAATAGTGATAAACCGTTTCATTACCATAGACATATTTAAAACATAATAATAAGGGCAGAGCCATGTATCTGCTACGTGTATAAGGAAGTAGCTTTTTCATGACAAATTTTTCAATATTTTGGTTTAGTCAAATTTACAATTTTTCTAGAATTACATTTTTTACCTCTTTACCAAAAAATAGTCGGAAATTACCACTTTTAAGTAAATTTACCTCAATGTGACAACAGTGGTGATACGAGGGCTTGTTTGTATTCCTTTTAGGTGGACCCTACTTCGGTGTCGGTTTCCTACTCCAGACCTGACAATTGGAATTCATCTCCCCTCCCAAATATTTTCGATCAAAGATTTGGCATACAAAGATTATAATTTTTTTTTTTTTCAATTTTCAGGGCTTCCGTATTGTATGGACTGAAATTCAAGACTCCGGTCCAGGACCGCCAGCCATTGGATTACTATGCGAGTCAACGTACCATTTTCAATGTAATGTCGGCTATTGCATATCGGACAAATTACGATGTGATGGCATCAAGAACTGCGGTCCTGGCGACGATAGTGACGAAATGCACTGTGAGTCGTGAGTGAGTCGAACGGTTCAGTTCATTTTTTTAATTTTTCTGTTATTTTTTATTTTATTTTAAGCCTATTAAGTTGAATACCTTGAGTTGGTATATATATAAACGTATATACTGTTTATTTTTTGTTTTCAATTGATTTGTGTAGTTAGTAAATAATATACACAAATTGTATTCATTTTTTATTACCCAAAAAAAAAAAAAAAAACTTTGGTTTGTATTTTTATTTTTACCAAAAAAATGTCGATAACTCAACATCAAATATTTTTTTTTTTTTTATAAATTGGTTTGAATATTTAAATAAATAATTTTGTTGCTTAAAAGAAGGCAACAATGATAAAAAAAAGTCACCGACATTTGTGTATTATTTTTTTTTTTGTTTTGTTTATTCTTTTTCTTAATTTCTTTTGTATAATTTTGTGTTTTGTTGTTAATTATTTTTAAACAAACATTTTATTTAATTACCAGAAGAAAACTTGAACCCGACGAACACTTTATAAATACTTATATATATATATATTTTGTATATAATATATTCAAACATTTAATTAATACGATCTTAATTCTGCTATACACAAGTTTAAATATTATTAATATATTATTTATGATATTTCTATTTGGAAAAAAAGAGAAATTGATTAGCTTACGAGTGACATATTTAAGCTTGTGTGCCTAATAACAATTTTCTCTACTTATTTATCTATTAAATAATCTTGAAGTAGTTTGCAGCACGTGAATATGTTTTTCCTTTTTTTGTATATGTAAATACCTAATAACTTTTAAATATTTATTATGTTTTCAATTCTATTTATGTGGGTATAAACATACATATTCGTGTTTTGAAATATCAGTTTTTATTTTGTTATTTAATGACTAAAATATCATGCAATGTCAGGAAAATAATACACTTAAAGATGTTACTAGGTAATATTTGAATTTTTTGGTAGTAAGGATATCGGCAACAACGAGGCAACAATTTTAGGTACCACTTTTTGTTTCTACTTAAGACCTGGCAACCATATACATAATCAATAAAGTGTATTAATCATAGCTGATTTAGTGGTCTTTTGATTTGGAAAGCCATTCTACGCAGTGTTTTACTTCATTTTTCAGAAACCGGTGTGATAACCAGCAACAACCAGCAGCTGCCGCTCTCAAAGTTTAATACCCTCCCAAATTGAAGATTTGATACTCTGAAGAGCTTAAGAGAAATATTTGATCGGGTCACTCTTCAAAATTTAACAGATATTCCCTGGCATAAGAATCCATAACAAGTGTAAAGAGTGGCCTTAGAAGAACTCAGACTGGAACACCTTTCCATACCGGCTGCCCAGCTTGGCCATTTATTTCTTTGTTCACAATTTTTATTGGAAATCCAACCCTTGACATCCAGTCCAGACTCATGAGCATCCGGAACGGTAATGGATTCAACACGATGTCTGTCTTCCCGTCTGTTTTTTGGTCTGTCCTTCTGTTTGTTTGACCGTGTGTCTGTCACAAGCGTGTAAAATTTTGCACGAAAATAGTATGCGGTAGTCTTAAAAAAGTTAACAAAAAATATTTTAAAAATATTTTTGTGAGGGCACATTTGTACCTCAATAAAATAAATATTCTTACATCTCACCATGCGATCCAAGGAGTCCAAATATGGACAAAAAAAAAAAAACTCAATAACCAGGGCATTGGTGATGTCTCGGCTAACAAAGATTATTTAAAGATTTTTGGAACCCCGCCCCCACATTCCACTCATACGATTTTGACAGTTTTCAGACGAAATGAAGTACGTATCAGAATATAAATAAATAAATGTGATTAAAATGTCTATTGGTTATCAAGTGAGTCGTATAAGGGCAAGCATATGAGTAGACATTCAACAAAAAGAGTTTGATTGCCTTTCAAGTATTCTTCTTCTTTTCCTTACGGCGAGGTTATGATCCGAAGTCGAAGGATCACAACCCTCCCACTTAACTGCATGCCTACTTGTCCGCCGGTGAGGTTTCCTTGACCTCAGGAAGTACCGGCAGGCTTCCCGGTTTCGGATCACTTCGTCACTTAGGCCAATCAAATGCTGGTGATTTGCATTTGTGTGATCCACTTGTTTTTGGTCTGCCTTTTTTTATTGATATTGCCTTTTTGACGGGGTTCGAAGGATCTATCCTTTGAACATGACAATACCAATTGAGTCGGTCGTGCTCTATCTTGCTTGTGATGGGTTCTTTTACATGAAGGCTTCCTCTAATCTTCGAACTTTGTTACTCCTGCTGTCATACGAAGCATCTTCATCTCAGCTGCCGTTAATTTGCCCTCATGCTTTTTGTACATTGTCCAGCATTGTGAACCGTATGTGGCCGCCGGACGTACAACTGCGGTGTAGAGCCTTCCTTTCAGTTTAGGGGACATTTTTCGGTCACAGAAGATTGCGGAGTTTTCCCACCACTTCATCCACCCTACGCTTAAGCGATGATTGATGTCATCATCACAAGTTGCTTCGCTATTGATCATAGATCCCAGATATTTGAACTTTTCGCACTTGGGAAGCACTTTTCCATTCAAGTAAATGTCTGGAATAGGCCGGTGTGGATCAGAGATCGTGTAGCATAGATACTCTGTCTTTTTTTTAACTAATACGGTACCCATTTCCTTCCAAAACATCCACCCATACATCAAGTGCTCGTTGCAGGGACGTTTGATCTTCACTTATGATAGCTCCATCGTCAGTAAAGAATAACTGATGCACTTTGGGTCCGTCACTTTTCCTGCCCTTTAAAGTATGACCATAGCTTTATCTTTTTCTTCGAATTAACATAAAGAACAAATAGAGATACAGTTAAAATAACGGTATGAAACACTAACCCAGGCCCGACTCGCATCTTAATAAAACATCAAAAGCACTCCCTGATCTGACTTGTGCAACATCCTGCCATTTTCAAAAAATACGGGATCAGGGAACTCTTGATCTTACCTGAAAACTTATAAGGACCAAATAGAACAAGAAATTAATTTTCTACTAGATAGCTTTTTCTTAGCATCTTTTCCTTTTTCCAGTGAAAAGAATCCAGCGAATTGACAACAATCGCTACATACATAACTAATAATTACTTTTTTTTTTGTTTATGCGAACATTGTTATTGCCTTTCTTAGTAACATCTTAAAGGTCCTAACCAATCCGACTTGCGCAAAGTCCGCCATTTTGAAAAACGCAGAAAGGGGGGACACCTTCCTAAGGTTCTTCGGAATTACTTCGTAAACTGATGATCTTAGATAAAAGGTTAATGGGATCGAATAGAAAGAACATATGATCTCATACAACTTAGCTTCTTCTATTCTATTTGATGTGTTTCTTTGTAAAAAAAAGAAACCGTTTTTAAAAACAAACACAAATTTCTAGGATAACTAGCATCCACCGACTACATGTGTATGTGCTTCATAATGACTTTGTTTTCGTCGATCCGACTTGTGATAACTTCAGCAGTGTACCTTTCTGAAGTTTTTTTTTCAATATTTCTAAAACAGTAGATTTTTTAAAAAAAAGTATGCTGTTATAAAAATAAAGGGTACAAAATTTCATATAAGATAGTTACTTTACTTTGGTTTTTTCAGTGTTTTGTTACAGCCAATGAAAAAATAGTATTTTCCTATAAAAAAAGCCTTAAAACCGAGCTATAATCCGCCTATTTTGTGATGTGTTTCTACATAACAAAAATCTAAACTATGTAGCTGTCTTATAGGAAATTGTATGCTTTTTCATTCGGTCTGAAACATTTTTACCGAAGCTCAACCGTTTCTAAGATAGTTGCGAAAATCCGGAATCCATTTTTCCAAGATGGCGGATGTGTTACACTATTCGGATATATCGTAGAAATTTCAATAAGTTGTTTAGGAAGGCAATGAAGACAATAATCGTAGAAAAACGAATTGAGCGATCAATTTTTTCGGTGAGTTAGCACAAAGCAAATCTAATGCGCCAGAACTGATATTCCACCAACTGAGTAAAATATTATAGTATATCACAAACTTATGGGTGATGGCCCATATCATCCTAGCGAATTGGAAGATAGGGGACAGAAGATAACCCCGTATTGTGAAATTTATTGGTTGTGTGGTGTTTTTCCTCACCGATATTCATTTTTAGGTCGAGATTGGCTAAAAGTTTTTTGAAAGTCAGGTAAAATCGGTCATTAGGTTTCTAGAATTGATTCGATGATTATGCCAAATATTGGTCTGAGAATCCTCTGATACCTAATTCTTCTGTGAGTGAGTGCCCAGTGGTTTCGCAGATAATGGTTCACAGTATTGTCTGTGCAGAATCGGCAAGTTTTCACTTTCTAGGTTGCTAAGATTTGATTTGATCTTAAAAATTCCCGTAAGGAAGCTCGTTTGTAATCTATTCTTTCCTAAGCCGATGCTTCCCCTTAGCACTTTCGATTAAAAATCCCTTGGATTTTTGTTGCTTGCCATAGTTTTGGCAGTACTCCAAAGAGTTTTCCAGAGTCTTAAACAATTGAAGCTTTTTTACCTTTATTCCTCGGTCAACGGTTTAGATCTCTAAGTGCGGTAATATACTAGGTATTTTGGCCATAAAACTGGACATCTACAGATGGTCAGGTACTCTGCATCCCTCAAAAACATATGCATATTAGTTATAATCCCGGGCTAATTGTTTATCTAATAGAGTAGATGGGCTTTTGCTGACTAATTTGAAAGGTTCTCGAAAGTTCAACATACATACACTATGTCACGGGTTTGAATATATACTTTAAAGCCAGCATAATCAATGACATAACGTATTTGCAAGTAGGCACAATCACTAACGTGATTTATTATGGCCTTTGCACAAATTTGTAACTGAAAACCAATCATTTCTTAACGCCCATGATAGTGGTTGCCACAGTGTAATAGGTAATGTGTTTGTTTGGGACCTGAACTGTGCAGGTTCGAGCATGAGTGGGGAATAGCAACTAATACATGAGAATGTAGTACAATGGACCGAAAATAGAGTTGGAGTTCTCCTGGATTTGGAAATTTCCTTTACAAAAAAAAGCTCACGGTAAACCCCTTTCTTATTTTGCTGATTTGCCAGCGAAATCTCTGTTTTGTTTCCTTAATTACTGACGGAATACTACCATTCTTCTGGTCTTCTTAGTTGCCAGGCATTAAAGTGACCAAGGTTGTTAACTTAACTCCATATTCATACATGGGAATATGCTTCCTCTAATAAAAATACAAATCTACAGATCGTTTACCATTGCTCCACTTTGCGGAGGATGCATCGTTCCATTGTTTCTTTTTTAACATAGAATTTTCCAAATAGAATTCTAATGTTGCCCTCTTCTCCAATTTATTTTCTCTTTATTCGAGTATGTACATATAAGGGGCGGCTGATAAGTTCGCAGCCTAAGTCATTAAGTGAAACAAAAGATCCGATCAAAAAATTGTATTTCTCAATATAATCTCCCTCGAGTGAAATGCATTTCTCACATCGGGCATGCAGTGCCTTAATACCACCTTGTAGGGTGAGTGGTCTTTCGTTGAAAAACCAGTGTCTTTTAAGGTCTGTCTCGAAACCCGCGCCGTGTGAACAGGCGCGCTGTTCTGCAAAAACAACACTCCGTGCCAGAGTTTCTCGCGTAACTTCCGTACGACCGCTTCACATTCCTGAGTCAATAAATTTGCGTAATATTGACCATTCATCGTTGTCTCTATTGGCAGGTAATCAATCAGCAAAACACCTTCGTTGTACCAAAAAAACAGCCACAGAACTAATTTTTCAACTTTTCCGACGTTTTCTTCAGTGACCACTGACACAGGGGGTCGTCTTCATAGCTTTTTCGCCCTAATTGAAATAAGCGACCCCATTTTTTGACCATGGTATAAGAAGGCTCAAAATCCTGAAGAGTCGATGACATGTTTACGAACATTTTTTTTAGGCGATTTTCCTTTTTTCACGAGGTACTTTATCACGGCGCGGTGTTCAAAATTGCGAGAAATTCTGACAATATCGGCTAACATGGTGGTGCTTATCCTACCACAGATAATAACAAAATGAAATTATTATTGAAATGAGGTGATATTTATACAACTAAAGAGTGCCGCTGTTAGTGCTATCACTAATGAGATGATGACTGGTTATTGAGTATCTCAGGCCGCGAACTTATGTTCGAATATAGCTATACGTATGCACATATGAACAAGATTTTGGAATGCGTATATTAAGCAAGAACAATTTGTTCGATTGAGGGAAGCTTGAACTTTACTCCCGGATGTTTGTCACACGTTCACGATATGTGGGAAACTTGTTGGTGTTTTCTGGGACTCAAAACTTTGAGTTTCCCGCTCTGTGATCACGCACTTAACCAGTGAGCCCCAACGTACGATTTGCAGCTCAGTATTTTAAATTGTTTCCTTACGTTGCCGAAATCCTTACTTTGTTACAAATGTACCGACTTCATATGCCCTATTTCGTTACATGTGATCCTGCATGGAAGGAAGTGCAACTAGCTCTTATCAGATATGGACTTTTAATAGTAGAAAAGCCACCGCAACTCCACAACTCCCTTAAAGTCTTCTTGTCTTATTTCGTTGCTCTAAATCACTTTTCTATAAATCTGAGATTGTGGGATCAACTAAAAGTTATGGAAAATAATTGTTATTTTCAAAATACGTCACAAAAAAAAATAAGTTCGTATTCCAGTACATAAAAATAGTCGGTGCTATGTCTTATTGCTTTCTGATTTTGTGATTTATATAATAAATATCATTTGATAATAATTATTTTTAATTTACCTACATAACTAATATTTTCTGATTTTAATTAAAAAAAAGAAGAGTAAAAATCGATCATGAAACTCGTATCCTTCTTTGTAGCAGTAACTACAAAGCATATCATCCTTCGCCAAACCCATCCAAATAACCTAATTTCTTCGCATCGAAAGTAAGATCATAGTTTCATTTTTAAAAATCAAGGATTTTTATTCGTTTAAATCAGATCATAATTTATAAATTTTTTGGATCAGAAATGAAAAATTATGTTGTTAAAGAGCTAATTTATTGTACGACATCATTGTACATACATATTCATATCTGCCCTAAGATTCCACAATGTATATACCTATCCCAACATGCATGATTTTTATCATTGAATTTTAACAATAAAAATCATGATCTGATTTTAATTTTTTAAATCATGATTTTTATTTTTCATCTTTAAAAAAAAAAACTCCTATAAATCGTAACAGTCTTCGTTTCTGTTGCAAACTAATGCATGACTCCATGATTTAGCGGAATTCAAAGTCAACGCTGAAGCTTATCGCAAAGTTTCGTCAGATGTATAATATTATTTTGAATGTCCACTTTCAACAGGATAACCAACATACCAAGTTTGCTTCTATTACTAGCCCCCTGTGAAAAGTTGGAGAATATCTTGAAAGCGATAATATTAGACAAAAGTAATCAGTATTGTTTGAGATAGCTGATGCTTCGAATTGCGTTAGTGCATCAATACCCTTTATTTGTCCCGAACCCTTATGTTACGTTAGCATCACAGGTAACCAAATTATTCAGTGGATGTTGACGCATGCTGTCACCACCTAACAGCCTTGTGATTCGTTCTGCTGTCGCATCTATTTGCTACTTCTTTGGCTTGTTTAGACAGCGCGTTGATGAAATGTCGTTTGCCATGGCGCACGTTACTCTGAACGTCCGTCATCTTTATATGGTATTGGGATTCTTCTGTCCTCTGTCTATATTATTATACCTGGCTGCTCGAAGTGGGGTATTTTCAGTTATTTGGAAGAATGTAGTATGAAAGCTATAAGCTACCATAAAAAGGTGGTCGTGTTCCACTCCGATGTCTACTTCGGATATCTAAGAGACAATGCCTAAACCTCTGATTAATTTGGTTGGAACTTCTCTACAGATCAAACAATTTATTTCAACAATTTATAAATAGACAATTTATTTAAGCCTTGTGCTCATAGTTGATGTCACCTATGACAAGGCAGTTGATATTGCAGAGATCCACATACCTTTCACCGTAATCATTGCAGTTACAAAGACCGGTTCTTCCAATGATATGTCACAGGTGCTTCATTGTTGTAGCTTATCTTGGAAGTGAGGTACCCCATTAGATTCTGAGATATTTTGGGGTACCTAGTTTAAAAACGAATTTTGGATTTTATCTAGTTTCTCTTTGTAGTGAAATAATGTATGAGTATTAATTTAAAAAGCATTTCCTTCTTTGCAGGTACTTGTATGTATATAAATAAATAAAGATTAATATCCTTTACCCCGTTTCATACTCATTTGGCACCGGATATATAGATATATGCCACTGGATACACAATTATATAGTGTTGACACTACTTCGTCACCGGGTATACGACAAAGAACACCGGATATACAATTCTCCGCTTGGCTGACAAATTCGATTTGAATTGAAATCACGTTTAGTTTAGCCCTCCTGTACGACTGCTGAAATTGAGCGTAAAAGCATGACCAGCAAAGAGTGCATTCTATCAATGTAAAGGAAATCTTTTGGCATTCAACCACTCATATTTCACACCCACTCTAACAAATTTTAATGTTAAATAGATCTATACCAGTCCAAGAAACCAAATTTATTCAAAATCTGTTTAATGGTTAATCGAATCCTATTGTCCGGCAAGGAGAGATAGTAGTTTCGACGCCGGCTATATGGGTATTCGACATGCATATTCGAATAGTTTGAATTCTGTACACTTTGATGTATCCGTCGCCGGACATCCGTCATCCGATTTCGGATTTAACTAAGGTTTCTCCGGCATATAAATAGACGTATGAGTCTGTTTCGCATATCCGGCACCGGAAATGCTTTTATTGAGTTCTATACACTTGGAAACATATATCCACCGGCGAACAT
The DNA here is from genome assembly GCA_963082735.1 of Pocota personata. NCBI lineage: Eukaryota > Metazoa > Arthropoda > Insecta > Diptera > Syrphidae > Pocota > Pocota personata. Next base: position 213,058,406 of record OY720429.1, read on the forward strand.
CCGGGGCCGGATATGTGTGAAACGGCGTCTAGGATTTTTAGTAATAATTTCTTAGCTTTTTTTTCTAAGTTAATCTAATGGCCAAGCATAGGCACCCCTTAAATTGGAAAATTAAAAAATTGTAAAAAGAATTTTTGACACAAAATTCACCATTTACTCATATCTAAGCTATAAAAATTCGTATTCGTTACTCACTAATTTGATTTTTTTTTTTTTGTTCAAAAACTATGTATCCTTTCTAAATACTTTTTTCATTAAACTTACAAAAAATTTCCTTTTCTCTTTCTTCTCTTTCCGTTTAATTTTTAATAAATAAAAAAAAAAAAAATGTACGATGCCCATCAGGTCGCGGGAGTAGCGTTCTTTTGCCAAAAAGTATTCAGCTCCTCGGTTTAGCATTTTGGGCAACAAAATTCTTCGCACTGTTCTAAGTCCAGCAGCTGCTTTTTGTTTGATTTTATTTCTCTATCCCTGTTTTTTTTTTTTGTCTATCCTCCGCCCCCAGGCTTTTGAGTTTATTTCACAACCTCCCCTCTTCTTGTGTTCTTTACTTTTACACCTTTTTCTTCTACAAAACAAACCTAACAAAAAAAGGGACAAAGTAACTGCATGCAATGTGGCTAACACTTGATTGAAGGAGAAAATTTAAATTTTAAATGAAAATAAATAAAAAATAAAATCGAAACAAAACAAGAAACAAAAAAAACAAACAAATAAAAGCAAAACAAACTAAGAAAAAAACGTAAAATTCTAAAAACTCGTTTAGAAACGTTAAACAATATAAAACATGTGAGTCTATAACATTAACTTATGTAGCTATAAGTTTACAACCAACACCAACCAATACACTGTACACACGTTACTCACTCTTATTTTAAATCATAGTGAAGTTCACATTCTGTCTGTTTTTGTTTTTTTTTTTTTGTTGATAGTAGCGCAAATCAATAGTACTTTCGACTTTACAAACACACATTTGAATAGTTATTTTTGTTTAGATGTTTATATTAGAGGAGTGGTAGTGGCGTTTTAACATAGTATTTTGATTAGGCTTTTTATTTTAGAATTTAGACACTAATTACATAAATACACTTTAAGTGCATTGGATTTTTCAGTTTACTGATAATCATTGGCTTTTATTGGTTTCAATTTGTGTTTTTTTTTTTTTTTTAATCGAAATCATTTTTCAATACATTTACTTGCAATCATTTTTAGGAGTTCAATGCTCCTTATTTGCTAGGTACCTATGACTTGAAAAAGAAGAGCACTACTGGGAAACATATACTTCATTCGCCTATATGCAAATAGCGCAGATTTTTTAATGAACTCAGTTGATAATAAAAAATATCAATTTTTCCAAAAAAATGCATTAATAAGAAAAAAAAAAGATATGGACAGTTTTTCAAAACTTGGCATGATATGTCCTTTCGTATGTTAAATGTTGCGTTGGTAAGGTTTTTTTTTTTTAAATCTTGACCATGCCCATTGGATGACACGGGTAGCAGCAGTGTTGTTATCGACTTTAAGCAAAATCAAATCACCTTGTTGGTAGAATTATGTTACACTTGACCATGCCGAGTGGCTGACACTGCGACCTAAATGGTTTTTTGTGCCACGGGTAGCAGCAGTGTTGTTATCATCTTTAAGCAAAATTATGTCATTTTGTTGGCACAATTATGTCACACTTGAAGACAAAAAAAAAAGCCAAACTCTTACGTTCTTCATTTAACAAAAAAAAAATATCAAAAATATGTCACCTTGACATAATTTAGTCCAAATAATAAACATAGCAAATGCGTAATATTTTTTGTAAGAAATATATTTTTTATTTTACTCCAACTAAACCCAAGTGTTGCCAGTAGAAATTTCGTCCATGTTTTATGGAAAAAAAAAAACTGGGTTATAACTTGTCGATCAATTTCTTCGTTTCGCATTTTCAAGTAAAAATTATGTCACTTAATCTGAGTATGCTAAAATGTGTCACCATAATTTGATTTTAAATTTATGTCACCAGTGATACATATAAGTTATGTCGTGATGATAACACTGATTATCAGACAAGAAAAGATACCACCTCCTTAATAAAGGCTACCATGTCCTTAATAGAGGAGGTTTTAAACTCCCAAGAGTGAGTATCTCTCTGTAGAAGATAAGCGGTCGTAACCAAATGAATACACAAAGAATGTGTTTAAATAATTCATCCTCTTTCACGCAGATGCAGCATTGTGTCTCAGAAGACAAGTTTAGCTTATTAAGATGATAACTCAGGCAAAGTGACCTGTGAGGAAATCCACCAGCTTCCTTATGCTCTCATAATTTAGTGTAAGGATTAAGTGTAGGAATACGACTCCAAAAGTTTACCTGAGCCCGGGAAAATTTTTCCAATACTAGTATGATATGCAATTATTTATCTTATACGTGATAATCGCCCAATTGACGTCATAATAATTTTCTGGATCGACACTTTATATTTCTTGGTAGCTGTTTAATCTAACTCCAGTAAATTTTTTGAAGTTTAATGGGTGGAAGACTCTAAATCACTGAGGTTACAATCATCTCTTGGTTTACACTGACAAATTTCGCTTCCACTGATCGATCTTGCTATAAAACATAACAGCTAAGGACTTGGCTATATCTGTGTGTTTTAATAATAGACGTAGCTACATATATACACAGTATTTCTGTTGTATAATGTAGCATTTCTAGTATTGCAGAGTATTAAGCATTACTAAGCCTTTGTTATTATTATTCTTTGGTGGTGCCGTGGCTCAGTGGTTAGTTCTTTAGACTACTAAGCAGAAAGTTCAGGTTTCGAAGCTCAGAAATCGCAAGAAAGTTGTTCGTCCGTCACACCACAAACGAATATAACTATGACTTCTGATATATTAAGAATAGCGCCGCCGTAAACGTGATAGTTAAGACGTTGCGTCAACACCTTGATGGTCGTAAGTTCAAGCGAACCAGGAGTCTCTTTTTAGGGTTCTCAAGCAAGTTATCTAACCCACAACAACAAAAAAAAAATCAATAGAATCGGTTTAATAATTCAGAATTTATACAAGGGTACGACATGCAAAAATCCGTCCGCTTCTAATATACAATAGTTATAGTTTTAAAGCGTTTTGTTTATAACGTAACTCTGTGTGTAATAGACCAGCTATTTAAAAATAGCAATAATAGCTATTTTTCATTCACTCAATTACATTTCATAGGAATAACAATAATGGCTATGTATACAGTAACAGATATAGAAATCCGGACATAGTGAAAAAATTAATTTTGGAGGTTTTAAAGATAATCAAGATTCATCTTTAATGAACGTTAATTTGTTGAAATACTTTTCAGATTCGGAAAACAATAAACCAATTTCCGAAAAAAGGCTTTAATACAAACATTTTCAAATTGTTTTAAGTTTCATTGAAAAAAACAAGTGTGTAAATGTGTAAGCATAATGATAGTTTTTATTGCTATTAGAGTTTATGATTTTTATTACAGGAAACAGGCTTCTCAGACTTTCGAGAACTGAAGATGTTAGTACTCGTACTTTAAAGTCGCTCCTTTTTTTATTACGGTTTTTATCCGGTCCGGCATTGATGTAAACAGGCTGTGTAAAGTATCTGCCACTTTCAATGAATTTGTCCAACTCAGTTATTGTCCGTGACTTCTTCTTCGCTACCTGAGCCTTATTTATGGGGTTCAGGTCAGGGCTGCTTAGAAAATTTTTGACCTGGGATGAAAAAATGCATTTACAACAATAAAACTTTGCAAACGTTTTGCTAATATTTTGGGGAAGGTACAAAAATGGCTCTAACCAATTTCGCGCGATTTCAAGACACATAATCGTCTTGGAAAATCAGCTTATCTGAGTATGATAAGTGTTCTTCTGAACATGGTAGCAGATTGTCTTGCAATATTTTATTTTTATTTTTCTGCGTTCACCGTTCCATTTATTAGAGCCAGCCGTCCAACGCCGTGATAGAAAAAGCATCCCCAAATCATTGTTGAGATTCACGGTTGTTGTCACGCATTCATCATTGAATCTTTCTCCAGTTCTTCGCCTCACGTACTGTATTCTGTCAGAGCCGAATATGTTGAACTTGGAATCATCTGAGAAGATCACATTTTTCCAATCCGTTATGGTCCAGTTTTCATAATCTTTGGCCCACTGGAGACATTTTAGGCGCATTCGTTTATTTAGAAATGTTTTTTTTGGCAGGTCTTCTTGCGTTCAAGCCAGCTTCTTGAAGCCTTCGTCTTACAGTCCGTGAGCTTATCTCTACAAAGTCTGTCCTTAAATCATCAGCAGTTTTGAATCGATCACGCAGAATTATTCGTTTTAAAAGCCGATCTTCAGCGCTGATGGTGTTTCTTCTGCGACCCGTCCCCTTTTTTCTTTGCAATGAGCCCATTGCCTCGAATTTTTGGATGAATTCAGTCACTGACGACTTGCTGAATCCCACTTTTCGTGCTATACCACGAACACTTAATATTTAATTTTTTAAAGTCATTATTTCGACTTTTGTTTTTTCACTCATTTTCTTTTTATTTTTCATATTAATAAAATTGTTTCCACTTTCACTCAAACTACTTTTTTTCGATGATCTATTACAAAATGAACTAGAATCACGTCATCAAAGCCTTTTTATGCAAAATCCTAAAAAACTACCTGCTAGTTCTCAAGATAATTGAAGTTAAAGAATTTGTTTACACTGTCCGGATTTCTATGTCCGTTACTGTATGCCTCATACCTAATTTTCATGTAAATATTAGCTAAAACAGCTGTTTAGGAAAGCTAGTCAAGATATTTAAAAAAACGATAGCTATAGGTGTTATTCATCATTACAAATCATATTGCTAGATTAGTCATTTAGCTGCTATTACTATAAAAATTTAAATCTGCACTATAAATACTTGCAGTTTTTACCAGATTACAGTATACATTATAAATGGCACGTATGGCTGTAATATTCCATCATCTCTACTTCTATTTCTATAGCACGTACTTTGAAGAGAAATGGCTTATACAGAATACCCTGTTTTATCGGTTTGAAAGTATGCAGTCGAGCTTACCATAACTGAGCCTGTAATTTGAGTTTGGCAAGAAGTTCCAGTGCTTATTTTTAATTTTAAAGCGTATTATGGTGTTATTTTTATTTATTGGAGAACTCCGTTTTTAACGTTATTATAGAGATGTGCTAGTTATCCGCGGGTCATGGGTTTCATTCGCCTGTATTTCTACGTAATTTTCGATTTTGTGATTAAATAATTATGTATATCAAATCCGATTTGGGTCTGATCTGACATACTTACGTATTTTATACACGATTCTTTTGATGCATACCGAATTGAAATCTTAGCACAACTCGAAGGCGAACTCTTGCAAGTTCTTAAGCTATTCAAAATCTAAAATATATTCGTATTCCTTTTTTTGGATTTTTTTTTTATAAAAAAAGGTACTCAACCTTCAACCGCCCAGTCTAAACAAAAATGCACCCCCCCCACATGTGTCTCTGAAACACGCAGTATAGTAATGTATCTGCTAAAAGCAAGGCAAACAATCGAATTTAAAATAATTTTTTAGATAATAATACAGTTAGTTAATTAATTAATTACTTTTGCATTTACAACAAATTATAATTTTTATTGTTGAATACCTCGAGCAAACATTTGAAAAAAACGCCACAAAAAGTTGTATGAGTGTATTTTAGTAGAGAGTATGCAAACCAAGGCCCACTTGTCTATTTTTTGCCTGAATGAATTTCACTATGTCTCTGAGACACGTCTGGGCAGATATGCGACTTTTTTTTATTAAAATTAAATTTTAAAGTTTCAAAAATCACAATATATACTTTTTTTTTCTAAAAATGATAAAAAACAATGGCTCTTGGTAATAAAGGAATTTAAATTCACGATTTTCTTAAAGTCACCTCTAACTCCAAATAAAAACGAATGTCGGTCTCTCCAAAAATAGGAAACAGTTTAGTAGCGGCTCACCCGCCTCTAAGTCAGTTTTGAAGTGACAGTCAATATCATTTCAACAGAAAATGGGGATAGAAAATGGAAAATTTAATGTGATTTGGATATTATTCAGTATAAAATGAATAATACAGTACGGAAAAATGATAAAAGAACAATTAAATGCTTTAGGATACTACAATAATGCAGAATTTTGAGTTTGGAAGTCTGAACTGAATTTCTTCGACCTTTCAGAAGTCAGCTGTGCAAGCTCACAGTTGCAATTTGACCTGCTAGATCTATTTTATTACTACGAAATTTTAAAAGCAACTTACAATCTAACAGCGACTTTAGGAACTGCTTTTAGTATACGAGTACGAGTATCTATTACTAAGGGGTTCATGAATATCCTTTGATTATTTTTGTTTCTAGAATGGGAAGGAAATCAAATTGTGTTTCTGAGACACGTGTGGCGGTTGAGGGTTAAGAGATTAATAGTAAAAATTAAATGTAAAAACAATACATCTGCTTAAATTGTAATTCTGGCTAAATAAAATAATAATCAGTGAAATATAAAAAAATCCTGCTGATTCATTACTGATCCCATTCTCACACTCACAATCCCATTGTTTTTCTTTGCAATAACATTTACCCCCTTTTAAAATGCTTAAATAGATTTGTCAATAGCAACATTGCTTAACCATTTAATTTGTTTGGTTAAACTTTGCTTTTGATTGTATGCGCACTCAGCAATCACCTCACTCATTAGAATAATTTTAAGTTCTTTCAACTGCACCTTTCACACCAGTTTCTGTTAAAATAAAATTAAAAAACAAAATTAAAAATCCTTTGCATTAAAAAAAAAAAAAAAAAACGATGCTTATTTAAATTAAATTTACATAATCCATCAACAATCAAAGTAAAACTAACACTAAGCAGTTTAACAATATATTCGTAGTGCACATGACCAAATCACAATAAAATAAAAATTCCGATAAAGAAAAACAATTCAAAAATAAATTCTATATTTTCACACTAAAAAAATTTTATTTGTTACGAATTCAAAATATCACAAAACATAATCGTAACCTAATTTAAGTTATGTGCAAAATTTGTTTCCGATATAAAATTCATTGTGTGCGTTCGTTTTCACTTGTCAATTTTACTAATTATGGATTTTTTTTTCTTTTGTATTTTTGTTTTTAAATTTTTTTTATCCGGAAATGAAAATGTTTGTGTGGTCAATAATCATGAAGGTATCACGGAAGCTCCCAAAGAGGATCACGGCGTTCTAATTATAATCAGCATGGCCGCCGTCTCGTTCCTAATTTGTCTCCTATGCACACTTTGTCATCGCCAAAAAAAGCGCCGACATAGACAGCTTGGATTACATCGAAACACTGGACATTATGATTCAACAACAAGTGCCACAGGTATAACAATTAACATTTGTCTCAATAATTTTATTATTTTGTTTTATTTTAATTTTTAATTTCAGTTTTAACAAAATTTTATCTTGAGTTAAACATTTTTTGTTTTGGTTAATAAATTCAAGTTTATTAATGTTTTAAATTCATTCAGGTAATAATTACTAACCCCACTAAAACAATCTTTATTGTCATCCTAATGTTTCCTTTTATTAGGATTAAGTTCCAGTCGACGACATCTACAGGGTGGAGGCAGCCTATCTGGCAGCCTTCATGGTATCAATAGTGGAACCTTAATTATACCACCAGCACCACTTCCGCCAACAAGTGTTCCGCCACCACCGCACATATGCATTGCCGGATCTGGTGCTGGTGGCGGCCTAGGTATGGGAGGTATCGGTAGCGGTATGATGATCGGTGCTGGCCTTGATGATGACGATGATAATGACGATGATGAGGATAATCCCGATATATTCATTAATGACATACGATTCGATGAAAATAATCTTGATCAATTAGAAACTGTTTAACAATTGTTGTTGGAAATGCATAGAATTATTAAGAAAATTGCTCATATAATTGTATAAGAAACACAAAAAAACAAAAAAAAAATCAATTTAATCAATCCTAGAGAATTATAAGCCGAATGTTATATGGAAAACAGAAAAAAAAAAAACGCGCTAAACGATATATACAGTATACACACACATAAATTAACAAACAAATAAATATTATTCTTTAGTTTTCTTTTTATTTTATTAAAATTATTTATTACGTTACACTCAACTCACGCGCATACAAAAGAAGTTGAAAATTGAAAGCTAGTAGAGTTAACAAAAAAATAAGCAAGCGTTGAGTAAATAATATACAATTAGGCAAAACATTTAAAAAAAAAGAAGCAAAACAAGGTAAGCTCATTTTTAATTTCGAAAAAAAAAGTTAAAAAAAAAAAAATTTTTACAAAAAAAAAAAAAAAATAAGTAAATATAAAAACTAAATAGAAATTGTACATTTTCATAATGAAAAAAAAAAAGAAGAGAAATAAATAAATTGTTGATTTTTATATTTGATACGATTAAAAATAGTGAAAGAAAAACTAAAACAAAAATGAATTTAAGAAAAAAAAAAAAAAAAAAGAATTTTATGAAATAGAATAAATTTAGCCAAATTATATCGTGCAATAATTTTTAATTTGCATTGAAAATGTATTCTTTACGCGAAATTTAACATCTGAGTTGTGTAATTTGTATTATTTTCATTTGACAGTTAGTAATTTTTTTTAAAAAAAAATTTTTTTTGTTTTTTTTTTGTTGGATATTAAGCTATTTTTATATCTTTAACTAACTGAGAATATGAATTGAGAGCAGGCCTTCGAAGGACTCTAATTCACCGACAAATTTAAAATTAGGTGAATGAAAATATTTGGTCACACCGGTCATTAACCAGCTACCTCTAGTGGTCGAATACTATCTATGTTCATTACTAACAATAGTTTCTGATAGTTTTGAGAACATTATCGATAATACTGTCGGTATTTAAGTTCATGCATTTTGTTTTAGAAATACTTATACAAAGCGGCTTTGTGCTTTCCTGTTTCTGTATTCATTCCAATAGTCTTTAAGGTAGCCATTTTGTTCTTCTTATCATCTCTATTATATAGGGTGGACCATCTGTTGTTTTTTTTTTAAACTGAAATAAAACACACATATCGTGAGCAAACATTGGAAGTGTTTATTGAAAATTAAAGTTGAATCTATTGCAATTACGTATATGTATGAAAAACAAAATCATTCATATGAACAACCACCACAACTCAGTCTGCAGGGCTGCATCCGAAAGTCGAAATTTTCGATGACTTTTCCCAATAAAAGTTAATCAACGGCCTCAATTTCTTGTTGAATATTATTCTTTAGGTCTTGAGTTGTTCTTGTTTTCTTTTGAAATAGCCCCAAAGAAAAAAGTCCAACGGTATGAAAACGCAAGATCTTGGCGACCAATTCACATCAGCGTTTCGTGAAATTATTCGATCATCGAATTTAGTGCGCAACAAATCGATGTTTTGCCATGTTGTGTAGATCGTAGCGCCGTCTTGTTGAAACCAAAGTTCATTCACATTTAATTCATTCAATTTCGGCAGAAAAAGTTCGTTAACATGTCACGATAACGTTCAGAATTCAGTGTAATGTTGTCTCTTCAAGATCAATTTCGAAAAAGAACGGCGCAATGTTCCACCAGTCCATAAACCGCACCAAACAGTGTTTTTGAGGGTTTTCCGCGCCCTAAATTCGACAATTTTGTTTGTTAATGTAGCCATCGACGTGAAAATGTGCTTCGTCGCTAAAGATAATTTTCGATTAAAAATTTTCAGGTCGCGCTGCACATGGTCCAACGGCTTCGGTTGTTGAGTAACTTAGATCTTGTATGGATGCAGATGAAGATCGATGTTGAAAATCCGGTATAGAGTTATGCGTGAGATGTTTAATTCCTCTGAACGATGCCTAGTGGATGTGCTTAGTTCTTCACGCATGCTTTCACTTTATGTTATGTTTTCAGTACACGAACTTGACGAACATGTTGCTATGGTGTATGACCTCCTACCGAACCAGTTTCTTTAAAACTCTTAAATTTTTTTCCGAATTCCAGGCTCTGTTGGACGATTATACACACCGAAATGATAACGAATTTTGCGAAATGTTGTTTTTACAGAACGCCCGTTTTCGTAGTAAGTTTAGATGATTAAAATGCGTCCTTGTGTTGTTAATGACTTGACTTCTTCTATTTTATACTTGACACCTGTCCAAAAAAATTATGACATTTGTGTTTTGTGAGATATTTTGAAAGGTTAAAAAAAAAACCAACAGATGGGCCACCCTATAGAATACGCCTGGGTGAATGATTCACGAAACACGAAACATAGTGTATCATTAATTTGTACCTATACAAATACCAATTTGAAGCGAACCGAATGAGTGAATGGAATTTCCTATCCTTAGTCTTGATAATGATACACTTCGGCAGATTCAATGATTCCAAATTTTTGAGCTTCATGAATCATTCACCTGACAGATTATATAATAGGGGTGTATTCCTTCCAGCTAATGAGTGAAGATATATGTACCTATATAATGTGACAATACTTTTTGGCAAAATACCGGGTTCTCCTATGAAAGTGAAAATCTAAGTATTTTACTGAACATATTTAATGCAAGGTCATTTAAAATTAACTAAAAAATTCAATTTAGAATAAAGCAACAATTAATCTGATTCCTTGTCATCCCCACCAGTGTCTGGGAGTATATCTCTTATTTGAATGTTTCTGTTTGTAATTTTTTTTGATATGGTCGTAAACGGTGGGCCAAATGTTCGTTTCTTTTTAAAATTGCAACAAAAAAATAATTCATTTAATATTTTTAAAGAGAGTATACTTTTTGATTATTTATGGAAAATAATTTCGTTTAATGCCTGCAGCGGCTGGCTTTGCAGTAACCCATCCTGTCAACCCAATTTTGCAGCCGATGGTTCGGTGATCTATTTCACGAATAGATCGATCAATATTCTGCTTAAGTGCGTGAACCATTTCTGGATTGTCAGCATAACATCAATCTTTAACAGCACCCCACAAAACAAGCTCAACGGCGTCAAACCTTAGCTCTGCGAAGGTGTTGATGTGCTTGGGATACATCACTAAAACGGCTGATTACACGACTATTGAACTTAGTGCGCAAAAGATCGATTCTTGAACGGCTTGTTGAAGCGCCATCTTGCTGGAACATGAGTTCGTCCAAGTTCATTTCCTCAGTTTCATGTGTTATCATGCGTCTGTAGTGCTTTCCGTTGCCCATCTTCGAAGAAAAATAGGAATTATTCCACCACTCCACAAACGACACCAAACAGTTACAGCAGCAATATTTTCATACAGGATGAACACTAGGATAACTTGTGTTATCAATTAGCATGCCAATCTAACAATCTTTCTTCACAAACTTGCGTACAGCAGGCACGGTTGGTGCATTATTTCGACCGAAATTTCTTTTAAAAATTCGCATTGTTTCGGCAATACAGCACTCACTTTGGAAATAAGTTTTCAATATTTCCCAACATTGTTCAAGCGTAAATCGATTCATTTTGTACCGCGGAAATATGGTATTATGTTTATAACCAGCAGATGGCCCACCCTTTAGAAGTCTAGGCACAAGTACTGCATATATATATATATTATTAGCTTCGATTTGAGCGCCTCAACCTGAAGATAAACGAAGAAATCGGTGTACAAATGCATCTTAATAGGTCCATTCATGTACGCACGACAAAGATCCTTCAGGTGTACTAAAACGCTCTAAATACCCCAAAATGCATGCACGTACTTGTCATAAGTGGCAGTAACCTTTAATTTTTTATTTTTTTTTTTTTTTTTTTTTTTTTCTCCGCGGGTGGGTAAAAAATCTTCATGAAGACACTATGAGGATCGATAGCGCGTGCTCATAGTAGTGTGAGATTTTTACTCACTAAAAAAACCTCCCTTCGTGATAAATTTCTTTGATTACATACTACAACTAAGTTTTGACTTATCCAGCAGTTTTTCTTTCACGTATCGTTTGGCAGGTCCCTTTCTATTGAAAGTTCCTGCTTGTTCCGCAAATTAGGCGCGGTTTCTTGCTATCGCGTAAAGTCGAAAGGTTTAGTCCTTTGTAGACGACGCAGTAGATTCCTCTCATCTAGAATTCGAAGGACTTCATTGTTAACGTGTCCTTGTAATCTGTCTTTATGCTTACGCGCGAAGTTTTTGATTTCATATTCGACTGTCGCAATTCCTAAATCTCTATGGATATCGCTATTTCTAATAAACCACGGTGCATTAACTATTGATCTTAGCACTTTATTTTCAAAAGTTTGTAAAATATTGACATTACTTATTTTGGTACAACACCAAAGTTGTATTCCATATGTCCATATTGGCTTTAGCACTTGCTTGTATAAAAGCAGTTTGTTCTCTATATTAAGCTTGGAATGTTTTCCAAGTAACCAGTACATTTCTCTGTATTTGGTTTCGAGTTCTTTACGTTTTTTCTTCACGTGCGATTTCCACTTCAGCTTAGCATCAAGTGTCATTCCAAAATACGGAATTTGAACCGAGTTTGAAAAGATGGGCAAATTATTTATTTTCTTATAAGTAAAATTGACATGAACAGATTTGTTTTCGTTTAAAGCTAGTCGCCAAATCTTTGTCCATTCATTTACTTTATTCAATGCTTCTTGCAATTTTTCAGTCGATTCTTCGATCGTTTTACCCGTTGCCAGGATGGCAGTGTCGTCGGCAAATGTAGCTAATACGGTGCCTTCTTCTTGCGGTATGTCGCGGGTATATAATAGGTACAAAAGCGGTCCAAGGACGCTTCCCTGCGGGACCCCAGCCCTTATTTCTTTAAATTCCGAATATTCGTTTCCGTGTTTGACTCGGAAAAGTCGATTCGTCAAGTATTTTTCTAGAATATTATATAAGTGTTCCGGCAGAACTTGTCGTAATTTATATTTCAAGCCTTCATGCCAGACCTTGTCAAAAGCTTGAGAAACATCAAGGAATACGCTCGAGCAAATCTTTTTTTTCTTCGTAAGCTTTTTCAATTAAATCAGTTATTCTATGCACTTGGTCTATTGTTGAGTGCTTGGTTCTAAACCCAAACTGGTGATTGGGAATAAGAGATCCTTCTTCTATAATCGGCTGTAATCGCTTAAGTACTATTCTTTCGAAAACTTTAGACATAATCGGCAGCAGCGAAATAGGTCTATACGATTTTTTATCATTCGGTGGTTTTTCTGGCTTCAGAATCATTATTACTTCCGCGACTTTCCATTGACTCGGAACATATTCTAAACTTATCGCTGCGTTTATAATGTAAAGGAACTTAACTAACGCTCTTCTAGGTAACGATTTAAGAAGCTCTCCTGTGATTAGGTCGTATCCAGGAGCTTTATTCGGTTTCAGTTTCTTTATTTCTTGTTGAAGTTCGGTCAGCCTTGCATTTCTTACTGTGTAATTGTGAAATGCTATATCCGACGCATTATCATTTTCAGCAAGCGCTTGCCCATCAAATGGTTTAAATGTTTCTTCTAAATGGGCGGCAAAGACTTCTGCTTTGTCTTTATCATTCTTTGCCCATTCGTTGTCATTTTTCTTGATAGGGGCCGCTTGTATTTTCGGTTTTTTAATGCCTTTTATAGCTTTCCAGAGCGAATAATTGGAATCTTTGTCCACTGTTAAGCTTTCAATGCTGGTTTGTATTGTCCGGTTTTTAAAATCAATAATGACCTTTTTTAGCAAGTTACACAAGCGATTCAAATGCGATTTATGTTGCGGAGCACGAGTTTGTTGCCATTTTTTACGCGCTTTTCTCTTCTCCCTTACCATTTCTTTTATTTCCGGTGGATATTTTTGGCCATGATTAATTGGCGTTTTCCTTTGATAGGGAGTATTTTTCCACGCGGCGCGCTGCAGAACTTCAACAAAACGATCAATTTCGATTTCGAGTTCAGAAGACGTCCTAAGTGATACTCTCAGTTCGATATGTTCTTCAATGTCTTTTTTAAAGCCTTCCCAATCAGTTTTTCTGCTAGTTAGTCTAGCAGGTACATCTTTTTTAATTAGGCGTTCGCTCATCGTTAGAATGATAGGGGAATGATCGGAAGAGAGATCAAAACTTTCATCAATTTTAATACAGTTGTCTGGTATTCCTTTTACAACAAAGAAATCGATTAGATCGGGTATTTTGTTGCTATCAGTCGGCCAATATGTTGGTTTACCAGTCGAGTGAAAGTCGCATCTGTGTTGCATGCAGGCGTTGTAAAGTGCTCTGCCTTTTTGTGAGACACATCTTGAACCCCAGAAGGTGTGTTTTGCATTAAAATCACCGCCAATAATAAAATTCGGTCCAAGAGAGTTGAAAATATTTGTAAAATCATTTTTTTCAAGCCTGCAACGCAGTGGACAATAAATAGACGAGACATTGAAAGAGTAATGTCCATTTTTCACGCGTACAGTGCTCACTTGCATTGTTTTAAGCTCTATCATAATCTTTTCAGAGTGTTCGATGCAATCTTTTATGATTAAAGACGATCCGCCTCTGGCTCTTTCCGACGGGTGATAAGCGTGATAGATACTGTATCCAGTAATGTTTACACGCGATAGTTTCGTCAGGTGAGTTTCACAGATCAAACATATGTCAATGTCATTTTCCCGTAGAAATATTTCTAGCTCTTCTAGCCTTTGTATGAGACCGTTGGCGTTCCATGCAACAATTTTAAGAAGTTTCGTCATGTTCGTTTTGAAATGCTCCTATTGTTAAGCTTATATTCAAGCTTCTCCAACCTGTCGACAATTAGCGTGTTTGTTTTTGTTTGCTCCTCAAGCCTCGCAAGGATAATAGAAAAGACGTGAGATACGGGGTTTTCCGAATTATCAGTGTTCGTTTTTATTGATGTTGATGCTTGAGCACGCGTCTGCATGTCAGAATCTGATGGCTTTTCTTTAGGCGCTTTTACCTTAACGCGGTGTGGAATTTGATCGGTGTTTGATGTCGCAGCTTGAGCGTACGTAAGCGCGCCAGGGTCGGCTCGGTTGTCTCTAGTCACCTTTCTTGCAGCAGTTTTCGACTTTTCCTTATTTACCGGTTTTGAGGGTGGGTTTTCCGGCTTCATAAGTCGATCTCTTCTTTTTTGTAATTCTTTGGCTACTTCACAGCCTCTGTAATTAGCCGGATGCTTACCATTGCAGTTAATACACGCTGCAGGGGTTTTTTTGTTTACACCACACTCTTGACTAAGATGTTTACCGGCGCATTTGACACATCGCGGTTCTTTTCGGCAATATGTTTGCGTATGGTTGAATCCTTGGCATCGTTTGCAATTTTGTGTATTTGACAGTTTATATGTATGTATGTCTTCTTCAAAAAGTATGTGAGTTACGTTCTTCACGAATAGCAATGTTAGCAGCGGTGCAACCCGAAATCCAGTTTATCTTTCATCCGAAATTTGCTTGCCGCAGGGAAAATACATATATACTTTTTACAAATGCCGTCGTCTAAGTGTAAATTTCTGAATACAGGGTATTTACAGGGCATATCGTATAATTTGGATTATCGGTTTGTGTCTTGTGTTCAATTTCTATGCGATTTATAATGTTTTTTTCTCTTAATTCCAAATGTATCGACTCCAAGAACGAAATATACGACATGAATACTATTTACTAACTTTGAATTGAGCACTTGTGATTCAGATTGGCCAAAAGTTTAACCTACTAGAGCACGTACATATTTAAGTTTGGGAAAGGCTACAATAGCTTTAATAAAAATTGTTCGCTATCGATAACACATATTAACAATCCATAGTCTTCGATAGCATTGGATTATCGATAGATTAAATCGAACACTCTTCGACCTAAGGCGCAGGATATGGAACTTTTTGAATAGGCAAATGTTGCTATATAAGTATGTGAATAGATGTTTCTTATCACAAAGAAGATCAATTGGTGAGAGTAATTATTTGTGCTGGGTATTCGTGCAGTACAAGAAAAAAATAATCATCTGTCTAAATGTAACCGTTTACGAGATATTGAAGGAAGAATGTCTCCGAACGTATTTCTTACTGCAATAAAAAATTAAAATGGTGGCCATTTGGATTGAGAAATTCTCACAATTTTCGGGAATAGCTCGTATGAATATTTTGCAACTCCTGGAATGTTATTTTGCGAGAAATATTTTTAATCCCCTCATATTGGTGGCAATTTTAAACACC
Organism: Pocota personata; assembly: GCA_963082735.1. Classification (NCBI taxonomy): domain Eukaryota; kingdom Metazoa; phylum Arthropoda; class Insecta; order Diptera; family Syrphidae; genus Pocota; species Pocota personata. Next base: position 213,074,569 of record OY720429.1, read on the forward strand.
TATTTCAGCAAGTATGCTTACGAGTATATCTGACCACTGAAAGGCTTCAGAATATGAGGTCTTTGCATGTGTTTTGAATTAAAAAACGAAACCATGTACGTCAAATTCATTTGCGTTTCCGATCCGTTTTCTTCAAATAGATTAAGGGGATATGACTATGTTGTGTGCTTGAGGTTTTACCATTTATCTGTAAAAATTACTTCCAACAAAGCACAGTCTGCTACCATTGTTGCAAACACCAGGTAGCCCTAATGAATACACTCTAGTAGGGGGCCAATGATTTATTTTGTCTGGAATCATGTATGAAATTTCCGTAATGCGAATATTTAATGGCCCTTAGGAATGAACAAATTTAGAGACGATTTTCACCTAAAAGTTAGAGTCTTTTCTAAAGTTGCAGAACTAAAGTACACAATTCCACAAATGTCTACACTAATTTAGAAAATAGTTAGGCACGACTTACCATCATTTAAGTTAAATCTAAAATGATACAATGTCTGAATATAAACACGAAACAAGGAATAAAATGATAAAACTACCATAGTCGAACAATAAAACTGAGTTCGCAATAGTGAAGATACAAAACCGTGATTAAAAGCTGACTTTAAATAAGTTGTTCCATTTTTACAAAATGCTAGACTTTAAAAATTAATATTTCTAATGGCCATTGTCTACATGACTGCAGTCTTTCTATTCATATCTCTCGTTTAGTAAAACAAAATCAAAGCCTCTTTTCTAATAAGCACAGTGAAATTGAATTGAAATTATTCTCACTAAATATTTAATTAATAATTTCGTCCTAATTTTTGTTTTAATCTTCACGTTAAATGAATTTATTGATAATGAAATAACAAACAATTAGTGACTATCAAAACTGCATCTTCCAATAAGAAAAAATAAATTAGTAACATTAAAACGAAAAACAAAATAAATTTATTAAAAAAGAAATTATTCATATTTCTATGATATAGTGAATAACATTTTTGAAAAGAAATTTACCGCAGATAATTGTATAATAATTAAAAAAAAAAAAAAAAATACAAAGAAAAAATATATTTGAAAAATCACCGAACTTTTTTATTTCGCATTTTTTTTTTTTAAAGATTTTAAATTTTATATCTAATTTGCAGTTTCTATGTGCCATTTAGAACTTTCTATGATGAAATTATGTATGTCTCACAAACAAGCAATTTCTCTTTCTTTTGGCACAAAACTAAATGTTAACAAAAATTACTAATAAAGAAAAAAAAAAAAACTTTTTTAAATTAAGAAAACGAAAAAAACACAGCATCACAGCATTAGTAACGTTCTTTATCACCACAGCATAATTAAAAAAAGAAAGATATTCCAAAAACGAAAGAAAAACAAAACTTTAAAATCAACAAAACTTCACCACGATACGGTAATCTAAATATTAAATTAAATTGTAAAAAAAATAAAATTAAGTCATTAATCAAATAAATAAAAATAAAAAAAATGAAAAAAAACAAAAATTATATAAGTTATAAAAAAACCACATATTAAATATCCAAATGGTTAAAACACATATTCGAAGTAATATTTAGATTTAAATAAATCAAGAAAATTAAACGAATAAATTAAAAACCAAAAACAAGTAAAACGTTTATAAGAACAAAATAAATAAACATTTATATGAATAATTAATGCAATGCTAAATAAAAAAAAATCACCCGTAAAGTGGACAAAATGAACCCCGCAAACCTATCTAGACAAGTCTTTGTTTTTTTTTATGTTTTCCAACTGTCTTTGCTTTTAGAAATTTTTCTTTATAACAATTACTACTTTGTTTTTATTATACCTATATAAACGGCTAGAATGTTAAAAATTATCTTTTGTTTAAAAAAAAAAAACATAACAGCAAAAAAAAAAAAAAAAACATTTGTATCGAAATGATTATTGGTTTCATAGAGCACGTACGTATTTTTAAATAATAAAAAATTAAAATTGAAAAAAAAAAACAAGTGTAGTAGGTGTAACAAAAAAAAAAAAGCAAGTAAAAAATCACAAATAATACATAAAATTTAAAAGCAAAACTAAATAAAATAAAAAGGTTAGTTGTTTGGAGAATAAATATTTAAACAAATCGAATAAGTTAATAGAAGTAATTATAATAAAACAACTGAAAGTGCATACACATTTTTATGAATACGTAAAGATTCAGTTATTGTTTTACAAATCAACCTATGTAAGTTTTATGTTAAAGCAATAATCGAACAGCAAGAAATAAATAAAACTCAATGTTAAGTTAAAAAAAAAAAGATTTTATAACGAAAAAATGAAAATGAGTTCAGATTTAAATAACAAAAAACGATCGAAATAAGAAAAACAAATGTAGTGTGTGAAAATTAGAAACAAACAAAATAAAACAAAAAAAAAAAAAATATTAACTAATTACTTATAAAATAAATTAACAATAAAATTAAAAAAAAAAAAACAAAAATGAAAGATAAGAAAAAACACCTACTCAATTCCATGTTAACATTATAGATAAATATTGAAAAAAAAAAAAAAAAACAAAACAAAACAAAGAAACTACAACATTTAAAATAGAAGAAAGCGTAATTTTAAGTAAACACATTCAACTAATTTAAAAAAAAAGTGACAGAACGGTAACATTGTTCTGTGAGATCGGTTTTATTTCTATATTAACCGTATATATTATATACATTAAAGAAAAAAAAAATTGAACATATAAGAAGAAAATATACAAAAAGTGAAACACGAACAAAACAAAAAACAAGAAATAGGAAACACATGACGATTATTATTAAATATTATTATTTGGTTTTAAATAAATTGAATTACAAAGTAAAAAAAGAGCGTTTTTTTTTTTTTTTTGTTCTGACAGATGTAAGTACAAAAACACTAGTTTCTCTAATTTTATTCGTGTATCCGAATACGGAGATAATTCGCCAAAATAAAATATACGTATCCACAGTCGCATGTGTTGACAAGTATATTGTACGGATTGTTTTGTAAATAAAAAGTCTGGTATTGGGTATTCTAATTGATAAGTAACTTAGTTATAGAATTTTATATCCCTAACTTACAGCTAATCCCTAATAAAATAAAAGTGGTTGCTGATATTTTGCGTTGTGGCCGTATAATTCAAGAACGACTGAATCGATTTCGATGTCGTTTGCTTCATTGATTAGATAATTCCTCTTGAAATATTTACTAACATTTACTGGGTCGCAAAAAAAGTCTCAATTGTCACAAAATTACATACCAATCGAAAAACTCGAATTTTCCATAAAACGCCATCAATGCAGAGCAATTAAAATAAATTAATGTGTCAATTCTGCAGCTCTAAAATACACTTCAGTGCTGCCAGTATTTGTAAAGAATTTTACCACGAAAGAGGACAAATTACAATTTAAGTTCAAAATTTACTAAAATTTCTGCCATATTTACCACAAAAAAAAAGAAGATGAAATATAACAGAAATAAGACAAAAAAATAAAAATGGTGTTTTTTTTTCTCAATATGGCAGTACTCAGAAAGCTGATAGTTAATCTGATAGCTAACACCATCTTTTTATTCAATATTGTTTGGCAAGTCATCATGCAAAGACGGATGTCAGTGTTTACAAATTGTGGAAATTTATTTCAAAAATCAGTGTTCAGTAAAAAATGTTTATAGAGCGCTACGCCAATTTTACGGTCAACATAATCGACCGCGTCAGCTATTCGCAAAACAATTGAAAAATTTCGCACTAAATTTACTCTTTTGCACTCCAAGGTACGGACAAGGATGCACACAGTGCGCACAGATGAAAATATCGACGCGTTGAGGTCAGTTTTAAGGAAGATCGTAATTCATCGATTCGTCATCGTCCGCAAAAACTTGGCCAGTGTCCATCGACTTTGTGGAAGATTCTGCGCAAGAATCTTGGTTTATACGCTTACAAGATTCAATTGGTGCAAGAACTGAAGCCGAACGATCATCGTTTGAGTTGTGAGTTGAGTGATTGAGCGCTTGGACGTTGGAAGTCGATCCACTTTTTTTTTTTTTCAGTGAAGAGGCTTGTATCTGACTTAATAACCATCAAGTTATTGAAAAAAGTGTTCGATGACAATATTATCTCCAGAAATTTGAAGTCGTTGGTCTATGCGGACAAGACAACAACGATTCCAGCCTTGGAAGCCAACATCGAGCGCATCATTTGTGAGATGCGCCTCAAATGCTCGAAAATTGGAGCTCCACAGATGTTCCCGTGGTTATTGAATACAAAAAACTGTGGTTCATTTGCTTAACTTGTGTGTGTTTTATTTCAATTTCAAATCCTATAGCTTTTGAAAAAACATTCTATTCATAATAAAAAAAAAACAACTTTAAAAATCCAAAGATAGGTGAAAAATCTTCAAAAAGACATTATGAGGACCGTAAAAGGTAAAACGCGTGCTCATAGTAGTGTGGGATTTTTACTTACTAAAGATACAAGAGCGGACTCAGAACTCTTCCTTGCGGTACCTCGTCGCCATTTCTTCAAATTCTGAATAATCGATACCGTGTTTGACACAGAAGAGTCTATTAGCGAGATATGACTCCAAAATGGCATATAAATATCTTGGCAAAACTTGTCGCAATTTCAACTTCAATCCTTCGTGCCACACCTTATCAAAGGTTTGAGAAACGCCTAGAAATACCCTTGAGGAAATCTTCTTTTCTTCAAAAGCTTTTCAATTATATCGGCTATTCTATATACTTGATAGAATACTTGCATCTTTCTATAACCGACTGCAACCGGCTGAGCAATATCCATTCGAAGGCTTTGGATATAAACGGAAGAAGCGAGATCGGCCCATATGACGTTTGTTCATTCGACGGTTTACCGGATTTTGGAACCATTTCAACTTCCCCGATTTCCCATTGACTTCTAACATACTTTAGTCTAAGAACAGCGTTTATAATGCACAGAAGTTTAATTGCCGCATTCCTAGGTAATTTTTTGAGAACCTCTCTTGTGATTAAATAGCTTTCAATATATTTCCTGTTTGAGTTTCACTAGTGTTGTACTTGCTATTGTATAGTTGTCAAGTGTTGTGTCCCGTGCATTGATATTTCCAATGAGTGGTGTTGACCACGTTTAAACGTTTCATTCATCGTTCGAATGAGAACAAGTCATAGCTCTCTTCGACTTTTATAAAATCCAATTGCGAGACATTCATTTTACGACGAAGAATTTTAGTTATTGTTACGAGTATGGTATAAAAACTTTGTTTTATGTACTTTCAAATGACCTGCTTCTACACTGAACTCGACACAGGTAATAGGTATTCTTTGTGTAAAAAAAAGCTCTAGTTATGCAGACACTACCAACCAAATGATCGCTCAAAATACTCTTCTTACTTTTGACATCGGTTACCACGACTCAGTCTGTAACCTGGCAACTTAAATCTGGCCCTTTTTTTCAATTCTTTTCGTCTATGGGAACATCAAAGTATTTAAATAAAAATATTGTTTCCATTCATTTCATGCATGCCGTAAATACATATTATCAGTTGTAAATTCTGATTTTACTACATTTTATTGTAATTAGAGCCAATTAAGATGATTTTAAATGCTTCATTTTGAGGCGTTTTCACTACACTCAAGTCGCAGCTGACATAGCAAGAGAGCGTTCCAAGTTCATGTACGAAAACATCCGGGTGTATAACTTAGGATGACCAATTGTTATTTCTCTCATAGGTGACCTATCATTATTTATTTACAAATGCATTCTAAGCATCAATTTGCAAAACTGACATTTCTGTGATTTATATTGTGTACATGAGGTAAAAATCAAGTCATATACTGTACATATGTCTTGTTCCCGTGCTGGAACATGGAACGACCTCCAAATGTCATAATTTCTTTCTTTGACAGATTCATCCAATTCAATTTAATAAAAGATACATTTGTCTTGCTGAACTTCATTTTGTACTCATTAATGAGATGATTTAGCAAATGAAGAAATGTATGATAAATGAGATAATTTAGCACTTTTTTTTGCCGTAATCATTTCATTTTGGCTCTAATGAAAACGTAGTATTAGCCAAGGAACTTTGTGACATTATGTTGGATGTAAATTGGCAAATAAGGAACAAAAACTTTATTCGAATTTGAAATCCAGCATCCATCCAGCAAATATTTGAGAATATTATTACATGTAGCGGTAATTGTAATGCCCATCAGCAGAATGAAGCGCACACCGTAAATTTTTATTCGGTGAAATGTTCTCTCTGATATTTTTCAAAACTATTTATTGGTTATTACTGCAATGCTAATTAGAAAAAGAAAAAAGAAATACATTTTTACCATATTTCGGAAATGTGGCTTGAAATTTATCACCAACTGAAAGAATTATGTCTTTTTTATCTATAAAAATAAATAAATATCTCCGGATTTATATTAGGAGAAGAAGTTTTATTTGTATACAACCGGTCGTTGTTATATTCACACATGAACAGATTTTGTTAATTATATTCTTTTTTAGCACATACAAGTTTTTTAGCACTCATAAAAGGTGATGTACATGACACACTAATAGAAGGAGCATTACCATTTCCAAAGGGCAAAATTGAGAAGTTTTGCATTGCAGATATTTGTCGCTAGAAAATAAATTAACTTTAGTTTGTATACTCGTATCTGGCACTCGAACCTGAATCTCCCATTCTGTGGTCCACGCACTTAACCACTGATCCAAGACGCCCGCATAGCCGTTATTACTTTAGATAAAATAGGTGCCTCGAAATGTCGTTCATTCTTTCAATTGACAAAGCTTCCTGATTCTGCACCTAAAAACCCATCTGAAGATCTTTACAAAGCCTAGAACACTGATAAATATCAAATCTCTGACCGTGCACATTTCTGAGGACCAAAACTGGTTGTACGCTATAATATTCAATTGGCCAAAAACTTCAGTAGGAACAATTGATAAAGCCTTTCAGAAGTTTTCCAGCTTCACTTTTGTGTGAATTCCCATTGTCATGCAAGATGTCACTTGAATGAATTTATATTCGAGATGACACGAATATGAGAATATGGTCATTTATGTGTATGTCTTTTAGTACTTTCTAACAAATTATTGCACTCTTTGCAGAATGATCTGAGAAAATTGTTAGGGCCTATTCTTCATTCAACAAATACTGTTTAACCAAATGGTTCCAAATTTCGAAACAATATTATTTGCAAAATTGTGCTAAATTTTTCGCCAATAATTTTGAACCAACAATGTTTAATATCGAACAATTTTAAATTCGAAGACAGGTTTCAGAAATCATCACGAAGGTTCGTAGTACATATTCCCTCCATATAAAGAGTGTTTGTTTTTTTGAAGTGATATAACTTTCAGTGGGGTTAACTGTTAAACCAGCTGTCAAATTTGGCAGATGTTTATGATATTTTTGTTCAGTATACTTTGGCATATTTTGTTCATCATAGAAAGACTCATGCCTCAACAACGCTACATGTAAATTTATTTTCAAAATACGTGTTCTATTCCCCAAACTTATAGAACGTTTCCATTTTTTTGTGCGCATAATCGTCCGTCTGAGCAGGCTATTCGTATAATAAAAAATAGTAATAGAATTGCCGCATTCGGATGTGATGTGGTTTCAACAGGATGGGGCTAAGTGCCATACAGCAACTCAAACGATGATTTCGCGAAATGGACCTGTCAATTGGCCTTCGAAATCATGCATTTTGATACCTCTCGACTATTTTATTTACGACGGATAAATCAGCAAATATCGACCACCATTTAGTTGATATTTGTGCGTTTCATTTCAATTTAAAGTTTTCACGCTCCAAAAAAACAAGCTTTATAATAAAGCAAAAATACGTGTGTATTATTATATATCATAGTAGTCTGCAAGAGTAGCAAAATTATCTATAGTAGCAACCACGGCAGCACTGGGCAGGATGTTAGTGTCACTGTCAAACAATAGCAAAGCAGTTCAGCTACATAGAAATGTTTGAAAAAATGGAGTTTTAAAGAATATTTCTGCTACGAAAACACAAACTGTCGTACATATTATGATTATAAAGACAACCTAGTGAAACAAATCAACATAAAAAAAAGTGCTTTCGCAGATCGCACCTTCGAAGTGATACTCGTAGTTCAAAGCTGATGAAGACTCTCTTTTTGAGAGTCGTTGGAACTACTTATAAGTCAAGTACCTTAAGCTCACAAATCAGCACTATTATTGCTTGGTGAAAACCGATTTAAGACACAGTTTGAGGTTGGTGAAATTTGATGGGTTGGTATCCATGATGTCATCATTTGTTATGTACCTACCTGTTTGTAGAAATTTAATATTCAAACCATATGGTGCAGAAATGAACTGAATATACTGTATAGGGTGAGTTTTTAAAAAGTTAATTTCATTTTATTCGAAAACGATTAAAGGCAGGCAGAAGAAAACATTTATTGCAGAAAGAAATATGAAGAAGAATGACCCATTCTTTCGATATCTTGTAAACTATTAAGTTTTTGAAAAAAATGCATTACACAAATGAATTATATTGGGTTTATAACTTAATTCGTGCGGTTTTTTGTCAAAATTTGAACGTTTTTTTTTTAAAAAAACATGTACAATAGTATTATTCAAAGTATTGCCCATCTGAAGCTATGACTTTTTCCCATCTTTTTGGCAATTTGTGGATCCCATCCCAAAAGAACTGCGCCGACTTTGCAGCCAAGAATGAATCAAGCCAATTTTTGATATTCTGCTCTGATGTGAACCGTATTTCAGTGAGGGCGTTCTGCATCGACCGGAACAAATGGTAGTCAGAAGGGGCAAGGTCTGGGCTATAAGGCGGGTGGGGTAAAACTTCCCATCCACTGTTTTCCAAATAGTTCTTAACCGGAATAGCAACGTGGGGCCGAGCGTTGTCATGATGGAAAATTATTGCCTCGTGTCTGGTCGCATATTCCGGGCGTTTTTCGGCTACTGCTCTCTTCAAACGGATTAATTGTGTTCGGTAGCGTTGTCCATTGATGGTTTCACCCGGTTTTAGCAGCTCATAATACAGCACACCCTTCTGATCCCACCAAATACAGAGCATTACCTTCGCGCCATGGATATTCGGCTTTGCCGTTGATTTGGCTGGTTGGCCGGGTTTCACATATGATTTTTTGCGCTTGGGGTTGTCGTAATGGATCCATTTTTCATCACCAGTAACAATCCGATGCAAAAATGACTTCCTTTTGTGGCGTTCCAGCAGCATTTCGGACATGCAAAACCGCCTTTCGACGTCTCTCGGCTTGAGTTCATGTGGAACCCAATTTCCTTGCTTTTGAATATATCCAGCTGCTTTTAAATGTTTTGAAATGGCTGCTTGAGTGACACCCAAAGATTCTGTGAGCTCTTCTTATGTTTGGCAACAATCTTCATAGAGTAATGCTTCCAGTTCTTCATCTTCAAACTTTTTTGGCTGCCCAGGACGTTCATCGTCTTTCAAGCCAAAATCACCACTTTTAAATCGTGCAAACCACTTTTGGCACGTTCGCTCAGCTAGCGCATGTTCACCATAAACTTCCACCAAAATACGATGACTTTCGGCAGCAGTTTTCTTCATATTAAAGTAATGAAGAAGAACTCCCCGCAAAAATACTTTTTCAGGCACAAAGTTCGACATATTTGAGTGAAAAAAAATTATTGTTGTTTGAATGAATGACATATACTGAAATGACGTACAATGACAGTAGCTTTCCAACGCATGTTCCAATGGAATAATACAAGTTACGCCATCTCTTAGCAAACCGCACGAATTAAGTTATTGACCCAATATTTTCCTAGTTTTACACACTTTTGATCCAACAATGCTTAATATCGAACAATTTTAAATTCGAAGACAGGTTTCAGAAATGATCACGAAGGTTCCTAGTACATATTCCCTCCACATAAAGAGTGTTTGTTTTTTTGAAGTAATATAACTTTCACTGGGGTTAACTGTTAAACCAGCTGTCAAATTTGGCAGATGTTTATGATATTTTTGTTCAGTATACTTTGGCATATTTTGTTCATCATAGAAAGACTCATGCCTCAACAACGCTACGTGTAAATTTATTTTCAAAATACGTGTTCTATTCCCCAAACTTATAGAACGTTTCCATTTTTTTGTGCGCATAATCGTCCGTCTGAGCAGGCTATTCGTATAATAAAAAATAGTAATAGAATTGCCGCATTCGGATGTGATGTGGTTTCAACAGGATGGGGCTAAGTGCCATACAGCAACTCAAACGATGATTTCGCGAAATGGACCTGTCAATTGGCCTTCGAAATCATGCATTTTGATACCTCTCGACTATTTTATTTACGACGGATAAATCAGCAAATATCGACCACCATTTAGTTGATATTTGTGCGTTTCATTTCAATTTAAAGTTTTCACGCTCCAAAAAAACAAGCTTTATAATAAAGCAAAAATACGTATGTATTATTATATATCATAGTAGTCTGCAAGAGTAGCAAAATTATCTATAGTAGCAACCACGGCAGCACTGGGCAGGATGTTAGTGTCACTGTCAAACAATAGCAAAGCAGTTCAGCTACATAGAAATGTTTGAAAAAATGGAGTTTTAAAGAATATTTCTGCTACGAAAACACAAACTGTCGTACATATTATGATTATAAAGACAACCTAGTGAAACAAATCAACATAAAAAAAAGTGCTTCGCAGATCGCACCTTCGAAGTGATACTCGTAGTTCAAAGCTGATGAAGACTCTCTTTTTGAGAGTCGTTGGAACTACTTATAAGTCAAGTACCTTAAGCTCACAAATCAGCACTATTATTGCTTGGTGAAAACCGATTTAAGACACAGTTTGAGGTTGGTGAAATTTGATGGGTTGGTGTCCATGATGTCATCATTTGTTATGTACCTACCTGTTTGTAGAAATTTAATATTCAAACCATATGGTGCAGAAATGAACTGAATATACTGTATAGGGTGAGTTTTTAAAAAGTTAATTTCATTTTATTCGAAAACGATTAAAGGCAGGCAGAAGAAAACATTTATTGCAGAAAGAAATATGAAGAAGAATGACCCATTCTTTCGATATCTTGTAAACTATTAAGTTTTTGAAAAAAATGCATTACACAAATGAATTATATTGGGTTTATAACTTAATTCGTGCGGTTTTTTGTCAAAATTTGAACGTTTTTTTTTTAAAAAAACATGTACAATAGTATTATTCAAAGTATTGCCCATCTGAAGCTATGACTTTTTCCCATCTTTTTGGCAATTTGTGGATCCCATCCCAAAAGAACTGCGCCGACTTTGCAGCCAAGAATGAATCAAGCCAATTTTTGATATTCTGCTCTGATGTGAACCGTATTTCAGTGAGGGCGTTCTGCATCGACCGGAACAAATGGTAGTCAGAAGGGGCAAGGTCTGGGCTATAAGGCGGGTGGGGTAAAACTTCCCATCCACTGTTTTCCAAATAGTTCTTAACCGGAATAGCAACGTGGGGCCGAGCGTTGTCATGATGGAAAATTATTGCCTCGTGTCTGGTCGCATATTCCGGGCGTTTTTCGGCTACTGCTCTCTTCAAACGGATTAATTGTGTTCGGTAGCGTTGTCCATTGATGGTTTCACCCGGTTTTAGCAGCTCATAATACAGCACACCCTTCTGATCCCACCAAATACAGAGCATTACCTTCGCGCCATGGATATTCGGCTTTGCCGTTGATTTGGCTGGTTGGCCGGGTTTCACATATGATTTTTTGCGCTTGGGGTTGTCGTAATGGATCCATTTTTCATCACCAGTAACAATCCGATGCAAAAATGACTTCCTTTTGTGGCGTTCCAGCAGCATTTCGGACATGCAAAACCGCCTTTCGACGTCTCTCGGCTTGAGTTCATGTGGAACCCAATTTCCTTGCTTTTGAATATATCCAGCTGCTTTTAAATGTTTTGAAATGGCTGCTTGAGTGACACCCAAAGATTCTGTGAGCTCTTCTTATGTTTGGCAACAATCTTCATAGAGTAATGCTTCCAGTTCTTCATCTTCAAACTTTTTTGGCTGCCCAGGACGTTCATCGTCTTTCAAGCCAAAATCACCACTTTTAAATCGTGCAAACCACTTTTGGCACGTTCGCTCAGCTAGCGCATGTTCACCATAAACTTCCACCAAAATACGATGACTTTCGGCAGCAGTTTTCTTCATATTAAAGTAATGAAGAAGAACTCCCCGCAAAAATACTTTTTCAGGCACAAAGTTCGACATATTTGAGTGAAAAAAAATTATTGTTGTTTGAATGAATGACATATACTGAAATGACGTACAATGACAGTAGCTTTCCAACGCATGTTCCAATGGAATAATACAAGTTACGCCATCTCTTAGCAAACCGCACGAATTAAGTTATTGACCCAATATTTTCCTAGTTTTACACACTTTTGATCCAACAATGCTTAATATCGAACAATTTTAAATTCGAAGACAGGTTTCAGAAATGATCACGAAGGTTCCTAGTACATATTCCCTCCACATAAAGAGTGTTTGTTTTTTTGAAGTAATATAACTTTCACTGGGGTTAACTGTTAAACCAGCTGTCAAATTTGGCAGATGTTTATGATATTTTTGTTCAGTATACTTTGGCATATTTTGTTCATCATAGAAAGACTCATGCCTCAACAACGCTACGTGTAAATTTATTTTCAAAATACGTGTTCTATTCCCCAAACTTATAGAACGTTTCCATTTTTTTGTGCGCATAATCGTCCGTCTGAGCAGGCTATTCGTATAATAATAAATAGAATTGCGGCATTCGGATGTGATGTGGTTTCAACAGGATGGGGCTAAGTGCCATACAGCAACTCAAACGATGATTTCGCGAAATGGACCTGTCAATTGGCCTTCGAAATCATGCATTTTGATACCTCTCGACTATTTTATTTACGACGGATAAATCAGCAAATATCGACCACCATTTAGTTGATATTTGTGCGTTTCATTTCAATTTAAAATTTTCACGCTCCAAAAAAACACCCTTTATAATAAAGCAAAAATACGTATGTATCATTATATATCATAGTAGTCTGCAAGAGTAGCAAAATTATCTATAGTAGCAACCACGGCAGCACTGGGCAGGATGTTAGTGTCACTGTCAAACAATAGCAAAGCAGTTCAGCTACATAGAAATGTTTGAAAAAATGGAGTTTTAAAGAATATTTCTGCTACGAAAACACAAACTGTCGTACATATTATGATTATAAAGACAACCTAGTGAAACAAATCAACATAAAAAAAAGTGCTTTCGCAGATCGCACCTTCGAAGTGATACTCGTAGTTCAAAGCTGATGAAGACTCTCTTTTTGAGAGTCGTTGGAACTACTTATAAGTCAAGTACCTTAAGCTCACAAATCAGCACTATTATTGCTTGGTGAAAACCGATTTAAGACACAGTTTGAGGTTGGTGAAATTTGATGGGTTGGTGTCCATGATGTCATCATTTGATATGTACCTACCTGTTTGTAGAAATTTAATATTCAAACCATATGGTGCAGAAATGAACTGAATATACTGTATAGGGTGAGTTTTTAAAAAAGTTAATTTCATTTCATTCGAAAACGATTAAAGGCAGGCAGAAGAAAACATTTATTGCAGAAAGAAATATGAACGGGGTCATTCTTCCTTCGATATCTTGTAAACTGTTAAGGTTTATAAAAAAAATGCATTATACAAATGAATTATATTTTCCTAGTTTTACCAACTGGCTATTTCAAACGTACCCACTTCCATATAAAAGAATCTAAGTTCGGTGCATATCCTTGAAACAAAGGACATTAGAGGTCACCGCAAAATTTGCCCTTAACCATCCAACAAATTTGATCTCAAGTGATTTTCTCCTATTTGCAACCATTTCCAAAATAAGTGAAGTGAACTTTTTAAAAAACTTAAACATACTTTTCGGTAGAGATAGGAAAAAATATCTCCATGTAAAGGGTATTATTTTTCCATTGAATTTAGATTGAACATCTGAAAAGTATCCATTTCTAATAAAAAAAGACGCTCATCCAAAGTCACCAAGCAATGCCTTCCCTCATAATTGTTTTTCTCCTTTCTCTAACAGTTTCCGAATAGAAAGAGTTGGCATGTAAAAAAAACCCACCCTGTCTCAATATCCAACAGTTTAAAAAGCTCTAAAACTTTCACCACTTTCTTAGCTTACCTACTTTGTGCTTAAATGAATTTACTTCCTTTTAAGCCACTAGGGTTGGAACTTAAATTTTCTGCAGTTAGTACTAGAACCTCATCTTCCAACGATTGCTGTCTCTGCCTATGGAACTTTTTTGGTAGCATTAGGCACAGATAATAAACTACATATTTATATTTATTATCTGTGCATTAGGTAGATTAAATGTGTGGTGTACCTGTACTTCATAATTTTCAAGTTTCATCATTACGTGACATAAAAAGCGGCTGAAAGCGAATCGTATACCCGCTGATATCACTTTCAACTATTGCATCCGACTACGCCATAGGCGCAGTATTGGAATAACTCGAAGATACTATTTGGAAACCTATCGGATTTTTCTCTAAAAATCTTGTCTCAACTGAAGTCAAATACAGTACTTATGATTGGGAATCACTTGCAGTCTTTGCGGATGCCATAAAATTCTTTCGTCACATTCTTGAAGGATGGATCGCAAACCTCTGGGGTTCATAAAACAGAAAAGAGTCTCCACACCTTCTATAATTTTTATAAAAAAAGCGATAAAATAGGAAAAGATATGAATTTCATTCATGGATAATGGTTGAGGGTTATGGTTTCGCTTGAGAGACAGAAGACAGCATTGTGTTTTGGAAGCATTAAATTCTACTCTGTTGGTTGAACCCCATTTGATTATGCTGTCCAAGTCGAAATTTAACATGTTTAGCATACGTTGCCGTTCCTCGTCTACGGCCGAAGAGCAAGGATGTGAGTTAGGGAACAAATATGAAAAACTGAGGGTAGAAGTTGCAGACAAGAGATCATATATAAAAATAAGAAAGAGAGTCGAAGACAAAATAGAGCTGGTGTACCCCAGCATTTATTTGGTGAATTGCAGGCTTGAAGCCATCCAAGACAACTTGTATTGAATGCCCCGAAAGGTAATTTCTAATCCATTGAAGAAGAGACTCACTTATTTTCGACAATAGAGCCTTAGACCAATCGCTGTCATATACCTTTGAAATATCAAGCGCAACCATCTTAGTTTCGACGAAGTGATGGAAAGATTGGTTTCACTTCTCGGTGAGATATGCCATCAAATCACCAGTGGACCTGTTGCTACGAAAACCATACTGCCGGTCCTTAAGGAGTTTTTGTGAATCGAGAATTTTATAAGCTGACGATTGTCAGGTTTTGTGCGACCATTACTCGTACATTCCTAAGTCTCTACGTCGAGGAACATTTGACACTGATCGTGGACTGTTATATCCCAGCAGATGTGCCGACAACTCAGGCAAAAATGCATGTGGCCTGGAATCAAGAAGGATGCTCCTGTTTAGTCTTGTAATTGCATCGCTTATTAGCGTTCTAAGATATATAAAATCTCCTGCAACATCGATCGCCTTTTCAAAATCGATGCTGAAGGAGTGGAAAAAAGTAATCTCCGTGAAAAGAATTAAATCTGTGCACATTGAAAAGAGTGTGCAGTCATTCCACAGCAGTTACGTATATACTCTAGGAAATTCAAGGCCATTTCGATCACTTCGCAGCCATCGAAAATCACTTGGGGGAGAGAGGATGTGACTAGAATGTGCCTCATTATTTTTAGTTATTACCACTACGTGGGGTAAGGAGCGGCTGAGAGCACTGATATCTACTGCAGTTACCCATCAAAATGCGACAAGTAGGTCTCGCAATTCTATCCGTCTGTATGTCTATCAGTCTCTACTTCGGACTGCAGCCTAAACGGTTGGATGGATTTCCTCCAAACTTCATATCTGTGGGCTTAAACTCCGTGGAAAAATCAGAATTTTTATGTTAGCCTACTAAAGGCCGATTTTGAAGCATTGAAATTTTCTGGAAAACGACTCCAATGACTTCGATATAAATTAAGACCTTGACTAAGATGATCGTGATGAAAACAACACAATAAGATATCAAATTGATTCTGGCTTTATTTTGAAGCTACATTCATGCCATTATGTGAAATAGCACATCATTTAAATGGCCATCTCGGTTTTGCTGGCAGTGCTTCAAGCTGACGGTCCAATTTTTAATAACTCGGTCCAATATGTGCGGCGTTATTCCGGCAATAGCGTCTCGAATGTTGGTGTCGAACTCATCCAAAGGGGTTGACTTGTTAGCCTAGACTAAGGACTTGACGTAGATTCAGAGAAAATAATCGAGCGGTGTCAAGTCGCATGATTGCTGCGGCCAATTGATGAACGCTCGCCGTGAGATGACCCAGTCGCCAAATTTCTCCTTCAGCACTTCGAGCATTGCGTCGCTTGTATGGCATGTAGCGCCATCTTGTTGGAATCATAGCTCGAATATATCGATCTTGTCGAGCTCTGGCCACAAAAAGTCGGTTAACATCGCTCTATGCCGAAGACCATTGACGGTAACGGTGTCTGATTCCTCATTTCGAAAGAAATAAAGTCCGATCATGCCGCCGTGCCATAAACAGTCAATCTTTGTGGATGCATTGATGCTTGGTCGAACACTTGTGGATTGCGATAGCTCCAATAATGGCAATTTTGCTTGTTGCCATAGTCGCTGAGCCAAAAATGGGCCTCGTCCGAGAAAATGATTTTTTTGCCAAAATCCGGATCTCCGGCCAACATTTCCAGCACTCAATTAGCTAACTCACGGCGTTGCCTATGGTTATCCGGCTTCAATTTTTGCGCCAGCACAATTTTATATCGATGTAGGCCCAAATTCAAGCGCAAACTAAGCCTGGTTGACTCTCTGGCGATGCCCAATTCAGCTGATAGGCGCTGACTCGACATGTCTGGGTCTTCTTCGATACTGGCCGCTACGGCGGCTATGATTTCTTCACTTCGCACCGATCTCTCTAAGAGTGTACTCACGTACAAATTTTTCCACGGTGCGACGAATTGCTTGCGTACTGAATCCATGATGACGACCGACCGCACGACGAAATTCACTTTGTGTATTTACAAGAGAGCCGGAATTTCGATATTTTTTAAAAATTCCCATACGTTAGGGAAACGTCAAATGATGAATGATGAAATGGCAAACCTTACTGAATATTTTGACAGATGGATTTCATTGGTAACTTTGACAGTTGTTGAAACATAACAATTGTAAAATCTATCATTGCTATCTGGTCACTGTTTACATAAGTATGGCTAAGTCGATCTTGTTTAAAATTGATATCTTAATCACTTTCCACATATATAAGTGCATGGCATTAAAATTTTAGAAATATTGTCAAACAAGTTTTTTTTTAGTTTTTTAACGCATTTTACGAAAAAAACAATTTTTGTCGTTTTTTATTGATTTTTTTTTAAACTTGAATCCAGTCATGGACTTTATTTTTTTTTAACATAGCCATTTATTATTTTTTTTTTTCTTTATTCTCTATATAGCCATTTTTTACTCTCCGCTGCTGAGAGTATGTGCAAGCTTTATTTAGGTAATGACGGTACTGCTCTATTTCTCAATGTCTCAAACAATAATTAATCCAAATTTCGTTCATTTCATCTAAATTCGCAGAATTTGGGAGTTACTTGTACCTAGAGGGCAAGTATTAGTTTCGTGAAAATTGACGGTCCCGGAATTTTTAATCAATCTTGGTATGACTACATAAAAGTATATATATATATATAAGTGTCTGTCTGTGTGAAGAAAACTTTTCATTTCGTGAAAAAAAAATGGTGTTCAATGACTGTAGCTTAAATCTATTCAGAAATACTATATTAAAGCGCTTTAACCAACTGGCCCATTGTTCAAGTTTTAGACATCGGAGTGGGATATTTAGTTATCAGTTAACATTCACTGAGAATTTCTCTAATCAGAAAGGTAAACGGCATCAAAATCGGTTCAGTCGTTTTTCTTGAGCAAGAAATTATTGCTACTTGTCAAAAACCTATTATTTGTTGACGGACAGTTCTGTTCAGTTATGGAAAAATTCACGAGCAGAGTAAAACATAATTTTGAAGTCAAATTATGCTGACCTAATATACAACATATTTATATTTTTGGTCAGAACCTGTCAAATAAAATCCCAATTTGGAAAGACTTCTGTTTTGTATGCTTTGAGTTAAAATTTCTGAAGATTTTAGTAGGGGCACATCTTTTAATCTTCCTTTTATCTTCAACTGCATATTGGTAAGCGAAATCATAAGCAAATAATTTCTTTTGCATTTTACCAAGTCATAATACATGACCAATGAACAATTTCGATTTTCCCGAAAATGTTATTATAAAGGGTGATTCGATTAAAGCACAGATAAAAAACTATCGAAAATTTTAAATATTTTTTATCTGTGATTGAAGGTTACAATTTAAATCTAGCACTACTATGGTTCTGTTCAGCTGATATTTGACATCTGTGAATACTTAGCATTAACATTTGCAATTATAGAGCGGTATACGAAAGAACAACGCATTTTAATTGTTAAAACTCATCTCTGAAGGGGCGACATCTTCGAAAATGCACGTGGTGCTACTTAATAGTCAATAGTGTATCGAAACATGATAATAAATTATTTTTGGCATGACTTGAACGATATTCATGTGCAAGGCATATGGTTTCAACAAGACGGTGCCGATTGCCACACAGCGTTAGAAACAATGCAGTTATTGTATACACCTGTAATCCTGATGGTCAACGGCATGTTAATACAAAAGATAATAAATGTAAGACTTACCAACAAAAGAACGAATTGGTGTAAATTCAGAGAATTACTCGAAGGATTTATTAACCTTAGATCCCCTCTGACCACAACAAACCATATTGACATCGAAGTGGAACAATTCATTCCCGATATACAACAGGCAGCAGAAGATAGTACACCGACATATCAACAAAAAAAACAAACATCGGTAAAATATCCCACAGAAATTAGGGAACTAATATTAGAAAAGAGAAGAGCTCGCAGGAGGTGGCAAATGACACGATATCCCGGTGTTAAAGTTGTGTTCAATAGACTGAATAACAAACTCAAAAAAGTATTAGTGGATTTAAAAATAGATCCTTAACTAATTACCTTTGTAACTTTACTGCTGACAAAGCCACAGACTACTCCCTCTGAAAGGCTGCCAATCATTTAAAGAGACCTCAAGGATCCCCCGTTAGAAACATCTGAAGGGAAATGGATCGGCGACCCAAAAGAAAAGGTTCAACTTTTTTCGGAGAAATACAAGCAGGTGTTCCACAGGGAAGTGTTCTAGGCCCTACCCTATATTTAATATATACTAGTGATATTCCACATGCGAATGATACCATGTTAGCCACATTCGCAGACGACACTGCTCTTCTAGCAACTGATGGATGTGTGGCCACAGCAACAGAAAAGCTACAAAACTCAGTGAACGAGATATGTGATTGGACGAAACGATGGCGAATGAAACTTAATGGCGCAAAACTATAGTCGCATAAAGTACACTTTAAAAAGATTTTAGCACGTAACAAAGGCAAGATTAGTGTTTTCCTATTTATAGTCGACATAAATCCACTTTATAGTTATCAGTTCGCGCTAAATTTAAAACCACCAAAAGTCCCTTTTTTTCTTTTTAAGGTTGGCTTTTAACAATCTGTCATCTGTCATTTTTTCAAATTCAAATTTCAGCCAACTAACGTATTTAAATAGACAACAAATGTGTTGGATCTGTCAAATGCTTTTAAATTTTATACAACATTATCTCTTAAACTGTCTTTTTGTTCTCAAACTTTTTTTGGGTTTGTTTGACTAAAATTTGCTGTAAGTCAGTTCTAAAGTCGATATAAGTTGTAGGTAGGTTAAAAATTGTTTATAATTCAATTTAAAGTTAAGCATTGGGCTTAAAGTTAAAGGGCTGTTACTTAGTGGCTACTAACATTCTTTAAAATCATATGACTATAATTTTGCGCCAATGAGTCTAAGTCCACCCATATCAACTTTACAAATAAAAAAATAACGAACGTTCCTGTGGTTATTAATAATCAAGTAGTTCCTTATTCTAACACAGCTAAGTATCTGGGTATGAATCTGGATGCTAAACTGAAATGGAAGGAACATGTGAAAATGAAAGTAGAGGAGTTAAATGTTAAATATAGAAAACTCTATTGGTTGTTAGGACATAATTCAGAAGTTAGGACATAATTCATTGAGAACAAAATCTAATTATAATAAAAAATATTATAATAGTAAATGCCCCAAGGTACATTAGAACTTGCATCGTGATTTGCAGATTAATCTGGTAACAGAAGAAATTAAAATGAACGCAATTCGTCACAACGTGCGTCTGCAGATACATATGAATCCTTCAATAGAAGACGTCTTAAATATACGAAATAATATTCGTAGATTAAGAGGAACAAAACCTCATGAACTTATAATCTGACAATTATGAGAGCACGTATTTAAATTATGATACCCTCTCAAACGCAACAAAACGTTGAAAATAAAATCATTTGTCGATCTTTCTTTGATTGGTCATGATCAAGGAAGTGTTTTTAGTGCGGTTAGAGTCCCACACTGCTTTGGGTTTCTAAACCCTCTGTGTCTTTCGAGATTTTCACCTTCATTAACAAAAAAAAAAAAAAAGTTATTGTATACAAAATTACCGGCCAAGATTCTGAGATATCACGCCGTTGGTTTTGTTTCGTGGGTGTTTTAAGGAAATTTGCAACGTCGTATTGCGCTTAAAATAGCCAGTCATAATTCCCAAACGCCTTTGTTACGAGATTTGTGTTCACTTAAAATGCCACTGGTAAAGTATAGAGTCCTAAAACATGATGATGCCGTTTGAATAGTAGGTACATAGATTAACGACTTATTTTGTACTAGAATTAATCTTTTGCACAGATAATTGTATGTGCCTATATATATTTATTTTTATGTAGACCTGCACAAAAGAAAAACACTTCTTATATCTCTAAACCTTATCTACTACTCTACCCAGCCATCTGAGGGACTTCAACTACCCAACCAAAGTCCACGTACATACAATAATTGAATCCATTTACTGAAAAGACTATCTGCACAGAGAAATCTTTCCGCTTCGCCTTTTTGTGCCAATTACTTTTCCGCCCCTTTGTAACGGAAAACTGTTACGACAACTCAACCCGAACTCAAAGGTTTGCCTCCAATTAACTTCATAATTAAGAAAATTACATTCCGACGGGAGTTCAAAACGTCTTCGTGTCATTGCGTTGGACTGTAATACAATGTCTTGAGAATCAGTGCGAAAGATGTATATCTTCTACGACGACTCAATGAATGAATGAGAAATACTATAGATAATGTAAGCCATCCCATCCCGGGGGAATCAAGTAATGGCACCGAACAAAATGAGTAATTATGCATTAATTAGGTGTTCGTGACAGGAATTGGTGTTTGACGTTCAATGTAAAGTGCTTTTATTTTTTGTTCGCCTTTTGCACCCACACCAGTGGTCCCATCCTTCTTTGTCCACCACTAGCAGTCCATTGCCCCCTATTGTTTTGCCCCGAAATTCTAATTTGTAGTCCTTAGAAAATTGTGTCACTACCAAAATAGAAATCCCCGACATGTAATTGAACACAAAACAAGTTTAATGGGCAAATAAATTTCATGTTGAGCTTATCTAGCTTTTATACCCGCTCCTCAGGCTACCTACGTTTTAATTCAGCATTGTATTCAACAAGTTTATGTTTTGAATTTTGATTGGCGTAATCCCAGTGTATGTACCTACCACAATACAATAATAATAGGTTTGTAAAAAAGACGACCGTTTTTGAAAAATACTAAAAATTAAAAATGGTTCGTCCTCTATACGAGTACTACGACAGCGAGGGCGAACTTGTAACCCACGTAGCGATTTCTTATGACCCGCTTAATTTTTTTTACAAAGTAGCTATAAAGTTTTAAAGCAAACATAAACAATATGTAAATATCGTTGCAATTGGACGATTCCAAAAAACGTTATTTGTAAAAATGTGTTCCTAGTAAAACACTGCTCTTTTGGGGTTATAAAGAAAATTTCAATTTTGCATCTGGGTACTAACTCAGAGACCATAAGTATGTAAGTTGAACTTAAGGAAAATCTTAGACTCCTCTCATTGACACATACCGTCAGACAGGCAGAACTGAGTGTCCCATTTTTCAGGGTTCCGGTACTTACAAGGCAACAGGGTGGCCGTGGTGTAGTGGTAACATCATCGCTTGTCACGCTGTTGATTCACGGTTCGAATCCTGATGTCAAGAATCATCTATTTATTTCGCATGATATAAATAAAAAAACGTCGATCACTTGCGAAAAGCTAAGTGAACTCTACTGTGAAGGCATAACACTGGCAGTAGGGTGGTCATATGGCTGAAATGCAACTTGATCATGATGATGACATCAGGTGGACGTAAAAAAATACTGTGAATCATAAGCAACGACAATAATGGCGAAAACAAACAAAATACTCCCCAGTTATCTGGATACCCACCCTTGGAGTTTACAGAAACTTAATACCAGCTGAGTTTCAAACTATACCACTCTGTCTATCTCTCTGTCTCTTCCCCTTTCCACAAAACGCACGTGTTCTAAAAATTAGTATAAGGGTATTCATATCCCCTTTAACACGTGCAAATTATAAAAAACAAAAACAAAAAGTAAGAACAAAACCCTTATAGTGAGAGTCAGTTGCCTGTTCGTCTGCCACAGCCTTATAACTTTTGAACTCTTAGACGCAGAAGGTTGAAATTTGGGTTAGGTTTTACCAACGCGTAGACAGATCAGAAGTAAAACGTTTTGAAGATTAGAGATTAGATTAATGCGCGGACCATCTGTTGATTATAAAAAAAAATAATTTAATATTTTTCAAAGTTTTTTGCATTATTGAAGACAGTACATTTTTCGATTATTTATGGAAAACAATTTTATTTAAATGACTGACTTGGCAGTAGCCCATCCTGTCAACCCAATTCTGCAGTGTGTTTTTGATAGTTCTATTTCATGAATAGCTTGATCAGTATTGAGTTTAATTGCCGGAATCGTTTCTGGATTGTCAGCATATTTGAGCTGCTCGGAAGCCCAAACCGAGCAGAAATAACGAAGCGGGTGGTCAATTTGCCTCAATCCCTGAGTAGTTGGACCTTGTAAGGGAATAATCCGAGGTTTTTATGCATAATTCTGCTGAGATCTGTTGTGAGTTGAGGTTCTCGGGCTTACGCCCACACACGAGGATATCTTGTATTAATAATTAGCATGCCAATCTCACGAACTTTTTTCACAAACTTGCGTACAGCAGGCACTGTTGGTACATTATTTCGACCGAAATTTATTTTCAAAATTCGCATTGTTTCGGCAACAGCACTCATTTTAGAAATAAGTTTTCAATATTTCCCAACGTTACTCAAGTGTAAATCGATTCATTTCGTACCGCGGAGAAAAGGTACTCTGTTTCTGTAAATTTTTTGAAAGTAACAAAGCTGTCAGTGTCAAAATAACATGTAATTTAAAAAGAAACCAGTAGATGGCCTACCCGGTAAATGGAGTTGGATGAAGTATAATCGGAAAAAAATATTCCGACTTTTGGAAGTGACATTTGTAAAAAAAAAATTGAGAGTTTATAAAGTCATGAGAATGTTACCCGAGAAATATAAAAAGTCTGCTGGAACAAGCCGTTTTTGAAAAACAAATTGTGAGATATGGGGTTAAAAATCACCCCACTATATTTTGATTCGATTTTAATAAGTTTTGAGCAAATATATCTAAATGTCCGCTTCAACTATAGGTCTTTATTTTATCAAAATTCGTAAAGAGGTCCTTGAGTTAGATGCATGATAAGGGTGATTAAAGATTTTTAAGACTCCTCCACATATGTATCTTACCCGCATTTCATTCGATTTAGATCATTTGGATCATGTAGGGCAACTACCGTATAAGTCTTAGATTACGAGTCAAATTTCATTGAAATCCGTTGTGATGCTCGTATTCTTGACTTGACCGGTCAATGAATATGATTTAAATATTTATATCCCGCTCCCCACATCTTAGCGGTACACTATTCGGTTTTGATAATTTTTTTTACGAAACTACTCGTATGTACATATTGTAATATGCGAGCTACGGCTCGAGTAGATAAAACAATTATTCTGTGAAATTATTTCTTTATTTTCTAGTCTATAGAACACTTCAGGTTCACACTATATTATTCTTCGCAATTCTTTTCTTACAATGGTCTCTGTCCTCTCAAATCACTTTATCTCCTTTCGATTACTTAATTCACAAATCCAAACTAATTACTTCTTCTTGTTAAATCTCAACTTTCAATTTATCACAAAATTACAACTTCGCCCATTATCACTTTTCTAATCTCTTCGTCACAGTTTAAGAACTACTGCTGCTTTCTCAATCGCCATCTGTCCTTATATAGCAGAAGTTTCTGATAGCCAGAAACTTCTAGCAAATTCTTCGACCACTGGAACAAGAGAAATAATTCTTGCAGTTATAATTCCCTTTTATCCCCGATATTATTCGTCTCTTTCGTTGACATGAGCTGTGGAGACTTCGTCCCAGACACGAACCTCGAATGAAAGGACAGTTCGAACCAAAATTCTGCCAGAATGAAAAGTCACTTCGGAATTTGCTGCATAGTCGTAGGAGCGTACTTATTATTATGCTACACTGCCCCCCTCTTAGACGTGTTCGTCCCGAACAAGTGCATCCTCATTTCGGCCATTGTATCGACTCAGTCGGTCCACATGAACCACTTTCATTTTGGCCCTCGGTCCTCGCTGGATGCGGTAGACAACATCGTTGATGCGGGTTACTATTCTGTAGGGACCTTCCCAGTTCCGCTGTAATTTAGGTGATTTCCCCTTTTGGCGATGGGGATTATACAGCCACACCAGATCTCCTTCCTCGAATCCTGACGTTGTTGCCTTGGCATCATACCTGGTCTTCATGCGGTCGCTCGTCATCTTAATCTGGCTTCTGGTCTTTTGGTGTATGTCCCTAAGCCTTTCCCTAAGGTCCGCCACGTACTCTTCTTCATTTCTGGGCTCATTGGTAGGAGATCCAAATTTCACCTCACTGGGTAAACGAGCTATTCCACCAAATAAGATTTCGAACGGCGTATGTCGAGTAGTGCTATGCACGGCACTTCTATAGGCCATCAAAAACAAGGGAATCTGCCGGTCCCAATCCCGTTGGTAGTCACCTACGACCTTCGAGAGATGTTCGTCCAAAGTCCTATTGAAACGCTCCACCATACCGTCCGACTGTGGATGAAGCGGGGTTGTCCTTGTCTTTTTGATTCCGAGTAGTTGACACATCTCTTGGAAGATTCTTGACTCGAAGTTCCGCCCTTGGTCAGAATGCAATTCTAAGGGCACACCGAATCTGCTAACCCAATTGTAGACGATCTGCTCCGCCACGGTTCTGGCTTAATGGTTAGGGATCGGAAACGCTTCCGGCCACTTACTGAAGTAGTCCATCACTACGAGTATATATCGATTACCATTGTCGGTTTCCGGAAAGCGCCCTGCGATGTCAATGGCGATTCGTTCGAAAGGTGCTCCCACGTTGTATTGGTGCATCTTACCTCGAGTTTTGATTCTCGGACCCTTGCTAGCTGCACACACGTCGCATTTTCTGCACCACTCTTCGATATCTTCCTTCGCTTTTAACCAATAAAAACGTTCTCGTACCTTTTCTAGCGTCTTATCCACTCCCAAGTGGCCTCCGGTCGCCCCGCCATGCATTTCCTGTAACACCTCCTTGACCCTCGTCCGCGGTACGACAAGCTGCATTACAAACGACTTTCCGTCGGAGGATTCCCATTTTCTTCTCAGAACACCTTCTTGGACATGGAGGTAGTCCCACTGCGCAAAATATGCCTTTAAGGTCGGGCTTCTGTGAGAGATGTCCTGATGATCCGGTTTCTCCATGTTCTCCTTCCAGGCCAGAATCGGCTCGATATCCGGGTCTTCCTTCTGAGCGTTCCGGATCTCATCTACGCTAAAACCGGCGATAGGTTCGGCTCTCATTCTTTGGATGGAAACCAGCTCCCGTTCTTCCTGACGCGCACAATGTTTACAATCCGTTCTGCATGGTCTCCGGGACAGTGCATCCGCATTAGAGTGGAGTTTTCCTTTACGATGCTGTATTTCGTAGTCGTAGATTTGCAGCCTTTCGATCCATCTTGCGACCTGACCCTCAGGACTCTTGAACTGTAATAGCCATTTTAAGGCTGCATGGTCTGTGCGAAGAATGAACTTCCTCCCGTAGAGGTATTTGTGAAAATGCTTCGTAGCCAAGATCAAAGCTAGAAGTTCCCGCCTTGTCACGCAGTAGTTCCTTTCTGTCTTAGAGAGCACCTTGCTGAAGTACGCAACCACCTTCTCTTGGCCGTCATGCACCTGGGAGAGTACGGCTCCTACCCCGACATTACTAGCATCTGCATCCACAACGAACGTTTCCCCGGGAGTGGGGTAAGCCAGTATTGGGGCATCGCATAGCCGTTGTTTAAGTACCTTGAAGCTCTTCTCGCACTCAATTGACCATTTGAATTGTTTTCCCTTTTCCGTCAACTGATGCAGGTTCTTTGCGATCCCGGCAAAATCCTTCACGAACCGTCTGTAGTAGGTGGCTAGGCCCAGGAAGCTCCTTAGTTGGTGTTTGTCTTTGGGGACTGGCCAGTTTTTCACCGCTTCGACCTTCTCCGGATCGGTTCTCACTCCTTTCGCTGAAATTATGTGTCCCAGGTACTTGACTTCCGCTCTAAACAGGGCGCACTTCTTGGGGTTGAGCTTCAGGTGGGCACTTCGAAGCCTTTGAAACACATCCCTTAGATTGTCTCGGTGTTGCGCAAACGTTTTTCCTACGACGATGACATCATCCAAGTATACCAAACAGGTTTTCCATGTTAACCCTTGCAGGACACATTCCATCAATCGCTCGAAAGTCTCCGGAGCATTGCACAGCCCGAATGGCATTACCGTGAATTGCCATAGCCCATTTCCTGCGGTGAAGGCGGTTTTCTCCCGGTCTTCTGGATGGATCTGTACCTGCCAGTAGCCACTCTTCAAGTCGAGAGTGGAAAACCATCGGGCTCCTGATAGTGTGTCTAGCGTGTCGTCAATCCGTGGCAGAGGATAGCTGTCTTTCTTGGTGACGTAATTGAGCTGCCGATAGTCCACGCAGAACCGCGTGCTGCCATCTTTCTTCTTAACCAGTACAACCGGTGATGCCCACGGACTTTTGGAACTTTCAATCAGACCTTCTTTCACCATTGCCGACACCATTTTTGCAACTTCTGTCTGCTTTGCCAATGGAAGGCGCCTAGCAGGCTGACGAATTGGTCTAGTATCACCAGTGTCTATTCGATGTTGTACCAGGTGTGTTCGGCCGTATTCTCCGTCCTGTGAAGCAAATACATCAGCGTACTCATTGATAAGATTCTCTGCCATAGTTCGCTGCTCCTGATTCAGCTCACTGGACTGGAGAATCGTCTCTCTCGCTTCCGCTGTCCAAGGTGATGGGAGAGGTTTTGGAGCATCATGTTCAGATATTGTTGCGACGGCGGTAATCGGCGTGCATTTTCCAGTCACCTCCCCTCGCCTTAGTTTGACAGTGTGTGGTCTTGCGTTCAAAACCCTCACTGGAACCATGGTGTTCTTTGGTTCGACTAACGTCTTTCCCACGATGTAGTCTTGAGAATTCTTCTCTGGGTCTGGTTCTACTATGTAGAATCGGTGGCTCCCAAGATCACCTTCCAGCTTCGTCCAAATGATTGTCTCTGAAGACGGCGGCAAAACTTCGTCTTTGCTGATGACTGTCCTGAGAGTTACGGCATTCTCATTTCCGTACACCATCGGAATCTCCACATTTCGATACCTCAGTACTTGCATCCCGATGTCCAAGATTACTTCATTTGCTTTCATGAAGTCTACTCCGATGATGCACTCGTCGCATATATCTGCCACCAGAAACGCATGGGAGAACGTCAGTCCTGCCAGAGTAATCGTAAGACGAACTTCTCCAAATACCTTCGCCATTTCCCCTGTTGCAGTCTTCAGGCAGTAGCTGTTGGTGTTGTGCAGCCAGGAGCTTTTGACGATATCTCTTCTTACAATGGAGGCAGTGGCGCCTGTGTCGATGGTGGCTACGCACTTCTTCTTGTTGATTAGTGCCTCCACTGTCAGGCTCTTGTTACCCCGTTTGGTTTGCGAAACTTGAATGGTGGTCCTGGGGGCCTCGATTCCAGTAACCAACTTCTGCCCCGCGAAGTTGGTCCTTACGCATTTCCCGACTGCTGGTTTTGGGAAGTCTGACTGACAGGATGAATGTTATCACCGCCAGATGCTTCCTCTCTGCTTCTCCTACTTCCGCAATGTGGACAATTTCCTCGTCTAGGTGCACTCCTGCACTGCCGTTGTAGGTGTCCGGTTTGGTTGCAATTCCAGCAACGGATTTGGCTTCCGCGAGCTTTGTCTTCATCCAAGACGGCTGTTCTCTGGCATGAGCATTCCACGACGGACATTTCCCTGACACGGTGTATTCCCTGGTATGCTTGGTCCGCAGCCTTCATTGACAAAGCGAATGCCAATCCCTCGGGGAGTGTTCGCTTTTCAGCCATCCTTACAGCCATTTGCAGTTGTCTGTCCTCTATGGCCTGAATAAAAGCTTCCACCGCCATTTCGTTGATAAGCTCCTCACCGGCTTTAGGGTATGAAAGATGGGCTAGTCTCTCTATATCCGCCTGCAACTGTTGAAGCGTTTCCCCCTTTTTCTGGACTCGACTACGCAGCTGAACCCTGTACACCTGCTGCATGTGTTCATCCCCAAACCGCATCTCGATAGCCTGAACCAGAGAGTCGTAGTTCTGCTGTTTATCTTCCGGGATGGTCTGCAAGAGCTCCGCAGCTGGACCCCTCAGTGCAAGCGTGAGTGCAATAGACTTTTCTTCATCGTCCCAGCTATTGGTCATTGCGGCCGCTTCGAATTGCCTCTTATAAATTGGCCATGATGTTTGACCATCGAAGATAGGAGGCTGCATCTCCTTTCTTCTCAGTCCGTCAGTGGAATATTCCCGTGCTTTTTGTCTCTTCACGTTGCTGAGCTCCTTAGCAAGATTTTCGACTTGCTTTCCTACTATCTCGAATTGCGTATCCACTTTTTCAAACTGAGTCTCTATCTTCCCGAACTGAGTTTCTTGTTTCTCAAAATTTTCATCGAATCTAGTTTCGACTTTATCGAGTTGCGTCTCGACCTTCTCGATTTTCTCTTCAATCACTTCGAATTTGGATTCCAAGTTCTTGTTTTGCTCATCAAGTTTACTTTCCAGAGCATCTAGAGAATTCTTTTGTTCGTCCATCGCTTTCTTTTGTTCGTCCAGCTTAAGTTCTAGAGAATTCCTTTGGTCGCCCATTGCTTTCTTTTGTTCGTCCATCGCTTTCTTTTGTTCGTCCAGCTTAAGTTCTAGAGAATTCCTTTGATCTTCTATTGCTTTCTTTTGTTCGTCCATGACTAACTTAAGTTGCAGGAGCAGACTCGTTATACCCGGGTCGGCTGCTGTACTTGCTGGTTCCTCTTCCACGTCAAACTCTACGTCGTGCGGATTTTCACCTTCCTGCGTTACTGCTTCTTCCAGACGAATCAGTAGGGCATCTTTTCCCCCAGTTGTGTCGAGGTTCCGCTTACTGAGTTCTGCCTTTAGTTGAGTTATAGTTAGTTTTCCCAATTTGCGACCCATTTTGCGCAACTAATTAACTCAACACAGAAATCGATTTTTTTTTTTTTGCTTGTGCAATTTCACACCACGGAAATAGTTATTCACAGAATAAGTTTTATCCCACTTCTGACACCAATGTAATATGCGAGCTACGGCTCGAGTAGATAAAACAATATTCTGTGAAATTTATTTCTTTATTTTCTAGTCTATAGAACAATTCAGGTTCACACTATATTATTCTTCGCAATTCTTTTCTTACAAGGTCTCTGTCCTCTCAAATCACTTTATCTCCTTTCGATTACTTAATTCACAAATCCAAAATAATTACTTCTTCCTGTTAAATCTCAACTTTAAATTTATCACAAAATTACAACTTCGCCCATTATCACTTTTCTAATCTCTTCGCCACAGTTTAGAAACTACTGCTTCTTTCTCAATCGCCATCTGTCCTTATATAGCAGAAGTTTCTGATAGCCAGAAACTTCTAGCAAATTCTTCGACCACTGGAACAAGAGAAATTCTGATGTAATAATTCTTGCAGTTATAATTCCCTTTTATCCCTGATATTATCCGTCTCTTTCGTTGACATGAGCTGTGGAGACTTCGTCCCAGACACGAACCTCGAATGAAAGGACAGTTCGAACCAAAATTCTGCCAGAATGAAAAGTCACTTCGGAATTTGTTGCGTCATATTTTTAGGGAGCGTAGTTATTAATATGCTACAATATTATTACATGTAGCGGTAATTGTAATGCCCATCAGCAGAATGAAGCGCACACCGTAAATTTTTATTCGGTGAAATGTTCTCTCTGATATTTTTCAAAACTATTTATTGGTTATTACTGCAATGCTAATTAGAAAAAGAAAAAAGAAATACATTTTTACCATATTTCGGAAATGTGGCTTGAAATTTATCACCAACTGAAAGAATTATGTCTTTTTTATCTATAAAATGGTAATCGGTATATACTCGTAGTAATGGACTACTTCAGTAAGTGGCCGGAAGCGTTTCCGATCCCTAACCAGGAAGCCAGAACCGTGGCGGAGCAGATCGTCTACAATTGGGTTAGCAGATTCGGTGTGCCTTTGGAATTGCATTCTGACCAAGGGCGGAACTTCGAGTCAAGAATCTTCCAAGAGATGTGTCAACTACTCGGAATGAAAAAGACAAGGACAACCCCGCTTCATCCACAGTCGGACGGTATGGTGGAGCGTTTCAATAGGACTTTGGACGAACATCTCTCGAAGGTCGTAGGTGACTACCAACGGGATTGGGACCGGCAGATTCCCTTGTTTTTGATGGCCTATAGAAGTGCCGTGCATAGCACCACTCGACATACGCCGTTCGAGATCTTATTTGGTGGAATAGCTCGTTTACCCAGTGAGGTGAAATTTGGATCTCCTACCAATGAGCCCAGAAATGAAGAAGAGTACGTGGCGGACCTTAGGGAAAGGCTTAGGGACATACACCAAAGGACCAGAAGCCAGATTAAGATGACGAGCGACCGCATGAAGACCAGGTATGATGCCAAGGCAACAACGTCAGGATTCCAGGAAGGAGATCTGGTGTGGCTGTATAATCCCCATCGCCAAAAGGGGAAATCACCTAAATTACAGCGGAACTGGGAGGGTCCCTACAGAATAGTAACCCGCATCAACGATGTTGTCTACCGCATCCAGCGAGGACCGAGGGCCAAAATGAAAGTGGTTCATGTGGACCGACTGAGTCGATAATAATAACTTTGCTCCTATGTCTATGCAGCAAATTCCGAAGTGACTTTCCATTCTGGCAGAATTTTGGAAATTACAGAATATCGTTTTATCTACTCGAGCCGTAGCTTGCATATTACAATATGATACATTATATGAAATTTTGATTTGTATATTTGTCGTGAGAGTACAGCAGAACAAAGCTACACGAAACAGTCGTGTGGGAACAAAGAGACGTGTAGACACAGAACAAAAAGTGTTTATTTTGATCTGACCTTTATAAATACGATCATAGATACTCCTTTCTCAGGATTAATGAGGAAAACAAATTAGGATTCGGTTAGAATTACGAGTATAATCGCATGAGACCCGCCTTGTCCTTGAACAATTTTTTTCTATAAAGTTTCTTGAACACAAAAAGGTGTCCTCGGCAATTTATTACTGGTAATGGTGACGTCAACTGGACAAATAGCTACGGTCTCAGTGTTAATCCGACCAACACTGAGCTGGTCCTTTTCACTAGGAAATATAAAATTCACTATTTATCGCCCCCACAATGGGAGACTCCACTCTTAGTCCCTCAAACAACGCTAGCTATATAGGATCAAAGTTACACCGGAAGCTCCAATGGAGAAAAAACCTCAACGAACGTGCCAAAAAAAAGATAAAACAATTGTTGCCCTGGACTCATGTAAAAGGGTGGTGGACTCCAAATGGGGCCTACAACCATACATAATGAACTTGCTATATACGTCGGTAGTGAGGACGATTCTCTTGTACGACATAATGTTGTGGTGGACCGACTTAGAGAGGAATTCTAACCTAAAATTAATGGTAAAAGCTCATCGATCATCATCATCACGGGTGCTCTGAGAACATCTTCAACAGCGGCGGTTCAAACACTGCTTTACCCCCACCCGATAGACATCGTCGGTAAACAAATGGCTACCAGCTTAGCACTTCGATTGATAAACTCTCTCAAAATACTGGTCATTTCGATGCATCATCATCTCCCCAAGGTCACTGACATCTTGCCTACCAAAACTAAATTCAACTTTAAACTGGGTCTAAATCCCAGAACTGAGTCGGAGCCGGAGTGTTCTCAGAGGAATTAGGCAACCACCTCTCCGTCAACCTTCCGTACCATTGCAGTATCTTTCAGGCCGAAGTTACCGCTATTCGCCAAGCCGCTGACTGGCTGGCGTAAATACCATATCGCGGGAAGATATCATTATACATTTATGTATATCGACAGCCAGCTATCTAAGCCCTCACATCCAGCATCGTAAGCAGCGAAGGACTGGCGCGTGTCTCTTAACGAAATAGCTGAACAGTACAATCTCACCCTTCGCTCATTTCCAGATCACTGTGACGTTCCGTAGAACTGCCCAGGCTGACGAATTGGCTAGACGAGGCTCTTCTGGTACTAGTAGCACGATGTCTTATGCTAAGTGGGGAGAAGGATTGGCCACAGGGTTAAGGTTGAAGGTATTATTAGCACGAAGAGAGACAGAAGAGTTTGAATCCGAGAGGTCGAAGGACACGCGGTTGAGGTTAGACTTGATTTCTGAGCGATTGGCAGCAGATGTTTCGGATGGAGATGGCAGGAGAGAGGCAGAAGAGTTTACACGTGAGAGGTCAAAGGACACGCCGTTAAGATTAGAATTGTTAACAGAGTGAGTGGCAGCAGATGTTTCAAATAGAGATGGGGCTGGAGGGTTAAGAATATGCAATCGCGTGTAGTTGGAATATTTGGGAGCGCCATTAAGATAAGGAAGTAAGCCCACTTTAAATTGCCTATTAGAGTGTGAACCGCGAGGATTATTGCCGTTGGAAAGAGAGTGAGGCAGAGACGACGGCTTAGGCTTAGAACTAACGGAAGGTATCTCATCCATGCCGATGCGTTAAACAAAGCAAACCAGTTTAGCCAAAGCCACACCGCTAGGCTACTATGGCCAAAACTAGACCAAAAAAGATCCAACGGATTTCTAAAGCATAAAAGAGGAACCCTATCCACACTAACCAATGTAATAACTAGACACTGAATGATAGGTAGGCATGCTCAAAAATTGGGCACGACTTCTGCAGAAGTTGCAGTAAAGGCGCAAGAAGAAGAGATATTCCTGCACTTTCTGTGCACTTGTCCTTCACTTGTCAATATTAGGGGGCCTACACTAGGTCATTACCTTTTCTATGATCTCAATGAACTCAATAATCTCAATACTGCCTCTACGGATAATATAAACAGCTTCATCAGGAAAAGCAATTGGTTCCAGGAGCGGACAGCGTGACCCACCTATCCCTACCTAGTAAATAGTAGGGCCCATCGAAGACCACTTCAAACTAACCATCCAACCAATAGTGACGACACAATGTCTATCTGCCACAGTTCGTCGCCGGAGGTGCTGTCGTGCAGACTTTGCTTTTCGACCGTACCACAAAAAAGTATTTTCCCTTCCTATCTTGACTTTAAAGTCGCCAAGTGTCATTTTAATGTCATTATTCCGATGGCATGGTTAAAATGCCACCATTTTTCATGTTTATTATATCTGACCCATTTCATTACACTTTCTGGATGACAGTAACATCTGCTTTATAGCTGTAGTTTAACAATTATGTTATCAACAGCGAGTACCTTTTGCTCGATTTTTTGGTTTCCGGATTAACTATAAAAATTATATTTAAAACACGTTTTCGGTTTTATCTTTGAAAGTGTAGGGTTAGAAGTTGGAGATTTTGTCGGGTTCTGGCTGACCGTCCTGAAAGAGGTGCTCATCGAAATATTCGCACTGAAGACAACGTGGAAGCTGTGTTGCAGAGTGTTGCAAATGATCCATCTGTCTCAACTCGTCGTCGTTTGGGCCAATTGGGCATGTCCAAAACAACCTTGCGGAATAATTTTAAAGTTGGATCTTAAGATGTACCCATACAAAATTCAAATTGTGCAAACACTGCTACCGCAAGACCACCGACAACGACTACAATACGTTATTCGTTTTACACAATTAGCCACACAAATTGATTTTTTAAATAATGTTGTGATGTCGGATGAAGCGCATTTCCATTTAAGTGGTTATGTCAACAAGCAAAACTGTAGATTGTGGGGCTCCGAAAATCTAAGGGCAACACACCAGCATCAGTTACACCCATTAAGATGCACTGTTTGGTGTGGTGTTATGGCCGAAAAATTTATCGGCCCATATTTCTTCGAGAATGAAGATGAAACGCCAGAAACGATTTCCAGGGCTTCTTATAGAACAATGATCGACAATTTTTTGCGGCCAATGGCGGAGCAGCATCCTAATTTGTAGTTCTAACAAAATAGAGCGACTGCGCACACTGCTACGAAAACTATGGACCTGCTGCGTGAAATTTTTGGCGAACGTTTGATTTCAAAAAATTCAGATTTCCCTTGGCCACCTTTGTTCACCAGATTTAACTGCGCCCGACTTTTTTTTATGAGGATATTTAAAAGACGAAGTGTATGTTAATAAACCAGAGACTATTAGACAGCTAAAGCAGAATATTCGAGACGGAGCCTGCAACCAGAAACATTACGTGGTGTAATGGAAAACGCGCTAAAAAAAGGCCAATGTCTGTATCGAGCAAAATGGTGGACATTTGTCTGATGTCATATATCATACTTAATTTCCATAAAATGTATTTCATATATAAACAAAATTAATTAAAACAAATGATTATTACAAGAGTTATACGTGTTTAACATTGGTAGGTCTTATTTGGCCCACCCTGTACAAATTAGTTTACAAACAGATAATACCAAACCAAGAGAAACAAAACAATATTGCGCAGTGTTTCGATTGTAAGTCATGCGGATATGTCGATATCTAGGTTACTTAGCCATTGTATTACGCCTGAAGTCGCATAGTTGGAATTCGATAGGTTACCTTAATAATCCTTAATAAGAAATGCAGTAACCGCATTTCTGGATGAAATTGTGCTATTATTTGGCAATCAGCTCCATAGTCGCATGCGGGTGAGTCCAACGGAACAAAACGTCAGCACATTTTCCTTTGTTTGCTCGAATTCGATTTTGTTTCAGCCCCAAGTGTCTTGCCAGATCGAAGCCATGCAATGTAGCAGTTTGATTTAAAATTAGGATATTGGAGGTATTGACTGATGCTTTCCATATTCAATTGTTGCTAATATACGAGCATCTGCTTGTCTGACGTTGCAAGGGTTCGATGTCCTCATACTCGTATATTGCCAAATCTTGGTTTGGATTTTGCCATATTTTCTCAGTAGCGTAGATGTGGAGAAGCAATATATGATAGTTGAGGATTGGAAGCCAGCTTATTTTATTTGAGACGGAATTGTTGATGGTTTCACTTATGCAGTTGACTACTAACCTCCCAAGTAACTTGAAACACTTAAAAGTGTTATTGGTCGGTAGTTTTTGGCTTGGTCATTAGTCTTACTATTTTCCAGAATCGCGATTATTTCGTCCTTTTGATGGCTGGTGGCGGGTTAGATGTCGTCAAAACCGGCTGATTTGACATCTTTCGTAGATTTACTTGCATTACACGTGCGCTTAGCTGTAGATTAGTTTATAAGCACTAAGCTTTATAAGAAATCACTTCACATTTCCATCTACAAACATACGATTAGATGATTGCATAGCAGAAACAAACAAACAATTAAAGAAGCAAATCAAGTCGTTTATGTACTTAGAAGATTGAATTTGTAAGAGTAAGTAAAAGTTCTAAGGTATAAATTGACAGATTCGGAAGAAGCAGTTTCTGGTTCCCTCTCTTCAAGCATTTTCGACAACTTTTGATGATCTGATGCCACACAGGCTCGTCCGAATGGCATACGTGGCCCGAACCAGTGTGTTTCGATTGGACTGTTTTACCTTTGGTCAAAAAATATTGTGCCTTGGCTGTCGTATGGTGCTGCCGTTGAACTACCGCAGGAGGCATATACAGGTCTTTTTTTAAAGCTTCCTCGTCGATCGTTTCTCTGGTTCAGATCCGGAAAATTCACTATCGGTAAGTATTACCGGGTATCAGGTACCCGCTGCTGATAGATTTAACAATAACAATTCGCCGATAATATAATGGCACCTTAAGTATGTAGTCCCGCTGTTTTTGGTCTGTTAAGTGCAGATCCACTTACTAGGATTGTCAATTTTTAAACCGACTTCTACGAGGCCGGTTGCTGTTCCATAGTGAGCCGCATGAATGACGTAGCAAAGTGGAACCTGCCAGTGATTTTTCTCTGTCAGCATTTATATTAGTGTTCTGCTCCTGAGACTATCAACGATACCATTGGATTCAAAAAGAGTTCCCCTCGACCGTCTCTATTCCAAAATTCTGAACTTCACTGACCATACCATATCGGTATGTTGAAGTACTTCTAGTTACGGTTAGCTAAGTATGTTCTCCACTACAAGCACGGCCAAATCATTTCCAAGAGGTAACATTTTGTTCTTCCAAGTATCTGAGCTAGACCTTATTGACTGGACATTAAAGGCTTGTCGCGCAGTGTATGTAATGGCTGTTGAATTCAACAAATCTCTCTGAAATCCTATAGACATGATGTCAAAGGTTGCATTATCCTAATTAGTGTTCTTCCCGATTCTCCACGAAACATATAATTGACTTTAGCGGCTAAACAATTATTTTCACTACACGGGGTCAGTGCAAAGAGCTAGCTGACAGGAATAAAGAAAAATAAGAAAAACAGTTTACCACCCACTACTTCGCCCATTGGAGGTCGTTGGATAATTTAATTATCTCACAACAGCCCAAAGCGTAGTTGTTCTAATGTTTGTATGGTGCTGTGTGCTTATTTAAACGATGTGGCAACAATCCTTCCTCGGTTTCTATTGACGAAAGGGTAAAACTTTAAGAAAACTCGAAAATGAGTAAGTGCTGTTGTTTGTGGGTGGGTGGTGTGTGGACGGTATCAACAAGTTGATTTTCATAACTTTCTTCATGCTATACCACCAACCCGCACAGCACCCAGAGTTGCGGTGTGAGGGAATTCCCATTTTGTCGTTCATTTTAACAATCTGTGAGATATTTTTGCCTTCATGCTCATAATTTGTGCTTTTATATTCCGGGACATCAAAATTAGTCCCTTCCTTTTGGAATGTCGACAGTTCCTGGTGACTCACAGCGCGCGGTAATCGAGGAGTTCGGCACCGGGATGTGAGAAAAATCAACATGAATACATCTTTTCTTGGCAAAGTTGTCAGTGGCTCGGTGTGCGGAGGGGATGGCTGCTGCTGGGAAACTTTCTCTTCATCTTTGGCAGAGTGTAGTCGACACTTTGTGTTTTCAAAAGTTTGCTTTAACACTTACCGGAGAGATCATCGCAGGTAATTATTATGTTTTTGTTGCCTTTTGTGTTTTCTTTTTGGGTCGGGGAAGGTGTTTTTCATCCCACCTTTGCCATTATTTCATTTTTGATGTTATTCTGAAAACTTTTCGAGTTTTAGTAAATTTTAGTAATATTGTTTTAGATTATGACGATGATGATGGTGAATAGATAATGGGGATTGTCGGAGCACTAAGACGCTTAGCCTTGGAAATTGTTGTTTTAGAATAAATGAGCTGATATTTGACGTACCCAATATTGTTCAGCTCTTGGGGTGGTAGAGGATGTGCTATGGAAGGAAGACAATATACTCTTTATGTACCTTCTTGTCATGAAGTGATTAAAGTGACGTAATATTAATTGTTTTAAAACAATTTATATTTGAGTAACAAACCCGAACGGCGTTGCCAGTTAACTATCAGTCTTTAAGTATAAACTAACTAAAAGTGTATATATTTTTAGTCAGCCAAAAATAGAGCATTAAAAAGTTTGAGTATTTAAAAAAAGAAAATTTACAAGAACTTTGCGGAGGTAGATACCCCCCCCAAAATGTGTACACATTTTTGTGATCGATTTCGAGATCGAATTTCTAATCATACCAGTATAACACAATTCAACGATAGTAGAAAATAGGATACATTTAATGATCAGCAAGCGGATAACTATTTTGTTACTTTTGAATATATAGTAGATATTTTTCGAAAATTAAAAAAATAAAAGTTATTAGAGATATACAGTATTCCTAATACAGGATTAAAGCACCAACCAAATACTATCATACAGGAGTACTGCATTTTATGTACTCGTAATAACTTATTAAATAATCTGTATTTTTCGTAATACTGGAAGATTGCAAAGGTTTTTCCGAGAGAAAAAAAAAAAACAAGGATCGCTCTCGACAAACTATAAACCGTTCAGCCTTCTTTCCAATGTCGGGAAAATCGTTGAAATCTTGAGCAGCAAAACAATTTTGTCTCCACTCGACAGTACATGATATGACAAAATTAGCTTCTGATGTAAGTTGGAAACTATTTGGAAAGCAATGTTCGGACGTCAGTTAGTTCCCAGAGCATCTGACAAAAATTGTATCAAATATGATATCTAATAGAATTTTTTACAGCTGGTATGGACGCAACCGATAGAACCTTTGATATAAAAAAAATGGTCTGGAGCACAGTAAATTTACCCATTCTTTTTAATGTTTTCTTGCGAGATTTCTTGAAGGACAGGAAAGGAACAATGGCGTTTTGCCGACGACATTATACTATACTCTCACGGATCTAAAGTGGGAACAGTGCAAGTAAATGTGAGGTTATTTTGTTTAGGACAGCCATAAGTAAAGCCAACACACATAACATTTATCCAGAAGCCGTGGGTGTGGAAAAAGTGAATCTGTGATTTCGGGGGAGTTCGTGGTGTAACGGTGCTCTGTGACGAGCTGTCTGAAAGACCTAGAGCTTATCTAATTGTGCCGGACTTCCTCTCAGCTTGGGCAATCTAGTTGCGATGGGATGGGATATCGTCAGTATAAAGTCAGTTGTTACGGTAAGAAGGAAGGAGGTAATTGATTTGACTTTATCTAATAGGTTTGTTCAAGACCTGACCAGTACCTTCATCAGATGCTTTGAACTGAAGTGCCCAGTGACAAAGAGTACATGCAGATCGGCTGTTCCCTAGTGGAACCCAGAACTGTAGAGACTAAGGAAGTAAACCAGAAAACTTTTAAATTGGTCACTAAAGACTAACTTACAGAGGGACTGGAATCTTTTCAGGTCAAAGCAAAAGAATATACATAAGAAGTTAATTCCGACGTCGAAAAGTGCTTCTTATAGAGATTGGTGCAACCAGTAGATTGGTTGAGGGTGGCCGTGGTGTAGTGGTAACATCATCGCTTGTCACGCTGCAGGTTCACGGTTCGAATCCTGATGTCAATAATCATCTATTTATTTCGCATGAAATAAATAAAAAAGTCGATCAATTGTGAAAGCTTATGTTAATTCTACTGCGAAGGCATAACACTGGCAGTAGGGCGGTCATATGGCTAAAATGCAACTTGATCGTGATGATAACATCAGGAGGACGGACAAAAATACTGTGAATCATAAGCAACGGCAATGACAGCGAAACAAAAAAAAAAAATACTTCCCAGTTATCTGGACAGCCACCCTTGGAGTTCACTGAAAACTTAATACCAGCTGAGTTTCAAACCAACTACACCAATCTGTCTTTCTCTCTGTCTCCTCCCCTTTCCTCAAAAAAACGCCCGTGTCCTAAAATTAGTATAAGGGTATTCATAACCCCTTTCACACGTGCAAATTATAAAAAAAAAAGTTCTAAAAAAGGGTCGACCAAATTGGAATCACTTAGAAAATCTGATGGTATCTTCGCTGAGACGAATGTGGAGACTTTCGGTCTAAAGCTGGAAACTCACTTCCCGGGAAATCAAATAACAGCTGTGTCACAGCTCGGCCCGCTCACACAGGTTCAGCTGGATCTAAGCTAGAAAACTCTGCGCAGAAACTTCGGCGCTGATGTGATGGAGTGCTGATATCATAAGCTCCTCACTGAAGTGTTTACTGGGTAAACACGGTTTGCTTCTTGGTAGTACAATGGACCAGTTGCGTCTGAGTGCTCCGGTGCAGCGTTTCCTGACTCGACAAAAAAAAAAAAAAAAAAAGTTTCTCGTTTTGCCATTTCACAATATGGATCTTTTAACCACCGCTGAAAGCATTAAAGAATGCACAGAACAAATGCCAATTGGGTCAACAATCAACAAGTTGACGCCGATTTTTCGAACAAAATTGTAGAATTTGGGGTTCGTTGAGAGGCCATTGCATCCA
The DNA here is from genome assembly GCA_963082735.1 of Pocota personata. NCBI lineage: Eukaryota > Metazoa > Arthropoda > Insecta > Diptera > Syrphidae > Pocota > Pocota personata. Next base: position 213,115,286 of record OY720429.1, read on the forward strand.
CCGCGTGTAACAGTTTGGTGCCAACTTTTTTCAGTCTGAGATTGAAGATGTTGATGTGAGCGACATGTGGTTCCAACAGCGCGGGGCTACGTACCACACGACACAATGCTTTTTATTTTATTTAAATACAAAATCCCAAAAGCACAAAATGAATAACCCTGCATTTTGTCCACCCCTAAATGCAACATATCAATGAAATCTAGAGTTCTACGGAGTTCGAATATGGAAAAAATATTTTTCTTGGTTAAAGTTTGTCCAACAAATGTATGCGCACAAAATTGAGAGTCTTTAGTCACGAGAAGGTTACGCCAATAATATAATAATCTCCTAGTATAAGTTTGGAAAGGTGGGTTAAAAATCATCCCACTATATCTAGCTCCCTCTTCATCCAATTCTGATGATTTCAGCTTAAGCACATATCCGGCTTAGTTCGAGGCCTAAATTTCATCAAAATCCGTTAAGTCGTCGCTGAGTTAGATATAATGTGAATAGGATGATTCGAAGATTTTTAAAACTCCTTCCCATACGAGTATCCTACACCTAATTCACCCGATTTAGATCATTTTCATGTGGGACAACGACCGTATTAGTCTTCGATTACGGGTCGAATCTCATCAAATATCTTATATCTTTTGAAATTCTCGAGTTAGACGGCCAATAAATATTAGTGCACCTTTCCTTGGGTGCAAAAACTACAAAAATTGTGTTGCTTGGTGCGGTGATTGAACATCGCGCGATAATTACTTATTTTATTCCAACAGCAAGCAAAAATATCGAAATAAATTGTACAATAGTGTCTTAACGGAGGGGAAAAAGACATAAAAAAAAAATCTGCTTTTAAAACTCTTGAAATTGTTTTTTTTTTATAATTCAACAACTCTACTTGGTCTCCCCACGGGAAATTTTATTTCACTCGTCCATTAGGATACGTTCTGTGGTAAAATCTCTATAAATTTCCATTTTTCTATCGTAAATCCACACTAATGTCCTTTCGGTGTTCGACATTTAACCATAAATGACGGGTTTTTCTTGCAGGCAAAATCAATTCACTGAAGAAGAAGAAACAGAGAAATAAGCACGAGTATCAAAAGGTTATCTACAGGTAAAATAAGTAATGCAATCATCTTAAGTGCTCCTCTGGTATCGCATTAGAATTCCTCTTTCATTCTTGACTTCCGAAGACATCCGTACAATAGCGACTGATACGAGCGCATGTGTGATATGTATTTATGTACACCTTTTATGTAGGCAAATCGAAGATAGTTCTACCTCAGGCGATTTTATGCTATGCGTCAATACGGTACTGTGCGAGAGAGCATGTCATCCTTCCGAATCAGATTGATTGCTTTCACAGATATTAATGTTGCCCTTTCTTGTTCTATTGTGTGTATGAATTGAAAGACGGAATGCGATAAGTAAAAGAAAGCGATTCGTCTTTGTTGATCGATTGGTGAGTAGCTCATAATTGAAAATTCAAATGAATATACAAGTATTTTTATAATCTACGAAGAAGGACTTTGAACTGTATTGTTTGCTTTTTTATTGGGTCAATAACTTAATTCGTGCGGTTTGCTAAGAGATGGCGTAACTTGTATTATTCCATTGGAATATACGTTGGAAACCTACTGTCATTGTACGTCATTTCAGTATATGTCATTCATTTGAAGGGTAAACAACAATAATTTTTTTTCACTCAAATATGTCGAACTTTGTGCTTTGTCATTTCAGTATATGTCATTCATTTGAAGGGTAAACAACAATAATTTTTTTTCACTCAAATATGTCGAACTTTGTGCCTGAAAAAGTGTTTTTGCGGGGTTCATTACTTTAATATGAAGAAAACTGCTGCCGAAAGTCATCGTATTTTGGTGGAAGTTTATGGTGAACATGCGCTAGCTGAGCGAATGTGGCAAAAGTGGTTTGCACGATTTAAAAGTGGTGATTTTGGCTTGGAAGGCGATGAACGTCCTGGGCAGCCAAAAAAGTTTGAAGATGAAGAACTGGAAGCATTACTCTATGAAGATTGTTGCCAAACAAAAGAAGAGCTCGCAGAATCTTTGGGTGTCGCTCAAGCAGCCATTTCAAAACGTTTAAAAGCAGCTGGATATATTAAAATGCAAGGAAATTGGGTTCCACATGAACTCAAGCCGAGAGACGTCGAAAGGCGGTTTTGCATGTCCGAAATGCTGCTGGAACGCCACAAAAGGAAGTCATTTTTGCATCGGATTGTTACTGGTGATGAAAACTGGATCCATTACGACAACCCCAAGCGCAAAAAATCATATGTGAAACCCGGCTAACCAGCCAAATCAACGGCAAAGCCGAATATCCATGGCGCGAAGGTAATGCTCTGTATTTGGTGGGATCAGAAGGGTGTGCTGTATTATGAGCTGCTAAAACCGGGTGAAACCATCAATGAACAACGCTACCGAACACAATTAATCCGTTTGAAGAGAGCAGTAGCCGAAAAACGCCCGGAATATGCGACCAGACACGAGGCAATAATTTTCCATCATGACAACGCTCGGCCCCACGTTGCTATTCCGGTTAAGAACTATTTGGAAAACAGTGGATGGGAAGTTTTACCCCAGTTCTTTTGGGATGGGATCTACAAATTACCAGAAAGATGGGAAAAAGTCATAGCTTCAGATGGGCAATACTTTGAATAATACTATTGTACATGTTTTTCTTAAAAAAACGTTCAAATTTTGACAAAAAACCGCGCGAATTAAGTTATAAACCCATAGTTTAATACAAGCTTGAGAGCCTTAAAAATTAAAGCAAACTAACATAGAAGCCAGGTCAGGAGGAGGGAGTGCTATAGGTTTGTAGTAACCATTATTGATGCGGTGAGTGATAATACGAAAGAGAGGTACAGACCTTAGGTTGAGGGGATTTGTATTGAAAGAAATTATTTGCAAAAGGGCGGAACAATCAATGTTTCTTCCTATCAACTGATGCATAAAGAGTATATCGGTAACATCACGACAGATTTTCAATGACTGCAAATTAATCTGTCTTAGACGATCCTCGTAGGGTGGTAAGATTCAATTCTTTTGATATGGACATCGTAAAAAGGCGAACATACTTGGCTAGCATACTCGAGAATGGGACTTTCAAAGGTAAGATAGATGTACTTTGAAACATACGAAGCTTGGGAACGCATGAGCTTCAACATAGTTAGATACTTCATTCTTACACCCTTTTTCTTCTTTTTACAATCGAAGAAAAACTCTCTGAGAGACTGATAATTAAAACACAGTAATAAGGAGCAGAGCCAGATGGTTAACAATTTTTTTTTTGTTTATGCTTAACTAACTTAACTATCTCTTAACTACATGCATAATCAAATATGCATTTTTTTTTATAATTCCAAGTGCTATGCTTTTTTTATTTTTGATTTTTATGATTGTTTTTTTTTTGTGTTTTGTGCTGTGCTTTTTTTAATGGTTTAGAGGTTGTTTGAAAACTCTGGCAGGCAAACCATCAGAACCGGGGGAGTAATCGTCTTTAAGGTTAGAAAGAAGAAAACTGCTCAAAGAGATCACAGACTTATCGGCATCGGATGAGAATACGATGTCAAGTTACCTACCAAAGTTATTTTTAATGCAACTTACTTGATAAAGGCAGCAATCGGAGAAACTATCGGTTAGTATGATTTCCATGGTAGAGGTGGTATTAGGGACAAAATGGGACTCATCATTGCAGGTAGAGAAGGTTAAAATAATCCAAGATTAATATATTATTAACTGGATCCACTACTTCAAATAGAAAGTCGACCACATCAACTGCAAGCTGGTAGGACCTAATTAGTTGGGATGGCAGCATAATATGTAATGGTTACGCTTTATTTTAACACAAATAAATTCAAAATCAGAGGTGTTTCAGCTTTTTTTCTTTTTTTTTTTAAAAAAAAGGCTGATGTCGTAGCTATCATGAACTGACTATTATTATATTAATATTATTATAATTTGTTTTTGTTAGGCAAAAGTATCGTAAGGGAATTTTTAGGCGTTGAGAAATACATTGCGAGTTTTAGTGCGCAGTCCTCTAACGTTTTGATAGTACTCGTAAATAGACAAGCATTGTGTTGTGCTATATACTACATACTGCTTAAGGAAGGGTGAGACAGATTAGGAACAGCAACGATAATATCAATAGATTGAGGGGCAGACCTGTTAAAGCCGGACGCATTAGAACACTGGTTATGGGCGAAAGTAATTATTAAAATCCGCGTGAGTTCTTTGGAGATGTGACAGCTGTTTAGAGTTGATATAAGAGGAGTATTAAGACATATTGTTTATTACTGAAGAGGCGAGTAAGCTACGACTGGTCACTAGCCATGCCACCCAAAGAGAGGCCGATCCTTTTGGTATCATGTTCTCAGGCAATTCGACATGGATCCGGCACAAGCAGAGCCACAAACTATCACGTAGGTCCAGTCATCGATGCCAGATGTGAAGTTATGACTCATCTGGACTGGACTGCAAAAAGGCGACAAAACTTGACAGAATACCAGCCAAAGTACTCAAAAACTCTGCACCAGAATAAACATCTATTCTTTGTACACTTTTCTATGTCTTAAACGGAAAAATGCTTCCTTCTTGCTGGATGACTGCCTGCATTCAACCAATTCCCGAAAAATAAAAGAAATGATGAAATGTGCTATCTAAAGTGGTGGACCGCAGCCATTGAACAGCATGAGGAATCAAGAGGTGTTGACTAGAGTCTGGTATAGTGCCCTGTTATAAGCTAGTCTCCTATGATTAATCCAAAAAAAATTTTTCCAATATATTTTCTGTAAGCTCTTGAGTTCCTCAGGGTTCTATATTTTCACCAACTCTGTTTTTACTCCATATTGGAGACCTATTAGAGTCAACCAACAAACATATCTTTCGTTTTTGCCAATGACAGCACCCTAATATCATCTTGCTTTAACAGCATGCCTGTGGATGCAAACAATGAGATGCGCAGATCTGTAGAAAATTTTGCAGTGAGAAAAAGCAAACTTTGTCGATTTCAATGCGAAGAAAACTTTATTCATTGCCATCGCCATCTTCCTGGCGTCACAGTCAACTCTGGTGTAACATGGCACGACCAAGCATCCAACATTGCAAATTCGGCATTCTTGAAATTGAGTCACCTGTTTACAGCAAACAGATTCTTTACAGCGAAATTACCCCTTCTCCGGTACAAAGCAGAAGTTAGACCAGGACTTGAGTATTGGAGTTCGGCCTCAAAGCATTCTCTTCATCTGAAGGAGTTTGCTTAATAGAAAATCTTGCACTTATCTCCAATCTTCAACCATAATTGCAGAATGGCTGCCTACCTTTAGCCCGAGTCAGGAAAATCATTTTATGCAAGTTCATGTTGAGGAACTGATGGAATTTAGCTATGCTGGTATCATGCCTTTTTCAAAAGCATGCGTTGATTTGTGGCAAATGTTAGTCTTTGGGTAAAGTCACAATGAATGTGTTCAAGTCCGACATATAATGGATCATCAAATCTGTGTATTTCTTGTCTATCAGAAAGGCCTTTGTACCTATATTGCGCGATTAAGGCGGTGAAAGAGATTTATTCTATTAACTCCTTTTCTGGTTGTGCAAGCTATTCCATATATATACCGCCTTTTGTGAAAATATACAATACATCAAAGTGCAACAGTTGCATGTAAGGAGCCCATTTAAACAGACGCTCTCAACCATTTCTCAAGTTTAGTAGCCATTCGTTATTTTTCCATTAGCCTGTGTAATGTTGTACTTCAACACATTCCACTTTGCAAAATAAACAAAGAAAAATCGTTATTTCTTCTTGGCATTCTTTCAAAAACAAAAACCAAAAATGAAAATCTATACCCAACATGCACATTCACATTCCATTATAAAAGATAGACCAACTAAATAAAATTGGAAAGCGGTAAGCACTCTTTGAAAGGGAGAGCCCGAAATAGAATGTATTTTTGTGGAAGGAAGTCCTACTTAGGTTCACGCTTATATGGTTCTTATTTGGGCTGATTAAAGTGTGAAACAATTTTCAAGAATAGATTTAAGTGGTACTTTATGGATGCAATTAACAACTTTTAATGAAGAATATACAAATCGCATCGTCATTCACAAGTAATGTTCTTGTATGCATCGCTGAAGTCGCATCCATTTAAGCGTGGCCGATCCGTTAACACAGACACCTTATCAAATGAATTCGAATGTCGATAGTTAGAAACAGAATGATAACTATCGAATGAATTTAAAAACCTTAAATATCGATCTCTATAATTTTTGTCGTATGACGCACCGTTTTCGAGGTGCACTATTGGCTTATGGAGGGTTAAAGCTGGATATTTTGGAAGATTGCGTACCAGAAATTTTTGAAAGTTTTAAAAAATTAGTCATTTATCTTGTAGATTATTTCAAAGCCTAAACAAAGCCAATTAAGCTTCTGGATAAAGTCGGACATTTTAAAGTATTCTGAACACGGTTGCGGCTTACCTAGAGGACATCGCTTTCTCAATATCAGGTACCCAGAAGTACTTGCCGATATCCTCCAATTTATTTTAAATAGTATAAACCCGACGAAGACTGAGCTAGTCCTGTTCACTAGGAAACATCATATTCCCTGCTTCACCTCTTCTAAAATGAGAAGATATTCGGGGCTGAAGCTTGACCACAAGCTCAACTGGAAAGAAAATATTGCTCAATGTGCCAGAAAGTCTATGGTTGTCCTACGAGTACACTCATGTGGCGGTAGGATTCACATGGGGCTTATAGCCAAATATAATGCACTGAATATACATTTCGGTATTTGGGCTGAAGATATTGAAAAAAACTCAACGGGTACCAGTATCACCGGTGCACTGAGAACCTCTCCAACATTGGCGCTCTAAACTTTGCTGCACATCACTTATGCCATTCTTTAGGATAGAGAAGAAAATCAGTCTATTGTAATTGACGCGACATCCACCATATAGTGGTTTAGAATTTTAGCCTTTTGGAGATTTCGGCTACTCTGTAATGCCCGGTGAGCTATGGCTTATTATATGTAAAGCACTTACATTTTGAAACTTGAACTTTATTGATTACACTATTGGCTAAACAATAACTATAGACATGTTTACTATGTATCTTACTAAGCAGCTTACGGGTTGTAATAAGCACCTTACCGGCGTATAAATAGCTGATTTTGCAGGGGCTTGGAAGAGTGTTTTCTTTCATAAGGAAAGACTGGTTCATACATATGTTTGTTAGAACAATTCAGTAAAGTGCTCCGTAAGTTGTTCACTGAAAATATCTTTGTCCAGATTTCCTGGATACAGTTCAAACAAATAGCTGTCATTCTTTCAAGAGGCATCTTGGCTAGCTGTCCATATAACAAATTCCTGCACTTTCTTAGAAGAACTTTGTTTAAATGCTACCTTCTATCGTAAGTAGTATTGTACCTACTTTACTTCATGATACGCTTCATGTCAAAAATTCGCTATTGGTCAAAAAAGAGCTAACTTATAATTTCTTACATTAGTCGAGAGGGCTGTAAAAAGGGGCGAACATAGTTGTACGTAATAGTGACAACCCCTAATTCGAGATTTTGCTTTTGACAATATCGTTCTCGAAACGTACAATACGACCTTATGCTGATCATTTTTGGCTTTGACAGCGGACTGTCAGCAAGCTTTTGCTACTCGAATGTTCCATAAGCCCTGCAGATTGGCAGTAGTTCCAGCTTTTAATGACAGAGTCTTACTGATTATAGTACTTTCATATATTTTGGAAGATTTACTGATAACGAGCCCGTATCAATATTGATGAGTACACTTTTCATCAACCCACCGTTCCTTCACTCCATTCTGAAGTTCATTCTAGAGTTGAGGTAGTGTATAAGTTGGCCGTGGTGTAGTGGTAACATCATCGCTTGTCACGCTACAGGTTCACGGTTCGAATCCTGATGTCAATAATCATCTATTTATTTCGCATGAAATAAATAAAAAGTCGATCAATTGCGAAAGCTTATGTCAACTCTACTGCGAAGGTATAACACTGGCAGTAGGGCTTTCAAATGGCTAAAATGCAACTTGATCGTGATAATGACACAGGAGGACGGAAAAAAAATACTGTGAATCATGAGCGACGACAAAAGCAAAAACAAACAAGCTCCCCAGTTATCTGGACAGCCACCCTTGGAGTTCACTGAAACTTAATACCAGCTGAGTTTCAAAAGAACTACACCAATCTGTCTTTCTCTCGGTCTCTTCCCCTTTCCTCTAAATGCCCGTGTCCTAAAAATTAATATAAGGGTATTCATAACCCCTTTCACACGTGCAAATTATAAAAAAAAAGTACGGGAGCAGACTTAAAATAAAAACATACAGAAAAGTTACAATCAGTCTGGAACGGATCGTATGATCCTTCTAACCCATACCTAATAAAGTGGGTGTGGCGTTGTGAGAAAGTGAAATCTTTCTACACAGAATTTTCTCACGATTTTGAAGAGATTTTACCACATAATTTGTAGTTAAGAAGAAAGTAGGCATGGCGGTTGTTATTTATAACCGAAGGTCAGGACTTTTGGTGATATGTTCACAATAAATCTTAATCACCACATAGCTTTGAGAAAGCAAAATACGTCGACGCCCCCCAAAAGTGTTCCAGGTTTGCGTTTATAGTTATTTTTATTGAATTTTTGACTTCGACCAGCCTTGTTTACTCATCTTCTTGTTCTGGTATATCGTTGGGCAGGTGGTGGTGTCACCTGTACTTAACATACTTAACGGGCTCCCGACCCGTGAAGAGTCTCTGCCTGAGACACTGTAGCCTTCCATCCTCTGCGATCTCAGTTATCCAGACCAAGCGCTCTGGCATCCGCGATGGCTTGGTCTTTGAAACAGAAGTTCGGTCTTCCTTGTCTCGAACCTGGCGGCTGGGATTCGAAGATCCTCTTAGCTGGAGCATTATTGTCCATTCGCTCGATGTGGCCGGGCCAATGTAATCAACGTATTTTGGCCTTTTGGACTGCATCCACATCTTGGTACAGCTCATAGAGTTCGCGATTGTATCTTCTCCTCCATTCGCCCTCCTCGCACACACGACCAAAAATCCGCCGAAGAATTTTTCTTTCGAAGGAGCCCAGTATCAGCTCACCCTTCCTGCTTATCGTCCAGCACTCGGCGCCGTAAAGCAGAACTGGCAGGATAAGGGTTCTGTAGAGCATACATTTTGTCCTTCGAGTTAGGAGGTTTGAACCCAATTGTTTTGCCAAACCGAAGTAGCAGCGGTTTCCTAGGGTAATTCTTCGCCAGATCTCCACTAGGATGTCATTTGTGGAGTTCATGTTTACTCCGAGGTAGATAAACTCCTTAACTACCTCGAAATTGTTGCTATCAATAGTGACGTTCTGTCCTAGGTGGTGGACAGATGCTTGTTTGTTTGTTGATAGCATGTACTTAGTCTTATCCTCATTTACTAGAAGGCCAACAAATTTCGCCTGATCTTCAATCGCCGTAAAAGCCTCTATCACGGCACGCTGGGAGCGACCGATGATGTCGATATCGTCTGCATACCCCAGTAGCTGGACGGATCTGTTGAAGATAGTGCCTTCCGTGTTGACACCTGCCCTGCGCACTATCTGCTCTAACACGAGATTAAAGAAGTCACATGATAGTGCGTCTCCTTGTCGAAATCCGGTGCATGTTTGGAATAATTCGGAGGAACTACTTCCAAATTGCACGTTGCAGCGCGTGTTTTCCAACGTCACGCTACAAAGCTGGATCAGTTTTCCCGGGATCCCGAATTCGGCCATCGCCACATAAAGCTCCTGACGATTAATGCTATCATATGCGGCCTTGAAGTCGATGAATAGGTGGTGAGTCTCGACTTGAAATTCATTAGTCTTTTCCAGGATTTGCCTCAGTGTGAAAATTTGGTCTATAGTCGATCTGCCGGGCCGGAAGCCACACTGGTACGTGCCGATTAGTGTGTTGCAGAATGGTTTGAGACGTTCACACAGTACGTTGGATAGGATATTGTATGCGACATTAAGCAGGGATATGCCTCGATAATTCTTGTAAGACATAGGATCGCCTTTTTTGTGGATGGGGCATATGGAGCTGATAGTCCAGTTATCGGGCATGCTTTCTTCCACCCATACTTGGTTGATGATTTGGTGCATGCGCCCTACCAAAACATCACCACCGTATTTGAAAATCTCCACTGGTAAACCATCAGAGCCGGCGGCCTTGTTGTTCTTCAGCTTTTTTATTGCTAAGCCAACTTCTTCTATACTGGGTGCTGGAACTGATTCTTCATTGACTGGAAGTGGGTTCTCTTCTTGCCCTATCACTCTCTCTACATGAGCAGCCCATTTAGCAGCTGCTGGAAGTGTTGCTTAAACACATCTGCTATTCCCTGCGCTTCGGTGACTAGATTTCCTTCGCTGTTTCGAAGAGCCTGTGTTCCGGCCTTGAAGCCAGCAGTCAGTTGCTTGGCTTTCTTGTAGAACTTCCGGATGTTGCTTCGATCATGAGACTCTTCGATCTCCTTGAGCTGGGAGACTGCGTAGGCTCTCTTCTTTCTACGCAGTATTTTCTTCTCCTCCCTCCTCCTGGCTCGATACTCTTCCCTCACTGCCCTTGTTTTGCGCTGCAGCGTCTTCATATGTGCATCTTCTGTGACCTTTTTCCGGAGTACGCATTCATCATCATACCACGGGCTCTTTCTCATACCACGGGCTCTTTCTCACCTGTATTTGGTTAAAAAATTTCCTCAAGATGTTCTGCCAATCTTTTAATTTTTTGTTCGTTGCTCCTAGCCCATTTTCTGTCCTGCATTCTAATTGGAGGAGCATGCATAATTGGCCTTTTTAAGTTTTTTGTGGCTTTCCAGAGAGACAATTCTGAATTAGTTTCATTTGAGAGACTTCTTTTTGATCGATTACTTAATTCTTTTCATTCTCTGTCGTGCTTTTTATCAATAAGTTGTCTGATTTCTAGATGATAGTTGTTTCTTTTAAGCCTTTTTCTAATTGATGGTGTATTTTCCCACGTTGAGTGTCTTTAAGAAATTTCTAAGTTCTACATCGAGTTGTTCTTTACATCTTAATGGTACAGCTAACACTACGAGTATCTTCTTTTCAACGCTAAGTTACTCGTAAAGTTCACCCAGTTTGTATGTTTATTAGAAAGCATTGGGTTGTCTTCCTTTTGGATAATATTTTTACTTAAGGCAAGTGAAGTCGGGGAATGGTCCGAGCTTAAGTCTTGACTATCATCTATATGAAGAAAGTTATTTGAAATGTTTCTGAGGTTTTCCTGCAGGTATGGTTTCGCATCCCATTTTCTTTATTGCCCTATAAAGATATTTTCCTTTGCTCGTCGTTAGTTTGGATCCGCAGTAAATTTTTTTTTTTGCTTTAAGTCTCCTCCCATTTGGCTGAAAAATTTCATATACTGATCTTATTTAATTTGGTGCCTTGGAGGGCTATAAATACTCTCTATTACTGCAGGATAATTTTTTGTGATTACGCTTATAGCAGTTACTTGGAATTATTTTCTTTCAATTTTATATTCTTCATAATGATGAATACTTTCTCTAATGATGACTGCGCTTCCTCCTCTGGCAGAGTTTTCTTGGGATGGTCGATTCTGTAGCCTTGCAGTTTCATGTAGGATTGCTTGGTAAAATGCTTTTATAAAATTAGGCACACATTTATTTTATTTAAATCAAGGGTTGCTTGTATTCCTGTATGCTAAAGATTCGATTGGACGCTTTGCATGTTTAAATTTTTAAAGCAAAGGAAGCAGTTCCTTCTGCGGTGCTTTCGAAACTTTAAACTCCCATATCTAAAACATTAAAACAATCTTCTATGTTACTTATTTTCGTGAGTATGAGCTTTAGAGATTATTTGTTGTTTGCTCTGATTTAGGAATATTCTGTTTATTCCCAGTTACTTCCCCTTAGTTAGCTCTGTCTTTTTTAGAGGTAGTGGATTACTTTTTAGTTGAGTTGATCCTCGTTGATCCTTAGTCTCTGATCTTTTGTATCTCGTTTGCTATTACACATCCTCTATAGTTAGCTGGATGTGACTCTTCACAGTGGATACACTTTGGTGCTTAATTCTCGGTCTGCTGCAGTCCATTGTATGGTGCTCTCTGGCGCATTTGGCACTTATCGGTTCTCGTAAACTACTAAGCTTACGGGCACTGCAGAATAAGTTTATTTTTCATTAATGGCTCGATTTGCACTTTGCAATACATTATATAGTTAATTTCGTAGGTTTGATTAATATTTTCTTTTGCGTTGAATGTCAGCAGGAACATATCCAGTGGTTCTTTGGTTTTCCATTTTAGTCTATTAGCTGCATCAATTACTTTAAATCCCGGCTTTAACTGTTTATTTTTATAGGAATGCCAATTATATTTCATCTCCCTTAGGGCACTTGGAAAGATCTGTATGCAGAATTTTTTAATATTTTTTACGAATGACTAAAAATGTTTACTACCCGTATCTTTGGATATTTTGCCTCATGTAAGAATTCTACACGTTGAATATGGGCATTGTAATCTTTTCTGGCTTGTTTAAACTTCTTTTGGTTTTTTTCAAATTTGTTGGCTTCATAAGACCGGAAACTAACTTCTTTCAACCTGATAGCATCCTTACAACTCTGGTTAAACCACGAGTTTGCCTTAGATTTAGTGCTCTTTATTCTGTAAGGAATAAAGTCATTCATACCTAAGAGTATAGTGTTAGTGATCATATCAGCAGCGGCATCCACGGCGCTATCGAGGAAGCATAGCGACCAGTTAAAACTACTAAAGAAGCTTTTAAGACCGCTCCAGTTGGCTTTCTTGTATTGCCATACTTTTCTTTTAGGAGTTTTTTCTTTAACTGCGTCGTCAGAGTACTAGAATTTAGCTGATACGATATTATAGTCAAACCGGCCTAGAGCCGCTAAAATATCAATGGTGTACGAGTATATATTAGAGTGCGAGGAACAAGTTCAGAGTATTGGCGGAATGATTTTCAATGTCCGGTTATAGTTATAGCGTAAATGATACATTTTCAATTACTATTGCACGAAGTATCAGGGAGTAGTTTCTTTACTTCTTATTTTTAATGTCATACGAATAAGTAATTGCGCGAACTTTTTGAGCACGAAAATTAAAAAAAACAGACCTGTAAAGTGCTGAAAAGTGGATTTCAATTGTTTTATTTTAGCTATGTCTTATAAAGAGTAGTTTGAATTTAATTTTATGCACCTTCTTTCCTATGGAACTCTCGACCTATACAATTATCGCACGCGACCGAATTCGGTAAATGTGTTCTAGAAATTGATTTCTTTATATCCCATGTGCCAATCAAATTGGGGGATCTGCATGGCGATTGATCGGGAAACTACTGACTGTCAAAAACATGGATTGGACCAGTAGCTCAACAATCAAGTTCGTAATGTAGTGCTTGCTTTACCTCCTCGTGGTGGTCCCCGGGCAACTGCATGTATAAATCCTGATACATGTAGTCCAAAATTGCAAGTGCGAAATTGTTTATGGTCTTATGCCTAGGCTAGGTAACCTGGGCCAGCAACCCGCGTTACCGAAACTTCAATCGCTACGGAAACCGACACAATGCCTCGGATAAGGACTGATAACACGTTAACGACCTTTGGCTATCGTACCTGGACTAAGATTGGTTTCTGGAATGTGAAGACGCTCCTTGACTCTCAGAGTAAAGGACTTCAGAATGCCAGATTCCTTCAATTGGAGCATGGGTTCATGCGATATAGGCTGGACATATTGGGAGTAAGCAAGATAAGATGGTTAGATGCGGGTGAGTACCAATCCCCAACGCGTAACACTGTATTACTCTACTCCGGAAGACCAACCGGAAACCCCCGTGGATATGGAGTTGGACTGCTGCTAACGGCAACAGCACGCAGAGGCCTAATTACCTCGCAGCCGTACGGTGATAGGATTTTAACGGCCAGTTCCGGACGAGAGTACGTCGCGTCACCATTATACAGTGTTACGCCCCCAGGGATGGTTCGTCTGAGGAAGAAAAGGAGAACTTCTACAACCAGTTGGGAGCTGTTCATAATGCAACACCCAACGGCGACATTGTCATTGTGATGGGGGACCTGAATGCCAAGGTTGGCTGCGACAACGAAGGGCTCAAACATGTTATGGGACGGCACGGACTAGGCAATTGCAATGACAACGGCGAAAGATTTGTTGACTTTTGCAACGCAAATTGTCTTGTCATAGGTGGCACCATGTTTGAGCACAAAGCCTGCCATAAAATCAGTTGGGTGTCAACTGACAGGCAAGCAACCTCCAACCAAATTGACCATTTTGCCATCAGTCGCCGTTTTAGAAGTAGTCTCCTAGACGTCCGAAACAGGCGAGGTGCCGACATGGGGTTAGTACGAGATCACCATCTTATGATAGCTACTCTCCGATTACGCACTGCTGCCGTTCGTAGATCTAACGACACAAGAATACCTAGGTTCAACGTAGACCGACTGAGAGTTCCCACAGTGCGCCAAGAATTAAGGGACCATCTCTCACGTGGAGTGGTTCACATCAGGTGCTGAAAGGATTGTCGGTCGATCGCAGGGAAACCATAGGGCGTGACTTTCCGAGGAGAAGGATCAACGAACGAAAACAGTTAAGAGCTCGAATTGCAGCAACTCCAGCAGCAGGGAGGATCGAGCTTGAGTACCTATATCGCATGAAGATGAGAGAAGTACAGCGTAGCCTGAGACGTGACAAGCGCAATTACATCAATGCGCTGGCTACGGAAGCAGAAGAAGCAGCAGCGAAGTGCGACAGCAGAACCGTTTATAGAATCACTAATGAGCTTATAGGCGGCCGAAGCTCTACTCAACACCCAGTGAAAGGCTTAGACGGTTCGTTTCTAATATCGGATGAGGATCAACTGAAGAGATGGAAGGAGCATTTTGCTTCGGTTCTAAACCGAGTATTAGCCAGCAATATGCACCCAAGTCAGACTGAAGTGTCCGTAGAAAGAAGTTCCCGAATTCGCACCACAACCCCCAGTAAAGAGGAGATTATTACCGCAATCAAAGCACTGAAACTAATAAGGCGGTAGGACTTGACGGCATACCCGCGAAGCTTTTCCAAGCTGCGACAACAGCATCGGCAGAGCTACTGTTCCCACTTGTCGGGAGAACATGGGAAGCCGAGAGTTTTCCGGATGAGTGGAAAAAGGGAATGATTGTCAAGCTCATTCCCTGCTGTGGCCAAGATAATAGCTAGAATCATCCTGGAGCGAATCAAAGAACACCTTGAAGACACACTCGACGCCGAACAAGCAGGTTTCCGCTCTGGATCCTCCTTTGTCGACCACATCAACACCCTGCATATGATGGGTCCTCATGTCACGTTTTGCACAGAGGAAGGCTATCTGAGGAATTCGAAGTCCAAAGTGGGGTTCGGCAAGGCTGCATACTTTCACCAATATTGTTTTTATTGGTGATTAGCGATGTGCTGAATGCGGCCTTATCAACAAGAAATGGAGGAATTCGATGGACTCTCACATCTGAACTCAAACACCTCGACTACGCCGACGATGTATGCCTACTGTCTCAAAGAATAATGGACCTTCACCAAATGACAGCAAATGTGGAGACGGAAGCAGACGTCGTTGGGCTGAAAATTAACTCGGCAAAAACAAAAATGATTAGCCTAGGACCAAACTCATCAACTCATATATGCATTGCTGGACAAACTGTTGAGAGAGTAGAGAGTTTCCAATACCTTGGGAGTATTGTCTCAACCGATGGCGGAACCTAACTGGATATAGCCAGCCGAATAGGTAAAGCAAAATCTGTGTTTGGGATGCTATCCATAGTTTGGCGAAGTAATGCAATTAGCTTAAACACCAAGCTACGACTGTTCCGTTCCAACGTTGAATTCGTGCTGCTATATGGATGTGGTACCTGGAGAGTGACCGTCACTATCACGAGGAAGCTGCAAACGTTTGTCAATAGGTGTCTACGTTACATCTTAAGGATATTCTGGTCAAACCGTATCTCTAACGAACAGCTTTATAAGAGAACGGGCCATGAACCTATAGGCACAACCATACGACGACGAAAGTGGCAGTGGATCAGTCACACTCTTCGAAAGGGTGACGGGCCCATAGCTAACCAAGCGATGCAATGGAACCCGCTTACCCAGGATGGCAGGATACGCGGCGGTCCTAGGAGTACGTGGCACAGAACAATTGAGAAGGAAGCACGGCAACTGGGAAAGAGTTGGGGAGAGCTGAGGCACATTTCCAGAAATCGCACACGATGGCGCGTAGGCATTGTAGATGCCCTAGGACTCACAGGGGGATACAGAACATAAGTAAAGTATGTGCCAATCGATTCAAAATTATGGCAGCGGCAGTTAATTTGAATCCGACCCTGTACGTCTCTAATGCTTTGTAAAAGATTTATAATGGACATTTTAATTTCGCCATCAAATCTGATGGCACGTACATACTTAGGTACAACAGATATGCCTATGAATCCGCATAGTCTAGTCTCATAAACTGCAGTAGGTACATGCTTTACCCACCTTTCGAGTCCCTTTGTTAAGAATAATTATAGGTACAAGTACTAAAATTAATGAAAAACTCGATATTAGTTTTCAAAAGACCAATGTTTGTCCTCAGTAGAGCAAGTAATAATTGAAAATTATATCAATTACTGTAACGCGATTATAAAATTCCATTTAGTGGGTACATATTACGATGTATCGAGAATAATCGCCTGTTACATTCAATTTAACTGTGTACAAAGGCGTGCTCACACAACATGCTTTTGCTAGGAGTGTGTAATTGCTTTCAAAGGTTTTTCCAACCCTCCATTAAAACTGTTAACACTAAAACTATCGATTTTATATCATGTTCCCTGTCAAATAAATAAGTTCACGTGTACAGACTGCCGAAAATAGATTAATTTCCATATGAATATTATATATAGGAACATAATTAATCCTTTTTTACCAGAACTATTTGAAAAGTATTAGGTAATTCATGTGTAAAAAGACGCGTTCACATGAAAAATTGGTGGTAATGTGAAAACTTCCTTAGTAGCGATTACTTTCATTATCACCGATGTTCACGCTTTCAAAACTTTGTAAAGTATTCGAGAAATGGTCATAATAGGATTAGTGGCAGCAGAAAGATACTACTACGAGTATTGATCGATTTTTCTTCGGTAGAGAACTAAATGGTCACTGTCTTTGGGGTATTAGAAAAAGAAGGCTTTTTTTTAAAGACTTACTTGTCTTACCGTATATTTGGGTTCAGGAGGATTAGCAAAGAAGTCATGAATACGTATAAAGTGCATAGCCACCCACGCTCACGAAGGAAAACCCCTATCATCTTTCTTTAGCACTAGCTAAAAGGAAATGGAGAATTTCCCAGGAAATATAATTACAGGTAGGTACACGTATACGAGTATGTGCATGTAACTCAACACATGCTGTATATAAACGAAGAATAACTGTGTAATTTGCTCAACGTTTCATCATAGGGTTAGTAGGTAGTTATTGCGAAAAAGTTTTCGCATCATTTACGCTATAACTTTTTCATTGCTACCAGCAACACCACCATGTCTGAGTAAAACGCGGGTCGTAGTCATATAGTTACATGAAAACTGTCTAAGGAAAAAGCAGGGTGCAGTGCTGTAATAGATTTTTTTATGAATTTCACCTTTTTTTCCACTTTCATCGTTATAAATGAGGATAGAATGAACATTCGAAATAATTGTAAAATAAAACCAAGAGGGAAGTGAAAGAAGCTCCTTATAACTTCAGTCAGCTTTAGCAAGTTACTCGTAACACCTTACACACTTTGCAAAGTTATTGAATAGAATAGTTTAAGTTTATGTAAAAGTTGGCCATAATCCCTTTAGGAAGTTCAATTTACTGTCCGTTTCTGGCGAAATAATAATGCACAGTCTACGGTGAATTTGTTTTGCTATTTTTATTGGAGTGACGAGTTTTCCTACTTCAAAGGACTAACAATAATCTGCTAAGATGGATGGTCACAAGTATTTGGAAAGTTTGATTTGTATACCTTAAATGCGGGTGAGATAGTGTAGTAGTTGGTTTGTTGAGTGAGACTTATAGGTTCAATTCCCAGTCAGAGACAATAACTGTCTTTTAAATAAAAATGCCTCATGGTTACGAAGAGACTGTCACCTGTGGTGTGTGTAAGAGTAGTAAGAGAGATGAAAAAGTTAAGTTTATACAAAAAAAGAACATGTCCAGTGTGACCAGGAGCTTCCATAAAAAAAAGGAGTATTTACAGTTCCGTCGAAGATAAACAGCTGATATTTGACATCTGCAGATACTAAGCATTGACATTTGTAATTTTGGAGCAATATACGAGAGATCAACGCAATTTTTTACGAGTTTGTTACGAGTAAACCCTCTTCGAACGATTCGCGTATTGCGAAATAATGTCGGTAAACATAACCATCCATCTCGTGACGCGGTTAAGAGTTAAAAAAAAAATTCGATCGAACCAGGTTAGGGTGTGCAAAGACCAGTGCGTCTTCGTAGAGTGGTCACGCGAAAATATTGCCGCAGTGAGTGACAGTGTTCGTGACAATCCGTTAAAATCCATTCGAGCAGTTGAACCTTTCCTATAGATCAATGCAGCGGATTTTAACAAAATCTATCAGCATCTGCTTGCCAACAAGATTCAATTGACTCTGGAATTGAAGCCAGCAGACAGCATCGTGACTTCGTTGATTAGGTGTTAGAGAACCACCCACGTTGATTGCTATTTTTCGAACAAAACCATGAAAATCGTGACCGTACGTTCACGAACAACCAAACCATCCACAAAAAGTCACTGTTTGTCATTAATACACAAATCCTGTAACTACTTAGCCATGAAAAGGAGTGATGCCTAAAAGTGTGCGAAATTCAAATTTTTCCAATACCTTTCCGTATAAAATTTGCAAACTGTTGAAAATCGATTTATGTGCGTATTGGAACAACTTGAACTTGGCATACTTTTAGCATGTATCATTCCCGTGCCTGAATACTTATAGGGCTTTTGGACAATGACTCAAAATTCCTGGAATTACCTAAAATGAACATAACAATGGCTCAACACACACCAAAGTATAATGAAGAGCACCTTTAGTCCTTGACTGCTCGGACGCTTGATCAAAACGACTGCTTACGAGTACCTACTCAGTCTAGCTTGAATGTTGGTATTGCAGTGACGACGATATTTGGTGACGACAGTAAGTTAAGCAGAAGAAAAGGGAAAAACACCAGCTTCTAAGAAATAAGAAGAAATAATATGAAAAATGCGAGATCGAATCAATGGTGACGTGTTATAGCAGGAATGATTGTCGACATATTTATCAGAAGGTAGAAAAAGCATGCGACCAAAACTTCGTTATCAAGTAGAATGCTCCAATAAACCGCAACGATGATGATCAACAATTCTGCCCGCCCGACCAAAGTGAAGATAGCAACATCTAAGCTTAAGTCCAACAAGGTTTGTGGAGTCGAACGTCTAACTGCCTAGCTATTTAAAGCAGCTGAATATGGTTTGGCACATAGCTTACATCAACATATCTGTAAGATATGGCGGGTGAAAGTACGCATAGAATCTCAGTATCATTTACCCGATATTCAAGAAAGGAGACCATCTGAATTTCGCCAACTGCAGAGGTATTAGTCTCCTCAACATCGCGTTTGCCATAATTGGTGGGCGCTTTAAATCTTTTGTCAAAAATCTGATTATCCCGTATTAGTGTGGCTTTAGGTCAGAAAAGCCCACCATGGATCAGATATTCACATTGCGGCAGATCTTGGAAAAAACCTAGGAACTACAAATCGATACTCGCAACCTTTTCATCGATTTTAAAATCGTCGATAATAGCGTCTATAGAGATGAGCTATACAGAGCCATGTCTAATATTGGGATCTCTACTAAACTCGTCCGTCTGTGCAGGATGACGATGGAAAATGCACGCTGCTCCATCAAGGTCGGCAACAACATCACCGATGCATTTGGTGCCAGAAAAGGACTACGACAAGGTGACGCGCTGTCATGTGATTTCTTTGATAACATACTTGAAAGTATTGCACAAAATTCTCAAGCTGACATCATGGGTAGAATCTTTCAAAAGTCTGTACAACTACTCGCGTACGCCGACTCCATGTCGGGATGTCAATTACTTCCAAAAGTCTGCCATCAAAAGAGGACACTCAACATCGGCAACTTGGAGACAACATCACAAAGGTTGGCTACAATTTCGAGGTAGTTAAGAACTCTGTCTACGCAGACTCTACTGTAAATTTAAGCAGTGACAACAGCTACCAGCGAAGAATTACTCTTGCCAACTGTTCCTTTAGGCTAAGAAGGCAATTGAGTAGCAAAGCCCTCTCATGGATAACTAAGGAGACTTTATACAAGACTCTTATTATCCCTGTAAATCGCTGTGGTTCAAATATTATTGGAGGAAATGGAGTATTTGTTAGCTGTATAAGCATGGCTTTGACCCAAAATTCAAACTATTCTAATCCTCGCGTGGGACAATGAAAATGATGCAATGAAGCTGGTTAACCTTTGCATGTACAAAAGAAAAGCGAACTCCAAACACCTAAGGATCCAATGAATTGAGAGCTAAAGTTTCAGTCATAGCTGTCAGTAGAAAACGTTTCGAAACAATATTGGCCTCTCGAGGATCAAAGAAAAGAAAATATATGTCGAAAACTGGGGAAATGTAATACGTTAAGAGTACGAGTATTGCTTTCTGTACTCATAATCACCAGCTATACCTATATATACTCAAATTTGCTTCCCAGATTGGGAAGTGATTTCGAAAGCATTCTCCTCATTTTTAGGTGTGCTTCAGTGATGAATCCATATTTCAAACGTCGGAGGAATCAAACTAGTAGGTGCGAAGAAATTCAGTGGAAGTAATGTGCCCAGTAAACGATGAGGCATCCAACATCTATTATGGTCTAGCGTCATGTTTATCCAGACAGACTTTATGTCATCCAAGTTACTCGTACTATACGTCAAGATCAGTACATAGAAGTACTGTTAAATATTGGACTCGTTTTCAGAAAAACGTTACCGACAAAAAAGCTTTGTGCAAATCTCTTGTCAAATCCAGCACGGATATCTGAAAGGCAAATCAACAACAACTAAATTAACGGAATTGGAATCTAGGACTTTGTACGCATTGGAGGATGCTAAAAAAATTGATGTAATTGCCACTGATTGTAGTCAGGCCTTCGACAAGGTTTCGCACGAAATCATCCTTCTCAAACTTCAAGTTCTTGGTTTTCAATCGGGATTTAATGCGGAGACTAAATTCTACCTTATATATATATAAATATATTTGATCCCATTAAAGCCACCTCCGGGGTCCCCCCAAGCCTGGCCACCCTATTACGATACTCATTATCTTCGAATTGAGGCTGTCCAAAGGAGGTTTATTTATTTATTTCAATTTACGATTTACATGAATCAACAGACTAAGAATAATAATTATAAATTATAGAAAATATACATTCAAGTTTCATTTAATGATAACATTAAATGTGTCATAAAAGTATTTCTGGGCATAGAAATATCTAACTTATCATAAAATGAATTTAAAAAATTAAAACATAAAGCAATAGGCTCGCGGGTGCCGTAGCATAGATATTAATGCAGTCTAGTAAATCACAAAGCAAGTCCTTACGAACATTACACCATACATTTTCCTTCTCAGTTCAAGATATTGAATTTCAAGCAACAAACATTTTGATGTATAAGAAACCTCGATGTTAGCGTTAAGAGAAAAACGACGTAGGACATTCTCAATTCTTGTAATTTTATTTAGGGTGATAGGATTCCAGACAACACAACAGTATTCAAGTAGATAGCTTTTAGAGTCTACAGATCCTTAAAATCAGTCGAATTTCGCTAAGGAAGCCGAACAAAGAATTTGCCTTAGGTATTAAGTATTCATATGAAGGGCGAAAGTATGTTTATGGTCGAGAACTACTCCAAGATCCTTAAAGTCATTAATAACTTTTATCAACTTATCATCGCTTAAATATCTAGGTTGAATGTTAAAGAGTGACCGGCTAAATGACATTGAGGTACATTTCTCAATCTTTACATTGATGTTGTTAAAAAGATACCACGTTGAAAATTAGATTCAGATCAAGTTGAAACTAGTTGGTGTCACTGATGCTGGTTATGCTGGAAAAGAATTTTGCATCATTAGCATACAAGAGGCAACGACAAAATTTTAAGACTGAGGGCAAATCGTTTATAAAAGCAGACAGAGAGAACGCCACAGAAGGCTTCCTTCTGGAATGCCAGAAGTAGCTACGAGTATGATTTCTTCCGTTAAGTAGGAACGTAACCATTCTCGTAATGGCCCAAAGAAACCAAAAGCCTTTAACTTTTTAAGAAGTATGTTTAAATTTACTCTACTAAATGCTTTAACAAAGTCAGTGTTAACAACGTGAACTTCGTCACGACTTCTCATTGCCCTAGAGCAAACGTTGGTAAAAGTGACTAAGTTCGAGCAGGTGGATCTACCTTTCCAAAACCCGTCTTTTGTTTACCAAATTGTCTAACAGTTTTGGAACAACAGACAGTTTGGAAATAGACCTATAATTGCAAACGTTATCCTTTTTATCATTTTCAAGGAAAACACCACAAGCGAGAGATTGGTTAAAAATTATTTGCAGTTGTATGCAAAGTGAATTAGCGCAAAGTTTTAAGACATTTGGATAAAAACCTAAAAAATCTGCTTTAGAATTAGCTTCCAATCCAACGAGGGCGTTGTAGATTCAATCCGTTTGAAATATGATTCTAGATGAATTGATACAACTCGGTTGTACAATTGCGTACATATGCACATAACTGGAAACAGACACCGCGGGAAACTTTTTATCATTATGCTTTGATAGCAGTTTTTGGTCAGAGCCTCAGAGTCAGCAGCACGTATGTCGTTTTGCGTGTCAGCATAATTTATACTAGGTAATTTGTATAATAAGGGGTAAAATAAAATTTGAAGCTGGATTTGAATACGACAACTCCCAAAGCAAACTGTTTTAATTTGTTAACTATAACCAATCCCCACCAGTGGTAAGGTGGTCTTAGTTAGAATTTAGTTATAACTAACACATGGAGAGAATCGAGAATCATTATGGGGGGGTAACTAAATTCGAAGAATTATAAATATTTTGATAAAAGTCGGTAAACATATCATATCAACGATTTTTTCCGGATTATTGAAGTTATCCCCCAAAAATATGATCATCGATGGGAAACCTAAACTTTTATGTTTCGAATTAATGAAGATCCAGAAATACCTAGATTGAGTTTTAAGATTACTTTCCAATGAATGCAAATATCATATTTGCTCGCGACAAATTCCGATAAAAATATGAACTCTTTCCTCAATCGTGAAAATATCTGGTAGTCCGCAGGAGAATTAGTACTTTTGGATTGCTTACGAGTACGAGCAGCGGTTTTCGCTATTTTTAAATTACAAAGGCGGTTATTGTACCAAGGTGGACGCGAACTAACTCTCTTGCGCACATTGGGTACACAAGCACTCAAGAGTGTACGAAATTTTGTGGAAAAAGCCATGAAATTCTCGCTCACATTATTGTGTTGAAGCACTCGTGTGCCGATGGCATTATGATGGACTGAGTTTTCTAAGAGCGATTTCAAGTCAATAACCGTCATTTCAATTTCTGAGGAAAAACCACACGGCAACATTTTTAAATTATGATGAACCCAATGTACCCAAGTTGCCGACATTGAAGTCTCCAAGGACACAAATGCTAACGTTTTTACCTTTAAAAATTGAAATGACGCTTTTGATATTATCTAGATGCTTTTTATACGTATATATCCAAATACTATATGGAGGAATATTTTTTTTTTTTTTGTGGTAGGTTGCTCACAGTAGTGTGAAATTTTTACTCACTAAATAACATCTCCCTTCTACTGGTTTACTACGGACTAAGTTTCCTAATCAAGTAGTTTTAGTTTCAAAAATATTCGCTTTGGGAAGGTAGCTTTCCAGCAAAAGCAACTGCTAAAATCCGCCATAAAATGCGGCTGGTCCTTATTGCGCTAGATCGAATGCTTTCGTTCTTTGTAGTCGGCGCACAAGGTTTGTCTCATCCAAAATTTGGAGTATAACGTTGTTGCAATGACCATGAAGACGAATACGGAGCTTTAGAGCAAAGTTCGTTATTTCGATATCGACGGTAATTATTCCCAAGTCTCTGTGGATATCATTGTTTCTGATATACCATGGGGCATTTACTGTGATTCTTAGCATTTTATTTTGAAAAGATTGTAGGATAATCTCTATTGCATACGGAAACCAATTTGGTCGAAGTGTAGTACATTTTCTAATATTACTAAGTCGATGTCCACTGCAGAAGATTTGATTGAGCCCCGAACAGCAAGCAGTGCTCTTCCTCCTTGTTTTTTGCTTATATCAACACGATCCACTCGAAACACCGAAAAGTCGGAGGTACTCGTATTGCAGAGTTCTTCCGTAAAATGGTGCTCGTGCAATAATATTTTAGTGAAAGCAATGATGTCATATTCACATCCGTCAATGACCACGGACAGCTTTTTTAATTTTGAGGAACATCCACCCATATTTTGATAATATATGGTTAGGTTCATCCATTTCCTTTACGTGGTTTTCCTTGGCTCAATAGATACTCGTATAGCCTACCCCCTATGATGATCATTTGAAATTGTACTGTACGCTAATACAGTTTAGAAAAAAATGTTGAGAAGATGCATTATATTCTACACTACTATAAGTATTTTGCCTATCTAAGATCTGCTAGACAAGTAAGTACTTTAGTAACAAAGTCTTCTCTCGATCATAGGACACGATGTATAAGACCATTTTTACCCCAGTCCGCTGTATATCGCAAAGGATGAATGGACCTTATCAATACATTAAATATTTATCCACAAAAAAAAAAACTTCGGACACGTTCTTTCAGAATTGATTAGGCTTACTACTTAAGGGAATGTAACTTGACCTATTGAATACACATCTGGATAACCAATCCCAAAATATTTACAATAGTCAATAGGCAGAATCAATGATATCGTGTATGCTATACCCAACCAAACAACTAGAGAATACATTTCATTATAGAAATTTTCATTGATAGGATATATATAGAAACATTCCCCTTACTCCCTCGGGCACTCTGTCCAATTTAGATCAAATGAATTCACTTATCGATATTTTCAAATGAATGGGAAGCGCGTAGCATCTATTCAACCGGAAACTCAGCTTCCCGAATATACCTTCTTTGCTCACCCACTATCCCACTAGAAGTGTACATAACAAAGCAGTAACGTGGTGAAAAAGTTAAAAGGATACCCCCTTATACTTTTTTTTTTTTTTTTCGCGCACAGTCTTCTAATGGAATAGAGGCAACAACAAAAACTAAGGAAAAATAAAGAGAAGCAGAACTTTGCACATAGATCTTTGTTAAAGGGATCCACTTTCTCGTAACGTACCCTTGCTCTCTAGGGGATCTCCATTTGGATTTTATTGGGATTTTTTCCGCCCCATCAACTCTTCATAGATTTCTTTCATCTTATTTGCTGCAGTTGAGTTGTTGTTGAGTCCTTTCTTTTTTTGTTCCTTCTTCTTCATACTCTATTTGTAGCTTGTATTCAGGTCTTTTCACTTTTTCGGGGGCTTCTCGTTTATCAATGGCGTGGCAGAAACAGCAAAGAGCTACTATGATAAGGGCACGGAGTTCGCATCCCACATCTAATCTTATCTATCTGCGACGTTGTCTGTGCGAGACAGTTTTTGTTGTACTTTCTTTTTTTATTTCATTTTATTCCCCTTGAAGCTAATTTCGAAACTATTATTGTCACCTTTTCAATTCAGTAAGGTGTGTTAGGTGGGGTGTACCGTTTTTGAATTGAAACAAAGTGGGCATTCAGTGTCCTGTGAGAAAGGATGTCGAGAGTTTGCACAGTGGAATGGGGAAGGTAGAGAGAGAAAAAAAAAAAAAAACACTATTCATTGTAGAAATATAGATTCATGTCCTGTGTATACATTTCAAAGGACAACACCCCACCGGGAGAGCATTGTCTTTGTCGCTCCTCGTTCTTTTTTTTATTTCGTATTCTATTTTGATATATTTTATTCTTTTCGTTTTGTATATCCTAGAGAAAAGAAGGAATTCATTTATCGGATGGTACATGAAAACTTCAAAGAATGAAATGTTAAGCAACGGACGGGAATCAGAAAAGTGGAATGAGGTAGAACAAAAAAAAAAAAAAAAATAGTAAATATAGAAAAGCAAAGAGCTTGAGATGAATTTCAAAAGCAAAGGCAAACTATTCGAATGTCTGCTAACACCCTCCAGTTGGCTTGAGGTATCTCTTTAGTCAAAAGGGTGAAATTAGTTTCCATTTCTTC
Organism: Pocota personata; assembly: GCA_963082735.1. Taxonomy (NCBI): domain Eukaryota; kingdom Metazoa; phylum Arthropoda; class Insecta; order Diptera; family Syrphidae; genus Pocota; species Pocota personata. The sequence goes on from OY720429.1 coordinate 213,141,752, forward strand.
CCTCGCTTGTCACTGCCTTAGCGTTTTCAATTTTATTTTATTTTTTTTCGTTTTTCCGTTGTCATTCTAAGGAGCGTTTCAGTACAGATGAGGGAAAGGAGCTTTCCGCCAGAACTATAATAGATACTGTAGGAAGAATGAAATCTAGGATAGAGAATTAATGAAAAAAAAAAAAAAAAACGGTCAAAGCAAATGCAGTGAGTTGAAATGGATTTTACCATCTCTAATGGAAATAAAATGGATTATTAGATAGGAAACTGGAGATGGGTTGTCCTTTGAAGGATACAAATAAACGAGTACTAGTAGTATATTAAAGTAAGACAAGTAAAGTAAAACTGACAAGATAGGGGCGTACTTGCCTGTATGTTTGTAAAGTTTTAAGATCCGCGAAGCATTAGTGAACCTTTTCTGACTTGCGCCGGTAGTGCAAGCACACGATTCTTGAAAATCCTCTATCTCAAAATTTTAATGAATTCTGGTAATACCAAAGTAGCTAGAGCCCTGGTGGAACGATTTATGGGTAGGGTTGGAGATTGTAAATAATACATCCAATTTGTGATATAAATATCCTTCGAGAAATTTTGAGAATTGGCAAAAATTTGTTTCTTTTTTTTAATGTATCTCAATTTTGGTGCATTCTACATAATAATAGTATTAAGAAGAATGACATTTTGTTTGTTATGATATCTGGATTTCCGAGTTCGGTAGAAGGAAGCAGTTCTACACAAAAATAACAAGGATATAATTAGCTTTAATTTATGCTTATTCTGTTTTTTGGTACAGTTAATAATTAGATATCGTAGTTTTAGTTTGGTCTGGTTTTATAACACCCATTCACAAACCGGGATCTAAAAGAATAATTGATAATTATAGACCAATAGCTAAGTTGCATGATTCCTAAAATATTTGAAGCTATTGTTGAAAAGAAGTCATATTCCGCAGTGCGCAACCATATTTGTGAATATCAACATAGTTTTGTAAACGTTAGGTCAACTTCTACAAATTTAGTTATTTTTACAAACCATTGTTTACATAATATGAAAAAAAGTCTTGAAGTTGACTAATAAATAAAAATACTTGGGTAATAAAATAGAGCGAAAATACACCTCGTATTTGCACCTCTTTGGCCGTCAATCTGGTCATTTTATTGATCAGCATCTTAATAGTTTCAAATGTTATTGATCTCCAGACTAAGATCTCCCAAAGTTTGTCTTTCGATGTTGGACACTGTTTTCGAACCTCTCTGTCAAGTTCACCCCAAAGCAGCTCTATTGGGTTGAGGTCAGTCAGTTTTCTTATTCTTCTTGGTCCACGTATCCTTGGTATATCTTGGAAGAATGTTTCGGATCATTATCTTGTATTAATGTGAATCCAGAGCTTATTAATCGCAAACAAGAAACCAAGAAAAAGTCAGACAGCTACCCATCAACTCTGATATTCTCCAATACATCGTGAAGCGATCCTCGAATAATAGCAAACTTATTCGCCCATTTCTTCAGTCAATCATTCTCTAACCATTCTTACTTCTCCTACATGACAGATTGTGCCCAAACCTCTTTAACTTCAATCGATATAACAGTGGCTCTCGTGAATGAAAAGATCGAAAGACTTAAATGCGGAGTATGGTATACCTGCCGTAGTTTTAAAAAAATGTGTAGACTCTTTAGCTCAACCCCTTACGGCTCTGTTCCAATTGTCGCTTTCACAGTCCGTTTTCCCTAGGCTTTGAAAAAGCTCTTTTATTATTCCCCTTCATAAAAAAGGCCCGAAAAAGTAAATTTCTAATTATCGTCCCATAGCTTAACTCTCTTGCATACCTAAGCTATTCCAAAGTATTGTTTACGATGCAATGTTTTTCCATTGTAAGTCTATATTTTCCCCTCACCAACACGGTTTCTTAAAGGGAAGGTCAACAACAACAAACCTAACCGAATTCGTATCCAGCACCCTGTGCGCATTGGAGGAAGGCAAGGAAGTCGATGTTGTTGCTACCGATTTCAGCAAAGCCTTCGATAAAATTTCGCACGCAATTTTTTTTTGAAACTCAAAGCTCTCGGTTTTCAGTCTGTGTTTATTGCGCGGATCAAATCCTACCTTCATGATCGTCAATATGAAGTCCTTTTTAGATCCTTTATATCTGATCCCTTTATGGCCCCCTCTGGTGTCCCTCAAGGTTTTCAGTCTGGGTTTATTGCGCGGATCAAATCCTACCTTCATGAACGTCAATATGAAGTCCTTTTTAGATCCTTTATATCTGATCCCTTTATGGCCCCCTCTGGTGTCCCTCAAGGTAGCCATCTTGGTCCCCTGATTTTCATTTTGTCAATTAATGATGTTGATGACATTATTAAATATTCCCGTCTGTCAGTTTATGCGGACGATATGAAAATTTTTGCACACATCTCCACTCCCACTGACTCCCGTGCACTTCAATTTGACTTGAACAGCTTTTCTACTTGGTGTAATAAAAACTTTCTTGAATTGAATGTCAATAAATGCCAAGCTATTACTTATTCTCGGAAGCGTCTTCCGACAGCTCCTAGAACGTACGTGATTTGCGATGAGCCTGTTCCCACTGTCACCTTTCTACGTGATTTGGGTGTCATTTGCTTAATTTTCGTAGTCATATTGACAATATTATTAGCAGAGCAAATTGTGCGCTAGGTTATGTGAAACGTTGGTCCAAGGAATTCTCAAATCCTTACGTCACGAAATCTCTGTACTTCACATTTGTAAGACCAATTCTAGAATATGCCTGCCAAGTTTGGTCTCCCTATCTCGATACACATTCGTATCGAATTGAGTGTGTCCAACGCAGGTTCATCCGTTTTGCTCTACGTGGACTCCCGTGGCCTGACAGATTCAACCTACCTCCTTACGAGCATTGCTTGAACTTGCTGAACATGCAATCGCTTGAAAAGCGTAGAAAAGTTGCCGATATACTATTTGTACATCAGTTATTAGCAGGCAACATTGATTATCCTATGCTGCTCCAAACCATCTCACTCAGCACCAATCCGCATATTCTGAGATCAGTACCTCTCTTCCGTCTCAAGTTTCACCGTACGAATTACGGATGTAATGAGCCTATGTCTCGAATGCTATGCATGTCTAATGACTGCAATAACCTTTTTGATTTTCATTTTTTTTTTTTTATAATTTGCGCGTGTGAAAGGGGTTATGAATACCCTTATACTAATTTTAGGACACGGGCGTTTTTTGAGGAAAGGGGAAGAGGCAGAGAGAAAGACAGATTGGTGTAGTTGGTTTGAAACTCAGCTGGTATTAAGTTTCAGTGAACTCCAAGGGTGGCTGTCCAGATAACTGGGGAGCTTGTTTGTTTTTGCTTTTGTCGTTGTTCATGATTCACAGTATTTTTTTCCGTCCTCCTGATGTCATCATCACGATCAAGTTGCATTTTAGCCATATGACCGCCCTACTGCCAGTGTTATGCCTTCGGAGTAGAGTTAACATAAGCTTTCGCAATTGATCGACTTTTTATTTATTTCATGCGAAATAAATAGATGATTATTGACATCAGGATAAGAACCGTGTACCTATAGCGTGACAAGCTACGATGTTACCACTACACCACGGCCACCCCTACCACTACACCACGGCCACCCTCAAGTGCATCAAAAACTCACATAGAAACTCCCTTTATTCCCCTTCCTCACTCAGGTCTTGATTTAAATTTATGTATACTAGCTATTAAGTAAACATTGTAAATAATAATTTATAAGTCTCTTTACCGCTTGTATTAAGCTAATTGAAATATAAAGGTGTGTTCTTATAATATTTGTCTGTACTTCTCCTTATTCATGATTCCATCGATACAGATGAGGTTTCCAATACCGACGGAAGAGAAACATCCCCAGACCATTATTGAACCACCGCCAGGCATTATTATTGGGACCCCACAGCTAGGGAATATTTTTTCTTCAGTAGACTCTCCGCTTTTATTCAAAAACTTCAAATTTGGACTCGTCTGTCTATAAGACTCTCGGTTGATGTCCAATCCTGGTGCTCTCTTCCCCAATCTAGCTGTTTGACCATGAAAGCCTGCGGCGCTAAACGCCTTTTTGTCGTTGTTACTGATATCTGTCTTGAGTGCGAATGGTTGATTGGTTGGTTGGTGAGCTTATGCTCTTCACTTAGGCCTCCATTGGGCCCGTTGTGTTCCCCTCGTCTATGGAACTGTAAGGAATAATGCTATGCTTTGGGAATTATGCGTTGAGAGGATTTAGGTATTGGGATCATGGGGACTATCAACGGGATACTATATCGTATAGTGATCGGGGAATCGTAGTGTTCGTCTGGCGAACTCCAATATACCCCCGATTCCTTTCTTACTGAGGTGTGTAATATCCGTAATCTTTGGAGATCCCAGAATTTTCAGTCTTAACCTCGGTGTAGCAGGGCAGTGACAGAGGAAGTGTTCTGTATCTTCCTCCTCCTCCTCACAGTTGGCACAGATTGTTGTATCAGCTATCCCGATTGCTATGGTTGATTGAACTCTGCACAGATTTCTGGAGCTGTAAGTCGTCGATCCCTCTTGCTTATTAATTTTATAGTGTGGTCCTCAGTTTTGATGTTAATTTGGGCCTTCTACTTCTCTTCCGGCGCTTAAGACTCCTTGATTCTTTAAAGCGACGTATGGTATAGTGACTTCGACATTTTATGAAAGGTTATTGTGCCAAAACGTTCAACTTCAATTTTTGCATTGCTTCTTCCCATTTGAGGTTTTTTTTTTAAACTTTCTCGGTTAACTTTAAAAAGTGAAATTTTAAGACTAACTAGCGCTGGAAAAATACGCAACCTGTTTTTATAGTTGGAAAACAAACTTATTTTTTCCAAAAAATACCAGAATTGTAATTTTCTCGAAATATTTTATACAAAAAACAAAATTATTTTCGTTTTATGGTGGTGGGTTTTATGATAATGTAATGACATTTGCAGTTTTATTTTACTGGTATTACTGCCTAATTCAGTTCCTTTGTCTTAAAACCCTTTATCTGTTTTAAGATGTAATAATGTCTACTATCGACCCTGACAGGATTTAAAAGAATTTTGATCATTCGAGTAGTGCACAGATAGATAAACATATAATTGTGGTAAAAAATGGTTTATTCGGAGACTTACGGACGGCAGTGTATATACTGACTTTTCTAAAGCTTTCAACAGGGTGCAACACAACGTTTTTGTTAAGAAAACTGGAATTGTTTGGTTTTCACTCTTGTATCTTGCGGTGGATTAGAAGTTATTTTATTAACTATAAGTAGTACGTGAAGATAGTATCTGTCCTTTCTAATGAAATCTTAAATTGCTCGGGTGTTCCCCAAGGAAGTCACTTTGGTCCACTTCTCTTTCTACTCTTCGTCAATCACTCGCCATCTTTCATTTCTAATTTCAAATGCTTATTGTATGAAGATGACTTTAAGATATTTAGGTCTGTAAATTCTGTATCTGATACCCTGGAACTGCAAAATGATGTTAACCGCATAAATGAGTGGCATAAATGAGTTTTGAGGTTATAGTGAACTTCTACGTACTTCTAGTCTACTTAGTTCTATTTAGCCCAAAATAACTAAATGCGTTATGGTTTTTTGTTTTTAAAGTAGTCTGCATATGAGTATCTTTCCGGACACTTTCAGATGTCCACGGTAGATAAAAATAAATAAATATTTTGGTGCTAACATCCCATACAGGGTCAGGCCTAGCTTCTCGCAGCCTCTCGTGCTGTGCGCTGCACTAATGGTTGGGACCTACAGAGTTATGCCATTTCCGAAGTAAATTTTTTGGGAGAAATTTCTCATGACAACGTTACTCTCGGATGTTTATCAGACGTTCGCGAGAGGTGGGCCTTGACCGTAAGAAAACTTCTTTTCTTTTTGTGTTTTCCTGTATTCGAACCTTGAATCTCCTTCTCAGTAAGTAATTGCTTACTTAGCTGACAATTTGTGTACACTTATAGCATAATCGACGAGGAATCTAGCGGACTAGCAAAAAATTGTCTTCGTCCCTTTATAGAATTTCCTCAATGTGTGCGTTATGCTTCATCTCCCGAGAAACCCGTAAGTGACATGAAAAGCTGAAATTTCACCTTTTTACAGAATTTTTTTTTTTGTTTTAATCCGAAGGTAGGTGAAAATTTTCCATCCTTTGCCAGCTCGTGCTCATAGTAATGTGAGATTCGTGCTCACTAAAAACGCCTCCCGTCGACCGTAATTAATACTAAAACTAAGTTAAACCTGCCTAGTTGTTCACAATTAATATTTTCCAAGTTTTGCAGATGCTACTCGAGGTTGCACTTTACTTAGCTAAATCATATGGTTTTGTCCTTTGTAGTTGACGAACTATAATTCTATTCTCCAAAATCTGAAGGGCAGCTTTGTTACAATGACCGTAGAGTTGATATTGGTGCTTTTCTGCAAAATTTGTAATTTCTCCTTCGACAGCGGATAATTTGAAATCTCTGTGGATACATTTCGAACATACCACGATTCACGATTCCACTTTTTAAAAGTTTATAAGAGGTTTCTATTACTTTTCTTGGAACAAACCCACAGTAATATACCATACGTCTACACGGGTTCTAGCACTTGCTTGTCCTAGACATCGAGCTTGGAATATCTTGGAATATTGTTTGTGTGCCCTCCACTTTAATTTCGCGTCGAGTGTCATTCCCAGGTATTTCACTTCGTTTGCGTATGGGAGTTAATTAGGATGGGTATCTCGTTCACTTTTTTGCATGTAAGATTTAGATTTGGCCTCGTTTAGTACTATGCGCCAAATTTGTGTCCATTTTCACCATAGCTTATCTACAGCTTTTTGCAAGTTTTTAGTAGTTTCCTCAACCGTATTGCCCGTTGCCAATATGCCTGTGTCGTCCACAAAAGTGGCTGTAACGGTGTCTTCTAATTGCGGTATGTCGCGCGTGTATAATAAGTATAAAATCGGGCAAAGTACACTCCCTTGCGGTATCCCAGCTGCAATTTTTTTTAAAGTCGGAGTATTCATTACCGTGCTTAACACAGAAGAGTCTAACTTCGCGATAGGATTTCAGAATCTTACAAAGCGGACTGGGAAAGATCTGCCATATCTTGTGTTCCAATCCTTTGTGCCACACCATATCGAAAGCCTTTTTTTACTTCCATGGCATTCACAATTACATCAGTTATTCTATACACTTGATATATTTTAGAATGTGTACTTCTAAAACTGAATTATTGATCCAGAATTAAATTGCTCTAAAAGGCTTTTTGTCGTTCGGCGCTTTTTCTAGTATAATATATAACTTCTGCGAGTTTCGATTGCCTTGGTACGTATTGTAATCTAAAAGCAGCGTTTATAAGGCAGATAAGTTTAGCCAATGCTTTCACGGGCAATACCTTAAGAACCTGTCCTTTTATTAACTCATAGCCAGGATCTTTGTTGGTTTTAAGAATGTTTATGTTCCCCCAGCGTTTCGAATTTGATTCTACAATTGTCACTTGTAACGTCTGTGGTATAGCTAATATTCGCGTTAGGATAACCGTCAAATGATTTAAAAGTTTCTTCTAAATGCGCGGCAAATATTTCAGCATTTTCTCTATCGGATTTAACTTATTCCCCGTTGGCTTTCTTTATCGGTAGTGCTTCCTTTTGGGGAGTTTTAACACTCTTCATGTCTTTCCCGAGCGAATAGTTTGTACGAGGTGTATCTTAGAACATTTTTCCTTTTTCCACATGTTAAGTTTCAAAAAGTGACAAACACTTTTTTCGCACCTCTTCGGAAGCCCATGGGTGACCTAGAGAGCTAAAACTAAAGCACTCCTTTAATACAAAACCTACATTGCTGAATTTTTAATTTTCGAAATACAGGGTGTAGCTCAAGACTCTTTTCTTTTCTGGGAAAGAGTTAATTTTTATTTTATAATCTCCTCTCAGGACATGGGCCAGCGCCTCTAGATACATGTAGTAGATGCCTGTTGTTTTGCCTTTGAATAATTGAAGACTAAAAACTTCTCGAAATATGTTTCATGGGAGGCATGTACAAAAGTTTACTTATTCTGTATACTGGCCCTAAAACGCTAACAGAGACCCTGCTTCTCTTTAGAGAAACAATAGATGCTCTACAGCTCCTGATGCTGGATTATAAGCAATTCCAACTTCAATCGCTTTTAAATAAATAAACATCAACTTTACCAACAAAAATTTTGATTATTTGTAATTAAATTTTTTTCTTCAGGCAATCAAACGTTTTTGTTCGTAAAATTGACATTTAGCGAGATATTCACGAAAAGAGTAATTTCGGCATAATTACCCAAAATCGAATGCATGCACGGAGGAGAATTTATAATAAAGCGATTTAGAGCATTTTTCAGCTCTATGGAGATTATTTCTGAATTCAAACCCCTGAAGCCTGGCCTATAGGTAGACAAAGTTCTACTCAAAATACAGCTATACGTCTGAAATATAAGTCGATCAATTGCGAAAGCTTAGTCAACTCTACTACGAAGGCATAACACTGGCAGTAGGGTGGTCATATGGCTTAAATGCAACTTGATCGTGATGATGACATCAGCTGAAGGGAAAAAAATACTGTGAATCATGAGCAACGACAAAAAAGCAAAACAAACAAGCTTCCCAGTTATCTGGACGCCACCCTTGGAGTTTACTGAAACTTAATACCACCTAAGTTTCAAACCCACTACCCCAATCTTTCTTTCTCTCTCTCTCAATTTCCACAAACGCCCGTGCCCTGAAATAATTTAATGGTATTCATATCCCATTTGGTGCGCGCATATTATAAAAAAAAAAAAAAAAATATTTTGACGTGCTTTCCGAGTCACGAGTGTTGAGCGTCCTTTTTGATGACAGTATATATTTACTCGTTTTCAGCGCTTCTGTTTCAATACTTATGAACGCACTACTGAGAGCTCGTTACGTTCTTACAATTATGGTGACAATTCGGCGAAACACGAATTGAATTATTGAAATTTTGACTCGAAGTTCCTCCCAAAAACGCAATTTCTCGAAAACTTCTCATCAAATTTCGAGTTCGAATACATATTTCATTAGTTTTAAGTGATGTCAGAAATTCAAAGATTGATATCGATGTCTTGGACATTTTTTCTCATATATTTCCTATGTACGCATAATTTCTGCAATATTTTAATGGCAGAATAAGCTTCTCGAACAGGTCCTACATCATTCTCAAAACGCACTATTGTGTAGGCTAGATTGAAATATGGGCTAATTAGGCTGGACTATATTTTCCATTATTCACTCACTCACTGAACAAGTTTCAGTAGTGCCTGAGATTTGTTAGTGGTACTAATTTCCGTTAATGGCTCGAAACGTCAGCTATGTTATACAGGAGCAAATTTAGTCCTTTTTTAACGTGACTATTCTCTTGAGCAACAACCATATAATTTGGTTGTACTTCCTGTTAACATTTAGAATTCTCGCGGAATACAATAGCGAGGAATTTCCGTGACTAGTAGCTCAAGAATCAGTTGAAATCTTTCAAATGCGGAAAACTCTAATTGAAGACCAATTCACAAGAATGCAGAACAATAAGAAGTCAACAATGCTTTCTTCCGTGCAGTATACTACGAGTATACTTCCAGACAGAGAATCACTCCACAAAATTGTAATATTCTAATACATCACGCCGTCGTGCAGATGTTAATTAAATTATTGAAAACCATCTGCGTATTATAGTGCCAACACCTGAATACATCCGTGTATCCGTGTAACACAGAAAATGGCAAAAAAGTGATACAGGTCCTTGAATCCTTCATAATCCATCCAAGTGAACACGTTTTTTCACGTGTGTCTTCCTGTAGTCGCACATGAATAAAAATGAAACTTGCCTTTGTGTCGATAACAAAAGGTGTGCGCTGCTACCATACAAAAGGATTCTCCGAAACATCTTTCGCTGTGCGGTTTCTTTCACACAGGATACCCATTCAACAGTAGCACCCTCCTCCGAAGGAGTCAACGGATAAAAGAGGCGCATTTTAAGAATTAGAACGTGATATCTTGATTCAAAAATTGAAAAGGATGTATCATATACATACAAGGGCTTCGCACACCCTTTCCATCATCGTTTTCGGAGCGAAGATTCAAAAGATGAGCTTCCTTGGTTGTTGGGCCAGGCGGGCGTTTACTACACTGACTATGGAGCAGAAAAAAAGGCTTTTGGCATTCACTCATCCATCTTTTGGCCTCACTCTCCCACTCTTTTCTTAAATTTAATTTCATAAAAACGTCGAATCTGTGTGAGTGTGTATGCTGTTCAGAATAGGGACAGTTAGATACATTTTAGCATTGAATACAAAAATATATAGCAGCATCCTTCTATGACTTCCGTTCTTTTATCCAATGAACTACACACACTCACAATATACCAGCCAGGCAGATCGAGTATGAGGCAGGGACTGAGTTAGAGAGAGGCTATCATACCGACCGACCGTACCCAAGGATATAGAATGGTTTATATCATCGTTACCATCATAAACAACATCATCTGGTGTATTATCCTCGCCCCATATCTTTCGCTCGACGGCAATTCTTTGGGGACTACTCGAACATAAGCGTGTTGTGTTTCTTAGCCCGAAAACAACAAGGACAATGCGTTCTTTACCAACAGGGAAAAAAAGGAGATTTTTACGTATTCATGAGTTTTTTGACAGAGACAACCGGACCGGAAAGTAGCGAAGGATATGTGCGCTACGATGGGCGGTGTAGGTGACAGGGATCCCATTGTTTTTCGTCGCTCGGCCGCATAGGCCGGGTGAAATACACATTGTTGGGTGTGAGTGGGAGAATGGCTAATGGAAGATCAAGTGAAAATAAAAACAGGAAAGAAGAATAGATTGAAAGCGAAATTGGTGAAAGGGAGCTATAAACGTAAATTACAGTTTTATTGTTCTTGACCATGACTAACAGCGAGAGGCTGATACTCCTGTTATTATATTCCTTTATTCAGCGTTCATCTGATTACCGAGCTAATTCAAGTTGATGGCTGGAATTAAATAGCCATTCTTTGTAGTAGAGTAGAGCGTTTGGTTACATGGAATAGTCGGTCCGGCTGTGCGACTACATGGTAAACATGTTTTCACAAAGCGTGTCTATTTGATGGAGATTGTTGTTCATTTTTCTTGTTTTTCAAGAGCGTGATGAAAAAGATGTGTCATCTCGTTGAATTCGCCATGAAGACGATAATGTACACCAACAAATTTAAAATGCCTCATAAATATTTCATTTACTGAGGAAATGTAAGCAGAATTTTATTTATTTTCTTTTTCACTCACGAATTTGACCATTGTAGGTAAGTATAGTCTTAATGAAGTCAGTTACTTCGCTCATATCTTTTCTTTTGATGTTTAATTTATGAGTCATGACGAAGTGACTTCCTATAAGGAGAAATAAAAGCTTAAAGTGCGAGCATCTAGCTTCTTGTTAGTTTTTAATCTGGTTTGCGAATATGTTTGAACAAACGTGTCATCCATCTCTGACATCGTTGAATTTTTCTACGCTAAGTATTCGCCACCACCGTTGGTCCATTCAAAGATGATTTTTTTTTTTTTTTTTTATAATCTGCGCGCGCCAAAGGGAGTATTAATACCCTTTAATTGTTTCAGGGCACGGGCGTCAGGGAAAAGGGGGGAGAGGAACAGAGGAGGTACCTATGCACGTTGGCTTTGAATGTTTGAAGGTTGTAGTGATGGGGAAATACAGAGCCTGGTAGATCGTTCCACATTCGTGTTGTTCGGCTTATAAACGAATCCCTATATTTGACAGTACGACCGAAGTTTGGCTTCAGGGTAAACTGATGTGCATTCGAAGCATGTCGCGTATTGCGGGTGAAATTTTGAAGGGGAGGAATGCAACTGGCTATTTCGCTGGAGCATTTTTTGTGGAAAAAACGATAAAACAGGGAGAGACAGGAGACATTTCTCCGATGTTCTAGTGAATGAATGGAATTCACAATGTCTCTATCACCTATAAGTTTTAACGCGCGATTTTGTACCCTATCAAGAATGTGCAAAACGGTCTTGGGTGCACCAGACCAGATATGGGCGTTATATTCCAGCTTAGGGCGGATGAATGCCTTATAAATTGAGGCCAGATCAGACGGGGTAAAATATTTCTTGCACCGTTTAAGGAATCCTAGACTTTTTGCAGCATTTTTGGCGACCTCGAATATGTGATCATTCCATCGAAGATGGTTATTAATACACATACCGAGAATGGCAAGTCTTTCGGTTTCAATGATGCAAGTACCATCCATGGATAATGGTTGAGGGTTTTGGTTTCGCTTGAGAGACAGAAGACAGCATTGTGTTTTGGAAGCATTAAATTCCACTCGGTTGGTTGAACCCCATTTAATTATGCTGTCCAGGTCGGAATTTAATGTGTTTAACATACGTTGCCATTCCCCTTCTACGGCCGAAGAGCAAGGACGTGAGTTAGGAAACGAATATGAAAAACTGAGGGTACTGTCATCAGCGAAGGAATGGATTGGATTAGAAGTTGCAGACAAGAGATCATTTATAAAAATGAGAAAGAGAGTCGGAGACAAAACAGAGCCTTGGGGAACACCAGCATTTATTTGGTGAATTGCAGACTTGAAGCCGTCCAAAACAACTTGTATTGAACGCCCCGAAAGGTAATTTCTAATCCATTGAAGAAGAGACTCATCGATGCCATATGCACGCATTTTCGACAAAAGAGCCTGATGCCAAACTCTGTCAAATGCTTTTGAAATATCAAGCGCAACCATCTTGGTTTCGCCGAAGTGATGGAGAGATTGGTTCCACTTCTCGGTGAGATATGCCATCAGATCACCAGTGGACCTGTTGCTACGAAAACCATACTGCCGGTCATTAAGGAGTTTTCGTGAATCGAGATATTTCATAAGCTGACGATTTATCAGCGTTTCCATGACCTTGGAAAGAAGGGACGTAAGTGCAATGGGTCGGTAATTGGACGGGGAGGAAGATTCGCCTTTTTTGGGGACGGGCTGGACAAATGCTGTTTTCCATCTACTCGGAAAGAGCCCTGAAAAGTAGGATAGACAGAAAAGCTTACGCAGAGGTTTTGCCAGCATAGAAGAACACCTCTTCAGAACTATGGGGGGGATACCATCTGGACCAGCGGATTTGTGTATGTTAAGACCTTTAAGTACTCCTGCAACTGTACGAGTGCGAAAGTGGACTTGTCCCATGGAAAATTCGACGCTCTCAAATACAGGTGGAGACAAAGCATTATCTGGCAGCGTGGAGTTCGCTGCAAAATGAGTAGCAAGCAGATTAGCTTTGTCTAAGGAGCTGACAGCTGGAATGTCATTGTAAATGAGTGTGGGGATGGCAGACGAGGCAGAATTTTTAATATTTTTGACGAATGACCAAAAATTTTTACTACCTTTGGGACATTGTAGGATTTTTTGCCTCAATTTTTGGTCATGTAAGAATTTTACACGTCGAATATGGGCATTGCAGTCTTTTCTGGCTTGTTTAAACTTTTTTCAGTTTTCCTCAGATTTGTTGGCTTTATAAGACCGAAAACTTACTTCTTTCAACCTGATAGCCTCTTTACAGCTCTGGTCAAACCACGAGTTTACCTTAGGTTTAATGCTCTTTATTCTGTTAGGAATAAAGTCATTCATACCTAAGAGTATGGTGTTAGTGATCATATCAGCAGCGGCATCCACGTCGCTATCGAGGAAGCATAGCGACCAGTTAAAACTCCTAAAGAAGCTATTGAGGCCGCTCCAGTTGGCTTTCTCGTATTGCCATACTTTCCTTTTAGGAGTTTTTTCTTTAACTGAGTGGTCGGAGTACGAGAATTTAGCTGATACGATATTATGGTCAGACCGACCTAGAGGCGCTAAAACATCAATAGTGTATTTATCAGGGTGCGAAGTAAGAAACAAGTCCAAAGTGTTGGCGGAATGACTTACAATGTCCGGTATACGTGTAGGCTCATTTACAAGCTGAGTCAAATTGTTTACCTCAGCGAAAAGTTCAACATACCTTCCTTCGGGTGTTATCTGGCCAGAATGTTGAAGCCAATTCGAATTGTGTATATTGAAATCGCCCGCAATAACGATTTCAGTATGAGGGTACAAGGAGACAATTCGAGTGATGGAATCAGACAGCGCATCAAATTCGTCAAAAGTTGAGTTGCTGTCCGCACTAGGGCTTCTATAAATAAAGCAGTAGTGAATTATTTGCTTACGGACGGTGAATTTTAGCCATTTGAAATTAAATTCCGGGTTAGAACAGTGGCCATACTGTGGTGGAACTTGGTAAGCAATATCACTACGGACGTAAATGGCGAGGCAACGGTGGGGAAAGAATAATGACACTAAGTTATACCCAGGCAGTTTCAAATCGGAAGATTCTTCAACTACCTGTGTTTCACTTAGTGCCAAAACAGCTGGTTTATGGGAATAGGCGTGGGCGTACACATCAAAGAAATTCATTCGAAGCCCACGAATGTTGGTAAGATCAACCCTAAATTCCCTCATCACTACAACATAGAAACACAAATGAAAACATAGAAACACAAACAAAAGAAACATGATGATGATTTTCTCAGACCGTAGCACTTCCGCAACTAAACTAATTTCATATCACATAGCCGTATATGGGGAGAGGTTTTGGCTTTAAAAGTAAGAAGTAGGTCTGCAATTTAGAAGGCTAATTTTTGGCATCTTAAACATGCCGATCCTACATTTATTATGCAAATTAACTTTAAAATGCTGACTAATAATAAAAGATTTATCATGGCGGACTAGTTTTTCAAAATGACGTCAATTTCGTAGCTCAGTTGTTAATACGTTACTATGAGTGAGAATTTCAATTTCAAATTGCAGAAAGCATGGAAAAAACAACGAACAGTTTTTCACTGTCCCCCCTTTCCGCGAACACATGAAAACAGTTCCGAGAGCAAGACTGTCCTGAAGAAGCTTCTAAATTACGCCGTTCGGATATGGCCTATTTCAGTCATGTGAAAAATATAGCAAGCACCGCACGAATGGCTGTGAGAAACTAGCTCTGCTATCAGTGCCAAAATATTTAGTCGGCTGCCTCAACGTCCATCTGTTTTAAATGTATTGTTGAACCTCTCTCCTCTTGATATGAGGTGGCATTTGGTATAACTCGAACTGGTGCTTCGATGACTTTGCGCGACACTTACCTTTCGACTCTTGTCTTATGGAA
The DNA here is from genome assembly GCA_963082735.1 of Pocota personata. Taxonomy (NCBI): domain Eukaryota; kingdom Metazoa; phylum Arthropoda; class Insecta; order Diptera; family Syrphidae; genus Pocota; species Pocota personata. The sequence goes on from OY720429.1 coordinate 213,156,970, forward strand.
CTCCTACAGTTCCATAAAAGTAGAATTTCTTCGCGCTCAGGATTGGATTTGGCCGAAATCTGAGCCAGGAAGGAATCTTAGGTTAATTTTCACTGCTGGCACTAAAATCAATCAAGGATCTGGGGCTGATGTCTTCGTGGAGGACGACAACAGTAGGCTTCTCTTCTCGTTAGGTAACATGCATCTATCTTTCAAGCAGAGACTTATGCAATCCTAATGACTATCAACTAAATTTTAAGAAATACGAGTAGGTGTAGGGGACGGTGTATCTGCGCGTGTAGCGACAGTCAGGCCTTACTTCTCCCTTTGATCACTTCCAAAATAGTTTGAGAATTTAAGAACTCTCTGTATTCAGTTCCAAGGTTGAACTCACTAAGTCTTGTCGCCATGGGATTAGTGGAAATGAGATCTTCTATGAACTTGCTAGATGAGGTTAACAAGGACTTCCATTGTCAATTGGGTTTATTATGAACATTATAGTGGGTGACATGACTCGCAGACTAAACGAAACATCTGTAAGAAATCCGCTGTGTTCTTGCTGTGTCTCAGTAGAAAAGACTGCAGGCAACTTACTGGCATTATTGCGGGCCATTTCACTTTTGCCAAGCATCTTCTTATGCTAGGCCTTAACGGCAGCACCATTTCCGACGCCTGTAGAGAAGGCGAAGATACTGCGGAACATTTTCTCTGCGAGTGTCCTGTCTACCTGAGGCAGATTTTCGGAACCGATGTAGTGTATAGTGAGTGCTGAATTCATAAGCTTCTCATAACTGAAGCTCCTACTCTTAAGGAATTCCATTAACATGGGTACTCGTACACAACATCCGTGAAGTTATGGCCGCAATACAGCCAGAAATATGCCGAAAGCCATCCAAAATGATCTCACAAGAATAGAAGTTTGCAAAAACTCCCGAGAGTGGATCGGTATCGATCTTGAGAGCCTCATAAAGTTTTTCCTAATTCGAACATTGGCATCAAAAGTTTTCGAACTGCTCTAAGGGTTTCGTCTCATATATTTTTCGGTATATATAGATACATACACACATAGTTTTGGAGTAAACCATGACAACTTATAACTGCAGGACTTGACAACCGTGCAATGAAGCTACAATCAAAGTTTACGTTAAGACCAATATTTTGAGCAAATGAAAAGTTTTTTAGTATGTTCCGCTCATAAGCAATTAACATTTCACTATTCACAATGGCAGGTAGATTTTAAAAAATTGCGGCAACCAAATTTAGCTACGAGTAAGACGAATTTATTTAAAATTTATATTTAAGCAACAATAGAAAAACTTTAGCCGAAGGCATTTAAATGTGAAATGAAAAACATCTTTTGTTCTCCTTCCCGATACCTGTTTAATCTTAATATGCCAACCGGCTTTTTCTGTCATTTGCATCATAGAAATACAATTCATGTGAGCTTACTTGTTCATCTTGCAGATTTGTTTGGATTTAGCTATTTTGTAGGCTGTCTTCAGTTCAGTTCAGGTTTCTGCATCTTCTCCCATGCTACGCCAGTTGCATGTCGAGAACTCCTGTTTTTTATAAATATCAACGGCTTGTATCATGGGTGGGGCACGTGCTGGTTTCTTTTTAAATTACAATTTTCGGTAGAAATAATGCAGCTACCATGCAGCATGCGTAAGTGCGTACGTAAGTTTGTAAGATTGGTATGCTAATTGATAACACAAGTTATCCTCGTGTCGAGGATATTGCTGCTCTTGTCGAGAGTGCCGAAAACCTGAACTCGCCACAGATCTCAGCAACTGAACATTAGTCGTACTAGCCTGAGGAGAATTATGCATAAAGACCTCGGATTATTTCCTTACAATGTTCAACTAAAACAGGTATTGAAGCAACATGATCACGGGGGCTTCTCGCTTCTCTGGTTAGGCTTTAGAGCAGCTCGAAATTGACATCGATTTAGCTAAACAAAAATTTTTTTCGAATGAGGCGCATTTTCATCTCGACGGCTATGTAAACAACCAAAACTGTAGTATTTGAGGCTCTGAAAACCCACATGCAGTCGTAGAGAAGCGAATGCATCCTCAGTGTCTGACTGTTTGCTGTAGTTTGCGGAATGGCGGCATTATTGGCCAATTTTTCTTCGAAGATGAGGATGTCAACAACATTACGGTCAACGGTGAGCGCTACAGAGGCATGATAATCGATTTTTTTTTTTACCAGAAACTGAAGTAATGAACTTGGGCGATCTCTGGCTCCAGTAAGACATACAAGCCGAGACATACAAGCTGTCTAACAATCGCACTAAGTTCAATAGTCGTATAATCAGCCATTTTGGTGATGCTGCTTGACCTCCGCGGAGCTGCGATTTGACGCCATTGGACATTTTTTTTGCGGGGTGCCATTAAAGATCGATTTATTGACAATCCAGCAACGGTTCAGGCAATTAAGTACAATAATAATCAAGCTATTCGTGAAGGAGGAAAATGTGTCTCTGAAAGTAAATTGAATTTGTGGGAACAGGATGAAAATGTCATCGAAATTGTTGGTATACTGGAGGTAAACAACGATAATGCAGAAGAGTATTTTCAAAATTATTTTTGCGAAACACTGAACGTCTCTGTATCATTAAAAAATGTTACGTGAAAAGTTTTGCGAAGAAAAATAAGACAACTAACATTCTATGCGTTCATCTCTCGTCGACTGGTGTTAAAAAAAAAAATTATGAAGGGCAAGAAAACCGGCAGGGAAAACCTAAATACAACATTATTTGGCGATACTATGAGAATAAAAATAGTTCCAGTATATGTGAACAATTGTAGTCTATTTATGGCAGCTAAAGGGTTAAAGGTAGAAAATAAATTTAAGTATTTATGGTACAGTAATTCCCAGATTTTGTTAAGAAAAGTCGATTGTGGAAAGGTTGTTGCTATAAGATCTTTTGATGACTTATCTTTAATTAAAAACCAATAAAACTGTTTTCGAAAATGAACGAAATCTTCGATCTTGTAAACAACAGCCTTGCCACAAGTTTTACAACTGGTTCAAATAAAGAATCTGTTTTCGTAATGCTAGTACACCAAAATATTAGAAGTCTACGGCAAAATTTTGATACATTAGTTAGCAATCTTGAAGCCTTTGAAAACTTGCCTGAAATAATGTTTGTATCCGAAATTTGGATTTATTCTTATGAGATCAATGATTACAGTATCGCTGGCTATAATTTTTACGTAAATACCAATGTTTTGTATTCTGCAGGTGGAGTGGGTGCTTTTGTGAAAGATTTGTATGATAAGTGTGATATAAAGCGTTATAGTTTGTTGAGCAGCTAATCTTGTAATTTTAAGTGATTTTAACTTGGACTTGTTAAACTCATGCCCTTCGTTAGATTCTTATCTTGCACGTCGCACGTCGCTTGTAGCGTCAATTGCTTTAAAATTGAAAATGTTGACTATTTGAAATACCAAGGCCGGAATTTGAATTGTGCTGCAAAAATGTGCAATAAGAAAGCTCATTCCATGGAGCTATTTAGGCTTACAAGAACACTCCCAGTCAGACATTTATTTTAATATAAGGTACTTAGAATTTTCTTTATGAGAGGTGGGTACTTAAAAAGTCCTATCTCTGACGTATATGTTTTATGAAGCAATTCCTAGCCTTATATCACAATCCCTGCCTTTCGCACTACAAGTTATAGGAATTCATACTCCATTGTTTCATGCAATGTTTCTTTTTTGAAAATGGTAACATTTTTTGGCTTCTCGGTTTCGAACATAATGAAATTCAAGTTTTACTCGCATCCAATAAAGAAGGATGACAATACGTGGGCAATAAGTTCTAAAAGTAAAGCGAAACTTTTTGCAGAACATCTCGAGCAAACTTTTCAACCACTTCCTAGACAATCTTCAGATGAAAGCATATTCTTAGTGCGCAAAAATGACAATCTTGAAATCCATCCAGTATCACTGCAAGAATTAAAAGATGTCATAAAGAGGGATTTGTATACCAAAAAAGCACCGGGGTATGACCTTATAACTGGTGATGTCATTAAACAACTCCCTGAAAAAGCACTGCGGATGATACAATACATTATAAATGCGGGTTTCGTGAAAGACATTCTACAATCGAACAAGTCCATCGAATCGTAAATACAATAGAAAACAGCATACAAAGCAAAAAAAGTGTGCTCAGCCATATTTTTGGATGTAGCACAAGCCTTTGACAAAGTCTGGCATAAGGGGCTACTGTTTAAACTGCAAAGGGTTCTACCAAAACAATTATACTCAGTGCTTAGATCATATATCTCTGAGCGCCATTTTAGAGTGAAATATGAAGAAAAATACTCGGAACTTAAGAAATTAGCGGCAGGGGTTCCCCAAGGTGGTGTCCTAGGTTCTGTGCTTTACCTACTTTACACAAGAGACTTACATGAACCATCCGAAGGAAGCATAGCAACATTTGCAGATGACACTGCAATTCTGACAACGGGAAGTGATGGAGTAGAAGCAGCTAGAAAAGTACAAAAAGGAACTGATGAAATACTCAACTGGACAAAAAAATGGAGAATAAACCTAAATGAATCAAAGTCAACGCACACTAACTTCACAACTATAAATATAAATGTGATACCAATTACAATAAATTCTCGTCAAATACCATATGCAAACACGGCGAAATATTTAGGCATGACTCTGGATGCTAAACTAAAGTGGAAAGAGCATGTCAAAAAGAAACAGGAAGAATTAAATATTAAATTCAGGAAAATGTATTGGTTACTAGGAAGAAATTCTGAACTCTACACATACAACAAATTACTCATATATCAGCAAATTCTAAAACCGATATGGATGTATGGAATACAGCTCTGGGGCTGCACAAAGAAAACTAACTACGAAATTATACAGAGATTCCAAAATAAGATATTGAGGTGTATTACAAATGCGCCTTGGTACGTGCGTAATGATAACCTCCATAGAGACCTAAGCATTAAACTAGTGAAAGAAGAAATCACCAATGCTGCAACAAAACATCTGCAGCGCATCTCGCAACACACAAATGCAGAACTACGTCAAATGGTCGAAAACCCGAATAGAATCAGAAGACTACGTAGGATAGAAGAACGAGCTGAAGACAGATGTAAATATATATGTACATATACATACTAAAAACTAGTGCAGGGTGTAACCATTGGGCTATATCCCTTAAATATATACATACATACTATTAAATGTAAATTACTGAAGGAATTTTTCAGTCGTAATAAATAAAAAAAAAAAAAAAAAAAAACAAAAAAAAAAACCTTATTTTGCTAAATTTTTATTCTTTGACATGAATTTTGCTATTAATGATTAATTTTGCTATTTATGATTAATTTCTTACTTTATTTCTCCACTTTTGCTTTTTGCCTTTAACTCTTATTTAATTGTTTTTAATTTTTTGTTAAATTTGCTCACCCTACAATGAATTATGAACTTTGAAGTGGCATTAGCTCTATTTTTTCAGGAAATACAAATGCCACTAGCTATTTTCTTTTACAATGTTAATTAAGTTTAGTATCACAATGTACATAAAGTGTGTAAATTGAGAATAAAGAATTTAAAAAAATAGAGCCCCGAACCATCGAAAATATACTGCCAAATTGGATTGGCAGCCCGTGGTAGCCATTTAAAATAAATTATTTTCCACAAATAATCAAAAAGTGAGTGCTTTAACAAAGCAAAAAACTTTGAAAAGTATTAAATGGCGCAACAGATGGAGCACCCTTTATTATCTACGGTAAAGTAATTTTCGCTATAGTTTTTGACTTCATTTGCTTTCCCTTTTTTTGATAGGAACGATGCATTAAAAAGTTTGTCGAAAAAGTAAAATTCAAAAATATTATGAAAAATTCCACGGAAATTTGATTTTGAAGGCTTACACATAGAAATAGACAGTGTTGCATTCCGTTGGATAGCAAATTTTATTGGATTAAACAAATATATATCACCTTTTGTTTTCCGTTATACCGTTAAGGAGGTAATACCTATAGATATGCTAAGTATGTGAATGGAATTAAATTAGTATTAGTGGTTTGAGTTAAAACAAACTTCAAGTCTCTATAGCCAAGAACTGGGGCAGATGGAAGGGAATACGTATTAATGGATCAAGCATTCCACAATAAAAGGAAAAAGATATGTTCTAGAGCTTTTCTTGACGTCTCTCAAGCCTTCGATAAGGTATAGCACAAAGGATTAAAATAAAAGCTAAGACAAGTACTTCCGAAACTGTTGTACTCGTACAAAATTTTAGAACCCTACCTGGTGAACCGACCGAATACTTAAATTTGAGGAAATCGCTGCTGGACTTCCACAATTGATTCGGTCTTGTTCCTACTTTACACTCGAGGCGTACTTCAAGAAGAAGGCACCATTATAGGTCCGTTCGAGGCCGATACGGTTAAACTGGCAATGGAAAGTTCAGTCGAGTCAGCAACTGGAAAGCTCTAACTTGCTTTGGATAAATTTTGCGAATGGACAAAGATTTAGAGCATTGTTCTTAACGATACCAAAAACAACACATGTTAACTTAACTCACAGAAAAATAAACAACTTTCCCATTCATTAACTCGGTAAAAGTACTATATGCAAGAAAGACAAAATATCTAGGAATGTCACTAGATGCGAAACTTAAATGGAAGCCGCACGACGAGCTCGAACATAAATAGATTCAGACACATACTCGTATGTTGAATACTTGAAAGACTTTCCAAATTAAGCATATGTACATATGTATATAACAAACTGCATGCACGTATGGTATACAACATTGGGGTTGTACTAAACTAAGCAAAGGAAATATACTACAATCATTCCAAAACAAAATTCTAAGAGGATTTAGGAATAACTACCGTCGCAGACGAAATAACAAACTTTGCCGTATTCGTTTTCACGGTTATAGCGCGATAAAGAGTAGCTGCATGGTCGACCTGTATCTATATTTTGATGAACATTGATGCTTGTCTTGCCGCGGCCAAGAGGGTTTTTGCTCTGACAAGGAGACTGTTTCACAACGGTCAACTTGCCTCCAGGGTGAAAGTCATATGCTACGTGGCCCTGATAAGGCCAATCATCGCTTATGGTTGTCCATTGTGTTTCAATAAAGCGCCTAGTTATATGGAAAAGATTCGGGTTTTGGAGAGCCAATGTCTTAGGACTTGTCTCCGGTTATTTCAAACACCTGAATTCAACTATATAAAATACTATCCCATTGAACAGGATTGACAATTTCCTTATTACAGTGATTCGAAGGCACGTTGCAAGGACAATGGCCAGCGACAAAAGCCTGTCTTTGGGGCTTATTACCCCAATGAAATGTACTTCGAGAGTACACTCCGGTCTGGCTTCATACCGCCGGAAGCATTTATCCATATCGTTACAAAAGTGTTGCTACAGACGACGGATGGTATCCCGGTTTGTACCACCTCCACCTCAGAGCGAGAGATAAACGGCTTAACTACGGCGGGTACGTCGTTGATTCGCCTGAGCTCCTCCGTTTTAGTTCCGCAATTGCGGAGAGGAACAAAATGGAAACTGCAAAATAGTATACCACGTTCTGGTGGCTGTTCGAAGGGGAAGGGGCTTCCCAGACGGCGTGTTACTCTCGGTAACGTCCTCTTAGTTTTAAGTTATTTTTGAGTTAGTTAGGTTGGTTAGGGGGTTTCTGGGAGAGGCCGGCCTCGCCAACATAAAATGGTGCTTCCGAGAGGTGACTGATGCCTCTTGGCCTAGGTCAGCTCCCGGCGGCGCATGTGCACCATGTTGGAGACTGCCAGGCGCCCGGATAGCAATTGGGATGGTGACCACTCGGTGAGTGAGGCAACGAGTGCTCGCCACCCTGATTATAGTTATTGTAGGTTAAGTAGCGTAGGTAGCTTGTAAGAGTTTTATTTAAAAAAAAATAAAGATACCAAGTTTTTTTTTTATTTTATTATATATATTTTCTTGGTAAATAATAATATGTAAGATTAGTTCGTAGAATAGTTTTTAGGCCGAAAGGCAATAGTTATATGGATATAGTTAAGTTTAGAGTGCCCGCATAAGTACCAGTAAGATAGAATAAGAAACCTGTTAATTTTTAAGTTAGATTTAGTCATTTTTGTCTAGTATATAAGTTTAATAAAGATGATAAAAAAAAAGAGTCTAAAAAGAAAAGTAGCTGCATGTAATGTCAGCGGGTGCTTTTGCTGGAAAGCTAAGGTCCTTGCCCAACGCGAATATTCTTTGAAAGTTAAACTACTAGGTAAATTAGATGTAGTCAACAAGAAGAAGAGAGGTGTTTTTATTGAGTAAAAAACTCACACTACTATGAGCCCGCGCTGCCGGTGCTCATAGTGTCAACGATTTTCACCCACATACGTAAAAAACAAACAACACTGGATGTCCGTAACATCATAGCATCAATCTCTTCAAATACTTGCCATTAGTCAAAATAGTAAACAGTATTTCTGGAAACTGGATGCAGCACAAACAAAAAAAAAAAAAAAAATCCATGATTTGCGTTTGGCCATCCTGAGTTCTATTCGGTGATTTCTCGGTAACGATATTATTAATTAATAATACGGAAAAACTCTTGTGCGCGCTCCGATGAACACAAATCAAGTTACCAAGACACCCGTGACGGAATGGAGATTCGAAGAAATTAATTACCTCCACTCCCACTTAGACCCGAGTGGCTATTATTTGTAATGATCTTCGTGGAAAAGATTTCGCAATGATAACTCTGTAAAAGTGAAAATGTGTAAATACGTTAGCACGTCCAACATTAAGTAGAGGTTGATTCATTTCAAACTGTTGAGAAATTAATTGCACGATCTAACGAATGTATTGATGTATGGTTATAGAGAAAAATAAGAAAACAATTAAATTAATACGACCCTCGTATATTTTAAGAATATATCTTTGAGCTTCAGTCTTTAGTGTACTTATATGCATGACTTAGCTAAAATGCGGCCTACATCTAATCTTCGTAAACTATTATGAAGGTTCCAGTCTGCTCCTAGATTTTCCTACAGGCTACGCCAATTTCTTCTTAGTATCGATACTGTTACTATGTTCTCGTAACACTTTGTACGAAGTTTCGACATGAATACACAAATAAGCGAATAAAAATTTCGAGGAAATATATACCCGTATTGAGTCCCATTTACATGAAATTTACATTTAAATGTTATAAATTGATAACCTATTTACTAGGGCAAAAGAATCGGCGGAATTAGCTATAGGACTCCAGCGGTCGAATTTGAAAATCTTATATTATATTCGACCTGGGTTTAGAAATGATTGTCGGTGAAGACAGTGTTGTCTGTCTTGTTGTAAAATTAGATTAGTCCTGCTCACATATCGAGTGTAAGACAAGAAAGATGTCTAAATACTGTATTTGGCACTCACTTCAAGCTAAGCAGTTTATAGCTCAGGAATTGTTGGGTCTACAGCTTGGACAAATATGGTTTAAAATGGGTTTAGTCGAATGTATTTACTCCCACTGGTTTGAGAAAAGAATAGCCCTTAGGTACGATATGCCTGTCGTAAGAGGCCCTACAAGTCAGCTTAATAATGCTATGAGCAATGCTCTCCAGGTATGTCTATATTGCAATGTATAGCACACTGGTCAGCGTCTCAACCTAGAGGGGTGTCTACTACACGCATAGCAGGTAGACAGGGACCCACTCCTTTGTCGCTTGGTGGAATACCACACATCTTGGTTCCGTAAACGCTACCCTTGGAGTTTACAGAGACTTTATATTATCTGAGTTTTAAACCACTACACTAAATCTTTCTTTCTCTCTCTCTCTCTTCTTCACAACACCCGTGTCCTGTAATAGTATAAGAGTTTTCATATCCTGTTTGGCGCACGCAAATTATAAAAAAAAACATAAACGAGAAGAAAAATAGCCTGTGAGTCATCCTGTAACATAGAAGTTTATCAAAATTGAATATCTGGCCGCACAAGATTATGCTCTATGATCCATTCTATGCCTACGAGGATCGTCTGAAAAATGTTGAGCTTAAGAGAGAAATAAGTATTTTTCGGCTAAATTCATCCATGTTTCCAGCGATACTTCAACCAGTCTAAATAGTAGTTGACATCTTGCTCTGTGAAATAGGGATCTACGGATGCAATAACCTCTCAGTTTGATGAAAACCTCAGTCCATCGAGTCAAACTTTGAGCTTAGGGAGAAGATCTGATTAACACAGTAAAGTGTAAGAGCATTTTTGGCCTAAAGCTAATAAACGTAGCATGGAACGCCTATCGTTTTACGGTCCACGTAAAAGGCGTCCAATTTGGTCTTAATTTGCGAAGATATATTCGCTTTAAAGGCAACAATTTATTTGCGGCACGATATTGAATTCTATCTATTTTTACAAAAACACTGACGAGTAAGACATCTTCAGATAGAAATTCCTAGGTCATCTTGGGGAATCTACAGAGTTGTGGCAAGACGTAAGCATATTATGAAAACATAAATCCAAAGAAAACACCTTATATTTCGAAATTCAGAAATCTGGCTTTTTTTTTTTTTTTTTTTCTAAGATAAAAGCCTTAATGCGGGTCCATTTTCCAATTGTGTTAGGTACTTGCTATAAGTCCGCAAATTTTGAGGTTTCGACATCATGCGGGAACTTTTCGAGGAGTGCGGAAGCCACGCACACAGAGACCGTTGCTGTATTTTGCCCAGTATTTCAAAAACCAAAAATTGGGATACATTTTATTCTTCTTACAAGTCTGCAAAGTTTAATTTATATAAGTTATCTGAAAACTTCTGTATGGGTGTAAATTACAAAGAAACTATTCTGTGCAACATACAGTGTGCTTTCTAATTCAACCGAGAACTTCTAGAGAGGTTTGGGAAGACGCTTACAAATAGGAAAATTGGGAGTAGCAGAAGGGAGGTCGTTGATCGAAATAAGAAAAATGGACATACTGAGCCCTAGGGAACACCGGCATTAGTCGGGAATAGTGTAGAAGTACATCTACCTAATAAAACCTTCAGTGATCGACCACTCAAGCTTCTATTCAAAAATAGGGTAAACAATAATTTTTACGTGAATATTAGTTCATATCTTACCCCATTTTTATCAATTTCAATGAGTGTAAAATGTGGTCAACAAAACATTTATAAACAGTGTTGCCACAATGATACAATTGTATCAAAATTGATACTATTCATGCTCTGTCGGAAAATTAGATACAATGATAATTTTTGTGTTTCGATTTTTACAAATTTTGATATCCTTTAATCTTCTGAAGTCGAATACAGTAAATTATCCAAATAAAGAGCCTTTCTATGAACATTTTCGATCCAAAATTTTAAGAATGCTGCAAATTTCTGCAGTAATCTTTTTTTTATGAAATCCGCCTTAAAGAAATTTAACTGACTGCAGGTATAGCTTGGATTGGGATACTGCTATAGTTACAAAGTTTTGAAATCAGTTGACACTTTTTTTTTCTCACAAGGTTTGTTGTTAAAGGAATTACGTGTGGAATTTATAGATATCTACTTATTGGGGTCTAAGAATGTTAGTGGTTTAATCCAATGTCTTTAAGGATATCCTTTCCAATATTGAAAATAATGAACTTTCCTATGGTCCCCCAAATAGAACTGATCTCCTTATTCATATATTCGCATTATTATATAATTGGGTGATAGTGACCTACTTGCATTCCCATATGAGGGCTGTATGCAGCATGTGAAATTCCACTCGGGGGCCAGTTGGCCTTTTGTGATTGCCCTTAAAGTACATGGAAGACATGTGATCATTTGGATCTGTTAACAAAGTTCTTAAGGTCAGTTAGAGTCGAGGTCATCCAGGCTATCGAAGAATCTTGTGCCTAAACATCTTAGGCGACGTTCCTGTTCTACTGATTCCATATCTTCTTTATCCCTACAGCTTCTACAGAGCTCGTTAGTGTAGATACCTAGTTTTGTGGTCATATTTCCACTATAACGTCGACAAGTATCCGGATTTGGCTTCTACCGAGAGACAATAGCGACTTCGATCTTTTTGCGTCGATTGAGAGCCATAAGCTGCGGGTTATCGCACAGCCACCGGTGTACTATCATTTTTATGGTGAAGCTATCTATAATGCTCTTCATTGAAGACCAGTACAACCTGCCTATCTGCAAACAGTTTATTCATGTCAGAGCCGTTCGTGACCACCGTGCTGCTCGACTGTTCACACATGTGGTTATATCCATCGCTGGTAGTTCCATTGCTAGGACAGTTTGTGCCGCCTTTTTAACCGCGTAGATCTTAGATTGAAAAACACTGCAGTAGGCGGTTAGTCTGTATGACTAATTGTGGATATGTATTTACTTGTAACTAGTAGAACTATGTCATCTGCGTAGATGATTCTCCTAATGCTTTTGTCGAGCGAGATATTCTATAGAACAAGTGATAGAACACCTCCTTGTGATGTTCCTCGCTTAACTGATTTCTTAACCGGACAGTCCCCTAAACTGGAGTTGATGATTCTGCTGTTAAGCATTATCTGTACTCAGTTCATCAGAAAGGTGGCTGAAACGTGTTTCTTTATAGAGGAGGTCATGGTATCCGTGCAAGTTGTTGAAGACACCTTCTATGTTAAGGAATACCGCCAGCGTAAATTGGTTTTGGTTTAGGGATTTCTCAATAGTACTAGTTACCGCATGTAGTTCTGTTTCAACGGATCTGAATTGGACATACGCGAGACTTATTGGCCTGTGGTCTTTCGCTGTAGAGCGGTTAGGTTTTCTTGTTTTGAGAATGAAGACCACACGTACTTCCTTCCATTTATCTAAGATATAGTTTAGTGTCAAGCATCCTATGTATATTACCTGGTCCTCCTGATTTAAGTGTTTGGAAGAATTTCAGAGCACATCTTTATTCCATTCATTCCCCATAGTCACACGTGAGTCTGTCATTAGCATTTCATCATTCCCGTGGTCACATTTCAGCAGAAAGTATGGCGATTTTCATTAGTTATTTATTGCCCTTCACGAATGCAAATTTACAAGGAAATCGGAAATATGAGACTACATTTCCACGATTTTATGGTTGGAATAGGAAATTTAATTGATCACAATCTGCTTTCCATAGACATTTGGAAATGTGACAGTTCACAGGGATGAAATTTCCTTTAAAGTATACGACTACAGAAATGCTGAAACCCAAGTGAAATGGGTGGGTTCAAACCCGGTACAATTTCAGTTGAATTGTCCATAAAAATAGATAAATTTGTTTCTTACGATATTCTAAATCTCATTTGATTGAAACCGCAACCACTGATGAAAACCTTTTAATTAACTTTGTACTAATGCTTGATACTGGTTTCAGATCCTAAAAAACAGTACGCTACTTCAGGCATTAATACATTTGGTTTATTATATTGTATGATATTTCTATTTAACTTACCTTCCTCACCTTCATATGCAATCGTAAAGGTTAGTTTATTGGCCCTAAAGGCAAATGGGTTGCAAACTTTTCTTGGCCAACTTAACCCTTACTGCTGCGATTCACATTAGACCGTACATTTTCCATGCCTTGCTTCTGGAAACTTAAAACAAAAAAAAAAGAATTAGAAAACTCATCCTCATATATAAGGGAATGTTGTGTACCTTGGACCTAGTGTACCGAGCGTATTTTGTTTATTTTTAGGGTGAACTTACGAGTATATGCATTCGAATCATGTCGCGTATTGCGGGTGAAATTTTGAAGGGGAGGAATGCAACTGGCTATTTCGGTGGAGCATTTTTTGTAGAAAAAACGATAAAACAGGGAGAGACACGAGACATTTCTCCGATGTTCAAGTGAATGTATGGAATTCACAATGTCTCTATCACCTATAAGTTTTAACGCGCGATTCTGTACCCAGACCAGATATGGGCGTTATATTCCAGCTCAGGATGAATGATTGGCTTATAAATTAAGGCCAGATCAGACGGGGTAAAATATTTCTTGCACCGTTTAAGGAATCTTTGACATTTTGCAGCATTTTTGACGACCTCGAATATGTGATTGTTCCATCGAAGATGGTTATTAATACACATACCGAGAATGGCAAGTCTTTCAGTTTCAATGATGCAAGCACCATCCATGGATAATGGTTGAGGGTTTTGCTTTCACTTAAGAGACGAAAGACAACATTATGTTTTGGAAGCATTAAATTCCACTCTGTGGCATTTCGTCTTGCAGCAGCTAATAAAAAAAGTTTTTCAGTTTCATGGACAAGAGAAGAAACTACTGGAGAAGAGAAGAAGCATGGCTTTTTAAAACGCCACCCAGTTTTGTCACTAAGGAATCCTGAAGCAACTAGCCTCTCCAGATCAACCAGCTTTAATCGGGCAAACATCACAGCTTTTTTGACAACTTAAAGGATTGCCTAAACCGCTTTAAATTCGGACCTGATAGTGTATATAATCTTGACGAAACTGGAAATTTGACTGTGTATATTCCACGAAAAGTTTTGGCAGCCAAGGGGGAGAAGCAAATTGGGAGTATGACCTCAGGGGACGCGGTATCAATGTCATCAATCATGATTGCGGCTGTCAATGCTATCGGAAATCATGTGCCGCCAATGTTAATTTTTCCAAGAATGTATTTCAAGGAAAATATGTTAACCGATGCTCCGTATGAATGTATTGGGTTCGCTAATCCATCAGGCTGGTCGAATGAGAAGCTTTTTGTCCAACTTTTGAACTCTTTCTGTAACATGTCAAATCTTAGTTATGGACAATCACGAATCACATATATCTCTTTCTGCCACTAACCTTGCAAGAGAAGCTGGAATTGCGCTGTTAACCATACGGGCTTACACCTCACCGCAAGTATTTGGTTAGCAGAATATTATTAAGGGGTTCGAAGTTACTGGTTTCAACGATAAATTTTTGAGCAGCTTTGTTACAGATCGCCCATTTTCTGATGAACCAAACAATGAAATCACTCAACTTGCTGAGCCGAAAAACATGGAAGCAAGCAATTTACCAAGAACATTCAACAGCCAGGTCTTTGCTTCAAGCCCTCGGTTTTTAACACCAGAAGCAATAAAATCATTCCCAAAGGCTGAGCCACGTCAGCAGAATATTCGTCGTGAAAGAAAGGAAGGAAAGACAAGGATACTTACAGACACTCCAGAAAAAGATGCTATCATGTCCGCAACTGTCAAAATGTCTATTCCAAAAAAATTGGAAAAAAAAAGAGTTTTAGATGAATCTTCCGATGACACTGTGAATATCGTGCTTCCAATGGTTTCTCGAACGCCAAAGCACAGGCAGGTTAAATTCAAAATACCCATTCCAGAATCAGATAACGACGAAGACTTCAGCCCAGATGAAAGTTTAAGCATTAATGAACTTTTGAACCTTGTGAAGGCAAACAAAACTTAAAAGAACTTGTTTCGTTGTTTAGAACTGTTTCTTTTTTCTTTTTTCTTTTTTTTTTGTAATGAATTATCAGTTTTAGCATATTTTTATTTTTTCTAACTAATAAAATTTAACTTAAACTATCGACAAAACTTGCTATTTAATGCACATGGTCCAAGGTAATGGTATGGTCCAAGGTACACTTACAAAGTTTACCTTGGACTAAGAAAACCATGTCCACTTATATAGGTCCTGAGAAAAATTAATGACCCTTTTGAACCAATTATAATAACGATTCTAGAAAGAATAGTAAATAGGTTATAGTTTTCACGGTTCATCTCTATGATGAGATAATATGGTGACCAGTAAACATCAATTTTCTGAAAATCGGTCTAAAGTACACATCCTTGCCCTACATATGAGGGTGGGTCAATAAGTCCCTGAAAATTAACACAAATTGTGTCGTCACATCAAATTTAATTTTTTTTTGTTAAGAATCATCTTTCAAAAGAACGCACCCAAATTTTCAGACAGATCTGTCAAATAGTTTTGTTGTAGCAGCCATTTTATATAAACGCCTACTAGAATTTTCATTAAAGTGGAAGAAAGTGAATTTCGAGTGCTCATTAAACACTATTTTTTGCGAGAAAAAACTATCACGCCAACCAAACAACACCCTCTTATGGTGTACGAGTATGTATGCGATCCTTAAGTACAACCTGATTTGTAGGTCGAAATAAATGCATACTTTATGAAGTTAACTGAAATCTAAGTCAGTCTAAGGCTTTTTGAAGATATGCATAGTTCTGTTTTTGACACATTTTTTTTTAGAAAAATCGTGATATACTCGTACATATTCCTTTGACCAAATTTTATTAAAATCCACTCAGTGGTTCTTGAGTGAAAAATCTAAAATTCTACACTCAAAAATTGTTTAACTTTCGGAAATCATCTTCCTTCCTTCGGAGAGACCATGAAGCAATAATTTTTATTTTGACAGAGTCCCAGACAGAGACTTGAAAATCCATTATTTACCTGAAAAATATCAACTTTCAAGCCAATTCACACATTATTATGACATTTTCTGCGCTTTATTCGCGGAAAAAATCATGACGCGAACATGGACAATTGGGGACTTTTAATATGTTGTTCAGTACTGGTAACTACTTATTCCCAGATTTGTCCCAAAATGTCCTCTAAAATTCCTGGACTATTAAATAAGTAATCAGTTCAAAGTTTATACACTTCACAAGGTATTGATCGCATGTAATTCGTTCGTTGTTAAACCAGAATAGGTCCTCTACTTGATAAGCTTGATGGTTTTAAGGAATTCATTAGAATTTCATCTGAGTTCAATGTCGCATGAATCACAGGCACCCATATATCCGTACCTACATCATTCGCAGAGATACGAATTTTCAAAGGCAAGCTAATTTCTAGACAGAAATAAAACAATGAGTTCATGGTACACACTCGCACACATACGAATAGAAATGATACCCATCCGACATGCTGACAATCCAACTGATACGAGCATCCTAATATACCGTTAGAATAATAGGGGTAATTCTTCGCATGCATTCGCCTCCACTTACTTGGCATTCATCGATTCATAAATTTCCCTCATATACAAACGAGCGCATCGCATCGCAGGCACAATAGCAATTGAATGGGTGAGGCAGCCACTTGTGGTCCTTATACATTTCAAGTGCAGTTAAGTGTCACTTGATATGCCTAGAGAACAATGGCGTAGTAAAATTCGCATTCTCTGTTTCAAAGAGCGAAATCGGGTTCATATTCCATCATTTCCATTAAAGTGTGATAAAGGGATATTTGGACTTCTGACTGACAGCTGAGTATCAGAAGGAAAGCTACTCTTACTCTAGCAACTGTTTTACAAGCAGGCAGGATGTTGTTCTCTTATATCATCCCGTCCCGACTCTAGGCAGTTTCGCATACTCATATACCATAAATGAGTTCTGTTGTACTAGTTGAGGGCGAAAGGAAGTGCCTGATACTCGTACACATCTCGAGATGATTTGCATTCACAAGTGGAATATTTATTATGGGTGTATCCTCTTTATCATCATGAATCAAAGTGGAAATCTGTACTTCTGGCCGAATTTCTAAAATTTCTATTTTCTGGTTTACTCGTAGAAGAGTTTGATGTGCGACCGAACGAATCATAATTTAAGAAGTATGTATCTACGCTAGAGATTAAGTCACCGTGAAATTGAAATAACTCAACACTGTGACATCAGTGATTAAATACTGGAGTTCAAATTTATGGATTAAAATCTGAAAATACAACGACTAGGTAGAAGTTGTAGTAGTACATTATGTACACTGTTGGGGCAGGATAAGAGCATAAATATACTGCTAGAAGTTCATTTCAATTAACATCAGGGATGTCACTTTACCACGATTGTGGTATACTAGTATCTACCACTATTATAGTGGAGACAGACTGCTGGTATTGATACCATGTTACGAATACCATGGTATAGTGAATACTACGACCCCTGACAGACTGCATTTCGTAGTATTCGATAACTTTGGCATTAAATAGTATACTTTGACGTTTGTGTTGTCTGTCATAACAAATAAAAATAGAAAATTCAAGACAGGATGAATAAAAATGATTCACTTTTGTGCCAAATGATGAATATAAAGAAAATTTAAATACTTAAAAGTGAAAGTGCATACCTAAGAATTGTCAAAGAAGCTACGAAGACTAGCCAATAGAGAGAAATTGGCGCTGCAATCAGTAAGATGGTGGTAATACCAGCAATAATAGTGGAGACAGACTGCTGGTATTGATACCATGGTATGAATACCATGGTATAGTGAATACTACGACCCCTGACAGACTGCATTTCGTAGTATTCGATGACTTTGGCGTTAAGTAGTATACTTTGACGTTTGTGTTGTCTATCATAACAAATAAAAATTGAAAATTCAAGATAGGATGAATAAAAATGATTTAATTTTGTGCCAAAATGATGAATATAAAGAAAATTTAAATACTTGACAGCGAAAGTTGCATACTTAAGAATTGTCAAAGAAGCTATGAAGACTAGCCAATAGAGAGAAATTGGCGCTGCAATCAGTAAGATGGTGGTATACAAGCAAAAAATTGCGAATCTCAATACCAAGTATGTTTCATGGTATACTAGCTTTTTACGTAGTATTGCAGTGACAGACATGTGGTATAGAACGTAGTATTTGCTATACCATGGTATCAATACCAGCAGTCTGTCTCCCACATAATTTGCGAATCTCAATACCAAGTATGTTTCATGGTATACTAGCTTTTTACGTAGTATTGCAGTGACAGACATGTGGTATAGTACGTAGTATTGCTGTACCATGGTATCAATACCAGCAGTTTGTCTCCCACATTACCACGGTAAGCAAAAACTCTACCATGGTTCACGTTTTCCATTCAGCTATTTTCTGTCGTCTCAGACAAAAAATTGTTTTGTTTCTTTCTTTCATATTCGCCAATGGAAATGTAACACATACACAGCACTTAATCGAACGTAAACATCACTCCCATGGCCTTTACAGTGATGACGGCAATGGTATAAACGATGTATTCATGAAAGATAAGCACATGGTCACGACGAGTCTTTGGCCACAGAATTACTATTTTACTTTAGCTAGGATAGTATCCAAAACCTAAAGTCATATTTATGACTGAATAGGACGGTTTTCACTGTGCGGCTACTGTATGAAACTACTACCTGAAATGAAAATATTGCTCTTCGAGAATTGAAAAGCTAGCGCTCGTTCTGTAAATTTTCAATAGAAGATAGTGAGCTCTTTGAATACATTTTCCAAGAGCATGGAAAAATCCTCAAAGCGACAATGAAAAAGTTTCATTTAAAATCGATTCATGTACTGTTGAGCTTAGAATTTTTATCGCCATATGAAGTAGGACATCATCATCAAATAATGCAGTGATTAAGCTATCATATATCGAATGTACTGTTGGCTTATTGGGTAAATGCTCCTCATTTTTGATGTTCGTTATCCAATTGTTCGGAATTTTGATGCCTTCATCGGCCGATGTGAGAATGACGTATGAAATAACAAGCGGCTTGGATGTTTTCCTAGGGCTTTCAGACAATACCTCTGTAATGTTTCTAACTGGAATGAATGCTGCGTTGATGCTACTAGAACTGCTGCTATATGATGTGATGGTCATAGAATTTAGTTGAAGTATATAGGTACAGTTTTGCTGCAGTGTCAATATACAGTCATCTTGGAATGATATCTCCCCGACCTGTCTGCCACAAATCACGTTAAGAGTATACATCCTGTTCAAGACGTAAATAATTCAGCTGTAACCATTGTTTAGCTGAGGATAGTTTGACACTGCATAGCTTACAATAAGATGACTCCTTCGAATGAGTCAGCAGATCTAGTTTATATCTGCTGACCTCGGACCGGCAATGCAAAATCGGATGCTATTGCTGGCATAGATATCTTTTGCTGGTTCTTGTGCACTTGACCAGCTCCTCCCTTGTCATTCTGTAGTAGGATTCTCGTAGCAAATTCACTGTAATATAATCCAGCGATTACTTCAAAAAGAACGTATTTATTTCTATGGGGAGTCGGAACGGGTATGACCTTGGGTAGATCGAAGTCTACTGTGTTGACTAAAGGCACTCTTATGTTGAATATGATATTCCGCTATTTACGATGATGAATATTTCACCAGAATCCTTGCCTTCGGTTGCACATGGCGATACTCTGACTTTCTTCTAAAAAAAACGCCTTAGTAAATTATTGGTAAAATTATGTGGTCAAATCTATTAAATTGTATGGGCATGACCTTGGGTAGATCGAAGTCTTCTGTGTTGACTAAAGGCACTCTTATGTTGAATATGATATTCTGCTGATCGTTATTCTTGCCTAGCTTAGAATTTTGTACAGTCCTAACAAACTCGAATGCGTTTCATCTCCTGTTGCAGATATCTGTGGAGGGAAGTGACTCTTTATCAACGTTAGCTGCAATTGAAGTTATCCTGGAGTTGATCCATAGATCGCTGTTCATATCCGGCTCGAAGGACCATATATTGAAGTTAAAATTTTAGCTACAGACTCCTTAAACTGAAATTCCCGAAATTCGTTTGACGACTGTGTCTTATTTTTAGAGTGCTACGCGAATGAAGTAACTTCAGAGGTATCCTTTTTTGCCACGGAACAATTACAATAGCCCCTCGTTTATTACAGGATAAAAATAGCCTAGATTTGGAAATACTATAATATAAGTTCTTATAAGTCAACATCTTACCAACTGTTTGACCGCAACTTTTATGGGATGGCCAGAAAGTAGACCCAAAAACAATTTTTCTCGGAAGAATGCTGATAGGAAGATCAGAGAACAGAAAAAAATTCCGTCAATTTCTCACCGTTAGACTTGCATTTGCTCCTAACTCCTAAGATGTGCTTAGAATTAATATCGAAGGCAATAAACAACCCCACATTTTTAGGTTCTCTATATCTTATAGCTACTGTTAGTTTCCTCGACAGTGAAACATTATGACTGATGTAGTCGTACAGGATATGAGCGGAGACAATGATCATAACGCTTTCCTTTCCTGTGACAAGGAACTTTGATTAATACTAAATTTTGACTGCAAACAGTATTAATAGCGATTCCTAGATCGTATTGGATATGTTCATGTAGGCTCTTGGCCGTTCAGCTACTTCAAGGTAAAGTGTTTCCCCGAAGATGTTGTATTAATCTCAGATGTGAACAATTCCGTGTCAAAAACCTTTTTTTTTAGGCCTTCACATTCTCTACAGTTCAAACATATAATATATAATGCCACGCCCACTTTTGGAGCGTTTTCTTTTTAAAAAAAAAAGTTTTTTTACTCTCCCTAGTCTTATTGTGAATATTTCACCAGAATCCTGGTTGCACATAGCGCTACTCTGACTTTCTTCTAAAAAAAACGTCTTATTCTGGTAAAATTATGTGGTAAAATCTATTAAAAATCAAGACAATATGGCATAATAGACAGCTACAATTTTGTAGCTCTACTTTGTAGACTCCAGTGTAAATTCAAATAATGACAACAGCACAGAGATTAAGCGGATAACCACTCTTGCTAACCGCTGATTCTTTCGACTGAGAAGGCAATTGAATAGCAAAGCCCCCGGACAACTAAAGTGACTTTATATTAGACCCTCGTCATCGCAGTCCTGCTATATGACGCAGAAGCATGGACGTTATCAAAGGCGGATGAAAATACGCTTCCTTGGTTGTTTTGAAAGAAAAATTCTTAGAGTAATTTTTGGTTATGTTTGTATCGACGGAGAATGGAGGAGAACATATAACAACGAACTATACCGGTTGTTTAGCGACGTGGACCTAGTCAGAAGTGTTCCAATTTATCACCTGAGATGGCTAAAATATGTAAAGCCAATTGGCAAAAACCCTTCATTGCAGAGGGACGACGCGGTAAAAGAAGATCTCACGTAAGGGGACACACATAAGTAGAAAGAGACTTCAACCAAATTCGTATGCAAAACTAGGCGGCTAGCATAAGATCGATCTGGCTGAAGAAGCTTGTTGGTTGAGATCCATGTCCACCCCGCACTGTAGCGCCATCCAAAGTAAAGTAAAGGTTGATTGTTTAATGTCCCTTTCGTAATCTCTACATATAATAAAACTGTAGAATAAAAAGTGCTGGACCACGCATCACGCGGAAACTACTGGACGGATTTTGATGAAACTTGACATAGTGATTGCTTATGTTCTGGGTCGGGACTTAGGATTATTTTTATCCCGGAATATAACGTGGTTCTTACAAATTAGTCAAAAAACTGTATATCTGTAAGGAAAATTCTAATTATACAGACCTAGCTCAGTAATGGCTTATCGGATTGAAAAATAAAAAATAGATGAATTTTGTAAATTTCCCCCTGATTCATTTAAGATATAAAACATCCTCTTGCATTGTCCTTAAGCTGAGCAATGTTCAAAACAATTATTCAAAACATCGCTTACAATTTTCCTTCAGTGGATACCACTGCCAGTAATCATACAGCAGTGAGTATCGTTGCAGTAGTGTGTGTGTGAGTATATGTGGGCGCTCTAACGTGATCATATGTTTTGCACTTCAATGGACAGTCGTGTCTTTTCGGCACACACATTCAGGTTGAACACATTTTCAAGTGTTGTTCATTGGGAAAAGTTTGGAAATGGGCTGGTGGGATTCGTGTGTCAAGTTGTTTCATTTGTGTTGCTTCCTTTTCGTCGACATTCAATGATTACAAAATGATCATCAGCGCTGATAGGCGTCCTGTTGCTGCGCACCGCGGCCGGTACAACACCCCCGTCACAGATGAAGTTGCAGTGGTTTTAGTTGATCAAGAATGCGATAAACATGACATCGTGTTGCGCACTCGCGACGATCACCTGCAACGCATTTCCGAAACACACCGAGGTTACGACGCCCTACAATATCCTTTAATTTATTGCCACGGCGAAGATGGTTATAATTTCGGACTCCGCCAAGTAAATCCAACAACTAGGGTTACAAATTTTAATAAAAAAAACATCAGCCCTACAATTTTATTCATATCTGCTGTGAAAATACGAAAATACAGACCTGACCTTTTCATAACTTTTACAACTAATCCACAGTGGATTGAAATTTCCCAAGAACTTCTCCCAGGACAGGCGTCTTATGATAGGCATGATATCATAGCCAGAGTATTTCACTTAAAATTAAAGCTGATGATCGACCTGGTTACAAAAGGAAAAGCTTTCGGTTCAGCTCTTTGTTTTAATACCACGAGGAACGAGGGCTGATGAAATTAGAGCCTGCCTAAAGAGCTCAAGTTATTCTGATGCATTTAACAATAAATATGAGGGCGTGGACAGGAGGCAGCCCGAATGCACAGGAGTTTTCAGATTTACTGCTAAAAATTGGTGGCGGCACGTATCCGTAGGAAGAAGGAAAAGTTACTTTGTATACTAATTTATGTTCTACAGTTCCATCACTCCAAGACCTAATTTCTTCTGTATACGGTGACCTAACGTAAGTAATAAATCATCACAACTCTTGGTTATGTGAAAGAGCTATTTTGACCCTCGCAATGACCAAGCAGAAGCAATAAATGCAAAAATATTAACGTGTGTTCACGGGGAAAGTGCAAAATATATACCATCAACAGAGTAATGGAACAAGATGATGCTACGAACTATCCGGTCGAATTTTTGAATTCTGTAAGTACACCTGGCCTTCCGTCACACGAAATTAATTTAAAAGTAGGTGTCCCCATAATTCTCCTTCGGAATTTAAGCCCACCAAAATTATGTAACGGCACACGACTAAAAGTCACGAACCTTCAACAAAACGTGATAGAAGCCGAAATTTTAACAGGGTGCGGCGCAGGTGATACCGTCTTTATACCCCGAATCTCTCTCATTCCAAATAATTACCCATTCTGTTTTAAGCGTGTACAGTTCCCAGTTAGCTTATGCTACGCTATGACCATAAACAAAGCGCAGGGCCAGACGCTGAGCATTGTTGGCGTGGACCTCAGTGTCAGCTGCTTTTCGCATGGTCAGCTCTATGTGGTTTTATCCCGTGTTAGCAGCTCCAGCAATCTTTATGTATACTTCCCTGGTCGTTCTACTGCTAACATTGTGCATAGAGAGCTTTGGGTTAATCTTAACTTCTTAACTAATAAAATAAGACTATACTTTTAATTGTTGTTGTTTTTATTGTCTTTGTTTTTGCTTTATATTGCTTTCAGAAAGGTCCAAGGGTAGGAACATATTTATAAAAAACTGTTCGATGTAGTTCGATGAAAATACGTTTTGTATTAAAAGTGGCAGGCGGGTGAAGCAAGGCGAGCACGGGTCAGCTAGTAGTCAAATAAAATCAGAACTTCAGAATCATTCTTACTGTGTGCGCTGCGACTAATCGCTGATTGAGTATTGGACTTGGATGATGCCAGTCCATGATTACAAGTGGATGCGATCTTATGGTTTTTTTCACATACCAAATTATTTAATTATTTAGAAAAAGACAATCAAGGCGCATAGCATTTTCATTACATTACATTAATTTCATCAAAACCCATTTACTGTTTTTTTTTTTTTTTGTAAGAAGGATGATGGATAAGGATACATAGTAGGAGGAAGATAGTCCCATAACTGTAAGTTCAAATGGAAATCTTGAAATCAAAAACACAAAATTAGTTAACTTTCTGAAATGATTACACAGTGTCCTACTATCTTCCGGATCAACGAAGAATAAAACCACAACCACT
Organism: Pocota personata; assembly: GCA_963082735.1. NCBI lineage: Eukaryota > Metazoa > Arthropoda > Insecta > Diptera > Syrphidae > Pocota > Pocota personata. Next base: position 213,181,614 of record OY720429.1, read on the forward strand.
GATGAAAAACATAGAAAGACCTTTTCATTAACTCTATACCAATGCTTTGTATTGGTTTCAGATCCTAAAAACTGTATGCTCCTTCAGGCATTAATACACTCGGTTTATTATATTTCTAATTAACTTAGCTTCCTCACCTCCATATGCAATCACAAAGGTTAGTTACAAAAGACCCAACATGATTTCGTTTATTCGCCCTAAAGGCAAATGGATTGCAAACCATAAAACCTTTCTTGGCCAACTTAACTCTTACTGCTACGTTTCACGTTTAACAGTGCCTTGGTTCTGGAAACTTAAAACAAAAAAAGGAATTAGCAAACTCATCCTCATAGTCAACTACAAATATTGCATGAGCTCTATTTCAATGCCTACGCACTCACACAACAATATGTATGCCATTTTGAAAAAGGAAACGGCAAACAACCTTAATACATGCGATTAGGATTTCGCAGAGGATTAACCTTCTTCATACGATTTACACTCGAGTTACGTTGTCGTTCAAAGGTAGAGTGTATACGAGTAAAGGGAAAGCCTACTTCATCCCCGTGGAGCACAAGAACTAGGTTAAATTAACAAAACGAAATTGTTTATTTTACCACCCGTTGAGCCCGGAAACGGAAAAGTCTTCTCCAAACTCTGACAAAATCCAAGGCAACAATACTAATAGTTGGCTAACGTCTTCGGAAAAACTTCCAGCTCAGTGTTGGTTAACCATTTTTATTTTTTTTTATTTTCTTGTTGACTACGTTTAGTGTCAGTGTGTAGGAAGGTAAAATGTGTCAGTTTTTAGAAAGGTAGAAGGGTATCAGGATTCTCCTTTTTTCGTACATTTACGATCCATTAATTCACGCTGGATTGCTTTTTCCATTAGCACCATCCACGTCCAATCCAGTCGGCAAATCCGGGAGAGAGCGAAGAACAGCACAAGTTCATTTACAGTTTTATGTGTGCGCTTTTGTTGATTTCACACTTTGTGAATACAAACGCACAGGTTTGTTAGTAGCACGGTATACTTGTACAAGGAAAAGTGTGCACAAGGATAAGGATGAAGAAGATGCTTAATCGATGTACATAAAGTCGAACTAACTTATCCCCCTTCAGGTAGAGACATTGACAAACAGTGTTGAAAGAAAGATAGGAAATTGGAAAATAAATCAAACCTCCCAGCTACGCTAGATAATGTCCCTTCGAAGCCACCTGTGGTTCACGATGAGCCCATGTCAAGGGTTCTAATGAACAAATTCGCTTTAAAAGTTGGCTTTTCAAAAATGTAATCGACAAGTGTTTGTTAATGAAAATGGCACGTTATGGTTCAAATCTTCGTACGGATCATATGATATAAAATCCCTTATCTTTTAATCCAGCTATTTGACGACTATTTGCTCAACGTAAAATAGATAAAGGATCTTTACTATAAGGTTTATTCAAGAATTCTGCAAAGCTTGGCAAGAACACTAAAGCTCATCGTTCATGAAAAGGTTGGATGGGACTTGGCGGCTTGACTCAGTGGTTAAGTGCGCGATCACTGAGCGGGTGACTTAGGGTTTAACTCCCAAAAAAAAAAAAACAATTTTCATGGTCAAACATTAAAAAAATTGTCATGTGAAAAAACTGGCCTTCGGACACACATAGCATAAAATTGTAGATCCATACTTATCGTGTGCCGCAAAGCTTAAATGGCTGCGATAAGCTAGTTTAGGCTCTATATAGGCTGTTAGCGCTAAAACATTTATTTTTTTATTTTTATAATGGACACTCACCTTCCAGTATGCAAAAATGGTTGTTTTACCAACAATTTGGATGGCCACCTGCATTGCACAATGTTATTAAATCATTTATGACCGATTATAAGACTTCACCTGACCTTGATGGTATACGGATATTGCCTATGCTGTAGAAAGTACAAAACAGGGAATCATTGACATTATTGACTATTTCCTGACTATGGTTACTACTAAACCACGTTCCTTTAAAGTTTGTGACACGTTCGATTGTAATTTACCCCAAAAGTTAGAAAGCGGGGCCACGAGCCAAGAAAGATTTAAGTGTAATTAACTTTAGTTCTTACTTAAATCTTTAGAATGTATTTTAGACTATCGTTCAATACAAAAACTGTGCATACCCTCGCTAGGTTCTAAGGTATTGGAAGTGCCTTCAATAATGTCCAAACTGGAACTACTCAAGAATTTCACACGAAGTTAGGTGTCCAAGAGCATTATTAGTCGTATTAGTATTAGTACCCATAAATTGGATAAACTTCATGCTATGAACTAAGAGCTAGAACAAATCCAAACAAAAGTACTTTCACCAAATCTGTCGATAAGGTACAGCTCAGGCTAGGTTATATACTTTTTATAACAAAATTCTCGACAAAGATCGAGTTAAAGCGATTACGTACGCGGATGGCGCATTATTCCTGGTGTCGAGGAAGTGAAATCTTGGAAGATTCCTTGGCATTGGTACTTGCGCTCTTAGATGTAGATTTATTTCTAACTAAAAGTAAAAATAGAAATGCTATTCATGCACAGAGGTGCGGCAAATATTGAAAGGATTGTGACCACTTTCGAAGCCAGTAAAAAAAAAATGATCGGAGTGCTATGGTTTTTTGGGCTATTTTGTTCAAGAAACTTTATATACAGAAATACATATATTTGGACTCCTGAACTTCAGTTTTAATTTGATATGTCGCATGATGGGGTGCTTGAGGATGCCCTCAAGTCCCAAGAAAAATATTTTTTCCTGATAAATTTCAATCCACCACATTTTTGTGTAAAATTTCAGTTCTTCAGATTGGCGGACGGACAGACAGACACCGTGTTGAATACATTTGTGTGCTGTTTTATACCATTCTGGTATGGAACACTAAAAAAGGAACTATTTGTATTTGGCTTGGGACATTGGGCCGAAACACAAAAATGGCGAATCTCAGGACAACGACAATTTTGACACAAACTTGCGGCACCGCCAGTAATTTTTTTTCCAAGTATCTTCGTACTACGTACGGAGAAAAATTATTATATAACACTAATTACATATATAGGAACTGCGAGAATTTATACCACAGACTTAAATTTTTAAATTAACAGAAACGATAAAGTCACCAACAAAATGATTAAAATAGCAATATAAATTGTAGAGAAGAATATGGTCCATAGCTCTCATTATTCTTTAAAATCGAATGAACATAAGATATCGTAATTAGCTATAAAAAAGCTATTTCTATGTAATAATGGGTATAGGAATTATTTGTATTCCTGTGTAATGTAAATGGGTGAATTATGTATGAAAAATATCCATTGTTGCTATTTCTAATGTGCTGTTTTAGATAAATTTTGGGCGTGACGGTTACCATTTGCTACCTAAGCATTTTGTTAATATATTCACCAGAAGACTTAATCATCACCGTAAATATTTTCAAGAAAGAAAAGTATGTCATTTTTTAAGAAAACGTCCCTTTAAAGTAAAAAGTAGTAAGAGATTGTAATTGTAGAGTTCAGTTTCTAGTAAAAATATTATATCTGCGGGTGGATTTTAAAAATGTTTACACTTGTACTGCCTCTGGTCCTGAGAAGGTCATATACCAAATGTCATTCTAGCTGAAAACTGAAGTTATAAAAAGTGCTAACATACTGACGGCTCGACAGACATGGCTAGATCGATATAGCTTTTGATGCTGTTCACAAATATATATACTTCTATCAGTCTAGCTTTATTCTCTCTCTGTGTATCAAAATGAATATACCCTATGGTATGGGGTTTAAAAAGACTCATACCTCACGAGGAGTCGAAGGCAACGCACTAACCATCATGGCTATGGTGACATTACTCTTGACTATGTCAGATCTTCCATATGGACCTACAGTCGTTACCTTAATATTTTCTTATTTTTCAATATAGAAGATAAATGGCAGTATTTGCAGTTCTTAATTGCACGTTATTTTTGCTATAAAAATTGCGCAGCACCATAATTTCTGTGTTAGTTTTTTTTTGCAGTTCTATGTTTAGCGCTCCTATCAAACGGCTTCCGTTTTTTTTTTCCCGCGGCTTATCTGGCAAACCGTTAATTCGCGCTTTGTTACTTAGCCGATTGTTTAAGGCCAAAATTCCGAAAATGAAACTGAAAATTTTATTGCAGGAAAAACTTAAAAATTTGGTGTGTGGTTACACGCCGCATAGCGGCGCCCTGAGCACCTGCATGCGAGGCCGAAGGCTGTCTGGTGTACGAGTCGAAGAGATGTCCCATAGTGTGAAATCCTTATATCCCGCGAATAGGGCCACTGTTAAGATACAGGCGCCTGCCAGCATTTACAATTGCACCCAAACAAATTTTTCGAGATTTCGAAATAAAGGAACGAGTAAAGCTAAGTAAGTTAAAGCTTATTAAGAAAACGCCAAATAATGAATGCAGAATACCTTAAGGTTAAATAATTACAATAAGAATTTGCCAAATAAAAACTGCGAAAAAGAAAATGTGAATTGTTGAAATGTGAAATAATAATTTGCGAAATGATCGCAGCGAAATACGAGGGTGGGTCAATAAGTCCCTAAGAATTAACACAAATTGTGTCGTCACCTTAAATTTATTTTTTTTTGTCAAGAATCATCTTTCAAAAGAACGCACCCAAATTTTCAGACAGATCTGTCAAATAGTTTTGTTGTGGCAGTCATTTTATATAGACGCCTACTAGCATTTTCGTTAAAATGGAAAAAAGTGAATTTCGAGTGCTCAGTAAACACTATTTTTTGCGAGAAAAAACTATCACGCAAACCAAACAAAAGCTTGACAAATATTATGGGGACTCTTCGCCATCGTTTGGAACCATTCACCACTGGTTTACTCAATTTCAGTGCGGTCGTTCAAGCACAAGTGACGCCGAACGTTCTGGTCGCCCAATTGAGGTCACCACACCAGAAATGGTCGACAAAATCCATGATTTGATAATGGACGATCGGCGAGTGAAAGTGTGCGAGCTCGAAGAGGCCACAGGCTTATCACATGGCTCAGTCATTTCGATTTTACATAAATATTTGGACATGAAAAAGCTTTCCACAAGATGGGTGCCGCGTTCGCTCACAATTGCCAACAAATGTTGTGTGATGTGTGTGTTTGGCGATATTCCAGAAAAATTCGGCTGAGTTTTTGCGCCGTTTCGTAACCGTCGATGAAACCTGGATTCACCACAACACACCAGAAACCAAGGAACAGTCAAAACAATGGACTTCTCCTGGTGAATCGAAGCCCAAGAAGGCCAAGGCAGGTTTGTCAGCAAACAAGGTCATGGCGATAGTTTTTTGGGATTCACATCACAGTACGACTATTTCTTGTTTCCAAATATTAAGAAATGGCTCGAAGGTAAGACATTTGGGTCGAATGAAGAGATCATCGCTGAAACAAACGCTTATTTTGAGGAGCTCGAGAAATCGTATTATTTGGCGGGCATCAAAAAATTGGAGAAACGTTGGATGAAGTGTATAGATCTAAAAGGAGACTATGTTGAAAAATAAAATGTTTTTATATCGAAAAGAGTGTTCCTTATTTCATTTTTCAGGGACTTATTGACCCACCCTCGTAACAGAAAGCGTGAAAAAAGCAGCGAGTTATACCGTACCAGAGCAACAGAAACATTTTATAAATAGCTTACATACGTCCTTTATTAACACTCACAAATGCAGTTATATCCTCATTTGTTATGTTTTATAGCAAAATCAGTATAAGCAAAATTGTTCAGTGAACTGTATTTATTAGCACTACGTGTGCTTGTTTTTGCCTATAAATTTCATCAATAACATTTGCATAATATATGTATGTACATTCATACATATGTACCTTCAATGCCCTAAAGACAGTCCTGCATCAAGTTCTCCAAGTTCATTTTAAAGAGTGCAAAGTTTAATTTCTCTACAAAAGGGAGTTATAATTTGATTGCTTTCGCAAAAAGCTTAAGAAGAAGAAACTGTCATCTGTAATACCAGTACGAGTAGTACTTAAATCTGCAATAAATTCTGTTACAAAACTTATAGCGCAAACTATCATATATGAAGATAACATTAGTATCGTTAACTTTTTTTCAGAATAATATATAACCCAGTTTAGTTTTACCTAATGATTGTTTATGATAGAGTGGGGTATAAAAGAGATCCTATTACTGTCATAGCGTTGCATAAGTTCGGAAAAAATGCTAACCAAATTTTTGAATTACTAAAATCGCTCGGGATACCAAAAATGTTTATGTACCGTGGTATAAATCGATTTGTTGAATGGTGGTCCTCGCGTTGTACGCCAGCGAATTCGAAAAAAATCCCCTTCAACAATAGAAAATTATGTCACGTGAGCTGGATATATCCACCAGATCTATGTCAAGGCTCATTCGGGATGATCTCAACATGAAAGCCTCTCGTCGTTCAACTGAACATCTATTGACGCCTAATTTAAAGTAAATTAGGCTGGAAAAATGCAAACGACCCTTGCGTTGGCACACGGACAACGGCCACAAAAATATCCTTTTTCGGACGAAAAAATTTTAACCGTCGAGGAGGTTTTTTATAAACAAAATCTAAAGAAGCAACAAATATAGTTCCTAGTGTTCAGCGCTTCCATCGTCCTTCTTCGGTAAGGAGTCCTGCTTCCCATCAAGTAGTTACTGCAATCCATTTTTTGTGAAAAAAAGAGTCAAACCTGAAGCAAAGGTGTACCAAGAAGATGTCCTAGAAAGCATCGTTAAAGGCTTGACGAATAACCTTTTTTAATGGAGCAAGATGGGTTTTCCAAGAAGACTCTGCTCCAGCACATAAAGCCAAAATAACTCAGCGTTGTCCATACCCCTAGAAACAGTGCGTGCTGCTGTATCCCAGTCGCCACACCGTTTGAGGGCCTGAGGGCAAGAGCCGGCCACTTTGATAAACCGCGTTTTTTTAAATGCTTACTATTTAAGCAAACACATTGTATAAATACTAATCCAAAATGTTTTTTATTGTTTAATTTTTATAACGTTTGCAATTGTAATAAAACTGATGGTAGAACTAGGTACATACATATATTAATTGTATCCATAAAACGTTTCTTGTAAGAAATACTGTCTAATGCCATAAAGCTGGTGAAAAAAAAACAAAAAAAAAAAAAAAAAAACAAAACCAAAATTGTATTACTTCTCCCTGCTTCCTCCCTGCTTACTAAACAGGTCCACTACCACCTTAAATTGTGCCTTATGAATATTAGCCTCAGCTTTAAAGATGGACTGCTGAGACTCCATCACCATAGCACACGAATCGATATACTGTTACAGATACACAGGCGTTAAATAGGATAGATCCTAACATTTCGACTAGGAGACACCCAAAGTACACAATGATAATGGTGATGAAGAAACATGCCGAGTACCGCACAGTGGCCAACTCTGAATTTTTTACATTCAAAAAGTTATATTCTTAGGTAGAATAAGATAGCGGTTTTGCGAATATTGACTACTGCTCTGTATTGTATTTAATTTTAATTTTGGTGGGGGCGAAAGCCCCCATTTATTTGGCTTATTACAAGCTACAACTAACTTAAGGCTAAAACTTAAACCTAAAACTTAAAACTAAAACTTAAAACTAAAACTTAAAACTAAGACTTAAAGTTAAGGAGAATGGTGAAGGAGTTCGGTTTTGAGGCAGGGGGTGCTGAGGTTAAAATCAAACTGGGTGAGGTTTGAGTTCAATTTTCGCAGCATACGGGAAATTGGTTCATTAGATCCATATGAAGTGCGGTGGGACGGTAAATAGAAAAGACGAGGGCATCGTAAATTTCGTGGGTTGGTATTGAAAAAAATTGAATTATAAAGAGATGCGCAATCGACAGAGCCTGAAAGAAGTCGATGAATGAAAAGAATGTCTGCAACATCTCTGCGTTTCTCTAGAGTACTCAGGTTGATGAGGTTGAGGCGGTCTTGATAGGGAGGCAAGATAAATGGATCGTTCCAAGGAAGACCTCGAAGGGCAAATCGAAGAAATCGACGTTGAACATTCTCGATTCTGGTCACATGAACTTGCTGAAAGGGTGACCACGCTTGACTGGCATATTCAAGGAGGGGGCGCACAAAGGTAATGTAGAGGGATCTGGTCACGTAAGGGTCGGAGAATTCTTTGGACCATCGTTTGACAAAGCCAAGTGACGAGTTAGCTTTACGAATTATCTCATCAATATGTGAACGAAAATTTAGTTCCCTATCGTACAATATTCCAAGATCACGGAGAGACTGAACGATGGATATAGGTTGACCATGAAGAAGGTAAAGGCGGGCGGAGGACACGTGGTGCTTACGTGATAAGGTAATGGATTGACATTTGGCGATATTGAGCTCTAAGCGATTTTGTAGGCACCAGTTCGAAAAACTATCAAGGTCTTGTTGAAGGAGGCAGTAGTCATGTGGTGAAGAGATGGCTTTGAAAAATTTGGTATCATCAGCGTACAGAGAGAGGGAAGAATGTTTAATAACCCTCTCGACATCGTTTATGGTTAGAATGAAGAGAAGGGGACCTAGATGGCTGCCTTGCGGAACACCAGAGGTGGCCAAGAAGGGAGTCGATAAGATGGATCTGAAGCGAACTCTGTAAGAACGGTTTTCCAGGTAAGAAGATATCCATTTTAACAATATGGGTTCGAAACCGAGGGCAGACAATTTGAAGAGGATTAAGTTATGAGATATCTTATCAAAAGCCTTACTAAAATCAGTTGCAATAACGTCGACTTCTTTGCCATTCTCTAAGGCAGACAGGGCGAAGGACACGAATTCGACTAAGTTAGTGGTAGTTGATCTACCTTTCAGAAAGCCGTGTTGGGTGGGAGAGATAAGAGACTTGCACTGAAAGCTTAAGGCTTCGTATAAAATACTTTCGAAAAGTTTGGGTAGATGAGAAAGTTTAGCAATGGGGCGATAGTTTGTTACCTCGTTCTTTGATCCCTTTTTGTGAATGGGGGTTATGAAAGAGGTCTTCCAAATCTGAGGGAATTCTCCTAGTGATAGAGACAAACGGAAGAGGTGAGAGAGGGGGAGGGAGAGAATGGAAGAGCATTTTTTTAAGAAAAATGGCAGGGAGACCATCTGGGCCGGGTGAGAATTCATCATTAAGATTTTGTAGTTTATTTTCAATTACAGCAGGATCAAAAGGCAGGGACAGAAAGGGGCCAACGGAGAAGTTAAGAAGGTGAGTGAAGTAAGAGGGGTCTGGTTCAAAAGAGTTGTCGGCGAAGGATTGTTTAAAATAGTTGGCAAACAAGTTGGCAATGGTTTGCGGATTAGTTGAAGATATGTTTTCAAAAGAGAGGGACGGAGGGTAACCGTCAGATTTTTTTTTATAGTTGACGAATTGAAAAAATGACTTAGGGTCGTTTATAAGATTTGCTTTCGCGTTAATTAGGTGCCGCTGGTAGAGAGAGTTATAAAGATGATTGAATTGAAGGTAGGAACCGAGATAGTTGGAATAGTCGAAAACAGAATTGGTACGAAGGAAAGCTGCCCATAACTTGTTTCTCTTGTTACGTAAGGCGCGAAGTTTGCGATTATACCAAGGGGGGGATGAAGATGAAGTTTTATGACGAGAAAAGGGGACAGAGAGAAATGGAATTAAACATTTCTCTGTAAAAAATTGTGAGGGCTTCGTTTAAGGATAAGTTAGCAAAATCAAAGGAACATCTACTCAGATAGGCATTTATTTTGCGGAAATTAGCTTTATGAAAGTCGTAAGAAGTGTGAAATGCAGGAGGTGTAGATTGAAGTGGAGAATTGAGGAAAAGTGAAAGAAGAAGGGGAGGATGAAAGTTATCAATAGTTGACAGAGTTAGGGGACAAAGCGAGACTGAGGAGTTAACGGGATCAGTTGTGAATATAAGGTCTAATTGCCTTCCCATGTAATTTAAGACATTACTAACTTGACATAGACTTGAATCAGTTAGCCGATCTATGAAGAGACATTCCTTAGTGGAGTTGGCATTTGAAGCGATGAAAAAGGATTCATCATCGGAAGGACTCCACTGCAGCAGAGGTAGATTAAAGTCGCCAAAAATGAGGATGTCATCGAGGGAATCAGATAGGTCGATTATTTGATCAATCGCGTCTATAGCAAGTTGGTAAGATTCGATAGATTGATTTGGTAGAATGTAACAACACATAACGTACAGGGATCGGTGTGGAAAAGTTATTTTTATTGTAATAAAGTCGACCTTAGAAGAGGAAGAAATGGCAATGAGAGAAGAGTCAAGGTCATTATGAATGGCCAGTAGCACACCTCGAGAGGGAGAGTCTACCAAGGGTTGGGTAGGGTCGTCGTCTCGAAAAACATTAAAAGTAGGGGGGAATAATTCTTGACTCTTTATGTCGGGGATCAGATTGGTTTCAGTCAGAGCATAGATATCGAAAGGGAGGGCATGGGATTGGCGCAAAACAGCTTGGGTTTTCGAGCGTAGGCCTCTTACGTTCTGGTAGTAAAATGTAAGAGGAAGATTGTTGTGTAGGGACGAGGGGGAAGGCAGTTGAAGTGCTGATGATAGTGGCAGTTTATGGACGAAAAAATTTGTTGTGGTCACTTCGGCTCCGTTGGAGATGTTGCGTTCTTTTAGAGTGTACGTAGTTGCCAAAAGCAGCAAGGTCATCTGCTACTTTTTGAGGAGACAAATTAAAAATCTCGTGGAACTTGATATAGATTTTCTTGAGACTGTCTATTTCAATGGGGAGGCCTTCCTGCTGAATGGAAACCATGACACTTGTTTTGGTTTTACCCTCATAGCAAACTGAGTCAGATTTGTCATGAAGATACGCGAGAAAGAGGCGTATATTCTCGTAAACCCTTTTTTCTCTTAGCCTGGAGAGTGCGTAGCGACATTCTGTGGTGTCGAAGGTTTGCTGTGTTAGTTTAACTAGAGGCGGTAAAACTGGATCAAGACTGGGAGCAGTGGAGGAAGAGATTGAAGAGAAAGGTGTATTAGATGAGACATTAGCTGTGGGGTTCAGAATATGAGAGCTGATAAAGTTAGGGTATTTGGCTCCAGTTGTGAGATTGAAATTAGGGAAAGAATTGGTGGTGAGGGCAGGTGGCGCGGAGGGTTGTAGCGGTTGAGAGGTGCCAGTGTGAGAAGCTGGGTTTAATTTAAACGAAACTCGCTTGTGTGTGGGCTTCGGTGGGGCGGCGACATTAAGTGCATTTAAAGAAGAAGAAGAAGACGTTTGTTTAGGTATGGTAGGGGGGGTAAATTTGGGGAATAATTTAGTTTTTAGGAACCAGTTAGTGTCAGATTTGGGTCGGGAGTTGGAAACAGGTTTTGGATGCTTATTACTAATCTTAGATTTATTTACAGTCTTATCATTAATGCAGAGTTTATCGGTCGATTTGCTGATGAGCATCTTACCAAGCTTGAAATCAGTACCAGTAGAGCTTTGAAATATCCATTCGTATCGAGACGGTAAGTCGAATTTGAAATTTCGATTACTCTTGTGGCTGGATGGCAGGAGCATTATGCATTGGTGGATGGTAATACCAAATCTCTTTTTGAAAAATTGTGTAATCCATGGGACATCCGCGTAGTGAGGGGCTCCTTTGATGAGGAATGTAGTGACCATCTGGTTCTCCATCCTTAGCTTGTCCAATCTGCGCTGCCACTCAGAAGGTGTCCATGTAGTGCCAAACTGTTTGATGAGTTTACGTGGGGCGACAGCGGGAGGAGACAACGTTACCGTGACTTCCGATTGGTGAGTTGTAACGCTTGCGTTGGAGTTATCCGTTTCAACCATCCGTTGGAGACAGGAAGGTAGAGATGAGGGCGGATCCACTTCGGTATCTAATAGTTCAGCCAAGATTGACGTGTTGTACTGAACAATTGGGTGATGCTGAGTATGGTTTGATACTTGATCAATTTTGCTGCATATTGTTCCAATGCTATCCTCAATATCAGAAAAAGTCGACCGAACCACGGTTAATTCGTCGCCGACATCACTAATTTTATCGAAAATCACTTCGAGCATAGGATCAGGTTGCTTGGGAGATGGTTGATTAATCGATGGGGCTTGAAAATGAAAATCTAAGTCTTCACGCATTGTGTTAATGATCTCGCACGTATTTTGGTGTGCGATAATTTGCGCATCCGATTTTGTTTTGAGATCACTTATCACAGTATTGAGGTGACACAGGGTTGTTTCATCGTTACTAGATCTTGCGAAACCCAACTCAAAAAGACCAGCAATTTCTTTCTCAATGTTAACAAGTTTGGATTTAATTGCGTCGTTTGAAGACTGTACCGCAACGCCTAGTTCTTCGACACATTTTACACTATTTTCAAAGCTGGACAGTTTTTCTGTTATTTTTTTAATGAGACTTTTATGGTGGTTTTCATTAGATTCACTAAGGCATTTTATCGCGAGGAGCACGTGCGACAGCGATATGTCCTTACACTCATCACAGAAGAAAAGGAGGTTAGCCGATATTTCTTTAATGAAAACCGTGTTTCTTTTGTTAAGTCCGACACAAATGGCATGGAAAGATTTGCAACAGATGCCATTACAAGCAATCCAATCGGCATTGCTATCATCGATTAGGCAATTCGACATTCCACAAGACATGGCAGAAAATAAGTCGTTGCGTAAGGTCACGAAAAAGTAGGACAACAAATTAAAGGGCGCGTCAGCGAACAGTTATACAATCGCGAAGTGGGTCAAAAAAATAAGCGGGAAATTGCTTATGCGGCGAAAAATGACAAATTAACAATGAATCAATTTGCGGGGCAAAAAGAAAAATGCGACTGAATACGGCGGCGGTTGAATAACAACTGTGAGGAGTTATGCTCTGTACTGTATTTCGCATCGCAGAATAGATAGATAAGAGGTAACATTTTGTTGCATGAAGTTGTATGCAAATTATAGCTTCTCGAGGCACTCCAAAATTATGCATTGTACCAACAAAAGTGGTGAAACACATTTTTATAGAAAATTTAATATTGAACAACAGATGTCTAAAATGTTCGAAAGCCCACGCAGCAGGAGGAGGAAAAATATATATCTCACTTTAGGTTTCTGAAAATAGTTTCCTAATTAACACCCTTCATGCTTGACGACAGATCACTGTGAATAAAGGCGGAACATGCCAACTTTATTATTTTGTTTCGTAAATTTAACTTTTACGGGGCACATTCAGCAATGGCATTTTCGGTTTGAAAAACGCTTCGAATATAAACGATTGGAAATGTGAACAGAACCTAATAATTCCTAGTACACTCCTAGTTCTATGTTCAAAAGAGCAACATATGTGTTTGTATCTTGTTCTGTACTTTTATATACCAAACTTTCCAACATAGGGTATGTTAAAAATTTATTGAGACAATTGTATATAACTAAAAAAAAAATTCTATTAATAGCTTTAATAAGTTGCAAGTTGAACGAATAGAATTTAAATGAATTTGTATTTGTTTAGAAAAAAATAAGGAAAACAACTGAAGCTTCTTTAGAAAAACTACGATTAGCACTCCAATGGAGCACATTTATGAGGTATGGCATATTAAGAAAAATATTCAGGAAAATTTCGCTTTTTATAATTTCAGTGCGGAAATTGTTCTAAAAAAAAGACATACGCGAAAGCTACAATCCATCTGGAATGGATAGTATGTTACCCTATTCCTCATCTTCTAACCCATCCGATATGCGAAAATCTTTTATTTAGAAAAACTGTTTTATGGTTTCTTTTTATAAGAAAGTGCGTGTAGCTGTAACTTTTTGTTATCGAAGTTCATGAAATCTGATGAGATCTTGAAAATAAGACTTATTCATCACTTTAAAAAAGCTACGTCATGTTTTTTTTAAGAAAACGCCACAAAAAAGTAGGTGTAACATTATACAACGTACAGATGAGTTGTAGAGAATATGAACGCCTACATATTTTATTAAGGCAATACTTTTCAGTTTCTAGTAAAAATGTTGAAAAGGTTTTTTTTCTTTAAAGTGGGCGTGTTCTTTGTACCCTATCAAATTACTTTACTTTAAATAGCGCTACAATTAGGGGTGAACCTGGTCCTATCCCATAGGATATATTAATTTTGATACATACACCTAAAGTAAACATATTTGTGCTCAGCATCGAAACTTCTTTCGATCTATCCATGTCCTGTTAAACCGCCCACAAACAAGTTCACTTTTAAAAAAATTTAGTTTTTTTTCAAAATTTTTATTAGAAACTGAAAAATATTTACTCATCAAAATACGAGTATGTATTTTCTACAATTTGGCCATACAGCATATAGGGCAGCGCACACATTTTGGGGCGTTTTTGTCAACAACCCGTATTTTGCTTTCTTAAAGCTATTTATGGTGATGGTTAAGTCTTATTGTGAATATTTCATCAGAATCCGTAACCTTTGGTTACAAATGGCGACAGACATGCACTCTTTCTTTAATGGAAAAATGTTGGCAACAAAATATCTGGTAAAATCTCTTAAAAATCGCGAGAAAATTCTCTGAGTACATAGATGTATCATCATCATTGCAATTGAGTCAGAAAGCTTCATGACCATTTTATTATAAATGGGTTAGGAGATGAGGGATAGAGTATCATACGATCCATTCCAGACGAATCATAATTTTCCTATATGTTTAGACTTTTATTATTCCGGGTTCTAAAAAGCTTATATACCAAATTTCATCTCAATGGCTTAAAAAATGGTGACATAAGAAGGAAATCTGGACGTATGGGAGCGCAGACAGATGGACATGGCCAGATTGACATAATTTCGATGCTGATCCCAAATAACTTTTGTTGGTCTCTATAGTATGTTGCCAACGGGTGGCCGTGGTGTAGTGGTAACATCATCGCTTGTCACGCTGCAGGTTCACGGTTCGAATCCTGATGTCAATAATCATCTATTTATTTCGCATTAAATAAATAAAAAAGTCGATCACTTGCGAAAGCTAAATCAACTCTACTGTGAAGGCATAACACTGGCAGTAGGGTGGTCATAGGAGGACGGAAAAAAATACTGCGAATCATAAGCAACGACAATAATAGCGAAAAACAAACAAAATACTCCCCAGTTATCTGGACAGCCACCCTTGGAGTTTACAGAAACTTAATACCACCTGAGTTTCAAACTACACCACTCTGTCTTTCTCTCGGTCTCTTCCCCTTTCCTCAAAAAAATTAGTATAAGGGTATTCATATCATACTAACACGTGCAAATTATAAAAAAAAAAAAAAAAAAAATATCACAAATAATATACCCTATTGGATACGGTATAAGGAATAAAGAATTGAATGCTATAAACAAGATTGGGGAGTACCTTTGATTTTTCTCTAAATTATTAAAGTAACGTTAATTTTTAGTTTCCGATTCCGCTTTCAATTGTGTCCAAACAGACCCCAAAAATGAAATTTGAAAAACATCTTTCCAGTTATTTGGGCTGCAATCGTGCATACAAATAGATAAAGTTGGGAGGCACACTTTTTCGAGAAGAATATAACTAATTAAAGTTAAGAGTTTGAAAATTGTTTTGACTTTTACTCGTAAACTATTGGGCGCCATTGGAACTTTGAAATTCTGACAAGAATATATTTTTTTATTTGCATCGTACCATTTTGAAATTCTGACTTCATATTCGGATTCAGTGACCAGAAAACAGTTTTGTTTCTAAACGACTCTTGATTTACCTCAATTGTTCACAAAGAAATTGAATTTGTTAATAGTTTTGGGTCATAAAACACTTTTCTCCGATTTAAAATTTTAGTCCAGTAAATTTAGGTTTCCACTTCGGAAAAATTGCCAGTAGGCTTAAAAATGTCAAAAGTCCCCAGTGTTATCGAGTCCACGTAACTTTTTATAACAGTTTAAAGGTATTTAAAATAAGTTTTACACAAATGTTTGCACCGCTGATTTGGTTTGGAATCAAACCCTGGTATTGTGCAAATGCCAGCGTTATAAACGCTTTGAATACATCACTTAGTGGTTGACTCAGTCCACAAATTCAGTTAAATTAAACTATTTTGGTATAGTCTACGGCGTGTGAACACTCCGAACTCTTAGGTTTCATGCACTAGATGGCGCTTTTTAAAAAAAATTTCAAAATATTATTTCAAATTGCCATTCATTGTCCCATTCAATTTTCCGCCTGCGAAGTCTACGAAGTTTATATTGCAGTGATGAAACATAATGGAGATAATGGAGACAAAAATTTCCTTTTTGGTGTAAATTCAAAGGACTTCGACTAAATTTTAGAGCTAGTACTGAATAAATTCGGCGTTGTAAACAAGGCCAATATCTCCAAATGTATTGATCTCATTAAAAAAGTGTCTGTAGACACTTAATTAAAGTGTACACCAAAATTTAGCCTATTTAATTGAAAATCTAGAATGACTAGTCTAATACTATATTTCGGAAAATGATCGCTCAAGAACAGTGGGTGCGATTGTCATCATTTATTAGCCAAATTTAAGGATTAGGATGGCTAATAAATAAAAAAGTGGGCGGTGGACCTACATAATGCGAAGAGAAATTAAAGAGCAAGATAAAATCTGGTTAAAATCTCTCTAAAATTGACTTTAAATCTTTGATCCTGCTAGTAAAGTGGGCCCGATTGTGGGCATATTTTAATATTTGACAACTTTTGCTCTGCTTTGTGTTTCAAAAAGCTTATATATATGTGAACTTCATCTTCCCACTTGAAAATTTAAAGCTCAACACTGTCGACGTACAGACGGACGGAAGAAAATGTTTAAAGCTGCTGCTAAATTTGGAACTACAATAGAAACTACGTGCTCTAGAAACTTGCATCTAGCTCCTGGGGTGCCTCCCCTAACACACTGCGCACAGCACAGTGAATTTGGGTCTGGTATACCAAATTGTTCATACCAAGAAGATTGATATGCAGTGTCTAATTATCGAAAAGTTGAGTAACATTCCAAAATGAGCTGGTTAGAGAATACGTCAAAATTCAAAATAACGCAAACCATCCAATTCACGAGTGTATGGATGACAATGACCGCTGATGCTTAAAGTCACGAAAAACACCAACGAGACCGGCTAAAAGACTGCACGAATCTAACTTCAGCGTAAAAGAGGAGTGGACAAAATCCTAGAGGGATTTCGTAGCAACAAACAACACTATCGCCGACTCAACTGCTCGTGTACCTGGCTTCCATTACCGTAAGTAATTTTGAAAAGCATTAAACTCTCTCACAACCTTTGTAAATCAAATATGGTTTTTGTCCCGATTTCTTGTTCTTTAGGACTACTGTGCGACGCTCGATGAGCGTAAGGAGGCGGCTATGAATTTTCACCTCCTCTAAGCACAGAGGGGGTGAACGCCTTGTGCAAAGTATGCTCAGTCACAGGAGATGCGAATACGAAGAAAGGTAAACTTCTTCTATGGTAATGTATTTTTGGCTTCTTAGAATGATGGAAATCGATATCTTCTATTTTTGAAGGTAGATTACCTGTCGTGCTGTCGTGTGCGTGCGTGTGAGTTTTGCTGTGTATATGAACGACACGATATTTCCAGGGAGATAATTTATTGTGCACTAAGTGTACATAAGATGGACAAAAGGTAATGTCGTTTGGGAATGGTTTAGATGAAAACATGCCAGGGACAAGATGTAGGGCAACAGCTCGGTCTGGGGATCAAAAATTATGCCGCAGGGAGAAGAACGACAGTCAAGTCAGATGCGACAGATGATATTGTTGTCGTGGATGGGATAGGATAGAGCCTGTGAAAATAATAAGGGATTTTATTAATTCCGATGAACGTTAAATGGCCTTGGTTTTATGTTCGAACGCATAGCATTTAATGCACGTTCTGGATCGGGCGTAATTGAAACTGAATGATGACAGTAGTTTCATGCGTAGATTTCTGGTAGCCCAGCCAAGTGATTGAAATTACTTTGTTGGTTTATCGCTGTTTGATGGGAATGCTTTGTTTGCAGTAATTAAAACTAAAGCAGAAGGTAATTCAAAGAGTTCGGGATATTGGACTTTGTCAGTCAAATAATTTAATCTCAACTTTTCCATCACGTAAATTCTTAAAAAGTACCATGATAGTCATCCGAATTGTTATGAGGTGGGGCAAGAGGAGAGATTTCTGAGCGTAAGCCTCTGTTCCTTATAATTATAAAATATTTTGTGAGTAAGAAATGTTTAATGGGCATTTGAAACAACAGGCCAATAAGTCGCATTTCAGTAAATATCAGTTGCACTTTACCCATCTCACATCACACTTTCTGTCCGCTGAGCCAAACTCCGACGTTGTTGACCTAAATAGGTAATATATTTGTGAGTAATTTTATATTTTATAGTAGCAGGTAAAGAAAATAGCCTCTGCAAAACTCTTTATCCTAGAAAAAACAATGAGAATCCATAAGGTATGTACATTTTAAGATTTTTAGGTGATCCGGGAGATTTTTGAGATACGTGGAAAGACACAAACATGGTGAGAGTTTGTCCATAAGTCCGAATTCAAAAATCCTACTCAGTTAAGTTATTTTCTAAGATGTATAAGTGCGTGAAGTATAAACTTCACAGGTTATCCTCTGGAAGGGTGCTGAAGGGTTAGGTTAGGTAAGGCTTTCTGTCTGTACTAAAGTACAGATACCTTTAGACCAAAGGAGATCCACTGTGGATCTGTCTCCATTCAACCTATATTGCCGGCTAATTGAATTATAAAGCGAAGAGTGCTATTGACGTCAGTATCCACCAGATAGCTGAGATCATCGAAGAGAGGAGCTATTTTGGACAGAGCTGGACAAGTACAAGTTTGCAGCTTCTGCAAAAATCGGACAGTGACCCGTAAGGACACCAATAAAGGAATTGATTTGCTAACGTTTAAGCATTATCAGTGCATTGAAGCATTTTTGATCTAGCTTAGATCAAATCTGTTCGGATACCACACGTGTCGTTCCGTACTCCAATCTGTGGTTTGCTTTACTGATAGCATCCAGATTGAGTAAGTACTTCCATATAGTGAGTGGCATACCTAAAGTATTGCTTCTCTTGCAAAATACTAAGGGTAGTGCCTTTTCCAGTGAGCTCATCTATCTTACAATTTCCTGGTATGTCTCCAAGAGAGACGAGCGGCAATCAAGAGCAAATATCCTCAATAGATATTATTGACATTACATTTAAGTCAGGACAGGACTGCTGGACGACATTGTAGCTGACGCGCGAGCAAATCCACCCAGTGGTTATTGCCTAGAAGACAAGCTTTCGACGAAGTCAAAACGCTCAGGGTAAAATGCCTCCTGGCCCGCTGAAAGTCCCAACGATCTAGGGGAAAACCAGAGTTTTTGGAACTTTTAGTTACCTTCAGGCTGGCGGGACGCAACCTTAAAAGGGCCATCAAAGAGAGTAATGCAATATGCTCCAGACGATTTTGAGACGAAGCAGATCTAGACCCTTCAGGGATGGTATATAGGATGGTGATGAAGTAGCTGAAGGACAGTAGTTCCTCATAAATATCCAATGCTGAGGACAATAGTGGAGCGTCTATGGGAGACTCTGTGCATTATCACGAGGGTGACCAGCATGGAACACATCCCGGCAATCACACCGTATGAACTGCAAGAAGTATGGAAGAAGATAGGCTACAACAAAGCGCCTGGACCCGACGGCATCCCAAATATGGTGGTCAAAGCGACTGTCCAAATGAGACCGGACCTTTTCATAGCAAAAATGCAAAAGTGCCTTTAGGAGGAGTTTTCCCTGAACCATGGAAACTTCAAAATATGGTTTTCCTACCCAAGGTAAACAAGCCACCCGGAGAACCTTTATCGCTTCGAACAATATGCCTGCTAGATACTATGGAAAAGATCCTAGAAAGTATTATATACGGCTGATTTATCGCGGTTGTAGAGGATAGAGGAACTCTCTCAGATGACCAGTACGCTTTCAGAAAATCGCATTCTATCGTCGATGCCTGCTGAAGATAGTCATGAACTACTTCACCGACAGAAAGTTGTGGTACCAGACCAATCGAGGGTGGCATTAAGTACTACAACGTTTTCACGGGAGTTTCACAGGGGTGAGTTCTTCGACCTCTCCTGTGGAACATAGTGTATGACGGAGTCCTGCGACTAACGCTGCCACAAGGAGTTAAGGTGAGATCGGCTTTGCTGACGATATCGCCTTGGTTACTGTAGCCAAACATATCCATGAGATAAAGTTTGCCATAGATGAACCAGTCGCCAAGATCAGAAATTGGCTAGAGTCTACCGGCATAGAGCTAGCTGACCACAAGACCGACCTTGTCTTAATAACCAGCCGAAAGACTGTGGAATAAGCAAATTTCCGTGTTGGGGGCCAGACAATCAGGTCTAAAGTAATGCTCGACAACAGGCTGAACTTCAAAACTCACGTCGAGTATTCAAGTGAAAAGGCATCACAGATGCAGGCAGTGCTTTCCCGTATGCTGCCAAACATCGGTGGACCAGGATACGCCAGGAGGATTCTGCTATCTAGAGTAGTAAGCTGAATCCTTCTATACGTTGCCCCGGTCTGAGCGCGGGTACTCACAACGAAGGAAACAAGAAGGAAGCTCTCGTCTGCATACAGGCTCTGCACAATCAGAACTATAAGTGGTTTCCGGACAATTTCGAACGAAGCACACGGTATGATCCCTATCGACATTCTAGTTTAGTTAGTTCGTTAGTTAAGACTTTTATTTCATAAAAAGGTAGGTTGTTGCATTATCATATATTGTTTCAAGTCTATTTAGGTTTGGTCGTTATTGAGCGTCTACCAGATTGACATTAAGGCTCCCTACATAAAATATGAATTTACTTACATAGTACATTATAAGCATTAAACATTCGCTTAAACAATTTAACAATTTCATAACGAAAACTATCTGCATTGACATTGCCATTTTAAAAACTTTCCTTCATAATACATTTTCTATACATTAGCGCCTTCATAGTGCGTAGTGCGTTCCACCCAAAGTTTCCATTTAAAATGCTCAGTGTTCTCCGCACATTCAGCACAGTCGCCCTAAAGTATTTCAGGCAATATTCTTCTAAGATAGGGCATATCGCTATAAAGTGGAAAACGTCCTCTCTCGCACTGTTGTTACACAGATTGCAAAGGATTGGCAGCTCTGGATGATGTGGAATAAAATTAAGTACGATCAGCTCACCACTTTAGTTGCTATTTAAAAAGTATGTTTCATCTTGTAGATCATATCTAAGTTGCGAGTAGTATATTCTATGTTGCGAACTCCGAGCGTCGTTTACGTATCTCTCATATCTATCTCGTCCGATTGATGTCTATAGTGTACTTAATTTGGATCTTGGGGCTGTACCCTGATCCGCCGTTGTTAATCTAAGATTGAAATCGCATTCAGACGCCCGTGCCCTGAAACAATTAAAGGGTATTAATACTCCCTTTGGCGCGCGCAGATTATAAAAAAAAAAAAATCGCATTCAGACGCTAAACGTTCAGTCGTTCACATATAATTAGGCGTGTTGTTAGGTAGGCGAAAAATTCGTTTTAAGAAGTAGCGAAGAAACATTTCTACTTCCTCAAAAGGGTAGAAACCCCGCACCTGGGCTCCATATAAAAGAATCGATTTTGCTGTTGCACAAAATATTTTCTGTTTTGAGCTGTGGGTTATGCTTTTATTAACAATAGAACGACTTCAAACTGAAGATATTGCGCGTTTTGCTTCCGATAGTTTTGCGTTAAGGTGTTTTTTCATATTGAGATTTGCAGTTATCAGAACTCCTAGGTGTTTATATGCTCTCACTATTTCAATACGTTCACCTTGTAGGCTCCACTTTTCGTTGCGCGAATACCTACCGCTTCCACCTCTGAATATCATCATCTTCGACTTTTCAAGATTAACACTCAGGTTCCATAGCTTGCAGTACTCAGCTAGTCTGTTTATCATCAACTGCATCCCGTTGATTGTATCACAGAGGAAGACGATGTCGTCTGCATACATAAGCGCCGGAATCTTAACTTGGTTCAGTTCAATCCCTCCCCTCACAAAATCGGTAATGTCATTTACGAATAGGATAAATAGAAGCGCGCTCTGTATGCAACCTTGCTTCACCCCCATTGATGTTCCGAACTCATCAGAAATAAATTCACCATCCCACATGTATGCTAAATTTCTGTCAAACATTGCTCTTAAAATGTTGATGACTTTGTCATCGCCAACGAGATGCAAAGGGTTTACCATAAGCCAACCGCGAACGGTGAAGAAACTAGCATTACCAGGAGGGTAAAACGAGAAGAAAGGGGAACATCTGTAGAACTGTGGCAAGCCAGGTGCGATAACACGGCATAATTCAGATGGACCAACAAGCTGATCCGCCCATCGAGGTTTGGTCACAAAGAGCACGCAAGGACTGCAACTACCACCTTACGCAGTTCCTGTCTGGGCACGGCGGCTATCGAAAATATCTCCACACACTTGGATACGATAGCTCGCCCTTCTGCCCAGAATGTATCTTCATAACGAGCGTACAGATCGATCTGAGAAGAATCGAAATACTAAGAAGACCAGAAACGGCAAATGCAAACGATATATGATAGCATAAGTTGCTAACCAGCCCCGCGAAAAAGGACCTAAAGTCAGTCCTGTGGGCAGAGTGGTAGAAGTGTGTAGGGTGTGGATTAGTACGTAGGAGTACTCCTGGCATCGATTATTCGGGTTTGCAGATCGTGCATGCTGGTAGCCCGGGCTATTAGTATCTTTAGAAGATTACCACATCCATTGGCGCATCCAAAAAAAGGTCTTTCTTGATCGTCATTATTGCAGCCTGAAATATGGTGCAATTATCTGGGAGAGAGAAAGACGCACTCATATTGGAAAATTGTATTTTAATTGTATGATAATACCCTCTGCAACTTGCTGGAAAATTACAAACAAAAACACAAAGTCCGATATACTCGTAGGTAACTACATAACTCCATAATGGTAAAAGTTGGATCCATGCTTATGATATATTGTTTGTTTGAAATTCAATGATCTACCAGATTCCCAAGTAGCGGCCTTTATTTGAGAAACACCCTACAAACATTCAGGACAGAAACTAGACCAAACATTTTTCAGCCCAGACAGATTTTCAACAGAAACAGAACAGTTATTACAGACGGTGCCGATTTCTCTCCGTGTTGGTGGTGGAATTTCAATCGACTTTACGAAGTACATCACTATTTCTACATTTTCTCGTCACCAATCTTCCGATTTTTCTTAAATTTCAGATGTCGATTGTCTAGAGAATTGAAAGTAATGAGACGTCTGTATATACATTTTCTCAAATGCCTCGCAATACACGTAAGATATTATCCCATCGATCACCCTCTCTGCAATCCACCTTGAGAAGTTAATAAACTTGTCATTCTCTGTGGTGAAGAAATTGTTTTAGGGCAATAAGAAACCCGTATTGCAGAATACGGGGAATGCTTCGAAAACTAAGCTGCAGGCTACCGGACGCGTCTACGGTCGTGGATGAAAAAAGGTCTATTTGAATTAAAGGTTGCTATTGAACTGCCACTTTCGTCATTGAATGGTGGTGCCTCTAGGTTCCTGATCAGTTCTCTAGCGAAGATGTTCATTTGAGATACAGTTTGGCCAGTAAATCTTTAGAATATTTCGTAGACACCAATTCACAAACGTTTTCCGCTTTCATGTGATAGTGGCGGTTACTTTCAAAGTATGTACTTCACCCATATAAAAGCACGGACGCAACATTGAAACGGAACAGTCTTAGAAAGGTTTTTAAACTTCGCTTTAGCGATTCGGTTTACAACATCTTTTTCGATTCCTTCATTGGCTGAGATAATACTTCCAACGTATTGGAAACTCTCTACTCTCTCAACCGACGATTATTCCTACCAAGCTCTCTCCACAAGTGAATGTAATAGCTCAGCCTATGTTGTTGGGGCGTCTTGTAAAAACTCTGCGTTAAGTCATGCCACTTTGTTGTTTTTAAGTGTTTTGATGGCGGCCATGATATCATCTTTACTTGCAGTTGTGATGAATATTTGGGAATTTATTGTTTCGGGTAGCTCAATCGAACTTGGGTGCATATCGTCGGTGAATACACGCTTCAAAACCTAAATGCTCCTTCCATCGTTTGAGCTGGTCCTCATTCGAAATAAGATGGGAACCGTCAAGAACTTTCACCGGATGTTGAGTCGAGCTCTTTGTTGATTCTATACGAGTAGATGGTACGGCTGGCACCCCTACTTGATGCTCCTTCCGCTTCGGTGACCAACGCGTTCATGTAGTTTTGCATATCACGTCGCGCACTACGCTACATTTCTCTTGCCTTCCCTGTGCTCTATCGACAAGGCTTTCTGTGCCAGAGGTAAAAACAATTTTCACAGCACACTAATGGTTGTATAGGTGTGGAGAAATTTGAAGTTTGGCTCTCTTACTTCTTAAGAAAAACTAAATATGTCTGGGTCCGCAGATGTCGCTTCCAAATAGGCATCAGGGTAAGATGCTCTCTGCAGAGTCTGAACCAAAATGGGAAGCTTTTGGACAATATTCTGAATGCAACCTTTGCATTTTCGATTCCGTTGCAGATTTGTATCTACCGGTGTATTTTGAACCTATTATCAACTGGTTAGAACTGCAAAATTCATCCGGATGTCTGAGACTGGATACTTAGGTATAATGTATGCCACAATTTTCTGCCGATGCTATGTGATGGTGGCGCAGTTAAGGGGGTCTCCTCCCTCAACTGCACCAATTACATAAGAATCAGTCTTCTCAACATCGCCTACAAGATCCTAGCCTACGATGTTGACATAATTGGTAGCATACAGCGAACTGTCACCGGTGCGTTTACGAGTATAGATACATGCAAGAAGGGATACTCAACATCGTTGAATCGGGCAGAACGCCACAATAGACAGCAATAACTTTAAGGTAGTATGGGACTACTACAGAAAACAAGCGAAGAATTCAATTTGTCAATCGCTAAGTCTTTGGCCTAGGAAGGCAATTAAGTAGTCAAGAAACACTAAGGAGACTCTATATTAGACCCTCATCAT
Organism: Pocota personata; assembly: GCA_963082735.1. Lineage (NCBI taxonomy): Eukaryota > Metazoa > Arthropoda > Insecta > Diptera > Syrphidae > Pocota > Pocota personata. The sequence continues at coordinate 213,206,614 of OY720429.1, forward strand.
CCCAGTCCTGCTCTATGGCGCAGAAGCGTAGATGCAAAGGCGGATGAAGATATCTTTAGCCGTTTTGAAATCAAAATTTTTCGAGTGATTTTCGGTCACATTTGGAGGAGGAGATTTAACAACGAACTGTACATGCTGTACAGCGACATCGACCTGGACAGAAAAGTGCACACCAGTCGTATAAGATTGCTAGGACATATAGAGCGAATGGACCCTAAAACTCCGGCCCGAAGAATCTTCGATTCGAACCCAGACGGACAACGAAATAGAGGAAGACCTCACCTTAGGTAGCGGGCGCAAGTACGCAACCAACTTGGATGCAGTTAGTCAAAGTCCGCGCTAACGTATTTGGCGTATTGGTTGAGGCCCAGTTCCACCCCGTACTGTGGCGCCACCTAAGTAAGTAAATACGAATTTTGCATCTACACTAATTTGAAACACTTTATTCTAAATAGCGAGATGTTTTCGTCATTGGCCGTAGTACTCAAAGTGAGGATACATTTTCGTTATGGCAGGGAATAGGACACCCACATGAGGAATACGTCTCATCATTAATATACTCATCAACATTTTAATCATTGACCGGTAACTGCCATGAGAAGGTCAAACAATCACTTGACTAGAGTACGTACATATACTAGACTAGAGTGCGTAGACTAGAGCAGCGGTTCTCAAACTTATTAAGCTGTGGAACCCTAAACAAGGCCAAAATATATTTCGGAACCCCAACTCTTAACGATATAAAAAATAAAAAACAACACATTTCAAAATGAATTTTTTTATTTAAGATATTTTTTTCAAGGTTAGTGTGAAGAATGAAACTGTTTCATTGTTTGATTTATAATTTTTTTAAAATTGACTTCTATCTCCGAAAGCTGTATTCGTATATCTGTGGCAGCGTCCAATCTCGATCTGTATTTAGTCTTTGCAAAAGTATACGCTGAAAAGCCTGCTTCACAGCGATACGTTGTGACAAAAGGGAGCAAATTTAATATAGCCTGCTTGGCAAGTTCAGGGTATTCACTCCTAATAACAACCCAAAATTCGTTCAATGATTCGGAATCAAATACATGTTTTGATGAAGAAGAACTCTGCAGATTTATAAGAGACTCGTTTTCCGGAATGCTTAGTGTCGTACTCTGGGTTTTGCAGAAGAAGTGATTCGTACTGACTTCCCATATCTTTGCACACTTTTTTGAACAATCTCGATTGGAGAGGACGACTTTTTACGAAATTTACTATCTTCACAGCTTCATCAAGACCTATTTTCAAATCAGTTGGCATTCGTCTTACCACAAGTGTATAACTATGCAAAATGCAATGACTGCTGCTACTTCCTGGCGCAATGTTTTTAATTTTTGACACAACCCCTTTAACCTTTCCTACCATTGCTGCGGCTCCGTCACTACATATATCAATATATTTTTCACAATTAATGCTGTGTTTATTCATAAAACAATTTATGACCTTGAATATTTCCTCACCAGTTGTATTGGTTTCCAAAGGTGTGCAGATGAGCAAATCTTTTTGAATAGATGTGTCGAAGGGATACCTCACGTAGTATTGAAAGGCCGGCAACATCCATGCTTTCATCGAGTTGCATTGCAAACATATCACAAGCATTCAATCTGCAAACGAGTTCATTTTCAATGTGGTCAGATATTTTGTGAATCCGATCAGACACGGTGCTGTTTGAACATTGAACTGCTGCAACTTTTTTTGCCGCGGCTTCTCCAAGTACGCAAAGGATTGTTTCTAACATACAAGGTTTAATTGAAGACTCTTCAATAGTGTGTGGCTTTCCAGATCGAGCTATCCCGTAGCTTAGGAGGAAAGATGCTTCAGTTGCAAACTGGACACTGTGGATTCATGCATGTCTTTTTGGTTTTGAAAAAAGCTGATGTTTTCCTCCTTTAAATTTTTGTGAACTGTATCGAAATGTCGTTTTAGTTTTGCTGATGTTTTTGTGTTTTACTATTCTTAAAAGAAAGTCGCAGAACCCTGAAAATTCCCCAGGGTTCCGCGGAACACAGTTTAAAAACCGAGGGACTAGAGTATTACTTAGCGGTTGCGGTACTGTCCCAAAATCATACTTTTGACGAGTGAGTAGTTTATTTCTAATTGCTAATACATATATTAATATAAATACGAGTATTCGCTTTAACTCCGTCTAATAAATAATCCTTAAAGTCTCGGTACTTGACCATTCTCCTTGCGAACAAAGTTTCCCCAAAATAATTTTTTTTCTTTATTTTATTGCATTAATTTCGCAGTTCATCAAGTAACTTTATCGCAATGTTAAATTGGGTGTTATAAGAACATTATTTCCAATTTATGGATACAGAAATCTGTTATAAACCACATCCATCGATTTCTGTGCAATCCGTTGCTGTAGGGAATTTTTTTGTATGAGCTATCTCACCGCCAGCCTACACATGATTATAGATACATGTACTACTTCGGCAAAGAAGAATGTGAGCCAGGATTCCCTTTGGTTCAATATATAATCATCATCAGGATAAATTGATTGATTTATTACCGAGGAAAAGCGCATGTATGGCAGCCTAACACACACTCGAACAGATATACACATACTCGTAATTCACTCGTTTTATTATACTCTCTTCTTGCTTTGTACCTCTCAATGGAAACGGAAGTGTTCCGGTTGGGTCGGAAGCCACCTTCGCCCTCCACCGCCACAACCGCGTTCACATAAATCCTTTTCTGAACGAAAAACTTCTATAATAACCTCGGCCAGATGATAGCGATTCCATCCGACCAAATATCCTAATATTAATGGTTTTCATATTGGTTCACTATGGCGGCGTGGCGAATAGTTGATAGTAGTTTGAGGGGACTAACAGGAATGCATTAAATCAGCTCTTGCCGTAGATCGAGTGCGAAGGGTTAGCAATGGAAACTGAGATTCATCTATCTTGTTCAAATAGAAAATTAGTGATGGATAAAGTATGAAGTGAGTACATATCCGTATCTATGCCTTAAATTTGAAATTATATGCTTAAGGATAGCATTCATCGATTGGTGGGTGGTTTAGACTGACTTTGCGAAGATTTTTCTCTGAAAAGTAAATTTATAGTGAAAGGGTTTTAATTGCTGTGGAAGTTGTGCAAGTGAAATATGCCTGTGTTGAAATTTCTTTTTTAAGAAATTGATTCATTTTGATCTACAAGAATCGGGTAAGGTCTGGGCAAATTGCTGCACTTTCTTATTTAGGGGTGAGGCAGTAGAGGAACTTGCTGCGTATGATTTTGTGTCTGTGTTTAAATAATACCTTCTACCTACTTCACTTTATGATTCGCTTGAGAATCTTTTAATTTCTTACTTGAGTTGGGGGCCGAAAGAAGTTTTAAGCAATATATAGACAGATCCTGATTACGTATATACGTTTTATCTTTGACAACATTCTGCAGTACACGAAGCAAAGGGCATCAATCTATCTGATCAACCGTTGTCATAGAGGTCGTTGTGTATGCTCGGCACACTGGGTAAAGTGCTCCAGGAAGTCATACGAGTACGTGCAAAACTAGAGCGATCCAGTGAAGAAGATTTTGCATTCTCCAACCAACAGTTCGGCTTCTGAAAGAAGCGAAGCTCCATGCAGGCAATAGAGGCAGTGTACAACATTGCGCGAGAAGCAATAGCGCGATAAAGATGGCTAGGGGAGACAAAGCAGTACTGCGCAGTACTTCTTGACGTCGTAATACTCTACGTCAAGAATGCGTTCAACACAGTCAGCTGGAACTGTATAGTAAGAGCGTTAAACAACCTTTCGGTACCGAACTACATAATGAGAATAATTGCCAGCTACTTCAAAGCCAGGACCCTTCACCAACACCATATGCAAGCCCTTTAAGGAATCACTATGTTTTTCCATTATGATCCTTTTGGATTGCATCTGTTTTTGATTTACCGGAGACAAACCCGCACTGGTCATCAGATAGCCGTATTATTTATCGCAGTCGGCTATCTAATATACGCTCAAGGATCTTCATGGTGTGTAACATCAGCTTGACAGAACGGTAGATATCGCAGTTTCGCGTATCGCCCTTTCGTTTGTTTAAAGGGAGAAGATAACTTTCCCTTCACTGATTAGGCATTAGATCACCGCTCATAAGTTTGGAGATAAGAATCATGACCCATCTGGACCCGATGTCTCCCATCTTTTTCCATCTCAGATGATATTTCGTCTGGCCCAACCGCTTTTCTTTTTTTGGAGTATTTAACAGCATTCCTAACTTCTTCGACAGCAATGTCGGATACTTCGTCATGGTTAGGAGCGGCTCTTGAAAAGTATACCCGGGGAATGCTAGTATCATCAGACCCCATAATATCGTCATTGAGGAAATTACAACAAAAAAGCGAAGTTCAAGATAAATGGCCTGAAGACATTCAAGAAATTTTTGAATAATAAATGATTGTTTTTTTTTTTTTTTTTGTTGTAATATTGTTTTCTCTTTGTATATTTAAATTTAAATTGCTTTTAAAATAAAAATAAAATATATTTTAAAAATGAAAAATTGTATAATAATATTAGGTGCGCAACTAAGTTATCGCTGTTTTTTTATGAAAATGCAACTTTATTTTGAAAAAATGGTTACAAATGAATCATTCAAAGTATTGCCCACCGCTTGCTACAACTTTTTCCCATCTTTCTGGCAGACCTCGAATACCGTTACGGTAAAAGTGTTTATCTTTTGAGGCTATCCACGAATCAAGCCATTTTTTGATGTCTTCATATGAGCGGAACTGCTGATCAGCCAGACCATGTGCCATCGAACGGAACAAGTAATAATCGGATGGCGCAATATCTGGGGAATATGGCGGGTGGGGTAGGACTTCCCATTTGAGCGTTTCCAGGTAGGTTTTATCGGGTTTGACAACGTGAGACCGAGCGTTGTCATGCTGTAGAATCACTTTTTCGTGCCTCTGCTCGTATTGTGGCCGTTTTTCGCTCAGTGCTCGGCTCAATCGCATCAATTGAAGTCGATACCGTTTCCCAGTGATGGTTTCGTTGGGATTCGACAGTTCAGAAAATGACACCGACCTGGTCCCACCAAATACACAGCATAATCTTCGCAGCGTGAATATTGGGCCGAGCCGACGACCGGGCAGTCACCACGACTTTCTTTTCTTTGGGTTGCTGTAATGAATCCATTTTTCTTCACCCATCACGATGCGATGAAGAAAACTCTTCCTTTTTTGCCGCTAGAGCAGTTGTTCATAGGCGAAAAAACCACGTTCAACGTCCCTTGGCTTCAAATCATAAGGAACCCAAGTTCCTTGTTTTTGAATTATTCCAAACGCATGCTATCGCTTGAAAATTTTTTTTTTTTTTTTTTTATAATTTGCACGTGTTAAAGGGGATATGAATACCCTTATACTAATTTTTTAGAACACGTGCATTTTTGCGGAAAGGGGAAGAGACAGAGAGAAAGACAGAGTGGTGTGGTTTGAAACTCAGGTGGTATTAAGTTTCTGTAAACTCCAGGGGTGGCTGTCCAGATAACTGGGGAGTATTTTGATGTGTTTTCGCTATTATTGTCGTTGCTTATGATTCACAGTATTTTTTTCCGTCCTCCTGATGTCATCATCACGATCAAGTTACATTTTAGCCATATGACCACCCTACTGCCAGTGTTATGCCTTCACAGTAGAGTTGACTTAGCTTTTGCAAGTGATCGACTTTTTTATTTATTTCATGCGAAATAAATAGATGATTCTTGCTTGACGGATAACTCCTAATACTGCGTCTGGCACGGATCCTCATCGAGCAATGCTTCCAATTCAGCGTCTTCGAAGGATTTTGGCCTTCCTTCACGCGGACGGTCGTCAACATCGAAATCACCGTCTCTGAAGCGACGGAACTAATCACGGCACATTGTTTCACTTAGAGCAGCATCTCCGTAAACTTTTTGGAGCTCTCGATGCACTTCAGCCGCCGTTTTCTTCGAATGAAAGAAGAAAATCAACACGTCCCGCAAATGACGATTATTTGGCACAAAATCAGACATTTTCACACAACCAAAAGTATATTTTTTTTTTTTTTTTTTGCCGAGAGGGTGAAAATCTTCTAAAGACACCATAAGGCCCGACCGATTTTTACTCACTTAAAACACCACTCTTCAATATTAATACTATAACTAAGCCGACGCTTATCCGGCAGTTTTATTTTCGCTTACGAGACTCGTGAGTTTTGGAAAAAGAGTTCGTATGTAATTTAAAAAGAATGTAGTGCTTTAGACAGGTTAAATTCCAATGAAAGTTCCTGCTGTTTTCACGACCGGCATATAGTATGACGCGAGGTCAAAAGGTTTTGTCCGTTGTTATCTCTTCGGCGACGCTGGGAATTCCCAGGTCCCGATGGATATCTTCGTTACGTACGTACCACGGTGCGCTAACGATCGTTCTAAGAACTTTATTTTCAAAAGTTTGTAGGATGTTTCTATTGCTTTTCCTGGTACAACCCCATAGTTGTAGACCATACGTCCACACTGGCTTTAGCACTTGCTTATAGATAAGCAGTTTGTTATGTAGGCTCAACTTCGAATGTTTTCCGAGTAGCCAGTACATTTGTCGGTATTTGTTTTCGAGCTCGTCGCGTTTCTTTTTAACGTGCGATTTTCATTTAAGCTTAACATCTAGAGTCATTCCTAGATATTTTACTTCGTTCGCGTATGGTATTTGACCCGAGTTTAAATATACGGGTAATCTGTCCACTTTTTTATAGGTAAAGTTGACGTGAGTAGATTTGCTTTCGTTCAGCACAATACGCCAAGAATTGGTCCAAGCGTGGACTTTATTAACAGCATGTTGCAGCTTTTCAGTTGCTGCTTCAATTGTATCGCCCGTTGTCAATATCGCCGTATCGTCCGCAAACGTGGCGACGACGCAGTTTCTTTCCTGCGGGATATCACGCGCGTGGGGTACATATAGAAGGGGGCCAAGGACACTTCCTTGTGGGACTCCGGCCGCAATGTCCTTGAAAAAAGTCTTTCGGTGAGATACAATCGTAAGATTAGAAAGAGTTGCCGTGGCAGTAATAGTTGCAATTTATACTCCAAGCCTTCGTGCCAAACCTTATCGAAAGCTTGTGAGACGTCAAGAAATACACCACAACAAATCTTTTTTTCCTCGAGAGTTTTCTCAATCACGTCAGTTATTTTGTGAACTTGGTCGATTGTAGAATGTTTGATTCTAAATCTAAACTGATGGTCAGGAATGAGACGTCTTTCGTCGATTACGGGTTTCAGAGATAACCGGCAATACGGAAATAGGCCGATATGATTTCTTCTCATTCAGAGGTTTGCCTGGTTTCGGAACCATTATAATCTCGGCGACTTTCCATTGTCTCGGAAGGTAGAGCAATCTGAATGAAACGTTAATCAAATATAGCAGTTTAATAAGAGCTTTATTCGGTAATTCCTTGACCACCTTTTCTTTTGAGTTGGGAGATTTTCGACATAGTTTATACGTAGCTACTCGTATAGTCTAACTAAACCAAAGTTTACATGTTGTGTACACCGAATTTATATTGCTTACACAAAAAGGAAAGACACAGCTAATAGCAGAATCGTTACAAAATCCAATTAGAATGGGATCAATTTGATGATGTAAAACGCTAAAATTACCCCAAACAGCAGGGCTGCCACGACCACCATAATTAGTAGTTGAAGCCCATCAAATTCATCAAATCCCTTTTAAATCACATTTAAGTCATTTTAGAAACAAACAATAAATCCCTTCCCCTTTCTTCCCGACGACCTCCGCGGGGACACATATCCGTTCGTTTGTTACACAACGTAATTTTAGCAATTTATGTAGGCACATACATAAGTACATGTGTATGCATGTCATTATTTTACTGGACCGACGAAATGCCAAAGGGCATCCGCTGAATGCATCTGATAAAACGGCTCACTGAACCATAAACTTCATTATTGATGAGTAGAGTGTGGGAGTGTTGGCTTAAATTGCGTTTCAATTCTCTATTATTTGTTAGGTGGTGGGCAGAGCAGGTCAATTCCCGGAAAGTAATAGCAATGCAACTTGCTCACGTAGCCTCGGTTAATAATATATATTCGATTAGAATATTTGTGCGTGTTACGCATAAATCCAATTACAAAAGGAGACGATATCAACCCGTCACACTATTATGAGCCGATATGTGTATAAAATAGACAAACATTTGCATTTTGGGAGGTGGTATTTGCATTTCCTATTTGCATTACTATCCCAATAACCGAGTATGTGCATTAATTAAGGGAAATCTCAATTTGCATTAATAGTATAAATTTATTCTACTGCAGATTTGCATTAGTAATTCAGATTCAAAAGGCAATTTCATTGAATAATCAATTATAATAAATTTGCAAGACGTCCCTGCAGTGATGCGGGACATGCACTATACCTAAGCATATTCAATTACATGTTTACGAGTATATATGTAGATGGCAGGATGCTGAATGCATTTGAAGTTTCTGATTGATTTTAATAATTCTTGCAAGAATTCACAACCCACAAAACTAGCCTTCATGTTGGCAATGGTAAATTGAGAAAACGAAGTAAATACAGCTTAAGTTGAAGAAAAAATGGGGCAACTAGGATAAAAGGTTAAGTTGGGTTAATTTTGGGGTACACTTTGGACCATTTGGTCCATTGTGTTCCTCTTTTATTTGTGGTACCAGTTCTGGTCTCTTATCAATCCAGCCTGCACTCTTGATGAAACACATCACGTTTGTAAGTAGAACCTGCACGAGGTCGTCCAGTTTCTCAAGCAGTCTATTTCCCATGTAACGGAGGAGACGGGTTTGGAGATTTGGGAGTTAACAAAGCAAGTATTTGATAGTTTCTACATCTTCCGTATCCTGACAGCTCCTGCAGTAGTCAGCTGAATTGTCGCTCAGTGTCTCGTCAGTATACCTATTTCTCATTTATCTATTGCCAGTAGGCTTTTGGTTCTTCAATTCGTTCAATTTTGATCATAAGCTGCAAGATATAACACTGTCACTTCTGGCAGACCAGGCGGTGTTGGTTATTTAATTCCCCTTAAGGTTCATCTTTCTTTTCAATACACTGCTATTGATGCGTGAGTGTTTTTGTATTCAATGCTGATCCTCTTTTAGCTACTTCATCCGTCTTTTCATTTCCTTCTATATCACTATATCTCGGAACTCAGCAGAGATTGACCTTGTTCGTAGCGCATAGTTTGAGTTCGGCTCCCTCCCACCCATTGGCGTTCGCTCGAGTGAGAAATTCAAGTATTTTACTACAAACACAGACGATGATCTTAACACATTTAAACCAACCGGCGCCATTAAATTTGTATTCCATAGGATTACAATTTTCGATGTGTGCCATCATGGCTTTAAGGATTTCGTTTTATACCAGTAACAAGTTCTCTAGGGTGATCTTTAAGATCCACGATGGCCACCTAAAATTCCGATGGAGTGGTTTAAAATTTTGTTTCCGGTTTAGTTTTATTTAGAGTTGTTCCCCTTTATTTCATCTTCCGATGTCTGTCTCTTCGATGTTGTGCCCGGGGTACCAAGATTCGAGGCTGTAAAGACCTTGTTAGCTTGTTTCCGTACGATCTTTTTAAGGATCGGCTTGAATTTTATCAACTTTCCTCTATTGCTCGAATCGAAAGTTTTGCCTGTGTGTTTTTCAATGAGCTTACTTGCCTATTCTTGGTTGATTATTTTATGGATCAGTGCAGACTTGGCGTGTTGTACTCGTTTGATTGGCACAGTTGCCTTTGTCGCTATTTCCTTCATAGACGAAAGTTGCGGAGCTATCAGCTGCTTTCTTTTTTTGGCTACAACTCCAGAAACGTTTCGAGCCCCCTGACGTTCATAGCTCTTAATTGACTTGGTGTGATTTCTGATTAGTTTCTCGTTCATTGATGTTGCTGTGTAATCTAGCGGCTTTCGAGGTTTCAACTGCTTTTAAGGTTGGTTATTTAGGTTCGGATTCATGTAGCAATTTATTTCGGGACCTCTGCTCTGTCGATATGAAGTATATCGGACCGAAGAGTTGTCATCAGTAAGTCGTAATTACTAATTTTAGGACACGGGCGTTTTGAGGAAAGGGACAGAGAGAAAGACAGATTGGTGTAGCTGTCCAGATAACTGGAGAGCTTGTTTGTTTTTGCTTTTGTCGTTGCTCATGATTCACAGTATTTTTTTCCGTCCTCCTGATGTCATCATCACGATCAAGTTGCATTTTAGCCATATGACCACCCTACTGCGAGTGTTATGCCTTCGCAGTAGAGTTGACATAAGCTTTCGCAATTGATCGACTTTTTATTTATTTCATGCGAAATAAAAAGATGATTATTGACATCAGGATTCGAACCGTGAACCTGTAGCATGACAAGCGATGATGTTACCACTACACCACGGCCACCCTTGATTCTTGGGTCATCTTGATATTAAGTTTTGTTTGATTCGGGGCTCTATTTCACGAAGTTGATCAGTATTGTGATTAAGTGTCTGAATTTCTGGATTGTCAGCATAATATAGACCTTTAACAGCACACCACAAACAAAAATCCATCGGCGCCAAATCGCAGCTCCATCACCAAAACGGCTGGTTACATGATTATTGAACTTAGTGCGCAAAAGATCGACTGTTAGACGGCTTGTGTAGCACGTAGCGCCATTCTGCTGGAACCAGAGATCGTCCAAGTTCACTTCTGCAGTTTTTTGTTAAAAAAAAAATCGGTTGTCGTGCCTCTGTCGCTCTTCGTTGACCATAAATTTGTTGCTACCTTCATCCTACTGAGATCTGTAGCGAGTTGAGGTTCTCGGGTTTAGGCGCACACTGAGCGCACAGAATGAACACGAGGATAACTTATTATCAATTATCATACTAATCTCAAGAACTTTCTTCACAAACTTGTATACAGCAGGCACGGTTAGTGCATTATTTCCACAGACTTTTCTTTTCAAAATTCACACTGTTTAACCAACACAGCACTCACTTTAGAAATAAGTTTTTAATATTTCCCAAGTTTGCTCAAGCGTAAATCGATTCATTTTGTACCCTCGGAGATATAATACTGTGTTTCTGTCAATTTTTTGAGTGCAAAAGAGCTGTCAATGTCAAAATAACATGTAATTTCATCGTAACGAGTGAAAAGTAAAGAAACACCACAGCAATGCCTCCTGACAAGGCAATTGTAACAATTATTACCGGCCAGTACCCACTAGGAAGGTTTGGAAGAGAATTCTAAAAAAATTTCTTTTACTAGTATTTAATGCGAATTGGCCTATGAAATATGTATTACACACAAGTACTCGTAACTTACCACCTATTAGTATGAAACAACATAGGACCAAGTTTGACTCCAAGTCAAATTAAATGTCTCCTTTGTAATAGTCAAGGGGATGAATTGGAGCCACTTTTGTAGAACTTAGTGATGAAGTGGAAGAAAGTGACAAATTCCAAGATTGGTCAGGAAGAAAAACGATTAAGGAGGTGTTCGATGCGAGTTCTAAGTCCCAGGCTCCCAAATATTCATATAATTTTAAATGTTCAGGCAAATATAAGCCTTAACTCTTAAAGGATGGAGCCAAATTCTATTACTTAAAAGACGCGTGGAAACCTTAAGTCGCGCATATGAAATTTTCGATGGTTTTCGCAATATTTCAGCTATTTGTAGTTAGTGAGTTAAAACTGCACATTGACAAGTCGTCAATGCTTCTAGCTTCCCCACCAAATTTTTGTTAGCTACCTGAAGGCAAAGTGAAATTAACCAAACAAAAAAGGTTAAAGTAATCTACAAACTGGTACCACTGGAAATCTACAATTTTTTGTCTACAAAAGATTTAAGTAGTTTATAGTATTGTCTAGGTATGTAGGTCCCTATGTAGCCAGAACTCTAAGCCTTTATGCCACATCTTGTGAAACAAACTTGTTTTTCTTCAACTGCAATACGGTTCACTTAATCTGTCGTCGAATGCTGATTTCTAGGTCCAAACTGATTATTCGGCTTACTCTTAAGTCATTATTCTATAATAATTTTGTAGTCTTTTGAGTTTTTCAAAAAAGTTTGATATTGTTGGAAGTAATGATATTGGCCGGTAAGAAGTAACTTTTTTGGTGGCTTACCTTGTTTCGGTATAACGACTACTTTGGCGATCTTCCACTGATAAGATCATGTCTCAGTTCAAAACAAGCATTGGTTAGAAGCTCAAGTTTTATTAATGCTACGTCTGGTAGATCGTAACCTGGTGCTTATTTATTAGATACATATTTTATACCTGCACAAGCCTCTTATTTCTCTTATTACTTGTTCATCATCTACTTTATCCACATCTGTAAGAAGATTGACCTTCTGATTAGGGTTTCCAACCCATCTTCCATCGGTTTCAATGGTGGATCTTGCAACTGCGGTCTCTTTAAATACTTCGCTGCTATTCAACGAAATAGTGTTTCTGTCAGCCGTCAAGCTTACATAGAAATCTCCTCATGGTGTTGTTTTCGAATTCAGAAAATATTTCTTTTTAGCTTGGTATTGAAGATAGTTTTCCGGATATCTGGTCAGTTGCCACTTTCGACGAGTCCTTCTCTTTCCAATATCATTTCTGTAATTTCCAAAGGAAATTTGTTTATGTTTGCCTGTTGATTTAGGCTGCTGGTGTGCTTTCTTCAGCTGCTAGTTAGGCTTCAGCAATAAATTGCTCCACTTCGACAAGATCTTGTGTTTTCATTGGATCAGTTGGCCAATAGATTGGAGATCCAATTGAGAAGAATTCTCATTTGAAGTTGCATCCTGCTTGATATAGTTGATTTCATTTAGTTGTTACTAATCTTGAGTTCCAGTAAGTGTGTTTTGAGTTAAAACCACTCCCGATGATAAAGCTGTTGCCCAACATCTTAAAGAGGACAATGTAATCTTCTCATGTAGATGAGTGAGTGTGTGGTTTGCTGTTACTTGCATTATATCGTTTGATATGTTTGCTTCTAGTAAACCCTTCGGATCCTCCTCTAGCTCTATCAAATGGGTATGGAGTGTAAGATTCAAATACGAGATGCTTACGTTAGATGAGTCTCAGAAATCAGATGAATGAAAATATATTTGCATTCCAAGTTGCAATTCATAACTTGAAATACAAAAATATGATCTGTATTGTAATATCCCTACTTAAAGCCTGCTTGGAAATCTTTTAATAAGTTGTTTGTGTCTACCCAGGTATTTAATAGACTTTGCAAATTTACAGTAAAAGCTTTATATGATGCATTCAACAAGGAAATGCCACGATAAGTTGACAGGTCCAGCGTGATACTTTTTTTTGTATGGGAATCATAAAAGGAAAATCTAAGCCTCCTTCAAATGTTTTGGAACAGTGGAGCTGATTTATGAGTTCGGGAGCACCATACTTATAGAACTCAACAGGTATTCAATCTGAGCTGTAGCATATACTGAATGATATGTATTACCCACCTATAACAGAGTCAATGAAAGACAACTCTTTAACTAGACTCGTACTGATATCGCCCGTATTATCGCGATTAGTACGGGTCATTGGCGGAATCATTCAACTAAGTATGGTATTCCTATCAATACATTTTGCTTCAGTTTCAGGAATGAGCTAGACTAATTCACCATATACCTGGTAAAATACACATCGTTTCTATCATTGCACAATGATGTGAACCACCCATTAAGCAGGTCATCAGTTCGATAACCAAGACGACAACTGTCATTGCCCAGTCGATCTCTCATTCATTCGTCCGTTTTCCTTCGCTTGAAGAACCACCGACCGCCACGCCATTGTTCGTACATTATTTCGATAGTAACTTTTCTTTAATTCTCAGGACATTCTAAATGGTGAACAAAAAAAATCTCGCTACAGTGAACTTATGTTTTTTTTTTATTTTCTTCGAACCTTATAGCCTACAAAAAATAGTTAAAACTTATTAGTGCCATGCAGTCCTCAGTTAGGCCCGCTGGGAAGTACATACTCGTACGTTCATAGATATGTATGCATACCCATATACAATCGTCCAAATTTACCGTTATTGGAGAGTATCTTGCACGATTATATGCTACGCAGTTTGGGGTTGTTTGTAGTACAAATGCAAACTGCCTGTTGCTTGTTTTCTTATTTTGTGAACGATCTTCTTTGTGACCATGTCTCGTAAGCATTTGACTCTCACAGAAAAAAGTGAAATTTTAAAGCAATTGTTGGACGGTAAGTAAACATATAAGTTGTTATTATACCCTAATACTGTAAGCAAACCAATAATTTAAGGTGTTGCGGTTACATTTTTGGCCAAAAAATATGGAGTAGCTAAATCTACTGTGTGAAGTATCAACAAAAGAAGAGAGGCCATTACAGCAAAGTTGAGCGACAACTGCTATGGAACTAGCAAAAGGAAAACATTAAGGCCATCCGAACTTCCTAATATGGAAAAGAAGTTATATAAGTGGTTCTTGGAGCAACGTAAAAAACTGTGTGTGGACTAGCGCTAAAACAAAAAGATATTGATGTTATCACAGACATATGTAAATAAAAATTAATCTGGTTTCACCGCAAGTGGTGGTTGAAAACAGGTATGGTGTTCGATACCTAAAGATATCAGGCGAAAAATTATCATCTCAACCAGAACTGGTCTGAACTTTCAAAAAGAGACTCTGCGAGAAAATGTTAGAGCTTCAACTAACAACGGAACAACTTTACAACGCTGATGAAACGGGGCTATATTGGAAGCTTCTCCCGGAAAAGACTTATGTTGCATCGAGCGAAAAAACTGCTCCAGGGCGAAACTGAGAAGCAGAGTTCACCATAAAGTCAAACCACTTGTCATAGGGAAAGCTCAGACTCAGAAACCTCGTTCGTTTAAAAATGTGTCCTTGCCTATGCATTACAGGAACTCCAAGTCGGCCTGGATGACCTCAGTAATTTTTAGGGACTGGTTCCATACTCCATTTGATCCGGAAGTACAACGGTTTCTTCGCCAAAACGGCTTACCAGTTAAGGCCTTGTTAATTTTGGACAATGCCCCCAGCCATCCTCCTGGAAGTGAGCTTTAAACTTCAGATGGTAGCATTTCAGTCATGTACATGCCTCCCAATGTAACACCACTAATTCAGCCTATGGATCAAAATGCCATCCGCCTAACCAACCTTTTTTTGTAGAAAGAATTTGCTGCTATCAATTGTTGCTTCTGAAAAAGGTAGGTGCTTTTTACAGATATTTAAACATTTTCTTGAATGTTAAATAAAATTAATTTTTTTTTTCAGACAACATTTGTGAAGCTATTAAGGAAGTGTCAATAAAAGACGTTGTTTTGAACTTGGCAGCAGCATGGGACAAATTAGACGCTTCAGTCATTGCAAAATGCTGGAAAAACATCCTTTCGTTTAAAGTAGACCCGAAAGATGATTTTGAGGATGAAGATGAAATACCCCTCAGTATTCTTCGCAACAATTTAGAGTCTAACGCTAGTACGGTGGCCGCGGAAGAAGTGATTAATCTTCTGAACTACATACATAAAGGAGTAGCATATACGGCAGGCGATATGAATAATTGGAACGAAGATCAGATATTGTCTGATATTGAAAAGCGGAAAACGAAGGGGAAGAAGAACAACAACCATATATAGATCATTCGATTTGCTCAGTGTCTTCTAGAGATGCTGTCTAATTATTTGAGAAAACACTTGAATGGGCAACTAGCAATAAAATAGATTACACCGATGTTTTGGTCCTTAAAAGGTTGCAAGAAAAGGCGATACTAATTGACATAAATTCAAAGAAAAAGCAAACGAAGATGACTAACTACTTTAGCACAGCTTAAGTTTGATGTATTATTTTGTTTTTTAAGTACATAGAATGTATTATTTTTGTTACGTTTTACGATATTTTTAAAGAGCAGTTGCTTTTGTTAAAAATAAATTATTCTGTTTAATAGATATTGGCTTGCTTTTAGTAATTGCAAAGAAAAATTCTAATTATATTCTATTTTCGATGTATTGCATGTAAAAACATACATATTTTGATGAAATTTGCTTCAAGGAGTCCACGCTCGTTACAGTGAACAATCTCGTTTCAGTGAACAGGCCCGGTTTTTATTAGTTCACTATATCGAGCGTCTACTGTAATTGTAACGTAATTGAATCGATTAGTTTTTATTTGGCGACACAACGCACAATGTTCTCAAAGATAGAATGTAGAGCAGTGTTCTACAAATAATCCCTGTGAGTCAATTCTGTGTCTTTTAGTTCGATGTTTTATCATTTAAACGCGTGGCCTTAATGTCATTGTCTTTGATGTATCCCTCAGCTGGTATAGTGACCTAAACCCCAATTTTTTTTATCATATTAACTAGCGCACATAAAATTAATACAAGATACCACAGAGGACTGAATACTCGTATGTATAAATCCAGAAAATATACTAAAAGGTATATGAAAGGGTAACAATTAAAAATAAGCCAGAATGGATTATTTGAGTAAGACCCCTCTGGAACTAAATTCCTGGCTACGTTCCTGACCAAGAAGCATTCGCAGATGTAAGTATCCAATTAAAAGAAGAGCTCTTTTGACTCTTAGAACTAACGTGATAACCCCACGATAATCTAACGAAAGGGTTGTTGATATTTCTGTTTTTGGATAAAGACACTGAATCGACAATAACGCATTTAACGAGTTACTTGTACCAAGTAATAAAACTTTACTGCGCCAAATGGCCTCATTCAGTATAATAACATTTCCAAAGTTTTTCCTGTCAAATTGCCAATTTTACGGTCGCTGGTCTCCGCGCTCATATTTGATCGAATTTTCATCACGACATTCGATAGGGAAAACAGCGTCCCCTAGGAGCGGAAGGTAATGCGACATAGTGTATCCATTCGAAAGTCGTAGATTAGCTTAGATCGCTTTACATTTCAAATTGAACATTTCCACTGTAATGACACTTTAAATGTTCTGATTCCCCCCGCATTCCTGTCTCATAGATAACACCGCACATATGCTAATTCGGCAACTATTTACCCCCTCGCCCGCCATTGAATTGGAAAACTTTCCAAATCTCTTCCCGCAAAAAGAAAACTTTGTCACAGAAAAATACTTCCCCATCACCACAGACAGAGCAATACGGCTTCACCGAAGCTAGCGGAACGGAATCCTGCAGCGATAAAGGATTGGAGATACTTTTATCATGGTTGACTGAAAAAAAAGAGAAAATATCGTTATTGGATGATTTATTGATGTCGATATGGTTAGTTTAGCAGCGGCAAAACGTTTCCATATGCAGATGGGGTAGATCCACTGAAAACTGAATCCACAGCCATCCCATGGAGCGCAACCATTGGCTTCATTTGGCTGTATTCACGTTGCGTTCTCCAGGAACAAAATAAATTCTAGCACATATCACGATAGTTAGTGGTGTAGTGAAGAGCACACTCTTACCATTGTGCAGACCCGAGATACTTCTTGCGACCGGAGCTAAGACGGATAAGCTGCACTGAGGACGAAGGAAAAATCTCCCTCTAGAGATGGATAAATGTATCTCATCACAGCATCGGATAGCCTTGGTTGCTTTTTTCCCCTTTTTTATTTCATTTTGCCCTTTATTCCATTTTGTCGATTTTCATGTTGAGAAATTCAATATGTCACTCCATGGAGATTGTTCCCGTAAACAGACAACCGAGAGATGGAAATTCTATTCCTTATTGCAATCCAATTTCAATGTGGCATCCTTAAATTGCTTCGTAACTACGTGCTGTACATCGTCGTTGTCGTCATCGGTTTTGTAACTGGGTATAGCACTATTACCAGAACCATTACTATACGGAGGTTATTTTTTTTGTCCTGGTTTACTTGGAAATTCGATAAAAAGACTAACACAGACATAGGGGTAGAAAAAAATCCTGACTAAGAAGAACGTTGATGCCTAGCAGCAAATTAAAGAAATGGCGCGTCTGTAAAGCGAAAATAACGTACGTATGGCGGAGTTTATATACTACATATATTCAATCGAATGTGTCTCTTATTTTGTATGATTTCCTTTATATTCCACTGGCTTCCTTCCTGTTGCTAAACATGGCTTTCTTTCTGACTGTAGGCTGCCGCACCCCAGGCAGGAAACGCAATGAAGAAATCTAAAATTAACGATTATTTGCTGGAAGAGATGCGGCATTCATTCGGATGATAGGTGCTTATGAAAGGTACTGCTAATATCACATCTTAGGCATTAAGGGCGTTTAAAATATGTGAATATTAGTTCGCATTCTTTTATAACAACAATAACAAAAACTCTATCTACAGTAGCATTCAAACAAATGCAAAATTGCAGCATATTGTCAACACTGTTGTGTTTGGTCATTCCACTAAGGATGCTGCAATACTAAGGAAAAGTCATATCAAAAGTGCATGCACCTCAGGCCTCTTAAAAAAAACGGGATATCTCAAGGACAGGCTAGAGTCCAATACGCAATTACCTGCTCCGTGAACACTTTAGGGTTCCTGATGGTGGTTGAATTTTAAAAAGGATGCTTTAAAATACCTACTCGTAAAACATGCAATCCGACCCATCTGACTTTGAAAGATTTAAGGCCAATAGGTCTTACGTAATTCCTCCTGAAAACACTACAAAGATTAATGGATATTCATATTCGCTCCAAGCAACAATAATCGGAAGATCAATCCACCCTATCAATCCACTCACTTAAATAGCTGATTTGGATATTGAAGGATCCTTCAATAATGCTGAAATCAAAGCTATTACTCAATTTTCCGACTTCCTGGACATTAATGCATCCATCCAAGTCTGTGTGGAATGAATGCTCTGCACGAAACGCGAGACTGAGAGGTTGCCAAACATATGCTTTGGTCTCCAGATGTACCCCTCGTAAGCAGTGGAATAAGTTTAAAGCATACTCCGAAGACGTAATCATACTGGAAACAAGCTAATTCTTGCCTATCATCACTGAAATGCTTTAGTCAGCCCTAAACACGTTGAATAACTGAACTAAAAGTGTTGAAATCAACGTAAACTAAAAAATGTAGAGATAGTTCAACCCATGACAAAAAAGAAAAAGAAAAAAAAACGCCATGACTTAACCTCCAAATAAATTTACCATCAAGAGAAGTTTGAGCGGTTGCGGAAATAAGTGCCATAAGCATAACACTTTTGCTCCGAAATTTATTCGAAAGAGCCTGCTATTGTCTGGGCAATAAATCCTTCAAACCACAGTAGTGTGTTCCAAGAGTAAACTTTATGCTGCACCGATACTTGCTGAGAACTGTCTACGTTTCCACATTTTTGTAGAAACTGTCTTGTCACAGTGAGCTTAAAATTCGCAGTTCAAATAAAAAAATCCTGTTGGGTCCCGGGAAATAGGGCTGTCTTCAGAAATGAGAAATCTAATTATCAAGAAGAGGCTCTCAACTCAGTTCAGACCCTCATGGAACTTTAAAAATTCAGCATATCCTTGAACTTTCAAAATCTTCCTGATGAGAAGTGCAGCGAACTCATGACAGAAGAAAGCATTGAGAATGTTTTGTAGATATCGAATGTTGTTGTTGTTCACATCCAATGCCCCACTCGTGGGCTACGAGGGGCGGCAGGACATTACTAAGCATTTATGCAAAACTTCGCCTAAAGACCTGATATATGTTTCCCAGTAAAGAGAGAACTTGGGTTTTATTCAGTCCCTACAAATTTCAATAACTGATGCACATTTAGCGATCTCACATAAGTATACATAATTAGACAGGTGAATTAAATACAAACTATTGCCTACGTTTTGAGGTTAGGCTTTGTTAGAGAGATGGGTAATATAAGTTACGGCTCATGTAGATCATCAGTTGGGCACATTATGCCCATTTGGTATTGTCCTGGCAAAATGGAAAGAAGTCGCTGGGTTACGATCTTCCGGAAAAAAATATAAACCAAAATAGGTCCCTCAGCTCAACGTCACATAAGTCGCCCAGAACCTCGAAGAAGTAACTACTAAGAGTGCTGCATCATAGTTTTTGCTATCACAACTGCTGAGTGGGACCAGTCGCTTCTGTCGAGAATGCTACTATTGAGCGTCCAATGAAATATTGATGCCGGAGGCAGGTAATCAGTTGCAGAGATATAGAATAATGATTGTGGGGTGCCGCTGAACAGGCCACAAGTGCGGTCTTCACCATCCTGCTGCTACTACAAAGATTTAGAGAGATGAGCATTACCATAGCCTGTGGGTGTCGACAATAAAGATGAATACCCTTATACTATTTCAGGATACGGGAGTTTTTGGGGAAAGGGAGAAGAAACAGAGAGAAAGAAAGATTGGTGTAGTGGTTTGAAACTCAGGTGGTATTAAGTTTCAGTAAACTTCAAATTCAGGTATCCTTATGCAGGCTGCCCTTTGGATGTTGGTCACACCAGAAAGGTGGCACTTTTCCTCAAGGGCTGTCTATCAGTCCGTCGTGCGCAAGCTAAAACGAGTCTCTCAACTACAATGCACCGCACTTGGCTTGAAGTCCCAAATGTTATCAAACACTCTTTTGTACGAGTATATAGGTACTGTCATGTTTAAACTATCCTCTTCTAAAATACTGTGGATCTCATGGACCGCAAGGATTCGTATGAATAGCGAAGGAATGCCTAGTTGAGAAGTTTTTCGGACTTTTTTCTTCGAATAATATCCCCTAGGGCCGAGTTGATTATACGTGAATTCAGCATGCACCCAATCCACGTACAAAAAATGGCATTAAGCTTTGCCCCAGAAGGCTGCTAAGGATAGTAACAGTGCCTACGTTATTGAATTCCACCTCCAGCTACAGGGTGGGCCATTTAAACCTTCGAGATGTTTTCTGGTAATAATTTAAAAAAACACACACACAAATTATTTGCTATGAAGTACTTTTTCGTTTATTGACCTTGCAAATTTGTTCTGATCATTTTTTAAATATTATGTCACGTAAATGGTCGCCGCTAGAGCCAATGGTGCAATGTGAACCTTTCCCTGCATTTACCATCACTTTTCGAAGTGTTTCGGGTTGAATAGCGGCCATTTCCTGTTGTATATAATACATATATTGTCTTTTAAGGATTCTAGGGTCCGTGGCTTGTCATAAGCCGATCTGAAAACAGATGTCAAAGTTGTAGGGTTACCAGACGAAAAAGGTTTAAATGATCCACCGTGTATATCGAGAACATCACCAGGAGGAATTGCTCTTGCTCCAGCGGCCTCCTAACTTTGAACTGTTGACATCTCCAATCATCTCCCAAATATAAGATCTACCAAACATTGCACAGTTCATAGCAGTATGGGCGACAGAGTACGAGTATTTAGATGAGTAATGACTGGCCTTCCCAGATTGGGAAAAGATAACCCACACATCCCTACAAGCACTGTGAGCGTAGTTCATCCTAAGACATTGCAAGTGCTTTATATAGAGCAACTGACTTGTTTGCTCAAGCATCTCGGGGTTTAATTCAGTTGCTTGGCTTTCTTATAAAATCTTCGGATGTTGCTTCTTTCACGAGATTTTTCCCCTTCTTAAACCCAATCCAATCGATGTAGTAGCCATCTCAGCTTCACAGAGTCGGTGGGAGACAAAGGGTTTGTGAGCAGGGGACATACTCTAGACGATTGTGTTTAAATTGATAAGTAAGTATACGCTTTAAACAAAAAGGTGGCCATGGTGTCGTGGGTAGTGTGTTCGCTTGTGACCCGAACTGTGCAGGTTCGAGCCCGGACGGGGAACAACAATCACAGCCACCCGAACATATAAGAGAAACGAATAAAATCTAAGTTTCTCCAACCACTACACCAAAAAGAAGTTTCTGTCTGGTAATACAATGGACACAGCAAAATGGAGTCTGAGTGCTCCGGGATTTGGAAATTTCCGTTTAAAAAAAAAAAAAAAAAACGCTCTAAACACTCCCTAACTTCTAGTTTTAGTTTAAAAAAATGGGGAACATTTTAAACTACAGAACACTTATAAATTTGTCAGTTAGCAAATTGAGAATGCAGACACTAAAATTTGTATTCATACTAGCCAAAAATGTGTCTTATAAGAAAAGTTAAAATATAATATCCTGCACCGAATACATTCCTGCATTAACGAAGTTTTAACAAAAATGGGAAGGAGGGGTATAAAACTTGTTGCCTACGCAGATGATGTAGTACTAATGGCTCGTGGGGAATTTCCTTCCACCATTGGCAGGATTTTAAAAAGCGCACTAAATACGGGTCTTCTAATAGGGACTTCCGAACTTTGACAGTTGATAGCGTTTTGAAGCTACATTCATCAAATTGGCTATCATTTATTCAGTCTGTTTTTCCAAGTCACCATGGATGGATATAGCGTTCAATAACACGTGCAAATAATAAAATTGTTTTATCAAAACGCGCGCTTCACCCATTTTACGGTCGCCATAATCGTCCTTCCGAGGGGACTATTCACAGTGTGGTGGTAAATTTGAGTCCACTGGTTCAGTAAACGATCAACCAACACCCGTACATCGACAAAATGCAAGATCTGCCGAAAACATCGCCGCTGTCCGTGAGAGTGTGCAGGACACACACTCGATTTCGATTTCGCGTCGCTCATAAGAACTCGGCCTTTCGCAGACCACAACTTGGCGAATTTTGCATCGTGACTTGGGCCTGCACCCGTACAAAATTCAACTGACCCAGGAAGGTAAACAACCATAGATAACGACGTGTGTTCGCTGAATGGGCTCTGGAGCAGTTGGAAACTGACCCTAATTTTCATCGAAAAATCATCTTCAACGATGAGGCCCATTTCTGGATGAATGGGTATGTCAACAAACAAAATTGTCGAATTTGGGACGATACCAATCCACATGAGATTCAAGAGCGTCCAATGCATCCCGAAAAGTTACTGTTTGGTGTGGATTTTGGGCTGGCAGCGTCATCGATCCATATTTCTTTGAGAAAGCCGTTATCCAGGCCATCACCTTCAACGGCGAGCGCTACAGGTCGATGACTACCAACTTCTTTTGACCTGAATTGGGTCATATGCACACCAACGATATGAGGTTTCAACAGGACGGCGCTACGTGCCACACAGCTCACGCCTTTGGAAATTCTGCACGAGCGATTCGAGGGCATGGTCATCTCACGTGGAAGTGACGTGAACTGGCCACCGAGATCGTGCGATTTGACCCCGTTAGACTTTTTCTTGTGGGGTTTTCTGAAGTTGCAGGTCTATGCGAATAAGCCACAAACCACAGCGGCTCTCAAAGCCATCATAACCCATGCCATCGGTCAAATTCAGCCTGATTTATGCGCCAGAGTCATGGAAAATTGGACATTTCGGATGCGCGCCACCCAGAGAAGCCGCGGCGGACATTTGAACGGTGTTATATTCCATACATAATGGCATCGATACGCCTTTCAAACGAATATAAAATTTCGATGATACACACTTTGTTTTATTTAAATTTAAAGATAGGAAGCGCTTAATGAAAGACCCTTTATAATTAGCAAATGGGCAGCTTCTTGTAGCCTAGGGGTTAATCCAACCAAAACCAAACAGGTTCCCTTCAATAATATGAGATTCATTTCACCGAAAATAGTAGACACGGTTTTTTCGCTATCATACTCGTACAGTGCAAAATATCTTGGCCTAAGTTTCAATAGTAAGCTTAGCTCGAAGCTAAATGCAGAAGAGAGAATTAAGAATGCCTCAATGGCACTCTACACTATCAACAGGATCTGTGCCGAAAAGTGGGGATCTTCCCCGAAAATTACGCATTGGTTGTGAGAACAATACTGACGTTCGGATGCTTAGTCAGCATTGAACAAATTAAGAAACTGCAAGCTGCTAACAAAAATATAAAGAGTGATCATCAGCTACCGCAGGCCTACAAATCAAATAGTTTTGTATGATATATAAGAGAAACCTCTGCTAAATGCGCCTCAAAGAGATCAACAACTGGACAACCACAGTATAGGGACACAGCCCAATTTTTAAAGCAGCAGTAGATTGCAGCTTACAAACCTTACTTAGTCTGCAATCGGGAGTATTCTATTTGGATACCCAACAGAGAGGAAGGGGCAGTGAACATTCTCATCTATACTTCAGAATTCGCAGTATACACAGATGGATCAAAGATGAAGGAAGAAACAGGTGCAGGTGTCTTTTCAGAGAAACTCGGTATCTCAACCTAGATAAGTCTTCGAGATTTATGCAGTTTTGGGCATTCAGCAGCCATTGGCAGTGACTCATACTTAAAAGCTATAATAGCGGGAAAATTCCTGACTATAGTAAAGAGCAGATGGATAAATAGTCAAACTTGCAAAACTATGAAAGCTCCATTGCCAAATACTGAGGGCTGCAAAACAAAGAAACTACTATCGCTTACCTGATTCTGGATATCCGCAGTAACCAGAGTAACAACGGAACACAACCTTTTAAATAAACACTCTGGGAAGATGAGAATAATGAACGGTATGTCCGCAGAGGTTGCGGAAACCCTGAGGCGGTGGAAGATACCTTCTACTTATTGCGCCAATGCCCTAAATTAAGTTGATATCGCCAAACTATTCTTGGAGACTCATTCTGCTCAGTGTGCAACCGGTCAAGATGAGAAAACTTCCGGTTCAAGGCAAGATACACTAACTTAAGAGAATGTCGCTGGTTGCTTTTCTTGGGAACTTTTCCTTCTGATACTCGTAATTACACAAACTCGCAGACTAACCTACACTAACCTGAAATTTATTTACCAGGCCACGGCGGCAAAACTCCTGTCCTATGTATACGGTCCCACAATAGTAATTATAATCTTTTACTCTTTCTCTTCTTCTTTCCAGACTTCTAACTTAGGATAGCGCTAAGGGCCTTAGTTGACCTATACGAGCTGACAGCTATGACTGTTTCACCAAAACTAGTACCTAACCTAGTTCAAGCAATGGCAAATTCCAGGTGAACAAAATTGCAATTGTCTTTATTTAACCAACTCAAATAAAACCCCAATTAAATGGGTAATATCCATTCTCCTACCAATCCCTGCCATCCTCCTGGCAACGGTTCACAAAGAATGCATATTCCGCTTCGTGTTCGGGAACAACAGACAATTTGATAAGGGGAATTTACATGTTTCCTGGTTAGGGAAAATGGAAACTCTCAGTTCATAGATTCACTCGCTGCCAAAGTAGATAAGGCAATACTTTATGCGAAGCATAATGTTTTACAGAGGTATGTACATTGTGCTGAGTACAGTGTATTGGCCAAAATTTCAAATTGTGTCAGTGATGTAGCATAAGACGTACGTCAATGCAGCTACGAGTAATGTGTTGTGTCACTGGATGTCACTGACTCTTGACCCACAAAGAGTTGGCCAATACCGAAATTATTTATTTGCAGTGCAATTGGCGATGTCATGAGGGTTGTACGAGTACAAGATAAAGGCCCTTACCGTACTCACTGACGAAAAGCTTCTTTTGTATTGTATTATATGTCGGTAGAATCATTTAAACCTGCTATTTAGAAACCATTATTAATTTGCATTTCACCGAATTTTATAACATATCACTGGTAAGTGATATAATTTTGCAGCCAAAAAACCATCATCACCTTTCACAATTGCGTTTGTTGCATTAAAATTGGTCACACTAGAACTAGATACCTTAGAGAGTATGGGAATACTAGAAAAAGGGCCCCCTAAGAACTGACTAGAGGAAGAGATGACGTCAACAAAAATAGTCCGACATGATCTGATGGCAATTGAGAAATACGACACAAAAATTATCCTTGGACATTTCGAAGCCTGTAAAGGCTATCAGAATCGGAGCGCTTAAGTTCTAAGACCTTAACATCTAAAAGGCAACGTTAGTCACTAAGGAGATTGTTCACTTCGTGATCGAAGGAAGACCCTCTTCCGATGTCAGAACGAGGAACCTGGTTGCAGTAAATACAGATTTACCGTGACAAAGTGCAAATAGACACACTATTACCTAAAAGATTTATGTGGCGTCCTCTTAAATATTACCCGATGATATGCTTGAACTAAACACCTCGTGTGTGCCCAACCCGAAAGCTTATCAGCCTACCAAGAAGGAATTAAAGTTGATCTCAAAGTAAAATTTTAAGCTGAATTGATATATGTAAGCAATTTCAATTTTTGCATCACCCATCGCTTTTTGAGTTATACCGGGATTTGGAAATGATTTTCTGCCTTTAGTCTTCGAGCATATTAAGTATGATCCACGAGGTTAGGTCAATAAGTCCCTGAAAAATGAAATAAGGAACACTCTTTTCGGTATAAAAATATTTTATTTTTCAACATAGTCTTCCTCACTTCATCCAACGTTTCTCCAATTTTATGATGCCCTCCAAATAATACGATTTCTCGAGCCCCTCAAAATAAGCGTTTGTTTCAGCGATGACCTCTTCATTCGACCCAAATCTCTTACCTCCGAGCCATTTCTTCATGTTTAGAAACAAGAAATAGTCGTAGGGGGCTAAATCTGGGGAATATACTGGATGAGGGAGGAGTTCGTACCCTAACTCATGCAATTTTGCAATTGCGACTGCGGACTTGTGGGCCGGTGCGTTGTCCCGGTGAAAAAGAACTCTTTTCTTCGCCAAAGGCTGCCGTTTTGATTCAAATCGGCTTGGAATCGATCCAGCAGCTCTGCGTAATACGAGTATGCGCCGGTGATCGTTTTACCCTTTTTTTTACCCTTTTGATCGATGTGAATAACACCGCGCGCATCCCAAAAAACTGTCGCCATCACCTTATTTGCTGACAAACCCGCCTTGGCCTTCTTCGGCTTCGATTCACCAGGAGAAGTCCATTGTTTTGACTGTTCCTTAGTTTCTGGTGTGTTGTGGTGAATCCAGGTTTCATCCACGGTTACGAAACGGCGCAAAAACTCAGTCGAATTTTTCTGGAACATCGCCAAACACACCTTTGAAGTTGTCAAACGAATGCGTTTGTTGTCGATTGTGAGCAAACGCGGCACCCATCTTCCAAATGTCCAAATATTTATGTAAAATCGAAATCACTGAGCCATGTTGGCGTCTATATAAAATGGCTGCCACAACAAAACTATTTGACAGATCTGTCTGAAAATATAGGTGCGTTCTTTTGAAAGAGGATTCTTAACAAAAAAAAATAAATTTAAGGTGACGACACAATTTGTGTTAATTATGCATTTTTGAAAATGTTTCTGATGTGAAGTTTCATGCCGGAAATAAAAAAATAAAACTTTTTCCAGCATCTACGAGTGTAGCTTTTCTTACTTGCACCTGGACAAATATTGGTTTCATGAAAATCGCCGGTATCGAGATTTTGACAAAGTATACGTTTATCTATCTGTGGAGGACTCAAATGAACAAAATTTTTTCAAAACCTGTTAGGGTCGATAGCAGACATTATTGCATTTCAAAACAAGTAAAGGGTTTTAAGAAAAAGGAGCGGAATTAAGGCTTAAACCGATATAGGGAGTAATAAAACGAAACTGCAAACGTCACTAACTTATCATAAAACCCATCCTAAAACAAAAATAATTTGGTTTTTTGTACAGGGTACAAAAGTCACGAACTAGTGTACTCGTAAATATTTTATAACTTATGAATTAAGTAACTTTGTAATCCTTTATTTTTAGAATAACTTAAAGCGAACCCTTACTCATGGAAAGTTTCACTACGGAGCAACGACCGAAAGTGGTCGAATTCTTTTGTACAATTCAGAAGTAGTTGAACTACTTAATAATAACAATTTAGGCCGAAGATTAGAAAGAGTAAAATCCTTCGAACTAGTTAACTAGAAAAAAAAAAATTGAACATGATAACACTAAAGAGCGATTGAAACTATCTACATACTCGTATGTAGGTACTCCAAAATAAAAAGTAACTGACAAAATACAGTTACTGAATATACAAACTTTCAAGTAATACAAACAAATTGCTAATTAGTTTGACGACTAGGTACGATAATTGGAAGGATGACATTAAATCATGCCTTCTCCGGGTATTTTTGGTGGATTAAAGTTCAAATCGCAAAGCTCGCATGCGATGTCTTTTGATGATTATCACCCAGGTACACAAAAAAAAAAATTCTTTTGTGCAAATAAACAGTCAATTGTTGGAACTCAGCGTGAATATTCACGTCATTTTAACACTGCAAACTATCCATCGCGATCGACTATAAGGCGAATAATTCAACGTTTTCGAGCATAAGGATCTGTTACGGACTTGCCCCGAAGCGGAAGATAGCGAACAATTCAAATTGCAGCCACGCTTGAATGAGCGAAGGATGCGTTGCTGAAAATACAACAACGTCCACCAGGCGATGTTCGTCACAGCTTGGGTTGTCAAAAACATCACTACAAAGAATTTTGAAGGATCTGCACCTTTTTTCATACAAAATTCAATTGGTACAAGAATTGCATCCATTGGATTCACAAAACCGCCTTGAATATTTTCGTAAACTCCATGATTTTGGCAGACAACACATGAACACATGATGAAGCTCATTTTCATTTGAGGGTTTGTTAATAAATAAAACTGCAGGAGGGCTTCGCAAAATCCAAGAGCAGTTCACCAGCGTCAGTTGCATCCACTTCGCTGTACAGTTTGGTGCGGTATTACGTTAGCAAGAATAATTGGGCCATATTTTGTTAATGATCACCACGGTCATACTGTGTCCATCATAGGCGACCGATATCGGAAAAAAATTAAAAACTTTTTGGTTCCAACTGTTGCTAACACTCCACTGATGTGGTTTTATTAAGATGGTGTAACTTTGCACACTGCTCGAGCTTCAATAGACCTGTTGCGCATAACTTTTGGAGAACGATTAATTTCGAAAAATGGGGCTACAACTTTCCCCGGATTTAACGGCACCCGATGTTATTCTTTGGGGATACTTGAAAGAACGTATCTACGTAAACAAGCCGCAGATTATTCAAGTGTTGCGCATAACTTTTGGAGAACGATTAATTTCGAAAAATGGGGCTACAACTTTCCCCGGATTTAACGGCACCCGATGTTATTCTTTGGGGATACTTGAAAGAACGTATCTACGTAAACAAGCCGCAGACTATTCAAGTGCTATATGTTAACATTGAGCATGAAATCGAGCAATACAGCTCGAATTACGAGTACTAAGGAAGGTAATGGAAAATTTAGTGAAAAGAGCAATTTTGTGCAAAGCAGAAATTGGTGTAAAAAAAATTAATTGATTAAATAAAAAAGTCTAATCGCCAGTTTTGTGTTTTCATCAATATTTTAGAAATCAAACCAGTTCGTGACTTCAGGGCCACCTTGTACAACATTTTCACAAAAAAACTGCAATTCAGCTATTTTTGGGGAAAAATAGATTTATTTTCTAACTATAAAAGTAGGTTGCGTATTCTTACAACACCAGTTAGTCTTGAATCTTATAAAGCTAAACGATAAAAAGTAAAAAACAAAAAAACTTAAACAGGAAGAAACAAGTAAAATTGAACATTTTAGCCTTGCATAAAGAAGGCCATGCAGTGTGTGTTATTGCAGATAAGCTTAAAATATCGAATTGGACGGTGAACGATACCATACGTCGCTTTAGAAAATCATTGACTCTTAAGACCCGGATGAAAAGCTTAAGGCCCAAATTAACATCAAAACAGGAAGACCAGACTATAAAATTAATAAGCAGGAGGAATCGACGGCTTACAGCTCCAGAAATCTATTCAGAGTTTAATCATCGAAGCAGATATCAGTAACAACGACAAAAAAGTGATTAGCTGCCTTCACAGTCGAGTAGCAATGCGAAAACCCTTGCTACGACCTCAAGACAAAGTCGAGCGGCAAGATTGGGGAAGAGAGCACCAGAATTGACCATCAACCGATTGGACGAACGAGTCCATGAAGGAAAGATTCTCCCTAGTTGTGTGAAAAAAGACAAAGTATTTTATAACAATTTCTCAGACAGAATAAATTGTCCGGAAACATATGGACGGTAGTGTATAATAAAAAATATAAATATTTTGGCGCTTCCAGCCCAAAGAAAGGCCTGGCCTAGCTTCTCTCAGCCACTTGTGCTATAAGCCTCACGAATGGTTGGGACCTACAGTTTTATGTCATTTTCGAAAGTGAATTTTTTCGATTGAGAGAAACTATACACGACAATTTTATTCTCGAATTTGTCAGACGTTTGCGAGAGTGGGACCGTGAGAAATCTTTATTTTTTATTTTTTTTTGTGTTTTCTTGGATTCGAACCTTGAACTTCTCGCTAAGTGATCGCGTACTTAATCACTGAGCCACGGCTCCCACGACAGTGTATAATAGATGACTTTAAAAACGATGGTAGTGAATATCGATTTAGAGCTTCTGAACTTTTTCTATGATTTGCCTCAGTTTGAATATCTGATATATGGTGTACTTTCCTGTATTAAACATTAAGGCATTAACATAACAATTCCAGAGGAATGTAACTTCAACAACCACTAACAGAACTTGGCTATAATTATCTGTCGAGTTATATCGAGAAAACCGATGCATTAGTCTTCATATAGAAACAAGATACCTGATCTGATGGATTTTAATGTAACAAAGAATATATCCCCTAATTCAACAAGCATAGAGAAAAGCACAGAGCTAGATCCAGATCACAGTCCAGTTCTATTAAAAATCAATAAAAGAATCGACATGAAGGAACACAACGTACTATATATCTGGTCAACAAACTAACTATTGGGTTATGATGCACGTATCGATTTTTTTATATTTTTTTTAACAGGAGCGTGGCCACGCCCAAACGGTGTGTAGGCACTGTGACCAGAGAGATATTTAGGGCAGCAGTACTTCAACTTTGAAAGCTATAATTACGGCTGCGGAGGAGTTCCTTAGGTCTAATGGAGATATTATCTCCTTTAGAAAGAAGCTCCTCCTACTTCTACACAGAGCTGCACACTCACATAGTATGTGTTCTACAGTTTCGTCCTCTTCTAGACAGAGGCGGCAGGTAATATCTTCTGAGAATCTTATTTTATTTAGGTGGTAAAGTAATTGGCAGTGACCAGTAAGGAAGCTCACAAGCCTCCTTATGTCATTTCTGCTATATTTTAGGATATCAGCTGCCTTTTTTGGAAGGGCTGGACAGCTCTTTTAGCTTATCTGAGGCCTTGAGAGTTATTCCAATGGGAAATGCACATGTTGCGTTCCCAATTGATTAGGGTTAGTTTGAATGCAGAATCAGATATTCCGCAAAGGGTTTAGGTCTAATGAACAACTCAGAGGAACCTTTTCTGGCTATCAGATCTGCAGTTTCATTGCTTTCAACACCCACATGACCCGATACCTACCATAATTTCACTTTGTTGTATCGGGCTTAGAACTGATTTTGAACTGATCAAGTGGGAGATCACTACTTTAAGCGCCGCTTGGCTGTCGGTGAGTATATGTATAGCGGCACCTTTGATTCCTGATTTTAAGTTTCTTTGATATTTGCACAGGTCTCAATATCGTAAAGCTCGGCAAATACTAGGACTCTTTCCAATGATTTCGTAGCACGTATCGAATACTCACTATGGGGGGCAACAAAGAAACTTAAAAAACAGCAACTCATATCCCACCTTTAAAATATAACAATGATAGTTGGGCTAAAAATAATCAGCAAAAAGTACCCAACGTTTGCTGACCACTTGGAAAAAACCTTTAAGCCCTATGAACTGGAACTGGAACTGGAACCTGAAATGATGGCCGTAGTAAATGAGGAGCAACGGCCCATTCAACTGGTTACTTGCAAAGAAATAGCGAAAGAAATAAAAGCAAGTATCAAAACTAAAAGGGCTCCAGGATTTGATTTAATTTAAGGGGAGATTCTGAAACAGCTACTGAAAAATGCCATAATCAAAACTTGCACAGATTATCAAAGCAGCTTTCCATTTGAAACACGTACCTCAAACGAGGAAAGTAGCGGAGGTAGTTATAATGCCGCCTACTGAAGTCACATCGTATCGACCGATATCTTTGCTACCGATGATTTGAAAACTATGTTTTTGAAAAATTCCTTGTAATAGAGGAAAAATCATCATCATCAGTTCGGATTTCTAAATAGACAATCCAACGATAGATCAAATTCACATAATAACAGACAAAATAGAAAAAGCTTTGGAGGAAAAAAGGTCTGTGCAATATTGCTGAATGTAGGTCAGACCTTTGATAGGGTGTGGCACAAAAAACTTATAGCTAAATTGAAGAGATGTCTGCCTAGACAATTCTACAATCCTTCATAACTAACCGGTTTTTTTAGGACTAAGCAAGAGAATGAGTTTTTCGAAGTTAAAGAAATCAAAGCTGGTATACCATACAGGGCAGTGTGCTGGGATCTGTCCTTTATTTCCTATTCATAAACGACATACTGCTGAGCTAAAACACAACTACAGCAACATTTGTAGATGATGTTGCTATACTGAGAGTAGGAAACACAATACAATAATCGACAGAAAACCTTCAAAGGCCAATAAATAATATAAACACCTGGAGGAGAAAATAGCAAATAAAACTGAATGAACTTAAGTCAGTACACATAAATTTCACAAATAAAAATCAGACTAAAGTCCCAGTGTTTATAAATAACAACATTATTCCGTATTCTAATACGGCTAAGTACTTGAGCATGACACTGGACGCTAAACTTCGATGGAAGGTACATGTCAACAAAAAACTTATAGGACTAGGCCTCAAGTATCAGAAAATGCATTGACTTATCGGTAGATTTTCTTGTCTATCTATTCCAAACAAAATCAAATCTATATAAGTAAATCCTAAAGGCGATACAGACCTACAGGATACAGGTTTGGGGGTGTACAAGAAAGTCAAACATAGAATCCAACGATTTCAGAATAAAGAGCGTAAAAATATTTTTATTGTTCCGCGATACATTCGCAATATAGATCTGCACAGAGACCTAGGTGTAGGGACAGTTGATTTTGAAATCAAGAAGTCCGCTAGTCGGCACAAACTTAGGGTCTAAAACCACGACAGCATTGAAGTGGTAAGTATTATAACAAGAAACAATATAACAATTTAACAAAATTAAATTGCTGATTAGCCCATAAGGGTTTTTAGTAGTGTTCGAGTCCCACACTACTCTGAGGCACAAGTTTCTTAGAGAATTTCAAAATTTTCACCTCCACTTGCAAAAAAAAAAAAACATGATATGGAAGGTAGGATCTTAATCCCAATGTTTTGGAGACTGATGCTTCTATCAGGTTGGCAACTAAGCACTCGTAATTACCGATTTTTTCAGATAATTAAAACACATTATTTTAAATACAACGAATAAACTTTGATCAATGACATATTTTTCATTTTGTACGATGTCCTTTTGCCATCTTTCTGGCTACTTCATAATTCCACGTTGGTAGAACTTCTGATATTTATCGGAAAAAAACTGAATCGAGTGCGATTTCACAGCGCCATCATCATTGAAAGTTTTACCATCCAAAGAGTTTCGCAAAGATCGAAATAAATGGTAATCTGATGGAGCAAGGTCAGGGCTATACGGTGGATGTAAAATCAATTCCCAACAAAGCTCTAATAATTTATGACCAAAAATATATGTGGCCTAGCGTTGTCCTGGTGAAAGATAACACCTTTTCGATGGACCAACTCTGGCCATTTTTTGTTGATCGCTGTATTTAAGCTGTCCAGTTGTTGACAGTACACATCCGAATTGATCGTTTGATTCCTTGGAAGCAGCTCAAAATGCACCACACCTTTCCAATCCCACCGAATTGAGAGCAGAATCTTCTTTTGGTGGATATCAGCTTTCGAAGTGGATTGTGCTGGCTCATCAATCCTAGACCAAGATCGTTTTCTACTGACATTACTGTAAACAACCCATTTTTCATCGTCAGTGATGATTCGTTTCAAAAAAGGGTCGTATTCATTGCGTGTAAGATGCAAATCGCAAGCGTTGATGCGCTTCGTTAAATGAATTTCTTTCAGATCATATGGAACCCAAATATAAAGCTTTTTAACGAGTTTCATACGTTTTAAATGTTTCTCAATCGCTGTGTGTGACACATTTAACTTTTTTTACTATCTCTCGTACAGATACATGACGATCCGACTCGATTATGGCTTTAATTTGATCATCATCAAGCTTATCTGGTCGACCTGATCGTTGTTCACCTTTCAGTGAAAAATCTCCGGAACGAAATTTGTCAAACCAATTCCGGCACTGACTTCTTTTAAGGCTTCTTCAACATACACTGCATTCTTTCCTTTACGGAAATAAAAAAATTAAATACGACGAAAATGCTCGTTTTTGAACTACATATTAAAACTGACGCCAAACTAATACCTTTTCACAAAAATACGCGCAATTTGCTTTTAAAGCAAAGTAAGACTGACAGCTAACAAATGTCAAAAGGAAAAAAATATGTCAATGACATCTATGTGTGAAATCGGCAATTATTTAGTTGCCAACATTATATAATTGGTGCAGTTCAGAAGATCTCCTTTTTGGATGATCTGGCAAACGATGATCAACTATATTTTATAGATGTATGCTCTGTACCAAATTATACCCAACTCATTGTATAGAGAACGAAAGTATGTGGAATTGATCACGGTATTCGATGAAATTGATGGGCATAACCTCAAAGAAGAGTGCGTAATATTCGAAAATTTGGTATAGGATAATTGGAGAACCTTGGCAACAAATAAAAATGGTAAAATACACAGCGAGAAACTACACGCTATCAGGGATTGCTAAAACGCGTCTGAACCAAAATGGGCGACTGCGAACAGCGTCTGTTTCTCCAAGTTGGTAAAATCTATCTTTTCCTCTCTAATCTTTAATTCTTTTCTATCCCCTTTCCTCTCTCTTGGACTTGTTTAAAGAATTTAAAAGACATAGATAGTCTTTAAAAGTCATAGTGATGCAGATCATTTAAAAATAAGAACTCGTCTCCGGTAAGGGCAATAAACTCATATAAATTAATGATTCTACTTCACATAGTATTCTGAATTATTTTCAAATGAAGGACATTGTCGACCCATTAAACCTTAATTGTTAACTTGATTTGAAGTTCTGTAGTCACTGGCAGCAAAACTCAGAGCAAAGTGAAGCCAGACCTCATTTATATGTTGCGCCCACTGGATTAACAAGACTAAGAAGTGCACAAGAGACCCGTCGTGATATACCTACTCATACTTGTGCATCCCACTTATAATTCATTTTCTCTACTCCAGTAGATCCGCAAAGTAATTTCTTAAAGCCTTTCATTATGCTCTCGACTTGACTGCCACTTGTATACATTTTCAAATTAAAACGAACTTCGTTTGGTGAGCTCCATTATAATTATGATGCTCACACTCTACAAGTATCTCTCTTTCTGGCTCTTTCTACTTGTCGTTATAATTAAGCGCCGGAAATTAATGTCTGCGAACGCATTTATGACAATACACAAAAATTATATTCACATACGAGTATATGTACCGCGGTAAAATCTGCAATATTCCCCCCCACTTAAATGTACCACGAGATGGCACACAAAAGTATCTTGAACCCAAAGATACCATCGTAGTAACCAACTTTAAGTCGTTCTTAAACACGGAAACACCTCATTATTTGTTAAGAGCATCTCATGTAGTCCATTGCCGTGCATCATATCCACCCTTGTCGTCGTCACCCCCCATCAAAGCCTGAGGCAAAGGAGACAATGTTATCATCCTGCATTATGTGAAGGTTCCTCTCTGATAAATAGATAGATGCGAGTATGTATGTAGGAGATACTACCCCGTTGCGTCCGTTTGTAATCACTTAAAGTGGGTGGTATTGGGGGAACAAACGAGTGAATGAGAATAAAAAAGTGAATGGCTCTGCAAGGACATATTATTCGCAACAGGAAAGTCTATTGCAAGGATCTAAAGATGGCGACCAACAATAAAAAGTGTTTCACTTTTTATTCTTTGCTCATTCTTGTGTGCACACATAGTAGGTTCTTCGGAGGAGTGTGTTGAGACGACCGACGGTGGTGGCTTAGAATGTATAAGGGGATATTGTATCCAGTTTGTAAGGGATTTGTGTTTGCTAGCTATGCGTATTGTTGAGTGTATATGTGTCGGGATATACGGTTGCGGGAGACTATAATATAGTCAACCGCATTATATGAGCTTATTTTCTTTCTTAGAAATGCAACAATGTTCTGTGTGCAGTAGGTTGTGGTGCGACAGCCATTGTGCAAGATAAAGTCCAAGGGAGGGTAGACAACGTCACTTGAAGTAGATGATAGATGCGGGCTCTAATGCTTGAAGGCACTTTAAAATGTAACAGTGAGAAATGGAAACGTATTAATAAGATTTAATGACTGTGCAGTGAATCGATGTGAATCTAAACTGAAAAGAACGCAGAATCAAATATTTTAATGGACTCTTGTGCTCATTGCATGAAGAAGTGTGTCCATAAATTACTGCAAAGAACTTGAAGAGCAATTAATGGTGTAGTGAAGTATAGCGACATCCGGCAGACTTGTTTTTGTAGCGCCCTATTCTTTTTTTAGAATACGATTAGTTGCAGTTTTTGATTGTTTTGTTTAAACAATGTACATGAAGATTACATGTAGATACTCAAGTGAAGGTTTTTTTGAGAATATTTTAAGAAAACGAGTATCTAATACAACTCTTTGTTGAGAATCTAATGTTTGGCTTTATGTATGTATTTTTTCGGAGAGATATTGAACCAGACAATCACTTATTTTGGCAGTTATTGCCCATCTTCTTTAAATGATACGAAAGTTACCATGCAATGTGAATTTCGCTACTAACCGTTTGAGTATTTGTCGCTGCATGCTTAGAACTTCTATCTTGGTAGAGTCGACCGATATTCTAATAGCTAAATAGGAGGATTTAAATTGATTGCACACTGTGTCCTTTGTAGATCTGTTATGCCCCGCGACTTCAAGCTCTAGTCCATGAGATACTCGGCTTAGACCACCTGCTCCAGTCTAAAAATGTTCACATTCCTTAAGCAGGTGCACTGGGGTTTCCTTATCATCTACCCAAAATCTGTAGTCTCCGCTTTGCTCTATATCCGGTTTCTTGAGATGGTCCCTAAGTATACAATCACCCATCAGGAAGAATGTAAGAATGCCTAGCCAAGAAGTTCCTTAGCCTTTTTCAGCTCAGGGAGCTCCTCCCAAAGTTTGACTCTATCAAAGTCCTTTTTCTCTCTTACATCGTTCCTTATTTTCCAGTTAGTTTATTAGCTGCTTTACTTGCCTTCATTCCCAGTTGACCTAGTATCCAATAGAGGGTAACTTTGTTGATCTCACCCAGTCTCATTTCTTGGTAAGATATTCGAACACCAGTTTGGATCTAATTTCGTGGGAAGTCAGCGTCTTGATGGCGGCCGTGCTGTCTGAATATAACGCGATATCTTGTCCACGATACTTCTTCGAGGTTAAATTGGGGGCATCCATCGCATGGACTTCTGCTTGGAAGATATTATGGGAAGTTACCATGGCTTCAGAGTACTTATTTCTGGGTCTGTATATAGATTTTAATATGCTCTCGAAGCAATATCTTTTGATCATATTATCTCTAGGCCAATGCAGAACCGGGACTGATTTGGAACTATAGTCCCAGAAAACACCAACAAGTTTCTTCGGTCCCACCTAAATTGTCGACCTCGAGACTTTTATTAGTCTTGGTATTGCTATTAACAAGAAATCTATCCTTTTGGACTCGGACTGCAGTGGGGTCTGTGGGCCTATGTATGTACATATATCCCGAGCAGAAATATGAATTGACCTCAGACGTTTCCTTAGAGTGGACCAATTTTTAAAAATTTAATTTTTCTCAAATCTGCTCCAAATTAAAAAAAAAACCACACGGTGCATTTTCGCTGCAAAATTCCACCTCATAAATATGGCGATATCTTCCATTGCCATTGGATAGAACTTTTTATAGAAGGGTTAATCCCTAAATGAAGCTTAGAGATGAATTGCGTGTCGCAATAAGGAGCAAGTTTTAAATGCAGAAAAAAATAATTAATTATGCTTTCAACTATATTTGTGGACGAAAAATTAAGAAAAAAAGACCTTATTTAATTTTGTTTGATGACTGATAATCTTCAAAAAACGTTCCCTTTAACTTCTTTTTTTTTTTGGAAAACTCAAAGTTTATCGCCTCTTATCGGCATGATCTATAAACAAGTATTTGCCACTCATTCGTGCCTTTTATTTATATTTTGTATTTCAAAACCAAATCCGTATAGTAAAGTGGGAAAAAAAATATACAACGGTGGGACCAAATTGCGGTTGATTGCGACTGTGCAGTGTGTATTCAGAAATCGACGTTTGTACCGACATCGCACGGTTGTATGCTCTCGACCGAAAATCAGTTTTACTTACCTGCAACTAGTTTATAAATAAAATTTTAGAAAACTGAAATCAATTTTATAAATAAGAGCAAAAGTCGAAAAGAATAGTCATGAGTT
Organism: Pocota personata; assembly: GCA_963082735.1. NCBI lineage: Eukaryota > Metazoa > Arthropoda > Insecta > Diptera > Syrphidae > Pocota > Pocota personata. Next base: position 213,245,051 of record OY720429.1, read on the forward strand.
GGCTTTAGCGTCCATGCTGTAATTTTTTAACAAAATCAGTTAAGTCATTGGGATTGGTATGATAATTCCGATTTTTTTCTTTATAATTTGCGCGCGCCAAAAAGGATATGAATACTCTTATACTATTACAGGACACGGGCGTTGTGAAGAAGAGAGAGAGAGAAAGAAAGATTTAGTGTAGTGGTTTGAAACTCAGATAGTATTAAGTTTTTGTAAACTCCAAGGGTAGCGTCCAGATAACTGGGGAGCTTGTTTGTTCGGCTTTTGTCGTTGCTCATGATTCACAGTATTTTTTTCCGTCCACCTGATGTCATCATCACGATCAAGTTGCATTTTCAGCCATATGACCACTCTTGTGACCCTACCGCCCAAAAAAATAATAATATTTCAAGAAAATTCATACAGCCGTTTAGGTTACAGTCAAGCGCACATACATACATACTGATAGACAGACAGACAGACAGACAGACATATTAAATTTCTAATATCAAGTCTGTTTAAAATCTCCAGATGGAAAATTTTCAGAACAGCAATACTTGCCCTTATAGGTGCAGGTAGACATTCAAATTACAAGCGCGGTCGTTAAAGTCAACTTGGTCTTACATTTTTTCATTTTCATTTTCATTTTTTCATTTCATTTTACTAAACATTTTGGAATGTACATTAAGAATTAAATTCTCATTAATTGTACTTATATAAGCATACAATATTATAAAAAGAAGAAGGTATCTAGTTAGAAAACCTTTTACATTGAGTCGACGAAAGAAGTTAATATTACATATATAGACGTTGGAAAGATAGAGTAATAATTAATTGGAAATATTGTTGTTTTGATTGTTATTCACATAAGAGAGAATTGAATTTTTAAAATTAAAAAGCGAATTAGATTGACGTATATTAATCGGTAAGGATATCCAAAGTCTCACGGCGTGAACAAAAAATAAGCGTTGACTGTTCAAATAGTTAAAATTAGGAACATTAAAGTTTCTAGTACGTTGTGACTGAGATATGCTAAGTTTTTCATAGAGATAATATGGTTGCTGAGTTTTGTGTATATTATAGAGGAAAGTGCAGTTGGTCATATTAATGTGTTTTACAACCGGTGAATTTACGGGAAAATCTCGAAATGTGGTCATATTTGTGGAGGCCATATACATAACGAATGACAGAATTAAATGCTAACTCAAGTTTTCTAAAAGATAATGTGTCAGGGTTACTAAATACTACAGAACTGTAGTTAATAATTGGAATAAAAAGAGCTCTTACGAGTTTAAGCTTAGTAGATATTGGTACAAAAGCAGAGGAGATTTAGAGTTGACGTAGACCACAATAGATCCTTTTTACTACATAATTAATATGTGTTTCGCAGTATAGTGAGCGGTTAATTTAAATGCCTAAATTTTTGACCTCATCTTCAAATGGAACCAACTACCATGGTGGTAAAGACTGACTATCGATTACACTTTTTGAAATAACTATTGCTTTAGACTTAGTTGGATTTAAGGATAATTTATTTAAGATGGACCTTATTCTAAGTCTTCATTTAGCCTTGCAACACAATCTTCTATTAAAAAAATTGGTCTGGATAAATACACCTGGGCAACATCTGCGTATAAGTGAACGAACGCATCAAGGCACATATCGGGCATGTCGTTAATAAAAAGAGAGAACAAAAGCGGACCTAAAACAGATCCTTTTTTTTTTTTTTTTTTTATAATTTGCACGTGTGAAAGGGGTTATGAATACCCTTATACTAATTTTAGGACACGGGCGTTTTGAGGGAAGGGAAAGAGACAGAGAGAAAGACAGATTGGTGTAGTTGGTTTGAAACACAGCTGGTATTAAGTTTCAGTGAACTCCAAGGGTGGCTGTCCAGATAACTGGGGAGCTTGTTTGTTTTTGCTTTTTGTCGTTGTTCATGATTCACAGTATTTTTTTTTCCGTCCTCCTGATGTCATCATCACGATCAAGTTGCATTTTAGCCATATGACCGCCCTACTGCCAGTGTTATGCCTTCGCAGTAGAGTTAACATAAGCTTTCGCAATTGATCGACTTTTTATTTATTTCATGCGAAATAAAAAGATGATTATTGACATCAGGACTCGAACCGTGAACCTGTAGCGTGACAAGCGATGATGTTACCACTACACCACGGCCACCCTCCTTGCGGTACTCCAGAATGAACAGCCAGAAATTGGGAGTTTCCACAGTCGGTGATGACTTGTTGGTACCTTCCGTTCAAATAATTGAACATGAGGAGAGCTGATTTTTCGCTAAAATTATATTGATGCTTTAATTTTACTATTAACCGACTATGATTGACGCAATCAAAAGCTTTTGAAAAATCAAACAAACACAGAATGGACACATTATTCTTATCAAACTCTTCTCTCAGACCGTCTAAAATCTTAACAATTGCGGTAGTGCAACTATGTTTTGTTCTAAAGCCTGATTGATGAGGAGATAACATTTTATTCAAAATTATGTGATCAGCGATTTGGTTTTTAATTAATATTTCCAATACTTTGGAGAGACACGGTAATATACTAATAGGCCTGAAGTCTTCTAGTTGGCTTCTTGAAGTATTTTTAGGCACTGGGACAACTTTGGTATATTTCCAGGCAGTTGGAAATTCTGACCACATGATACATTCGTTTATTATGTATGTAAGAGTGTAATATATTAAAGACAGAATGCGCTTTATAAATTTTAAATATATACCATCAACACCTACAGTACTCGTTTTGATTTGAGACAGCGCCTTTATTACATCGCACTCCGACACACACTGAAATTCAAAGCATTTTGAATTATCATCCTGCGAATTCGACAGCTCCATTACTTGATGAACATGCATTTGTTCCGACTTTTAAAAAGAAGTTGTTTAATTGATCGGGATCTAGATCGCATCCTGCAGACGTTTTCTCAATAACTCTTAGAGAGCGAAGATTTTTCCAGAGAATAGAGCTGGGTTGAATAGAATTAAGCTTTGAAGAGTAATATTCAGCTTTGGCTTTTCAAATTTCCGTCGTGGTTCTATTTCTCTGTGATGTGTAAATTTGCCAGTTGCTTCTACTGCGATTTCGTCGCCATCACAGATACGATCTATCTCTTAGAACTAGAAGCTTTTTGATATTTTCAGAAAACCAAGGAACTCTTTTGTTAACAACTCTTTTTTCTTTAATTGGAACATGCCGCTCAAAAAGTGTCTGAACAATAGATTGAAAAATGTTAACTTTGTCATCAATTGTGTACGATTCCCAGCAAAGATACCACGGACTATTAAGTACATCGCGAGTCAATTCAACCTCATTAATATTGTGGAAATCGCGATAGAAAAATTTAACTGGAGAAGGATCCGTATTAATTTGTATATCAAACGTGACAAATATTAATTCATGATAAGATGGAATACCCGGAACGTATATTTGCTCATATAATTTTACAAGCTCTAAATTTGAAGTGAGAACTAAATCTAGAAGGCTTTCCTTACAATGAGGTCGAGAGTGAGTTGCCATGGAAACATTAACAATTTCTAAACCAACCATTGAACTGTTACTTTTAAGATGTTGAGATAGATTGGTGTTTAATAACAGATCAATATTTAAATCACCACATACAACAATTTTGGAATATTTTGGACTATAGACACTCAGACTTTCAAAAAACGGATTTACGCATAAACTTTTATGGAGATTATATACACAACTAACAAGAATCCTGTCACCGCAGTTGGTGAGTTCGATAAAAATAAATTCTACATCAGAATCATCAGAAACATTTGTTGCAAGTTTCTCGTAACAATAGGTTTGTTTTTTTGTGTGCATTAAATATAACAAAACAACAATAGCCTATATCGCCAAAGTATATCGGGGATAATTCTAAAGCCCGTGATCTGAGATGTCACAAATAATTTCATCCGGTATTTCTAAGGAAACAAAAAATAATGGATGACAAGAAAAATCACTCCAACAATACATATTCCCTTTCATAACAATTACATGATTTGTGCTTGCTTCGAGTTTTACATTTTATTATTTTTCTAAACTCTTTTCTTCTTCTAGTTTTAATAAACATCTGATTGTTAAAGTGTTATTGAGATGCACGTGCTGCCAAGTTTTTATGATGATATTCTTTAGCAGGGACTTGGGTTTTTTTTTTTTTTTGCTTATGAGGATACCTACAAAACAAACGTAATATATACTCGGTACTTAAAGAGTGATTCAATTGAAGGTTACAATTTAAATTTGAAATAAAACTCATTGGTTTTGTGAAACTGCTCATGTTTTTATGTCAGGACAATATTGAAACATTGGCATTAAACATGATAAAATTTACCATTACTTTTCAGTATAAATCCTGTGGTAGTTCCACACCTTCTGCTCCACATGGTCCCAAAGAAAAAAAAGCACGATTTTGGTCGTCGAAACAAAAGATGACGCGGCCAGGAAACTTTGTGTGCAATAGTTTGTGTGCATTGTTTCTAGCGCTTTGTAGCAGGTGGTATCGTCTTATTGAAACCACATGCCTTCCACTTCAATGTCATCCAATTGGTGTCAAAAATAATTTGTTATCATGTCTCTATAACGTTCACCATTGACTGTTACAGTAGCACCACGAGAATTGCCGAAGAAGTACGGCCCAATTCCGCCGCCGGTCCAAAATCCACACCAAACAGTAAGTCTTATGGATGGTTTGGTTGTCCGTGAACGGCCCATGGATTTTCATAACCTTAAATGCGACAATTTTGTTCACATACATAGCCATTCAGCTCAGAGTGCGCATCATCGCTGAAGATGATTTTGTTCGAAAAATCGCCATCAACTTGATGGTTTTCTAACACCCAATCAACGAAGTCACGACGCTGTTTATGGTCTGCTGGCTTGATGCAGATCTTTGGTTGAATTGTGCTGCGTCAAGCTGTAGGGAAGGTTCAATTAATGGGACCGATGGCGAATGGATTTTGACGGATTGTCACGAACACTGTTACTCACACTGCGCGTGGCAAGCCACTAATTCCTTAATCGATATTATTTCAAAAAGCGAGAATTGTGTTGGATAAATTTTCTCCATATCGGAGATGCAATTAAAAGGCGTCGTTGTCTCTTATAACTCTTCATAATTACATAATGCTTAGTATTCACAAATGTCAAATATCAGCTGTTTATCATTGACAGAACGACAGTAGTGTCAGATTTAAATTATAACCTCCAATTGAATCACCCTTTTTTTATCTTTTACAAATAAATTTTGCATTTACAATAACTTATCTACAAGTTTAAAGCCGATACATAAATCTACCGTTTCAGTAAAAATGATATTACAAACTCATAATGAAATGATATTATTTATTAATTGCTTAACTTGACCGTCTCTGAACTAACTCGTGATGCACGTCCATTCCGCATATCGGCCTGCATATAATTAATAATGCAATTATTTAATTACTATTTGACCCACATTTAACAAATTATCGCATTAAATACTCGCCAAAACCAATTCCCCGCAGTGAAAATCATCCTTCCAGCATAATTAAACAAATTGCTCGTCAACCCTGCGCGCAAGTAAATCCTTTTATCTATTACCTCGAATAACTTCCCGCAATCAACTTGATTTAGCGAAAAATTCTCGCTGACTCAAAGCTCATCTGCAAGCATAGCATTTCTAAATATTCAAATCATTTCGGTACCACAGTTTATTACACAATTAATATTTCATATTTTAATTGAACGCTCCGCAGAGAAATTCATTCTGCAAAATGCGGCCGCAGGACTCTGACAGGGGTACTCACTTTGTTACCTGCTTTTCTTCAGCCAACAGTGTAAGTGATAAATTCCCGTCATAATCCCAAAGGGAGTTCCCATCAACTCGGTATCCAGCAACAATCCGCCTCGTCATCACTCTCTTCCACCCCCTCCCCAACCATACCACCAGATGAAGCTGAATCCCACTCGATGTGTATGTGTGTACTTTAATTTTAACCGTCCAACGCGTTCGGATTCCGACTCCATTGGGTAGATGGGCGTACATCCCTTAGGCAAGTTTAACACAATCTTCATTTTCAGCATGGTGCTGGTGGATGGAGGGTACAACAAGCAACAGGGAGTTGGCGGGATGGCGCACAACTTTGTTGTGAGTAATTTTTATTCATAACCGACCACAAGTATGACTTTTAATGGTGAATTTGTGGTGTTTTTTAAACGATCCCATTTTAACCACTGCACACATAACCAACGCCGCACCCACAGTGCACGAGTTTCCTACATTTGCGAGTAAGTGGCGTACCGAACGTAGTAGTACATACGTATCGTAGGAGCGACAGAATGAACGAAACCCCCCCGACAGCACTTTATAATAAAACTGAGCAAACATTTTCTTCCACTTGTTGACTTTGCACAAATGTGTTAATTGTTTCCTCTTGCGTCGTCCTGGTAGCTTTTTGCGATATCCAAATGAGTGCTGTTGGCCAGAAGCGCGAAGGCGGAGATGGCTGGCGATGGCTTAATGTGCATAGAAAGTACTTTGTTGTAAAATCAGCATGAAATTAGTTTGGGATGAAGTGGGAATATTACATTTCAACTGGTTGTTCTTGCTGGGGGGGAACAGGCAGATTTTAATGGTAGAGCGCCTGGAATTAAATGATTGCAGTCGTTAAGGAGTCTGATGGATAGTGTGATAGCATATCATGGAAAAATGCTAAAAACATATTTCATTCAAATTTATTTTTTTAATTAAGGCATTCTTTTTTATTTGCGATTAATTTAATGATTAATTTCAAGAAATTAATCATGAGTATAAAAGAAATATACATTAAAATTTGATAACAATAATTGTCGAAGAACGACTTTCATATCCGTACATATCGTCTTATAAAGATGCCAATACTATCTATGTGGCCGTAAAGTGATGAATACACTCAACAAAAACAATGTTTTAAATATTTTATTAAATACGTTTGTAACATCTTTTTGTCCGGGTTCTAAAAATAGACGCTTTCACGTCTGTCTGACTGTTCGTCAATACGCCACACGCCTACAACTTTTAAACTGCTAGATTTGCAGACCTGAGATTCTGCATAAACAAAAAAAAAATGTAAAAAGAAATTATAATACTGTGAGATACATTCCGGTCCAACTAAATAGGTACAACATTTTTCAAAAGTTTGTGATTCATTGTTTGCAAATAACGTGCATTAATTTATTATTTCATGCTGCTAACTGTTTGTCTATGATGTTGGGAAAAGAAATGAGAGAGAATAATTCAAAAATCACCGTTATTTTTTTCTCTGGCTCTCTTGCAAGCATTCCATTAAAAAAATGCAGTTTTTGTTTTGCGTCAACTGAATAGGTACATGGTCATTATCTTCATTGTTTATGTGAGTTCTGTGAAGATTGACACGTTTAAGCAATTGTTGAAGTGTTCTAAGTGAAATTAATTGTTAAATTGAAATTTGGAGAAACATGGGTAGAGGAGTCTTCGACTCTTAAACCTGTGCAGCAGGGAGTTCCCAAAGGTTCTATTTTAGGTCCAATCTTATTTTGCCATCTGTTTGTAATCGACCTTTTAGCCACCTCGTTAAGTAATCATCGAGATTTAATGAAGACCTCTCAAAAATTTATTCGTAGTCAACAACAAATGGACTTTTACTAAATTCCGATAAATCGCAAATTATACCGATCTCGCATAGATCCTTGGATCTTACGTCACTCCCGGATATCCTGCTTTCGAATAGGGTTTTGTAATAAATAACACCTTAACGTGCTATCATATAATTAATTATGTGGCTGTCTGCTTGTTTTATTCCTATTGGTACACGTCGCAAGTTGGTTATAGCATTAATTATACCAATAATTACATATGCGGAAGTGGTATACAGCGGTTTAGATTCACTATCGCAGCATAAGCTTCAAATTGCATTTAATGACGCAGTCAGATACATCTATGGCTTGCGAAGGTATACTCAAATAGTGTTTTGGGTTGCTCTGTGCAGCAACATGTATATAAAAGCAAGTAACTGTATTTTTCTATTTAATATCATTACAAATAAAACACCTGCGTATCTTTTTAACAAATTATCTCTGTCACGACCTCAAAGGACTCTGAGCGTAAATATCCCGTCATTTAATTATCTTAACTCATCTAGGCTGTTCTATATTCACGCTGTATGGCTATGGAACTCTATACCCCTTCACATCAGGAGATGTGACCAACGTGGGCGCCGAACCGTGTCAGTTTTAGAAGTTTAAAGACCAGTGCATGCTCGTAGTGGCCCGTCACGCGAAAATATCGCCACAGTGAGTGACATTGTTCGTCACAATCCGTCTAAATCCGTTTGCCATCGTTTTCAGCAATTGAACTTTTCCTACACCTTCACGCAGCGCATTTTACCAAGAGATCTGCACCTGCATGTCTACAAGATCCAATTGAATCAAGAATTGAAGCCAGCAGACCGGAAACAGCGTCGTGACTTCGTTCATGGTGTGCTAGAGAACCGTCAAGTTGATGGCGATTTTTCGAACAAAATCATCTTCAGCGATGATGCGCACTCTCAGCTGAATGGCTATGTATGCGAATAAAGTTGTTGCATTTGTGGTAATGCAGATCCACGGGCCATTCACAAACAACCAATGCATCCACAAAAAGTTACTGTTTGGTGTGGATTTTGGACCGGCGACGTGATTGGGCCGTACTGCTTCAAAAATTCTCGTGGAGCTGTTGTAACAGTCAATGGTGAACGTTATCGGGACATGGTAGCAATTTATTTTTAGAACCAATTGGATGATAAGAATGTGAAAGACATGCGGTTTCAATAAAATAGTGCAACCTGCCACACCAGTAGTTGAACGTTTCCTGGTCGCGTCATCTCTCGTTCCGACGACCAAAATTGGCCACCAAGATCCTGCGATATCACGCGGTTTTTTTCCATTTTGCCGTTGAGCCATTTTGGAGAAAACCGATTTCGTCACCGTTACTTTTGAAGTTAGAATGAAAATTCCGGATTTCGTCAGATAAAAAGTTTGAAGTAAATCCATCCAGCAGTTTAGGCTGCAGTCAATCTCACATAAAGACAAACAGAGGGACAGTTGATAGACCAACTTTTTCGAGTTCCTCTATACTGTTAATATCAGAACTGATCAAAATCCCGAAATCGAGAATTTCCACGTAACCAATACTTGTAATATAGATGACAGGTAAGTTTCATTTACTTACGTGTAACTATAGATGTGACTCAGTGGTTAAGTGCGCGATCACTGAGCGGGAGATCAAGAAGTTTCAAATGCCAAAAAAGATAAAAAAAATAAAGTTTCTCACGGTCCCACCTCTCGCAAACGTCTGACAAACATCCGGAAGTAAAATTGCCATGACAAGCTTCCCTCAATCGAAAAAATTGCCCATGTGGCGTACAGCTCTAGTGGCTGAGGGAAGCTAGGCCTGTATGGGCTGTGAGCACCAACTTTTTTTTCCTTTTATAGTTGTGAATTCATAGTGAAAATTCCCAACAGAAATATTTTATATTCCGAGACATGTACGTAAGACTTGAAATCTGTTTAACGACCACCATTGTCAAAATGCCTACAAAAAAGTATCTGAATCTCGTTATAACTCAAAAAGTTGAGCCATGGAACAATTCTTTATACCTTTCAAGGGGTAAAATGTGTATCGACAAGTGAACGATTATTATTATTACTTGTGAGAAGAGTACCTTATGGTCTATTGTGACCCCTGTTAATACCTTGCAGAGAGGTTTGTTCCCTCATGAATTCCCCTCACGTTACAATTCCTTTTAGAATTATGTTTGAGAGTCTTGTACTCTGACTTAGAGTTGGCAAGGTTAGTCCACTCTAGAACACCTTTTCTAGTCCAGTTTCTCTTAGGAATATGCGAATGTGAAGTGAGTTGATTATGGTCATCATTTCTTTATCTTATATTTAGAACTTGCACAAATATTTCACTCTGTTGTGGGTTAGTGCTCTACAAGATTCCAAAGAGTGAACCGGAGTCTCACTGGACTCATTGCAAAATATCCCTTCTGTATTTTTTGTTAAGTTTGATTTGGACGTATTTATTGATGGCATATATTTCGGCGTGTACACTTGTCATGAAATAGGCTGCCCAGTCCGCAGGTTGTGGATTCATCGCTTCAGTCTTTTTTCGTGTCGAGCTTCGTCAGGAATTTAGGGATTGAAGGGGGATGTTTTTTATGGGTATATCAGATTCTTTTGATCCAACGCACCTCTCCCTTCTAATTCCTTCTTTTGTCATCCTAAAGATTGTCTTTCTTGCAAATTCCTCAACCACGGGGTGAAGTGGAGTTTGATTCAGAAGGACCTCCATGGCTTCAGTAAAGCAGAAGCATGCCAATTTTTGCACTTTGTTGAGAGTCTTCCTTGTTGTAGTCAAACTGGTTCACTTTGGTCATGCCGTTGCTTCGTACGTGATCATAGGTCTCACAATGACAATGTACGTCCATCTTACTACGTTCGGACTGCATTCTCAAGATGCATTAAGGGAGTTAATACTCCCCCATGTGGTCATCTTCTTGTTGTGTTGATCTTGATAATTTTTAGCAGCTTTTAAGTCTCCTCTGATCTTGTACTCAGCAGCTTAAATACAGTGCTATTGACTACTTTTCTATCCAGGGCCCGTTTGATGGCTTTATGTGAAGTATTATCAAATGTCCCTTCGATATCCCGAAAGGTTCCGAATACTATCTCCCTTGAATGTTTCCCGTCTAAGTGGATCTTCCGGGTCTATACTAGTATGCATGTTGAAGGGGTGCTATACTTGGACTTTCTTATTTTAGATAGTTATCTAAAGAAGAAGTTCCATGAGTTGGATCCTTCTTGTGATGGGTATACACAATAGAGATGGATCTCAATTGTGTTTAAGTTTATGCTCAATTTCAAATTTCCAACCTGAATGACAGTCACATGTAAGTCATCTTTGTCGAAGTTGATCAAGGTAAATACTCGTAATTTGTCCAGTTGTCGTTGGATGATGTGCCTAGTCATAATGTCAAACTATTGGTTCTTTGGTATTTGCATTCTATGAGTTTCTTTACCTAGCATGTCAATCACTCATATTGTGGCCAGCAATTGTAGATGTCAGTTTTCCGTCGAGACGGGCGTGAGCTTAGTATTCTCTTGTTGGTACTAAAGGAAAATAAGCTTCAAAACGATGTAATCATTTATTCTACGTAAACATATTTCAAATTTAAGATTACCTAACACATTTCTGTCACACAGAAGTCAATGTTCAAGAAAATAAAATCAAGTTCCCACATAAACCCTCCTATCTTGTGAGCTGTACATATTTAATGAACAATCATGCACGTATCCAACAAATGTTACATCTCCAAGTACATATTTGCAATTCCAAACAATCACTCTATTCGACCATCACGTAACCACTCTCTATGTCTAATTGCATAGTAATAGTTTTGACATCATTGCAGGACTTTGGTTCCCAAAACTAATCATCAATTTGATAACTCTTACCCTCAAGTGCCGAATATCCTCGCACACGTACCTTCCATCGAATGCACCAGCAGAACATCTATGTGAAACCAGGATATAACAATTCTATTCTAAAGCACAAAAATAAATTCGTCTCGGCGCCAATAAATCATAGCACTCGCTGGATCCTCCTTGTTAGCCTCATGCAATCGGGAAGGCTCACAAATTGAATTTATGTAAATGAGGTATCTAGATGACCACACTGCCTACGGCTTGGTTATTCATGAATGCAATGCAACTCTACATACGAATGAAAATATCATTAAGCATTAAGGATGAATTATTTGTCGATTCAGGGAGGTTCATTTATGTGGACTCGTAGGATGAGTGTATAAACGGTATAAGTAGGTCATGTTCGCAGCGATAAGGGTTCGTGATGGTCATACCTCCAAAGAGAATCAAAGAGAAAAATACGTGAAGAGATTCTGGCGTGCAGTGCGCAAGCTCACTGATTTGTTTATCTTCTCTCCGTCTCTTTGGGAGAATACAACAAAACACGTGGATTTCATAAAATTCGAAGCTAGCGTAAGAATTTTTCGAACATTTCCACGTTTAGATATGTATCTATTGAGATACTTATATAGACCTTTATCAAGAGATAACAACAGAGCCAGACAGAACGCACGAAAAAACTAAAAAAATGAATGAGAGTGCACAATCAACCACCACCCCACCCGTAGATTTGGAGGTTTTCTTGGTAGGGTTGCCAAATGTACATGATTTAGTTCAGAAGTAATAATTGTACTTTCATTCGGGTTAAGTTACTAAAAATATGAACGCAATGGGCCAGGTTCTCTAATACTAAAATCCTGAAAGTGATATCTAAAAGAGTGCCAAGTTCAACTTGTTGTAATGTCTGTTGTAAGACCCATCCTACTCTACTGAGTGCTTGTTTGATGGCCGATAATGGGAAACAAATAAGCCTGGGTATCGCCGGATAACAAGCCCATCCTGAATATATTTTCTATTGAAATAGAGGTGAAAAGAATACCTGAACTGGTTGCTCGTAGATTCATGACACTGGGTCACTTCAAGACATCCCAGCGCCCATATACATAAATAATTTGATGCATTTGCAGTCCTCTTGTGATTCATCTCTTTTTGGCCTACACGCCATAAGTTTGAGTCTGACGCAAGATTGATGACTGCCCTACCGTATAGCTATACCAACATCCTGAACTCTCTTCCGCAAGAGGTAACAACATTTCCAGCAGTCTATCTCCTCCTCGAACAGGACTACAGAAAAATCTTCACTGTGCGCATTCCAACCAGAATGGAATGTAAAAACAAGGAGGTGTTGAAATATTATGATACCTCAATATTTGCCGATGGCTGAAAATTAAATTGTGTGTTGGGTATCAGGTATCTTCTCGAAAACTTTAAAGATATCTAAGTCCATTAGATTATCGAATTTCGCCACCATTTCCAAGCGGAAATGCTAGCAATACTTAAAGCTTGTCAAACAAAACAACCAAACGTACTCGTAACGTAGCAATCTGAATGAACAGTATGGTAGCCAATAAAGCCCTTGCCTCAGTGACTACATCCTTCAAACTAACAGAACAGTGTAAGAATGAACTCGCTTACCTGGGAAATTGGCTATTGATTGTAGTAATCTGGGTCCCGGATCACAGGGGAACAGAAGGCAACGAACAGGCCGATGTACTAGCAAAGTGTGTTTCTGCCCTTAACGTATCCCTAGCGGAAAGAGGTTATATTCCAATTGGAGCAGTTAAATGTAAAGTTTTAGCAACTATCTAACAAGAGCCCAACTTAAATGGAGTAGGCTGCGTCATATCTAAAATGATATGGCTTACATACATCATATGGGTCACTAGGCTGTAGGAAGATTAGGTATCCCATTTAACACTCACTGCTGAAGTTGTAAGGAAGTGAGCGAGAAAGAAACTTTAACCACTTCCTTTGCAAATGTCTGGCACTGGATAAACCCATCCCCTCTAACGTTAATGAATTCTTAGGGAAAAAAGTGACTGACGTGTTACTCTTCTTAACAGTTGTGATCTCCACCATGAGCGTGAAATACCCATTTATACTCACCAAAACTCATAGGTCACAAGAGTTATGGCAACAAAACGAGGCGCTAAAGCGCTAATTGGGTGTCGAGCATATTAGCTTGAAACCGCCACTTCTATCTACCTATACAGTTCGATCCAAACTGCCATACCGGCTGGAAGGGGCATTGAAGTATTTACAGTTGGATCGCATATTGATCGGGAATTGGAGGAGATGTCTATTGCTCACTTCTCATGGGCTTCGAGGAGGAGATCAGAGCCTTGAGCACATCCTCCGTGACAACAGGGGAAACATATACCGGAAAAGACACTTCCCGTCCGGGCTGAGTTTTTTTGACATTTTAGATATAGTGGAGTTCACCCTAGACCCCACCCGACTTTTTATCTCCTTACTACGTACCTTTCACATAAACTTCCCCAAAACTTCTTTCACCAGCCAATTTTTCAGAGGGCTAAACATCGTGCTGGATTTTGTCCACTTTTATCATCAACAGTGTGATTTTAGACCAGAAAAATCCACCGTGGACTTCCATCACATTGAGGTGGATCATGAAAAAATAAAAACTCAGGAGCTCCAAATCGGTACTCATCATATTTTCATCGATTTTAAAGTCACCTATAGCAAAGTTTATATATGAGCTCGGTGGCTCAGTGGTAAAGTGCGCGATCACTGAGCGGGAGGTTCAAGGTTCGAATACAAGAAAACACAAAAATACAAAATAATCTTTCTCACGGTCCCACCTCGGCAAACATCCGCAACTAAAACTGTCATGAGAAGCTTCTCTCAATCGAAAAAATTGCCCTTCGGAAACGGCATAAAACTGTATGTCCCAACACAGCACGAGTGGCTGCGAGCAGCTAGGCCAGGCCTTGCATTGGGCTGTTAGCGCCAAAAATATTATTATATTAGGTATAGTAAAGTTAAAAGGGATTAGTTTTACCAGTTTTTGAAAAATCTGGCAGTGTACTCAAAGGTTTTGTTTAGATCTGTTTGGCTGTCGATGTATGAAGATTGCAAAGTCAGTCCGCGATACTGGATTTATCATGTTCCCCCTTGTATGGGTCCCTTTTAAGTCCCTTTTATCTACGTACAGTACCACACATATGTATATTCAAATTATAAAACATTTGGTTTAACAAAATGTTAAGCTAATTGTATATAAAAAAAAAGAATATAGTCATCTAATCCTTTAGACAATTCCCTAATGATGGCAACCCTGTTAATTTTGAAGCCGGTAATATCGTAGTGGTTACAATTGCACTGCCAATCCCTGTTGATATACTTCGTGAAATCTTCGAATATACTGCTGCGTATGTGAGATACTTCTATGCTGTGCGCAAAGCAGTACATACGAGTATACATAGATTCATTCAAACTGACGGTATATCCTGCCATGCTGTGCTGTGTAATGTCTGCCGACGATGGGCTGCAATGCCTGTCAGAGAACGCGATACAGAACATCGAATGGAGCTACTTGTGCATTTTACTCCATCAAAGGGCAGCAAACGGGTAGACATAAACTGTGCACTTTGAATGTGTGGGTTGTTGGGTGGATTTGTGGGTGGAAGTGGTCTATGAATTTTGTATCATTTCCAACTCTGCAGGGAGGAAGGATGAAATATTTTACCAAGAGAGGCACTTACAACAACAACGATGATGTTGAAAATACTACTACCGCCGCCAACGAAGAGAGTCAGAGTCCAATAACATGAGGGTAGGTTGAATGATTTTCAAGTTTCACTGTGAAGTCACAGAGATACAAGCTGGAATGAAAAAAAAAAACTGAAAATCCTCTGCGAGGAAGCAGAAATTCTGTTTCAGAGCAAAGAAGATACATTTTAGGATTCAGTCATTTCAGTCATTGCCGGCTTTTCAAACTGTTTGGACGCGCCATCCTCGGGTTAAACTAGAAAACAGTTGTTGCCACAGAGATACCTACCTGTGCAGAGGTTGATAGTGTTTACATGAAGATAGTGTTGTGATAGTGTTGGGGTTGATGGATACCAGTGGCTGCCTACCATAGATACAACAGTTAACTGAGCTAGTGTGAGATTTTGTTTCAGTTTCCCCCTCACCCCTTTGGTTTTCATGATAAGGTTAATATAGGTGTCCCTATTTTGGACAGTTCGAAAGTAAGTCGCAGCGAACTATACCTGCAAAGGTTGTTTAATGTGGGCGACGTGTGTGTGTGTTTTAAGGGTCACCATAGTTGCAAATTGAATAAAAAGTTTAAATTTTAACGTAACCGGGCATAAATCAGTTATACTCGTATCCTTTGTGAACGAACAGCAAGTTTTGTGGCATTTCTATAATGTGAAAAGTTCTCGGACGCTTTAAAGAAAAAAAAGAATTGCTTCCCTTTTTGATCCTAATTTTCGGTGTGTGTGGATGGATGGTGCGGAATCGCAACGGGTATTGTTTTTTGTTTATCGGATTTATTGGAATCGGCGTTGAGTGAATTATCGTGCGTTCGGATTTCGGAATGAAATAGTATCTTCAGGCTTTGTGTGTGGCCTTCCCCTTTTTATTTTACATCCTTTTCCGGCATTCAACTGATAAGAGATATGTTCAAGTGAATGAATGTGGCCCAATCGTAAATACAATGATAAGGATGTGCTTACTTTGGGAAAAATTACAAAAATGGAAATAGATGGAAATCGATTGCTGTAAATAGTGAAGGTTTTTGAAACACAGTGAATTTGAAATATACCTCTGCCTACGCAAGCGAAAGGCAAAGATATTGGAAGTAGTCCTTTGATAGTTTGTACGTGTTCAGTTCTTGTTTTTTTTTTTTTTTTTTTGTTTCTTTCAAATGATTGACATGGATTAGTGAAAGAAATCCTCATCCTGTACGTGATCTTTTGTGAATTTTATGTGCTTTGCATTTGGAAGGACTGTGTGTGGGTGCTGAAAAAGGGTTCTCATAAAATTCCTACTGTGATGTTCGAGGAAATTTGTTGCTATTGGAAAACGGAAGGATTACATTGAGTGCGAAAGTTTGGATTTTACATTTGAAAAAAAGGTAATACATATAATAAAAATAAAATCGAAGAACATCGACTAAAGGGAACAAAGAAAATTGGTCGTTAAATATTTTATTGGGCTTAGTGCGAGGATTTGTTGACAGTTTTCAGTGAGGGGGCTGTGATTAAGTTGCATTAATGTTTTATATGTTAAAGTTGTTCATAAAAAAAAGTGCTCTTCTTCAACATAAAGCTCTTTAAATGGAGACATGTTTACCTGTGTTTTGTTTATCGCTACATGATGTGCAATTTGTTATGAGTTTTGTTTATCGCTTCATGATGTGCAATTTGTTCTTGCCGATAGCTATCAGTGTGCCGCACTGGTATTTACAAAAATTGAAAGAAAACTTGCTATAAATTTCTTTATTCTGGATTATAATTTATTACCATTTCTTGCCGTCATCTGATTAGAAATGTAAATAAAATTTTACACGCAGTTAAAGTTAATAGGCCAGGCATCAATGTTTTGAATTCGGAAATAATTTCTATGCGTTAGGAATAAATACTCGTAATAAAGTTTATCGCGAATATTTTGTCAAATGTCAACTTTACGAAAAAAAATTTTAACACCTTAATTTTTCAAAATAAAATTTTCTGTAAAAAAGTACTTAACAATTTGTTTTTGTAAAATGGATCGTTAGAGCCGCGAGAATTCTAGAGTTTTCCCATAAATGAACGAAATAAAAAGTTGTTCTTTTAGGTAGACAAAGCTGGGTTTTTTTAAAAAAAATTTTCTGTGTCCGTTTAGTAGTCTAACGCTCATAATTTACAAATATGTATGTAGAAGAAAGTGACCAGAAAATAAAATTAACTGGCCGAAGTTTCGGTTTCGGCCAAAAACACGAGTTTTGGCAAAGTTTCAACATGAACATTTATTTATTTTGCGTTCTTTTACCTTTATTTATCCCCTTCAGCACCCTGTGCGAGTTGTTTTGTCATCCATTTTTTTACCTGCAACTATGAGGCCAAGTATTGATTTTGTGAAAATGTTCAAACTCGAGATTTTTATCAAACTTGACTTACTATAACAGAGAATCTGAAAAAGTGGATCTGTAAATTTCGTCTGTGTGTCTGTCTGTCTGTATGCGGTCTGTGGAGTCACAATTCAAGGCGGAATCGGAATTTTAATTATAGCCCCACAATTAACGGTACTTTACTAATGAGCGATTTTGAAAAAAAAAAAAAAAGGAATCTATTTTCTCGAAAACGACTATAACGAATTCACCTAAATTTTATATTTGTGTTGAATAAAACATATGCTAATAGGTGGCGTACCCAATTTTTTGAACAAAAATTGTATAAAAAATTGAAGCTCAGATATGACTTAAACGATTTTGATTAAAATCGATATCTAAGCAATATTTGATATATGCAAGGCAAACATTTTTTTTTGCCTATCTATCTATTTAACGACGTCGCATAAAATTAAAATTCTATGCATCTATAGCTTCAAGCTTAATTTTTTGGTAGGTATTAGAATCATTTAAGCAATTATTTCCCTTTTTCCATGCGAATATTTATATCTTGCACTATTTTTGTGTGTAAATTGGATGAAGGAATAGACGAGAACAATCGAAGAAATGTGAAACTTAATTTTATTGTTTATTGCTTGAAATCTAGCTAAGATTTTTAAGGTTTTTAAACAGACAGGAAATTTTATTTAGGGCAGGATTTCCAGAAACAAATTAGCTCAATAAATCAAATCACCCACGTAAAGTTGTGGGTGACAAAAATTTACTATTCAACTCTATTTTTGTATTTTTAAACAATATTCAAAGAAAATAGTAAAAGTAATCGTTATCGTAAGCTCTTGTTTTCTAAATGAAAGATACTTGCTGGAACAGGCGTTAGAACCTAAATTCGGTTTCTGTTTCGACCTAAAAACTTAATTTCGGTCGGATATTATCTGGTGAACGTATTCTGTTAAATAAAATTTGTTTTATGGTTTTGCAGTCACTTATGAAAAGATATCGGGGAACACGAACATAAACTATTCCACAACTTTTACTTGCTCCTTATAGAAGTTATTCCATGACATCCATTCCATGAATGGTCCCCCTGCGATTTGGCTCTGTGATTACCATTTGAAAGTTAATAATTTTTTGCGTACGATTGCTCAAATCCCCAGAAAATTTTAATCTAATGCAGACTTTCAAAGATAAAATAAGAAAACCCATAAGATTTTCATTCAGTCATATGTACATATATCCGAAACTAAGCCCCAACTCGAAAATCACGATTTTTATATTTACATCTTAGAAATGTCCATAAATTTATTACAAATATTTTGTCACACCTCAACTTTTATTTTGGCCGAACCTAAACTTGAAATTTTCAGTGGCGGTACATGGTAAATAAACAATTAATATATTAAGAAATTAATAAAACACAAATACTGCTTTTAGAGAAATTTAAGGACATATTTTTAAAACGTTATTCTTGAATATCCTTCATCCTTGAAAATTATATTTTTATTTTTCGTTTAAAGTCTATTTCTTAATTTAACAAAATTCGTTTCGATATTCCATGAATAGTAGAACAAAAGTTATGATGTTTTTTTTTAAATTTAAGGAAAACGGTTAAAATTTAGAATTTTGGAATTAATTTTTCGTAACCCAAACATAATCCTGTAAAAATACAATATTTATATCCCAGCCAATTTTGAGCCAAATTTTAGGCTGATCATTCAGAACGTTGGATGATCGTTCGTGGAGTGACCCAGTGTGAATTGTTTTCGATCAATCTTGGAATTACTATAATGGAGAAACTCAAAAAAGTGGGTTTCACAATTCTATCCATCTACAGACTAAATGACAGGATGGATTAAAAAAAGGTGATCCAGTCGGAAGTTAAGATTACATTTCAGCATAAATCCTAAGGTAGTTCAAAAAATCTCATCTTTTAGCTCTGCAATCGTATAGGCATTGGCATCCTTCATATAACCCCAAAGAACACAATCCAACGGCGTGATATCGCACGATCTTCGTAGGAAATTTTGGTAGCCGAAAAGAGATATGGCACGGCCGGAAATGCCAGGTGGCACCGTCTTGTTGTACAATTTGTGCCAAAAATAATTTGTTGTAATGTGGTGTCACCTTGTTGAAGCAACATGTCTTCCACATTAATATTGTCCAATTGGAGCAAAAAATAATTTGTTATCATGCACCGATAACGTTCAGTATTGACTGTTACAGCAACACCACGAGAATTTTCAAAGAAGTACGGCCCAATCATTCCCCCGGCCCAAAATCCGCACCAAAACGTGACATTTTGTTGTTACATTAGTTGTTCGTAAATAGCCCGTAATGATACGATCCACAATCAAGTGATATGCGAACGAATTCAACGGTCCGCAGCAATAGTTAACCTCAAAACCAGAGCAGGTGAAATGCAGTAAAAATGGGGAAGTCATTATGCATAAGTTCGTACAATGAGGAAAATTCTAACAAAAGGAAAAGAAGAAATACATACGTAAAAGATACCAACAATGAGAGTTGCCTCTGCCTGTCATTCAAAAATGCGTGAATTTTGAAAATGTTCTAAAATAGGAGCAATTACGCGTAGCTAACAAGTAAAGCGGCAGTGCTATTGGATGAAGATATCTTTCAATATAAATGCACTATCTGATCCCCATAGCTTCGCCCGAGCCGAAAACAGCTATTGATCTTCGACATATGTTCAATCTGTCTTATGTAGAACTATTAAGGAGCTACATGTCTTCCATACAACATTTACCGCAGCGCTCTAAAGTTTTATTGCTTCAAAAACAATTTTTACTTGCACCGATCGACAGACAGAAGTGCTCGATTGATCAAAATTGTAAGGTCTAATATTTCCACAAAACCAATGCTTGGTGCACACAACAGATGCAAGTAAATATTAAGGGCACGCCTGGAAAGCACGTACTTGCCCCATATGTGCTAATAGTTTGTAAATTGTTAAAATTTCAAATCGAAATCGATTAGAAGCGAACAACTTTTTTGATCAATTTCCAGAAATTTGCAAGCCCATTTCCTTGCGTACTTGTTTCAAAAATTACTTAAGACATCAATTTTGAATAAGATCGTTTGAGCCGTATACGAAAAATGGACAATTCTCGAAAGCGCGCTATTAGGAAAATTGCCGTCATTCGAATTTTTGTCGAAATATTGAGCAGACAGTCTAATTGCAAACATCCACACTACTTAAGATCGTAAGAGTCGTCTTTGCGAAAATTGCAATTTTTTCAAAATTGGCCATAAGTAAGTGACGTTAAATGTGAAGCTACAATGAAAATTCCGATTTCCCACAAACCCTTGATAAGAAGTTTTTCTCTAGGCTGCAGTGTGATATAAGGCGGACAGAATTACGAGACCCACTTTTTTAGGTTTCTCTATGATACCTAATGCATTATACCAAGATTGAACAGAATCGAACAATACATACAGTGAGGGACAAAATAATAAATACAGCTTACAGAAAACGTACATGCAAAAAACCAGCCGAAACATATACGGTTACGCACAGAAATTTTTTAAATGTCATTTTGAGTCATTTATTGTCTGGACAAAAAAAAATAAATACATACCGGTAGTGAGTCTTGTTTAATAAAAAAAAAAAAAGGTGAAAGAATTATCAAAATACAGTCAGAAAGCAAAAAGGTATATGTTTTTGCTGCGGTATGTTTCTCTTGGTATGGAGTTGGTCCCATACACCTAAGAGATGGTATTATGACAAAGGAAACCTTCAGAGACATACTCCAGACCATAATGTTACCACATGCCGAGGATGAAATGTCGTTGGTGTGGACGTTTGAACAACATAACGATCCGAAGCACACCGCCAAAGTGACAAAGGAATGGTTTGCGGCTAATAAAGTTCGTCTTCTAGAGTGGCCTGCTCAATCGCTGGATTTAAATCCTATAGAAAATCTGTGGAAGCAATTCAAAGACGTAGTTGGCTCCACAAACCCAAAAAACAAAAAAGAATTGTGGCAGTCAGTGTGAGCTGCTTAGGAACCAATCTCCTTGAAGACATGCCAGAAACTTGTGGACTCCATGCCAAGAAGAATCGCCCACATTATAAAAAATAAGGGCCAAGCTACAAAGTACTAACGTCCAAAACAAAATGTTTTTTATATTGTTGTATTATATTAAACATAAATAAATTTAATGAAGAAAGATTGAGTTGTATTTATTTTTTTGTCCACACTAAAACAAGACTTTTCAAAAACATTTAACAATCTTTCCCAAAATAGCACACCGCCGTACTAT
This sequence comes from Pocota personata, assembly GCA_963082735.1. Taxonomy (NCBI): domain Eukaryota; kingdom Metazoa; phylum Arthropoda; class Insecta; order Diptera; family Syrphidae; genus Pocota; species Pocota personata. The sequence continues at coordinate 213,266,877 of OY720429.1, forward strand.
TTGGATATGTGGATTTATGTTTACTCACTGTGGGAGTACATTGCTGGAAAAAAAGTTTTAGGAATAGATTTATTCTAGTTAAAATAGTGCTTTGTATTCAATGGCTTTTTTTGTCCATCACTGTATGTACTTGCCTTTTATAGGAGCAAGTAATAACAAGTCGCTCACTGTTCACGCAGTCTATCACTTTGTAGTCATAAAGGTGTATAATATTCGGTATTCTATAAAATTACTATTCGCGACATCACTACTATTAATATCACCTGAAAAGTTCTCAGCATTCGCTAAATTGCAACTTAAAACAAAGAAAAAAAATCCAGTCACTTTAAAATAAATTTAAGTTGATCTCTGCGTGCAAATAAATCAAAAGTTCCTTACAAAAAAAACAAAAGTTATAACCACTCACCCTTAAAAATGCATTCCTAACCAAACCGTTATTGTTTTCATTCACACACATGCACCCGTACGCGACCCGAACGCGACCATTATGCAGATTGCAACACATAACAGGGATAAGATAATAAAAACACCAAGAGCTCTCCATAATGATAAAGAAATGGACATCACACTCCCATGCACATATTTTCTTTTTGAAATTAAAGAGCAAAATTAAAGCAGAGCTTTACCAAATGACACTTGCTTTGCTCAGACTGACATTCTGAGAGAACTACATAAAAAGGGGGAGGGAGGGAGACACACAAACTAGCAGTTTGAACTAACGAACGATTTCGGACACTCGATTTAAATCGCGCACTGGTTAACTAAAAAGGAAGACTACTCACCTTGACTTCTAAGACTGCACTGTGCCGGCTGCTCAGCCAATTGTCCATAAGGTGGTGCAGCGAGAGGTAGGTCAAATTTGGAGAAAAGTTTTCTCCAAAAAAAATCGACGATCTGTCTATTCTTTCTTTCACCTGTTGCTGATTAGGAAAGATTGATGGAATGCCTCTTCTCACCTAATAATTGGAGAGATATGATTTAGGCATATTCATATTGAGGGTAGAAAAGGTAGGATGTGTTCTTTTTGTGCGAGTGACGAGTGTACAACGAAATAACGTTCTCTCTGTGTTAAATATTTGAATTTTAACTGCAGCTCTGAGTTCGATGAAGAATTCACCGCTAAAAAGGGGATTTTTAGCAAATGACTGCCAATAAATTAAAGAAAAATATTTTTGAAATATGCAATGCAACGACGAGCTGATATGCTGTATAGACATGACTTGAGGATAAATAAAAGTTTTGTTTTTGCGATTGGTTTTTTTACAGAGCTCTTCTCCCTGAAAACTTTGGTTCTACATTTCAATCACATCCCTTTACCGGAATGTTCCAATTGGAATTTGAACAAACAAGAGTTTTGTGGCTTTGCAAACTTCATATGATTTTTACGGGCAACGTTTCAGAATTAGTTTTTCACAGAAAATAGTGAAATAAATTAAAGGAGATAAAACAGCAAAGATTAACTACCAACCAGCTGAATTTTGGTAGATAGTTGCCAGAATGTTTTCAGGAAAAAACCTGCAATATTTTAAAAGTTTTTTTATACACAAGGTGGCGCATAAGTCCTCACTTGATTTCCTAAAGCAGTAACATTGTTTGGAAATAAAAATAATTATTTCTGTTTGCTGATTAGATTTATTTAGACTTTTAAGTTTTTTTTCCATTGAGTCGTGAAGATAATATCGGTCAAGTGGCCGCCGCCAGAGTTGATGCACATTCGGGCTCGTTGCACAGCATTTTCCATGACTTTTCTTAAAACTTCTGGCGATACTCGTAAATTCTCCACTTCTTGTCGGATGTTATCCTTAGGGCCGCCAAGGCCTGTGGCTTTTTCGATATAAACCCGTGACTTCAAAAAACCCCAAAAAAATTAGTCTGGAACGGGAAAATCGGGCGATCTTGCGGGACAGTGCAAAACGGCAAAAAGAGTGATTAAGCGGCCGGGAGGAGAGAAGAGAGCTTGGCTGTAATTTACTCACAATTGGAGGTCTGCAGGCAGTAGCTAAAGCTCTATTTGTTCTTTCTACTGGTACATTTTGAAGTCTTTCAGAAAAATTCGCTGCAAAGACTAGAGACCTGCAATGAATGTCTTGAAAGCAGTTCCAAGACATTCGTTTTATTTCAAGTACACTTCATTATCGTATTCACAGCTTGAAAAATAAAATGAATGAATCGTCTGATATGTAAAGTCTTCACTATATGAGTTTTGCACCCATTTTATACCAAACACTTAGTGCAGTGTACTCATAAAAAACGGGTATTCATAAAAAAAACTGAGTACACTGAGTACACTGAATATACCAAATATTTTTTGCACTGTCATGTGCTAGAAAGCAACTAAACTTTGCAATCGTTTTATTCAGTGTACTCAGTGTATTCTTTACAGTTAACATTGTACACTATTTGCTCACATCAAGCCAGTTCGAGCACCCAAAGTGTGGAAGAGAAAGAAAACAGTGCACTCATTTTGCTATCAGGTGGCCGAGTATTGTACAGTAACTGTCTCTTGTAGTGGGGTTTGTTTGCAATGAATACGAGTAGAGTACACTGAAATACTGTAGACGTTTAGAGAGAGCAAATGAATGCATTCATGCAGACCTCCAGTGAAGACCGTCAATGAATTGCGAGGTCCATCGACTGGTTGATGTTTGAGGGTCCTCTTGGACATCTGCAGCCACAGCAGCGATATTGTCAACCGAACTACTGCTCCGGGGCTGGTCAGATTGGACGACATTGAGCCAAAAAATTCACGTTGAGCCAAAACCACCAACCGATTATTTGTCAAAAACATTGACACAATTATTCCGCGTTCTTAAAGAGTATAGTAATCCATGGTTTGTCTACTGTATTCTGTTTCTGTTTACGAGTACTTCACACATGTGAAAATCGCGATGACATAAAACGCCATTTGCAAAAATGAGAGCATTTTCCGAAAGGGTGATGACTTTTGCGCCATCTTGTATAAAAACAAAACATAACACAAACAAGAACCCTTTTCGATAGTCACTAAAACTATAGATCTCACTTTTTGTGACTTTCGAAAAGGGTCCTTTTTTTGTTTGTTATGTTTTGCCGCTACTATCATAAAATCAAAAATTCGTCAAATACGAGTCGGTCCTCGTACGGTTAGTGTTCCGTACCAATATTTTAACTGTATTTTTATTCGTCTTTCTAGTTAATTCGCAGTAAAAGAAACACTATGGTCTAACTTGAAAGGGTCAGGTCAAACAAACTCTTTTTGTTCCATGTCTGCACATACCCGTATGTTTTAGAACCACTAATTTTATTTTGATAAAATTTAATTTATGTGCATGTAGGGAAATTTTCTTTTGCGAATTGTAACCTTCGTGCAGTATTTTTTTTCGACACGTTTGGTTTATGTCTCGCAATTCTTCCATTTAAATTATTTTCCTTCAGGTGCCTCCGGAATGTTTGTACGAAGATTTTTACCCCATAGTCCGTGGTTTATTACGCAGAAGATTATCAAATGTTTTATTTTGTTGGTAATAGTGAACTGCATTTTTCACTTTACCTCTTAAAAAACTTGAAAAATCCACCACTTTTGGAATTGATCTGTATTTTAGGAAGGCTTTCCAGATGATCTCCCCTCGCATGGGTTATAGATCTTATTCTTACCCATTTTTACTAGCTTTTTTCAAAATTTCGATTAAAATGTATGTGAAATTAATAAATTCACATGATAAATAAATTTCAGTAAAAATGGTAGTAGAAAAGTAGTTAACTTCCTTTAATCACACAAAATGGCTTAATTATATGAGCACTAACCTTACTGACTTTTCGCAAACAACTACTCACTGTTTGTAACACAAATATTTTTTTTCCTTAACGCCCTTGTGACATTGAGGTAAAGATAACAGTACTTTAGAATCACACAAAAACAGACGCATAAAACAAACGAGACAATATTTTTTCCCATAAACTGCTGCTCTATATCTTGTGGCTTAATTGTATGAGCACAAGTGTATGTCCTGATAGCTAGGTCACTTCGTTTAAAAACTGTCGAAATCGGTCCAAGTGTAAGTGGAATTGGGGGCGGGATTTCAAAAATCTTTAAGTTAGCCGACTAACACAAAAACTAATGAACGGATTTCGACGAAAATTGACATATAGACTTAGACTGATACGTTAGTAGTTCCATTTGAAGTTAATCGAAATCAAATAGAGTGGGAGTAAAATATGGCGATGGGTTTAAAATATTTTCGAATCATTTTTATCCCACGACTAACTTAAGAATCACCTAACAAATTTCGATGAATCTTGTGTTTTGAGTTACGTAGAACATATAGGTAGATAACTTTGTCTGGAAATCATCAAAATCGAATGAAGACGGGGTAAGATACGCATTCCGATATTATTTAAGAACTATTTGTGTCAAGAAGACTTTATAATTTTCGCTTTATTTACTAAAATTTGTTAAATTTGTCGCTTAACAGCTTCAGAGACAGATGGGGGGGGGATCACCAATACCGGGGTTTTTTGATGAAGAAAATTTATCACAAACAAATGTATTTGGTATTTTTGGACTCCTTGGAAGTTCAGCTTTCTCATATGTCGCATGTAGGGATCTAAAAATTTTTTTTTTCCCCCAAAAGTCTTCCCCAAAAATATTTTTTCCAATTTGTTATGTTCAATTCTTTTTGATCCACCAGGTTCTATTTTTGTGTAAAACTTCAGCTCTCTATGTAGAATGGTTCAAAAGTTACAAGCGTGTAACAGATGGACAGATGGACAGATGGACAGACAGACATCGTGTTCCGTTTATACCATTCTGGTACGAAACACTAAAAATGAGTTCAAAAATGTAATCTGCGGAGCTTTTATCGAATTATAGTTTGATATCAAAGAACTAGCTATTCGACCGGACCCATTCTCGAGATTACACGATTACCGATCTTCCCCTTAAATAGATCAATTGTTTGACCAGCTGTGTGGCAGTGGCACCATATTTTTGGAACCACATATCACTGATGTCAAGTCCACCCAATTCTGGCCAAAAATAGTCTTCCAACATGGCACCATAGCGAACTCCATTGACCGTAACATGGCCATCATTTTTATCAACGAACAAATACTCGTACGGTACAATCACACCTCCGGCATGAAATCCACACCACACTGTCACTTTTTGTGGATGGAATGGAGTCTCTTGAAGCACATGTGGGTTTGTTGCTGTCGAATAATGCATACTTTGCTTATTGACAAAGCCACTAAGCCGTAAATGAGCTTCATCGCTGAAGATGATTTTTCGATGAAATTCAGGATTTTCTCGCTCTTAAAGTTGGACTCAGGATTTCGGTAGTAATTTTTAATAATTTCCAAACGTTGATCGTTCATGAACTTTACCATGATAAAAATGTAAACCTTGACTGACGGCTTGTCATTGACAAAATTGTTATGTTCCTATTGAAAAACCCTTTATATTAACTAGGTACCTTTTCACGGTCGATTTTGATAGCTGGGTTTTATGTCGTTCAACTTTATTAAAAATTATTTTCACTATCGCGGTTGAAAATGGTGAAACACATGCATTTTTTTGTAATTTTCTACATAACGGCAGTTTTAAAACTACCTCTTCTCGTGCACACGAATGTAATTTTGTTCCATATCCTTAAAATAAAAAAAAAACAACGACTTTCAAGGTCACATTTAAGCTGCCTACAATTTTGCTCACAAGCATTGTTATCCTATCTTCAACCATTTCTGAGAAAAATGTTTTTTTTTTTTGTTTTAACTTAAATTTTCTTTCTTGAATATTTCCATAACGATTAATTTTACGAGAAAATATTGAAAGTAAAAAGAAATTATTTTTCTTTCAGCCGAAAGGATATAGAAAAATAATTTCTTATCTCAAAGTACCCATTTATAAAATGTAAGTTTGGTTCGTATCCTTATAATCAAGTACCTTAGAGACGGTTTTAGATATGTACATACATACTACAGTTGGTAATTTTGATGGGAACAATGGTTTTCGTACCGTATCCCTCACATTAATTTGCAGTGAATCATTAAAGAGTTAAAGCAGTATAAGTGGTTTGAATGAAAACAAGCACACAATCTTTTCTTTGTCGCAGTTAGACCTATAACCTCCCAAAGTTTGATCGTCTGATGAATCACGCTATGTACGAGTACGATATGGATATTGAATGAAAAGTGTTTATGCTCTGATTCCAAAAAATGTATAGTTCCGTTCTGTTCCGTTCCTTTAGAGACAAATTCAAAAAGCTTGACAACTATCTTTTTAGGCCTGGGAAATTGACAATTTACCAAATCTTCACTTTGCGACCGATCTTGGAGATGACCCAAATTGAAACGAAGCACGTGTTCATCAACGGGAATAAGGCTTAACTCATTCAGGATTAAGATATAGAATTCTTGCTGCTTCGTAAAAGTCGGAAAAGACACACTCTGAGACCAATAATACCAAAGGTTTCAGGCAAGACTACTCGCTATCATGTAGTTTCATTAATATTATTCTGAAGAGGATAGTGCATCGGGCACCGTCTTTCACGAGTCTGTTCAACTTCTTTGTTATTGAAACAAGCTAAGATGGGTCTGGTTATAAATGGGCATACTCGTAAGACTTCATGCTTCCAACCAAGAGCGATTCCCAGCAACCAAGAGCGACGCCTTGGCCGCAACGTCACTATGGGCAGGTATAATGTCGAGGTAGAGAAGGATTTACTTGGGCTTTGCTCTTAACTCTGCCAACAACACCAAGCGAAGAATTACTATCGCCAATCGCTGTTTGAGTAGTAGAGCTCTATTGAGTAGAACGAGGGATGGTATGGTATAGATGAACGGACTTTTATAAAAGGTTTATGAAAGCACTCTGGTCGTATAGATCTGTTAACGTTGACGACATTTTTAATGGAAGATTCTACCACGAACTCTGCAAACTGGAGAGCGACATCGACCTGGTAAAGACGATATGACTTCCACTGCTTAAGATGGCTAGGTCATGTGGAGCGAACGAACATCAACACTCTGGCCCGCGGAGAGTCTTCGAATCCATATGGCTTCGATGGATTGCGCAGAATGGAGTGGAAGCAACTAACAAAGGGAAGTATCTAACACGTTGTTTCTCTGCCCAACAGTCCTGATGTTCAGTTTCAATATACGAGTAGTGGCAATATACACCACAAAAGATCGAAATTCCAGAAAAATACAACTGTATAGATAATATTGTAGAATACTAATGCCTATGTACGGGTACAAATAAATCACAGTATCCATCCATCTGCATTCCTAATTGGATTCGTCCTCGCGAAAAAATGTCGCTTATTGTCATAATTCAAATAACTACATCGTATCTATACCTACCTCATAGTTAATGCATTCACTCTAAATCTCACCAATTCCATTAGGATGCCTGACGGACTTTTATACAACAAGGGTGGACAAAAAACATCCATTATCCATCCATTAAAATGCGAAGCCTTTAGTGGACAAATTTTTTGTTGAAATACTCGCTACTCTATGTAGCGCATTGAATTCATCGAATTCAAAATCTCGATAAGTGTATTTCCACTTTTCTGCGCTACATAATAACTTCCCCAACGATTGCACTGTCCTGGCCCGCTCCTATTTTATGGGGAATTTACAGAGGTGACAAGGAAAATGTGCTTTCCCTTCGGTCTGGCCTACTCGATAAATGCATTCAGGATGTGCACTTACTCCTTCATCCCAAGCAATCACTTCCCTACTCTATTCCGGTTTGAATTCAATGGAACACGGCGGTGTGGTATTTGCTTGCTACTAAGGAGTTCTCAGAAAAATGGACTCTTCCAAGCGAGAAAAAATAAATACATTTCACCTCATTATATTCCTGCGGCTGTTGAATCATTTAATAGTCGTCACCTTTTTCGTTAACACTTTTCATCGGCGAGTAAACTTCGGCTGTGTGTGTGTGTGTGCTCACAGTTATTTTCCTTGCACTGGGATTATCATCGTCATCATCATAACCGACGTCGCCGTCACCATCATCAGCAAATGGATTTTCACTGAGTGCACACCAACCGATTTTAGACGATGGTGATCGTGGTGGGGGGCGTTGAAAGCGGTGTTAGTGAAGGAAGTGCATGAAGGATATTTAAGGACATACATATGTATGGTTTGTTTTTTTTTTTTTTTTTTTCTTTGGCAGGATGAGAAATGCAAACAGTTATTAGGCAACACTTTAGATGTGAAAATGTTGATGGCTATGAATAGAAAGGAACTCATTACGTCCTCTGTACACATGTTGGCACTGTGGTAGGCGAGGTGCAGGGATGTATGCATTTTTGGACTCTGTACAAAGTGCAAGGGGGCAAAAATGTACATCGCTCATGGGGTGCGTGTTGAATGGGGTATATTTAGATCTTTTATTACAATTTTTATACATGGACGCGTTGTAATTGTTTGGTGGCCACATGCTGAAGGGTTAACAGATATAATGGAAGCCATTCAAACAAAGGTCTCCGTCTTTGAAGTGCGAAGAGTTTGTTAATTACGACAACAAAAGTTTTTTTTTACTTGTTTCTCTTCCTTTCGACAAAAAAAAGGTGAAGTTTTTAATTTACCTTTTAGACAATAGAAAAATGTTGGGTCGTTTCGTTTATAAATAGAAATTGTTGAGGTGTTAAAAGGGGTGCACATTTTGCGAGGACAGACATCCTTCCTTATAGACAATGGTAGGACGAAGTAATGTGTAAGGACATTTCAGCTGTTTGTTTATTGAATATTGTTGGATACGATAAGTTTCAATGAGAATATTCTTAAGAAAATTATTCCTTTGCTCATTGTTCAGGTACATTTTCAGGATCGCACTAGTGAAATCAAATTTCAAAAGCTCTGGATCCAGGGTATTAAGTCCTTTTTGTGCTAAGCGCTTATATTCCACCCACTTCTGCCTATTCCGAACTAATAGATATTTAAATTTTATTTTTGACTCATCCTGTCCAGAGGACACTTTATTGCTTTTAGGCAACTTTAATTTACCGCACATAGAGTGGTAGACTTCTGACGATGAATCTCATATCAGAACAGAAGTTTATGTATGTTTTTGGGCTGACTATCAGAAACTTTCCGATTTACCTAACCGCATCGACTTCAACCTAGTTCTGAATTCTACTGGTATTTAAGAGGCCAATAGCTCTTTTTTTAGTCAATCGTGTCTGATTGTATGTATAGTTCTATTCCAATAAAAACAGTAGCCTATCCCAACCATGGCATACTGAAGAACTAAAATCTACTCGTAATAGAATAAATAAGGCATGAAAGACTTACATTAAAACTTTCGAATTAAGTGACTACACTAAATACACTGGTTTATTTAACGATTATAAAGTTATTTCTTCTCATTTATATAAGAACTTCTGGAAGTTTGTTAGCTCAAGAAGAATATCTGACAGTTTTCCTTAGATCGTGAAATACCTTCTTAACTCTAGTAATAAGTCAGCGGATATCTGCAATTGGTTTGCTCACCATTTTCGTAAATCATTCTGCGATAGTGATTTCAACCCGGATCGTAATTCTACTCTTCTCTATTTGACTAAACGACATTTGGTAGTTTTTGATCAAAATGTGATCACTAAATACGTTCACCAATTAAGTGACGACTTTTCTTCTAGTCGCGACGGAATACCACACTTGATCGTCAAGAAATGTTGTTAACTGTTAAATGTTTGTTCCAACTATTTTGAAATACAGGTTGTTTTCCGTTGATTTGGAAAAGATCCTATACTTTTCCTAGACCCATAGCTAAACTGTCTTGTTGATATGCAATATGATATGCAAAGAAGAACATGTTTTTTTGTAAAAACAGATCCACTAAAACTAATCTATTGAACTTTACTAACCAGTGCACCAGGGCTTCAGGTTAACTGCAATCTTACAATTTGCAAACTGAAAAGTCTAGGATTCCCTATACCTACACGTATAGATAGAGTGATCGACTTTAAAGGATGCTTTTAAGGGCTTAGGCGCTTCAAAACAAAATTTGGCATTCCACAAGGTAGACACTTGGGTCTGATTATTTTTATTCTGTCCATCAATGATGTGACTTCCATCATTAAGGAATTATAATTATATGCCAATATATGTAATCGATTTTGATAAATTATTTACTTTTGAAGCTTTTTTTTGTTGCTTCTTCGATAGTTTCTCTGCAGTATCATCTGCAAAAGTTGCCACAGTTATTTTTTCACTTTCTGGTAGCTGCCTGGTAATTAGAAGATACAACGCGGGGCCTAGTATGGCCTTTATGCAATATATTCAAACAGAGTTTCACTTTTATACATGTATATATGTATGTTTTTTTTTTTTTTTTTTGATTGCGCCAGGGATGTGTAATCTTCATAGATACTAGTAGCCCGAGTGCTACTAGCATGCACGATTCGCAAACCTGAGTACTCGATGCCAGGAATACGCCTACGTACTAAACACACACCCTACACACTTCAACCACTCTCCCCGCGGGACTGCCGTTAGGTATTACTTCGCGGGGCTGGTTAGCAATTCATGCTATGCTTCTTGTATTGCTGCTTCTGATGCTTCTGTTGCTTCTGCTGCTCTTCTTAGCTTTTCTATTCTCCGCAACTCTTTGTGTAGAGTTGTTACGAAAGAACATATTGCCATCCAATTTTCTTCCAACCGTAACATATGGTCGAGGAGTAATGACGGACTTGGCAGAGTAATTCTCCATGCCGTGAAACGTGTGCAGTAAAACACTGCGTGCTCCGTATCCTCATCTTCACCTGGGCATTCCGGGCAGGATGGTGAGTTGTCGTGTCCGAATCGGTGTAGATATTTGCGGTAGCCACCGTGGCCAGACAGGAACTGCGTTAGATGGTAGTTGCAGTCTCCATGCTTTCGACTTATCCAATCTTGGATTGTCGGTATAAGTTTGTATGTCCATCTGCCTTTTGTTGTATTAGCCCAACGAGCTTGCCACATAGCTGCTGACGCTGCCCTTTCTTCAATTTTTATCACCTTGATACCAGTGGCGTCGTGATGACTCAATGCTCTTCTGTTATATATCCTCAGCATTTCATCTGCGAGAATATCGATGGGGACCATTCCAGCTATGACAAATGCAGCTTCGTCAGAGATGGTTCGAAAGCCGCTGATTGTCCGTAGCGCACAGAGTCTGTATGATGACGATAGTTTCCTTTTGGTCTCCTTCGTCCTCAGTGCCTCCGCCCAGACTGGGGCGGCATATAACAGAACTGAGGTGATAACTCTAGAGAGTAGAATCCTTCTAGCGTATCCAGGTCCACCGATGTTAGGCATGATACGCGAGAGAGCTCCATGCATTTGCGATGCTTTTTTGGTAACAAAATCAACATGCGTTTTAAACCGTAGCCTGTTGTCCAGCATTACTCCAAGGTATTTAACTGCCTCTTTCGACCTGATGGTTTGGTTACCAACCTGAAAGTTGGCAAATTCGACAGTTTTCCGGCTGGTTATAAGAACAGCTTCTGTTTTATGGTCAGCTAGTTCTAGTCCGGCGGATACTAGCCAATCTTTTATCCGGGCAATTGCTTCATTTGTAGCTGATTCTACTGCACGGATCTGTTTAGCTACTGTCACGACTGCAATGTCATCGGCGAATCCATATATATATGTATGTAGATTCCTTGTATCGCACATGATTGGAATTTACCTTCTATATAATGTTTGATCTATTTCTTAATCATTACTGCAGCCCCGCCTTTTGCTGTGTAATACGAATGTGGGGAATGATATAATTGCTACCCTTGCAGTTTAAAGTCATCTTAAATTGAGTCTCTGAAATAAGACATACGTATATCTGTTCTGTTCATGTCTAGAGTCACTTCTCTTTGGTTGTCGATACCTTCTTGGATTATTATATTTTCTACTTAATAAGAATTGATTGCATGATGGCCCCTATTGCAGTGTTTGATTTTGTTTTTGTTTCTTCAGTTTTGATTTCTATATTTTTCGATGCAGCCTACGCATATGTCTTTCTACATATATAGGTAATTCTATCATGAGACCTCATATTGAATATTGCGAAGTTTGCTTGAATTGCATTGGACTAGTTGAATGGAATTTTATTCGTTTTGCACTACCTAGCTTACAGTGGGATAACTTATTCAATCTTCCTCCTTACAGCTAATGAATTATAATTCTGAACTTAAAAACACCAGCTCAGAGGAGAACAATAACCGACATCTTGTTTTTACACCAACTAATTACAGATGTGATTGATGCGAATGCCCTTCTCAATATTATAAATTTTAACGCTGGTTCAGGGCGCTACAGATTGCGTAGTACCAATTTATTGCATGTCCCCTTACATATCCGTAGAACAAATTATGGTAAGCATGAACCTTAACTTAGTTATAAGTTATGTTTCGATTTCCATTTAAGTAAGGGCCGAATATGAATCCATATGAATGTATTTACAGTAGTCAGTTTCCTGAGTATTGAAAGGCTGCAAAAATATTCTCGATACCGAAGAAATCGAATCCCTTAAGCCTGTTGGAGTTTAGATCAATTAGTTAGCCTTTCCTAGCAACATTTTTTAAAAAATATATATCTGCAATCAAGTTTAGAATGACTTAGATGTAGGAAATATGATTTTTAAATGGCAGTCCGGGTTTCGCAATAATCTGCAGTTATTAAAGTAACCTAAGATATGCGCAGAGCTTTGGGTTGTGAACAAGTTTATATTAGATATTGTTAGATTTCTCTAAAGCTTTTGATTGTATATAGCACACAACCTTCCTCGAAGAGCTGAGTAACTTTTATTTCTCTAATACAGCGCTAAAACTAATTATAAATTATTTGAAGAACCGTGTACAGATCGTGGAAATCGAGCAAGGAAACTCGAATCCCTTCATTGTCCGTACTTATGTACCACAGGGATCTGTCTTAGGGCCAAATTTTTTTTTATTTTTAATTATCAATGATCTACCTGGAAATGTTGCCATTATTGTTGTGTATAATTTTACTCTCATACTAAATAAATAATACTAAATAATACTATACTTCTGTTCGATAACTCTACAGTCCGGCTGAGACTTAAGCTTTAATCAATAAGCCTTTCCATGCAGCTTGCTTCTTAAATAGCCGCTCCCAGTTTTGTAAACGAAGCCGATTGGGGTCCCTTTCCCCATAGGTGAGGTCTTCCTTTACTGAGTCGTCCCTCCGGGCCTCCGGGATGGAATCGAAGGCTCCCTGAACAATAGCTGTGATTTTCATTCACTTTAGATAGGTATACTATCGATCTTAAGCAATGAACTAGAAACTTGACGATTAAGTACTGTTACAGCCCATTGTACCAGCATTGCCAAAGTATTATTACGACAAAATCAAGGGAAATTTTCAACTTTCCGCCAGCGTAAGTTTGTGCGTAGGCCACGCATATCGCAATCATTTACTTCACTTTTTCGAAAAGTTAATCGAATCTCCAGCGAAGAACTGAGTACGCAGTCTTATTCTCAACGTTGATATCACCGTTTCATCGAAATCGTTGAAGGCGTTTTTAAGAAAATTGAATTTTTCTAAAAAGATTTGCCATAAGTAAAGTACCGTTAATTTTGAGGCTAGAATGAAAATTTGAATTTTGCGTCTGTGTGGTAATGCTACACAGACCCTAGATATGAAGTTTGAAAGAAATCCGTTCAGCCGTTTAGGCTGCAGCCCAAGGTACGGACAGAAGGACAGACAGATTGAAATTGCACCTTAAGCCGGGCGTCAGAGATTTAAATTCGGAAATAATATTGAGAAATCTGTGAATGCTCTTAATTACTTTATTAAATAGGGTGTTATATTCGTTGGTTCAATACAAGAAACAAATTACCTGGCATGTAGGGAGTTTAGTTCACCCCCTTCGGGTTTCCACCTTTTATCACATAAAAACTCCTTGGCATTGCTCATTTTCTGAAGAAAATTTTAAGAATATCACTTTTGCAATTTGAAAAACCGTTATCGAGCTATAGGACCACAATATCAAAAAATCAATATTAAGTAAAAACGGATATTAAACGCGATTATTTCGAAAATTGCTAAAAAGTGTTTATTTTCTTGATGATGCCAACCAATAGTTATTACCTCCGAATAACATGACAACGACTTGAGGTTATTATTTTTAATAGGAACTTTAAAAAAAACGTCCCAAATACAGGGCTGCGACATTGTATCATATTATTAAGCCTTTTCGAAACAAAAAGTTTCTTAATGATTTTTACATGCTAATTTCAAAAATCGGCTTCGTTTTATTCTGCTGAGAAGTTTTTTTTTTCTGTTTTTAAAGTTCTGTTAAAAAATAAAGAATAATTGGGGGAACCGAAAGAGATTTTTCTTATTTCCATTTGTATCTTACCGATTCGACTGAGTTTACCTATGGAAATTACTTCGTAATTAAATATTAGAGCATTCAGTGGTGCATCTATACTCAAAATATTAACTTTCTTATACAGTTTTGCATAAGTTATCATAAAGTGTTGTATATCTGCATCAAATGTACTGAATTACGCGTATGGTACCAGATCGCTTTTATCCTCTTCGGTGAAAGAGTACACGTATGTGGACTCAGATTTTCGTTCTCTTCTAAATGTTTTGAAGTACTTTTTTTATTGTATTATTATTGGAGTCCAAAGAGAACGTATTAGTTCTCTTAAAAACACATACCCTTAAATCGTCTCTTATTATTTTGGCGCGTTTTTTTCAAAAGTGAATTACAACGATGTCACGTCGGAAGGCTTCTCTCCTTGGTAAGTTAAAAACTAAAGTTTATAACTCGATTTGTTATTCAAAATTTATTAAAATGTGAAGTGGACGTACTGTTGAATTTATGATTTGCAAAACTTATCAAGTTAACTTCAGTTTTTGAGAGTTATTTTCATCTAAACAGTGGGTACACATACTTGTACTTTGGGTATTTGCACCAGAAAAAGCTTCCACCACCTAATTTCGCTTAGTCCACGTATGTGTATTTCGGATGTTTCGACATATAAAACTCAATTTGTTACTCACAAATTTCAATCTGAATTCTTAGATCTTACCAAAAAGGTCACTGATGCAGAGCTAGACAAATTTTTGAACGACAGTGATGCAGACCTCTCTGATAACGATGATGACTATTTTGAATACATATTAAATGAAGTATTTGAAGATGAAGATGCAGAAGAGGATGCTGTTCAAAGTTAGGATATCAACGATATCGAAGAAACATTGGAGCCATCAAAAATTCAGCAATGGAAACACCAGCTGAGGAGCTTGAAAATGATCCTGAACGACGGAGAACTATGAAATGGCTGAAAAAAGGGTAAAACAAGAACAAAAGAGTAGTTTTTCTTTATTAGTTTTGTTTTTTTTACTCTAAGATCTCTGCTCTGAGATATTGACCAAGATCAATTAATGCCTGATGAGAACACGCCCGAAAGCATTTTCGACAAATTCTTTCAGTACCCTGATATACCTTTCTGGGAAGAAACAGCGAACGTAACAAACTGTTCTGCTTTTCAAAAACATGATCACCGTCCCCTAGGCACATCAACGGACGAAATTATACATTTGACTGGAATTCATATCTCGATGGGTTGCTTAGGATTCCCACAGTTGCAAATGTACTGGTCAAATGACTTTCGGGTTTCGAAAATAGCTGAGTGCATGAGCAGAAATCGTTTTTGTAAGCTTTGAAGGTTTCTACGATTTACCGAAAGCAAAAGCGGAAATTAACCGGAATCAGACCGATTGTGGAAGATCCGACCATTTATTGATCCTGTGCTCAAAAAGTGTTTGACCTTGCCGATTCCATACCATACCGCAGTAGATGAGCAAATGATTCCTTTTTTTTGGACGATCGTCAGTACATGCCCGCAAAGCCAAATCTACTTGGCTTGAAAATTTTTATTCTTGCAGCTAGCGATGGTTTAGCCTTGAATTTCCATATCTACACTGGAAAAGGTTCTGTTGGAGAAGCAGATATGAAGGAGTTCGGATTGGGAGCCTCTATAGTAAAGCTTTTGACCAATGTTATAACAGAAGGAGGCTGTGTATACACAGATCGTTTTTTTACAAGTGTCAAGTGTGTCGATGAATATTATTTACCAAACCGGCACTATCATGAAGAACCACAATGGACCAGTTATCAAAAAGTTCAAGGAGGATAGAAAGATGAAAGTGGTGAGTGGGAAGAATGGGTTTGAGATGATGATGATATTACAGCTGTTAAGTGGAAGGACAACAAAGGTGTGCTTCTTCTATCATCATATGTTGGAGTTCAATCCGAATTGATATGTCAACTGTGGTCCAAAGAGCAGGCTTGTAGAGTTGCATTACCCCAACCTTCCATTGTTAATATGTACAACCGATACATGGGGTGGGGGGGGTTGATCTCAGCGACCGCTACATCTCACTATATCGCTTCTATGTCCGAACTAACAAATGGACCTTTGGATAATGACTGTTGGATAATGCACAAAAGACAGCAAAATTTAGATGCGGAAAAGAAAATGACACTTTTGGAGTTCAAAGTCTATATTGGAAAAGCTTTGATAGGATTTTCCAGCAAAGCCAAAGAAGTGATCGTAAGGAATCGGTCTAACATACCATTTAGCTCGCAGTCCGAATCAAGCAAATCACCGAAACATCTAGATCTGCAAAAAGAAAAAAAGTGAACCTACCCCTTACAGTAGAAGAGCATTATGATTGTCTTGAGCATTTTCCTCAATTCACAGAAGCGAACAATGCTTCAAAGTGTCAGGTTCCTGGTTGCTCTTCTCGCACACGTACTATTTGCATAAAATGCAAGTTGTACCTTTGCAGAAATGGCAATAATTGTTCTTTGACATACAATAAGAAGCAATAATTAATTTCTTAATTATTTTTCTAGTTCCTTCATTACACTTATGTATTTTTCAATGTATCTTTCAATTTGAGGCTTAGAAATTTTCTTAAATTTGGAAGACTTTATTTTGTTTACATTATTACTTTTTGAATTAGAATTATTATTTTATATTGTTCGTTATTATTCGTTGAAGACTGAGCATAAAATGTATTTATAGTTTAGTTTATGTTTTTTTTGACTTAAGTAAGTATTTTTTGCTAAGATTCTGTGGTGACAATAAAATTTGAAAACTTTACAGAAACTAAAAATAAATCTATTTGTTTTTACTACATATCAAACCGTAGTCCACATATGTGTACCATCTAAAACTAATAGTTACAAATAAAAAATATATTTTTTTTAATCAAAATCAACTAATTGGCTGATATTTAGGAAGAAACAAAAGAAAAACTGAATTATTTCGATACAGTTTGTGGACGGAATGACTAAAACTTCGCTATCTAGTAGAATACTCCATTCAACCCAGATGGTGACGATCAACAATTCTGTCCCCCCGACCAAAGTGAAGTGAAGATAGAAATAACCTAGCTTAAATCCAACAGGGCTGCTGGAGCCGATGGTCTAACTGCCCAGCTATTTAAAGCAGCTGGGGATGATTTAGTACGGAGTATAAATCAACTTATTTTATGCCTGATGAATCGTTTACCCGATCCTCAAAAAGAGAGACCCTCTGAACCTCAACGTCGCGTTTAAGATCCTATCCCCCACATTAAACCTTTTGTCAACAATCTGAATGTTCCGTATCACCATATCACCGTATCACCACCATTCATCATACAATAGTATATTCACATTGCGGCAGATCATGGACACAAACTCAGGAACTCGTCCGTCTGTGCAGGATGACGATGGAGAATGCACCCTTCTCCATTAAGGTGTTGATATCAGAAAGGACCATGTCAAGATGACGCACTGTTATGTGTTTTCTCTAACATCATACTTGAAAGGATTGAACAAACTTCTCAAGCTAACATCAGAGGTGCAATCTTCGAAAGTCTGTACAACTACGAAATTTACATAATTGGTGCTTTCGTGCTTTCGTGAGTATTGAAAATGGGTTTTATGGTTAACGAGGTTAAAAAAATATATGCTGTCATCAAAAATGGACAGTCAAATTCAAACAATGACATCAGCGCAGAAATTAATCGAAGGTCCACTCTTGCTCACCGCTGTTTCTTTGTGCTAAGTAGGCAATTGAGTAGCAAAGCCCCCTCACGAACAACTAAGGTGACTTTATATAAGATCCTCATCATCCCAGACCTATGGTGCAGAAGCATGGACGTTAACAAACACCTTGATTGTTTTAAAAGAAAATTTCTCGAGTGATTTTTGTTCCCATTTGTATCAACGGGGAACGGAGGAGAAGATACAACAATGAACTATACCAGTTGTACAGTTACATGGACCTAGTCAGAAGGGTTCGAATCCATCGCCTGAGATGGCTAGGACATGTGGAGCAAATTGACCTCAACTCACCGGCTCGGAAAACCTTCCAATCCATTCCGGAGGAACTACGCGGTAAAGGAAGACCTCATCTAAATTGGGCCACACAAGTCGAAAGTGACCTCAGCCAACTTCGTGTCAAAACTGGAGGCGACTAGCACAAGATCGATCTGAAGACACTTGTTGGTTGAGGCCCAAGTTCAAACTGGACTGTAGTGATATCTAAAATATAGCAAAAAAACTAGATCGCTAATACCTGATGCTGTGGACATAGATGATTATTTCGTTAACTATTATGTTTCAAACGTGTTTAACACTCTAACATCACGTATTCAATTTGCGCTTGCGTCTGACAAAAAACGAACAATGTTCGTGGAATATATGTGTTATTCATTAGCGAATATATTGTAACATAATGTGGCATAATAACTACGCCCTCAAAAGATGCAACACATTCCGAAGTGTCTTTTCATTCGAGCATAATTTCATTCCGAAGTGTCTTTTCATTTGAGGTTCGTGTCCACAGTTCGTGTCTACAGTTCGTATCCACGGTAAGAGACGGATAATATCTAAGACGACGTCACGGAATTAAGAGAGAATTATAAACCGCAAGAGATTATTGTCATCTTGGAATTATTACATCAGAAGTTTCTTGTTCCAGTGGTCCAAGAATTTGCTAGAAGTTTCTGGCTATCAGAAATGCGACTATATAAGGACAGATGGCGATCGAGGCAGGGCAGTTGGTTTTCGAACCGCACGAAGAGATTGGAAAAGTGATAATAAGCGAAGTTGTAATTTTGTGATAAATTGAAAATTTAGAGCAAACAAAAAGAAGTAATTAGTTTTGATTTGTGAATTAAGTAATTGAAAGGAGATAAAGTGATTTAAGAAGAAAGAGACATTGTAAGAAAAGAATTTGCGAAGAATAGTATAGCGTGAACTTGAATTGTTCTATAGACTAGAAAAATAAAGAAATAATCTCACAGAATATCGTTTTATCTACTCGAGCCGTAGCCCGCATATTACAATATTAATTCCTCCAAGTCTTCCTCAAATAATCTGACGAATCGAAACGCATTTTAACATTGACAAACACATACGATTGTGTACGAGTACTTCGAAATTCTTATTGAAAGGCGAATTTTTTCTTAGCAATGTTTTAATAAAAGCTATCAATTTTATTATTGAAAAGTGATTAAAAATATGAAAGTGAACAAAAGTTTATCAAAACAGATAAACTTTTCAACAGAGCACTTATTACTTTCACATTTTCCGCTTAATGAACAGAAATTCCATAATCTGTATGATAGAATTATCAAAATTTGAATGAGTTCTTTTCGATTAAACAGAAAGTTATCAAAAATTATGATAAGTGATAAGCAGTTAGAGAAATAGGGCTTCCACCTTCTCTTTTTTTCTCTCCACTACTCTACATGGAAATTTTGTGAAGATACTATTCGAAAGGCAAAAGTATCACCCTTTGAACAATATAACCTTCGCAAAAGTTAGCAGAAATGGGTTAAACTTATAATTCATCAACTAATGAACCATTCCGTGTACAACAAATGCAAAAGTACTTCGTAATGAACTTCAAAACCAATTTGCACTCTAGCATGTCATTTAAAGTGTACACATCACGTCAACTGGCATTCATCCCACAACTAGGTAATCCGAAAATAGAACGGCGAACATTTTCCCATCACATAATACTCTCAGCTCCTTGCAGCACAAAGCATTATGCTCAACGCGAAAATCCTTTTCCTAATACCAGAGATAATCATCATCATCATCCTTATAGTCATCGTATTCCCCTAATACTCGTATATAAGAACTGTAAGCGGCAAGAGCAATGTGTGTCTTAGCAAAGTTCATGGTGAAGGCATTTTGTAAATTTTCAATTTTCAACACAAAAGTTAACACTTTTGCTCCCGGTTCCCATGACGCGAAATGCCACCCCCGCACTTCTCGTCATATAATGATATGAAGCATCCTCACATTCACAGCCGGAAGTCATAAACCTCACAGTACATGCCATCGTATCACCAAATATTATTCTTAGATCTCACAGAGGCGTTTGAAATCCTGAAAAGTTGCTTCTGTTTATTTAAACCGCCGGGAGGTTTCTCTGGAGCCTCAGATCCGATGCAAGATTTTAATGAGCTGTCGCTGTGCCTTGGTTATCGTCGTCCGTTTATCTCATCCGCTCTGCAGATACTGAGATACATCCATGAGAGGGTCCGTGCATTGAAATCGCTTATGAATTTTGAATTTGACAAGGAAGACTTCAAAGCATAACGCGTCCTTTTTTTCTGTACTCCCAGCTTCTAACACGTCTACTGCTACATCGGAGTTGTTTGCTCGTTTGCAAGTTTGCCTTGCCCCCCGAAGGCAGGGTTGGTGCAGGTGCTGGTGCCTGAGTGTGCTTTATGTGTTTGCTGTTTGTGTTGCACTCAACTTTTTCCATTTGCAACACACCAAGGTGTTGAATTAGAATGTAAACCCGGGAATCTATTCGCACAAGTGAGTCTGTGTTTATTTCAACCTCCTTTAGCTAGTCGGACGATGGCATGGCATGGCATGGGAGAGCTCTAGTAGCAGCATACATATTAGAGGCGAGAAAAAATGTTTTCTATTTATTCCATCGTCACAATGAAGATGTCACTGATATGTAACTTTCGAGTCGACTTTTGTTCGCCCCTGTGTAAGACAGGGATGCTTGGGATCTAAATCGATTTGGGAATTAATGTCGTGTAAGGCGGACCGGGCTGGGTGGGATAATGTATGCGAAATATCCTTTGGATGGAAGAAGTTTCTCCTTGGCATAGTTTTGTTCACTTTCTCTAGCATAGTTTTCTAGTTTTCCGCCACATCACCACGGGCTTTGTGTGCGAAGAGCAAACAAACAACCTTTTCATTGTACAGGTGGGGAGGAGATGCGGGCACATGTGCCTAGGTGTAGGATTCAGAGTAGTGTGTTACAAGTTTTATGTGAAATTGCTGTAAATGGATTGAGTTTGAAACAAAAATGCACTACACTATGGGATGGGTGGTGCGCTATTAGGGGAAAACTTAAACACCTGAATGCAATTTGCATCTTCTTTGACTTTTCGTGTACTCGAGAGGGCTTGCAAATTGTAATGTGTTTGCTTTCAATGATAATGATTGTGGGAGTAGGGATTTGCAACTTTTCAAAGTATGTGAAGGTTGAGTTCTCATTTGCTGCCAAGAGATTCCCTTAGGTGTATTTAAGAGCATTCGAAATTCTTTGTGTTCTGAGTACTGTGAAAATGTCAGAGGTCATTACTTCTCATATCAATAATGAGGAAGTTGAATTCTGCAACAGTAGACGATCATGTTAATGTCAATCGTGATTGTCAATAAAATTGAATACCAAACACCGATAAAAAAGCTCTTTTAAGATACATCTTGCAGCGTTTTATCACCATTCTGCTCTATATCCTTTACATTATTACAGGATGGGTGTGATCTCGGTTTGACCTTTCTTACAATTATTATCGACCTTACAATACGATAAAATGCAGGAGCCTTAAGCATGCACTACGACCTATAAGATATATTGGCGCTGGCCCAGTGCTTAACTGTGCTTGGATTAAAGTGTCCCAGTGCTTGGATTAAAGTAAAGTGCTTGATGAACTTCAGTAGAGCTCTAGGTTCCCAGGCCCAAATACCAGCTGGCCTCATCAATCCCCGCATTGGATGGATTGGTCTTTTCTTTAAGATCGCTGGGCATTCGCAAAGAATATGGTCTGCCGTTTCTTTTAGTTCACTGCAAAACAGGCATATAGTATATCTGTTTCTGAGATTTTGCCGAGATGAGCAAACCCCAGGGCACCTTCTTAAGGAATGGGGAGAGCACTAGTTCACAAATGAAGGAACTAGGCTGCCTATCAATTATCAGAAGAAAATCAACCATCATTGCATCCACTTGTGTTCATCAAGGTATTTATACTGGATGAGGTGATGTAAGTCAAGTATCTTACCGACTAGAGTTCCAAATCGGGGGAACACAATACATCTACAAACGTCGCAGTGCGCTAATATTCCTACTATCAATCTACAGTCTACAATTTGTATCTGATAGCCTTACTTTATGCATATGGTACATGAGTAGGCAGCGTTTCCTGACTACCCATAAGATCCTCAAGTCTTCCCTGCTCAATCGGAGTATATTTTTGGCCTTACTTTGGTAAAGGTCGATCAACTTTTTCGCTTGCCTCAATCCTTTATAGTGAGCACTGTTATGTGGTACCCCAAAATGGGATTCAGGACCAACGATTAGGAGACATGCGCCTCTTTTCGTCAGGCATGTTCATTTCCCTCGAAGCCTTCATGCCCTAGAATACAAGCCACAGTGACATTGTTTGATGACGCAAAATCTTGGAGGTTTAGACAGTGCTGGCAAGCTTTGACAATATTATGTAGGATTTGAGGGCCCTTAGCGCAACTAACTTAACGTTGATAATTTTCCGAGCGTAGTGTTAGGATGTTGGTATAGTGGGTACTGTGTTAGCTTTTTGATCGGAGGATTGTAGGTTGAAGTGATAGCCGGGAACAACAATTTGCTTTTCGAGAAAAACAGCCTGTGGGATATTAAGTAGTCTGGTTTACATCTCACTCTTTTTTTATGATGAGTTCTAACGAATGCCCTTTTCGTTCTACAATAGGGTGACAACCACTCAGATCTTTGGCATACATATCGACTGAACGTTCTAGAGTTTTCAGTAGAAAGGATGGCAATCTTATAAGTCTATAGTCCTTAGTTGTAGTGTAATATATTTTTACAGCTTCTAGAATGAAAACGAGACTCCACTTCCTACATTTACGCTTGGTTAAGCCTTATATGAAGTCACTGGATCCACAATAGATGCAATATCCTCGTATACCTACACGGAGGTAGGGAATTTGGTGTTATTCATAATACCCAGGCATCATTATCCTTCGGCATTTGTAATTTTAATAGAACTTCCGTCAGCATAAAGCCAGTGGTAGATTTGATGGACCCACAGAAAGGAGGGGCGAATTTGTATAGCGCTTGTGTGCAGAACGCAAATTATAAAAAAAAAATCTTAGAATATTTATGTGGAAGAGCGCTCCAAAATCTGTCCCGCGGGTTTCGATTTATTGAGCATGATAAGCGAAGTAAAGATACGCGCATACATATGTATGTATGATACATGCATGACTTATTTTTTTTAAAAATATTACCTCCGTTTGCACGAAAACGGTAAGTGATAGGCGAAAACACGATGAAAGTTGTAAAGCTCGCAAGGAAAAGCTGCGTGGTGATCTTGAATTTCCTTATTTTTAAGGATATAAACATTTTCTATGGAAATGTGTGTTCTTCTAGATGACCTGTGTGTAGAACATAGGAAAAGATATCGATGAAAAAAGATCTCAAAGGACAATCCAAAATGGTTTTAATTATAGATGTTCAAAACAGGTACTTATTTAATTTATAAATCCTGGTAAACATAAGAAATAAACTACATGAGCTATTGACTGCTGCATTGTAGACTGTTTAATTGTTTACATTCTTTACATCTCAAAATAGTTCATTTTTCTAAAGCTGGCTTCATACATACATATGTGCATATGTGTGTCCTTGCACTCCCTCCAGAAACCCCTTACATGACCCACACATTTGTAACTTAGAACACTTATAGTAGAGAAGCGATGCCGAACTCAGTGCAGCTGATATTACGAATTTTGAAAGAAATAATTAACTTCTCACTTACTAATGACTTTTAATGACTTTTGCATTTCCACATTTGTTGCTTTTTGCATTTCAAAAACATATATTGAATTACGAAAAAAATAATAAAAATATGTAAATAGGATGGATTTCATATTACTAGCTGATTTCTGACACTGGACAATTTTTGTTCTATTAGAAGTAGAATCGTTCGAATTGGTATAGATTTGATAGTAGAGTCAAACCACAAGGATTACAGCAAGAAACATGCACAACTCTATAGCGGTAAGAGATTAGACAAAAGTTTATTAAAACTTTTTTGTTTGTCTTGAAACCTCTTTTGAAATAAAAAAATAAATAATTTTTCTCACGAAATAGATTTTTTGATCGCATATTAAAAAATGTTCAATATGAAGACCTCTAACTTTTTTTTTTTTTCTTTTTTTTTATAATTCGCGCGCGCCAAAAGGATTATGAATACCTTTATACTGTTACAGGGCACGGGCTTTTAAGGACAAGGGGAAGAGGAACAGAGGAGAAGCCTATGCACGTTGGCTTTAAATGTTTGAAGGTTGTAGTGATGGGGAAATACAGAGCTTGGTAGATCATTCCACATTCGTGTCGTTCGGCTTATAAACGAATCCCTATATTTAACAGTACGACCGAAGTTAGGCTTTAGGGAAAACTGATGTGCATTCGAAGCATGTCGCGTATTGCGGGTGAAATTTTGAAGGGGAGGAATGCAACTGGCTATTTCGCTGGAGCATTTTTTGTAGAAAAAACGATAAAACAGGGAGAGACAGGAGACATTTCTCCGATGTTCTAATGAATGAATGGAATTCACAATGTCTCTATCACCTATGAGTTTTAACGCGCGATTTTGTACCCTATCAAGAATGTGCAGAACGGTCTTGGGTGCACCAGACCAGATATGGGCGTTATATTCCAGCTTAGGGCGGATGAATGCCTTATAAATTGAGGCCAGATCAGACGGGGTAAAATATTTCTTGCACCGTTTAAGGAATCCGAGACATTTTGCAGCATTTTTGGCGACCTCGAATATGTGATCATTCCATCGAAGATGGTTATTAATACACATACCGAGAATGGCAAGTCTTTCGGTTTCAATGATGCAAGTACCATCCATGGATAATGGTTGAGGGTTTTGGTTTCGCTTGAGAGACAGAAAACAGCATTGTGTTTTGGAAGCATTAAATTCCACGCGGTTGGTTGAACCCCATTTAATTATGCTGTCCAGGTCGGAATTTAATGTGTTTAACATACGTTGCCGTTCCCCTTCTACGGCCGAAGAGCAAGGACGTGAGTTAGGGAACGAATATGAAAAACTGAGGGTACTGTCATCAGCGAAGGAATGGATTGGATTAGAAGTTGCAGACAAGAGATCATTTATAAAAATGAGAAAGAGAGTCGGAGACAAAACAGAGCCTTGGGGAACACCAGCATTTATTTGGTGAATTACAGACTTGAAGCCGTCCAAAACAACTTGTATTGAACGCCCCGAAAGGTAATTTCTAATCCATTGAAGAAGAGACTCATCGATGCCATATGCACGCATTTTCGACAAAAGAGCCTGATGCCAAACTCTGTCAAATGCCTTTGAAATATCAAGCGCAACCATCTTGGTTTCGCCGAAGTGATGGAGAGATTGGTTCCACTTCTCGGTGAGATATGCCATCAAATCACCAGTGGACCTGTTGCTACGAAAACCATACTGCCGGTCATTAAGGAGCTTTCGTGAATCGAGATATTTCATAAGCTGACGATTTATCAGCGTTTCCATGACCTTGGAAAGAAGGGACGTAAGTGCAATGGGTCGGTAATTGGACGGGGAGGAAGATTCGCCTTTTTTGGGGACGGGCTGGACAAATGCTGTTTTCCATCTACTCGGAAAGAGCCCTGAAAAGTAGGATAGACAGAAAAGCTTACGCAGAGGTTTTGCCAGCATAGAAGAACACCTCTTCAGAACTATGGGGGGGATACCATCTGGACCAGCGGATTTGTGTATGTTAAGACCTTTAAGTACTCCTGCAACTGTACGAGTGCGAAAGTGGACTTGTCCCATGGAAAATTCGACGCTCTCAAATACAGGTGGAGACAAAGCATTATCTGGCAGCGTGGAGTTCGCTGCAAAATGAGTAGCAAGCAGATTAGCTTTGTCTAAGGAGCTGACAGCTGGAATGTCATTGTAAATGAGTGTGGGGATGGCAGACGAGGCAGAATTTTTAATATTTTTGACGAATGACCAAAAATTTTTACTACCTTTGGGACATTGTAGGATTTTTTGCCTCAATTTTTGGTCATGTAAGAATTTTACACGTCGAATATGGGCATTGCAGTCTTTTCTGGCTTGTTTAAACTTTTTTCAGTTTTCCTCAGATTTGTTGGCTTTATAAGACCGAAAACTTACTTCTTTCAACCTGATAGCCTCTTTACAGCTCTGGTCAAACCACGAGTTTACCTTAGGTTTAATGCTCTTTATTCTGTTAGGAATAAAGTCATTCATACCTAAGAGTATGGTGTTAGTGATCATATCAGCAGCGGCATCCACGTCGCTATCGAGGAAGCATAGCGACAAGTTAAAACTCCTAAAGAAGCTATTGAGGCCGCTCCAGTTGGCTTTCTCGTATTGCCATACTTTTCTTTTAGGAGTTTTTTCTTTAACTGTGTGGTCAGAGTACGAGAATTTAGCTGATACGATATTGTGGTCGGACCGACCTAGAGGCGCTAGAACATCAATGGCGTATTTATCAGGGTGAGAAGTAAGAAACAAGTCTAAGGTGTTGGCGGAATGACTTACAATGTCCGGTATACGTGTAGGCTCATTTACAAGCTGAGTCAAATTGTTAATCTCAGCAAAAAGTTCAACATACCTTCCTTCGGGTGTTGTCTGGCCAGAATGTTGAAGCCAATCCGAATTGTGTATATTGAAATCGCCCGCAATGACAATTTCAGTATGAGGATACAAGGAGACAATTCGAGTGATGGAATCGGACAGCGCATCAAATTCATCAAAAGTTGAGTTGCTGTCCGCACTAGGGCTTCTGTAAATAAAGCAGTAGTGAATTATTTGCTTACGGACGGTGAATTTTAGCCATTTGAAATTAAATTCCGGGTTGGAACAGTGGCCATACTGTGGTGGAACTTGGTAAGCAATATCACTACGGACATAAATGGCGAGGCCACGGTGGGGAAAGAATAATGACACTAAGTTATATCCAGGCAGTTTCAAATCAGAAGATTCTTCCACTACCTGTGTTTCGCTTAGTGCCAGAACAGCTGGTTTATGGGAATGGGCGTGGGCGTACATATCGAAGAAATTCGTTCGTAGCCCACGAATGTTGGTAAGATCAACCCTAAATTCCCTCATCACTACAACATAGAAACACAAAAAGACACAACTCTGACGTAACTAAGCAAAACTGTGAAGCGTAGATCCAAAGAATAGTTTTCCAAAACAAACTGTCGCAGGTGCTATGCACACTAACGACATACGCATGCTTGGCGGTGTTGGACCCAGCAATTTGCCCACTCTCCTTTCTCCATGAGTTCTTCTTTGTAAGTCTAACTAGGAGGGAAGTATGGCTCTATGTATAATAAGTCGTCGTAATGGATTTCCAATTCAGAAGCCTTAAAAAACGCCACCACAGAAGATATCTTCACCTTCATATGGAATAACTGACTAATTATACATTCAATAGACATATGTATTCAAGTCGCAATGCCTTTCAGCACATTTGTATGGTGGGCGAATTTATACAAGTAGATCATTTGACAGCTGTCTCCATAGTGGGGTTTCAAGGCAGTCGCCAGCTGCGAATATGCTCCGGAATCTTTGTGCTACACTAATGTGGATGACTTATTGCACCTGAACAACTAACCATTTAAAAGTATATAATTACCAACTGGATATCGGATAGGTTACTAACTGAATAGTATACAGCTATGGTTACTCTGGTGCCATGGTGTAGTGAGTAGTATGTTTGCTTGCAACCCGAACTGTTCAAGCCCCACCAGTGAACAGCAACGAATAGCCACCGAGCATAAAAGAAAAAATAATAAAATCTAAGATTCTCCAACCACTCAATGACAGAAAATTGAGTCAGAGTCAGTGATGCCAAAAATTTTGTGTCTCTTCTGACGTTTGATATCGGCTTAGATTTATTTTTGAAAATTAAAATTTCGATATTGAAAAACCATCAGGAACTTCATGATGCAAAGATTACTTCGCATATTTTGCCTTGCCGATGTTTCTATGATACCTTTCGAAACTCGATACATGTCTTAATCTTTGCTTACACTTAAATCGTTGCTACTACCACCTCTCAATACTTTCATAGAGATACAAAAAAAAAATTCAATACGCAGGTTAGAAAACATTAGGATCCGAGCCCTTAGAATCACAGTATGCGTATGTTTTTTTGTTTATAAACTTCTCTCAAGAAAGGGGAATATAAAACCTGTCTGTAAACGTAATTTAGTTGATCTAAAACCTTGACTTATGCGAAAGATTTCGAACTGAATTGAAGGAATATTGTACAATGTTAACCACAAACCATTCACCGCATTGTACAAATATTTAATATTACCCTAGAGATGGTCAATAATATACTCGTATCTAACATTGATCGTATGGGGCCGTTTAATGGAAGCATAGTCTTTTATTTTGGCTAAATATATCTAGAAAGGGCTTAATTGGGGCACATTTAATTTGTTTGTGGGTTAAGTTTACTGAAATAGTGCTAAATCTAACCCCAAAAGGATTAAATTCGTGTCCCTGGACTCAGAGTGCTCAGGAATTGCTTTTAAAAAAAGAGCAGCGGTGGTTAGACATGCTTTGTCGTATATCTGCAGGCGGAAACCACGATCCAATTGTTTGCTGAGTTATAAGTGACATCTAAAACTTATTTTCTACCTATTATTATTATTACTTCTTCTTAGAAACATTTGATTTTATTTAAAGTTATTAAAACAGTTAAATACTACAAGCTATATTGTATTCCTACATCTACATTTGTTGGACCTAGGGGTAGATGATGTATGTAAGTGCAAATTTCATGATAGGTGAGATGAGAGCAGAATGTGACACCTTTTATCACTGAGCCTGGGTCTATTTTCTAAATCGAAAGTCATGTGTTTTTCACTATCGTCTCAATATAACATAAACGGAGTTGGTTATCATAGTGCTAATTCTGTAAACTGCAATGATGATTGCATGATTTTGGAATCCGTCTCACAATTTTGTGAATATAGCAATGAATAAGATATTTCATCTACGAAATTTAGTACCCTCTAATCTACTTCTTTCCATCTACTATGTACTGTTTAATTCCCGCCTAGAATATGGTACTGCTTGTTGGGGCAGGGCATTCGTTAGTAACTTAGAACCTCTTATAATAGCGCAAAAGACGATAATTAGAGTAATGATGTCTAAACCGCGATGGGAGCCATCACTTTCCTTGTTCCAATCCGCCAGTATTTTGCCAATCAGGTATCTATATGTCTTCAAGATATTGCGATTGTTCTACTTACGGGGTGGTTGCATTAACTTCAGGCGGAACGAAATCTATTCGCTGAGATATGCAACCACTCTAATAGTTCCAAGAGTTAGGACCGAACATTATAGACGTTTTGCTACTACAATAACTCCATTTATTTTCAACAAACTACCCTCAGATATATGCAATCAAGATTTCTCGCTACCTTCTGAGCTGAGTGTAGAATGTGACAACATTTTTCATTTCTACTCTCACTTTGCCATTCATAAAATTTACGCTACACCACTTGTGCTCTAGACCATTTTATTGAAGTAATTTATCTCAGGTGCTTGTTGCGTCCTTATCCGTGATTGGATTTAAGTTAGAAATTAATTTGTTTATTACTACAACAACATGGAAAAAAAAGTTCTGATAAGACCGTTGAACACAATAAACTTATTTAACTACCAACCATTAGTGCCTTGCATTATAATAGGAATTACTCTCTGGCCAATTGCTTGTAGAAAATCTACAATTTTACTAAGTGTTGTTATATCTTCCACGATACCCCGCTCTTCTGAATTCATCGATTCCTCTGTTACAAAACGTCGTTTTCTATTATACTCTTCAGAATCACTTAAATATTCTCCTGATTCTGGTTCCTCTATGAACTCGGAAGAGAACGAATCGTCCGTATTCTCTAAAATAGTTGGCGTTTCCTGTAAATAAAAACTAAATTAGAAAATGTTTCTTAAATATATGACGTTAATCTAAAAATCTCACAGTTTCAGACGATACGAACATCACAAAAACCAATGTTTGAAATAAAAGTAACCACCAAAGCGAGGAACCACAATGGAAATTCATTTTAATTGACGACAATGATGCACAACAAGACTTGTAATAAGTTTTATTTTCCAATTTATATTTATAACAGTATTCAAATGTTAGCAGCACTGTCTTACCAACTGTGATGTGATTCGTTTTAACTTTGTAAATGAAGTACACTTTTCTAAAAGAGCGTTCCATGCACTTATTGAAATGATTGTTATTCTGAAATAATGTCATGCAATCAATTAGAAGCAAAGCACACTGTTAGATAAAGGTTTGGCAAATTAATAGGTCAATTTTCCAAATTGAATAATTGCAATAGCATGTGAACCATGCAAATTCAATTCTTTTGTCTACCCATATGGGTAGGTTACTACTTGTATAAACGGGACAACAATCATTTGGTACATTCGAGATTAAAACGATTCATAAAATAAATGGTCGTCTTCTGGACCAATATTTACGATATGCATTTACCTAGAAGCATAGAATTGCGATTTCTTTAATATAGATTTATGAAAATTGAGTGAAAATTGAGAATCCGAATTGAAATAATAAAATGCCTCTAAAGTTATTGCATGATACAATGTAAATTTACTCTGACGATATACTTATCTGTATGCCATGAAATCTTTTTAGCTTTACACAGTAGCTACGATTTACCATCGAGTTAAGAAATAAAAACATGCAAAAAAAGTAACAATCCATCTGGAACGGGTCGTATAATACCCTACCCCCCTTCTTTTAGCTAATAAAGTGAACGTGTCATTGCGAATTTTTGCAAATAGATGCAATGATATCTTTCTATACAGAGAATATTTCCGCGATTTTTAAGAAATTGTATTACAAAACTGTTGTTTTAACTTTTTTTTAGAAAAAAAGTGGGCGTGGTTCCCACAATTTTGTAGCCGAAGTTCACGGTTTTATATTTACAATAAAACTTAACCATCACCGAAAATAGCTTTGAAAAAGTATTATAATAAACCCGTATGCTTTTTTTTAAGAAAATGATCCCAAAAAGTGGGCATGGCTATGAATAATGTATGGGCGAAATGTAGAGAAAGTCAATGTCTGCATAGTTCATCTAGACAATACTTTTCAATTTCCAGCAGAAATATTGAGAAAAATGATATTTTTTTGAAAAGTGGGCGTGTCTATTTTTACACTTGTACTGCTTCAGATTCTAGAAAGCTTACATACTAAATTTCATGTTCCTAGCTCAAAATTGAAGGCCCAACAAGAGGTGATATACGGATGGACGGACATGGCTAGATTGGCATAACTCTTGATGTTGATCACAAATATAGATACATCATAAAAAGGCAGTTGAAGAATTGATCGAACAACAGTGAAGAGACAAGGGCCAACAAAGAAGCAAGAATGGACGCAGGTGAAGGGGTGTGAAAGGCACAGAAGGAAACCAACCCGCACAGATGCACTTGTGTAAAGGCAACAGGCGATCTTTCTTACGTGGACATGCTGCGGAAGGTAAAAACAGACCCCTCACTAAAGAAGCTGGGAGAAAATGTTGACCACGTCCGAAAGACCGTGAAAGGAGACTTATTGCTGCAACTGAAGAAAAGAGCAGACGCTCAATCTTCGGACTTTCAACAAAAAGTGGAGAAGATCCTGGAAAGCAAAGCTGAAGTCAGGACCGTGACACATGAGGTCAGAATAGAAGTAAAGGATCTTGTTGAAATCACGACCAAGGAAGAGGTCGCTTTAGCCCTCTCAGAGCAAATCGACCAACAAAAGCCGATACCAGTAACTGCAGTAAAGTCAATGAGGAAGACCTATGCTGGGACGCAGACAGCAGTGATAAGTTTACCAGCAAGCATCGCCAACAAAGCTTTAGCGATAGGAAGAATTAGAATCGGTTGAGTAAGTTGCCGACTAAGAGGAAAACCGGACCTGAAAATATGTTACCGATGCCTCGAGTTTGGCCATTGTGCAAAGAACTGTAAGAGCGAAGACCGGTCCGAACACTGCTACAGATGCGGTGGAAAGAGTCATAAGGCAAAGGATTGCTCATCAGAGCCGTATTGCATGCTCTGTAAAAGAAGTCTCAACGAGCCCTACAAGCAGCTGAATGAGGGAATGTGGACGGCGGACACTTTAGGCAAAACCGCGATATGGATACGCGGCCAAAGAGCCTTCGAAGAGAAGATGGTGATGCACCAGGCAGGTTCGTGTGGGCCAGAGTTAGTGGCATTTACTTCTTTAGCTGCTACGCCCCTCCCAGTTGACAACATCGTAACCACTGCAAGAGGAAGAAGCCGCATCGTCATTGCAAGTGACTTCAACGCGTGGGCGGTTGAATGGGTGAAGAACTCCTCCACCAGAGGAAGAACTCTCCTGGAAGCATTTGCGTCATTAGACTTAGTTCTCCTAAAATCAGGAAACGAGCTGACCTTCAGCAAAAACGGAAGAGGGTCAATAGTGGACATCACCTTTGTGAGTACGTGTATGGCAAGAGATGCTGCGTAGAGAGTAAGCAAAACATACACGCACAGCGATCACCAGGCAATTAAGTTTCATCTACGACCCAGTCATGCAGAAAATAGAGGCCAGCAGAGGAGACAGATGCAGAATAAGGGGTGGAAACCTCACACCCCCACACGTCGAAGTACTCCAGCTGATGACGGAGGACATATCCCTATACGGACCTGCTACCGATAAAGCGAAGCAGCTTTCGAGAGGAGTGACAAGAGCTTGTGATGCTCCCATGCAGCAGAAAACAGCAAACTTACGTCGGCCCCTAGTATTCTGGTAGAATGGATGAAATTGCCAGACTGCGCGCAGATTACCACAGGGCGCGCCGATAACAAAGGCTTCGTCCAATTCATAAATTCGGAGTGAATTAGATTTATATGTTTCGGTTTTCACGGTTTCGCGTACTATAAAACGCAGCGGATTAATCGTATGAAGCAAAATGGTGCCTGCTCCATGTCTAACAGCAGCCCACAAGGAAAAGAGAGTGGAATTCGTTCGTGACAACATGGATCGTGATTGGAAAACCTTAAGTAACATTGTGTTCATTTCCTCTTTTTTTTCAATTTGAAATGTCTTAATCTAATACAATTTTTTTTTAAAAAAGATTATTTTTAGTAACGAAAGAAGTATAATCTTGATGGACCAGTCGGCTTTAATGGATGTTGGCACGATTTACGGAAGGAACCAAGGTTTGGAAGTTGGAAGTTGTATGGTATGGGGGTTTTCTGCGCTCGCGGTAAGGTTTCACTTGCCTTTACCTCCACAAAAATGGATAGTGCAGCCTACACCCTGCTACGCGAAGAGAACTTCAACCGTATTTAAGGCGATATCGGCGATTTCCTCATGTTTTTCAACAAGATAATGCAGCGATTCACGTCAGTCGTCGAAGTATGGAATGGTTTCAAGCCCAAAACATCAGATTGTGGAAGTTGGGGAATAATTATACGCTGAGTTTATGCCCATAATCGGCAATTCGTGAACGTTGCCTAGCTCCGAGCTTCAATTATGGATGCAAGGAACTTATTGAACGATTCCATACTAAGAAAACTAATTGAGAGTATACCCAATAGAATTTTTAGTATCATTGAAATAAATGATAAGTAATAAAATCCCAAAATAAAAAAAATTAAGAGAAATTTAATGCGGCTATATTTTTGCAAGGAATTTTTTGTTTGCTCTAATTACTTGTTAATTGATGCCATAAAATAAAAAAATAATAAAAGGCCTGTATCCGTTTAGAGTTTCCTTAAAAAGGCCTTTTACAGGGTGCTGTTATACTTCTGCAAAGCACTGTATGTATGTAAGTTTAGACAGGCATGTGAGCAGTCAATTTTGAGAATTATTAAAATGGGGAGACTTTTTCGTCCAATTTTAATTTCAATAAAATTAATTTTATAGTGTTCCCGTAACCTCCTCATACTATACTTTTATTACAAGCATGTCACAAATACACGAACGGATAGCCACCGTGTTGCATTTTACCATCTACATAGGTGCGGAATACTAAAAAAAGGGTGAAAATAAATTGTTTGTACCAATTTGAACACTTCTAACAGTTGATCCGATTTGAATAAGATTTAGTTACTTTAAGCCATAAATTATGATCTTCGTAAATACTCGTATGTTAGTCATTCCAAAGCTTAGCAATGAGTAATCGAGTTTGGATTTTCTTCACTTTGCATCAGCAGGGACCATGATAGCCAACAACTTTGCAGCAGTGGATGTACTCGTATCTATGCGGTTCTGTGTGAACAGCTCAGTTACATTTTGTTTCCCTATTTTTCTGTTTATAAGGGCTTGTAATATTGAATATTATAACATGTGTGTGGAATGGGAGACGACATTTGGTTGATATATGCAAAGAGTTTTATTTAACCCTTTCCTGTAAAAATGGGTCAAAATTGCCACTCACACCTTTAGCATATTTCGTACATTTCTTATTTTTTTTTTTTTTTTTTTTTGACAATTATTTATTTTAGTAAATGAATACATATATGATACATTTTTGACATCAACGGTCTCTTATGCTAATATATTGAGTCCTTCCAAAAAATGTAACTTACGTGGTATGCAGGTGTCAAAATTGCCCAATGTAGTTTTTTCATTTCTTCATTTCTCTGAAAGTTCATTTGTATAAATAAAGGGAATAAAGCTTATAAGATTAATGTGAAGTCCACCTCATCTAAGAATGTGGTTTTGTGTATATAGGTACACACGTATTAACAAACTTTGCAGCTTATTCGCACATACTATTTACATACTCGTAGCTGTACTCAGTTATTTGCGTACAAGGTAAAAACTGAACAAAACAGTAGTGTGCTAGAAGGGAGTATCAAAACAGATAGTCATTCTTTTCCTTGAGATCTACGATTACTGGTGAACTCTAAAAATAAGGAATACAAAAGTAAGTGAATTATTTACGCGTTGCACAAATATGTACATACTAGGTATTGATTGATGCACCTATAATTTTTTTTTGCACCTACAATATAGCAAGATTGAATCGAAATGATATTGAAGCAGTGCTGAATAATGAAAGTGATTTCAGTGACAATGAGGCAATTGATACTGCAAGTGAGGGCGAGGAGGAAAACATTTCCGGTAGTGGTTCTAACTACGACATGGACTGTTCAGATGGGGAAAGTTTACCTGACCTTGAGTTTAGTGGCAGTTCGGATGACGAAGCACTTCCAGCTCCGAGAATATTTCTATCGAAAGATAAAAAATATTCATGGTCTAGATGGCCAGTAAGAGATTCCGCTGCAGATCGTCAAGGAACAGAAAACGTTATGAACACTACTCCAGGCCCAACTCAGTATGCTGTCTCTCGAGTTACTGACGTAAACTCGGCTTTTGCATTGTTTTTACCACCTGTTGTTGTCGATATCATTGTAAAGATGACCAATAAAGAAGGTAACGTATTTTCATTCCTTTCATTCAGCTTTTAAATGTTTAGTTTCTTATTATTATTGTTGACACCACTGCTATTCAAGCCTATATAGGGTTACTTGCTGGCAGGCGTTTACCGTTCACATGGAGAGGCCTTAGAAAGCTTGTGGGATGACCGCAAGGGAAGGCCGATTTTCAAGGCAACTATGAGTCTTCGAAGATTTCAGAATGTATCCAGAGTTATTCGGTTCGATAAGAAAAGTGACATGAATGAACGGCGAGCTCACGGTAAACTAGCTCCACGTCCAATTAGAGATTTTTGGGATAAATGGGAGCGCTATTTACGAAAAATGTTCAACCCAGGTGAGGAACAGTTAGTAACATATCGCAGGCGATGTCCATTCAAACAATTCATTCCTTCCAAACCAGGGAAATATGGAATCAAAGTTTGGGCTCTGTGCGATAGTGAAACAAGTTTTGCCTGGTCCTTACAGGTATACACCGGTAAAGATTGAAACTGCAAGCCAGAGAAAAATCAAGGTTGTCGTGTAGTCTTAGATTTGATAAAAGACCTGAAAGGCCGCAATGTAACATGTGATAACTTCTTTACTTCGCATGAGTTGGCTACAATTGTTGGTAAAGAAACTAACGCTAGTTGGAACAGTGCATAAAAACAAAACATTTTTACCGCCTCAAGTTTTGGACTTGAAAGGCAAACCCGAACAATTGTCCCACTTCTTTTTTGACAACAATAATAACACACCAGTGGTTGCATATATTCCAAAGAAAATCGCGTAGTTATATATAAAGGGTGGTTAAGTTTTAAGGGCCGATGTTGATTTTGAATAAAACACAAATTATTTAGGAAATTCTTTTCTTTTTATTATGATAATATTGGTATGGTTCAATTATGTATGGAACAAAATATCGGCCAAATGGCCGCCGCGACCTCGGCGGCACACCTCCATCCGATGGTCCAAATTTTCGATGACGCTGAGGCATAATTGAGGTTCTATGCCGTTAATGTGCCGAATTATCTCATCCTTTAGCTCTTGAATTGTTGCTGGCTTATCGACGTACACCTTTTCTTTCAAATAACCCCAAAGAAAGAAGTCCAACGGTGTCAAATCACATGATCTTGGCGGCCAATTGACATCGCCACCACGTGAGATAACACGGCCATTGAATTTGTCGCGCAAAAGAGCCATTGTTTCGTTAGCTGTGTGGCAAGTGGCACCATCCTGTTGAAACCATATATCGTCCACATCCATATCTTCCAATTCGGGCCATAAAAAGTTCGTTATCATCTCACGATAGCGAACACCATTCACTGTAACTGCCTGACCGGCCTCATTTTGGAAAAAATACGGCCCGATGATGCCGCCAGCCCATAAACCGGACCAAACAGTCACTCTTAGTGGGTGCATTGGTTTTTCGACAATCACTCTTGGATTATCATTCGCCCAAATGCGGCAATTCTGCTTATTGACGAATCCACTGAGGTGAAAATGTGCCTCATCACTGAAGATGATTTTCTTCGAAAATTGATCATCCACTGTTGCCATTTCTTGCCACCATTGTGACCATTGACGACGCTTGAAATGGTCAAGAGGTTTTAGTTCTTGAGTCAATTGCACCTTGTAAGCGCGTAAATGCAAGTCTTTATGCATAATGTTCATCAACGACGAGCGTGAGAGGTGCAATTGTTCGGCACGACGACGAGTTGAGGTGGACGGCTCTTCAGCCACACTATCGCGAACAGCAGCAATATTTTCTGCAGTACGAGCTGTACTAGCATGCACTGGTGTTTTCACATCTCCTACAGACCCGGTTTGCACAAATTTTTACACGATTTTTCCGATTGTACGCACATTTGGACGATTAGATTGACCGAAAGAATCACGAAATGCACGATATGCATTTTGATTTGAACGCCCATTTTCATAATAAGCCTGAATAACTTTAACGCGTTGCTCGATTGTGTATCTTTCCATGGTTCAAATTGAGTTAGTCTGAAATTGAGAAATGTCAAATGAAATGCAGAAAAAAACTTGACGTTTAGGTGTGGTTCACATTCAACATAAAATTTAACCACCCTTTATAAGGAAATAACTCAGGATGCACAAAAACCAGAGATTATAAAATATTACAATGCTACAAAATCTGGAGTAGATACACTTGACCAAGTAGTTCGCTCTTACACCTGTAAGCGGAGAACTAACAGGTGGCCACAGGCGCTTTTTTATAATATGCTGGATATATCAGCTTACAATGCTTTTGTGATTTATGTTTCTATAAATACACAGTGGAATAAGAAAAAGCATTTCAAGGGGATTATTTTTTTGGAGGAATTGGGAGAAGCATTGATTCAAGGAGAAATATCTCGTCGAACCTCTTTTCCGCAAAGTATCCCAGCTAAAGCGGTAGTTCAAATTAATCAGAAAAAAATGTCCCACAACCACCACGTGTGTTATTATTTTTAAGTACAGGATAAGATAGTGAAAGGGTCTGATGAAACATATTTCTGTTGATTTGAGGAATTTTCTACGAACATGGGAAATATGTATTTCTTAAAAAATGTCGCGATAGAACAAAATGATGAATAATGACGAATGCATAAGATGGTGAATAGTCGATTAGTCGATTCAAAACCGAATGCGAATTACGTAAGACAATTGCATCACTTTTCATAGCAAGTTAACTCAATGTCAGAGAGTGACATAACATCGCTATGTGTAAGAAATTGCTCTTCTTTCTGTGCTATACTATGCGTATAATAAAATCTCACTTAAAATCCAGGTATAGGTATTTACTTTCGCACAGTTTTTTTAAAAAATTATTATTATGCTTTCAGTTGAATGGTTGGTTAAATAAGGATGCAATTTTGCAATAATTCAGACGAATCATATTAAAAGAATTACAAAGAGTATTTCTTAAATAGTGGCTACTACTTCGGGATTTGTTATAAATACTTTTTTTTACCGCCTTACTTTATCTTTAGCATATCTGTACCAATTTCACCCACAATTATGGAAAAACATGGCTTACAAGTTACACATGTGCTGCTATAGGAGCAAATATTGTTTTTGTGAACACATTCATGTCAAATTTTCAATGCAATTTACATAAATTCTTCTCTACACCGAAAAAGTAAAAGACGAACTACTCGTACTTGTCATCCGTGGATAACCACTGAAATTTGAAATATATGCCAACACAGGGGTGATTTATATAAGAAATGGAGATATAACAGGCGTTATATAACACATGATATTTTGTAACTAAACAAATCCAAAATGTCAAATAGGATTGTTATAGAAACAAATTTTCTGATTTACGAAACCCCAAAAACACTTGAGACTAATGAATAACATTTTGGGTAAGCCAATCAATAACTTGGACGACATGATTTTGGAAAACTTTTCATCTGAGGTTGACAAGTGATAAATTGCAAACAAATTTGCTACTAGCTTTACAGATGAAGTACTAAATCCATTATGCACTCATGCGGAATAAAAACGTTTATGGGTGGGGGAAGAAGCACAGTGCATTCAATATTCTTTGGAAAATGTTACTGGCTCTGAGGTCTGTCATATATTAAAGAAACTACGCAAAAGCTCACAAGTCAGTAGGTATGAATGGAATACGTGCTACAGACCTAAAGGATAATGCCAATTTTCTAACGCAAATTATAATATGTTTTGTAAATACGTATGTGCTTCGAGCAATGGATTCAAGTGCATTAAAAATGGCCTTAGCACGTCCAATTTAAGAAACTGGTGAGAAAGCAATATCCTTAACTACCGACCAATATAGATCTTACCCGTACTCGATAAAATTGTAGAAGAAGTCGTGGCCAACAAATTACAGGACTACTTGGCTAAATACAAAATTACAAAAAAAAAAACAGTTAGCTCAAAATGTTGGAATTTGCGAATATTTTCAACCGTAATTTGAGCAAAAATCATCACTCCTAGGTAGACATATTCTAGCAAGGTTCGAAAATTATTTGTCTAACAGAATTTAAGGTAAAAGTTTTAAATTGCCTGAGCCAACAGCAAAAAATAGCGAATGGAGTCCCTCAAGGATCTATGTTGGGACCTCTTTTGTTCATCATTTATGTGAACGATATATTGTCAGTTTTAGAAAATAGCACTAGATTTGAATATACTGATGAATTAGCGATCATTATTAATAACAGTGATCGAAATAGTGCGTTGAAGACAATGCAGTCAGAGTTAGATAAAATCGTACGTAGCAGTGTCAGGACTACAGACATGTAATTAATTAAAAAAAAAAAAAATACGATGCATATCAGACCACCTCATGTCCTACCAATACCAATAAATATTAAATTCCATAGTTTTGAATGCTTACACTGTAGCAGGAACCAGAAATGTCTTGATTCAACAGACTACTGTGAGGATTATGTCGAATTGGTAAATCAGTACCGGTATCTTGGTGCGGTCGTTGACTTCAATTTTAAATTTTAAATGGAAGTTCCACATAAAACATCTATGCAAAAGGGGGCAATCTTCGTATGCCCATCTAAGGTACTACATGCCATTTCCTGTACATAAACAAGTATTATATTCGTTGGTCGAATCCGTATTGCAGTATGGAATAGTGCCTTGGGGTAAGACATCGCTGTACATGACCAGCGATTTTTAGAGGATGTTATTAAAACAACTTTCACTCCGATCAACGATTTAAAAAACCGACAGAGCACAATGTTGACACCGAGCGAAGAGAACGATGGGTTTTACAGAGAGCGAGAATCCACAACTCCTATGGACGACAACAACTGTCATATGGGGTGGGTAGCGGTAGTAGATACAGCAGCTGAAGCAAAACTGGGGAAAAAATAGCGAGGGAGCACAAAGAAATACTGCGCATTAGGAGTACCCTGACCAGAATAGATACACCATACCTGGGAATAATGCTCGACAACAGGCTGAACTTCAAAACTCACGTCGAGTATTCAAGTTAAAAGGCGTCACAGATGCAGGCAGCGTTTTCTCGTATGTTGCCAAACATCGGTGGGCCAGGATACGCCAGGAGGATCCTGCTATCCAGAGTGGTAAGCTGAATCCTTCTATACGCTGCCCCGGTTTGAGCGGGGGCACTCACAATGAAGGAAATAAGAAGGAAGCTCTCGTCTGCATACATACAGGCTCTGCGCATCAGAATTATAAATGGTTTCCAAACAATTTCAGACGAAGCATCCGGTATGATTTCTATCGACATTCTCGCCAACGAGATGCAAAGGGTTTACTTTAAGCGAACCGCGAACCGTCAAGAAACTAGTATTACCAGGAGGGTAAAACGAGAAGAAAGGGCAACACCTATAGAACTGTGGCAAGCCAGATGGGATAACACGGAAAAAGGCAGATGGACCCACAAGCTGATCCTCCCATCGAGGTCTGGTCAAAAAGAGCACGCGGGGACTGCAACTACCCCACCTTACGCAGTTTCTCCCCGACCACGGCGGCTATTAAAAATATCTCTACACATTTGGAGAGAAAATTTGTATGAAAATTTACAAACTACCTAAAAGCTACTTATTCTAAGGTACGTGATTAAACACGCGAATTTTTTTTGATATACATATATATATACATATATATAGATATATTGTATACCTTCATAATACATATAGTATACATACATATATACACATGTATAAAGTTTTTTTTTTTTTTTTTAATGCTTCAAACTTAAACCGATCTTAGAACTATGTAAGCCGGCCAGGCTATAAAAAGCTACACCGACTTTGCCCCTTGTGAGGCTACCCCGAATCAAAAGGAAACGACGAGGGAGTTCCCTCTCCGTCCCCGAGCCACCAGAATTTCTGGTGCTGTCTTACTGCATCTGCCATATCACGGCTTGATACCGCTCTACTAAACCGGAGACGCTCCGTGGTGCTATGTGCGACGTGTCGGTCGTAGTTAAGTCGCCTGTCCGCAGCATTGCGGGCAAAATGGTATATTAGCGGCACCGCTACCCTATCCTGTATCAGACCTTGTCTATCTAAAAATAGGAACGCCTCTGGGGGGATGAAGCCGTTAAGGCGCACGCTCTCGTGATACAAATCATTGGGGTAGTATGCCCCAGAGATCAGGTTATTCATCGAGGACATTGCTCTTACAGTGTGCCTTCGAATCATCTTGATCAGGAAATTGTCCACTCTGTTTATGTTCGCCCTGTTATAAAGGACCTCATTAGAATAGAATTTTATGTACTGGGACTCTGGTGTTCTGTACAACTGAAGACAAGCCCTCTCAAACACCCGAATCTTTTCCATCCAGCTTGCTCCCACGTTGAACCACACGGGACATCCATATACGAGCATGGGCCGAATAAGGGCCATGTAGCAGATTACCTTCACCCTTGCATCGAGTTGACTGCTATAAAACAGTCTCTTTGTAAGGGCAAAAGCACCTCTGGCTCTGGCCAGAGCAGCATCTACATTTTTGTTCAAATATAGATATTGATCTAGCCAGATCCCAAGGTATCTAACCACACTTCGACTCGCTAGTGGCTGCCCGTGCTGTCCCACGATTGAGAACTTTCGCCAATTCTTTCTGGTATCCCTGGAAGCCCCAGATAACGACGTTCTAAACAGAATAGTCTCTGTCTTTTGGAAGTTGATCTTCAGCTTCCAGTCGTCGCAGTATATTCTGATCTTATCGAAATCACGCTGCAAGAGTATTGCAATGACCTCGATCTTTGGTCCTGACCTATACGCGATCAAATCGTCTGCATACGCAATAGCATGAGAAAGAGATCCTATGAGATCACTCGTGTAAATGTTAAAGAGGATCGGCGAATTAACCGCGCCTTGTTGTAGACCGTTTTTGATTTCGAACGTCCCAGCAGAAGTCACATTGCCATTTTTCACAATGAACTGTCTACTGGTGAGCATATTACAGAGCATGTACAGCAGTGGTTTACTTATACCCAGCCTGCTCAACTTGTAGAAGAGTCCTTCTAGCCAAACGGTATCGAACGCCTTCTCCAAGTCAACCAGGCAGGCAACCGTGCATTGTTTCTTGCTTTTGTTCCATTGGATATCAGATACCAGTTTAGACGCGGCATGTACAGTCTCATGACCCGCCTTGAAACTGAATTGGTTATCCGGAACTATATGCATGTCCTCAACCCACTTAGTCAGGGCTCTATTGACCACCTTTTCGAATACCTTGCTGATGTTCGGAAGGAGACTTATCGACCGGAGATTCGCTGGATTGGATGTATCTTTACCTCTTTTGGGAATAGGCTGTACCACTGCTGTTTTCCAATGTGCTGGATAATGTGCACTATTCAGCGCATTGTTAAACAGAGTGGTGTAAATGTCCACCGCTTCTAGAGGGAGATGTCGAAGCACAATGTTCGACACTCCGTCAATTCCCACTGATTTCTTCTTTCTCAATGATGCGAAGATCGTTTGGAGTTCTACCTTCGATACCTACTCGGTAAAACCTATGTTCTCTGATCGCCAGTGCTCTATATCATTTCGAAGGTAGACGTTGTGCACAAGGACTCGACTTTCCAGGTCGTGATTCGGGCAAATGCTATCATTCACCTTGTACACTTCCTGGAAAGTCGCTCCTATAGCCTCTACTTTCTCCTGGGGATCTTCGATCATGAAAAAATTGTCATCATCGACAGCGTTCCCGGGATCTATGCCTGCTGTTATTAGTATTTGTTCGTTGTTCGTCGTTCGAGGGATCTTAAGACACGGCAGGTCGTTTTGATTATTCCTCCGAAAAATTTTATTTATTTGCGGGAACATAGTCGGGTTGTTGCATTTTACAGCCCGAATTTTGTTGTTCCAATGCAGATTTACAGAGAGTCTGTAATTTTCTCTAATTAACTGTTGGAGATTTTTAATCAACGACTTCAGTGTCCTAACCTCCGAGTTTTGTCTGTCCGTAAACTGTCTGTACAAGGTTTTGAGTCTTGACAGAAGTCTACTTTTTTGTTGGTGTAGTGCGTCGATTGTTGCATTGCGGAATATGTCTGCGTTGTCAGTGTGTTGATAACGAGGTATCGTACTGTCCATTGTTCGTTTGATTGTCGCGTCCATTTGTCTTAGGTACCTGTCGATCTCCTCGTTTGACAGGTTCCTATTGGACGGTGGGTGGAGCGAATTCAAGGAGAGTGCTCTTGTCATAGCTCTGGAGAAGCGTGTCCAACGCATCCTACTGTAATTGTAGGGGTACGTTTGAACAAACTCGTCCAACTCCGCAATTTCGTTGGGAATTGTAATTTCGGCACTGAGTCCGCAATGGTCATTGTCATACACAAAAGTGTGTAGGCAGTTTCTCGTTTGTCGGTTCGTGTTGGTCAGTTGTAACCGTACCTCGAACAGCATGAGATCCAGATAGAAGCCGCTTCTAGGATACGACGGGCTATAAGATAGCTCGCCCTCCTGCCCAGTATGCTCAGATAAAGAGGAAGATGCGGAGCATGCAGTATTCCACTGCATGTGCTTTGCAGAGATAAGAATGAACCTGCCAAGCCCACAGCTTTTAATAAGTCATATGATGAGGTCAGGGACGACTAGCTGGAGGCCT
The DNA here is from genome assembly GCA_963082735.1 of Pocota personata. Classification (NCBI taxonomy): domain Eukaryota; kingdom Metazoa; phylum Arthropoda; class Insecta; order Diptera; family Syrphidae; genus Pocota; species Pocota personata. Next base: position 213,311,196 of record OY720429.1, read on the forward strand.
GTACCTTCATAACAAGCGTACAAAACGACCTGAGAAGAAACGACCTGCCTTTACCGGCCCATTGTATATGGTGTGCATTTGCGTCGCATCCCATCACCAGAGATTTGTTCCTTGATTGGACATATTCTACCAGTTCACGAACCGTTCTCGGTGGTGAATCATCTTCTTCGTATGCAGAAATAAGAAGAAAACTTTTCTCCCTGATTTCTACGTTCACTACTGTTATGTCTTCGCTGTTGAATATAGGTAAAAGAAGCATATTGATTGATTTTTTAACTAAGATGCAGGCTCTAATTCTACCTTCGTTTGTGGAGTGAAACAGATGGTAATGTTTGGACTTTAAACTTTGTACCTGATTATTTAAAATATACGGGTCTTTTGGATTAAAGCCACGTCAACGCTTTCTTCGTTGATAAGGAGCAAGAGCTCGTCAGTGGCTGCTACTGTGTGACTACCGATAGTTTCTGACTCATTCTTGCAGTCAATATCTTGAATCGGATCTCTCCCAGACCGAATTTGACCATGCTAGATCTACTTCTTAGCATTTCCACTGAGCATTTCTACTGCCAACAAAAGCTCTTTGCCTTCCTTATCTTCATTGTTTCTTTTAGGCCTTGAGTAGATCACGTTCCAGTCTTTATTTTGTACCACCAGAATCTTAAGGATGGATTCGTTTTCATGCTGAGCAGGAGGTGGAATCCATAGTTTAGGCAGCGCGGTAATGAGTAAAATCTTTAATTTTGCACCCACCCACAGTTCACCAATATTGGCGATTGTGCGAGTGAGAAAACCAAGTGATTTATCACATCCGCAACCAACGATATTGACACCTCTAAGCCATACGGCTTCATCGAACCTGAAATCCGGAGGATCACTCTTTCAAATGTTTGCCATCATAACTTTAAGGATCTCGTTTTCCACTAGTAAAAAATTATCTAGGGTAATCTTGCCATCGGGGTCCTTTAGATCAACTATAGCTACCTTTAAATTAGTTGGGGTGTTTTCGAGTAAGGTCGCTGGCTTATTTTTCTTTGCTCCATTCGCTATTACTTCATCCTCTCTCTTTGCTGCTTAGAAGATGATCCCTAGGTGCTTGGAGCCGAAACCGTAGAGCTTTTGCCGACCTGTCCTTTGACGATCTTTTTAGGGATCATCTTAGGTTTGGTCGTCAGTGCTCGTTTCCTCGTACCAGCTTTCGTGATCGTCTGCCTATCAATGAGATCGCTCTCCCGTTCTTGGTTGATGTTTTTAGGGATCGGTCCAGATTTGGCAAGCTGTTCTCGATTGATAGGTGTGTTTCTCTTGTTCGCTGTTTGCTTCTTGGGTGGAGCTACAACGGGTTCATTTGAATCTTTCCTTTCTCTGTAGTTACAGGAGGCGCTACGTGCTACCCGACGTTCATAGGATTGGATCGATTTCTTATGCTTCTTGATCAATGCCTTGTCTCTTTCAGTGAGGGAGGCCTGATCCTTCTCTTTCATTTTATTCAGAAACCTTTGAGAGGAAGTGATGCAGCCGCGGATCCTATCTGATTTTGAGGTTGCAGCTGGTTTCAGTGTCTCATTCGTTCCTGATCCGTTGAGCAATTCTTTCTTCGTCTCAGGGCCTACGTCGATGGTTTCGGGAGGATGAAGAGATTCTTCTTCCGCGCTATCAATATGGAGCATACCGGAAAAGGAGTGAGGGAGAATTGTCGTAATTGAGTCCGAATCGCTGTAATGTTCGTTTTTTGGTCGACACCGGTAGATTTACATAAGTAGTTGTGATTGTCGTATTAAGTCCGTTCTTGTTTGCTGTTTGTTGTCGTCGTCGTTATCGTTCTTGTTTTCTTTTTGATTTCCTGTTTGTTTGTTCATTTTGTTAAGATTTTGTTCCCACGAGTATGTCGGATGTACATATATGGTCAGTCCTGGCCGCGCCGATATACCGGGATAAGGTAAAAGGGTTACGACTGACATAGCCTTTCCTTCTTGGGCATCGATTTTGCACTATGTACGATCACACCACCACTGAAATTAAGTACCTCTAGCCTATGGTAAAGACGCATATAATGGGTATTGAACTATGGAGTAGTAAAGGAATACCTCATCAATTCGCCCTTACTTTAGCTAGTTACCATCTTGACATCGCACAAAACAGCTGTATTGATTATTATCGGCTGGCACCCACTAGGAGGGTTTGGAAGAGAATTTTGCCTGCTTTCTGAGCTAGAAATTAATGATACTTTAATTAATGCCAATTTTTAAAATGCAATGTGGGTCCATATGGCTCTTCTAATGAGAATCCTCGGCAGTTACCCAATCCATTTTATCTCATACATAAAGAATTAAAGGTTCCAAAGTCATCCAATCTCTTTAAAGGGAGCTACATGTTAAGTGGTTGGGAATGTCAACGGATCCATTTACTAATCACATACATATCGGGGTGTGAGACCAGCGTAGTGATGTTTAAGAATTTTTGAAAATTATTTTTATGTGAAAATGACAGTCTTTTTTTATTGATATCTTTTACTTATTAGCATAGTAAGGGTATTTGTTTAAATTGTATCTTTGTTATCCATCAATGACTATGCATATCGAATGTATTTTTCAACATCATAATTTCATTTCTTACAGATAACTCTGCGATCCGTTTAAAACTTACCTCCTGTCCATTTGAACTGCCTCTTTTGGACAAAACTACATAAACCACATTGCTAATGTATAGCAATGATTTCAACTGTGATTGTGATCTTGACGCAGGGTAAGTGTAAGCACATAACCACCCCCCCCTATATCCTACATTGAACTTTTCACAACACCTTTGTATGTTATTTTAATTTCACCACAATTTGAAACTGCCACTAATTAGTCTCCGCAGTATAATTGCGGTCTATTATGCAATTTGTGAGCACACTTACACTAATGCCTGCTTATTACCGCATTATTAGAGTCGAACATAAGAGTTCTTTAGTTCCAACAGCATGCCAGGCAACAAACACGAGTTTCCTCAGTAATAAAATGTGCAACCGACGACGGCATACTGCTGTTTCCGCCAAACCCCTTAATCATCCCCACTTACACACACACCGCCCACGCATTTAATCCTCCCTCCCTCCCCATCCGCCACCCTGTATAGTCTACACCATTTGTATGTCTTAAATATAGCAATTTCCCTTTTAACACCCGACCCGACAGATGCTGCTGCTGCTGTTGTACTCCAACTTGTATTTATCTTGGGAGTAATTACGCCGCAGGGCAAAGCCACAAACGGATTACGGGTACCAACTTTCATACAGGAGCCACCACCACGTCTTCTATTTAGCAACGATACCGGAACACAGGTTTCATGCACCGCACATGGCAATCCACCACCTATTGTGACATGGGTTATGAAGGATGGGTCGATGGCGACACCAGTTCCTGGTTTAAGGTAAGTACATACTCGTAAGTTAGAGAGGTAATTTCTTCTTTTTTTTTATGCTTCGGTCTTTTTTACGAGTACGTCTGTTATTTTGTGAATATTATTATTATGTCTTTTTTTGTCATTGGGAATGCTTGCGGCGAGAGACTGCCGACCGGAAGACTTTTTGTTAGGGAACACGTACAAAGGGTACCTTCTAAGAATTGAAATCAGATTTAATGGCCAATGAAGAGGGAATTATAAATGCCATTGAAAGCGTTGGTCATGAAAATCTATTTTGTTTCATTTTGATCTGACTACTGTTTTACTGCTGCAGATAAATTAAGTTTAAACCTACGGGCAATTTCATTCTCTTTGAGAAGCGAGTCGTTTTCAAAGTTTTACACCCACCCGACACAAAATTGTTTGTACCTTCATACTTTGATCTTTGAAATTCAGTACTTGTTTTTTATTTCATTATTTCTACCAGCGTTGCTACTTCTACCGCACATCGAATAGAAATACGCAGCAGAGAAGTTGGAAAAGTTTCCTTTTACTGAGCTCAATATGTACATATATTACGACACGTAATAGTTTCAATTTGCTTTGAGCGTATTACATATTTTAGGAACTTGTGTAGGATGCGAAAAGTTGCACATGCATTTTGTCTAATATTGGTAGAGTGCCTAGGTTCTCAAGAAAGAGGAACCTTTAACGATGGAACAGAGCCTCGAAATGCCTTATAATTCTGCTCTTGAATGCTTGCTGGCAATGGATTCTGAAGTTCACTTGGTCAGTAGCAAAAGGAATTTTGATATTAAGATATGGACATAAAGGTGTAGGACCATAGTGAATTACCAAGAACGACGCATTTATACGTAGGATTCTATTGAGTTTTTACAGTATTTAAAGTTGGAAATTTAAGTAAACTGTCTATATCCTCATTTCCATATTGCTGGTGAACTTTAAAAATGCGAATAACGCTCAAGCCCCGCCTAACTTGTGAAATGTGCGAGAGAAAAAAGTGAAGTCTCTCGGTGCTCTTAATAGTTCATGGACGCTAATTTAGCAGTGTTACACCAGAATTGGCTAAGACATCAAGAAGATGCATGGATCAACTAGGGTCTTATAATTTTGTTGTCTGTTTCAAAATCTGATAGAGCAGACGTGATCTTCCCGGAAAAGGAGATGAATTAGGTATTTAGATTAGATTCGATTTTTATTTGTATACTTCAAAATTGGTTACAAAAATCAGTTTGCATGGCATTGCCATCTACCTGATTAACAATATAGTCATATACCTATATGGATAATTTTCCAAATCTCATTTAATATGAAATAGTAATATTGCAGTCAATATTCTCTCGCAATATTGTAGTACGATTTTTATATCTTGGGTTCCTACCTTCAATTCAATCATCTTTATAACTCTCTCTACCAGCGGCACATAATTAACGCGAAAGCAAGTCTTATAAACGACCCTAAGTCATTTTTTCAATTCGTCAACTATAAAAAAAAATCTGACGGTTACCCTCCGTCCCTCTCTTTTAAAAACATACCTTCAACTAATCCGCAAACTATTGCCAACTTTTTTGCTACCTATTTTAAACAACTCTTTTGAACCAGACCCATCTTACTTCACTCACTTTCTTAACTTCTCCGTTGGCCCCTTTCTGTCCCTGTCTTTTAATCCTCCTGTAATTGAAAATAAACTACCAAATCTTAATGATGAATTCTCACCCGGCCCAGATAGTCTCCCTGGCATTTTTCTTAAAAAATGCTCTTCCATTCTCTCCCTCCCCCTCTCTCACCTCTTCCGTTTGTCTCTATCACTAGGAGAATTCCCTCAGATTTGGAAGACCTCTTTCATAACCCCCATTCACAAAAAGGGATCAAAGAACGAGGTAACAAACTATCGCCCCATTGCTAAACTTTCTCATCTACCCAAACTTTTCGAAAGTATTTTATACGAAGCCTTAAGCTTTTAGTGCAAGTCTCTTATCTCTCCCACCCAACACGGCTTTCTGAAAGGTAGATCAACTACCACTAACTTAGTCGAATTCGTGTCTTTCGCCCTATCTGCCTTAGAGAATGGCAAAGAAGTCGACGTTATTGCAACTGATATATCTCTGAAGATATCCCAACATCTCCTCTTCAAATTGTCTGCCCTCGGTTTCGAACCCATATTGTTAAAATGGATATCTTCTTACCTGGAAAACCGTTCTTACAGATTTCGCTTCAGATCCATCTTATCGACTCCCTTCTTGGCCACCTATGGTGTTCCGCAAGGCAGCCATCTAGGTCCCCTTCTCTTCATTCTAAACATAAACGATGTCGAGAGGGTTATTAAACACTCTTCCCTCTCTCTGTACGCAGATGATACCAAATTTTTCAAAGCCATATCTTAACCACATGACTACTGCCTCCTTCAACAATACCTTGATAGTTTTTCGAACTGGTGCCTACAAAATCGCTTAGAGCTCAATATCGCCAAATGTCAATCCATTACCTTATCACGTAAGCACCACGTGTCCTCCGCCCGCCTTTACCTTCTCCATGGTCAACCTATATCCATCGTTCAATCTCTCCGCGATCTTGGTATATTGTACGATAAGGAACTAAATTTCCGTTCACATATTGATGAGATAATTCGTAAAGCTAACTCATCACTTGGCTTTGTCAAACGATGGTCCAAAGAATTCTCCGACCCTTACATGACCAGATCCCTCTACATTACCTTTGTGCGCCCCCTCCTTGAATACGCCAGTCAAGCGTGGTCACCCTTTCAGCAAGTTCATGTGACCAGAATCGAGAATGTTCAATGTCGATTTCTTCGATTTGCCCTTCGAGGTCTTCCTTGGAACGATCCATTTATCTTGCCTCCCTATCAAGACCGCCTCAACCTCATCAACCTGAGTACTCTAGAGAAACGCAGAGATGTTGCAGACATTCTTTTCATTCATCGACTTCTTTCAGGCTCTGTCGATTGCGCATCTCTTTATAATTCAATTTTTTTCAATACCAACCCACGAAATTTACGATGCCCTCGTCTTTTCTATCTACCGTCCCACCGCACTTCATATGGATCTAATGAACCAATTTCCCGTATGCTGCGAAAAGTGAACTCAAACCTCACCCAGTTTGATTTTAACCTCAGCACTCTCTGCCTCAAAACCAAACTCCTTCACCAGTCTCCTTAACTTTAAGTCTTAGTTTTAAGTTTTAGTTTTAAGTTTTAGGTTTAAGTTTTAGTTTTAAGTTTTAGGCTTAAGTTTTAGCCTTAAGTTAGTTGTAGCTTGTAACAAGCCAAATAAATGGGGGCTTTCGCCCCCACCAAAAATTAAAAGTTGATGAGGGTTATGACTTGGTTCTCCGACAGGGCATCGTTTCCCAAGATATGTCTTTTTGTTTCCCGCAAAATTGGACTTTTGCCAATGGAATGCAGAGTATCCTCTCTCTCTGCCAAATTGCATAAACTCCATAGAATACTAAAGTAAAGTATTTTTTATGTTGCAAATTGTGGTTCAAACCGCTGTATATAGTTCTATGAATATATCCCTCAGCTTCCTCTAAATATCTTGCCCTAGCCTGAGCATCGACTCCTTCGATGAACTGATAAAGCTGGTTCTTCAAAAACTTAAAGTCCACGTGAGTAATTTAAATACTACAGCCGCGAACTAATTCCTACCAGTATTGGAACCATTCAGTTCTTGTTTGTATAGTTTGTACAGGCTATTTTTGGAAGTCAGTAATCGGGCATGGTACGAACCTTAAGAATATAGTCCACTTGGATTTTCAGCGTTTTTTGTGGTGCTAAGCCTGTTTCCAGCATAAGCATATATGTAGATTAGATTGTTGAGAGGGAGATGAAATATTGTTTTGAGATAATATCTTAGTAGCTTCTCGACGGATTAAGCGATCTTTAGAGCCAATTTCCACCACCCTTCCACAATTATCGTCCGGAACGTTGGCAATTTCGCGTTCGATATTATTCCTGAGTTGCTCAAACGTTGTTGGCATAAACCAACGGCTTAACGCAACCCCATAAAAAGAAATCCATCAGTGTTAAATCGCGAGCTGGCCATTCTACCGGACCATTTCTCTAGATTACACGATTACTGAACTTCCTATTCAATAGATCAATTGTTTGACCAGCTGTGTCGCATGTGGCACCATTTTGTTGGAACCACATATCACTGATATCAAGCCTATCCAACTCTGCCCAAAAATAGACTTCCAACATGGCACGATAGCGAACTCCATTGACCGTAACATGGCGATCATTTGCATCGTCGAAAAAATACGGTCCAATCACACCTCCGGCATGAAATTCACACCACGCGATCACTTTTAGCGGATGCAATGGAGTCCTTTGAAGCACATGTGGGTTTGTTGCTGCCCAATAATGCATATTTTGTTTATTGACAAAGCCATTAAACCAAAAATGAGCTTCATCGCTGAAGATGATTTTTCGATGAAATTCAGGATTTTCTTCAAACTTTTGCAGAGCCTAATCGGAGAAGTTTCGACGCTTCAAATGATCAAGAGGTTTTAGTTCTTGAGTTAATTTGATCTTGTAAAGGTGTAGGCCAAGATCTTTATGCAAAAAAATCGCCACAATGTGGACTGAGAGATTCCCAATTCCTGTGAACGGCGTGGAATCGACTGATTGGGCTCATTTTGAGCCAAGCACTAATGCTGCGATATTTTCTGTACTACGACCATTACGTTGTCTCACTGGCACAAGAACATTCAATGGTGAATGTGTTGAATCGTATTTATCCTGTCTGGAATGTTATTACAACCGAAAACTGGAGTAATCGCTCTTAAAGTAGCGACCACTGACTTAGAATTTCGGTAGTAATTTTGAATAATTTCCAAACGCTGCTCGTTCGTGAGCTCCACCACGAAAAAAATATAAACCTTGGCTAACGTTTTGACATTGAGATATCATAAAAAAAAGTATAAAGGTGCGTTCGTATTAAAATACAAAATTGTCGTGTCCCTATTGAAAAACCCAACAAACAAATGAAAGAATATCCTGGCCTAAAACCAGTTTGGAATTTCTTTAACAACTTATTGCCTCCTATCCACTGATTAAGTCGGCTTTGCATCATTGATGTGAAGATTTTATATAATGCATTTAAAAAAGAAATACCCCGATAGTTTGCTGGACCCGCAGTAGAACCTTTTTTATGGATGGGATAAATTAATGCTTCCTTAAATTATTGAACAGGGAAATAAGTTTGAGGTGTATTTGTAGAATTCAGGTGGAACCTGCTACTTTATCATCCTTTAAATTTCTTAGCGCCCTAATAATATCTTGATGAGTGATGAGTTTTGAGGACTGACTCCGTCAGGTTCTGTTATCAAATCCAGGCAAATAACAAGTGCCAGCATTTTGTGTGCGTACCTTTGGGTGATTCTTGAATTAAGAGTGCAAAAAAGATGAAAATGATATACAGACAGACTGACGATCCTACGATTAAGATGAGAAATGTCGCGTATCATTTCTGTACACTATTGAATACAAATTATGTATCACTTAAAATGTTCCTAATGACTCCATTTCAAGTGGAAATAAATAGAGTAGGAAGGACGAAAAATTACTAGGACATTAATAACAAACATAGAAAACCATCAGTTGATTCTTCACTTAGTTGAACTGGCACCCCTTGGATGCGTATTTGAGTATCTTTATTAAAAATATAAAAAAATACCCTATTGACTACTTAGTTTACATTCAAATGAACTAAGCTATTCTGAAGTTAAACGTGGGATATTAACCTTCATAAAACTTCCTTAAAGTTCCTCGTACAACAATTTGACGTATATTTAATAGTCTAGCCGACATATCAATGGAACAGGCAAATAATGCCTGGACTTGTGAAATGCATTTCTAAAGTGTTTAGCTTCCTGATGTTGGACAGTAATGAAATGTAGCTTTAATCAGATATCTAATGATTTTAAAATTATTTATAGGTCTTTTTAAACTCGCAAAGTCTATACACTTTTTTGATATAGTTTAGCCGACAGACGTATCGAAATAAATGAACAGCACTAGGGATTTTTACTAGACAAGGATAAGTACTACTCACTAAAGTGAACTTCATCAAAATTGGTAAAGTGATTCTTAAGCTATTAACGGTCACTTAGACAGGCAAACATTGAAATACTCGTATTTTAAATTCTGTAATACATATGTACAGGTTTCCGTAAAAATAAAATCAAACAATTAATAGCCCAGCGCACTCCAATAGCAAAACTGTGTTAACCTTCACTCGTCCCTTGGGTCTTTTTCGACTCAAATCAATATTTCTTATAAAATATCTTTTAATGTATGAGTACCACAATCTTATAATTTGGTGGCTTTAACTCGTATAAATGAAGTTGATTCCGATCAGTGTAAAAAAAAAGTAACACAACCGTCTCTTGGGTCCAAAATGACCCAATCAGGTTTTTAATTATGTACATATTGTTTGCTTATATTTTTCTTTATATTTGCATATACACGTGTCTTATACAAAATTATAATTGTTTTTGAACTATTTCTCCACATTTTATTTAACCAATTTGAAGAAAATGTGGTTAAAATTTAAAAAAAATCTTTCACCCAAACGCCTATAAAAGCAGCATTTTAAAATTGAGGGTGGCCGTGGTGTAGTAGTAACATCATTGCATGTCACGTTGTTGGTTCACGGTTCAAATTCAGATATCAAATTTGGTGGGGGCGAAAGCCCCCATTTATTTGGCTTATTACAAGCTACAACTGACTTAAGGCTAAAACTTAAACCCAAAACTTAAAACTAAGACTTAAAGCTAAGGAGAATGGTGAAGGAGTTTGGTTTTGAGGCAGAGAGTGCTGAGGTTAAAATCAAACTGGGTGAGGTTTGAGTTCACTTTTCGCAGCATACGGGAAATTGGTTCATTAGATCCATATGAAGTGCGGTGGGACGGTAGATAGAAAAGACGAGGGCATCGTAAATTTCGTGGGTTGGTATTGAAAAAAATTGAATTATAAAGAGATGCGCAATCGACAGAGCCTGAAAGAAGTCGATGAATGAAAAGAATGTCTGCAACATCTCTGCGTTTCTCTAGAGTACTCAGGTTGATGAGGTTGAGGCGGTCTTGATAGGGAGGCAAGATAAATGGATCGTTCCAAGGAAGACCTCGAAGGGCAAATCGGAGAAATCGACGTTGAACATTCTCGATTCTGGTCACATAAACTTGCTGAAAGGGTGACCACGCTTGACTGGCGTATTCAAGGAGGGGCGCACAAAGGTAATGTAGAGGGATATGGTCACGTAAGGGTCGGAGAATTCTTTGGACCATCGTTTGACAAAGCCAAGTCATGAGTTAGTTTTACGAATTATCTCATCAATATGTAAACGGACATTTAGTTCCCTATCGTACAATATACTAAGATTGCGGAGAGATTGAACGATGGATATAGGTTGACCATAGAGAAGGTAAAGGCGGGCGGAGGACACGTGGTGCTTACGTGATAAGGTAATGGATTGACATTTGGCGATATTGAGCTCTAAGCGATTTTGGAGGCACCAGTTCGAAAAACTTTCAAGGTCTTGTTGAGGGAGACAGTAGTCATGTGGTGAAGAGATGGCTTTGAAAAATTTGGTATCATCAGCGTACAGAGAGAGGGAAGAGTGTTTAATACCCCTCTCGACATCATTTATGGTTAGAATGAAGAGAAGGGGACCTAGATGGCTGCCTTGCGGAACACCAGAGGTGGCCAAGAAGGGAGTCGATAAGATGGATCTGAAGCGAACTCTGAATCATCTATTTATTTATTACAGAAACTTAATACCACCTGAGTTTCAAACCACAACGGCAAAACTGTAGTCTTGGTGTTTGTCAATTTTAGCAGGTCATTAATATGGATTTATTTTTTATGTAAAAAATCTATTGCATTAGCAGGCAGCAACCAATTGATCTTTCATAGAAAAATGAGTGGACACTTCAGTGATAAGGAGGTTAGCACTCAATATATCAGCCCCTTAAATCTGCCACCTGCTAGAAGCAATGGCAGCACAAGGACAGAGGAATTGTTCCGCAGTGTCGGTGCACCATAGTGGTACTCCATTCTATAAAATTGCTCTTTTGTAAATCGAATAAGTGCATTTCCAGCAAAGTTAGTTTCTCCGCGTTTCCCAGACCTAGTGTCGAATTACCTGAAAATATGTTTTCTAAAAAAACAATATTTGCTTGGGTCAATCAATAAAAATTGACGATTAAAGATTTACTAAAGTTGTTGCTTATCATTGTTGCCATTGACTAGAAAGACGAGAGATAGTGGAATATTCATAAAGTTTTTTAATCGATTCTACCATTTCATTGCAAGTGTTTCGGAGACTGACGAAGCAGGCAGTCTATTCTCAATTCTTGGCTCTATTCTTGATACCAGTATCCTGCTGAACATTTTAGTTGGACCAAGGTTTACCGCAGCCTAATTGGTGTGGCGAAGCTGTTGCTCCACTTCCAGAAAAATTACCCGCAGTTAGACATATTTTAATTCCTTTAATTCTAAGTGTAGTGAAGCACTACGATCGTAGTGAAGGGATTCGTTTGTCCTATCATTGGTGTCAGTAGCGGTGGGGGGTGGTTCAAATGTCCTGGCGTATTTATTATTAGAGAGAAATAGAAAGTTTTTTCCGAAATTATGTGGATTGTTTTGAAAGCGTGTTAGTTCATTCAAAGGCTACCTTGTCAGGTTTACTAGAATACCTTAGTCAATTTTAATTGTAAATGTTGAAGATGATACCAAGAAAGGAAAGGCGAAACAAAAACATGAGAACTGAAATACCTTCATAATGTTGAAAGTCAAACCTTTGCTTATCACCAGCACTGCCACTTTGCTACGATTGTAACAAATTTGATACGTTTTTTAGAAAAATAAACACATTTGCTAATTTGCTACCCATTTTCACCAAATTCATAGATTTTGCTACGTTTTACACTTTTCCTTAGCCAAGCTTTTTGCTTCGTTGTGATAATTTCTGAAATTCAAAAAAATTTTGGTTCCTGACAGATACTCCCAATTCAAAAACCATGGACTATATTTTAATGAAATTAAAAAAAACCACTAAAATCGGACTGGTTGGAAGTAAAATATAGGTGGTTGGGTGCTAAAAGTCGTTAAATATTGTAATTCTTGTGTTCGGATGATTTTGTTTGAACTATGCTAAGATGTATATATGTACATAGGTGGTGGAAGGTGAGGTCTCAAAAATCTTCAAAAATAATCTTTGTAACCCGGCTAACTCATAAACCACTTAATTGATTTTTATGAAATTTTTTTCTATATTTTGGTCTAGTGTGTCCGATTTAAAAGTCATAAAAATCGACACGGATTTTGATAAATTTTGATTTGGTACTTTGGAATAGCGTGCAGGTACAAGTAGTTCCATATTGAAATTGGATGGAGTCGGGATAAGATACAACATTAAAGTCGTTATAGTTTGCTCTGGCATGCAGGTGGCCAACATGAGTAAAGATACGATATGGAGATGGGCTTCCAAAAAACGAGCACGATAGAGCGCTATGCCATCACAATTTCTAATTCGCATAATACACATTGGTACAACATTTTCCATAACTCAGCAAACATCGCAGAAAATGAAATGAGCTGGGGGTTATACTGTAATTTGAAATAGAGAACTGGCGATTTGCCTTTCATAATATCCAAAAAAATCCCCAGAGTTAAACTAATAGAGCTATAAGATGTTCGGCTGTGATGTAATACACTCGTAACTTTTGCAAACTACCACCTATTGAAAGTTCTCAACCTCACTCTCTAGTTTGTTACTAAGCTTAAAGTGGCTACTTTAAAAGTCCAGCAAACTGTCATTCAAATTAAATAAAATTCTTAATCCGATCCCAGTTTACCTTCCTCAATGCAACACACCATTTAACATCTAAAACGGAATCCCATTGGATTTCATTCATACTCGTACTACTATCTTTTCTCTAAGTACTGATTAGTTCCAATAAATCCACTGTCGGTTGAAGTCTCTTACACCGCATATACATTCATCCTGCAGAGAAAAGATGACATAATCCCTCAAATTTCTCATTGCAATGTGATGTCATTTGTAAAATTCCTCCAGCAGATTTTCTGCTCCATGTTCCTTTCCATTTTGTGTACTCCCGCAGTGCTCTTCTGTTCATCCTTCCAACTGCACCAGAATGTCACCGCACTGACATGAATGAATGAATGATCATAATAAAAGAAAAAAAAAACTCATACAAATAGTATAGCCAAGAATAAGGATTCCCCATAGCACAGCTTTTCTATAGCCCAGCAAAGACGGAACAAAGAAGATAAAAATGAAATAATAATAACAAGACCACGCAAACAAACAGCAAAACAACTCCCGACCAACATCATTTCAGGGATTTATAATACACATTTCATCCCTCAGGGAAGTCGTAGTATAATGCAGACTTACATTGTTTGACAGTTGAGCTTCAGGCACACTCGCGCGAGCAAAACTCTGTATTCAAAATACCAAAAGAAGAACAAGTAACAAAAAGAAACAAATAGTAGCGCAACGTCATAGTACAAATGTGGAAAGAAAATAGCGCGCACACACATCCCTGCTCATCCTTTCGAAGGACCAAACATACAGCTACAGAATGTTCAAGTCTGTCCGCAAAGAGTTATTGCGATCGTAAATAATACGAGTGACATGCTGAACGATAGAAATTGTATCCTTCCATTTCAAGGAACGCATCAAAGGATAACATTTGCGCACCGTTCAATTGTTTTATTCTTCTTTTTTTTTTTTCTTTTGAAAAGAAGCCCTTTGATGGTAGAGCTTATTCCGTGCTCCGTGAACGCTTGAAGTGTATCCGAGTAATTGAAAATCCCTATTGGCGATGTGGGATTAAATCCTGTGGTCACTTTGTAGACTTTCCATTTTGGAGATGATTATTTTTAGTGATGGCTTATGGTCTAAAGGGAAACAAACATTTTTCAAATTTTATTTAAACATTTTTCAGAAATTTGAGCCGTTACTACGGGGAATAGCACCATTCTATTTCAGTACGTTAATCTAAGACAAGGAAAAAAAAAACTGCGACCATCAGGCAAGGCACAAAAAAAATGTAATAAAAGAACCCTGTCGGTGTTGTGACCAATAGCCTAAAAAAAAAGGTTCCTAGACAAAAAGATTATCTGAACTACTTACCGTGGCTACTCACACAAACGCCTTAGATAGAATTTTGTTTTATCTTTGTACTGTTTTTTCACTAGCTTGGCTTTTTAACTATTCGTCTTCTTTTAAAGGAAAATAAACTGTGCACTCGTATATCTTATAGATTAATCTTATACTGACTTTTCTTATGTAAGTCCTGTTTACGCTTTTTGGGGGTATGACTTCCACATCGCCAGTAGTTGTGTCTCTACCACTCTTCTAAGTTTTGTATACATTTCCTTGGTCAAACAAAATTATCTCATCTCAGTTAATTTCGTTTTCAAAAACTCTTACTAATCCATTGCTAATTTCGTCATGAATGGCGGTGTCAATAAATTTCCGAACTGTTCGTATATAAACGTTCATTAGAGATACAAATGGGCTAGAATTTCACAGTCTAGTTCGCTAGATCGCGTCTGCAATCGTTTCATCCTTTAGACGTAGGTGCAGTCAACCGTGTATCGTTTGGCCACTGAAAGTTACTTTGTGGTGCGGCGTCTATGCTGAAAGGGTGATTGGGCCCTACTTTTTCGAAAATGCTGCTAGCAACGCGGTGATTGTCACTGTCAAGTGCTACACAACCATGTTACGTGACTTTTGCTACCCGAATTGGATGGATTAGGGTTGGAGTACATGTGGTTTCAACAAGACAGTAACACTGAAAGACAATATTAGACAAGAAAGGGTTCGAATTTGCATAAACGTAGAGGCTGCAATAGCCATATCTTCAATGTTTACTCTCATAATAAGAGACTTAATGTAATGAAAAAAGTAACCGCCACAAAGACCGAATCAGTTTTGTTCAAAGAAAGGTGCAAGGTATCATGTCAACTAAATGGCAAGGAACTTGAATTCATAGACCATGCTATATACTTGAGTGTTATCCTCGATGATAAACTCAGTGACCGTGACAGGAATGCCTCTATTGCCGAAGGGCTTTGGGCCTAAAATAGGGCCTTCAGCCTCAAGTAGTCCACAATAGTGAGATACATCCTGTTGTATCAGCCTGATGGACAGCAAAATAAAAGAAACTTCCACCATTGAGCTGGAGCTGATGCTCGCTGTTAATATCTATGGAAGTTGGCTAACTCTGATACGGGCCACTCCAGAATTCTGAATGGGAAAACATAATATTCCTAGTAAGACAGGCTACTTCGTACCTCTCATTTACTTTTTTGTTAAGTTCAAGACCGGAGTTCTTAGAAATGCTTAGAAATCCGGATGAATCTGCGATAGAAATACTACGAGTATATATTGCAATATACTCGTAAATAGATAGTAAAGTAGCGACAAAAGCATTGGAATGACCAACAGTACTATCCAATCTGGTAAAACAATGCCGCAAATCTATGAATGAGATTGCTGACAGACGCAACGTTTTCCTTCCCTGAGTTTCCGGACAAATGTAGGGTGGATGAGTTGGCAAAGGAGGGATGAACCCTCTGCTCATACAGTATCGATAAAGTTGCCTCTCGATTCTGAAACCGGAATAATGGCAAATAGCGTGTGGAATAACATAAATGGATAACTATAAATATAAATACAAAATGTCTGCATAATTGGAGTCCTCATAGGACGTTGCTTGCTATTATATTGGGTGTCCCCTCGGACGATTTCTGTAGAAGCTGCGGAGACGAGGAAGAGAAAGAAATAAGAACACACATTTTGTGTACCTATCCTGTCCTATCAATATTGAAAAGGAAAGCTCTCGGGGAATATTAACAAAACAATAATCTTTGCGTCTAATTCAAAGTGGTTCCGCATATAAATGCGGAGCAGGAAAGAGGGTTAACACCATTGCAGTTACTCAAAACTCTCGTCCTTCCAATGAAATGCTTAATTCGTTTTTTTTTTTTTTAGTAGAGACTGAGTAGACTGAGATAACCATAGGCGAGATGTTTAGAGACGAAGTGTATTTTTTTTTTATAAATAGAAGATCCTATGCAGGTTAAGCCTGGCTTCCATCTCTATGTTAACTTGTGATGGAGGAATGCCCAGAATAGCACTGAGAGCTTTAGAGGAGTGGAGCGCAGACAGCCTGTCATGCAGATTTAATGATAATAGTGGATAGTGTGTTCGCTTGTGATTCTAGTTGTGCAGGTTCGAGCCCGAGCGTGGAACAGCAACCAACAGCCACCGAGAATAAAAGAGAAAATGAACAAAAAATGGTGACCACCACGTGGATGTAATAGCTGCTATGCCCGACCCAGTTTGACGGCCAGCGAGTACCAACTAATGCTGGATAATCTAACCACGGATGCGCTCCAGAGAGCCCCAGTGGTTATAGGAGGAGACTTCAACGCGTGGGCAACAGAATGGGGCAGCAGGCTCACCAACACCAGAGGACAGGTCTTATTGGAGACATTCGCTCCCCTAGCGATAGGCATTGCTAATAAGGGCCGGACAAATACTTACCGGAAGGCTGGAGTAGGGTCCATTATTGACATCACCTTTGCGAGCAACTCCATCCTGAAAACCATAAAGTGGAGGGTCAGTGAGGAATATTCACACAGCGACCATCAGGTGATAATACTGGAAATAAAAGGGAAAAAACCAGTCCAGCTCCCAAAACTTACTGGCCCAAAATGGAATGACAGATCTTTCGATAAGGATGCATTCGAAGAGATGTTGAACGGTGATCAAGCTCCAAGCGGAACAGCGGAGACCCTCGCTCACCACCTCACAGGCACCATCACCACAGCGTGCGACGCATCAATGCCTAGGAGAGCAAACACCAGGAACACATCACCGTGTTACTGGTGGAACGAGGAAATATTCGAACTCCGGGCAAAATGTCTGCAAGCCCGGCGTAAAGTCCAACGATCAAGAAGGAGGGCGGATTTCCAACAATGCCTGGACACCCTTAGACTGGCGAGACGTAGCTTAAATAGAGCCATTAAGGAAAGCAAAACTGCATGCTTTAAACGTCTCTGTCAAGAAGCCGACATCAACCCATGGGGCTCGGCATACAGAATGGTGATGACAAAATTAAAGGGCTATAGGACTCCTCAAATAACATGTCCGATAATGCTGAGATCCATAGTAGAGTACCTCTTCCCTCAAAGGCCTGCTGCTATGTGCAATATTATACGAGAAGTCAATCCAGAAGATATTCCTTTAATTACTCACGAGGAACTGCTAAGGGCATGCAGCAAGATAGGTGACAACAAGGCTCCGGGACCCGACGGCATCCCGAACAAGGCAGTAAAGGCAGCTGTAACAAAAAGACCAGACCTCTTCATAACAACAATGAAGCAGTGCCTTGAAGAAGGAACCTTTCCCGAAAAATGGAAAACGCAGCATTTGGTCCTACTGCCAAAAGGAAAGAAGCCCCCAGGAGAACCATCATCCTATCGCCCAATATGCCTATTAGACACCATGGGAAAGATCCTCGAGAAGATAATCTATAATAGATTACTCGCAGTAGTAGAAGAGAAAGGAGCCCTCTCAGATCACCAATTTGGCTTCAGAAGAGCACGATCTACTGTTGATGCCATAAGAGCGGTAGTCGATATCGCCAAAGGTGCCATCGAAGGAGAAAGATGGCTCTACGGCACAAAGGAGTATTGTGCAGTAGTAACGCTGGACATTAAAAACGCATTTAACTCTGCGAACTGGTCGTTTATTAGAAGGTCACTTGCCAGGATGGATACGCCATATTACCTGCTACGGATAGTGACGAACTACTTCAACAACAGAAAGCTGAGGTACAATACCGATGAAGGCGTAAAATACTACAACGTAACTGCGGGAGTTCCACAGGGATCGGTTTTAGGGCCACTATTGTGGAACATCATGTACGACGGAGTACTACGATTAGCGTTACCTGGGGGAGTAACGATAATTGGATTCGCCGATGACATTGCAGTCGTGACAGTAGCTAAACAGATCCGTGCAGTAGAATCAGCTACAAATGAAGCAATTGCCCGGATAAAAGATTGGCTAGTATCCGCCGGACTAGAACTAGCTGACCATAAAACAGAAGCTGTTCTTATAACCAGCCGGAAAACTGTCGAATTTGCCAACTTTCAGGTTGGTAACCAAACCATCAGGTCGAAAGAGGCAATTAAATACCTTGGAGTAATGCTGGACAACAGGCTACGGTTTAAAACGCATGTTGATTTTGTTACCAAAAAAGCATCGCAAATGCAGGGAGCTCTCTCGCGTATCATGCCTAACATCGGTGGACCTGGATATGCTAGAAGGATTCTACTCTCTAGAGTTATCACCTCAGTTCTGTTATATGCCGCCCCAGTCTGGGCGGAGGCACTGAGGACGAAGGAGACCAAAAGGAAACTATCGTCATCATACAGACTCTGTGCGCTACGGACAATCAGCGGCTTTCGAACCATCTCTGACGAAGCTGCATTTGTCATAGCTGGAATGGTCCCCATCGATATTCTCGCAGATGAAATGCTGAGGATATATAACAGAAGAGCATTGAGTCATCACGACGCCACTGGTATCAAGGTGATAAAAATTGAAGAAAGGGCAGCGTCAGCAGCTATGTGGCAAGCTCGTTGGGCTAATACAACAAAAGGCAGATGGACATACAAACTTATACCGACAATCCAAGATTGGATAAGTCGAAAGCATGGAGACTGCAATTACCATCTAACGCAGTTCCTGTCTGGCCACGGTGGCTACCGCAAATATCTACACCGATTCGGACACGACAACTCACCATCCTGCCCGGAATGCCCAGGTGAAGATGAGGATACGGAGCACGCAGTGTTTTACTGCACACGTTTCACGGCATGGAGAATTACTCTGCCAAGTCCGTCATTACTCCTCGACCATATGTTACGGTTGGAAGAAAATTGGATGGCAATATGTTCTTTCGTAACAACTCTACACAAAGAGTTGCGGAGAATAGAAAAGCTAAGAAGAGCAGCAGAAGCAACAGAAGCATCAGAAGCAGCAATACAAGAAGCATAGCATGAATTGCTAACCAGCCCCGCGAAGTAATACCTAACGGCAGTCCCGCGGGGAGAGTGGTTGAAGTGTGTAGGGTGTGTGTTTAGTACGTAGGCGTATTCCTGGCATCGAGTACTCAGGTTTGCGAATCGTGCATGCTAGTAGCACTCGGGCTACTAGTATCTATGAAGATTACACATCCCTGGCGCAATCCAAAAAAAAAAAAAAAAAAACCACGTGGATGTAATACAAGCACTTGGTTACGCACTTTACTATTACTATAAGTAGTAGTTTTGGTTATTCCACAAAAGGACATACCTTTTTTACAAACTTTTCTCAGGATAAACGGACCAATAACCCTGTGATATCGGCCCATCGGCTAAGCTTAGATGCAGAAGTATCACACCTAACTACAAGGGGTGAGTCTCTATCTACCACCGGAGTGAGTAGCACCATTGCGTGATAGATGCACCCTGATTTGATCTTCAGGATTGCCTTTCAACTGTAATCTTACTGCCTACGGAGATCCTGCTAAGGACCGCAGTCCTGGGCATCATTGCTCAAAACAATGGAATTAAGTTTATCCACCATACTATAGCAATTGTTTATAAGAAGTGTCACAATATGGGGGCGTATTCCAACAGAAGGACTTGACAATCAAACCTAATTAATGGCACTCTAAATGCTGCTAAGATATTTCAGAAACCCACTTCTTACGATGCCGATGGTTTGGCTTCCATACAAAATTCACTACCCACTACCCAGTAGGATGGCTTCTCATCAAATAATGCTAAAATGACTACGAAATTCTTGAAGGACAATTTCAGAATGATCATCAATAAGTCGGGACAAAAATCCTATCAAATCCCATTGGGACGCCATGAAACGAATTCTGAGAAATTACTACCAGAGAGTAGTTAATTAACAAAAAAAAAAATAAAAAATCAATATCGATTTCAATAACACTAGACGAACGCCAACAACTTATTCCTTCAACAACAAGAGGAATGAAAGTCATTATTAAGGCAAAAGTGGATTAATTAATACGTTTTTCTGGTGTCCAAACTTTTTATTGTCGAGTTTATTTTGTTGGAGAAAAATAGGGGGTTTCGTTAAGTGCTGTATACAAGACAAGTGATACAGTTAATTAATAAAGTTTAGCCTAAGAAAAAAAAAGCAAATAAAAAAATTAGTGCCAGGATTTAAACAAAACCATCTCATGCAATGTTTAGATACAAGAAAAAAGAATCTAAAACTTTCCTTAGTAGATTTCTTATGCTTACTTCTTAACAGGAATAATGTTCGAAAGTTTTACCAGAAGGTAATCAGAGAATGATAAAGCTATAAAGCCCTAATAAAGGCCTGTAGGAATGAAGAGGGAAATCTAGTAAGGTCACAGTCTTTACTAGGAATTTGGAAAGATCCTCAAGAAAAGAGACCATCTGAACTGCGTCCACTACACATGTATTATCCGTAGTCTGCTCAACATTGCATATACATAATATTCTACCTGCCATATTATGTGGACTTCTTAAACTTTATCAGTATGGTTTTAGGCCAGCAAAGTCCGCCATAGATCAGATATTTACATTGTGGCAGATCTTGAAAAAAAAAACAGAAAAGAGAGAAACAGAAACTCCAAATTAATACTCACCCACCTTCACAATGATTTTACAGTAGCCTATGATAAATAGAATACTGTACTATTGTACCGACGATGGAATAAGGCAGTATAACGTCACAGGCGGTGTCCAGGTCCACTACTATGGAATCTTATGTACGACGACGTCCTCAGACTTCGAATCCCGAGGTCCTCGAAAATAATTGGCTTCGCCGACGACATAGCGATCGTTGTAGTGAGCTTGAGGAGTTGAAGCATGACTGCAGTGAAGCTGTCGGGATGGTACAGGAAAGGCTAGTAAGCATGGACCTAAAACTAGCAGAGGAAAAGACCGAAGTAGTGCTCATCAGCAGTAGACGAGTTATAGAGACTATGAAAGTAACTGTGAGCGATCACGTTGTAGTTTCCGAACCAGAGCTGAAGTACGTTGGCGTTACTATAGATGCATGGTTGACTTTTAAGCAACACCTGCAACATGCAACTGAGAAGGCAACAAGAACAACGGCTGCCCTGGCAAGGATCATGCCAAATATTGGCAGATGGAGGCGGTCCACAGAACCAATGTCTTGAGAGTATGCAGCACCTTTCGAACAACTTCCTACTACGCGGCATGCGTAGTGGCTAGAATGGTGCCAATGGACCTCCTCGTTAAAGAATCCAAACGGAAATATCATGCCAACGGGACAGTGGTGTCAACAGCGACGAGTCGAAGTGACACCAAGAACAATCCTCGAAGAATGACAAGAGAGATGGAACTTTTCTGACAAAGGCAGATGGACGCAGAGAATCAATAGGATGCATGGAGAGCTGAACTTCTATCTGACGCAAACGCTTACTGGTCATGGATGTTTCAAAGCCTACCTTCATAGATTTGGACACGAAGACAAGCAGTCGAGGAAGCAGTCGAGGATGCAGAACACATCATGTTCCATTGTGCACGATATCAGAAAGAACGTACCTTGCTGGCAAACATACTGGGTGTGGACTTAACACCAGAGAACACCCCCAGACAGATGACGAGCACGAAAGAAGCTTGGGAAGCATAAAGCGAAACTGTGGCTACCATCATGAAAGAACAACGAAGACAGGAGCGACAGCGAAACGTCGCGCAGACTGCTGCCAACACGAATGAGCCGAGTATGTAACGCTGAAGACGCGATGAAATGCTTGGCGGCAGTGCCGCGAGGACCAGGGTCTTTAAAAGATTCTCACCTCCCAACGCAAAAAAAAAAAAAAAGCAGTAGCCTATGATAGCATCCATGCCAAACTCGTTCGTTTGTACAGCTTGACGATGGAGAATGCACACTGCTCCATCAAGGTTGGTAACATCATCATCAATGCCTTTGATGTCAGAAAAGGACTACGACAAGGTAACGCTCTGTTATATTATTTTTTCAACTTCATACTTGAAAGAATTGTACAAAATTTTGAAGCTAACTTCAAGGGTACGCTGAATTGACATAATTGGTGCTTTCGTGCTTTCGTGAGTATTGAAATAGAAAATTGGTTTTATGATTAACGAGGGCAACAAATATATACTGTCATCAGAAAATAACAGTCAACATCGGCCACTTGGACAAAACGTCACAACAGACAGTTAGAATTTTGAGGCAGTCAAGGACTCCGCTGTAAATTCAAACAATGACACCAGCGTTGAGATTAAGCGAAGAATCACTGTTGCCAATCGTTGTATTTTTTGGGCTAAGTAGCAGTTGAGTAGCCCTCTCATGGACAACTAAGGTTACTTTATATAAGACCCTCATCATTCCAGTCCGGCTATATGACGCAGAAGCATGAACGTTATCAATGGCGAAGGAAAACATCCTTGGTTGTTTTGAAAGACAAATTCTCGAGTGATTTTTGGTCCCGTGTTTATCGACGGCGAATGAAGGAGAAGATACAGCAACAAACTATAACGGTTTTACAGCGACATGGAATTCATCGCCTAAAATACCTAGGGCATGTAGAGCGAATGGACGGAGGGACGACGCTGTAAAGGGAAACCTCACCTGAGTGGAAATGGACCACAAGATTGAGCTAGCTGAAGATGCTTGTTGGCTGAAGACTGTAGCGCAATCCAAAGTAAATAAGTAAGTAGTGGAAGCAATCAGTCAGTTAAGAAAAAAAGTAAGTATACGCCACAGTAAATACTAAAAGAAAAAAATATTTCCTTTATGTCGAAAACAAGTTAACCCCGATTTTAATTTTAAATTTAAATTCCTACAGCCGTACTTTACAATAACTGTATCTAGGAATACAATTCAACCACTCAAGCCTCAATGCAAAAACTCTTTCATTCTATGAAAGGATAATTCACTGTCTTGCCGCATACAGTGAACTTAAAGTAGTCAAGTATCTATCCATCTAACAAAGTAACAGTCATTGTTCTGCTCCCTTTACTTTCAGTTTTTTTTTTTTTTTTAATTTGTCAGAAATTCGTTTTGGTAAATTCATAAAATTTTTGTTTGCCTTATTTTTGCTGTGCTATCTGTCTCATATTTTTGTGGAATTTTTTCATTTTTATTTTGCAGACAAACACCAGGAAACGGAACTCTGTACTTCCCGCCATTTCTCGCGCAATATTTTCGAACAGATGTGCATGAAGCGACCTACAGATGCAAAGCTAGCAACGACGCTGGAATCATATTGAGTCGTAATGTTCGAGTACAAGCAGGTAACCCATAGTAACCATGTTTGCTTCCATTTAATTCAGTTATACGAGTACATTCCTTGGTTTCATCCCTTTGTGTGTGTGGTACATACTCGTAGCTTTAATTTAATTGTTTTGTCAGTAGTATATCTGAAAGTGTAGCTCTTTTTGCTTTTTGCTTTTAACCAAATGAACTGTGAAACAACAAACCATATGGTATTAAAAAGCAAGTCAGATGTACATCACGATAGATCTAGAGCTTTTTTCTGTGCTATGCATATTTTTTTTTTTTTTTTTTTGCTTATAACCTCTCAGGATAGACGAACTGATAATCGATAGGACAGTACTCTTCACCGTAGCCTATTAATTTTGCTCTTAGATAGCTGGAGATTAAAATCTTCTGGAAATATATCTCCTGACAGTGAATTCCAAAGTTAGTACCTTCCGCACTAATGCATGACAGCGCATCTTGTTAGAATATGGTGCATGTTATGCGTCTGAATTAGATTCTTCGTTTTATAGAGCTTAAGACGATGAATGTTGTCGTAAGCGGTATTAAATTCGATAAAAAGATGAAATTCGTCGGTATTCGAATGATTTAGTCTATCATCAATCTGCTGAGCCTGAAGCCACATTGATATATGCCGATGAATGTGGTGCAGAAAGGTTTCAGTCATTTACACAGTAGGCTGAATATCATCTTGTGTGCAACATTTAACAGGGATATACTCGTACCTCTGTGGTAAGACATTGGATCGCCTTTCTTGTAGATTACATTTCCAGGGAATAGACAAAGATCTGTTACCAACATTCGATGAGCTAATGGTTGGTTATTGGATGTTAGTGCGGGATCCTCTATTTTCTCCAAACATTAGAACAGTACTCAAACCTCGGTCTAACTTGTGTTTTGTAGACCTGACCTTTTGTGCTGTAAAGTATCTATTTGCTCTTAAAAGGTAGTTCAACTTCATGGACCTCAAATTTGCAAAGTTGAATATATGGGAGTGCCGTGTTTCACCACTGTTGACTTTAACGCCAGGAGTTCAAAGAGTCTCCTTTCTTTACCTCTTTAAATAGTTCGGAAGTTAGGCTAGGCGCGCACATGCGATTTTCTGTCGCGGTGATTAAAAAATCGTAGTCGCTCTTGGAAATGGCCATACCCGCACAAGCGATGATAAACGCCGCGATTTTTTAATCGCAAAAAAATAGAGCACAGCTTCTAATACGATTGCACTAAATTTTACATTTACAACTAAACGTTCACGCGATTTTTTAGTCGCAAATTTAAATTTAAGACTGAAACACAGAGAGAAGCATACAACACCGCGCATTGGCGATTATTCAGTCGCGGTTCTTTAAGGTGTTTGGACGTAACATTTTTTACAAAGTTATTTGTGTGTTTATTTTGGCAAAAAAAAGTGACCGTAGTTATGTCTGACAACGAATCAATTTTGTCAAATGACCATCTGTCCAATAACTGCCTACTGGATACAGAGGCACTGATAACAGAATAATTTAATAGTCTTTCACTAACTATAGGATGTATCCAATATTTTCTTCTTCGATTTTTATTTGCTTTTAGACTGAGAATCAAAAATTTATTAAAATCCATTTTCAAACTATTCAATTTGCGATTAAATAATGACAAATACGCGAGCATCCATGCCAACCATATATTTAATTAAAACTTGCGACTGAAAAATTGCTAATAAATATGGGACTTGTTCCATTTTTCTAATTTCTGCGATTATTTAGTCGCAAATGCGCGCAATCCATGTGTTCCATTTCTCGCGGCTAAATAGTAGCGCGATAGAAAATCGCCAGCGCGCGCACTATTCTATATTATTGCGACTATGATTTTTTAATCGCCAGTGCGTGCTTACTCTTTTAAATTCATATGATTCATTTATTTTTGCGACTATAGCGTCACTCAAAAAATGGAATAAATCGCGGCATAATAATCGCTTCGATTTTTAGATGTTTTGTGCCCGCATTCATATTGATAAGTGTGTGTTTCATTTTTTGCGACTAAGTAGCCACGCGATTGAAATCGCATGTGCGCGCCTAGCCTTAGACCGTCGGCTCCAGCAGCCTTGTTAGATTTAAGCTCAGATATTGGTATCTATCATTTTAGTAAAGTGAACGGGAATTATCTACCGTCAATCTGACAGCGAAGTTTTGGTCATCTGCTATGTGCCTAAATATAGTATATTAGTAAATTATCTGACTTAGACAAAATTACCCAATTTTAACCCAATACAATTGCGTACATGCTACTGTTTCTATGACAATTGTAGAGTAAGCTCAGTGCATAACTTTTGACTCTAGACTATAATTTATTTTAGATAAACAAATAATTTTGATCAAGTAAGTAGTTTTGCCTATGTTGCAATCAATAGCTTAACGTAACGGATACAACTATTAGTACTCACAAAGTTCTTCTCAACCATTGGCACCAATTCATTCAGTAGCAATTACCTGTATTCCAGTACCTCCTGTCTATTAAAATATTACTGTCCCTGAATCTGCCGTAAATTCTGCATTAAAGTATTTTTTAAAACTATGTACTAATTCAGTCCATTTGAATGCTCAATAATTAAATCGCCTATTGGTGGGTTTTGTTTTATGTAGAAAATTAAGTCAATTTATTAAGGACATGTAACATATTACGTGTTACCGGAAAACGTTGCAAAATCGAGTGCAATATCAAAATATTTACCACTAACATATTCAGAATCATCTTAACCATCATCATCATCATCCACCATCCTTCTTATCTCATTCCGTGCAGCCTCAGTTACATCAGTTCTAGCGTCAGGAAGTTATGTATCCGTATAGCTGCAGGACTAGACGATAAATAATATCACACATAACTCTGGGCGAAATTAATCAACAACGACACTCTGCACCAATTCCTCTCTAGAGCACTCTTGTTTTCCACTACTCGTAGTATCTACTGCATGCTGCATCCTCTTTACTTTGCCGGATGTAATTGATTTTGCTTGCATCCCCTTTGTATTTCCATGCTTTTTGTTACATTTTCGTTCCGGTTTCCTATTTTCTTATTCAATATTTACATTTGCAGTTGTCAGGCGAAATTTCCATATACGAGTGGAAAACACGGATGTCTATTTGGGAAACTCTGCTCTGATGAAGTGCACAATACCGGACTATGTTCGTCAATATGTTAAAGTGACCAGCTGGAATCGAGGAGATGAGATTCTCCTACCGGATCAGTCGGATGTGGGTGAGTGTGCCTTTATGTCCTTTGTTCAAAAAAAAAAAAACAGCTTGCACGCCTTTCCTGTAGGCGTAGTTGCATGATGGTCTACGTTTAAAAAGCGGAACGTGGTTAATAAAATCGAACAAAGCGAGGGGTAAAAAGCAGCAGACATACGAGTAGAGAACAGAATGATGAATGAATATAACATACATATAGAATAGTACTCGTATCTGTGTGTGTATCTGTGGGTCGACGGGACGTAACTTTTTTTTTTTTTGTTTTCCTTCGGTCATTGTGCTGAATGGAATGCAGATAAAAATTCTCCCCTTATGGATTGGTTTTATCTCCACGAATTTTACTTTTGTTTCGTGTATACCTGTGTACTGAATCTTTTTTTTATTTGTTTTACTGTGGACAACGTGCCAAATGTATCGTAAACCATGGCGAATGTCCTGCATTTCGTTTTATTTATGGGTTACATATTGTTTTTGATTTTATTTTGCTTTATATGCCGACATGGGTTTTTGTTTTTATTTATAATATGTAATTCAATAAAGAAGCCATACAACGGTAGTGAAATATTAAATCAATTGAAAGTACTTTCGTTTCATGGTACTAATGAACGGAGATGAGTATAATGGTGATGGGCACTACAAGACAACAGTCGATGTTCAAAAAGATAGCTTTTGTGATGCTACCTGCTGTATTACGGACATTTAAGTTCAAAATAACAATTTAAACGAAAAACTTACCAAAATTTATCACAAATATTTACCTTAACATTAATTATGTGAGTAAGTCAGTCTCTTTTAGCTCAAGCGTTTTACGATAAGTACCTACATATGTACTTATTGCCTGCAATTAAATCCAGTGTCATTTTAAGACCTTCGAAGGCCCTGCCGTGGTTTACTTGAGCTGTTCGTGTAGCGATCTGTTTGTCAGTTTGTCTGCATGTGTGTATCACTGTTCGGATATATAATTCGAGGACAGCACTGATGGCGCGTATTTGCTGAAGAAAAGTTTTACTGCTGCAAATTAAGGAAGAACTCGATTTTTATCTTGTGGTATAAGCATTTGTTGTTGCATTCCTTTTTCCTTTTGATAACATGAACCGAAGCCACGATTATCTTTACGATTTCATTGCGAATCGTTTTTAGTGCTGCTGTAGAAAGATTTCGCAATTGCCTTTTGCTTCTTTTGTTCATAATAATTTTTATAAAATTGCACCGATTTAAATAATCGTTTTTGTGGAATCTGCCAGAACTAGGACTCAAGAACTGTTAACTGTGATATCAATCGCATTAGCGGTGTTAAGGATAAGTCCTTACTCGTACTCGTAGTTAATTTTGTGCAATTCGTTCGGTATAACTTCTACAAATAAGCACCGAGTGTCCCCACTAAGGCATTATTCCCTGGATCCAGGCTGCAACGAAAGAATTCTCTTTTAGCTCAATGGACGATGGCGTTAACATAGTTAGAACTATTTAGTGTTCATCTTATACATAGGTGCTATTTTGACAAACTTGGACCTCAGGACAATAAGGATTTTCAATACTGAGCGCTGAAAAAGAGATGATGGCGGATGGGGCAACGGCAGCGCTCATAGTAGTGGATTGTTGATTTTGTGTTCAGGGTTGTTTGTCGGAGTAACTACGTACCATGAAAAAAAAAAAAAAAAAAAAAACTAGTTACGAAGCAACCACAAGACTCGGATAAAGATGATTTTACTGTCGATGAACCTCGCAAACGAAATAAGGAGAACAGTGGGTTGAGCAAAAAGAAGACGATAAACTGTGACATCTACTACGGTGACTACTACAGGGAGCAGAAGCAGTGTTTATTTAGATGCGGATTTGTTGTCAGACGCAGACTTATTCAAGAAGGCTCTAGCTTTAGGTATATGAGGGTAGGCCTGATGATAATCCGTATTAAGGCAAATAGCCAAGCTATTTTAACGCAAATATTGGAAAGGAGGGCGTCTTCGGATACCATCGGAAAATACACTCATGCTAATCGACTTTAAGGCGACGCGAAACACAATAGCTAGAACACAATTCCCACATCTTAATATTTATAAGGGCACCTGGCGTTCTCCAGATCAACAAATTGTCAACTAGATTGATCACGTCGTGATTGACGCAAGGCACTCCTCCGGTATTTTTGATGTTCGCACCTTCCGAGCAACTAATATTGACTCGGATCACTACCTTGTTACTGCTAAGGTAGGTATGTCGATATCCCAAACACCACAACACCAAAGAAGTACTATGAGCCTTTGCTAATCGAGTGTCCCTGAACCTCTCAAGAAGTTCAATGGCACCAATGTTAAGCACAGACGAGTAATGGCATCACTGCCAGCAGGCCGTCAAAAAACAAAAGCATGCCAAGGCTACAAAGGCCGAGCAGAAGCCTGTAGGGTTGATGAAGGAAATGTAGTTGTAGAGTCACAGTCAGTGCTGAGAATTTAGAAAGATTACTTCTGACAAAACAAAAAACGATAAATAATTCCGTCTCACCCGATCAAACTCGAGTGAAGGTAGCAATATCTAAGCTTAAATTATCTATCTAAATTATTTAACTAATCAGTAGCTTCCAGGGTTAAAACAGAGCCTATTTTGCATCGGTTTTGTTCTAATAGTTATGCTGTTTGAACCCAAATAGAAATAGCAAAAGTTTCCTAGGGTCAGTTGTCGTCAAACCTTCATCATTATATCATTTGTGAAGTTCATGTTTACTCCGAGATGGATAAACTCCTTAACTATTTCGAAGTGTGGATTATCATAGTGACTTTTGCACATTGAAAAACATAAAACCATGTATTTGGTTTTATCTTCAATAACCTCAAAATCAACTCGTTTCGTCTGTTCTTTTATTGCCGTGAAAGCCAATAGAATGGCACGTCTTCCGCGTGGACCCTAACCCTGTGTACTATCTGTCGTACCACAAGATTGAAGGAATCATAAAGCACATCTCCTTGTCGAAAACCTACGCACGTTTTGAATAACTCGGATGAAATTAGTACGAGTATATACACTACAAAGCGAATTTATCAAACTTACATGCACAGCATGGTACGCTACTACTTGCAATTATAGGAATTCTATATAATTCTTACTGTACTGGAACGCATTGCTGTAGAAAACTATTCGAAGGGACCATCTACACTTGCTTACAGAAGTTGTCTAAGGATACAGAGTTTCTGCAGACCGAAAATATTCCTAAATTATTTCTTTTGAAAATCCACGGACTTCGACTCTTGAGCATGAGTAGGTGCAAATTAATTCTAAGTATTCGTTCTAAACTCACAATCTTCTCTATCCTAGCCTTAAACCAACTAACTGACCTATGTGACGGTTGGTCATCTGCCAGGATCATCTGCGCACATATCCAACAGTTCTCATCTCGTCCAACAGTACTCTTTATGAGTACCCTGTAGCAGGAGGATGTGACGTTTATGAGAAAGTATCAAATTTAAACCAGACGCGCTCATTACTTTTAATTACACCAGACTATCCTTCCCTCCGCAAACCAGTGCCATGAAGCGAAAGTATTTTCGACTGAAAAGGCTTTTCTGTGAAATTGTAGCAGGACCAATGAAGGCATATCTACAGAATGAAATCACATACAGGACAGAAGTAAAAAAAAAAATTGGCTTATGGGTTACGATACATTTAGCACGTTGTCCATGGCAATAACAATTAAAGGAAACCAGCACCCAAGTATATAAAACAAAAGTAAAACCCATTTCGATAAAACCGTCCCATACGAGCACGCATTTTACATTTTTATCTGCATTCCATTCAGCACGTTGATCTAAGTAATATTAAAACGAGTGAATAAAAAAAAGCTCAAATAATACAACTTTACAACGCTTTGACAAAAGACAATGCAAGGGCAGGGATAAACAGTCTTGCTCTAGAGAAATCGCACACTGAAAAAATAATTGTCTTGAAAGATTTAATCTGCTATATGTACATATTTCTTCGCTGATATATTGCACCAGTACACGTTATTGTGTCCAGTTCCATCACCTTTTGAAGTGTCCGCATGGTTAGAGCTACTCTCTCGATATTTTCAGATGTCATTCCTGACCCCGATTACTGATGCTCACGCCAGCATTTTCTTGAAGGATATTATATTATATCTCTTCTTCTGCTAGTTACTGTTGGACAATGAATCAGTACTTGAGCCGTAAGAGTTTGCAGGATTACTTTAACACCGTCAGGAATCCAGTTTTTACCTGGATCCATTTTTGATTATGTTCTGTCATTCCTTGCATCTATAGGCATTTTAAGCTAATTTGTTACGTTTTTTTTTTATAAGTTCCAGGATCTTCCTATGTCCATTTATCATTTCCGTAGGGATCTAGCAAAAGAATTCGAGTAATCATTTTCATCATCCATGGCATATTTCTTACACCTATGTATCACTCCTGTATTTCGCACACACGCCAGTTGCATTTTTTACGGTTTTTTTTGTAACGTTTTGTGCCAACATCTCGGCTGTATTCTCCATCTCTGCCCGTATACATTTTTACACTGATATAACGTCATTTTTGCCTTCCACATGTATTCTTCAACGTGATAATTTCAAGTGAAATACTTTAGAAACATAAATTTCCCGGACACCTTGATTTCCGTTCTAAAAGGTTTAAAAACTTCAGATTTTTCGCCTTTCTAGCAAAAATTACCAAATTTGTCCTTTTCGCACTACTGCTCTACTTCTTTGAGTGCATACTCATGACATCCATGAATTTCAATTTTGCCATCATCTGGAAAGCCAACTGTGTAGATACCCAATTCTGTCTAAGAGATAGTCCACAGTGATGTTTCACAGAGAAAGAGAATAAAACAGCATTCTGTTGTCAACCTCTGCTAACTCTACGGCTTCGATTTGAACTTCCGGACTAAAACATATGGCCTCCTGAACACATTGGTCGCCCAGCCAACGTATCAAATTTAGTATTTAGTATTTAGTATTTTAGTATTTATTATTGATTAAGTAACATCATTTATAATAGACTTTACATCATCTTTAAGCTATAAATGAGATATGTAATATATTTATATGTACATATGTATATATAGGTAATACTAATATTCAAAAATTCATACAATTCTTTGCTAAATGAAAATAAAAAATGTATAAGTAGAAAATTTGTATAGTATACAATATGTAGAAACAAAATTTAACTTTTACTCGTAATTGTGAAAATGCAAATAAACTAAAATGTGCTTGTTTTACCCTGCCAAGTGCCGAAAGAGAGTTTCCCCAAAACCATTCGCATCATAAAGTCTCCTAACGCTGAGAGGAAGTGCATTCCAAAGATGAATAGCATGAACGAAAAATTGACGCTCTGAGTTTTGATAGTGAACACGCGGTTGGATTAAACTTAAAGATCGGCTCGACCGTGAAAGTTTAAGTTTTTCGAATAAATATGGAGGCTGTTTGCTGGTAATAATTTTTTGTAGGTACTTGATTGTGCAGTACTCGAGATATTTATCAAGAGTGCATCCTAATATGTTCTTAGCATATTGTGAAATATGGTCAAAACGTCTCAATCCATAAACATAGCGAGTTATATTGTTAAACGCAACGTTGAGCTTACGTCGAATGAGAGCACTGCTGCAACAAAAAATTTCACATCCGTATATAAATATTGGAATTAGCAAAGCCCTTACTAGCATTAACCTTGTCTGCAAAGGAGTGAAACACTGCGACATAGATAGATTCCTAAGAGAACCATAGATTTTGCCTATAATAGTGGAGATATGATCATCCTAACTTAACGTTTTGTTAAACCATACCCCAAGATTTTTAGCTTTGTCAACGAACTCAATTGGGTCATTTTGGAGGAATATATTAGGAAGATCACAGCCATTCACGCCATTTCTGCTAATAACGAGACATTTAGATTTGGCTGGGTTAAGCTTCAACGAATTATCTTCAGACCAATCTAGAACTTTTCGTAGATCCTCATTAAGCTTACAAGCTGCTTCCTTAATAAGGTCTAATTTGCAACTTATGTAAAGCTGTACATCGTCTGCGTACATGTGTAGGAATGAATTTTTGATTATGGTCGGAAGATCATTGATAAATATTGTGAATAACAAAGGTCCCAATATGGACCCCTGAGGTACACCCGCCGAGGTTGCAATAAAATCAGACATCACATTACTAACAGCAACGGATTGTTTTCTTCCACCAAGATATGTTTTGATGAGCTTGATAGCAGATGATGAAAAGCCAAACAACCTCTTGAGTTTTAAGAGAAGCTGCATATGATCCACTGTTTCAAAGGCCTTGGAAAAGTCCAGCAGAGTCGCAAAAGTTATTAGATCTTTATCCATCGCCACTCGGATATCATCAGTTACTTTAAGTAGAGCAGACGTACAGCTATGATATGGCCTGAAGCCAGATTGATTTGCGCAAAGTAGTTTATTGCGCTGGATAAAGACAGACATTTGCTTATGCATTATCTTTTCCATGACCTTGGACAAGAATGGAAGGATGGCAATGGGTCTATACTCAGCCGGCGAGTTGGATGACGCTTTCTTTTTCAATTTTTGCAGTTTTCCACTCAGTCGGAAAAGTAGATGTAGTTATTATATTGTTGAAAATTTGGGTTATGGCTGGAAGAATGTGAGGTAGTATGATTTTAATAAAAATCGGATGAATTCCGTCGATACCAACAGCTTTAGACTTAATTTTAAGGATAGCATTGACAACAGCAACCTGTTCAATACGAGTGAATTCAAAGCCACTGAACGTTACATCCAGTGGATCAGCACTTGTTCTGGATGTCATTTGCATTTTCGTGAATTCTCTATTGAGCTGGTTGGGATCAATTTCATTCATTTCAGCATTCTTTTTCCGTCCAACACCAAGCTCGCGTAAATTTTGCCAGAGAGTTTTTAAGGGTAACTCATGGTCAAATTGTCTAGCGTAGAACACTCTTTTGGCTTGTTTAATCTTGGAATTGACCAAATTCCTTAGTTGGCGAAAGCTGTTATAAAATTCTTGTAGCTTGAATCTTTTCCACTTCTTATAGGCTGTATCACGATTGTTTTTTAGGGCAATAATTTCTGGTGTAAACCATGACTTATGGGGATACGTAGTAATTTTAGTTCTGAGCGCCACGTGCGTATTGAACAATTCCAGTACAATTTGTTGAAGGTAATCAACTTGGGTATCAATGGATGTTTCATGATAAATTGGATACCAAATTATTCTTTGAATATCTTGCTCCAGAGCATCAGAATTGAGATTTCTAAAGTCTCGGAATGTGTATTTGGATTGAAGTTTATCTCGTGGAAAGTTAAAAATAGCAAAAATTAGGTCATGTTTGGAGAACGCAGGTGCTGAAACCTGACTATAAAAAACATCGGCACAGTCGTTAGAGAGGAATAAATCCAAAAGTGTGCTAGCTTGAGTGAAATGTTTTGGCACAGTAGTGTTTAAAATGTCCAAGCCAAGAGTTTTCATAGATTGAACGAATGACTCAGAGCCCTCATCATCCAATATGTTACAATTGAAATCACCACATACTGTGGTTTTCCAATAATTTGGGGAGTAATTTTCTAATAAGTGAAATATGGGAGTTAAATCAAAATAGCTATTTGGTCTATGAACGACACCAATGAGACACTTTTTCAGTTCACTAACAACTTCGACAAAACAATACTGAAGTGGACTATCAGGAGGTGAACTTATCAAAAATTTACTAATTAAACTGTTTCGAAGGTAAATCGCAACGCCCCCTCCAGTTCTATTGCGCCTATCACCTCGAAGAATTCTGTAGCTATGCAGAGCGTAGGTATCATCCATTATTCCTGTTTTAAACCATGATTCAGTGACACATACTACATCAACATTAGAACCAACAAACGGATTTTCGAAGAATAATTTTTTATTGCGGTCATTACTATATCTACCTTCGGTAGTAAGTCTATGCACGCACTCAGCATCATAGTCATCGAAATATCATTTCTGTACGTAGCTGGTTCAATCAACTGCAAGTTGCTTGACCGTCACAACTCTAGCCATACGAGACAACCATTCTTACGAATGGTTCTTAGGTCAAGATGATTCATAGATAATTCTATCGTCTTCGAACCGTTTTTTGAAAGGTCTGCATTCCTAGATTTCTATTCACTTGGGACTTAGCTTCCAGGTGCATTTGCATTATACTATTTATAAAACACCGAACCCTATGGTATGACTGCGGTGACCTTATACTATATACCTCATGCGCGTGAAATACCCCATCACAACTGGTATTCCCATGCTCCGTTACCAGCGTTGTTAAATGCATTTTTGATGTTGAGAGATATAACTAACCAATTTTTTATTAGATCCCCTTTTCCATCTTTTCCCCTGTCTAGACTTTTGTGCCACTTCAAACACCACTTACATTGCGTTTATGGTTGAGCATTTCTTTCGAAAATCGTATTTCCCGAGCTGACGTGTTTTAAAATTTATTCAGCCGTATCGAGCACATAGAGTGAGGGATACGGTGAAGTGTTCAGTGGTTTATTACCTTTGGGAAGAAGCACTGGTCTTTGCCCAACACGAACTGGTCCCACGAGAAGGGGCCGAACGTATAAATAGTGAATTCTAGAAGATTAAAAAAACTAGAGAACAAAAGCCCGTAATATCGAGTATGGATAAGAAATGGACTTTCAATCATCTCTTGATCTATGATTCAAGAAAATGTTGTACGCATAAAGATTCGGTAGCCGCATTGTGATGACCTAACTGGTTCTAGAAATTAACGCACAATAAATATCGTCTACATATACATGGTGGGTCAATAAGTCCCTGAAAAATAACACAAATTGTGTCGTCACATCAAATTTAATTTTTTTTGTTAAGAATCATCTTTCAAAAGAACGCACCCAAATTTTCAAACAGATCTGTCAAATAGTTTTGTTGTGGCAGCCATTTTATATAGACTCCTACTAGCATTTTTGTTAAAATGGAAAAAAAAGTGAATTTCGAGTGCTCATTAACACTATTTTTTGCGAGAAAAAACTATCACGCAAACCAAACAAAACCTTGACAATTATTATGGGGACTCTTCACCATCGATTGGAACCATTCACCACTGGTTAACTCAATTTCGGTGCGGTCGTTCAAGCACAAATGACGCCGAACGTTCTGGTCGCCCAATTGAGGTCACCACATCACAAATGGTCGACAAAATCCATGGTTTGAAAATGGACGCTCGGCGAGTGAAAGTGCGCTAGCTTGAAGAGGCCACAGGCTTATCACATGGCTCAGTGATTTCGATTTTACATAAATATTTGGACATGAAAAAGCTTTCCGTAAGATGGGTGCTGGGTTTGCTCATAATCGACAACAAACGCATTCGTTTGACAACTTCAAAGGTGTGTTTGGCGATGTTCCAGAAAAATTCGGCTGAGTTTTTGTGCCGTTTCGGAACCGTGGATGAAACCTGGATTCACCACAACACACCAGAAACCAAGGAACAGTCAAAACAATGGACTTCTCCTGGTGGATCGAAGCCCAAGAAGGCAAAGGTGGGTTTGACAGCAAACAAGGTCATGGCGACAGTTGTTTGGGATGCGCGCGGTGTTATTCACATCGATTACCTTGAAAAGGGTAAAACGATCACCAGCGCATATTACGCAGAGCTGCTGGATTGATTCCAAGCCGATTTGAAGCAAAAACGGCCGCATTTGGCGAAGAAAAAAGTTCTTATTCACCAGGACAACGCACCGGCGCACGAGTCCGCAGTCGCAATGGCAAAATTGCATGAGTTAGGCTACGAACTCCTCCCTCATCCAGCATATTCCCAGAGCGACTATTTCTTGTTTCCAAATATGAAGAAATGGCTCGGAGGTAAGAGATTTGAGTCGAATGAAGAGATCATCGCTGAAACAAACGCTTATTATGAGGGGCTCGAGAAATCGTATTATTTGGAGACTATGTTGAAAAATGAAATATTTTTATACCGAAAAGAGTGTTCCTTATTTCATTTTTCAGGGACTTATTGACCCACCCTTGTATGTATTGTACATACGGATATGTTCTCCAATTTACACATGATGGCATGGAGATTATGGTTTGGAGAGATGCAAGAAAGAGTTTGCAGCAGCGCTCAACATAGGTCGTTAGAACATCCTATACATGTAACATGTAAATGTGGCAATCCAATTCAATCGCAAAAAAGATTTCATAGTGCTCACCAGGGACAAATTAAAGTATATTGTGGACGCTAAAGTCATATCAGGAGAACCACTTACTGGTCAGCATAGATTATTTGACTGATATGAGATTTCTATCAAACAACATCTAGAAGTATCGAAATGCCCTTTAAAGACAAATAAGGAAACATATTGGTGTAATCCAACAGTTCAGGAAAAAACAGCTGCAAAGAAATAACCCTTCAAAAAATGGTAAAATTGAATGAGAACGAAAGTCTCTGGCTGGCAAGTATTATAGGTTAGATGTAGTACAATAGTAGTAAAAAATGAAGAATTCGAGGAGTTATATAAAAAAAACTGGGTTCAAAAGAAGGGGAAATAGCCAGTGTAACGAAGCAGAGACTTAACCGCAAAAAAATCTTAAATTGGTGAAGTATAGGTACATTAAAATAAAAAAACGATCAATAGCGGTAGTAATGATATGAAAGCGGGAATCTTTTAGAGAGCTGCTGTATAAAGAGTTTACCATAAATGATTAGGAGGAAACAAAAGCGTATCAATCGCAATCACCGTCAATAAAATAAAAGCTGCCCTTCTAAAAAATTAGGAATGGAAATTAATTGGGCCAGATGATATTCCAACTGAAGAATGGAAGATATCAGAAATGGGGGAATATAGAAGGTAACCAAGCCTGGTATCTGGAGGAACAGCTAATGAGTCCTAATCTCTAAAAATGCTAAGGGATGACGCGTAATGCCATAAAAACTATCGCTGTATCAGGCTAACATCTAATGTCGATACGACTAAAGGAATTGTACACATAATTAAAATTTAATTCGGATTTTTGTCGAGGAGTTCAATATAAGGTGCAAAGTTCGAATAATGGTTGAAAAGGCCCGACCTGTACATGGCATTTGTAGATCTTGAACAGGCATTCGATTAAGTACCAAGAGAACTTGTATCCCAGGTCCCGTAGATTGAAGAAGTTACTGGAGCAATACAACCAACAGAATATTACATGTATCTTGATAACACCACTTAAATTAAAAACCCAGTAAGTCTCACTGAAAAAATACTAGTCGACGTTAGCGTACATCAACGATCAGCGCTAAGTCTTCTCATTTCAGCATACAAAAACTTATTTCCTGAAATGTATTTTATGTCAATGACAGCCTGCTAATTGAAAATTATGCACGAGAGCTAGAGCGTGATCTAAAAGAATGGTACTTGGCCCTGAAAAACAGTGGCCTAAGGATTAATATACGTATGATAGAACAGAATACGTTTACTTTTCTTTTGGAAACGCTACTTTGGATCACGTAGTTCGCGACCAAGATAACAAACTCGGAGGCTTAGAAATTACTTTTGCTTTTCAATGTTATCTTCTCTAAGCTCACCACACTTCTTCCATCCGGTCTCTAAAGCCATTACACCAGTTTTAAAAAATGTTTCCTCAAGGCGTGTTTGTTCTAAGGTTGGAGAACAGATGAAGGTCACATGGAGCCAGATCAGGTGAATAGGGAAGATAGTGATTCAAACCCACAGTTATAAATTTCAGCCATGATTTGACGCGAGGTGTGTGAGCGTATATTTTCTTGGTGAAACAAAACTTTTTCCCCAACTTTCCTGAGCGCTTTTTCTTTATTTTCTCTCGCAGCTGACGCAAAAGATCCCTTTGAGTTACAAAATACCGATGAGACTACCTTATCCGCCCATAATCTAACTCTAGTTTTATTCGAGCTGATGATCCAGATCCTCTCCACTCTTTTGATTGCTGTTTGGTCTCCGGGGTAAAGCGGTGAAACCAGGTCTCATCACAAATCTGGCCAACAAATCCTCTGGATTGGTTTGAAACGATAGCGTTATTGTTCAACTGAAAGCAGTTTTGAAACCAATTTACAGAAAGCTTGGAGAACCCATATCTTCATGGATCTGCTTCGCGACAATTTTTTTTTTTAAATAGACACGATGTTTGATTTCCTCTATTTTTCAAAAAAATATTCAATGAACCGAACTAAATGCAATACAGGAATGAAACTTCATAAAGTCACTCTTAGAATATTGAGAAATAAAGGGGGGGAAATACCAATTTATAGTTAAAACTATTTCTAAAGTAGGCAGCGAACTTTTCAATCCACCCTGTGGGGATTTACATCGAAGATGAACCATTAGCTATGCCCACACAGTTCAAATACCTGGGCTACACAACAAGCTCTGGCAGTAAAATTGATGCTGATGTTATTAATAGAATAAATGCTGGCTGGGTGAAGTGGAGAAGTCTTACACAAAAACTTATCCTCAAAAAATCAATAAGTATCCAAATAGAAGCAAGAGGACAACATGAGGCGAATGTATGATGCAGTGACAATTCAGGACAGAAAATTCTGGTGATTTTTTACTAGGAGAGCCAACCACAGATAGGGATTAATGGTAAAGTGAGAAGAAGAACTACCTCAACTACAAAACTGACGGCGTTCATCTTGTTTTTAGGTTCAATACCTCCTAATTTTTGTCTCTGGAATGTGGAAACATACTTATATTTACTGTTCACTTTCATTTCTCCTTCTGTTCCATCTTATCTCGCTTAGGTTCTTTTTGTAATCTTCTTATGCCTCTACAATAGAAACAGCGTTTTAAAGTCAACATTACTTTGTGAGAAAAGGAAAACTTGAGTTTTTGTTGACGTCAACTATATTTTACGAATTCTGATTTGGATTTAAACTTACTAGTTAGTACTAGACTTGTTTCTACAGTCCAGTCAGTTATCAGATAAGTACTTTAAAATGAAGTACTTTAAACTAAGCTAGTTACTCGTAACTTTGTATCATGCCATGTTTTGAGATCTTATAAGCTTTCAAAAAGATTCTACCTTGTACCGAAATAAATATGAATCTACTCCATTTACATTATTATACCTAATTGACTTGAATGTTTTCAACAATTTAAATTGTTAACTAATCAAATTTA
This sequence comes from Pocota personata, assembly GCA_963082735.1. Taxonomy (NCBI): domain Eukaryota; kingdom Metazoa; phylum Arthropoda; class Insecta; order Diptera; family Syrphidae; genus Pocota; species Pocota personata. Next base: position 213,351,337 of record OY720429.1, read on the forward strand.
CACTTTATAGCTGGAAGATACGTGGTCCTTTCTACATCAGGTGACCTTTACATTAGATCTGTGAGGTCCGAGGATGGATTAGTTAAATTTTCCTGCCTAACTACGAACACTTTAAGTGGCGAGCGACAACGAAGTGACTCGGTAACACCCGCTGTTAAAGGTGAATTTCATTATGCAATTCAGACAATTAAATATTATATTTTAAAATTTCTTTAGAACTCAGTAAGAATTTAGCGCCTCGCACCAACCAAAAACCTGTGATTGAGATTCACGTAGATAGAGGAAATGATGTCCACTTGCCGTGCAATATCCAAGGAAATCCTTTTCCCATCTTCACGTAAGTACACCGGAATTAATCAAGTAGTCCAGTCGTCAGCATTAATACTCATCATTAAGACATTGCTTTCACTTTTGATTCGAAGTCTGTTAGATCCTTTCCGTATCCTTATTCTTTGACTTCCTTCTAACTTACCCGCTGAGAATACTCCTTGAAGAAAAACAATCAATTACAATGTTCTAATCCTGGCAGGAACAAAGCGCCAGAGATTATACGAATATACCCCCGGTACTACAATTTTATCTACTTCCACTCTCACGCCAGTAGTGGTGTACTCCATTTATGCTATTTCATGAAAAATCCACTCGAAACTGAAGTGCTCTGGCTGATACATTTTTAATGAGACTACTACTACGGTACGGGAAGACAACATAGCACTGTACATCGGATGTACATCATATTGAACTCCTGGAGTTTGTTTGACTTCCGCTCAAATGGGGCGCCCATTGACTTTGAGTATCCTTGGTGAATAACATGCATAATGAGATGAGCCCGCTGTTTGCGTATACATAATTCATAGCAGCTGCTGTCGTATCGTAATCGTAGTTAACCTGGGATGAAGCACGAAATAATGTTGATTTGATAATTGATAAATAATTTGCAATTTTTTTTGTTTTTTTTTTTTTTTTTTGCAGATGGTATAGGGTGTCTGATTCGTCAGCGTTGTACCCCATACCTTCGTCGCAGAGGATTATACTTTCAAGAACACTTCTGCTCATAAAAAATGCTGATGATCGAGATTCTGGGAAATGGGTGAGTTTTTTTTTTTTTATTAATCTTATTATTTGTGCGTATTTTTATTTTATAATTTTATGGAAAGAAATTTAAGTTGGTGCTAGAAATGCAAATTTGTTTATTGTTGTGCGGTGTGGGACTTATATACATAGGTTGGTACTAGAAATGGAAATTTGCTTATTGTCGGGTTGTGTGGGACTTATGTACGCTAGAAATGAAAATTTGCTTATTGCCGGTGGGTGTGGGACGTATGTATGTATACGAACATGACTTATCTCTACTATTATGGAATGAAGTTGCATCCCGTACGCAATTTTTAAAGTTCGCGGAATGTGATAGAAAAAAAGTCTTTCAATTTATAATTTTATTTTTCAACATAATCTCCTTGAACATGAATACATTTCTTAGATCAACTGATTCATATTTTTAAGCTTTCATAAAAATAATTCCCCGGTTTGCCTTCAAAATGGCTACCTAAAGTGATTCATCATCATAAAAATGTTTTCCACGTAAGTCTTTCCTCAAATTTAGGAACAGGTAAAAGTCCCTAGGTTCCGAGTCAGAACTGTAAGGTGGATGAGCTAATTCTTGGAAGCCGAATGGTAATTCTCAGCATGGCAATTTGAGTATTGTGAAACGGTGCGTTGTCATGAAGTAAGAACACTCCTTTTTGCCAATCTTCCCCTCCTTTTTTAATTTAATATATTCTCTTAAGCATCTTAGAACATTATCGTAGTATTCTCCAGTAATGCGGTTGGCTTTTGGTTTACAATCTATTAACAGAATTCCTTGTGAGACTCAAAACATTGTTGCCGTGAATTTTGTTTGATACGGCTTAAGCATTCTGAGCTCCAACCTTCAGCTGATGATATGCCAAGGTGATTGCGTAGAATTTTGAAACTTGTTGTATTTTGAACGTTACCTTTAGTTTGAGTCCACTAACTTCAATGAGGGCACGAAGTTCCATAAACTGTATTTGACGCATATTTTCCGTATTCTGTGAGGAATTTAATTACTGCGCGGAACTCAACATTTGACATTTTTAAAATTACTTTTGACTAGTGCAGGTGAACTAATTGGTAATTCAATATGAAACTTCACATTTACGAAACAAGGTGAAAAGTTGTTGGCCTGACGCATAGATGGCGTTCCAATCAGCAAAAATTTATGTATCCAGCCTAGGTGCACTTCTCATTAGTTCGTATGACAAGTTTCAACTTATTCTCTCACGAATTATTGAGGTAGATGTCTTGTGTGTTTTTCGTTAAAATGGATAAACTTGAATATCGTGCGGTGATAAAATTCTTCGTTTTGGATGGGTTAACCAGTAAGGAAATTCATCCAAAGTTGACTAAAGTTTACGGGGACTCTGCTCCTTCCATGTCAACCGTTAAAAAGTGGGCAGCTGAATTTAAACGTGGTCGCACGTCCCTCGAAGATGACCCACGTGAAGGACGGCAAAAAACCGCAACCACACCCGAAACCATCGAAAAAGTGCATGATATCGTGTTGGACGATAGGCGAGTGAAGGTGAGTGAGATAGCTGAGGCTGTGTGTATATCGGAAGAGAGGATGCGAAATATCTTGCACAAAAACTTAGGGATGCGAAAGCTTTGCGCAAGATGGTGCCCCATTTGCTGAATGCCGATCAAAAGCAAATGCGCAAACGATGTTCGCGGCAATCTTTGGACCGATTCAATAGGGATCCGATCGATTTTGTGCGGCGATTTGTCACCATAGATGAGACATGGGTCCACCACTACACGCCAGAAACGAAACAGCAGTCGAAGCAGTGGGTGGAAGCCGGTGGTTCAGCGCCAAAGAAAGCGAAGTCGATCGCATCTGCCGCATTCACCTGGTTTAGCACCCTCAGACTTCCATCTGTTCCCAAACTTGAAGAAATTTGTTTCTGGGAAGCGCTTCGCATCCAAAGCAGACGTTGAGAGGGCCGTATATGAATATTTTCACAGCCTCCCAGACTCTCACTTCCGAGAGGACTACTGATGTTGGAGAAACGCTGGACTAAGTGTGTTGAATTCAAGAGAGATTATGTAGAAAAATAATATCATTTTTTAACTGAAAATCGCAATCTTTCATTGTCAGGCCGAGAATTTCTCACCTTGCCCTCGTATAACTAAAAAGTATTATCTGACAAAAAAAAAAAATAATTCTAACCCCACCCCTTTCTACCTTCACCCCTATTCCACAAACTTATAAAATCCCCTGCGTATGATCTCGATTAACTCGAAAACTACTGAACCGATTTGAATCCGATTTCAGGGGACTGGGCAACAGCGAATAATGTACATATATCAAGCTCGCAAATAAATTTGTTAAATTTGCTTTTAAGGCTAACTGTAAGTAGCTGATAAAGTTCACAATAGATCTTCTTTTAGTAGACCGAAACCTTTCCCAATCATCCGATCAGAACATTTAGTTTCAAATCTACAAACACACGCTCTCTCACTGAGATTGCAAAGGTCGCATTAGTAGGGAAGCTCCGATTAACGTGGTATATATTGTAGTTAGCGTATTTTCGGCGGTAATGCCACATCAAACAATTCGGTGTAATGGTCTTTCACGAAGATTTTGGGGATTTTGGGATACTCAAAATCTGCAGTTTTATTTATTCACGAAACCGCAGAAGTGAAAATAAGCTTCGTCCGTCATCATTAAGTTTGCCAAAAAGTTGTTATCAAGCTCAACTTGATTTAAAACTGCTCTTTCGTATTCCAAGCGCACAGTCCCGAATTAAAAAAAAATTAATAATTAAAAATTAAATCTCCTGTATGCTTGTTGGGTATTAATTATTGAACAATTATTTGCAAGGAATATAAAAACAATCTTAGTTCTTTGCGCAATTGTGTAGCGGCCCATTATCTCCCAAGTTTAATCTGTGAAATAGAAACAAAAAAAGATGAAATATTCACAAAAAAACAAAGAGGTTCAAAATTGTTTACATCATATAGTTACTTTTTCCGCACCCTGTATATAAGAGTTTATATGTATATTTTATAATATATGTATATAATATACATCTAGTGCCAAAACGGCTGTGCCGATTTTTATAAGTATTATAAGATATCAAACAATTCGTCCTTTTATCAGAAAAGAGCAAAATATTTGGATATGAGGAAAAAAATCGAGATGGCGGACTGAAATTGCCATTTTTTTCTATATTTCATATTTGTATTTATTTTTTGGAAACCAACACATGTATCAATATTAAAATCATTTTACTGGGATTTTTGTAAGATGCCACATACTCAAAAATTTAAAAAAAAAAAGACTTTGTCGGTTCAGTATTTATTCAGTAGTTATACAGATAGGTGAGGGTTTTTTTTTCTTTCCTCGAAATTTATTGAAATAAAAATAACAGGGCAATATATTTTTAGAATCGGCGCATCGTTACCTTTCATTTGATACTCATATCGAATAAATAAATAATACAAATTTTATTTATTTATTTTTCCCTCTTCTTTTTGCCGGGTTAGTAAAACTCTCAACTCTGGTTCAATTCTTTAAGTCTAACTGTCAGACGGACAGACAACTGACTCTCATTATAACGGTTCCGTTTTTAAATTTGAATTTGGGGAGAAATTAATTAAAGCGGTAATCTAATGCGAAACTGGTCCGCTACGGCTGGAAAGTGTGCACATTTTTTTAAAGAATTTTCCATATCCCACAGCACTCAGACTCGATTTTGTGTTCATTGTACTATCATACAGAAGTCCCTTTTTGGTTTAAGAATTGAAGAAACTTCCTTTTCGTTCGTTTCTCTTTTCTGTGACTGTTGGTTACTGTTCTCCAATAGGGCTCGAACCTACACATCTCGGGTCACAAGTAAACCTACTGGCCACCCTTATCATTGCTTAATTTATCTAATTTTTGAAAATGTTTAGTTTAATAGTTTAAATTTGATATACATATACATATGTAATTACTTACTTACTTTAGATGGCACTTAGAGTCCCGTGCGGATCTGAGCCTCAACCAACATATCTTTCCAACCAGCTTTGTTCTTAGCTAGCTGCCTCCAGTTTTGTACCCCGAGTTGGTTGAAGTCCCCTTCCAACTGCGCACGCCAGCTTAGCTAGGTCTATATCCCTGTAAAGCACGTACAGCTTTTCATTAAATCTTCTCCTCCACACTCCATCAACACAAACTGGTTCAAAACAGCCGAGCGTATTTTCATCCACTTTTGTCAGGGTCCATGCTTCTGTCCCATACAGTAGGACTGGATTGATAATGGTCGTACACAACGATTCTTTAGTTGCTCGTGAGAGGACTATGGTACTCAATGGTGTTCTTAGCCCTTAGAAACATTGCCAAGAGTATTTTATTTCTTCATTTGATCTCCACACTAATGTCATTGTCAGAGTTTACCGTAGAGCCTAGGTAGACAAAGTCGTATGTACATATGTCTGTAAAATAAATGTATATCTACACCCTTAGAGAACAAATAGAAATAACATAGAGAAATAATAATGGTAGACCCCTACATTTGTAATCGGCATCAACAGTTTTGCCATGTCCGTTCTTCCGTTTGTGCGTATCACCATTTTTTGAGCCCTAAATTTTGAGCTAAGAATATGAAATTTAAGATATACGCTTTCTAGAATTGCCCACAAACACGCCCACTTTGCAAAAAATATCGATTTTCTCAATATTTTTGGTAGAAACTGAAAAATATTGTCTAGATAAAATATATAGATGATGACTTTCTCTACATTTCTTTCGTATATTATACATGGGCACGTCCACTTTTTGGAGGCGTTTTCTTAAAAAGAAAATCTTGCTTTTTCAAAGCTATTTACGGTCTTTTTGTGAATATCTCATCAAAATTCGTGAACTTTGGTTACACAATTTATGTTAAGAAAATGTTGAAACAACAGTTTTGTGATACAATTTCTTAAAAATCTCTGTAAGATATTGTAATATGCGAGCTACGGCTCGAGTAGATAAAACGATATTCTGTGAAATTTATTCTTCGCAATTCTTTTCTTACAAGGTCTCTTTCCTCTCAAATCACTTTATCTCCTTTCAATTACTTAATTCACAAATCCAAACTAATTACTTCTTCTTGTTAACTCTCAACTTTCAATTTATCACAAAATTACAACTTCGCCCATTATCACTTTTCTAATCTCTTCGCCACGGTTTTAAAATAACTGCGTGGTCTAGATCGCCATCTGTCCTTATATAGCAGAAGTTTCTGATAGCCAGAAACTTCTAGCAAATTCTTCGACCACTGGAACAAGAAAAATTCTGATGTAATAATTCCAAGATGACAATCATTTCTTGCAGTTATAATTTTCTCTTATCCGTGATATTATCCGTCTCTTTCGTAGACATGAACTGTGGAGACTAACCGCAGACACGAACCTCGAATGAAAGAACACTTCGGACCAAAATTCTGCCAGAATGAAAAGACACTTCGGAATTTGTTGCATTATACTTTAAGGGAGCGTAGTTATTATTATGTTACAATATTATTGCATCTGTTCTAAAAATTTCGCTACACCACGCACACCTTATTAGGGGTTAATTAGAAGATGGGAGGGTATCATACGATCCGTCCTAAACGAATTGTAACTTTCCTGTATGTTTTATTTTTATTTTTTATAATTATTACTATAAGTATTGTAATCCTATAAGTATTCTTTTACTACTTTTACCAAAATTGTTCCCAACATAACTATACTTCTACTGAATTAATCTTAAAATAAAAATTATTTCAACAGATTTGTCAAGCATCGAATCAGTTTGGTGAACAAAGGATCGAAATTCGATTGATTGTGGAGTCCTATGTCTCTGTGCACATTCTGCCGCAAGTACAAATTGCCAATTCAGGCGGCATAGCAATATTTAATTGCTCAACGACGGGATCATCAGTAGACGGCGTTGAATGGCTGCATAATGGTAGACCCGTAATGGAGGATAATATTCTCAGTACTGGCCGAGACAAGTGAGTGTATTTCAATCCATTGAATGTAAATTGGTATTGTGTGTATCTGTGTTTGTGTTCGCTTAGGTGAAGGAACGCAATTGCGAAAATGCCAGTCGATGATGTGTGAATCTTCAGCTACACTCAGATGTGGGCCAAAGCACATCAATGCCATCTATGGACATGGGAATGCTAGGATTGTAAGAGCAAAGTGCCCACAACAACCATATTGTCATCATTGTACGTTGTTGTCGTCTGTCCGCCTATTTCTCTAGCAATCCACTGTTATTGCTGCACTCAAATTGTATTTACGTTTCCCCGCAACTTCATTCTCTCCTCGGCCGAAGGAAAAAAATGGTGAGGGCTACAGCTAATAGGAGACTCACATATTCAAATTGGGCCTATGTCCTTGTATGTTAGGCAAACACACTCATTCAAATAATGAAGATGACGACGAGGTCCGACCAGAGAGCCCATGTCAATGTTTGTGTCATACCTATTTCCTTTTTGATAAAATTACATATTTTGTTTGCCGTTCGCAAAACAAATGTTGACGATATTTGATCAACGGTGGATGTCCATGGGGAAATGTCCTCTTTTGGCTGTCTTTTCTCATGAATATATTAATGGGCGAAATGTGTTTGTTTGCTCGTGTGTACGTGTGCACCTTAAAAGCTTTTTGATACAGATTTGATGTATAATATGCTAACCCTAGTGTTCCCCTTCTTCTCGGTGCCATCATTTATTTTGGCCCACTTACTTGATTGTCCTAGATTGGGTGTATGGATGTGTGTATGTAAATTCCTGGAATAGTCCGATATGTGCTTATAGCCTATCTGCATCCTTATATGCATATATTACTTTAGTTTGTTGTCGGACATGTATTTGGAGATAATGTGAATTCAATTGTGTTTGTCTTTCTCGTGTGCAGTGTTCGGCTATTATCGAAGACATCACTGATGGTGCAGAATGTCGGCCGGAAGGATAAAGGAGTCTATCAATGTTTGGTCGGTAACCATAAGGCAAGTGCACAAGCCATGGCTGAACTTAAGTTGGGTGGTGAGTATTGTTTTTGGCATAATTTTATATGGATAAGGATTTTGCGGTTGATTGCAGTAGTTGTTAACATTTATCGTTTTTAAGAACATTATAATAAAATGAATAGGAGCAAAATTTGTTGTCTGACTTAATAACGACTTCTAAGACATGTGTCGAAAAGGAATTTTCCAGAAAACTGAGAATAGAACTCATCGTTGGAATAACCGCATTAATATTATCATATTTAACATAAAATAAGCTGAGTATTACAGTGTTTCGCCTTCTTTTTTCTACCCTATATTTGCGATCTCACTTCCCCTGCAGAGTTTTGAAAGACCTATCCTCTCTCACTTCTGCTTGCACTTTTTCTTTGCTCCCTGCTGTTCGAAACCCTGACCAAAAAACTCAGGTACCACCTTAGCCTCACATTGGTCTCCGCCATTGAAGTTCGAAATAAGGGAAGTACTTCCCGCGGCTGCAAGTTGAACGGGACTATGTCCCAAAGCTGATAGATAGACTAACCTAACCACTAGTGCTGTGCGTTTTTATATCTTTTTCAACGAATGGAAGGGACCTAACAAAAACGGCCTTCGGAGATTGCAAACAGGTATCTATTTGCAATCTCCGAAGGCCAGTTTTTTTTTTTTTTTTGAAAAACGATCGAAGTTCATTGTACTACTAGTCAGAACTCCTTTTGGTGTAGTGGTTCGAGAAACTTGAATTTTATTCAGTTCTCTTTTATACTCGAGTTGCTGAGGTTGCTGTTCCCCATCCGGGCTCGAACCTGCACAGTCCGGGTCACAAGCGAATACACTTCCCACTAGACTGTAGCCTCCTCCATCCGAAGAGCATAATTGAGAAGCTTTTCATGTCATTTTAACTCTAAAATATTTGTTGAAAGAATCTTTAAATGATCTTTATTAAAAGCCTAGCTCAAGAACTCCTGAACGGATTTCAATTAACTTTGGATTTAAGACCTAGACTGACACGTTAGAAGTGCAAGTTCGAAGCAATTGAAATCTAATAAAGTGGTGGTAAGACATGGGTAAAAACTTAAAGCATATTTCAATCATCTCTTCCAAACGCCTAACTCAAGAACCACTGAACTGATTTTGTTGAAATCTGGGTTTCCAGTTACGTCAAAACATGTTTTTTCTGAAAATCGTCCAAAGCGGACAGAGATGGGCTAAGATATTGTGGGGTGACTTTTCACCCCACGTATTCCAACATTTTACAAGAACTGTTCCTGCCAGAACTTACATATATATCCTCATAAACTTACATATCCTCTTTTTTTAGATTGTTCACATTCATATTTTCGGGGATAGAGGAAGGGGAACATCGCCAATGACATGGTTTACTACTTTTCTACAAGATTTTAGCTCTCTATCTGAAACGGTTTAAAAGCTACAGGCATGTCACAGACAAACAGATGGACGGACAGATAGACACAGTGTTGAATCAATTAGTGTAATATTTATACCATTCTGGTACGGAACACACTAATAAAAATACACCCAATAACATATATGGATATATGATGTATACGAGTATGTATACATAAATAATTAGCCAATCGATTGAGTCATATCCATCCCTCTACATGTATGGTTTTAGGGCCTCATATTTTGAACTAGACTAATCAAACTCCTTGGCTCTTAAATTTGGAGTATTTAATTTTTTTTAAAAAATGCATACTCGTGTTAAATATCGGACAAACTCTTTTCAAATAATCTTTTCAGCAAGTTTAACTAGCTTCAGGATATTCCGATTTAATTTTTATCATTTTGAGATAAACGCTATCGTGAGGTACAAATATCGATCATTTCGATCTAGTTTCAAGTTTGTGAATGAAGGTGAAAATCTCGAAAGACACAGTGGGGTTCATTCGAAACCCAAAGTAGTCAGTAATTGGTCATGATCAACACTTTCTTGATCATGACCGATCAACTAGTGATCGACAAAAGATTTTATTTTCAACGTTAAGTCGGCTTTGAGAAGGTATTATAATTTAAATATGGGCTCTCATAATTGTCAAAGAAGTTCATGGGGTTTCGGTTCTTCTTAACTTCGAATATTATATCGTACATTTAAGACGTCATCTATCTCAGGATTAATATGCATCTGCAAATGCTCGTTGTGACCCACTGCATACTTTTTAATCACATCTGTTACGAAGTCAATCTGCAAATCTCGATGCAAATCACTATTTCTAATATACCATGGGGCATTAACTATTCCCCGAAGGACCTTATTTTGAAATGTTTATATTATTTGTAAATTCGTTTTCTTTGTACAACCCCATAATTGGATACCATATGTCCAAACGGGTTTTAGTATCTGATTATATAATACAATTTTATTCTCAATGGACAGTTCTGAGTTATATCCTAACAACCATTAAAGTTTTCTTCTACTTTCTTTTTCACATGTTCCTTCCATTTCAGTTTAGCATCCAGATTCACACTCAGATACTTAGCTGTGTTAGAGTAAGGAACTACTTGGTTATTAATAACCACGGGAACATTCGTTATTTTTTTAATTGTAAAATTGATATGGGTGGACTTTGACTCATTAAGTTTAATTCGCCATCGCTGCGTCCAATCACATATCCCGTTAACTGAATTTTGTAGCTTTTCTGTTGCTTTTTGCTCTTTGATAGAAGAGCAGTGTCGTTTGCAAATGTAGCTATCATGGTATCACTCGCATACGGTATATCACTCGTGTATAATAAGTATAGGGTGGGTCCTAGAACTCTTCCCTGTGGAACACCTGCTTGTCTTTCTTTAAGTTCAGAGTACGCTGAACCAAAGCGAACTCTAAAGAATCTATCTGCTATATAAGATTTAATTATCTCATAGTACTGTCTAGGTAGGTCCCTATGAAGTTTATACTCTAAACCCTTATGCCAAACTTTATCAAAAGCCTGTGCAACGTCTAAGAATATTGCAGAACAGATTTGTTTTCCTTCCAGTGTTTTTTCTATAACATTAGTCTATCGTCGAGTGTCCATTTCTAAACCCGAATTGGTGGGTGGGGATAAACTTTCTTTGCTCTATAATTTGGTCTAGTCTTTTAAGAAGGAGTTTCTCGAAAAGTTTCGATAATACCGGTAAAAGTGAAATTGGGGTAACTTTTGATATAGGCTTACCTTGTTTAGGTATAACAAGAATTTCTGCTTTCTTTCAGTGATGTGGGACATACCTTTATTTAAAACAAGCATTAATTATAAGCTTGAGTTTCAGTGGATGGCAGTTCTTTCAAGATTTGAGCAGTTATAAGATCATGACCTGTTGACTTTCTATTATTTAGTTTATGAATACATGTCTTGATCTCTCTTAACGAAACATAAGGAATTTCCTTTTCATTTACTCTGTTATAGAAAACAAGATTTTCGTTTGCTACGCTAAGTGGAAAAGGTTTGAAAACATTTGAAAGGTGCTGGCAAAAGAGTTTTATCTTTTCTTTTGGATCGCCGATCCATTTCCCATCAGGTGTTTTCAACGAGGGATCTTGCGCTTGAGGTCTCTTTAAACGGTTAGCAGCCTTCCAAAGGGAGTAGTCCGTGACTTTGTCAGCCGTGAGATTACAAAGGTATTTAGCTAGAGAATAATTTTTGAATTACTATCTTCTGCTGCCTGTTGTACATCGGCAATGAATTGTTATGTTTCAATGTCAATATGTTTTGTTATGACAAGTGGAGATCTAAGGTTAATAAAACCTTCGAGATGTTCTCTGAATTTACACCAGTTCGTTGTTTTGTTTGTTAGGCGTTGGTTTTTTATCCGTTCTATTGATAAACCATTGACTGTTAGTATTATAGGTGTATGATACGATGGCAGATCATCACTGCTTTTAACTTTAACTTCTATTAATAACTTTCGTTATGAAGAAGTCTTTTCGTTGGGCCAGATGGCCAATTAGTTGGTGATCCAGTCGAAATAAATTAACAAATAAAATTGCTCCTTGATTTGTAAAGTTTACTGCCTTTTTTTTGTTATTGGTCTTGACCCCCAGTTTGTATGTTTAGCATTAAATCACCAAAGATGTTGAAGTTGTTGCATAGCATTTGAAAAAGGTCAATTAGATCTTCCTCTGTAGGTGAGTGCTTGGGTGGGCAGAATATCTCAGCTATTTTAAATTCCTTGCTTTTAGTTTTTATGTTTATTGTCGTTACTTGAATTGTTTGTTTTGCCATTTTTGGCAATTCATAAAGCTCAAAGATACTTTTCACAATTACAGCACTACCTCCCCTGGCACTGTCAGCTGGATGGGGGGAGTGGTAACAAAGATACCCAGGAATTTCAATCCCTGATCCCTGTTTGAAATGAGTTTCAGAAATCAGACAAACATCAATACCTTCGTTAGATTGAAATACCTGAAATTCAGGGATGTTTTGCAGTAAACCATTTGCATTCCACGTTGCGACTTTTAGATTTATTTTTAATCATTAATATTTTGTTAATTTCTCCCTGCTTCTTTGCTTAGCAGTTTAATTATTTTATCCTGATTATCCAGACTCCATTTTGCTGTGTCCATTGTACTACCAGGCAGAAACTCCTTTTTGGTGTAGTGGTTGAAGAAACTTAGATTTTATTCATTTTTCTTTTATGTTCGGGTGGCTGTGATTGCTGTCCCCCATCTGGGCTCGAACCTGCACAGGTCGGGTCACAAACGAACACACTACCCAATACACCGTGGCCACCTATAGGAATACGATTTACTATCAACAGTTGGTATGTTTGTTCTAACAGCAATTGACACTTTGTCTAGTTTCATGTTTTCAATCTTTACTTGTTTATTATTGGATGGATTTTGTTGGTTGTTTTTAGCAGCTTTGCTTTCCTTTCTTGATATTCTTTTGCCTCTATAATTTGCTGGGTGATCACCATGACAGTTGATGCATTTTGCTTTTTCGTCCTTCTTTATTGGACAACTTTTAGTGGGATGTTTTCCTTCCCACAATCTCTTTTGCAATAGCTATGCGTATGCCCGAAAGCTTGGTTTTTCGAAGTGGCTCGGTCTTAACAACAATACACATTATATTGTATATCTTTTCGACTTCTTCTTGATTATGAAAGAGAGCATGAAAAGAGATAATTGTCTGTTTCTTGTCATTGGTTGCCCATCATTACCTTGTGTGGTTTCTTTTTTAATTAAGTTTTTGGCTTCCAAAATCCTAAATTTTTTATTAGTCAAGTCTTCGATGATATCGTGTTCATCACACGAGAAGAGAAGACCTCTGGCTATTACCCTAACTAGTCTAGTAGCTTTACTTTCAAATGAGTGCCACTGGAACTTCGTTTTGGTCAATTCGTCAGTGATTTCTCTATTTTTGTCACTGTCATCGATATTTATTTTCCATTTATTGTTATTATAGGATGTGAATTTACAAGCCTTTTTGGTTTTTTGTTTGATTACCCTTTTTAACTCACCAAATCTGTCTACTCCCGAGATCATTATTGGTGGTGGTAATGATTGTTTTTTTTTTTCAAACCAATGGTTATCTCTCCGAGCCTTTTATCACTTGTCTTACTTTGTAAATTTGCTTGTTTTGCATCATGTCTTCTTGCAGACATCTCACTTTCTTTTGCGTTTTTTCGTAGGCCTTTTGTTTTTCTTTAGATGGCCGTCCGTTTCCAGTGCGAGCTCCTCTTCATCTGTAAGGTATTCTTTTTCACTATTTCGCTGGACAGGTTGGGCAGGACATTTGTTAGAGCAGTCCAACAAGGTGACCCTTCTTTCCAGTTCTTTTATTTGGTTTTTAAAATTTGCAACTATTACCTCAAGATTTTTCCTTGCTTTAGGTTCAGCTTGCCATTCGTTATAATAGTTTTTGCTCTCGCTTGTGACTCTGTTTTATGTTCACTTTCAACTATACCGGTTTCAATTCTAGATTTCTGTTTTTGTATTTTCGGAGTACTTAATTACTTATCTTCGGCCGTAAGGCTTTTTGGCGCTATCGTTTTTGGTGGAGTTCTCGGCGTGAGTGAACTCCTTCTAGAGTTTTGTTTAAGAAGCAATAAATGGTCCCCCCAGAATCCATGGGACCTACCTCCGAGGAGGGTGGATTTTGCGGTTTACCTGGTCTGGCACCTCGGGTATTTATATCATTTGTTTTGTTCATTGCCATATTTATTGTAACTGTATTAGTTTTATTGGATAGTACAGTAATTTCTACACACAAACCCCGTGCCGGAAGGACCGGGTCATTTTTTTTTTTTTTTTTGTGGATTTTAGTTGCCTCTACGAGTACGACTGGCATGCCTACTTCGAGTATATTCTAACACCTACTTGGAGGGGGATATGAATTTAAAATTACATGACATATTTTAAAAAAAATATTTTGAAATTGAACAAAATTGTAAAGATATATGTATAAGCGTCAACCAAAACAAAAACATCTGCCAAGTAATGACAGTGTTCGTTTGTGGAAACTCATGTCACAATATTATTTTCACATCATTTGCTTGTCAAAGCAAATTTAGAAAAACCATTTCATCAAAACCTGTTCAGCAGTTCTCGAATTAAGAGTTTAATAAATAATTTTAAAATTCGAAGCGGTTGCTATACTGTAGCCCAATTAGCACTTAAACGCCATTTTGAGTACCACAACTCGCGTGACCTTGTTTGTTAGATAATGTTAATAATTTGTTGAAAGGAAACGGTTTCAAATCCATCCTGTGCCATTCAAACTTATCAGCTCTGTAGTACTTTTCTATGAAATTTCCTTAAGGTTATCGAAAAATTGTTTGCCTAGAGTTCGATATCGGGCTCTACTTAAAGTCGGACTCCCGCAGAGGAAGTGGGAGACAGTTTCCTCCCCATTTACATTTTTGCAACTGCGGCAGTGTGTATTAAAAGCTAAACAAAGTCTAGACGCATGCGTTCCTCTAGCCAGGGATCTGTGCGAATCGCTACAATTCTTGCAGCATCTTCCTGAGTCCTATTCTAAAGTTCTTGTGTTCTGGCTCAATTGTAGTTCGACCAGATCTGTCTAGCAATGATACAACTCTGCGAAATGTTCCACCTTTTTGTTTGTCACTGATAGAAAATGTGAAAAGATTTGGCTCTTGTCAGTTCCCATTGGAACTAGGACAACATCTGCAAGGGATATGTCATGGGCAGACCCCTTTTCTCCAGCTCGTCGGCCCGTTAGTTTCAAGTTGCTATGACCTAGCACCCAGAGAAGACTGATTTTGGTCCGACAATCTAGCGACGAGAACTCTTCCCTACACTGTTCCACCAGTTATGAAGATGATATTGGTGAAATCAGGGCCTTGACAGCAGCCCGGCTATTAATGGAAATGTCGATTCTATCAATGGGTGTAGACTTGTATCTTATTATCCGACACGTTTCACGTATTGCCAAAAGTTCCGCCTGGAAGACATTAGATGAATCGGGAAGGCGGAGGGATACTGCTATTGTTAGTGTTTACGAAAAGATTTCCCTGCCGACCCCAGTGTCCATCTTTGAACCGTCGATCGGTATAAATTACTGTTCTGAAATTCATTATGCCTTCACCTCTTTCCCAGTCTGCTCTGGGCGAAAAATCTACTGTAAAGTTGTGTTGAAATTTAAGTTTAGGATGGTATAGTCGGTCAGAGTTTCCTTCCATTCTCCTAGTAACAAATCTAGCATCTTACTGTGTCCTTAAGGTCTAGCAGACCAGCACTCCGTTTCTCTGAGTCTGAACGGGCTAGATGCTGAAATGTACATATTTACGTTCTTTGCACTTTGCTTATTATTTTAATGTTGTAGTATTTACTTAAAGCAGACCACCAAACTAGTGACACATACGTAAGTATTGAACGTATTACAGCTGTATATGTACATCCTTAAGACCATCTTCGGTAGAAGTCTCCCGTTCTTACTAAAGGTTAGGAAACTATTACTGCTTTTTTAACTCGTTGCTCGATGTTTAACTTCCAGTTGAGCTTTGGGTTATGCTTGACTTCAAAAAACCTAACATTGGAGGATAAAGGAAATAATTGATGGTTTAGTCGATATTTTGTATACAACTAGTGGCCCAAGTGCTTAAATTATCCCACGCTCCTTCCATGATTTCATTAATGACTGAAGGAAACATTCCAACATTGTCAGGTTATCCGCATATCCAACAACCTTGACACCGTCTCTGTCAAATCTTGGCAGGATTTTGTTTAATACCATAAGCCATAAAAGAGGTGATAAACCCCACCTTGAGGTGTTCTCCTGTCTACGAATTTGGTAAGAATGAAATTACCTAAGTTTAACTGAATGATTCCGTTTTTTAACATGGATACTATCCAGTGACTAATAAAATCCTCAACAGCTAACTCGGTAAGAGCTTCCTGAATCGCTTCAGTTACGACGTTATTAAATTCGCTTTCAATATCTAAGAAGGTAGCTTGGGTATAGTGTTTGTAGTGAATGGTTTTTCCAATCGTTTGTACAACCTCATAAAAACCACTCGAACGCCTCTCCAGCACAAGGGGACGAAAATTAGTGATATACAGCTCTTGGCTCGATACCAGGGACTACTCGATCAAGTCAAGGCCGGCTAATTTATAGGTGGAGAAACTGGTAATACCCCATGAAATTTGTTCCTCTGTTATCAGTGATTGTATTTCATTCTATAATGAAGGCTGCGGACCCTCAGATTTGGATGCTTTCACACAGATGTCCTCACACCCTGGTGTTCATCAAAAGCTGCAAGGGTTCTCCAGAAGATACTGTCCAAGTAAAATTCGGCCTTTTTATAAACGTTACTTGGACACCATTCCAAACTAACAAACCAAATTTCATGAAAATGTTTGCTATAGTTTTTAAGTTAAACGTGCGATTTCTAGAGATTTTGATGATTTTCAAATGGGATTATGCACTAGACTAAACAACCAAAGAAATAAGTTTTTAAAAAAAATGTATTAAGTGGGTCTTGAGTTCCACGCGTTACCGCAGACCATTATGAAGATTTTTTAAATTCCATCACACATACCTTACCACCTGCTATGGGGACGATTTCCAGACAAATATACACGCAAGATCAAACTAATAAACCAAATATTATCAACATTCATAAGGTGGTTCTTGAGATAGGGAGATGGAGAGTGAGGTCGAAAAGTACAGACAGACTGACAGAAAGACAGACCGACAGTCGGAAAGACAGACACGAAGCATTTGTTTGTTTTGGCCTGAAATGAAATTTTTGAAAGCGAGACCAAACAAACTAGCCAGCACGTAGAGCTAGTACCACGTTTTTAATTTGGCAAAGTCTATCCTCTCATTTCTTCTCTTTAATTTTTCCCTATATCACTGGGTTAGTGAACTCTAAAAGACATAGGCAGATATAAACATTAGTAGACATTAGTAATAGAGCAACTAAAAGCAACTCCTAAAATCGCTGTTAGTCAGTTTAATGCAGTCTATATGTTTTGTCCTGTAGGCCGTCTACCAGAAAATATCGCTGGTAGTTAGAGGATTGTAATGTATTTTGCTTTTAAAATTTCGTAGTAATAAAACAGATTTAGCAGAAGCCAAATTCAGAATAGTTGTTTTGATTCATTTTCACATGTTCGCTATGGTGAACTGACACCACTGACTTTTGACAGATCAAAGAAATTCAATTCAGATTTCTAATAATCCTGCATTATTTTAGTATCCTTAAGCATAAAATAGTTCTTTTATAGTTGTTCCGTGCTGTATTATTGACTTTCTAATGAATAATATCTACTAAAGCACGTTTTGCTATCGACTGTCACTTTAAAACAGACTTAGAGGCGGGTGACCCACTCCGAAATTGTTTAGTATTTCGAGAGTGACATTCGTGTTTATTACTTTAGATTTGGAATTAGAGGTGACTTTAAGAGAAACACGTTTAAATTCGTTTATTACTAAGGGCTTTAGTCTTAAGTTGTGCAGAAAATTTAAAAAAAAAATCACCAATAGTATAAGTAGAACAGACCTTGTTCGCTTTTCGTAGATTTATACTAATATGTAATTACCCATGTATTTGTCTCAAAGAGAATTCATATGTCATTACTTATTGTAAATATTTGTTTAATTTAATTTACAGACACTGTTCCGGATCTGATTTACACATTCATTGAGCAGAATGTACGCCCCGGCCCATTGATATCGCTTAAATGTTCTGCCAGTGGGTCACCGCCGCCACAAGTAAGTTTTAGTAGCCAGTAAATAATTTGCACCTTAATTTCATGATTATGATTTCACTCCTGGATCCCTCGACTTATTGTAAAGCTGCAAAACATCTATGTATGTACATATTTCCCATACATCGCTTGATTTTTCGCCTTTAATTTTTCTTGCATCAACAGTAACTTTTTCCGACTTGCTGTACGTTTACGTTCAGTGCTCGTTTCTCTTAAGCCAATGTACGTTCTTATTCACCTAAATATTCCCAAAGAATTAGCTGTATTATAGTTAAAATCGCATTAAAATCATTTCAGCACGTTCATACAGACAGACAAACTATCGACACTTTTACACTATATAGTGCTGATAAATTTGCTGTCTAAAGAATACAGATGCGCGACTTACATATGAGGATACCTTTGACGCAAAACACTCTATCAAACAATTTCTTCTCATACATCCACTCGGTGAAGTCCGGGTGTCTTATATGTTGACGGGAGTAGGATCGAATCTAGATTTCTTTTGGAGGAATGTTATCTTGAGAGTTAAGAGTATGCTCTTTAACTATGTGTAACGGATGGGCCATCTGCGGGTTTCCTTTTAAATCGCATGTTATTTTGACACTGACAGCTCTTTGGCTCTCAGAAAACTGATAGAAACATAGTGTCATATCTCCGCGGTACGAAATGAATCGATTTACGCTTGAACAACGTTGGGAAATATATTGAAAACTTATTTTCAAAGTGAGTGTTGTGTTGCCGAAACATTGGGAATTTTGAAAAGAAATTTCGGTCAAAATAATGCACCAACCGTGCCTGCTGTACGCAAGTTTGTGAGATTGGTATGCTAATTGATAACGCAAGTTATCCTCGTGCGCTCAGCCGATAATATTGCTGCTGTTTCCGAAAAAGTGCGCCTAAGCCCCAGAACCTGAACTCGCCACAGATCTCAGCAACTGAACATTAGCCGTCCTACGAATAATCTGAGGAGAATTAGGTCAAACTGACTCAGGAATTGAAGCAAAATGACCAGCCACACGTAGTCGTAAAGAAGCGAATGCATCACCAGCGTGTGACTGTTTGGTGTGGTTTGTGGAATATCGGCATTATTAAGATAGCAACAACGTTACGATCAACAGAGTATGCTACAGAGGCATGATAACAGATTTTTTATAGTTTGTAAAATTGTTTATAAATATAAAAACTTGGACGATCTCTGGTTCCAGCAAGATGGCATTACGAGCCATACAAGCCGTCCAGCAATCGATCTTTAGTGTACTAAGTTCAATAATCGTATAATCGGCCGATTTGGGATGTTGCTTGGACTCCGCGGATCTGCGATTTGACTTTTTTTTGTGGGGTGTCGTTAGAGATTGTTATTATGCTGATATTCCAAAAACTATTCAGGCAGCATAAGAAGGCAATTTTAAAAAGCAACCAACAGTTGAACCACCCTTTCAGAGCACATCCCAGGAGCTGGTAAAATGATTATACAAAGGATGCTTTACCTATAAAGATCAGGAATGAATGTAACAATGAATAAATGAATGAATAAACAAGTTGTGAATAATTACATAAATTAAACCTGTACGATGTAGATATATAGATTTGCCGAGCTAAATTTGCTATGCTCAAGAGTTTAAGTCTATAGGTGATCATCTGGTTGTAATCCCTATCAAAACCACATTCTATAATATTTGCCGGTGATTAGGTGAATATAAAGAGTGCCTGAAAGAAAAACACTCAAATATAACTCCAAGGACAAACCAATAAGATGACAGCTAAAGTACCCAATACCTATAATGCAGGCAATTCAAGATCGTCAAGGAAATCTCAAATGACATTTCAATTAGGCTTAGGCACAGGTTAATTATAAACTTACATGAAGAAAACATAGTCGATGAAAAGAAAGTCCCCATTCGGCCCGTTTTGTAGACGAAACGATCGCAAGGATCCATTAGCAATGAAAGCTATGGCATCTCAGAAGAGACTCTATATGGGTCGATACGAGATACAAGGTATCAAAATATCATTATGCTCGTATGTATCTCACAATGATGTAATTTTTTTAATATATCCCATAAGGATTGCATCTTTTCTATATGTTTTTTCCTATCCTTATTTCACAACCATACATAAATATGTATGTTTAAATTATTATTCACCTCAATTCCTTTCTTTGCAGTTCTCTTGGCTCCTGGACTCTCAACCGATAATGGATGTGTCAGTTCATCATCGCGTTGCTATCGGACAATTTGTCGACATGTCTGGAGATGTGATAAGTCATTTGAATATCTCTCACGTTCGACCCGATGATGGAGGACTCTATAAGTGCATTGCTTCCAATACAATGGGCAGCGTGGTACATGCAGCACGACTAAACGTGTATGGTATGTAAAACCATCATCTGTATGCCAATAAATATCCACAACATTAGCCGACAGTATTCCCATCTATGATTTATGTATAGAACTTGTGTGCATAAAAATCCTTTTTCCCTGATTGTTCTGTCGAATGCTCACGGATCCGACAGCAGCACCTGCTTGTCCCCATGAGCATTTGATCTCCGGATATGTTGCATTGTGTGGAGCTACTCAAGCGAAATCAATAGGATTGACGTCTATTGGTATGTGGGAATATTTTGTTCGTCGATAATAGAATTTCCGGTGCTTATTGATTGAACTTTGAAGATACGGCACAGACACGTAGGTACTGCATATAAGTATGTACGTATGTGGGATGGGGTTGCATGGGAATTTGGATGACAATGTGGAGTGCAACATAGGAGGATGAAATTAAGTTTTGAATTCAAAACCTTAACTTCAGATGAATCCGATTGGTATTGAACATTACATTGGCACATTAACTTACAAAACAGGCAGGATTTTCGTATTTTTTTGACAGTTATAAATTAACATCTATGGATGTTTTCCTCCAAGAAAAAAACTGTAAGGACGAACCAAACTTTACACTTGTAGGAGCCCTTCACCGTCAAGCCTACTGCATAGCTACATATGTAAAATATATCATAAAAGAAGCAAGCCAAAGACAGCGATAATCTTTTCCTGATAGGAATCTCAATATCTGGCTTAACAATTGTAAACATCTACAAACCTCCGAAAATTACATGGCCTACTGAGATGATCCCAATATATCAGCACCTGGCAATTTATGCGGTAGATTTCAACAGCCACAGCACTCTGTGGAAGTATCAAGCGGATGACGAAAATGACACAAGAATCGCCTATCACTAATTTTCGATCCCAAGGACAAAGGGAACATTCTACTCAAGGGAGTGGCTTAAGAACTTCAACCCCGATCTATGTTTCGCTACATCCAATTGCAGAGATAGACGACAGCAAATATCCAGACGAGTTCTACACGACTTTCCCCACAGCCAACACCACCCAGTACTACTAGATGCTGGCTTACAAATTCCAATAGAAAATTCTATCTCTCGACCAAGGTGAAATTTCAATAAAGCAAGATGCCAAGATTTTACCACGGAAGGTCATTCTAAACACTGTCGAGCCTTCCCAATTGCTAAGCTATAAGCTGCCATTGTCAACTGCAAATCTGGGAAAACTGACCTACAGTCCTCTTAAGCATATGCCTGGTAGGCATGGAGGTGATAGGCAAATGTTGCATTTCTAGAAATTTTCGAAGCATCTGCAATGATAGTATCTATAGCATAGGCATAGATGTACTACCAATCTTAGACGAGCCAACGGTTGGAGATTGGATGTTTGTGCGGTATGATCTATTAAACGAACGGCTTGTCTCCGAATGCTGTGGAGTGGAATATTTTGGGGCAATGCTCCAAACCGTAAGCAGCGGTATTACTTGAGCTTTGTACAGAAGAAGGATCTGAAGAATATATCTTTCCTCTAAATAGCTCAACGTCATCGAAGTCGATTTGGCGATATTGGATGCGTGTTCGGGCTATGTTACACCAGAGTTGACTGTAATGCCTCCTTATACTTTGTAGATTTTTAATTTCAATTGTAAGGTAAATTATAAGTAATCAAATCATAAATAATTTCCATGTACATTATCTATGGAAGGATAATAAATATCTATCTATCTATCTATGTTGTAGAATAGCAATCTTTTAATATTATAAAAGTCAAACACGCGCTTGTTGGTTTCCACAACCTTCGAGCGTGTACACGTGTAATTTGACATTTGCTTGCTGTATCCCCTGAGTCCCCCAAGTGGGGGACAAGTTTACCTCCGGACTATTTTACTCCAGGAAGTGACATTTCACCGGTCGATAAGGAAGTGAAAATATGCCGATTTCCGCTGAGAGTTCAACACTCGAAGATCTTTCTCGAACACAAAATGTCAAAGCACAACATCTTCATCTTGTTATACGAGTAGTTTACAGAGTTGTGGTTGTACCTTCTTATTTATTCATCCTCCTCACACATATGTACATAGGTAGGACATAATCTTCGTTGAGAAATTATGTTTTCTTTAGTGTCTTTCGAAAGTTCCACCGAATTCATTATGAGTGATAAGTAGCACATCGAATTGTACCATCATTGACATCTGATGAGGAATAGTAACCAATAAAAAAAAACTGGGTGAACTAGCATCTAGGCAGTAATTTCTAAACGCAGGATGTCAAGCAATTTCAAGTCTAAACCGGAAAAAAATTGCTCCTTTGTTATATAGTTTTTTTTATAGTCAAATTGCGTTGTATGGCATGCTCGCTAAATGGCGTTATCCATTGCAACACATTACACATTAGCACTTCCAGAATGTTAACAAAACATTCTCCATGCGCTTGATATTTCAAAGGCATATGACAGAGTTTGGTATCAGGCTCTTTTGTCGAAAATGCGTCCATATGCCGTCGATAGGTCTCTTCTTCAATCAATTAGAAATTTTCTTTCGGAGCGTTTAATACTCGTGCAAGTCTACTGGTGTTCCCCATGGCTTTGTTTGGTCTCCGACTCTCTTTCTTATTTTTATAAATGATCTCTTGTCTGCAACTTCTAATCAAATTCATTCCTTCGTTGATGACAGTACCCTCAGTTTTTCATATTTGTTCCCTAACTCACTCCCTTGCTCTTTTGACTCTACTAGCTATACCAGCTCTGTTGTGAGTTGTGCTCAGATTTGTGTGGTATTAACAAATGGATAAACTTGGGAAGAATACCTGAAGCAAGGTTTCAAAAGTATCTACTAAATTTTTTGTGTATCGGCCGTCATCTTTCTTTAGTAAACCTACACAAATCGAGTGATCTTTTGTAATCCTAAATGTTTTGAGGCACTAGGAGTTGAGATTATTCCCTTAATGGCCTTTAAACTTTTCTGGTTAGATTTAACTTTAAGGTCAGAGCAGAAGTTGCTGCTGAAGACCCACTCGGTAAGCTGGAAGTACTAAGAGATTTAATATTCTATTGGCCGGACCCGTCTCTGCTGAGCACCGAAAGGGTCAGATTCGTGTTGATCCTTTCTAAGAAAATTAGATTCTGCAAATGAAAAATAATCGTTCAACCTATTTGGTAGCTAGTTCGGTGTTAGCACGGTCAATCACAACGCCTGTGCTAGAAAGCCAGCCAACGGTAGCTTTCTATACTTTGACATCCAAACAACTCCTCTGCTTTAAAATCCTTTCCAACTTAGTCACATATTTTTGTCATCAAATTCAAAGATTGTATCCACAAGCGGTTGATAAAATTACGGTTGTTCTGATTTGCACCCGGTCTCCAGATGAACAATCATCTGACGAAATCTAATAAAGTTGACGA
Organism: Pocota personata; assembly: GCA_963082735.1. Classification (NCBI taxonomy): domain Eukaryota; kingdom Metazoa; phylum Arthropoda; class Insecta; order Diptera; family Syrphidae; genus Pocota; species Pocota personata. The sequence continues at coordinate 213,375,287 of OY720429.1, forward strand.
CGTATAGTCCTCTTTGCATAATTAGTTCCACTATATGACAAGAAAATACGCAGACACTAAGAACAAGACAGCGAATTGACTACCCAGAAGCAAAGTCTGCGACAAGGATTTGCAATTGGATTTATGGTACAGCTTTCCCATTGGCACAACGTCTACTACCATTATCCTGATTCACATCGTGTGTCTCTTGGCTTCTTTTTTTTTATTTCCCAATTTCATGCAATATGTCATCCCAGTACTGCAGACATGGAAATGGCATGAAGCATATGCATAATCGGAATTCTTTGCTATTCGTTCGATACAGTCCACATGTTGGTATGTTGATATTAAAACTACAGGCAAGGATTTTGGCCAAATGTGCACGTTATAGTCGTCGTTGTAGTGTATCTCTCTGTTATCGTTCTATAACATTCCCAGTCGCACATTTTTAGTGATATTGGCTTGGTCGGGTGGATTTTTTAGATGGAAATCCAGTTTTGGTTAGAAATACACCCTCCTCCCATTTTTCCAAATTGTGCGGTAAGGACGAAAAACAAAATGAAATAACTATTTGTATCGATTGATAGTCTGTTATTGGTTAGAACGTGGAGATTATCGATTTTGTATTTTCATGGTAGTTGGATACAGAGGTACGAGTATACTGCAAAAAAAAAAAAAACAGCATTCAAAAAAGTTACAATGCATCAATCTTATAATAAACTATCCCTCATCTGCCAACCCATTCCTAATAAAGTGGGCTTGAAGTTATGAATGTTTTTAATGCAAATGCAGTCACTTATTTCTGCCAAAGCATATTTCTTCGAATTTTAAGAGATGTTATGAGAAAACTTTGTAAGAAAAGGCCCCCAAAAAGTGGGCGTGGCCTCTTTTACGTATGAACGACTGGCAAAAAAAGTTTCAGTTTCTAGTAAAAAATGCATTGAAAAAAAGGCATTATTTGAAAAGTAGGTAGGATTTCCTATCAAATTTGGTCTTCATAGCTTAAAATTTAAGGCTCATACGAACAGAGGGACGGGCATGGCTGGATCGACATAACTTTCGTCGCATATCACAAATATACAGGGTCTTCCGAACTTTGACAGTTGATAGCGGCCATATTGTTGAAGCTACATCTGTCAAATTGGCTGCCATTTATTCAGTCTGTTTTGCCAAATCACTATGGATGGATATAGCGTTTAACAACACGTGCAAATAATAAAATTGTTTTATCAAAATGGGTGTTCTGTTCGGGCAACATTCCGCGCGCTTCGCCCATTTCACGATCGCCTTAACCGTCCTTCCGAGAGGACTATTCGCAGTGTGGTGGTTAAATTTGAGTCCACTGGTTCAGTAAACGATCAACCAATACTCGTACGTCGATGAAACCCAAGATCTGCCTAAAACATCGCCGCTGTCCGTGAGAGTGTGCAGGAGAATCCGAGGCAGTCGATTTCGCGTCGCTCACAAGAACTCGGCCTTTCGCAGACCACAACTTGGCGAATTTTGCATCGTGACTTGGGCCTGCACCCGTACAAAATTCAACTGACCCAGGAGCTGAAGGTAAACGACCATAGATAACGACGTGTGTTCGCTGAATGGGCTCTAGAGCAGTTGGAAACTGACCCTAATTTTCATCGAAAAATCATCTTCAGCGATGAGGCCCATTTCTGGATGAATGGGTACGTCAACAAACAAAATTGTCGAATTTGGGACGATACCAATCCACATGAGATCCAAGAGCATCCAATGCATCCCGAAAAAGTCACTGTTTGGTGTGGATTTTGGGTTGGCGGCATCATCGGTCCATATTTCTTTGAGAACGACGTTGGCGAGGCCATCACCGTCAACGGCGAGCGCTATAGGTCGATGATTACCAACTTATTTTGGCCTGAATTGGATCATATGGATACCAACGATATGTGGTTTCAACAGGACGGCCCTACTTGCCACACAGCTCATGCCACATTAGAAATTCTGAACGAGCGATTCGGGGGCATGGTCATCTCACGTGGAGGTGATGTGAACTGGCCACCGAGATCTTGCGATTTGACCCCGTTAGACTTTTTCTTGTGGGGTTTTCTGAAGTCGCAGGTCTATGCGAATAAGCCACAAACCACAGCGGCCCTCAAAGCCAACATAACCCATGCCATCGGTCAAATTCAGCCTAATTTATACGCCAGAGTCATGAAAAATTGGACATTTCGGATGTGCGCCACCCAGAGAAGCCGCGGCGGACATTTGAACGATGTTATATTCCATACATAATGGCAGCGATAGGCCCTTCAAACGAATGAAAAATTTCGATGATATCTCAAACACACTTTATTTTATTTAAATTTAAACATAGGAAGCGCTTAATGAAAGACCATTTACTACATATCATTTTTGTATAGAAATTCCCTATGACTTGTGCTGTTATAACTACAGATAACTAAAGAATCTGTGCAGAAGACAGCTCATGGCACCTGTAAATCCAGAAAAGTTCCATCCAGCTGCTTTTCTTCTTGAACAGGGGGTAATTCAATTGAAGGTAGCAACTTAAATTTGAGATAAAACACATTCGTTTTCGATAAACTGTTGATATTTGTATGTCAATATAATGAGCCAGCGAAAACTCAAACTCGAGTACTTCCTAAAGAGAAACTACATAGATATTATGTTGGTTTCCGAAACTCATTTAACTCAAAAAATTGCTTTAGAATTAAGGACTACATATTTTATGTCACAAAACACCCATCAGGCAGAGCACGAAAGGGTACCGGTATTATATTGAGGCAGAAGGTAAACCACCATTTAATGGAGCAGTTCAGCAAGGAATACTTACAAGCAACTTCTGTACGCCTGGAAGAATTTTCAGAAAAGACCACATTATCGGCCATATACTGCCCTCCAAGATTCAACATAACAGAAGAGCAATACTCTTGGTAATAGATTTCTGGCTGCAGGCGACTATAACGCGAAACACATTTTCTGGAGATCAAGGCTAACCAGCCCAAAGGGCAATAGGCTCTGGAACGTCATATCTAATAAAGGATTCGACAACACCTCTTCTGGTAATCCAACTTACTGGTCTTCAGATTGACGACAAATTCCAGATCTGCTGGACTTCGGCATTATAAAAAACCTAAATCGTGACTACTTCCGCACTGAAAAAAGTCTAGAGCTTTCATCAGATTATTCTCCGATCATAATCACGTGAAGAAGGACCCCTTTAATTCTAGATCCATTAGCATCATCTCTCACTAATAAAAACACGAACTGGTTTAAATTCAGGAAATATATAAGTCTAGAGCAGAAATACAGTCTGCAATCCTAAACTTTAACCAAGTCATAACCGATGTCGCACATATCGCAACAGTTCCCTGCAAAATAAACCTCGTGCTCAATATAAAGACTACCTATACTGAAAAACCCCTGAACAAAAAGAGACATTTAAGAAGAGAATGGCAACTAAGTAGGTCTCCAGTCCTAAAATATGAACTAGCAAAATGTTCATATGTCCAACTAAAAAAACAAACTACTCTCTCTGGCTAGCCACGAAATAGTTTAAACGACCCGCAAAAGTAGAATCCCCTCTTCGTTTACCTGATGGCAACTGGGCCGGGGACGATTCCGCGAAAGGCTTAGCGTTTGCCGAACACTTCCGTAAAGTCTTTACTCCAAACAAATACTCAAATCCCGGATCTTTCCCTGAAATCCCTGACTCCCTGTCACAAGCTCCTATCAAAATAAAAACTAAAACTTAACAGAGGCAATCAAAAACTTAAAAATAAAAAAAAGCACCTGAATGCGATGGTATTACTCCCAAAATGTTGAAAGAAATTACCCAATGCTGCCGTAATTCAGCTTCTGCATATATTAAATACTTCACTACGCCTTAGTTACTTCCCGAACTTATGGAAACAATCCAATATCATTGTAACCGCTAAACCGGGAAAAGGCAATACCAAAGTAGATTCCTATAGACAATAAGCCTCCTACCCATTGCATCAAAGATATTCAAGAAGCTCATACTTGAACAACTTATGTCACACATTAATAATACAAACGCAATACCACACCACCAATTTAGATTCAGGAGAAAACATAATACTATTGAACAAGTGCATCGCATAGTTACAAAAATTAGAAGAACGTTCGAAGATAAACAATATTGTTTCTTTTTGCCCAAGCCTTCGATAAGATTTGACACAAGGGACTATAAGACAAAATACAGATAATGCTTCCACAAAACACCCACGGAAATCTAGAAAGTCAGATACAAGAACTTTACGTCCCAACTATTCAACATCGAAGCCGGAGTCTCTCAAAGGAGCATCTTGAGCTCATTGTTGTATTTAATTTATACATCTGATAATTCACTTCATACTCACCTCAACATGACAATACCAACTGAGCCGGTCGTGCTCTATCTTGCTTGTGATGGGTTCATTTACTTGAAGGCTTCCTCGAATCTTCGAACTTCTTATTCTATCAAGCTTTGTTACTCCTTCTGTCATGCGAAGCATCTTCATCTCAGCTGCCGTTAATTTACCCTCATACTTGAGCCTTCCTTTCAGCTTATTGAACATTTTTCGGTCACAGAAGATTGCGGAGTTTTCCCGCCACTCCATCCACCCTACGCTTAAGCGATGATTAATGTTATCATCACAAGTTGCTTCGCTATTGATCATAGATCCCAGATATTTGAACTTTTCGCACTTGGGAAGCACTTTTCCATTTAAGTAAATGTCTGGAATAGGCCGGTGTGGATCAGAGAACGGGCAGCACCAGATACTCTATCTTTTTTGAATTAATACGTTACCCATTTCCCTGCAAAACATCCACCCAGATACTCTATCTTTTTTGAATTAATACGTTACCCATTTCCCTCCAAAACATCCACCCTGCTCGTTGCAGGGACGTCTGATATTCACTTATGATAGCTCCATCGTCAGCAAAGAATAACTGATGCACTTTGGGGTCCGTCACTTTTCCTTTAAGTAGATAATCAAGGACTGCAATAAATATTAAAGTACTGAGGATGCTTCCCTGGTGTACACCGACTTTGATTGGGAACTCGTCGGTGACTCTTGCGGGACATCTTCCTGTTGTCGTCCTTGCTCCCTCATACATGTCCATGATCATGCGCAGGTACGTTTCTGGAACTCCTCGTTGTCTTAGCGCCACCCATAAAAGATCTCTTGGTTGTCTATCAAAGGCTTTTTTCAAAATTAACCAACACCATATGCAAGTCTTTTAAGGAATCACGATGTTTTTCCATTATGATCATTATACTTTGGATTGCATCTGTTGCTGATTTACCCGAGACAAACCCGCACTGGTCATCAGATAGCCGCATTATTTTCCGAAGTCGTCCATCTAATACCCGCTCAACGATCTTCATGGTGTGTGACCTCAGCTTTGACAAAACGGTAGTTATCGCAGTTTCGAGTATCGCCCTTCCCTTTGTGCAAGGGAAGAAGATAACTTTCAGCCCACTGATTAGGCATTGGATCACCGCTCATATGTTTGGAGATAAGAATCATGAGCCATCTGGACCCGATGTCTCCCATTTTTTCCAGAACTCAGAGGGTATCTCGTCTGGCCCAACCGCTTTTCTTTTTTTGGAGTATTTGACCGCATTCCTAATTTCTTCGACAGTAATGTCAGATACTTCGTCATGGTGATTAGCGGCTCTTGGAAAGTATACCCGGAGAAACTGATCGTTTAGAAGTCTTTCACAATACTGTCGCCATTTGTGTTTCACAATACTGGCCTTGAGCATTGTTAATGAACTTTGGGGAATGAATCTCCTGAGCATTTCTTCTTCTCTAGGCGGATATTTTGAAGATAGTTGTTCCCTTATTCAAGTTGTTTTGTCGAATCTCTTGTAGCCTGGTTCCTATCAGACGCCGAGCAGTTTATTTCGTCCAATTCCCGATAGAGGGCTTCCATACTTTTTGCTTGAAATTGGACGCACTTCTTCTTCGCGAGACCTTTGCAGCATCTATATATCATTTCAAGGCGAGCTTTTTCATCCCTATTGACCAAGCCTTCAAAGTCGTTTTCTTTTCCAGAAGAAGAAATTCAAAGATATGCTAACAAATATATCAACAAACTGGAAGTCCATCCAAATCCTCTCGCTAGAAACCTTTCATTTTCACATAGGCATGCACGTCTAAAGATAAAAGATACTCTAGATTTAATAGATAAAAAAAATATAATGCTGAGATATTGATATTAAATATGAAAAATGATATCGGCCAAATGGGCGACACGGCTGGCCCTTCAGACTTCCGAACTTTGAGAGTGTTTCCGAAATTGTTTGGATTGTCTGCAAATAATGTAGGCTCTTTTATAAGCTACGTGATTTTGATGCTAATTGCTTCAGTTTGCCTTATCATTCATGGTGAAATAAGAGTTCTGCGTTTATAAAAACACAGCCAATTTAGTGACCGGTCTAAGCCCGGTTCTTATTTTTGATCAGACTCTTTACTGCAACTCGTGGCTGAAATGGCCCACCCATAAAACGAGGAACTCTTTTCCCAACTTCAGTAGTATTGCAGTCCTCCTCGTTTTTCCTTTTTTTTTTTTGAGGAGTGTAGATACTCATGACAACTCAGAAGCAGATGGTGTTGGTTGGAAGTCAGAAGCATCTAATTGAAGTACTCCCCGTATTCTCCACACGCTGAAAGTCACTTCAACCCAGGCCAATATCAATAACTCAGATAATTAATTACCATGAAATGTATTATTTTCCTGGAGTGTATAGTATTTTTGCTTGTGTGTATGCGTCCAGTTTCCCACCACCAGCCAAGGACAATTTTTCGGTTTGTCTGCGTATATGTAATTGGATTTTCTTGGTGATGGCGCAAGAGCACAAGAAGCCGAGTGAAAATTGTGTTGTTTCCCATGGTGATTTGGATTCGGTATTATTGAAATGAATTTTGAATTAGCGAATGTCATAATGGCCGGGAGAAAAGCTGTTAACCGATGAGCGGGAGAGTGTGGGGGCTGAAATGAAGGTGAAACGATGTTAGTTAGCCGGACAACTCATTAATATTAATAAGGATTCCACAAGCATCCTTGAGTGGGTGAACTTAAATCTGGGCAAATATCATTGCTGTGGGGATAATCAGTTTCCATTAGAACACTCCCCAATAGAGTGTGGTGGGGTAGATGGGGGGCATATGGCAGCATTTGCACCTGTTATTTGCGAGGATTATTGAAAATTTGATGTTATGCGGGTAGCTCTTGAGACAAGACAGGGGGATTTAATGAGGTGCTTTTGATTATGGATAGGATACTAAGTGAATTGATTTACAATAATGAACGGAATCTCCTTGGGGTGTGAGTTATGTCAATGGGAGCACTTTAATTATGTTTTGGGTGTGACGTTAAGTACTTTAGCTGTTGTTTTTTTTGTATTTGAATAAATGGTAACCGTGTAGAAGTGAAAATGTGTTTTTATAGGACTTCTTTAGGTGTATCTGAAGGTCAAATTTTGGAGAACAAGCTACTTATCGTCAGAAATATGCTGTCCGGTCTTTTATCCAAATGGTTGCATTTCAAGCAAGGTTTTAAATACAAAGGCCTGTTTAGTTTTAGTAACCTTTTTCGATCTAGTATTGTCCATCTTAGCCTTGAAAAACAGTCAATTGAGTTAAATCAATTGTTTTTAAATATAAATTTAAATACAGGCAGAAAGAGGAGGGGGCCTGTTGTCACTTGCAATCACAGGGTATTATTCCTTCCTCTTTATCCACACGGTGTCTGACCTGTGCGGATAAATTTCTACTCAAGCATTTCTATCAGCAGGAATTCTAAAAATTTTTGTTTTATTTTTGGGTTAGGATCAGCAACATCGTCTTACATATGCAAAGTGGTATGTATTTTTTGGCACCCTGGACTTGTTTCTTATCTCTAATCTTGATAAATATTCTACCAGTCTCTTGCTTTTGCCCTCGGCTTGTGGTATCAATCCAAAGAAAAATAAAATGCTTTCAGTTAGGGCGAGGGAGTTTAGATTTCACCTTTCTGAGGAAATCCGAAGTAACTGCAATGCTTATGTTCGATGTTTTAAATTCTTGTGTGATTAAAATGCCACATTGTCACAATAGTAATCAAAATGTCTCGTTGCTCGTTTAAAATGTTAAGACATTGGACTAATTTGTAAGCCCAATGGTCATTTACAATGTCATCCCAACCGTCAGCTTTTAATACAACACAAATACAAAGCCAATTTGCTTACTGCTTTCTCAGATTTTCAAATTGATCCTTGTATCGAACATACTACTGGACAAATTGGCTTTCGCCCTCGTGAAATAGCAAGAGCACTTAAAGATCTCAGCATACACAAATCCACTTGGCCAAAGTGTATCTGAATCCTGGTTCTGAAGACATACTCTTTTTTTTAAGTTTCCACGTCACTTAAGATTTGTGCGGACTCATCCCTGAACCCGTACTAACAAGTACGCACAAAATTATTATGTCAGACAGGGATTCCGTAGATGATTTTTGATCTCTTCGTTAAAAATCTAATGTGATTCACAGCACCTAAAAGACATTGCGGTGCTTTAGTTTTTCTTTGTCCAGTATTGAGAGATTGTAGCCAAATTGAAATCAGTTTTTATTGGGACAGGAGTTTAGTGATGTTAAGAAATGTCGGTGTAAAGAGAGGCTTTCACTGGAGTTATTTACCTTGATTTACGGCTCTACTGTTGGGGAAGTTCTCAGTTCAACTGCTATTAATAGATATACTCGTAGGTACAACTCGCTGAGTGTTTTCCATTATTTTTAGATTTGTATTCCTCACCAAAGCAGTCCTTCATATCTTCAGTAGTTGGTTATTTAAAGTGATTTGCAGAATGTCGAGAAGTTTTTACGTATAGTTTCCTGATATTGAGATAGAAACAACGCCAAACCTATAGCCCAAAGGAGTACAAGCGTACGTTAACCCTCAACTTCATTTAAAAAAATTCCACGTAAACGTTTACTTTATAAATTATACGTTGGTTTTATAAATCGAAAAAGACTTGTGCACAAAAAATGTGTCCCTAAGGCAAAATTCCCATAATGGGAAAGTGCAGCATTTTTCTCAAGTTTTGCTACATGCGTGGTTTTTTCGCCGGCGACGGGTGTAGCGAAATTTGCTTTTGATGAGTATGGTTTTGACAGAAAATTGTGTGGCTTGGGATTACAGTTAATATAAATCGGTTTTATCTGCGAATATTGTCAAATTAGTGCATCCTACGAAAGAAATTATTGTGATCGAAGATCTAGGTTTAGCAATTTTATACAAAATGAACGCCGAATTATTTAAAACTTTCGAAAATTGTAGGCACACCAACTTTACCGGGAAGGTATGAAAATCTCGTATTTCAGTGCCAATATCTCGAAAACGGTGCTTCCTATGAAAAAAAAATGAGTATTGTCAAAATTTTAGAAATATTAGGCTTCGAAGTTCTTTAGAAGATTGATACTGTAATATGCGAGCTACGGCTCGAGTAGATAAAACGATATTCTGTGAAATTTATTTCTTTATTTTCTAGTCTATAGAACAATTCAAGTTCACACTATACTATTCTTCGCAAATTCTTTTCTTACAAGGTCTCTTTCCTCTCAAATCACTTTATCTCCTTTCAATTACTTAATTTACAAATCCAAACTAATTACTTCTTCTTATTAACTCTCAACTTTCATTTTATCACAAAATTACAACTTCGCCCATTATCACTTTTCCAATCTCTTCGCCACGGTTCTAAACCAACTGCCTGGTCTCGATCGCCATCTGTCCTTAAATAGCCGCATTTCTAATAACCAGAAACTTCTAGAAAATTCTTCGACCACTGGAATAAGAAAATTCTGATGTAATAATTCCAGGACGACAGCTGCAGCCAATAATCTCTTGTTCTCTCTTATCCGTGATATTATCCGAACTGTGGAGACTAATTGCAGACACGAACCTCGAATGAAAGGACACTTCGGACCAAAATTCTGCCAGAATGAAAAGGCACTTCGGAATTTGTTGCATTATGCTACATTATGTTACAATACATATAATAGTTTTTCAAACTTTTCAAAATTTAAGGTACCCAATCTTCCAAAATAATCAACTAAACCAGGAAACTATGAAAAATCCGTTTTCAGTACGAATGTCACGAAAACGGAGCGTCATATGAAAACACATGTTTCAGCCGAAATGGTAGGCCTTAAAATTATCTACAAGATGGATGCCGATTTATTTATTTTTTTTTAATTTTCGATACTCAGTCTTTCAAAATGTGCAACGTTACCCGAAAGTTTTCGAGTGCAAATATCTCGAAAACGGTACATGCTAAGAATTGTTTCTTATTACAACCGAAATTTTAGACTCTGAATTTATTTACCAGATGGATTCCAAATTTTTCACAATTTTGAAAAATTTATTTAAGCTTCCAAAATGTCTGACTTCACCCGGAAGTAAATGAAACATAGTTTTGAGTGCGAATATCTCGCAAAGGGTGCTTCCTACGAAAAATATTCTTGTAATCGACATTTTAGACTTTTAAATTCTCTACTAGATGGATGCCGAAAAAACCTTAAAAAATCAAAGGCAGGCAATCTTTTAAAATATTGTTCTTTAACCGGAAGTTAATATAAAAAATCTTTGTTCAGTGCGAATATCTCGCAAACAAGTGGAATGTCGAATTCTTTTCGGATTTCAAAAAGTCTAGCTACATATGATTGTCCAACTTTACTCCGAAGATATTCATTTAGAGTGCGAATATCTCGAAAACTGTGTGTCGAATTACAGGTTTTGAAATTTTCGAACATTTCTGGAACGCATCCGAAACCACGGACTTCACTCCAATTTATAGGAAATTATTTTTTTAGTGCGGATATCTCGAAAACGATGTGTCCTAAGAAGCAATTTTAGCTTTAGATTTTTCTATAAGCTTTTCAATAGTTTCCAAAAATTGTTAGAAATCTACCAAAATTGTCCGAAAAGTTTCTCTTTTTTTGGTAATGTGAAGAGAATAGCCCATGTGACACTGGTTGCCACGGCATGGCTCTGTGTTATTTCCTAGTTTCAGTTAGTCATTCGTGGATGGTATCACCAATGTTCCTGGGATTATTTGTGGTTGCCATGACTGATTGGCAGTCTTTAGTAACTTTAAGTCTCAGACTCTAAACTATGTATTTTTCGTACAATTACCCGAATAGTAATTATTTTAAAATTCAAACTATTTTGGAGCTGATAATATTTATAATTTAAAGTTCAAACTATTAAATAACTATGCAATCACTTAACGTAGGCACACACACCTGGACAAGTTTAGCGGACCCGAAATTATCACGGGCTGGAACACAAGCCGAGCATACTCGCCATTTTCTACAGACGTACGGACCGAATTTACGAACATCAGTTGAGAGTTTTTCAAAAACAAAACAAAAGCACTACTGTAGCATTACTATAGCATGCTCGCCATGACCACACACCTTCGAATGTTCGTGGTCCAGTCCGTGCTAGCCGCTAATGAGGTTCATTGAGTACACAGACGAACGAACATACCTGTCGAACCCTTCTACAGTGTGTCCACTTTTAAGGACTGCTTCGATAAAAATACATTTTTGCTCGTTAAACTAATTAAAACGTTTCATTTCATACTCACTGAATTTAGTCATTTCTCTAACCTAACATTCTCTATTCTTTTACTTCCTTTTTCAGGTCCACCATATGTCCGTGCGATTGGTCCCATTAAAGCAGTCGCTGGCGACGACATCACAGTTCACTGCCCGTTCTCTGGATATCCCATCGAACAGATTAGATGGGAGAAAGGTCATCAGGAATTGACATCAAGTAAGACTAATGATTGCCCAAGCACTCGCTCCTAGTTGGTGTTGAAAATAACCCACTCACTGCCAATGACTTTCAGATACTCACTATTCCCTGGTTTCGGTGCAACAAGGTGGTTACTTGGTGATAAAGGAGGTCGATTCAGCGCGAGATGCGGGACTCTACACGTGCATAGTTCGCAGTCGAACTGGGGAAGAAGCTCGTCGTGACATGCAACTGACAGTGAATAGTATGTATTTTTTTTTGGTCCTACGCTACCTAAGGATATTATCAGAGAGAGACGATAAAAAGAATGACTGGTAATTTGTTTTTTTTTAAAGGTCCACCAGTAATTGAACCATTTAAGTTCCCAAGAAATCTCCAAGAGGGTGGAAGGGCACAAATAACGTGCGCTGTCTCATCGGGTGACATGCCAATCTATTTTAGCTGGAAGAAAGATGATATGTCTATACCGATGAGTTTACAGGTGGGTGGAATTGTGACAAAGTATGTTGGTAATAGAATGTCTGTTTGTTATCACACCATAGATAAGCGAAAAGAAAGAGGAATTCTATTCGTTGCTGGTCTTCAAGGATATTAGCTCGAAGCATAGTGGAAAGTATACGTGTTATGCCAGTAATGCTGCTGCAAAGGTGAACTACACAGCGGAACTGCAAGTTCGAGGTAAGTAGGTAGTGATTCTAAGAATCATCGTAGAACAAATGAGTTTATATACTGAGACGTGTACGTTTGCTAATTAGTTGCTCCACGTTGGTCATTCGAACCGATGGATACGGCTATAATGCTGGGAAATACTATAGCAATTAACTGCGAAGCCGAGGGCTATCCGATTCCGGTCATTACGTGGTTGAAAGGACAAGGTGAGTTTGAATTCAATAATAATAGTTAGTATCTACCTATATTTAAGAAATATTTCAGCTATAAAATGAATGCACCATTCAATTCAAAGGTCTTATTTTAAAACTTGAAAGCTCGAGAATTTTAATTTTTTACTCTTGGGTTTAAAATTTTAGCCTTGGTTGGGTTTGAAACTTAATTGTTGTTGCTTCAGTTCCCGTGGTCCGAACTAAGTGTGCACAATTGATCTAGTACTTATTTCTGTATTTTGTGTGATACACAACCAGTCACGTTGTATTCCTTCAGGCCACTATGGGTGTTACGTAGGAGTATTAAGTAGTCTGTGACATTTTTTATTAGGTAGGATGGTATCGTCATGTCTTTGAGTGCTTGCAAGATGTAGTTCCAGTTAGCACTATTGAACGGGTTTTTAACGTCGAAGGTTTTCACAGTACAATATTTCTGAGATCCTTTCCACCTTCTTCCCTGGATTCCTTTTCCGCTGTTACAACTACGACCTTATTTGCGTCTATGGTAGAGCGTACCTACCTAAAGCCATATTGTTGATCGGACAGTTCTCCCGTTTCCTATATTGCTACTTCCAATATGTTGCCAATAACACGATCTAGGACTTTACCGGCCGTATCAAGCATGCAGAGTGGGCGATACGACGACGGCGCGTTTGGTGGTTTATTGTTCCTGTTGGAGAAAAGTACCAGTTGTTGTCGCTTCCATTGGTCGGAGAAGACTCCTTCTTTCAAGCATGAATTGCACATATCGACAAATAGGTCTGTGCGCGCCTTGAGTGCCATCTTAAGGACTCTGTTGGGGATCTTGTCAGGCCCAGGCGCTTTTTTTACCACCGATCTCGTGGCATTTTATTGAGCTCCACTGCAGTGATTATGGTGGTGATGGGCATTTCCTCCATCACTTCATCCACATTTATCATTTCTGCTTGATGTGGGAACAATACTGTAATGATTTTTTTAAGGAACTCAGGGCAGGTAGAGATCTGTGGTTGCCATCTTTTAAGCTTTTCATAACCACCTGATACGCTCGCACCATGGATCTCGATCGCATTCGCTACACAATTCTAAGAAACAGTTTCTTTTACTGCTTTGGATGGCTCTTTTAAACTTGGTTCGAGCAGTTTTGTCGGAGTTCATCTGAATCAACAGTTGGTCTGGCACGGGTGTACAATCTTCTCGCTTAGCAGCACTTCCTGTGTAATTCTTAGATCTCTTCGTTCCACCAGTAGACTGGCGGACGGTGAATTGAGGCTCTTTCCCTGATCATGAATGTATCTAGTGACTTCACACATGACCTGTACTGCTTTACTGAATGCAAGTCCCGTCAGGTTTATTTCTCTAGAAATGATGTAGGAGATGTTCTTCATCGAGTGATTCTATTTTCCATTCTAGCTGTTGCAGTGGTATTGTTGCTCGGGAACTCGTTACCTCTAGCTTGAGTTTCCATATGATTGCCTGGTAATCGCTATGCGAGTATATATCGCTTACGCTCCAATTCGTTCTCTGTACTAGGCAGCTGATGACATAGGTGATATCGATTATTGAGCTCGTGTTTCCTTTACAGAAAGTGCGTTTATTGCCTGTATACTGTATTCTTCTGCGTAATCCGAGCTGTAAGGCTGCTAAATTTTAGTTTTTTTAAATTGTCCCAGAACATTGCGAGGGCTGCGGGAAATCATACCCACATTCTGGTAGGCCAATCATAAGTGAAAAAACGACCAGAAAAACCAACACTAGGGTCGTATTATCCCAGTAAAAGAAACCGTTAGTAATTTTAAGCCTTTAAAAATGTATTTATTGTCTGTGTATTTTATTGTTTTATAACTTACAAAATACGTAAATCTAACATTAATTTGTTGGTTTTGTAAAAAATACAAACAAAAAAATGCTTTTTAATATGGCGGGGCTTCAATCCTTTTTGGCATGGAAGGTGTCTATTTCTTCATACCAAAATTTGTTCAGTCTGCCTTCTTCATTCTTGCAAATTTCTTGGCTTTTTGTTCCTTAATTTTACACTCACTTGATGCTAAACGTGCTCAATGAGATTCATGTCCATACTGTTTCTGAAGTTCGTGGTTTACTTACGGTCTTAGCATGATTTCAAGGTCCGGAATAGTCCTCAAACACAAGACCCGTGGAGTACTGATTCACTTCCTTTATTGTTGGAACCACTCCATTTTCTATGACCTCTTTGTATTTCACAGCATTTATGGCTCCATCCACTATCAGAAGATTGCCAACTCAACCAGCAGTTACGATTCCCCAAACCATGAGACCTTTGGACCTTTTCGGATGAGCTGCTACATATTCTTCCTTCAACCGTTCGTCGAACTGTGATCTTTCCGTCTGAAAATTCAAGATTGAATTTGGACTCATCTGAAAATATGACCTTTTGCCAGTCACCTTTGGCCCATTTTTTATACACTAGACGTAGAAGTGCCTACCGTCTGGTAGGTAAACAACGTCCTTGAAATGTTGTCACAGAATTGTCTATTCCGGTGATATCTCTTCTTACCGGTGCAGAACGAACCGGTTCCTTAACGTTGTCCTTATGTGGTGGTCGATTCTAAGAGGAGTGCATCTTTTACGACCCCTTCTACTTTTTCGTTCCAAAATACCACTTTCTTTCACTTTTAAAAAATGTTCTTATAGCCGACTCATTGAATCCTAATCGACGAGAAATTCATCTTAATCCTTAAAAGCCAGGATTTGACCCTTTTCAAATTTGTTTAACTGCTCCTCCTGCTCATTGTGTACTATTCACTTCACGGTCAAAAAGCGATTAAAAAACCTAGGCGACTTCAAAAACAAGGAAACCTCGAACAAAAAGAAGTACCAAGAATCCGAATTACTCGATAATGAAATTGTTTTCCCCGTTCATTAAAAAAGAAATGGAAATAGAGCAGGTCAAATTCAAAATTTCCTATTTTACTCCAGTGCGTCTTTTTTTTTCCTTTTTTTTTGTATATGTTAGTGTTCTAATTCATTTGGGGTGTGCTTGAAGCCACATAACGAAATTTCATATACCTATACATAAGACAGTAGGAAATTGTTATACGGTAACCAAAAAATGTAATACGGTAACCAAATATCGTCAATATCAGTTTTCTTTCTATGCCCTTTACTAAGAGTACGCAAAGTTATAACTTTCTAGATCATCCCTAGGAACGAAGCTTCTTGGGAAATTGTTATATTCAAAAAGAGATACAGTCACTATGCAAAAGTAGAGTAAATAATAAGTTTAAGCTAAATATTAGCTCATGTCATACCCCCCTTTATCCGATTTTAATGGTTTTTAGATGTGACTATCAACACGGCAAACTCGACTTACAAACCACATTTCATCGAAATCTGTTCAGTGGTTCTTTTGTTAGCCGTATAAAGGAGACGACATCTTACTCGCACTTCATTTATATTGAATGATTTTGAGGCGTACCTATCTATTCACTGTAGTAACAAATTAATCGAAAAAGTGGTTCTCGATTTCGATTTTCCGAAATTATCTTCATTTTGAGTTAACAGAGTGTGTGATTTTCTCTATGTCCGTATCTTATTTATTCCGCTGCTTGACCAAATTTCGCCCGAAATTCCTGGGCCAAAAGCATTAAATTAAATGTTTTAAACTATCTTGTTTAATGTATAAACTTCAAGGGCTTAAATCAAACCCAAATTTGAACTTCCAGTATATTTATATGTTGCACTTAAAATTTAGAAAGAATTATTACATCTGCATAGTTCTAGAATTTTTTCATTTAAAAAAATTGTTGAAAAGTTAAGTGGACAAAGTTTTAGAAACAAGTTAAAATTAAAATTCCGAAAAATAGGTTTTTTTATAAACTCTGTGACCAACGGCCACCGAGAATAAAAGAGGAACGAACAAAATCTAAGTTTATCCAACTGGGGAGTATTTTTTTATTGTCGTTGCTTATGATTCACAATATTTTTTTCCGTCCTCCTGATATCATTACGATCAAGTTGCATTTTAGCCATATGACCACCCTACTGCCAGTGTTATGCCTTCGCAGTAGAGTTGACATAAGCTTTCGCATACGAAATAAATAGATGATTCTTGGCATCAGGATTCGAACCGTGAACCTGCAGCGTGACAAGCGATGATGTTACCACTACACCATGTGCATAATAACTTTTACTACAATAGTATTGTTAATTTTGTTAATGCATTTGTGTAGGCACTGCATATTTTGGTTAATCCTGTGTGCCTACCAGTACCATTTTGGAGTATGATTTGGCTACTACCTTGGATTCTGCGGTTGAAAAAAACGAAACCGGGCGAACATATTCATCACAGGGTAAACTTTCATTTACAGACTCTTCGTATGTAGATATGAGGGACGTCAATCCCCCCTTTCCCTACAACATTACTACGGCTCTTGGTACATATATGCCTAGGGGATAGTCAACTTGTACGTTTTCGTCCACCACTCGAATCACTACTTGGGTCACTTCTTCTGACAAGTGCCGACATCGCAGACATCGCAGCAATGGCTACCTTATGCTGCTTGAAGAAGTGTGCAGGCTTTCTGTATTTCCCGGGCTTCACAATGTACATTTACTCCAAAAATATTCTCTCAAATTATAATTAGTTTCGGTGAAATAATAGATTGATATCTAAAGCTTTTGTCGTTTTATCATGTCGTTGGCGTATTTGAAATACGTTGTATCCTACAATTTGTTCAGTGTTCTTTTTTGATTTCAATTGGTGACAAAAATGCCTTTGTGCAGGTGCATAGCACGTGCTAAAGGGATTTTCTTGCTTTAGAGTGGGAATTGCTTAAAAGCTTTAAACTTTAATAGGTGTTGTTTTTTTTTTTTGTCGGAAAGGATGTTCCGACGATTAATAACCTTAGCCGGGTATGCCAATGACAGAAAATTCATCAGGGGATGTGAATGATCACGTTAATCTAATAATTGCTCGGTATGCCTTTTTTTAAAACCCTGACTCAGTCTTGAAAAGCGAACCAATGATTTTCGAACCTTTGAACTGGAAGACACCGTCGATGATTCCATCCATTCCTTCGATCCATGACATTTTTCAGCTGCAACCCATTTCGTAAGACCCTTCCGTATGTGTATACTAAAGAATATTTATGCAGTCGTCAATATACCTACACTACATAATTCTGTAAATCGTGGTTACTGTAAGACTGCTTTACTTCCGGCATTAACTTATTTAAAAGACATTTTTTGCCGTCTCTAGCTATTACCTTTTTTCAAGTTCAAAGTTTAAGGTCAAAATAAGTACCCCTCACAGAAAAAAAATTCCAATGACTTTCGATTAAATACAATTAAAATGTTTTTTTCCCACCCTCGTTAGGAAAACTCTCCAAGGACTTCAAACCACTCAACATGCGAAATCATTCGCTTATGCTCAACTTGGCTACCGATGCTGATGAAGGATACTACATGTGCCAAGCAGCGAACGAAATTGGTGCCGGCCTCAAGAAAATTATTCGCATCAACGTTAATGGTGAGCACATGTGGCAAACCCTGAACCGACAACCCACTTTGACATAATTTCCTCCCCCATTTTTTTTTTTTTTTTTGACAAAAAAAAACCAAGCAAATTAAACATCCATGTCAAATTTCATCCCATAACAGAGCCCGCACGTTTCGAGCAACCCTCACGTAATGTATCCTCCCGTCGCAATGATCCAGTCACCCTGCAGTGTCATGCCAAGGGCGATGAACCCATTACCATTTCATGGACGCACAACAATGGTCGCATCGATTTGAACAACTATCGCTTCAGCATTGCCGAAATGAAAACGGACAAAGGGGTTGATTCCCAACTGTCCATATCCCGGTCGGACCGACACGACTCTGGTCTGTACAAGTGCATAGCAGAGAATCCTTATGGACGTAGCGAACAAGTTATATTCCTCGCCGTACAAGAACGGCCCGACATACCGTCCAACTTGGAAATATTCGAAGTGGGGAGCCGCACTGTGAAGCTCTCCTGGCGTCGTCCTTTCGACGGAAACTCCCCTGTCCTCAGCTATCTGGTGCAATATCAACCGTTGAAATATCTTCAGAGTCATGCAGTCTTAGGCATGTCGAAAAACGAATGGAATGGCCCGAATATAATTAACGTTACCCTACCGTCGACGAGTGTCAGCAAGAGGTATTGTATACCATACGTGGTGTTGTATCTGTCACTTTGCTATTTGGAATAAATTTTCGCAGTTATGACATTGACCTAAGGGAGAATGCTATTGTATCGGGTCTGACGCCGGCCACAACGTTTCTTATTCGTATGCAGGCAATAAACGAAATCGAAAGGAGCCAATTCACGGAACCTATCGTGCTCAAGACACAGGAAGAGGCACCGACCGAAGCACCATCCAATGTTCAAGTTCAAACCGGCGGAGAAAGTGAACTAATTGTCACATGGCAGGTTCGTACACACATAACGAGTTTCACTGGAAAATTCAATAGTTCACCCCTCCCCGTCACTACTGTAGATACCACCACGAGAATCCTGGAATGGAGAACTCATCGGATACACAGTGAATTGCACCGAGGAGAAGCAGAACATCAACTACATCAGCGTCGTGAATAATTCATTAAAATCTGTTGTCGTAAGTGGGTGGGCGACAACCAAAGCTACCCTTCGTAACCTTCGAAAGTATACTCGGTATGCAGTGACAGTGCGCGCCCTTAATAGTTTCGGTTCAGGTCCATGGAGTGCAGCCATATTGGGTACCACTCTGGAAGGAGGTAAGTCATCATTATAATTCTCACCATTATTGGCTGCATTAACTTGCCGCGTGGATTTTCAGTTCCGGAAGCAGCACCGCAAACCGTCAACTGCACCGCATTGTCATCGCAGAGTCTTAAGATATCATGGTTGGAACCCCCATTGCAATTTCACGGTGGCATTATTCAAGGATATAAGATTTTATACCGTCCAATTGTGAATCAGAGTAAGTTCTTTGCATCAACTCCCAAGAGTATGCAGACTTGATTCCGTCTTTCGCTTGTATTATTCATCTCCCACAAAACATCTCCTTCTGTCTGTATCTTTCACAGTTGACTTTACATCGAAAATGGAAATCAAGAGGACATCCAATTTGGAGTCATACCTGCACACATTGCACAAGGCAACGAATTATTCGATACGAGTTTTGGCATACACTTCATCGGGCGATGGCTTGGCAAGCAATCCAATCTACTGCCAGACAGAGGATGATGTTCCAGATGCACCTGCTGCCATAAAAGCAGCTGCCCTAACGGCCGACTCGATTTTGATTTCATGGCTGCCACCAAAGAACCGAAACGGAATAATATCGCACTATACGGTATATTCGAGGGAGGCCGGTCGCAAGGGACAAGCCAAATGTGAGTATTTCTCCTCTGTGTGTGCAACTTTGTGTACGTGTGACAGCTGTTTATGTGTGGTTCTTCATTTATTTGGCAATCGAGTTGGTTCTTACTCGCATGGAATAGCAATCGTCCTGGGATTGTGTTAAGCGGGTGACATATGAGTATATAGTCTATGCAAACGTCACCCCCTATTTCATAGGTGTGTGATACTCTATGTTAAAAGTTCATCCCCATAGGTCCCTTACTTTGATGTATTCATACAAAATGTGGAATGGCACTTAAGTAATTCGATGTACGAGTAAATTAGATCTGAAAGAGTTTTGACGGAAACACAGCCGATGGGAAAATAGTACATCAAGGTGTACGGCACCACCAAGTTCCCCAGCAACTTGTGCAGTAAGTTAGGTCACTTTTACACCCCTCGAACATGGGTCATAACGATGATAGAAATATAAAAATGTTTCAACATACTGAGATGAGTCATATTGGCGGCCACCAATGAAAGTCCCTTTAAATACTGCATTTAATTGTATAGTTTTCTTTGGCTAAAAAATAAGCGGTGTCCTAAATTGTGTGTCTCTATCTGGGTTTGCCGCACAAACGGATTTGCCAATTTACTTCAAACTTCATGTTTTTTTTTTTTTAAACTTGACCCTACCCATTGGTTGACACCGCGGCCTAAAATGTATTATCACGGGTACTATCAGCCAAGGATATGTACGTACCACCCCCGTAATAAAGGTGAGAACGTCCTTAATAGAGGACTTTCTGAACTCCGAGACAGTGAGCATCTGTCTGTAGAAGATATGCCGTTTTAACCAAATAAGTGCTGGTCACTTACAAAGAATGTGTTCGGACGTTTCGTACTCTTCCAGGCAGATTTAGCTTGCTAAAGTGATATCTCAAGCAAAAGTGGCTTGCGAGGAAACCCCCCAGCTTCCTTATGCTCTCCTAATTTAGTGTAGGTATTTACTTGTAGAAATTCGGGTTGATTAATAATTTGGATTGCCTGAGTCCGGGAATATTTTTCCAATGGGATAGGCGAAGTTGATGCTTCAATTATTAATCAAAAATGTAGCAACGCTCAGCTGACTTCACAGAAAGGCTCTCCGATAAATAAAGCTGTACATGAGCCAGCCCTTGGTAGTTCATCCGCAGCTTTATTACCTCCTATGCCTTGGTGAATAGGCACTCAATCAAGTTTGACTTTATTGTGTCTGGCAAGAGATTACAAGGCATTAAAGCAAGGCATTCGCTTGCCCAAATTGGAACCGAAGTCCATACTTAGGACTCAGTGTTTTAAGTAATTTTAAGAATTTAGCGCCCTTAACGCCTTTTTCAAGGTTTCTCGTCGCGCAGATATCAGTGGCGTGAATTTCAACCTATAAAAGACTAGGACATACGCAATGCTACCGTGACTTTGGTGTTGGGTCCAATAACACCAGCTCCAACTTCAGATTCCATTTTTAAATCGTCGGTAAACTATGCCAGACTTCTGCGGTCCAGTTACAGTCCATCGTTATATCAATTAGTGTGATCTAGTATTTCGTCCTCAAATAACTTACCAAGGTAGTGTTATCTGATCATCAAATTAGGGACGATGGAAAGCATGTACTTTCGGGTACTGAGTTATGTGTCAAGTGTCCCATAAAATTGCGCGGTTATTGAAGTATTTTAAGGGTGAAAGCCCAACAATGATATAGCACCTGATAAGCAATTCCTTAAAGCTTCTGAAGCTCCATTGCCGTAGTCTGCTCGAGTACTTTTGGTCACCAAATTATGGTCGCTTACTTGATAAAGGGTCCAACCATCATAATGTATGATATAACCAGTTTATCATTTTAAAATTAAGACTCCAAGTTCTACCATGCAGCCATCGACAGACACACAATGATCTAGTAGCGCGCTCTGTGACGACAATTGACAATTCTTCTCTTTGTGAAAGTCCTTCTCTATTGCATCATTCTAAACCATGATTGGAAATGGTCAAGTCATGCTGTCAGCTAACAGTAATCGCTAAATCATCAGCATAACTAATAGCAATAAACCCTAGTTAATATCAGATAATAGTAGATTATCGATTACTAAAGACCACAGTCCCAGTTTATGGTGGTATTCAAATATCCCGAAGTGGAATTCAAATTGTTATTCTAGCCTCAAAATCAGCGGTAACTTAATAATGATCAATTTGAGAGGAAATCAAATTTCTCAATGACTAAAATTAATGTCTAAGACAATGTTACTCTGTGCTACGGTTTCCATAACATCTCTCTTAAGGAATACATGTACTCTTTTTTCGTCCCCATCCTTTTATACCCTATGATAATGATAACCATAAACCCGGAAAGAATATATATTTATGATCAGCATCAAAAGTTATGTCGACCTACCATGTCCGTCCGTCTGTCTGTTCATCTATATATCACCAATTTGTGGGCCTTAAATGTGATAATACTTTGTATACCTATATAACCTTCCTGGAATCCGAAACAGTGCAAATGTAAGTAAAAAATGTTAGAAATCCGCCCACTTTTCAAATAAAATGATTTTTTCTTCAATATTTTTACTAGAAACTGAAACAAAAAAATTAAAATTGTAAGGCCAAATATGTATAATACATTCTCTACAATTTGTCCATACATCTTGTATTACCGCCCACTTTTTCGGGGCGTTTTCTTAAAAAAAAACTCGGTTTTTATTTTTCGAATCTATTTACGGTGGCGAACAAGTCATATTTGGAAAATCTCGTCTGAGTACACACTCCTCATAAGGAAATGTCTTTAAAAAGTATTTTTCAAATAAATTCACTTAAAAGTCGATTAAATGTATATCTTCCGAGTTACAAGATATCATTGTACTTGAATCATAAATTTCACAACGCCACACCTACCTTGTTAGTGATAAGTTGGAATATGAAGAATAGTTATACTCTACTTTTTTTTTATGCTCTATTTTTTTTTTTAATTTTTTTTTGTATCTCTTATCTTCTTTGAAGTAAGCATAAAGTTTCTTATCTTAAAATTTGTATGACGATCATAGTATGGTATGGTATGTGGGGCCTTTTAGTCCATTGTGATTCCCTATGAATAGTGTAGAATACAATCTCTAAATTAGATGCCTGTACTTCTGGCGAAACATAACATGGGACTTACACCAGATCCTCCAATTCTTCAAAAAGTCTGTTCCGCATATATCGTAAGCGACGAGTTTGAAGATTGGGACAGTCACACAGCAAGTGATTGCTAGTTTCAAATTCTTCTGTATCGTGACAGCTTCTGCAGTACGACTAATCAGGTGCATTGATGTCCGGTGCACCTATCGGGCAATGTCCTGTTAGTATACCCACCATAATGCTGGATTCTTTTTTGTTCATTGACAAAAAGGCTTTTGGTCTTTTTTCGTTCAGAAATGGTCATAAGCTGCGAGATACGAGTATGACACAGTCTCCTCTGACTGCCCAGGAGGTGTTGATCTTTTCTCTTGCTATGACGATTATTCTGTAAAAAGTTCACAGTTCTCAAAAAGTATCTGTGAAAATACGTTTTTTCAAATTGTTTTGAACCAATTGGCATCATTTAGTTCAGAAGGTTTGCTTTTTGTTTTGGGGTCAAAATTAATGATACAGCGCTTTGTCTTTCCGAAAATTCAATTCTTCTATAGACTTTTCATTTTATTGAACTTCATATCAAATTTGATCAGAATGAGAGCGTTCTTGAGTTATGTGTTTGATGAAGAAGGTTTTTAGATGCTTTTGTAACTTCACCCCACTGATTTCATTAATTTGGACCAAATTTTATCAAAATTCGTTCAGTCGAAATGACTGTAAATAAAAGTCAACAATTTTACTTCAATTAATGCTCCCCGTGTGAACAAATAAATTTTCAATCAAGTACAATATTTGGGTACAAAATTATGTAAAGGGTGTCCCAAATTGTTGCGGGCAGAATTTCAGGATTATTTAGACAATATAAGAAAAACGATTTACAGAGCGGTGGGTCAATTTCGACGATTCCAAGTTAGGCGTGAATCTTTTCTTTTTTTTAAATTAAAATACGTCAGATGCCACAACATTCTGAAAGGCCTCATCTACTGTATCCATTTTTGTGTTTTTGGAAGACGGTCTTCAGATGGGTAACTCCTTGAAACAACGGAGCGGTCAATGCAATATTAAGCCTTAAACAAATTATTAATAAAATTCCTACATTTTACTGGAGTACTTAAAATTGTATTGTATTGTCAAATGTTCTTTTTGTTTGTTATAGCGAATACTCCACTATTCTATGCAATATGACTGCTTTCTCTGTTTTTGACTAACAATGCGTATAGCGGTATTTTAGTTATTAGAAAGACGACTAGCAAACAGAACTTGGGCCGCTCTTTTTACGTTCATGATTATGGTGAGATTTATTTATTTGGTTCTTAGTCGAACTGTATTGGAGTAATGGAGTATCCACACTGCAAAATAAGGCCTCAAGTAAAATCACTTTTGATAAAATGAACAGAAATATATTAGTAGGTATAAAAAACATTTCGGAAAATATTTTGAGTCTTCGCAGAGTTTAAAGGGTCAAATTAATTTATTCCCTTAATTTTACGGTAAGTATTACAACCAGGCAATGAACTTTTCAATTCATCTGTGACAGTTGCAAGAAGATAAGTCTTATATCTGAATATAAGTGTACAGATATTAATTTTCGTCTGAAATGTTACTGCTGTCACACAATCACCACAGATTATTCTGGCATTCCCCTCTGATAGGTATCCAAAAAATGTCATATCTTCAGCAATAGTCACAATAAAAAAAAAAAGAAAACATGAACCAACCAGCAGCATTAAAAAAATTTTTTTTGTGTAACTATGATAAAACTAATAAATTAAATTTTCTGCTTCCATCCAATGTCTATCTCATATGCGAACATCCTCCCACAACCTCAAATAGCTCACATGGTGCGGGTAGATGAGTACGGATATCCGGTAACGTTCGAAGCCAGAGGACTGATAGAGAATCAGATGTACGAGTTTTGGGTATCAGCCTCAACATCTGTGGGTGAAGGTGAACCAACATCAGTGGTCGCACAGGCCACAAACACACGAGGTAAGTGCTGCGATGTTGCATTTCCATGCCGTGGTATACTCTCTCTCTCTCAAAATACCGCAAATTTAAATAAATCCAAAATAGGGACAATCAAAATGTGAATACAAATGACTTGAAGCAATGGGAATGCTAGGCAAATCCCCAAAATGCTAATACCTATGAGTGCAATTTCAAGCAAAACCAAAACAATTTCCTATTTACCTCCATTGCTTCTACGCCGATGCCACATTTCCGTCCTTAAATACTTGTATTTTCCTCCTATAATCCTGCTTATATGTTTATGTTCAGGCCAAAGGAATAAATGAAAGAGAGGATACATTTGCAATAATTTTCTTTTGCAGCACCGGCTCGAATAGCGTCGTTTGGACAAACGATACGTAAAGCTGTTGGAACTGGTTTGATTCTGGAATGCCTGGCTGTGGGTAATCCTACTCCTCGGGCACGATGGCTGACAAGAGATCGTCCAGTGACATTTAGTCCATTCTATGAGGTTACCAACGAGGGAAATTTGAAAATTCATCGTGAGTATCTTTTTAGTTTTTTTTTTTTCAACTTTCTAAATAAATCACAATGAAGGAGATAAAGGAAATAGTATGTTAAACAAAACTATAACAACCTTTTTGTCTATAAACACAAGTTAAGTTATTTCATATTGACTTACTGAAATTCTATAGATTCTTATTTGGCGAGGGACTAAAAGGATTCAAAAATGGTCTTACGACAGTCACTTATTTATTGTTTTGTTTTAAATACATTAAAATGCTTGAATATATGACTTTTGCGGAAATTATTCTGTCTACGAAATACTATTTTTTATATTATTGGTTGTCAGCTAAATAATTCAAAAAGAAACAGCAATATATGCTAGAAAATAAATAAATTACCAGGAGGAAAAAACGTTTTTCGATCTTTTGATCAGCAGAAAATCATTTTTTGATAAATAATTAGCAAAAAAGAATTATTTGATCAGCAGAAAGAAACTGAGCTTCAAGAAAAAGAATATGAAAAGAAAGAAGCAGTTATTAAAGGAAAAACTTGAGCGATTCAGACAAATTTCAGAAAATAATAGAGAACAATCGCGCGAATTATAATATCTTCTCGTTTTCTGTTTGCATATAATTCTTAAAAAAATTTTATATTTTTTTTATTTTTACTTCATCGTCTGAATTTATATTTTTGCTAGTCAAAACAAAATATGTTCTTGGAATCCAATAATTTATTTTTACTGGAAAAACTATTTTTCTGATGATCTACTAACATATTTGCTGATTTTATTCTCCGTCTGTTTATCAAAGAATTATACTCGTATAGTTAATTTTTTGCTTACATTTACTTAATCTCCTGGATTTGTACTTGATTTTCTGTAGATCAAACAATTATTTTCTGATTATCAAAATGCTATAAATTGCTAATCGAATAACTTTATTTTGCTGGTCAAAAACCCTTTACCGCTGATCGATTAAATAATTATTAAAGTAAGTTCCCGTGAACTAAGAAGCACTGTGATTGTAAGTTAGCCTCTGCTATCGCTATCTCCTGCATCAGTTATCGGTTTGCAGTTCGCCAAAATAGAGCTGTTGAAATTGGAACAAAAATGGTGAAAGCAGAGCCAAGTTAAGAAACTCCCGTAATGTTAAAAGTTTCCTCATAGTTATAACATATGTATTTGCGAATCAGCGGCCTGTATTTAAAAAACATTCTGTATTTTCAGACAGGTACCTATTTAGTTGAACTACTCGCTCTTCGGGCCATCTGGAAAGCCCCTGTTACATAGGACGTTCATTGTCGTTGATTTACGGCTTTATTTTACCAACTTGAATAATATTACACTTTTCGAGTGCAACTTTTCTACATATTGCTGTTTGACTATCTACTTACAGTACAACCGTAAAGCCGAGGTTTCTCGGACTACCATGATGTTCGCCTGCTGTATGCTGTGGAATCCGGAAATTGTGTTGTGAGCTTGACCTGAAAGCTTAACTCGCCTACTATGCGCTGTGTTCGACGCGACCGTGTATACACTAGGATTTCCGACTGAATTTAAACCTTTTGCAAATCAATTTAAACTTCTTTTAAAACATTGTCTTTCTGGAGGTTTTAAAAAATGTTTACTTTAGGATCATGACGAATTCGAAGGAGTCGGTTTCTCAATTGCGTCTGTGAATTTTCTTTTATATTCTTCATTCACTATAACTTCTGCAAAAATGTACCAATTTGAAGGATTGTTTTCGCAAAATGCTTGACTCCAGATCAAGTAGTTGCTATGTATTATACTAGATTGATCAAAAATTAAATAGATTCAAATTAACAGATAAAATAGTTATCCTTTTTCCGTATTGCTTACTTACTCAGGTAGTTAGTGCCCTACATCAACCACGTTGTGTCTTAGATGGGCAACCCTTCTTCTTCCATTGTAAGGAAGTGGGTTTAGCTTTTGCAGGGTATCTTCAGGCCCACTTTGATATGCAATAGGAGTCAAACTTATTCAGAATAATCTCACCATTAACTTTTCAGAATGTATCCGAGGATCGCATTACTTTGGTTTTAGTTTAGTAGATATGAAAGGCTAACAAAGTGAATCAAATCTGCCTCAAATATAGTGAATTAGCATCCCTGACTTAGATCCAATTCAAACCCATCGGTTTAATTTCAATCTGCACTACTAGATGTCCTTCCTTATTTAGACTAACTTATACTTGGACTTTTTGTCCATGGCATGTTAGTAAAAGTTGCGCAACGTCGACATCTCTAACGTAGGTACAGGGTGAGTATTTTAAAAAGTTGACCTCATTTTTAATTTCACTTGCAAAAGGCAAGTATTTGTTTCGTGAACATTTTGGATCTAGAGATTTTGATCCATCCATGATACTATTATAATAGAGAATCTCAAAAAAATGGGTCTTACAATTCTGTCTCTCTGTCTGTCGGTCTGTATGTCCCATCAACTGCACCGATTTTTAAAAGCTTTTTTTTAACATTTAATTTAATTTAATTTAGTGATTAAAAACAAATAAGACAGATATCACTAACATGAACACTAAACTGATAAATGAGTACAAATACATATTTAACACTGGAACGTACATTTTTTTAAAAAACTACATTTATTAATATTGAAGTCCACGCGGTTTGAGTATATAAAGGGTGACCAGATAGCAATGATAGTTTTTCCAATTGTTATGTTGCAGCAGCTGTTAAAGTTACCAATGATATCCAGCTGTCAAAATATTCAGTAAGGTATCGAACAAGACCCAAAAATGTCGATTCGGCGGCTATTAGCTTAATTGGGATCGCCAGAGAGTCAACAAGGCTTATTTTGTGGTTGGATTTGGGCCCACATCCGTATAAGATTATGCTGACGTAAGAATTGAAGCCGGATGAGTATAGACAATGCCGTGAGTTCGCTAATTGGGTGCTGGAAATGTTGGCCGGAGATCCGGATTTTGGCCAAAAAATCATCTTCTAGAACGAGGACCATTTTTGGCTCAGCGGCTATGTCAACAAGCAAAATTTCCATTATTGGAGTGACCAGAATCCACAAGTGTTCAACCAAGCATCACTGCATCCACAAAGATTGACTGTTTGGTGCGATTCATGGCACGGCGGCATCATCGGACCTTATTTCTTTCGAAATGAGGAAAGAGACACCGTTACCGTCAATGGTACTCGGTATAGCTGTGGTTCCAACAAGACGGCGCTGCATGCCATACAAGCGACGCAACGCTCGAAGTGGTGAAGGAGTAATTTGGCAACTGGGTCATCTCACGACGACCGTTCATCAATTGGCCGCTGCGATCATCCGACTTGACACCCCTCGATTATTTCCTCTAGGTTTACGTCAAGTCCTTAATCTTTCGCTAACAAGCCAACCACTTTGGACGAGCTCGAGGCCAACATTCGAGACGCTATTGCCGGAATAACGCCGCACATATAGCACCGAGTCATCAAAAATTGGACCGACCGCTCGAAGCACTGCCAGCGAATCCGAGGTGGCCGTTTAAATGATGTGCTATTCCGTACACAATGGCATGAATGTATCTTTAAAATAAAGTCGGAATCAATTTGATCTCTCACACTCTTATTGTTTTATTTAAATTTCTTTTCCTATCGTTCTTATCTGGTCACCCTATATTAGATAGGTTGCTCAGGCGACTAATTGGCTCATGCTTGCCACAATTTGTTGTATGATGCAGGACATAGAATAACCCGAAACTACGTAAGTTGTAAGTTTCCCCCTGAAAGTTAAATCTAACAGAGGATAACAAATAATCTGAACAAAATTATATCATATTTACCCGTCTTTGAGACAAAGGTACTATTTGGTGGAAGGTTAAATGGATCGTAGGAATCCTTTCAATGCGAATCGGATAAAGTTTCGCTGAATAGCCACAATCCGAACTTGATTAACTTCATAAATTTTTATGTCATCAGCATAAATAAGAATATACATTCTTACATGATGTAACATCATTGAAAGCGAGTATAAAGAGGATGAGACTTAAGTGACTACACTGAGGGACACCAGATTGGGCTGTAAAGGAGTTGGAAAGAAAACTTCTAAATTTTACCTGATAGGACCTCACACTAAGGTCTGAAATAAAAATATTAAAAAACATGGGCAACCATATACCTTAAGTTTTTATTCAATTATAGTATGGGAAAGTTCATCAAATGCCTTAGAAAAGTCTGTGTAGATGCAATAGACCTCTTGTGGACTGTCTAAACCCTTAGAACATTAGTTCTAAAAAGTTAATAAGTTAGCAATAGTAGACCTCATTCCGATAAAACGACAAGCTGATGTTAACTTGTCGCAAACTATTTGTTCAAAGAGTTTTGGGCTACAACACAGCCTTGAAATAGGTCTTAGTGATATGACTTCCGTCACTTTTTTTAACACAGATATGATAAATGACTTTTTCCAAAAACTGGGGAATTTGCCAGTGTTAAAAAAATAACTCAAACATATACTTTAAAAGGTGAGCTAAGACATCACAGCACCTCTTCAGGACTATTGAAGCTATTCCGTCAGGACCTGAGGAGTGATCATCTTTCAGATGAGAAAATGCATGTTAAAACAAGTTTGGGGACGATTTTCAAACTTCATATATACGATCGATGAATTCACAATTCGAGGTGAAATTGGAATATTCATTCTAATCTCAAAAAAAAAGATAGTTTCCGATTCTGAAAAAATTGATTTTCTCAAAAACGTCTGAAAAGATTTTAATCAAACTTAATATCTGAATTATGGTGGTTTTATGCTATCAGACAGGTTTTTGCTAGCAAATACGTATAACGGTAACTTACCTATTAATTGATTCTTAAAATTTGGCTTTTTCTCGACTATGACCCAATCGATTTTGTTCAAAATTAATAGTCAATATATGCAAACTAAGTTCTGGAAATATATCAAAATAATTGTTTTCCAATTTTGAAGGTTTAAACAACAAAAAATAATTTCAAATCTGAGCTTTTGTAGATAAACAACACATAGGTGAAAGTACTTGCGATCTAGTCGTGCATTTAATTTCTTTTTAACACGAACCTACTATATTTCTGAAAAATTGTATCCCTCTATGTCAAACGGTTGGACGGTTACACCATGTAACACGCGGGCAGACAGACAAACACCGTATTGAATCTATAAGTGTTCCTTTTAATCATTTTGGTACTGAACTCTAAAAATTTACAATCTTGCTTTCAATGTGCAAGCCAGAATTTGCTACGGAGTCTCGTTAATGGCAGTGATTTTTCAGGCAATAAATATTTAGTACTTCTATACCGCAGAAATGGTTCAAATTATTAAAAAAAAAAAAAAACTGTGAAGTCAACTGAAGTTCACAAGTACTTCCTAAATTAGTAGGTTTGCTGTGGTCAGTTTCTGACAAAACCATGCTGATTGTCGCAGCTCGTGAACTCTAAACTAAATAACGATTCAAAGCGGATTCAATAATTTTGATGTGACACATTATTTGATAATGAGGTATTAAAATTCGTCAACATTATGATCATTTCTTTTACGTAGCAAACGTGGGATGTCGTGTATAATCCTCCATTCCTAGACTCAGGAAGGTTAGGATAGAATTTCTTTTGCAACCTTATAATAGTTTTAAACAACACTACGAGTAATCACCTTTTATTACTATTCGTACCCAAATGAAAGAAAATTTTTGTCATAAATTGCTCTTGTTAGACATATTGTACCTAAGATATCATCTTTTCTGTTCACTTAAAACACACCGCACAGGTGTGTTTCCTAATGGAAAACTTTCGTAATGCGATTTAATTTCCCTTTCACTTTGAGTGAGGACGGTAACGAAAAAGTTACTTTTTCACATATCCTGACAGGGCGAAACAACATAAAACTGACCGTCATTCTGTATTTTCACTCGTCACTTTCTCGTTTTTTTTTTTCTTTTTGTGCTTTTTGTTTAATTTCCTATCTTTGAATTCTTTTTTTTACGTCTTTTCATATGTATGACCAGGTGTCGAGAGTAGTTTGTCCGGAAATTACTCCTGTACAGCGAATAACTTATTCGGCAACGACGAAATCCATTACCAAGTGATAGCCATGAAGCCTCCCACTTCGCCACAAATCATTGTGCAATACGCATCGGCAGATAGCATACGTGTAAGCTGGGACGCTCCAGAGGATGGTGGAGCACCCTTGCAAGGTTACACAATTTCTTACCGAGTGATTGGGGGCACATGGACGCAAGTGGAATTAACGCCCGAGAATACTGCTTACACTATAAATGGCCTCAAGTGCGGTAATCAATATATCATCAAAATGTCCGCACACAACATTGTCGGCGATGGGGCGGCTTGCGAAGAGATAAACGTCTGGACCAAAGGCAAAGGTGAGTTAGATGTGCAAATACGATACATGAAGTGCAACTCAATTTTGCGGTTGAGTCAATTAAAATTATTGATTCTCTGTGTGGTGGGTGGATGCGTGTGCGTGTACGCGGTCATTCACTTCTACGACCGCAAATTGATTTTGACCATTCAATTCCGCACGTTCATCCGCAATTGCAATTAAATTTTCATCTGTGTATCTTTTTCTCTCTCACTTTCTGGTTATACAGCTTCCCAGGCGCCAAATGGCAACGAACTAATCGCAACCAATTCGACGTGCGTTAATTTGAAATTGGCAGCATGGAACAATGGCGGATGTCCAATTAGTCACTTTGCAATTGAACATCGTCCATTAGGTGAGTTATTGTCTGTGGTAATTGTAAAAGTAATAAAGTAAATTAGGAAACTATTTTTAGTCTAAAAAGTATAACGTGACAGAAAATAATTATATTGGTAATAGAAATTCATGTACTCGTAGCTCCGTTTGAAATATGGAATGTCAGACGGTATTTTGGTACTCTGGCATTTATGTGATGCTACATAGAAATATACAGTAAGTCACACTGAAAGTCATACAAACCAAAAAATGTATCCTTCAGCACAAATGCAAAAATTTCTCAGAACTGTTTATAAAAAATTGTTTAGCTGTTCAATTCAACTAAGAAATTTATACATGATTGATAAATTAATCAGTTTAAAAGAAAAACTAAAATGTTTGAATAGGAAATAGGCGTGATTGGGTCGTACTATTTTAAAAATCCTCGTGATACCATTATAATAGTTAATGTTAACATAACAATGAATTATTTTTGGCATCGTTTGGACGATTTTGATTTGGTATTCATTTGGTTTCAACAAGACGATGCCACCTGCGACACAGAGTGAGAAACAATGCAGTTATTGCACACAAAGTTTCCCGGCCGCATCATCTCTCGTTTCTGCCACCAAATTGTCCACCAAGATTGTGCGATATCACGCCATTGGATTTTTTTTTGTGAAGCAGAAGGTGTATGACAATTACCCCCAAACGATTCCAGATCTACCGCAGGATGGAAAATTGTATCAAAATGGCGGAAATCTGCGAGGCCAGCCGTGGCACCCATTTGGTCGATATCAATTTTTGTGTGTCAACATCTCAACATTATATTGGCATAAGAATATCAGCAGTTTATTAAAAGCCAATGTGTTTTATTTCAAATTTAAATTATTACCTCCAATTGAATCACCCTTCATTATCATAATGACGAACAGACATACCCGGCTTCGCCAGTGCCTTAAATCCATCAGGTACTCTCCAGTGGATTAACGGTTACAGATTGTAGTTTTAGAAATTTATAGATCACAATGTTATTCCAAAAAAAAAAAAAACAGTTCCTTTAAATAAACTTAAATATGTACACACTCATCCACTGGTGCGCTATTGATTGCAGTGACATTCGATTGTTGTGTCGATCCATCGGTCCATATGTTACCACTTTTTAGCCTTAAATTTCGAGTTAGGTATACTAAGTTTGGTATATAAGCTTTTCCAAATCTGAGGCAGAACAAGTATACGAATTTGTAAAATCCGCCTACAGACACGCCCGCTTTTTGAAAAAAAAAAATGTTCTCAATATTTTAGCTAGAAACTGAAAAATATTGTCTTGGTAAGATATAGTAGTTGATTTTCTCTATTTTTTGTCAGTACATTATATATGGCAACGCCCACTTTTTGAGGGCGTTTTCTTTAAACAAAAAAAAACATACATTGCTTTTTCAAAGCCATTTACGGTGACGGCCCAAATTGTTCAGTTTTCAAATCCTAGAACACTTTGGAGTCATTGCACTTTCAGTTTCTTTACACTCCGAGGATGAATATGATTTTTCGTATTTTTCTTAATTTTCTCATTTTTTGCACTTAGTGTTCAAGAGAATCTAAAAAATAATCTTAATCTTTCAGATTTCTCTAAAAGAAACAAAATTGCTAAAAAATCATTTTAAACCAAAAATCGATGAATTTAATATCCACCAAAAACCGCATTTACATTAATATTCCATGAATAACATTCCCATTTACTCTCTTCCTGCTGTTACACACTTTCTAGGCGACATCCGATGGACTGTTGTCACATCCGACATCTCCAACGCAGAAGAGAATCGTGAAAATTTAATATTTTGCGATTTCCTGCCAGCAAAATGGTACCAACTGCGAATATCGGGAACAAATGACGCCGGCAAAACCACCGAACACTATCACTTTGCCACAACGAGCCTGGATGGCGTTACTATTCCACCACCGCGAGTATTCCCATCGGAGAACGATTTGGTTAACAATTTAATAAATGCAAGTCCAGCCAATGATTGGTTCTCCACATTAATTGTCATCATCATCATCACCATCGCCATTATTATAGTGTAAGTGCATGCTGACCACCACTAGCCGGAGTCACAGGATGACGATAAAACCGACCAACCACTATCCCAAACCCATGCCCGTGCCCATTGCCCAAGTGATTTATTAGAACCTTAATAAGGAAATAATGTCTGTGCGGTTCAATTTTACGTTAGGCAGTACGGCAGTGAAAAGGTAGTCTACTAATGGAAATCCTGACATCCTATGGCCCACCACTACCACCAGGACTGTCATCCTTTGCCTTTTTCCCTGTTCACCCGATCCCATCTAATACCCGGTTAAGTTGTTCATTAACTCCGGCAACAATGATGGCAACTGTACGTCCCAACTTGTTATATCCTTTGGGGTTAATTGGGTTTCTTTCTCTTCTCTTCTCTTCTCTTTTCCTTATACGCTGTACTGCTTCTCTTGCCGGTCGGTCTGGATATTATGCCTGTTGCTGTTGTTCTATCACCAATACTAATACTACTACACGGGGTCCTTCAGAGGATTGATTATTAAGCATCGACGAACTTTGTGCGGACCAATTTCCGACGGATACGAATCAAGAGCTCTCCCCAGTGACTACAAGGAAGATCACGACAATCGACGAAATCAGCAAGTCTACAGTGCATCCCCGGTTAAGACTGTCGACAAGGGAAATGAATCAGGTATGGTGGCATCCTTGTTTCGTGCATTAATTTCAAAATGTAGAATTATAATAGATTCCAATTGAGGGCTGGGGGTACATTACGTGAAACGTGCTCGGGTCGTAAATAATAGCAAAATCCTTTTTCTTCTTCCTTTTTCATTAGAAATGTACGAGATATCGCCATATGCCACGTTCAGTGTGAACGGTGGCCGAACGGGAGCATCGAACCCAGCAAAAACACCAACGCGTGGGGTGACGCCCTCCACAATGGACTACACAATGCAATTCAAAACGTTCGGCCATCCGGAGGGAGATAATTTGAATGCGACTGCCTACCCCATACTGCCGAGTTCGGGTTTCGGGCATGTTAAATCCAAGTCCAGTTGGCATAAGCAACGGTATTATAATACAGATGGTGAGTATTTGGTTTGGTGTTTGATCAATTTGCTGTATCTACGTTGTATCTTATCTACGTATCTATGTATATTATATCCTTGCTGTAGGGGTTATAACAGAGTGCCTGCTAATCCCAATCAGACTTTCCTTTCAGAGGAGTAAATGCTTTTGCAATTGAAACTGGTATCGCCTGCACTTGCAGGAGAATCTTAAAGAAAAATATTATTATGTTGATGCAAAGCATTTGTAGATTTTTAGGTGTTTCGTTATTAATCCATAAAGATGATTAAGAGGTTTTCTTTAAATAAGACTTTGAAATTTGAACTTAGATTTCGTGATTAAACTAAGCACACAACACACCGATACATTGTTGGTTTCGTTTCTACTAGGAATTCTGGTATTACATTCGATTTTGAAATGGAACATAGTACGACATCTGTTTTACTGCACGATCTTGTATATTTGAATACCAACTGAATTCTACATATCGCTCATTTACTTGAAGACTGTCATAACTCAAAAAACGAAATTTTGCAGAAAACGCGTTTGAAGTTTGAAATTGACTGCCACCTTGCAGAAAAAAGAAGAAATCTTATAATTTCGAAATTAACTACTGAACTATTGTGTATATATTTAATATATCCATAAAGGTACAGTGGGTAACAGTTTATTTGATCCACTGCCTTTTTTTACATTTAAGTAGCCAGAATTTGCAAACTAAAAACGTTGTCCAAAAAATTGAAATATGAATTTGTAGGCGCATGTTCAACGAACATAATGGTTAAAAAAAACACACGAAAATATCCTTACCCTCCCCACGAGAAGTGGAAAACGAATTGCACAGCACAAACACATGTAACAGCTTATTTGATCCAGACACTTGTGTGCGCCGTGGCGCTAGATCGTCGCGACATTTATCAGTGTTTTCTTTTTCTACGTCTTTTTTATTGTATTTGCAATTAATGTGCCCTCATTTTTAGTCTGATTTCGGAAGTACAAGCATCCACATGTGCATTATTTAAAAATGGGTCCGCGCACAACAATAGAGCAGCGGGAATTGGTTATAAACCATTTCAAAAACGGCCAATCTCGCCGGAAAATTGCTGAAACGGTCAATATGAGTGCCTCAACTATTCAGCACATAATTGAGCGTTTTGTGAATGAGCTCGTAAGAAGCCGTTCATCAGCAAAAAAAACCAGCAGAGCCGACTTGCCTTTGCACGGGAGCACGTTTTCAAGGACTCAGCCTTCTGGAATACGGTTATTTTTGCAGACGAGTCCAAATTTAACATTTTTGGCTCTGACGGGCGGTCTTATGTTTGGCGGAAGCCCAATACTGAGCTGAATAAGGAAAATCTCAAAGCCACTGTGAAGCATGGCGGCAGCAGTGTTATGGTTTGGGCCTGTATGTCCGCAGCCGGCGTAGGAAATTTGGAGTTTATAGAGACCATAACGAACAAAACCATGTACCTGAACATACTAAAAGAAAATTTTCTTCAAAGTGCCGAGAAGTTGGGTATAAGCGAACAATTCCGGTATTATCAGGACAATGATCCGAAGCACAAGTCAGGTATAGTGCAATTCTGGCTTATCTGGAACTGCCCTCACTTGATCACACCGCCGGCACAGTCACCTGACCTCAATGTCATTGAAAATCTGTGGGCATTGTTGGACAACAACATCCGTAAACATAAGATTTCCAACAAAGAAGACTTGAAAAAGGCTCTACTGGAGGAGTGACAGAGAATCACGCCAGAAACTACACAAAAGCTAGTCGACTCAATGCCAAACAGGCTAAGGGCCGTTATAAATCAAAAGGGCTACCACACAAAATATTAAAAGTAATATGATAACCTAAAGTTTATAGTGTTCTTAAGTCTGAAGAAAGCTGGATCAAATAAGCTGTAACATGAAATTTATCAGTATTTTTAGTTTATAGTTCATATGTATGTTGTTAAACTGTGATTGAGTGTAATAAATAAAGTTCCTAAGTTGATCTACAAATATTATTCTTCAAAATGGCATTTAAGTTTTGTCGATATCGTTTTTGGATTTTATGTTATAGCGCATTGAAGTTCAAAACTGACACTGGATCAAATAAGCTGTTACCCACTGTAAATCGACAACAACTAGGCATTTATGTTTTTTCCTGAACGAAAACTTTCTCTACTTTGAATTGTGACGTTATTGTTGCATGAATATATTCATTTGCGTGTCATAAGTTAAAATATGTCGTTATTATTCAGGAAAAAAACAGTACTTGCGTACATAGGCATTTTATTTTCACAGTCTTTTGAACTTAAAATATTTTTTTTAACTTTTTGAGCTTAACAGACATCAAGTAATTAATAAAAATAATAATTCAATAACAAAAAAATTGTCAGCGTAACTCTGATAAAAAGCTTTTTACAAATTGTCGTAAAATGGTGTATAAAAATGTGGAATAAGATTTTTTTTTTAATCAAATTGATATCATCTCTCTTACTTGTTGGTATGCCTGGTTTGGTATGAAAATTAAAATGCAGAGACCTCGCCCTCAGGTAATTGCATGCCTGCTTGTAAATCATATACTGCTACAAACGCGTTTATATTTTATTTGTCTTGTCCTCCTGGGCAGAACAAAACGGTCTAAGTATAAATCCGACTAAAACCGAACTGGTTCTGTTCACCAATAGAAGTAAAATAGATGAATTTGATCCCCCTAAACTGAATGGAATTCCTCTAAATCTCTCCACAACAGCTAAATATTTCGGAACCATCCTTGATTCGAAGCTCACCTGAAGAACACGGAAGAAAGCATGAAGAAAGCACTTTGCGCATTCTACGCGTGCAAGAAAACCTTTGGTAAACAATGGGGTCTGCGTCCGTCCATGATTAACTGAATGTACACGGCTATTGTCAGACCCATCCTTACCTACGGAATTATTGTATGGTGGAATGCAACAGACAAAACCAGCTGCCTTAAAATACTCACAAAGGTACAAAGATTAACATGCATAAACATAATAGGAGCACAGAGATCATCACAAGCGGGTTTAGAGATGATGCTAAATATCCCTCCCCTACATGAGTACATACGATGCACAGCGGGCGCAAAGCCCATAGCAAAGCTATGAACACGGATCTATACTCAACAGGTATAGTATAACCGATCTCGACAGAACAACAGATTATATCACACCCTACATAGATTTTGACAAGAACTACTCTACTTTTATTCCCGAAAGACAAGAGTGGGACTCCAATACATTAATTTATGTACAAGCCATTCAGCTCTACACCGACGAATCTAAAATGGATATCGGAACTGGCTCCGAAGTTTTTTCCGAGTTACTTAAAATCAACCACTCGTACAAACTCCCGGATGATTGTAGCATCTTTCAGGCTGAGGTCTTCGCCATTGATAGGGCTGCACAGACTATACATAGTCAAAAACTAAACCCTTCAAAGGTTGCAATTTTCGTGGATAGTCAAGTGACAATTAAAGCACTAGACTGCGTGGAAGTCAGATCGAAAACAGTTTCCAGATGCCGTAGTACGTTGAACAGATTATGCAACACCCATGGCATAACTCTCTACTGGGACATAGCAATATAAAAGGAAACGATATAGCAGATGAACTAACTAAAAAGAGATTAGCATTCGATTTTCAACATAATCGGATATCAGTAGAAACTCCAATAGAAGAACTAAAAAGGAAAATAGACCTAAAAGCAAGGGAACTGATTAACTTCGCATGGTCCACCAGAAGCGACTGTGGCATATATCGCAGCTTATGGCATTCAGTGGATGAAAACAGAATAAAAAGCCTACTGGCGATGAATTAAAAAGAAATTTGAATATTGATAGGCGTGCTAACAGGACACTGCGCTATATGGGAAATGGCTACCATATTATTCATCAACACACCCGACTGTAGAGGAGACAGAAATTATCAAACACTTCAAAACCGCCGCCTCCGTCATATCGGAAACAGGCTTTTTGATGAACTAGAGGATCTTATACAAGTTCCACTTAGGCACATGATAGGCTTCATAAAGAACGCAGGCGGGTTTGCTACAGAATCCACCGCAAGACAAAGGTTTTAAATATAGGTTCCACACAACAAAAAGGGAAACACAATAGACCATATGGCCCCCGTGATAAACTCTTAGGTGCACTTCCCTCCAACCTAACCTAACCTAACCTTCTTTGTTTTTTTTTTTTTTTTCATCTCTTGACAAATTTTGTACATGCAAGAGGTTTTCATATAGTTCTTTCTTATTTATTTTCTCTAATTCATCCAGGTACATTCTTCACACAAATCTTTTGAAGTCGTCCGTAAAAGTTCTGTAAAAACAAATGTAGGTGCAAAACGGCTCCTTTTTTTCTTTGTACATGTCTACGTAGTCCCTTTAAATTCTCGCTACGGTTTTACTTCCTTCAATAAATGTTATCGATGTGTTTGCTCATGTGTAATGGCCTTCAACTTTCGGTATTTTGTCTATGAATTGCTTAACTCCAGATTTTAAATTCGGATCAAGTTTTCTATGTTTACCATGTTTTTCTCTTTGGTCGGGTTCCAATATTTGGTTAGCAAGTTTTTCACGTTTCTCCAACACGGTTCTAATTGGACGGTCGTTGATATCCAGGGTGTTTTTAAAAAACTGTTTACAGACGCGCACAACATTATCGACCATTTGCATACAATTCGTGTTCAGACTGATATTCTGAAATGATATGATGAAATATTAATTGTCAGTGTCTATCAAATTGGTTTGTTTTCTTTTCTTTTTGCTTACTTCGCAAATTTTAAGAAATTTAGTGATAGTGAAAATATGGAAGTTTTTTTTTATTTATTATTTTTTTTACACTTTTGTCGAGTGACAACCGATTGACATTTTCAAACGTTAAAGAAAAAATACAAACATTTTAAAAAGTCTAAAAATCCGGATTGTCGTAACACGTCACCTCTCCTCTTCCCTCTTTGCCTGTAAATGTCAAAAAAAAAATCCAGTCTGTCAGTCCTGTGTGAACAACCTCCAATTTCTCCAAGTTCCCAGTATGAGGCTAATAATTGTTTTTTTTCGTCCTCGCTAAAATTTGTGTAGTATTTGAGCCTACAAGTCGCAGCACATGGATTTTTCATTTGTCTTTCGTGAACTGTAGTAGCGGTGTCACACAAATAATTATCCAAAAGTGGGCGGAATACAATCGTTGAAGGGGCTGAATGCTTTCGTATTTCTTCATTGCTGTCATCACTATCACTATCATCTTTCCCCGAACCTGGGCAGTTTCATCATCGACAGAATTGTCACTGTCTTCCGAAAACGATGATGATCTTGATAAACTAGAAGATGATGATCTTGACGATAAGGATTTGCTGCTGTTGCAGTCTGCCATTTTAAAGCAACCCACATTTTTTTCATGTTTCATTATTGTGATCATGGTGTATTATTTCTAAACATTTATAATTTTTATCAATAATTTTGTCTGATTTTGAGTTGTTGAGAGCTATTGAGAGTTTCCATCGACAATACTATCTTCAATAACGACACATTGCCTTATAATATAAACGGCTGACTTCTAAAGAGTCTATCTTTTATAAAAAAAAACGTCATAAGAAGAAATACTTCAGTTGACGATAGTATTTCATCTAAAACGTCACATGTTGTACTATAGCGAGTTTGATTCAAGTAAAATATTTCAATAACTCAGTCACAACACGAAATAATGCACTGTACATGAAATTGATGTACATTAAAAATATCATTACCTTTTCACGAATAATGTCACAACATAAAGTATGCCGCTTTTTGGGAAACCACAACAAACTAACACACGATGACGACTGTAGCACAACTGAGATATGTCCCTCTTATGAGTAAAAAAAGTTGGTACATATTGTAATATGCTGGCTACGGCTCGAGTAGATAAAACGATATTCTGTGAAATTTATTTCTTTATTTTCTAGTCTATAGAA
Organism: Pocota personata; assembly: GCA_963082735.1. Taxonomy (NCBI): domain Eukaryota; kingdom Metazoa; phylum Arthropoda; class Insecta; order Diptera; family Syrphidae; genus Pocota; species Pocota personata. The sequence continues at coordinate 213,416,631 of OY720429.1, forward strand.
CAATTCAAGTTCACACTATACTATTCTTTGCAAATTCTTTTCTTACAAGGTCTCTTTCCTCTCAAATCACTTTATCTCCTTTCAATTACTTAATTCACAAATCCAAACTAATTACTTTTTCTTGTTTACTCTCAACTTTCAATTTATCACCAAATTACAACTTCGCCCATTATCACTTTTCCAATCTCTTCGCCACGGTTCTAAACCAACTGTCTTTTTTTGATCGCCATCTGTCCTTATATAGCAGAAGTTTCTGATAGCCAGAAACTTCTAGCAAATTCTTCGACCACTGGAACAAGAGAAATAATTCTTGCAGTTATAATTCCCTTTTATCCCTGATATTATTCGTCTCTTTCGTTGACATGAGCTGTGGAGACTTCGTCCCAGACACGAACCTCGAATGAAAGGACAGTTCGAACCAAAATTCTGCCAGAATGAAGTCACTTCGGAATTTGTTGCGTCATATTTTTAGGGGGCGTAGTTATTATTATGCTACACTGCCCCCCTCTTAGACATGTTCGTCCCGAACAAGTGCATCCTCATTTCGGCCATTGTATCGACTCAGTCGGTCCACATGAACCACTTTCATTTTGGCCCTCGGTCCTCGCTGGATGCGGTAGACAACATCGTTGATGCGGGTTACTATTCTGTAGGGACCTTCCCAGTTCCGCTGTAATTTAGGTGATTTCCCCTTTTGGCGATGGGGATTATACAGCCACACCAGATCTCCTTCCTGGAATCCTGACGTTGTTGCCTTGGCATCATACCTGGTCTTCATGCGGTCGCTCGTCATCTTAATCTGGCTTCTGGTCCTTTGGTGTATGTCCCTAAGCCTTTCCCTAAGGTCCGCCACGTACTCTTCTTCATTTCTGGGCTCATTGGTAGGAGATCCAAATTTCACCTCACTGGGTAAACGAGCTATTCCACCAAATAAGATTTCGAACGGCGTATGTCGAGTAGTGCTATGCACGGCACTTCTATAGGCCATCAAAAACAAGGGAATCTGCCGGTCCCAATCCCGTTGGTAGTCACCTACGACCTTCGAGAGATGTTCGTCCAAAGTCCTATTGAAACGCTCCACCATACCGTCCGACTGTGGATGAAGCGGGGTTGTCCTTGTCTTTTTGATTCCGAGTAGTTGACACATCTCTTGGAAGATTCTTGACTCGAAGTTCCGCCCTTGGTCAGAATGCAATTCCAAGGGCACACCGAATCTGCTAACCCAATTTTAGACGATCTGCTCCGCCACGGTTCTGGCTTCCTGGTTAGGGATCGGAAACGCTTCCGGCCACTTACTGAAGTAGTCCATCACTACGAGGATATACCGATTACCATTGTCGGTTTCCGGAAAGGGCCCTGCGATGTCAATGGCGATTCGTTCAAAAGGTGCTCCCACGTTGTATTGGTGCATCTTACCTCGAGTTTTGATTCTCGGACCCTTGCTAGCTGCACACACGTCGCATTTTCTGCACCAGTCTTCGATATCTTCCTTCGCTTTTAACCAATAAAAACGTTCTCGTACCTTTTCTAGCGTCTTATTCACTCCCAAGTGGCCTCCGGTCGCCCCGCCATGCATTTCCTGTAACACCTCCTTGACCCTCGTCCGCGGTACGACAAGCTGCATTACAAACGACTTTCCGTCGGAGGATTCCCATTTTCTTCTCAGAACACCTTCTTGGACATGGAGGGAGTCCCACTGCGCAAAATATGCCTTTAAGGTCGGGCTTCTGTGAGAGATGTCCTGATGATCCGGTTTCTCCATGTTCTCCTTCCAGGCCAGAATCGGCTCGATATCCTGGTCTTCCTTCTGAGCGTTCCGGATCTCATCTACGCTCCAGCCGGCGATAGGTTCGGCTCTCATTCTTTGGATGGAAACCAGCTCCCGTTCTTCCTGACGCGCACAATGTTTACAATCCGTTCTGCATGGTCTCCGGGACAGTGCATCCGCATTAGAGTGGAGTTTTCCTTTACGATGCTGTATTTCGTAGTCGTAGATTTGCAGCCTTTCGATCCATCTTGCGACCTGACCCTCAGGACTCTTGAACTGTAATAGCCATTTTAAGGCTGTATGGTCTGTGCGAAGAACGAACTTCCTCCCGTAGAGGTATTTGTGAAAATGCTTCGTAGCCAAGATCAAAGCTAGAAGTTCCCGCCTTGTCACGCAGTAGTTCCTTTCTGGCTTAGAGAGCACCTTGCTGAAGTACGCAACCACCTTCTCTTGGCCGTCATGCACCTGGGAGAGTACGGCTCCTACCCCGACATTACTAGCATCAGCATCCACAACGAACGTTTCCCCGGGAGTGGGGTAAGCCAGTATCGGGGCATCGCATAGCCGTTGTTTAAGTGCCTTGAAGCTCTTCTCGCACTCAATTGACCATTTGAATTGTTTTCCCTTTTCCGTCAACTGGTGCAGGTTCTTTGCGATCCCGGCAAAATCCTTCACGAACCGTCTGTAGTAGGTGGCTAGGCCCAGGAAGCTCCTTAGTTGGTGTTTGTCTTTGGGGACTGGCCAGTTTTTCACCGCTTCGACCTTCTCCGGATCGGTTCTCACTCCTTTCGCTGAAATTATGTGTCCCAGGTACTTGACTTCCGCTCTAAACAGGGCGCACTTCTTGGGGTTGAGCTTCAGGTGGGCACTTCGAAGCCTTTGAAACACATCCCTTAGATTGTCTCGGTGTTGCGCAAACGTTTTTCCTACGACGATGACATCATCCAAGTATACCAAACAGGTTTTCCATGTTAACCCTTGCAGGACACATTCCATCAATCGCTCGAAAGTCGCCGGAGCATTGCACAGCCCGAATGGCATTACCGTGAATTGCCATAGCCCATTTCCTGCGGTGAAGGCGGTTTTCTCCCGGTCTTCTGGATGGATCTGTACCTGCCAGTAGCCACTCTTCAAGTCGAGAGTGGAAAACCATCGGGCTCCTGATAGTGTGTCTAGCGTGTCGTCAATCCGTGGCAGAGGGTAGCTGTCTTTCTTGGTGACGTAATTGAGCTGCCGATAGTCCACGCAGAACCGCGTGCTGCCATCTTTCTTCTTAACCAGTACAACCGGTGATGCCCACGGACTTTTGGAACTTTCAATCAGACCTTCTTTCTCCATTGCCGACACCATCTCTGCAACTTCTGTCTGCTTTGCCAATGGAAGGCGCCTAGCAGGCTGACGAATTGGTCTAGTATCACCAGTGTCTATTCGATGTTGTACCAGGTGTGTTCGGCCGTATTCTCCGTCCTGTGAGGCAAATACATCAGCGTACTCATTGATAAGATTCTCTGCCATAGTTCGCTGCTCCTGATTCAGCTCACTGGACTGGAGAATCGTCTCTCTCACTTCCGCTGTCCAAGGTGATGGGAGAAGTTTTGGAGCATCACGTTCAGATATTGTTGCGACGGCGGTAATCGGCGTGCATTTTCCAGTCACCTCCCCTCGCCTTAGTTTGACAGTGTGTGGTCTTGCGTTCAAAACCCTCACTGGAACCATGGTGTTCTTTGGTTCGACTAACGTCTTTCCCACGATGTAGTCTTGAGAATTCTTCTCTGGGTCTGGTTCTACTATGTAGAATCGGTGGCTCCCAAGATCACCTTCCAGCTTCGTCCAAATGATTGTCTCTGAAGACGGCGGCAAAACTTCGTCTTTGCTGATGACTGTCCTGAGAGTTACGGCATTCTCATTTCCGTACACCATCGGAATCTCCACATTTCGATACCTCAGTACTTGCATCCCGATGTCCAAGATTACTTCATTTGCTTTCATGAAGTCTATTCCGATGATGCACTCGTCGCATATATCTGCCACCAGAAACGCATGGGAGAACGTCAGTCCTGCCAGAGTAATCGTAAGACGAACTTCTCCAAACACTTTCGCCATTTCCCCTGTTGCAGTCTTCAGGCAGTAGCTGTTGGTGTTGTGCAGCCAGGAGCTTTTGACGATATCTCTTCTTACAATGGAGGCAGTGGCACCTGTGTCGATGGTGGCTACGCACTTCTTCTCGTTGATTAGTGCCTCCACTGTCAGGCTCTTGTTACCCCGTTTGGTTTGCGAAACTTGAATGGTGGTCCTGGGGGCCTCGATTCCAGTAACCAACTTCTGCCCCGCGAAGTTGGTCCTTACGCATCTCCCGACTGCTGGTTTTGGGAAGTCTGACCGACAGGATGCTTCCTCTCTGCTTCTCCTACTTCCGCAATGTGGACAATTTCCTCGTCTAGGTGCACTTCTGCACTGCCGTTGTAGGTGTCCGGTTTGGTTGCAATTCCAGCAACGGATTTGACTTCCGCGAGCTTTGACGGCTGTTCTCTGGCATGAGCATCCCACTTCTGACACCAATGTAATATGCTGGCTATGGCTCGAGTAGATAAAACGATATTCTGTGAAATTTATTTCTTTATTTTCTAGTCTATAGAACAATTCAAGTTCACACTATACTATTCTTTGCAAATTCTTTTCTTACAAGGTCTCTTTCCTCTCAAATCACTTTATCTCCTTTCAATTACTTAATTCACAAATCCAAACTAATTACTTTTTCTTGTTTACTCTCAACTTTCAATTTATCACCAAATTACAACTTCGCCCATTATCACTTTTCCAATCTCTTCGCCACGGTTCTAAACCAACTGTCTTTTTTTGATCGCCATCTGTCCTTATATAGCAGAAGTTTCTGATAGCCAGAAACTTCTAGCAAATTCTTCGACCACTGGAACAAGAGAAATAATTCTTGCAGTTATAATTCCCTTTTATCCCTGATATTATTCGTCTCTTTCGTTGACATGAGCTGTGGAGACTTCGTCCCAGACACGAACCTCGAATGAAAGGACAGTTCGAACCAAAATTCTGCCAGAATGAAGTCACTTCGGAATTTGTTGCGTCATATTTTTAGGGGGCGTAGTTATTATTATGCTACAATATGAAATGAATTAACGGCATATTCTCTTCTAACGCGGAGAGCATACAAGATATTAATATGAAATTTTTAAACAATATGAAGCATAATAAATCGAATAATTCTGCATAATTAACTCAAAAATCGAGTTTTTTGAGTTATGACAGTCTTCAAGTAAATGAGCGATATGTCCAATACACTAATCAACTAGATTCAGACCTTAATCGGTATTTTCTCAACTTAATTTGTGCTGCTGATCACAGAAATTGCAATAATATTTTTATATAACCTACGAGTATCAATTAGGAGGTCAATTTGAAATCGGCACGCAAGGTTTGTCACGTCCAAAGTTTGGAGTATGGTAGGGTTGCAATAATCATGAAGACGAATACGGAGCTTGCGAGCGAAGTTTGTTATTTCGTCTTCCACAGCTATCCCTAATTCTCTGTGGATATCATTGTTTCTAATATACCAGGGAGCATACACGATTTTTAGATTTTTTTTTTTTTAGATTAGATTTATTTATTTTCTTCATAACTTAAAGCTAATTTATACAATTTCCTTCAGATATAGCGGAAAATAAGAATGATCATTCCGTAACTTCAAAGTTAGTGTGGAATGAACATCGATTTCATATTAACAATTATATATAAGTTTGATGTGGGGTGACATCGGTTATTCAAAAATTATAAGTTAATAGTTATATAAATTCAAAAAACAAAAAAAGGAAAAATTAATTAAAAAAGAACAGAAATAGAAATAAATAAAGAATAAAAAAAAGAAATTCAGAAATGATATAATTTACAATTCATAATTAATTAATACTCGTATGAATAGCAATAAACTTAGACATTAACTTGTGCTGAAGATTAGGATAGCAAATCACTTTAAAAGAACGATTCAAGGACATCATAATTGACAGTAAATAACCAGTCTTTAACCTTTTTTAGAAAACCAGTAAAATTATTGGTTGTCCGGACAGAAATTGGTAGTCTATTGAAAATTGAAGGGGCTATAACGGTGTAGAAGTGAGAAAAAATGGATTTGTACGCGAATGGAACATTGACAAGATGCATGGTATTTACACGTAGGCTGTATAATTGTGAACTTCTGCTAGGAATATTTCCGCTTTGCTTAAAAAATTCTTTTAATACTTTAAAAACATAAAGGTGTCTCATTGGTAGAATACGCAGTTCTCTAAATAGAGGCCAACTCGGAGTTAAACGATTTTTATTGCAAATAATTCTAACTAGATGTTTCTGAGCTATGAACAAGGGTCTGAAAGTGTTATTATACGAACCACCCCAACTTGCTATACCATATTGTAATTTAGAATGAGCAAGGCCGTAATAAATTAATTTTAGTACTTTTGTAGAGCAAAACTGTTTGATAAGATACATTTTACGCGTAATCAGGAGCATATATGATTTAATGGTATTGATATGGTCTTTCCAGTTCAAATTATGGTCAATTAAAACTCCAAGGTATTTGTAGTGATGCACAGATTCAATGTTAAAACAATTATTAGAACAAGATGAACTATAAACAAAATTACTTTTTCCACAACTATGAACAGGTAAACAGAATTTTTTACAATCATGTGCATGAAAACATAAATTGAAATCATTTAGAACATGATTCAATATTTTGAAAGACATCAATTTTGTCTTCTCACTAACGATCAATTTATGTTCCGCAAACCAAAGTCTCAATGTTTCTAGATCTTCCGAAATCTTCGCTATACATTCGTATTCTGTGCCAAATTGGTATGTAAAGGCAATGTCGTCTGCATATGCAGTGGATATTCCATTTAGATTTAATTCAAACAGAGAATTAATGTAAATTAAAAATAATAAAGGACCAAGAACAGATCCTTGTGGTACACCATTTTTTAAAACACGAGAGTTACTAAAATTTCCATTCACATTAACTTTTTGTTCTCTACCTTTTAAGTAAGAGGTAAACCACTTATGAACTACTCCTCTGAAACCAGCATTATATAGTTTTTTTAGAAGCAAGTTATGGTCCACCATGTCAAACGCTTTTGTCATATCAACAAAGAGAGCCATTGTAGATTTGTTTTCGTTAATACTTTCATACGATTGACTGCACACTCTGAGTATGGCATCTTCGGTTGATAATCCTCGTCTGAATCCAAACTGATTACTACTAAAAAAATTATTGCTTTCTAAAAAAGATACAATGCGTGATTTCATAAGTTTTTCAAAAATCTTAGAAAACGATGGTAGTAGAGAAATAGGTCTGAAGTTCGACATATTATTTTTATTACCTTTTTTAAAAAGTGGTATAACTTCAGCACCTTTAAGGTGACGAGGGAAACAACCATTTTGAACACTAAGATTGAACAAGAAAGATAAAACGTCTACCACATATAAACCTATTTTTTTTAACAATATACTCGATATACCATCACTAGTACAAGAATTTGTATTTTTTAAAGACAATATAGCTTTATATATTTCAAATGAATTAATTGGCCGAAAACTAAAACTATTTATTTGCGTGTTTTCTGTGGTTTGCTCATATAATTTTATTATTATTATTATGACTTTATTAACTCATAAATAAATTAAAAAGTTAATACATATAAATAGCACTAACCCGAGAGTTTACGGCTGTTCATATAATTTTATTTTGCTTGGGTTGGTACAACCCCAGAGTTGAATACCGTACGTCCACATGATTTTAAGCATTTGCTTATATAAAAGCAGTTTGTTTTATATACTTAGCTTGGATAATCTTAGCCAATACATTTGTATAAGTCGATTTTCGAGCTCATCGCGTTTCTTTTTAACGTGCGGCTTCCACTTACGAGGTCAAGGTGAAAGTTCTCGGCCTGACGCAGAGATGGCGTTCCAATCAGCAAAATTTATGTTTCCTGCCTGGGTGCACTTCTCATTCATATGACAAGTTTCAACCTGTTCTCTCAAGTAGTTTCTTTATATGAATTTTTGCAGTAGACGTCTTGCGTGTTTTTCCTTAAAATGGATAAACTTGAATATCGTGCGGTGATAAAATTCTTCGTTTTGGATGGGTTAACCCCTAAGGAATTTCATCCAAAGTTGACAAAAGTTAACGGGGATTCTGCTCCTTCCATGTCAACCGTTAAAAAGTGGGCAGCTGAATTTCCCTCGAAGATGACCCACGTGAAGGACGGCAAAAAACCGCAACCACACCCGAAACCATCGAAAAAGTGCATGATATCGTGTTGGACGAGTGAAAGTGAGTGAAATAGCTGAGGCTGTATGTATATCGAAAGAGAGGGTGCGAAACATCTTGCACAAAAACTTAGGGATGCGAAAGCTCTGCGCAAGATGGGTGCCGCATTTGCTGAATGCCGATCAAAAGCAAATGCGCAAACGATTTTCGCGGCAATCTTTGGACCGATTCAATAGGATTCCGACCGATTTTGTGCGGCGATTTGTCACCATGGATTAGACATGGGTCCACCACTACACGCCAGAAACGAAACAGCAGTCGAAGCTGCACCACTGGTGGAAGCCGGTGGTTTAGCGCCAAAGAAAGCGAAGTCAATCGCATCTGCCGGAAAGGTCATGGCCAGTGTGTTTTGGGATGCAAAAGGGATCCTGTTAATTGATGACCTTGAGAAAGGCAGAACAATTACAGGCGAATATTACTCCAACCTCCTTGACCAGCTGGATGCCAAAATTCGCGAGAAGAGGCCTGGCTTGAAGAAGACAAAAATCATTTTTCACCAGGACAATGCGCACAAGTGTGCGTTGGCGATGGGAAAACTGCGGGATTTGGGGTACAATTTGCTCGGCCATCCCCCCTATTCACCTGATTTGGCACCCTCAGACTTCCATCTGTTCCCAAACTTGAAGAAATTTGTTTCTGGGAAGCGCTTCGCATTCAATGCAGAAGTAGAGAGGGCCGTAGATGAATATTTTCACAGCCTTCCGAGAAGGGATACTGATGTTGAAGAAACGCTGCACCAAGTGTGTTGAAGTCAAGGGAGATTATGTAGAAAAATAATATCATTTTTTAACTGAAAATCGCAGTCTTTCATTGTCAGGCCGAGAACTTTTCACCTTGCCTTGTATATTTCGCGTCCAGAGTTATTCCCAAATATTTAGCTTCGTTATTTATACCGTGTTAATTATTTTCTTGCAAGTGAAGTTAATATGAGTCGATTTGGTCTTGCTAAGAACAATGTGCCAAATTTGTTTCCATTCGTAGATTTTATCCAAAGTTCCTTGGAGTTTTTCAATTGCTGACTCGATTGAACTTTCCGTTGCCAGAATAGCCGTATCGTCCACGAACGTAGCTACAACGGTGACTTTTTGAGGTATGTGCCGAGTGTACAGCAAGAATAAGATAGGACCAAGAACACTTCCTTGCGGAACTCCGGCGGGGAATATTCGGTTCCACGTTTGTCACGAAGAAGGCTTTTTTAAGGCAAAATTCTAAGATCTTATGTAGGTGCTCCGGAAGAACCCGTCTTAGCTTATACCATCGTGCCAAACCTTGTCGAAGGCCTGAGAGCAACGCTTTTTCCCCTCTAGGGCTTTTTGAATTTCATCGGTTAATTTACAAACCTGATCAATTGTGGAATGCTTGATTCTGAACCCGAATTGGTGGTCAAGTATTAGGCGTCTTTCTTCAATGACCGGTTGAATGCATATCAATGGAAGTTTTTCAAATGCTTTTGATATTATTGGTATTAGCGATATCGGTTTTTGTCGTTTCGAGATTTTCCCGGTTTCGGAACCATTACAACACCTCTGTGACTTTCCATTGATTTGGAACATATAATAATCTAAGCGAAGCAAGCTCATAGAATAAAGGACTTAAATTTTTGCTTCACATTCAGATTCAATGACCCCGAGAACATTTTTACTTACACAAGATGGAGCAAAGTTTTCACTTGATTTCCTAAGGTAGTAACTTTGTTTGTAAATAAAAAGCATTGGTTCTGTTTGTTAATTATATTTATTTAGACGTTTAAATTTCTTTCCATTAAATCGCGGAGATAATATCGGTCAAGGGGCCGCCGCCAGAGGTCATGCACGTTCGGGCTCGTTCCACAGCTTTTTTCATGACTTTTCTCAAAACTTCTGTCAATCATTTTCCACTTCTTGTCGGATGCTCTCCATTAGGGCCGCCAAGATCTGTGGCTTGTTTGTATAGATCCGTGACTTTAAAACGAAAACCCAAATTTTCAATGGAAAATCATCCTCATCGCGGTCGAGGTTTGGAAGGGCTTGACTGTAGTTTAGCTAATGCACTGTTTGCATTTTGTACGGGTACATCTTCAAGTCTTTCACCAAAGTTCGCTGGTTGATGTTTGAGGGTCCTCTTGAACATCTGCAGTCACAATAGTTGATGCCACACAACTGGCATCAAGTGGGCAGTTGATGCCTTCGTCGACGACGAAATTCACATTGAGTCAAAACCACCGACCTATTATTTGTCAAAAACATGGACACAATTATTCTGAGTTCTTGAAGAATATAGCAATCCATAGTTTGTCTACGTATATTCTGCTTCTATTTACTTCACAAATGTCAAGGTCGCGATTACATAAGACACCATTTGCAAGAATGAGAGAGGGTGATGACTTTTGTGCCACTTTATTTACATTGCCCTTTGACTGACTCCATTAGTTTACGAACAAATTGAGTTTGTTTATATTTGCTGGCATTTATGCGCCATTCTGAATCCGCCATTTTATATTTTGAAATCCTGACTCGGAATTCAAATTCAACGACCCAGAAAACGCTTTCGTTCTATTAACATCGCTTCATTTATTTCCATAGTTCTTGAACAAATTTAATTTGTTCATATTTTTCTGTTTAAATGCAATAAACAAATTCTAGACGTGTGAAGAAATTTTTAACTACATTTTGAGAATCAGGAGACAACAAATATAGGTATTATATCCCCTTTGCGATAGCTATATCGTGGAAGTTCCTCCTAACAGTTAAGGATCTAATCATCAAGTCCACCAAGTGGATAGACAATGTCAGTCTCGGGGCCTCCAAGACCAAGCTACAGGCTTACATTAGCTTAAGTCGTTTAGGCTTTAGGCGGTAATACAGCTTTGATTTACCAAATTGAACAAATTGACGTTTGATGTCAGCCGTTTTTTGGTTTATATACAGTGTTAATTTTTAAAAGCGAGGCATTTATATTGGAAACGTTTGCAATGGTTCGGAATTACCGCCGAATATATGCACTGGAACTTTCGTAATACTTCACAAAATTTGTCTATCAAAAACCTGTTTGAAGCCAGTGGTAACTCTATTCGATGAACTTATCTGATGCTTTGGCCTAACAAAATGCTTTATCGAAGATCGAGAAACCGCATTTACATACATTCCTTCAGCCAATTTGAAGACTGTACTTTAACCACATTTTCAACGTGACTGTAGCAGTTTCAACTCTTGGGACGAATCCAGTCGACGACTAACTTCCTTCGCTCGACATCGACTCAATTCCGCGGAACCGCAGGGTTTCACGAGACACTTTTAGGGGACCCGTGATGGAATTATTTTAATGAATAAAATGAATTGTTCAGCATCATTTTCCGTGAACCCTCGGAGTTTCAAACTAAGCTAAGGACACTTCAATGGATAGGTACCATACCAATTCGGTTGCGATATCATCTCCTTCAAACTCTTCAAATCAGCTATGGTTTACCAAAGGGCATATTTACTAATCCTTTTTTTCTAAAAGAAAAAAAATTACAGCTATATCAAGTGAACAATATTTTTTGCCATGACATTTACGCAATCGAAAATGTGAGCGGCGTGACGCAAAAGTGAAAGAAATTTAGTTACAACGTCAAATCTGAACCCATTAGACAATAGTGTAAAAGCTCCCAAGAATCGGACCAACGATCGAGTTCGATTCACAGTACTAATATCGAGGACGATGACAAGGTTGAAGCCAGGACGTCTACAATGCATGCCTGGTTTTGTTATCATTGGTCAAAATATTTAAAAATAATAAGAAGCTTCGAAGAGATATAGAGAGCGATACAGCACCAAGGGATTTGCTCCGAGGGGATTGTATATTTGTCATATGTGTCCAATCCACTATAGGATAAGAACTAATTGTGTATTAATTTATAACTAAAATAGTAGTGCAGCTATACCCGCAGCACAAACAAGACAAGGGTAGCTTTCGTGAAAATGTTTGATCTGAAGATTTTGAGTTTTGGCATAAACTACAAAATTCCTTGCAATTCTGTCCATCTGTCTGTACCTCAAACTACTGCCTAAATGACGAAGGATTTTATTCCTTCCTTTCGGAAAGAGAAACTTCTCGTGACCATTTTACTCTCGAATGTTTGTCAGACGTTCGAGAGAAGTGGAACCGTGAAAAATTGTTTTTTTTTATGATTTTGGGGATTCGAACCTTTAGTATCCCGGTCGCTAATCGCGCATTTAATCACTGAGTGCTCCCACTTTTGACTTTATGTAGATATACCTACTCTTAATTTTATTAGATCTTTTGGAGGACACCGACTTTGTCACGGTCTTTTTGACTTTTTTTGTTCAAAAAATTTAAAAACGAAAGAATTTTTTTTACACCTTTTTTAAATGGAAAAATGGTGTGGAAAATTTTTTTTTTGTGGTACATTCAGCCCCCAAAAACTAAAACACTATCTTAGGTTACTTTAAGTCCAACTGTTCAAAACATGCAGTTGTGTGAAAGTACGGAACACTAAAAACATAATCGACTAGACGAAGTTGTCTGATTCTTTGACCTAAATATCCTCGTTATCAAAGATCGAGGAACCTCACTCCACAAAAACTGATAACAAGAGTTGATAACTAGACCATCATAAAGTCTATTCATGCCATGCTTGCAAACTTTTCTTTTTAGGCTTGGACATGCCATACTTTATTATATTTATAAACGAGCTGTGCTCTGTGCACAATTTTGTGTCGTACAGTAATTATTTAGAAGTTCGATGGATAGATAAATGTAGCCATGGGGGATCATAAAGTTTTTCAAAATCCCGCTTTTCAAAATCCTGAATTCAATTATTAACAAGAAATCCCGCTTTTTAACTTTCTCGTGTAGAATTAAGTTATTGGTTTCGTGAACATTTTCAATCTCGAAATTTTGATCAATCTTGGTATTACTACATATGTATACAGGGTGTTACAAGTTTTTCTGATTAATATGACCGGGTGGGTAGGTTGGGGTAAAACAAACAAAAAATGGTCTATCTACTCGTATATATAATATTTCATTAGGCGTTAGGAAATATGAAAAAAAAATACATACATACATAGATAAGAACCATTGGAAAATGCCGCCGGATAACACTTTTACTTTTATTATTTTTCAGATGATTCAACACTAAGTAAATCGATGACAATGGTGGCAGGAGCTTCTCAAGGTCACATAAAGAAATCCAGCCGCGATGGCAATCGCATAAAGGGTCAAAACCGTGTAAACAGTGATCCCAGTCATTGTGGTTCCGAATCGGATACTAGTGTTAGTCCCAGTACTGAATTCTCCAATATGCCTACGTACAGAGTTCCTGTGAAATCATCGAGAGGAGGAGGTGTGTCTGGCTCCGCTCCATAGACTGTTAATATAATACACGTACCCTACCTTAATTTACAGATCTTTTCCGACCTGACTCCAGTACAGAATCGAATAACGATCAATCATCACCCGTCGATCGTCGACTGAACACACCCAGACACCTTAGTGGAGGTGAGAAACGTTCAAATCGTACCCGAAACCATCCGGCTCTTGACCATACGAAGGAGAGTCATTCGATGGATTTGATCTGTCCTGGAAGTAACAACAGGTAGTTCAGGTACCTAAACCCCAACAAACATTAAACCAGTCAACCAGTGTAGATACTCCTTTATTAAAAAACAAAGCATAAATATATATATTTAACTAAGGAGCACCGCTATGATATGACACATAAGTGAAATACTTTTTTTTATTTTTCGTGGGGAAGAGGTAACCTAATTTCCACCTCAGACAATATGGGTCGAAGGACTAAAAGCGAAATATGAAATAAACTTTTTTTTTTATTTTTTTAATTAAACTCTAAACTAAATAAGCTCATTACTTGAGGGTGAAATAATAAAGTTTTAATTTTTATTTCTTTCATTTTATCCACTGACTCCATTCGCATCCCATTGACCTCTTTCTATCTGTCCACTCACCTGCAACACCAAAATCCTGCAGTTTAGACAGTGAGGTTAATTCGGAGACGGCTGCAGCAACAGCAGTAGCATCAGCCACAGGTGTTGCTGCTGGGGATTTGGGATTTCGTCCACCTTCAGGATTCACAGATTCCAGAGAGTTTAGTGAGGCAGAATGTGATAGGGAGCAACGGGCGCTGGATCTAGAGGTACAGAGGGTAATGGAGAATAATGACGGACAGTTACAGAAAATGGACAGAGAGGAATTAACCTCACTGTTGGCGAGGTAAGTGAACATTTTTTCAACTTGAAAATTGGATAAAAGGATTGTTTGGGAATATTCCCTTTTATTGTCTCGAACTAAAGTTAATTGTAGATGGCAGTATTAATCTTCTCAAGAAGATGGTATCTTGAACGTATTTTAAACAATTTTGGAGGAAAACAAATTTAAGAATGGTAATTAAACTTTCAGTTTCATGACTGGTAATACGTATTATGTGCCATAAGGCTGCACTTCATCCATGTGTACACGATTCTTGTACATGAAGCTGGAAGGAAACTTGTTACCCGTGAAATTAAACATTACCAACAATTGGTGGTAGTGTGAACTGAATCTACAATGAAAATAGGAAATAATTTGAAATTGTTGGCACTAAAATCGATACTAATAAAAGACTGAAATATCAAGTGAAGTATATAGTTACCTGATCAGAGGTAAATTATTCTTTACCTAGAACCCGTCCATGTACGTATCGAAAGCATCAAATAGGTTTTTCGAAGCATTTTTCTTAATTTACTTCCAGCGCTTGGAAATCTACGCTTCAGAGTACGTTAGTGTCGTCACTAAGACAAATACCAGGGTGCCCCTCAAAAAGACAACTGCAACTGGTTCTCTTAATCAAGTGTAGCCCATTTGGAAGAGAGCCATACTTGATGTACTAAGTGGAATGAGACGAGATGTGGTTTAAATTCACTTGACATAAGTTCTGAAATGAATACCCTACGGTAGCTGCTTCACTTTTATAGTGTCTACAGTCCAAATGAGAAACGAAAAGCAATTTACCTCCGTCCTCCCCCCCCCCCTTCAACTTATCTCCTTTTGTGCTATTTGCACCGGCCTTCTTATCATGCGTTAAATCGGGATGCTTCATACTAGGCTAAACGTGGTCAATTGATCTAAAATTCATTACAAGCAAGTCATTGAACATCAACGTCGACGGTTGAATGGTTAAGGGGAACTCAGTTTCTAGTCCCTAGTACTCCTTTCCCTAGGTACGTCCGGGACCAGAATTTCTCAAAATATCTTAAGTCTCCAAGAGAGCGATCCTGCTCCAAGTTCATTAACTTCTATGGAGATTGATCTTCCTGACGACCTTATCTTCGACCTTAGTGATCCATGAGTAAGTGTGTAAGTACGAGTAAAGCACATAAAGCACCCGTTATTGCTATCGCAATTATCACCTTTTAAAAGCTAGGATCTTGTAGATCAAGAAACTTCAGACCACATTTTATGTGAATGTCCTACCATTGCTAGCAGTAGATTAAAACACTTTAACAGAGGGTTCATCTTACCAAGCAAACTGCTAAAACTATCATAAGGTACATACGTCACCTGGATCTCTCATAAAGCCAAAACTAACTAGGGTTTAAGGGAAAAAGTACGAAAGATATATCTAGGTCGCAGTAGTAGCCAGGTTTTCCTTGACCTCTACTTCCCCTGCCGGTACTTGGAGCAAAAGTTTCCTCAATGCAAACAATAAGTTGTGGCTACCTACAGTACAACATACCTATATAATCTAGACCACAGTTTAAGTTATAGAACTAGGCACTGGAGAGGGTTATACATGTACTCAGTCCACTCAAAAAACACCGAGAGGCCGTGTCTGACTCTTCAGGGTACCGAGGATGTTTTACAGCGCAATATTTAAGGCGAATAGTGGAGTGTAGATTTGTAGAGCTGGAGTTTTTCTGAAGATTCAGCAATATAGTTATGTTGTCTAAAGATGGCAACAGTATAGTGGGTAGTGGGGACGAAAATCGAGTCTAAGTATGTATATTGAGTATGCCTGCATAAAGTAGAATACATATATAAATGTCTCCACATTCAATAAGATAAGACCTTTCCTAGCATATGCGTCAGTTGTTTGGCGTAAATATGTGACTGCCTTTTGCACTTAACTCTAAAGAACAGCTTGTCTCGGCTGCACGGGAGCACTGGTTAAACTACCTCCTCTTGATACTTATACATTGGCAGTACTATCAAAGCAATCTATCGTCTTAGGCGAAGTGGCTTTTAGTACAACCCAAACTTTATTTTTAATGACCTTGCGCGACACTTATCCTACGACCCCTGTCTTATGGATATGCAGTCTGGCGCAATGACACCAGAAGTTAGATTGCACATATTGAAAGTCGACTTCCCTTATGTTTAGGACTGGCTTTGGTCAGAATCTGAAGCAGAAAGGAATTGTAGCCGAATCTGCACATATGGCTCCGAAACCAGTCAGGAGTCCGGTGCTGATGTCTTCTTGGAGGTCGACAATATGAAGCTGCATTTTCCGTTAGGCAAATATGTGTCTGTGTTTCCAAACGGAGACTTATGCAATGGCCCTGAACTATGGTTGGTTGTAAGGAATAGGCGGAAGTGTAGGAGTATTTGCGTCTGTAGTGACAGTCAGGCTGCGCTTAAAGCCTTGCTCAAAACTTTACTAACTTCCAAAGCAGTTCTAGAATCCAAGAACACTCTATACTTTGTCACAAGTCTGAACTCTGTGATTCTTGTCTGGGTCCCAGATCACAGTGGGAAATGAGATCACCGATGAGATTACAAGGCAAGGCTCAGAGGAGATTTTCTCAGGACCCGAACTTGCGTCTGGCCTTCCTGAGTTTACTATCAGGCCCTCCATTAACGATTGGGTTTCTTATGAACATAATTGTGTGTGGCACGGTTCTCCAGGATGCGGGCAAACTAAACGAATGCTCCCGGACTCCTGAAAGAAATCCGCAGCATTCTTGTTATCCCTCAGCAGAAAAGACTGCAGACACCTACCGGCGTTCTCACGGGGCACTTTGCTTTTGCTAAACACCTCAGCGTGGTAGCGACGACACTGCGGAATACATCCTCTGTGATTGTCCTAGTCTTGTGCGTAACAGATGGGCAATTTTCGCCGCTGATGTGGTAAGTGCTGGTACCAATAGCTCTTCACCTTAGGGTGGCCGTGGTGTAGTGGTAACATCAACGCTTGTCACGCTGTTGATTCACGATTCGAATCCTGAAGTCAAGAATCATCTATTTATTTCGCACGAAATAAATAAAAAAGTCGATCACTTGCGAAAGCAAAGTCAACTCTACTGTGAAGGCATAACACTGGCAGTAGTCATATGGATAAAATGCAACTTGATCGTGATGATGACACCAGGAGGTCGGAAAAAAATACTGTGAATCAAAAGCAACGACAATGATAGCGAAAACAAACAAAATACTCCCCAGTTATCTGGACAGCCACCCTTGGAGTTTACAGAAACTTAATATCACCTGAGTTTCAAACTACAACACTCTGTCTTTCTCTCTGCCTCTTCCCCTTTCCACAAAACGCACGTGTTCTAAAAAATTAGTATAAGGGTATTCAAAACCCCTTTAACACGTGCAAATTATAAAAAAAAAAAAAAAAAACAGTGAAGCGTTTACTCCACTTTCTCCGAAAGACGAGGAAATTTCATTAAAATGGGTAAAACAGGATTTACTTCCTGGTAGTACAAGGGACCAGTTGCGTCTGAGTGCTTCAGTGCAGCATTTCCTGACCCGACAAAAAAAATATCAGTGATTCTTATTTACATTTGAATTAAAAACGATAACAAATGGTTACATAGTGCCTATATATTCTTTTACTTTCACACCCCTTTTCAGGTACCACGAAAAGAAGGAACAGGAACGACAAGAGTACACTATTCATGTTTAAATATAACACAAAAATACTATTCAATGGTATAAACAAAAAAAAAAAATTAACCTCTAGTACTTAATACACAATAAACAAAAAAAATATTTAAAAACTAAATCAACTTACAAAAATCGATGTAAGAACGTTTTTTATACAATTCTTCAAGACTTATAACAACAACAATACATTAATCCTATAGGTTCCGACTTTTATCTTCTTCTTTTTGCATAAAATCATTTTTTTACTGAGTACATTTTAATTGAACAATTGAGTATTAAACAAAATGTAATGTTGTGATATTTTTAAGAATTCTTTAGAGATATTTATTACGTTCTTGTTGCGATTTATTAATGATGGGTGAGAGATTCTGTTCTGTATTCAAATACTGTACTAACAACAATAACAGCAACTACATATGTATGTTCCAACATAACTTAAGCTATGTGCAATTCCATCCTATTTACATAGCACCAATGTTTCTATACAGTAAATCTATTATAGTATGTATTTTTTAAGTGAAAAATCAAAATATTTAATAAGAATGTCGAAATCACTATTTTTAACAAAAAAAAAAAAAAAAAAAACAGGACACTGCCTACACATTTAACACAGTTTCATCTCAATGTCAAAGTACACTTCAATCAGATTCTTTGTTCAACTGAGACGATTGAATATGTAATTAACTTTTTAGTATTACTTATTATTATAAATATATTTAGAACATTTGATAGTAAATTACAAATAAAAAAAAAATAACGAAACTCAACTGATAACAGATAAGTTAACTAATTGTAACTTAATTTAAATATTTCTATAAGAATTAGTATAAACAACGGTGTACAATATTTAATGAATATCAAAATAAAACACAAATTAAAAAAAAAACTGTACATTTTTTTTATTTGAATTATTTTGGACTAGGAGAGCACATTTTCACACTATTATCAGGTAGGTACTAATAATTGGATAATTTCTTTACTAAAGGAGAAGATACATGAAGACACTTTCAAGTAATCTGCTGTATGAGTTATTTTAAAATATCTCAGTAATATTACTTATGTAACTTTCTGGACTAGGTTGGGACTATGGTCAACCCTCGAAGAGTATTTACCTGAGACATCACGGCCTTCTTTTCTAGGGACTGAAGAATTGTTTCCAAATTCCACAGTACACCGCGTTTAGCCCAGTGTTGCAACAATATCTTTCAGAATACAAAGAAGACCAATGCGGTAAGTAAATGTGTTTTTTAGAAGTTTAGAACTTTAAATTTATTTAAAACACATAAACATAGTAGCAATGGCCATGGTATTAGCTTTATTGCCATTGGTGTTTAAATATGAAGTCCAATTTCCGACTACTTTTTCGAGCAGCTTGGGCCGCATATCGACAATAGTGCGGCGAATGTTGGCTTCCACTAGCGACTTCACATATCCCCACAGAATGTTAAATCACACGATCTTGGAGGCCAATTCATACGAGTAGCTCCATTACCTGAAATTATGTGCTCATCGAATGTCTCTTTCAATAAATTGATTGTGGCGCGCGCTGTGTGGTACGTTGGACCGTATTGTTGAAACCACAGCACTTCCACATTAATGCCATTCAATTGGGGAACGAAAAAGTCAATAATCATGGATCTATAGCGCTCTTCATTGACTGTAACGTACTGACCGGCATCACTCCTGAAGAACTGTGGACCAATGATTCGACCAGCCCATAAAGCCTACTAAACCTTTTGTAGATGTAACGGCGTCTCAATAATGGCTTGTGGATTTTCTTCACCCCAAATATGGCAATTTTGCTCCAATTGCTGTGTACGACGGCGAATCGACTTATTCGGATCGTCCTCAATACTACGCTCCACAGCAGCAACCGCTTCTTCGGTGCGCAGTGTATGACGTTTCTGAGGATGCAGAATTATAATTAAAGCATGCGTGGTGCGAAAATGATCCATGGTTATTCGAATTACTTTTTTTTCGTTTGTAAAAGGAAATTTCCAAATCCCAGAGCGCTCAGACTCAATTCCCTGTGTCCATTGTACATACTACCAGGTAGAACTCCTTTTGGTGTAGTGGTTGCAGAAACTTAGATTTTATTAGTTTCTCTTTTATGGGATGGCTGTGGTTGCTGTTCCCCATCCGGGCTTGAACCTGCACATTTCGGGTTACAAGCAAACAGACTACCCACTACACCGTGGCCACCTCTCGAATTACGTACTCGGATGGACGATTATGTAAAATGGAAGAAGTGCACGGTAAGTTTCGCGAACTGAACCACGATTTTCGAAATAAATTTGCACAATTTGCAGGCGTTGTTCTAAAGTAAGTCTATTTATAATAAAATGGCAAACCAATGTCAGTACAAGTCAGTAGTCATCTGTCAAATTGGCTATCGCTGGAAAAAGTATTGCCAATTCGAAAAACAAACCTCTAAAAAACACCCTATACATATATATTGATTACTATTATGTTTGTTGTTATAAATATTTATCCGATATTTTTTATCTAAGCTATGATGTTTTCAAAACTAAAAAATGCAGGTTTTTTTTCTAAAAGATTGTTTAATTCTTTTATTGCAATAAGAAAATATGAGTCTGTCACTCGTATTTAAAATAAAACCTATTAAAAAGTTTTGAAAAAAAAAATTATTAAGAGGACTTTAAGAAGGCCAACTTTTGTAAATTCAACAATTGACTGCCAAAGTGTTTTGGTTCGATCGATTGGTATTTATGTAGTTTTCGCACTTGAAGAATGGTATTAACAAGGACAAACATACTTTGGTCGTGGGTCGTGAGTTGAAACTACATTCTTAGAACAAGGTTTGGTTACTAGTTTCAGCGAAAGTCCCCAAAAATTTTAAATTCTTGCAACTAAAGAATAATTTCATACGATACAAGATAGATAAGACAAGTTCCATTCGCCAACCAGAAACTTTGTTCTGCTCTACTTCATAAGCATTCGTGAATCTGGCGTAGGCACTTAAAAGCCTCATATTTTGGCAACCTGAAATCGAAACCGACTTGTCACTTTTCACAAGATTAGTCGGGTCTCAATCGATATGCAGGGAACATCCAACTAGATTGAAACGAATACGGAACTTACATTGGAATGGCACACTAAAAAAAAATTTATTTGTCACAAACAGCTCATATATACAGGTCCTAACATCCTGCAGCCATTCGTGCTGTGCGGAACACGAATGGAAGGAATCTACAATTGTATGCCGTATCCAAAAAGTACATTTTTCAATTGCGAAGCTTCTTATGACAACTTTACTCTTGGATGCTTGTCAGAAGTTCGAGAGAGGTGGGACCGTGGAAAAACATTTTGACGTTTTCTGGAAGTCGAACCTGAGTCTCCCGGTGAGTGGTCCCCGCACTTAATCAGTGAGTGACAGCGGCCACCTACTGCAGTTTGAAACAATCGAACCAACAACAGGCTTTGGAATCCCCTAGTGTGCCAACAAATTAGGGACCGGAAGCAATCAGAAGCGCTGTACAACTGAGTATAGGAAAGCATTGGACAGCTATATTTTGTCGGATTAAGGCACAAATCTGCCGACATCTGGAAACGGATCGAAGAGAGTTTTTCACTTAAAGCTCGAATTGTAACTAACTCGACTGGAGGTTACCTACATACATCTTCTGCTTCACATCACACGAAAGAAAATAAAGTACACGACTGGATCTTGCATCTTGATACATCTTTAATTAGAACCCCATCAGATCTAAAATTTGAGCAAAATCGTTAAAAAGTGTTTTTTTTTTTTTTTAAAAAAACTATTTTTCAAGACCGGTTAATAAGCAAAGTACCGTTAAACGTTTTTGAGAAAATCAATTTTTTTCAAAATCGGACGATAATTTTAGGGTTGGAATGAAAATTCCGATTTCACCTCGAATTATGACCCTACTGATCCCAGATATGAAGTTTGAAGAAAATCCGTCCAGCCGTTTAGTCTGCAGCCGTGCATACAGACAGACAGAAAGTAATGTCAAGTTTGATCAAAATCTCGAGTTAAAAAACTCTCAGGAAACCAATACTTGCCCTTGCAGGTGCAGATAAAAATTCAACGGCATGATATCGCACGATCTTGGTGGACAATTTTGGTCGCCGAAACGAGAAATGACGTGACCGGAAACTTTGTGTGCAATGTGGTGGAAGTGGAAGTCTGAAAGGTATCATTTTTCATATGTACTCGTAATGTCAATGTCTCAACATTATATTGACATAAAAATATCAGCAGTTTATTAAAAAAAAAATGTGTATTAAAAAAAACGATGGTTTCTCAAATGGAATCCCGTAGTAAAATGCACAACTCATAATCCCGGGAAAACAACCACAGGATCCTAGGCAAAAAAGAAAAGAAAAAAATTCAATCGATACTGGTGTGTAAAGAATTTGGCACTTAAATTTTCGAAAACTTTTTCCTACAACTACTCGTACTAATTTTCAAGTGGTCGGTGAAACAGGCAGAAACTCTAAGCTCGATCGCAATTAAGCCATTGGATACATAATACATACGAGGATTATGGCCTACACATTTGTATCTATTATTACGAATAATTTGTATTTTTTGTATGAAATAATCGAAATATCTCATTGTTCGTGTTAAATGACACAAATTTAATCGATCTGCTGGACTAGCTCGACCAGGTTTACTCGGTGCGCAGCCATATAGAGAATGTCGTCTGTCAAATACCTGGACTCACGCTGATGCAGTTGAAAAAGCATACTATAGATGGACAAACCTTAAAAGGTTGTGATACTAAAGGGTTATTCATTTCGAGGTAGGGATTTCACGTCCCTGCCATATGGCATTTGTTATCCACAGTGACAGGTTGTTAGTTTTTTCCTTGCCATTTTATAGTATGGATCGCTTAAAATTGTTGCATATTACTACAAAGGTAACAGTTCTGTAATATCTGAAAAATCAACAAGTTACTCGTAACTCAGATTTTTCGAACCAAATCTTCGATGAGGCCCATTTTTGACCCGAAGGCTAGGTAAACAAACCAAATTGCAGAATTTGGGGTTCTGAGAATCCAATTGTGATCGTTGAGAGGGCATTGCATCCACCACGGGTGATAGTTTGATGCGCACTGTGGACCGGCGACGTGATGATAGCGTGAATTCTCTGCGTTATGGTCAAATGATAACAAACTTTTTTTTGGCCTGAGATTGAAGACATTGATATGAGCGACATGTGATTCCAACAGGAAGGGACTACGTTCCGCACAACACAAGTAAATTTAGCTCTATTACACGAAAAGTTCCCGTTTAACTTCGGCATTTGGCGACAAAAACTGGCCATCAAGATCATGTGATCTAACCCCGTTGGATTTATTTATGTGGAGCTGTACTAAAGATCGCGTCTATGCAGACAATTCTCAAACTTGTGAGCCAAAAACCAAGTTATGAAGTTATGGCGCAATACAGTCAGAAACGTACCAAAAAGTCGTCGAAAATTACCTCAGAAGAATCTAAGTTTGCAAAAACTCACGTGGTGGCCATTTAACCGATGTTGTATTCCATACATAACGGCATAGTTCAACATTTTATTGAGATTTTTAATAATTTTAATTTTATTTAAAATTAAAACCTAAAGCACAAAATGAGTACAAACAAAAGATCCGTGGTTTAAGTGCATCTCATCGGGGACCACTTTCTAGCTATCTATGCATAATGAAAATGTGAATGTATCTTAGATGTTACAATTATGTTTTGTAAAATTGTCTAATATTGTAAAATAATGAAATACTTTTCGATTTTAAATTGTATCATATATAACATTTACGTTTTTTTCACATACTATTTTAAATCCCGGGACTATTCCGGGGTGAATGATATAAAACAGAACACTGATTATGGTTCTTAGACATCAAAATCTCGTTAGTGGTTCTCGAACGCACCATGTGAGAACAGATATAAAGTTGCAATAACGGTATAGAACACTAATCACGTGATGCCTGGCTGATACTTGACCATTTTTTTGATTTTTTACTTGCATCGAAAAATAAATCTTGTAAAGTTGGCAGTAGTGTTCAGCTGCAAATGTCATTTCATCAGGCAGAGTTTGACGCTATAACGTGTTTTAATGATTAAAACATTTTTATGAAAATGGTTCATCAATTATTCCAACACAGCATAAATTTCGTAATTTGTTTGGTCGACGTAAAATCCCTGTAAAGAGCACTATTCAAACAATTATCCACAATTTTGAGAACCTTTACACTGTAAGTGATTTACCAAAGACTGGACCACGTCGTACAGCGCGTACACAACAAAACAGTGATGTAGTAAGGGACAATGTGAGTGAAATTCCCGAAACTTCGATACATCGTCGTGATCAAAAAATAGGGATTCTCCAACGTCTTTGTGGAAAATTATGCATTGCGATTTGCATTTCTTTCCGCACAAAATTAAAGTGACTCAAGAACTTCAAAAAAATTACCACCAAGGACGACGGGAGTGGAGTGCAAAAGCTATCATTTGAATAGATGATGAGCCTACATTTGTTTAAAAATTGATTTTGAGTGACAAGGTGCTATTTGAGTTGAGAGGAGCTGTAAATAAACAGAAAAGCTGGATAAGAGGAGCGGAAAACCCACGAACAATTCATAGTCGGATAATTGATCCATTTTTTTCGAAAATGTCGATGAAGAAACTGTTACTGTCACTGGTGATTGATATCGTGCCATGTTACAAACATTTTTTTTTTGCCCGAATTTGCTCGGCTGCATTTCTGAAATATGTGGTTTCTTAAAGACGGTGCTACATACCATACAGCCAGATTAACAATGGAAATGGTGAAACAAGCATTTTCAGAAATTTATTCTAGGGTTACTTGAGAGAACGGGTGTATGCTACCAATAACTGTATTTATTTCATTTTTATATTACTAATAATTACTAAGAATAATTTTATTTAAGCGAAAAAAACTTAGTAAATTAACTTTTTTTTTTGTGTTTGTTTCTTATATAAAACTTATAAACTACCTTTAATTTTTTTTTATATAATTTACGGGATATGAATACCATTAAATTATTTCAGGGCACGGGCGTTTGTAGAAATTGAGAAAGAGACAAAAAAAGATTGGTGTGGTGGGTTTGAAACTTAGGTGGTATTAAGTTTCAGTAAACTCCAAGGGTGGCGTCCAGATAACTGGGGAGCTTGTTTGTTTTGCTTTTTGTTGTTGCTCATGATTCACAGTATTTTTTTTTTTCGTCCTCCTGATGTCATCATCACGATCAAGTTGCATTTTAAGCCATATGACCGCTTTCGCAGTAGAGTTGATTTAGCTTTCGCAATTGAACGACTTTTTTATTAATTTCAGACGAAATAAATAGATAATTCTTGACATCAGGTTTCGAACCGTGAACCTGCAGCGTGACAAGCGATGATGTTACCATTACACCACGGCCACCCCTAAATAAATAGATCTTAATCTACGTTTTTTTTTTTTTTTTATTATCCAGTGCTGTTATTTTATCATTAATGGTGTTGAATGCATATATAAGAAAACCCAACGATTTATGTGTTTGTTTTTTCAATGATTCCAATTTCAAATCTTCCCCAGTCTCAAAAAACACCCTGTATAAGAAGAAAGTTGTTTTCGTAAAAAATTTTATTTTTCGTTCATTTTCAGCTTTCAGCTTCGCCCGTACCGTGGCCTTTCTGTTAAAAAATCTGTTTTAGAAATTCAGAGATCATGATATTGTTCTATAGGGTTATTCAACTGGAGGCTATAATTTAAATTTGAAATAAAACCCACTGGTTTTTGTTAAACTGCTGATATTTGTATGTCAATACAATGTCGACACATTGACATTAAACATGGAAAATTATATCAAACAAATGGGGGCAACGGCTGGTCTTGCAGACTTCGGCCCTGCTGATTAAATTTTCCATTTCTTTTCGGCATAAATCCTTTCATAATCAATGCAACGAATCTAGTCCTTTAGCTCTTTAATCGTTTAGGGGTCATTGGCATACACCTTATACTTTACATAAACCTAAAGAAAAAATTCCAACCAGGAAACTTGTGTGCAATAACTGCCTTATTTCTTGAGGTGGCACCGTACTGTTTTCCACGTCGTCCAATTGGTGCCAAAAATAATTTATTATCATGTCCCGATAATTTTCACCGGCACACACCATGAGAATTTTCGAAGAAATACGGCCCAATCACGCCGCCATCCCAAAATCCGCACCAAACAATGACTTTTTATGGATGCATTGGTTGTTCGTGAATGGCCCGTAGATTTTCATGTGACAATTTTGTTCGATTACTTAGCCATTCAGTTGAAAGTGAACCTCATCGCTGATGATAATTTTGTTCGAAAAATCGCCTTCAACTTGATGGTTCTCTAACACCCAATCAACAGAGTCACGACTCTGTTCATGGTCTGCTGGCTTTTATTCCTGAGTCAATTGGATCTCATAATAATACTGATACAGATCTGTTCTTAAAATGCGCTGCTGTAGGAAAGATTCAATTGGTGAGAGCAATGCCTAATGGATTTTGGCGGATTGTCACGAACACTACGAGTACGAGTATTTTCGAGTGACCAGCCACTATGAGAACGCACTGGTCTTTCCACATCCAACACTCACCCGGTTCAATCGAATTTTTCCATTAATTTCTTAACCAACATTATTTAGCAATCTTGTTTCACATAATATCTATCCAGGAGCCTTGGGTGCGGAACAAGCGCATTTGTGGCCTTGGAGGTATGCGTGATAACACGGTACTTTATGATGAGCGGTCCGAAAGGCCTAGGGCTTGTCTTATTGTACCAAATTCCCTCTCAGCAACTAAGCTTGGACAATTTTGTGGCCAGGACTTAGTCGTTGCAGCTATAAGCTACAAGACGAACGGTAAATGGGAAACCTACGTCGTTGCGTCTGCTTACTTCCCATATGGCTCGATACTGCCCCCACCACCAAGGACAGTGGTCGAGCTCATAGAATATTGTGATACCAGAAAGATAGGTCTTGTCATATGTTGCGATGCTAATGCTCAAAACTCTGTTTGGGGCAGCAGCAAATGCAATGCACGGGGAGATCATCTTCTGGACTTCATACTATCGTCTGATCTTACCATCAACAATGTTGGCTCACAACCAACATTCGTTACGGCGCAAAGACAGGAAGTGATTGACTTGACCCTGTCCAACAGATATTTCAAGCCTATTACCAACTGGAGAGTTTCCCCAGAAATTTCCCTCTCAGACCATAGATACATTGAATTCCAAATCGAATGCGAAGCTACACCTTTGCAGGAGAGGAGGAATCCGAGAAAAACCAACTGGATACGGTTTAAGAAAGAGTTAGGCAAATCTATCAAAGATCTACCTAAACTTAGAACGAGGCAAAAGGTAGAGGAAGCCGTTCAAGACCTGAACAGCACCCTTACCAGATGTTTTGAAAAAACGTGTCAGCTGACAAAAAACCCCTGCAGAAGGTCAGTTCCGTGGTGGAACCCAGATCTGCAACGAATTCGTAGGGAAACCAGAAAACTTTTAAATAGGTCACTCAAGACAAATTCGAAGGTTGAATTGGAATCTTACCGATCAAAGCGAAGAGAATATAAGAGGTTAATTCGAACTTCGAAAAGTACCTCGTATAGAGATTTTTGTGGTAAGATCGAAACTCTCGGTGAAACCAGTAGGTTGGTCAAAGATCTCAAGAATGGAAAACCAATTAAGCCGGAATCACTCAGGAAACTTTCACTGAGTCGAAAGCGGATGCTTTCAGTCTTCTGCTGGAGACTCACTTCCCAGGAAATCAGGTCACCATCGGTTCACAACCGGTTTCAACTAGTGAAGCTGTTAGCGGGCTGAGCCGAACAACTCAGCGCAGCTGGTATACTGCATCGAGCGTGGTGACGGATGAAGCTATCAAATATGCTGTTGCATCTTTTGACAGCTTCAAGACACCTGGCACTGACGGAATATACCCAGCTATGCTGAAACAAGGTATTAGTCAGTTGCTGCCAACTCTGAAGAGAATTTTCACTGCTGGCTTGGCACTGGCATATATACCAACCCCCTGGCGAACAGTTAGAGTAGCTTTCATACCGAAAATCGGCAGAGATGACTACTCTCTCGCCAAGAGCTTCAGACCTATTAGTCTGACGTCCTTCCTGCTGAAAAGCATGGAAAGACTGGTTGAGCTACATGTGCGCAAAGTTGCTTTGAGCGTACATCCTCTGTCAGAGATGCAACATGCCTATCAACGCGGAAAATCCTGCGAGACTGCTCTTCAAAATCTGGTCAGCAGAATAGAATGTGCGCTTGACAGGAAAGAATATGCGATAGGCGTTTTCATAGACATTGAGGGTGCTTTTGACAATGCGACTTTTGACAGCATGTGTAGCTCCGCCAGAAGTCACGGCGTAGAAGAATCACTAGTGTTGTGGATAAAAGCAATGCTGGTGAACAGAACATTGACTGTAGATGCAGATTGTGGCCGGCGTGTCATGGCAGGTGTAAATAGGGGCTGCCCACAAGGCGGTGTTCTGTCTCCACTGCTTTGGTGCATGCTGGTTGACTCCCTGTTGAACACACTCAATAGTTCTAACGTCTACGCTCAAGCATACGCAGATGATGTCGCCGTTCTGTCTGTCGGATCGTGCCTAGCGACTGTTTGCTCTAAGGTGCAGATGGCCCTAGACGCAATCGACGATTGGTGCGCTAGGAATGGGCTTTCAGTTAATCCTCTCAAAACCGAAGTGGTTATCTTTACGAGAAGGAGGAAATAGACTGGTCTGACTCAGCCAGTGCTAAAAGGCGTCACTATCGAATTCTCCAAGGAAGCCAAATATTTAGGAGTAATCTTAGATAGCAAGCTTCTTTGGACGAAACATGTCGAGCTGAAAACTTTCAAAGCTCTGTCAGTTTTCCGGCAATGCAAAGGTGTTTTCGACAAGACATGGGGCTTGTCGCCAAGGAAAGTCCTTTGGATCTACACGGCAATGATAAGACCCTTCCTCTCATATGCGTCAGTTGTTTGGTGGAATAAGCTCTCACGTAAATACGTTACTGCTGCTTTCGCCAACCTCCAAAGAACGGTCTGTCTCGGCTGCTTGGGAGCTTTCCCCAGTACGCCTGGCTCTGCTCTAGACGCCTTGATGAACCTCATTTTCACGGACGGCTCTAAAACTGGACAGTGGTCTGGTGCTGGTGTTTTCGTGGAATGCGACAACATTAGGCTTCACTTCTCATTGGGAAAATACACATCTGTCTTCCAGGCAGAAATATATGCTATCCTAATGGCAGCGGACTATATTGTTAAGAACAGGTGGAAGGGGCGAGGTATCTGCGTCTGTAGTGACAGTCAGGCTGCGCTTAAGGCCTTGCTCAATCCTTTAACCACTTCCAAAATAGTTCGAGAATGCAAAACATCCTTGAATTCGGTCGGAAGACTGAACTCACTGAATCTTGTTTGGGTCCCAGGGCACAAAGGGATAACAGGAAATGAGATCTCTGACGAGCTTGCTAGACAAGGCTCAGAAGAGAATTTCTCAGGACCTGAACCCACGTTGGGTTTGCCAGCGTCCTCGATTAGGGCTTCCATTGACGACTGGGTTTTCAGTGAACACAATCGAAGGTGGCATGACTCTCTAGGATGCAGGCAGACTAAACGAATGGTCCCCGTCGTCTGTAAGAAATCCGCGGCTTTCTTGCTATCCCTTAGCAGAAAAGACTGCAGACAACTTACTGGCGCTCTTACGGGCCACTTCGCCTTTGCCAAGCACCTCCATGTGCTAGGTTTGAACGCTACCCCCGTCTGCAACTCCTGTGGAGAGGGCGATGACACTGCGGAACACTTCCTATGTGATTGTCCTGCCTTTGCTCGGATCAGGTGGCAGATTTTCGGTGCTGATGTGGTGAGTGCTGATGACCTAAGCTCTTCATCACTGAAGCGTCAACTCGTCTTTTTACAAAAGACGAAAAAAACACATTAAAATGGGGTTCTCTGCCTGGTTGTACAATGGACCTGTTTTTGAGTCTGAGTGCTCCAGTAGGCTGTACCCGCCCCGACAAAAAAAAAAAAATCTTGTTTCATGATTTTTACAAAAGCAAGCACCAGTATCCATGGGTTTTTTTTTTATGTCCTGTGAATGCATTTCTCAGGAACAAACAACCGTCATTTTGAAACAAAGATTAATTTTTATCTCAGTATGTACGGATATGTGTGAAATAATTTCTTGGATTTTTTTCCCTGGATGTTGTGTTCGCTTTCCCGGGATTTATGTGTCGTATATTTTACTACGTTATCCCGGGTTCCCGGAATACCATTTGCGAAACCCTAGTAGACACCTTTCTCTCGTAGCTTTTTTTTCCTTTGACAAGGACTATCATCTTCCAAAGTTTGATTACCTGCAGTGGAATAACCTACATAAACAGTCAACTTTTTTATATCTTCCACTTTTGAAAAAATCATCGAGAATCAAAGTCGGCTCTAACTAGATTATAATCCATTTTGCGAAGATTATGGTTGAAACCTTTTTTTCCCTATTTTATGATAATGTTGATATGTCTTATTTGATTTATGGAAATTATTTCCGAACTGGGGCTTGTTTTTAGTCTCTGATGCCTGCCCTAGTAACGGATTTACATGCCTTTATTTACGAATAGCTATAGAAGAAATTAAAAATTTTGAAAGTGCATTGTCCGCAAGATGTCTGTTAATGAAATGCTTTTAAACTAATTTCTGTTTAAAAAAGAAATTGTTTCTATATTCAATTAAACCACTTCTTAATTGTGTTTACCGAAAGTTTCATTAAGCTGAAACTTACAACGGCTGAATAATCAACAACTACCTAGGCGAACAATTGTCACACTGTTACGACGCTGAGCAACTTTTACTTCGAAATAACAGGTAAACTCAAAAAAATGTGTCTCTAAATTCTGTCTGTCTGTTCGGATGACAGATACACGAGTACTTCAAACTTCATATCTGGGGTCTGTGGGGTAACGATTAGATAATAAAGTCGAAAATTTCTTTCTCATCACAAAATAAACATAATTTTACAAATTTGCTCGAAAACGGCTTTAACAATTTTCTTGAAGTTTCATATTCCAGTAACGCTTGTATCTCGTTGTGAATCGAGAGCTATTCCGAATAACATGTGCAAATCGTAAGAACCAAGTGATTTCGCAAATGCTGATATCGTTGTTTTGTAATGCTAGCTATTCATTAGATGGCTAAAGCTAAGTTTTCGACAAACAAGTTAAACACACATAAATCCGTGCTTACATTCAACTTTATGTAAATCCTAGTCACTCCAGTTCAACTGTGGTCGGATTCAATATCCAGCCACTGCTGGGCCCAATTTGATTTGAATACTCACATCTCACAGCAGTTTCATAGAGATGCTTCTTTCATTAGTCGCTCTCTTTTTTTTAATTAACGTCAAACAAAACTATCCATGTACCACAGACCGACCCCACACGGAGTTGTACTGCAATTCGTAATGCTCCAATGGCGCACGTTAGCGCGCGGTTGACAGTATCAGCGATAGTGCACTGTATCATTATTGATTCCGTCTCCCCATTGCAGTGGCTGGGCCATTCACTGGACAAAATTGGTTCTGTATCTACTGCCACAGTTTCCTTTGTATGGTCGTCTGATTTAAAATTGCATCAATATAATGTAGTATGATCGATACATCGTAGAGACCACAAACGAAATTAATTCTGCCTGACTGCTCCGCATGGAGCAAAATGAACGGACAGGCAATGGAAGAAGGGTCCATCATCAGAGGACTCCCACCGTAGAAATGTTGTCGAAGCAAAAACAGACTCTAACAGAATGAGCGACAGCGCAAAAAGGCACACGTAGCTCCATCAAACATCCACCCATCAACTCGTTTCGTCGTACATGGCAAAACAATCCGGTATCAAATATTGTGGCAGGTCAAATTGCAATTTTAATGAAAAACTCCAGCGATGACAACAACTTTTGTAGTGTTTTCCAATAAACTCGAGTTGAAAACGGCGCGTGGTGTTCTCTCATGTCCATTGTACGATGCATGGCTACTACCAATTACTGGGGATGTCCTAGTATTTATGCGCCACTATACGGGATTTATGGTTTTTAAAAAAAACAGGAATCCAAAATTGCTTTAATCGATACACCAACGCAGGTAGTTAAGGGAAATTATTGAAATGAAATTATAAAGCAAACAAGAGACCTGCATCTGGAGCATTCGCAGCGAATTTATATTCCATGTCAAACTTTTTGATGAAAAACTCCTCCATAAGTCGTATTTTACATTGCTAATTATAATTACCTAAATTCAACTTTTTCAAACTCTAAAAGGGAAACAGTGAAACTTTCAATGGAAAACAATTTTTTCCGGATGCAGCAATTCTGAGAATGAGCACAGAAACAGGCCCACTACCGACAATTTTTTTTTTTTTTTGTGCAGTTGGGTGAAAATCATCAAAAGACATCGCATGCGAGCTTTGCGATAGTGTGGAATTTTAATCCACTAAAAACACCCGGAGAAGGCATGATTTAATGTCATCCTTCCAATTATCGCACCTAGTCGTCAAACTAATTAGCAATTTGTTTTTAATTCTTGAAAGCTTGTATATTCAGTAACTGTATTTTGTCAGTTACTATTTCTTTTGGAGTACCTTTTTTTCCTAGTTAACTAGTTCGAAGGGTTTTATTGAGTAGTTCAACTACTTCGCAATTGGTGTGGTGCGAAGTCTAACTTCATGTCTTCTTGCGACCTTCCTGACCTCTTCCTCTACCATTTCAATATTTTAGATCTCTATATAGGTCAACGTTACGTATATACCATGGCTCATTTACTTTTGAAGGTTTGTCTTACTTGTGCACTCCCAAAACTGGGACCATGTGTCCATATTGGCTTTAATACTTGCTTGTAGAGCAGTAATTTATTGTATATCGAGAGACAGGAATACCTCCCTAAGAGCCAATACACTTTTTTATGCCGTATGTATAATTCGTCATATTTTTTAGTTACATGAGCTTTCCAGCGCAATTTCGCGTCAAAAGGCATGCCTAAGTACTGAGCTGAGTTCGAACTGCATTGTTATTTATGTGCACAGGTATGTGTTGTACATTTTTATTTGTAAAGTTTACATGAACTAACTTCAGTTTATTTAATTTTATTTGCCATTTTTTGGTCCATTCATAAATATCATTTACTACCCTGTGCAGTTTTCCAGTAACTTCCTGCAGGGTATTACCGACAGCAAGTACAGCAGTATCGTCTGCAAATGTGGCAACAGAAGTTTCCTCATTTTGTGGTAGGTCATTGGTGTATAACAGGAAGAAGACAGGTCCTAATACACTACCTTGGGGTACTCCAGCATTTATATGATTTAATGAGGAGTACTCATCTTCTTGCTTCATTCTAAATAATCTCTGCATTATATATGACTCTAGGATTGCTGAGTATTGTTTTGGTAGATATTTTTGCAGCTTATGGACTAGTCCTCTATGCCACACCTTATCAAAAGCATGTGTTATATCAAGGAAGATGGTAGAGCATATTTTTTTCTCTTCTAGGGTTTTTTTCTATTTTATTAGTTACTCAGTGAACTTGATCAATAGTTGAATACCTATTTCTAAAGCCAAATTGATGGTTTGGTATCAATGTCTTTTCTTCTATGATCTGATGGCAGCAAAGGAAATCGGACGATATGAGGTAACTTCGCTATGTACGAGTGGTTTGCCAGGTTTTGGTATCATAATTACTTCTGCAATTTTCCACATTCGTGGAACATACTCGTACCTTAGTCTGAATGCTGCATTTATTATTTGTGCTAGTTTTTTCATACCTAGTCTGGGTAATTTTTTCAGAATCTCGGAACTTTTTTCGAGTTAATCTTTTTTTTTATATCTTTGGCTATTTCATTACAGGTTACTGATGGAATTAGTCTGTCCTCTTCACACATTTCTTCTGTTTCTTAGAGGCAGTCATTATCTTCGTATGGCTGAAAGACGTTTTCGATATGTTCAGCAAATAAGTCTACCTATTGCTTGTTTGTATTTGCCCAGTTTCCACTGCTGTTTTTAATTGGCGGAATGTAAGCCATTGGTTTTTTAATTTTCTTTGTAGGCTTCCAGAGTGAGTATTCTGTACTAGCATCGTTTATTAAATTGGTAAAGTATCTTTTCATCGACGCATTTTTCAATTCTCTTATCTCTTTTCTTAGATTATTAGTTAAGCTATTAAGTTCTGTTTTTTCACTTGTCGCTCTAGATAGTTGCCAATGTTTACGAGCTTTTCTCTTTTTAGATATTAAGTCACTTTTTTTATAATTTGCCCGTGCTAAAGGGGATATGAATACCCTTATACTATTTCAGGGCACGGGCGTTTGTTGAAAGTGAGAGAGAAATAAAGATTTGTGTAGTGGGTTTGAAACTTAGGTGGTATTAAGTTTCAGTAAACTCCAAGGGTGGCGTCCAGATAACTGGGGAGCATTTTATTGTTGTTATTATCGTTGCTTATGATTCACAGTATTTTTTTTTTTTAATCCTCAAGTTGAATTTCCAGCCATATGACCACCCCACTGCCAGTGTTATGCCTTAGCAGTAGAGTTGACATGAGCTTTGCAATTGGTCGAGTTATTTGTTTAGGTTATATATTTCTTTTTACTTCACTGTTTAATTCAGGTGTTGCAGCCCAAGCAGCCTTTTATATATCTAAGGTGAAAGTCTGTACTTCTCTTTCTAATTTTTCTATTGTGTCGATTGTTGTGGTTAGTTCGATGCACTCTTATAACATTTTGGGTTGGAATTGCACTATCTGTGAGTGTGACCATTACTTTTGGCAGTTCTACATTGGGGAAATAGCTTTGTTTTCCGCAGAGGATGAATTTTTACTATCATTCCTAAGATATCTTTGATTTCATAAATTCTCTTGATGTTCTCGTCTATCTCAAAAGTGAGCATGAACATCGCCAACAGTTCTTTGATTTTGTACCTAAGCATGTTAACAACTTCTAGTATTTTAAAGTTTTTCTTTTTGAGGTCATTAGATATGCTTTCAGGTGAGCATGAAAAATGTAGTTTTTTTGCGATAACCTTTAACGGTCTCGTTTGTTTATTTTCAAACGAATACCATTGCACTTTTTTTAGTTAAATATTAGGTGCGCAACTAAGTCCTTTTTTGATGAAAATGCAACTTTATTGTAGAAAAATGGTTACAAATGTATCATTCAAAGTATTGCCCATAGCTAGCTACAACTTTTTCCCATCTTTCTGGCAGAGCTCGAATACCGTTACGGTAAAAGTGTTCATCTTTTGAGGCTATCCACGAATCAAGCCATTTTTTGATGTCTTCATATGAGCGAAACTGCTGATCAGCCAGGCCATGTGCTATCGAACGGAGCAAGTAATAATCGGATGGCGCAATATCTGAGGAATATGGCGGGTGGGGTAGGACTTCCCATTTGAGCGTTTCCAGGTAGGTTTTAACGGATTTGGCAAAGTGAGGCCGAGCTTTGTAATGCTGTAGAATCACTTTTTCGTGCCTCTGCTCGTATTGTGGCCGTTTTTCGGGCACTGCTCGGCTCAATCGCGTCAATTGAAGTTGATACCGTTCCTCGGTGATGGTTTCTTTGGGTTTCGACAGTTCATAATACACAGCATAATCTTCGCAGCGTGAATATTCGGCCGAGCCGACGACGTAGAAGCATGACCGGGCAATCCCCATGACTTTCTTTTCTTTGGGTTGCTGTAATGAATTCATTTTTCTTCACCCGTCACGATGCGATGAAGAAAACCCTTCCTTTTTTGCCGCTGGAGCAGTTGTTCACAGGCGAAAAAACGACGCTCAACGTCCCTTGGCTTCAAATCATAAGGAACCCAAGTTCCTTATTTTTGAATCATTTCAAAGGCATGCTGTCGCTTGGAAATGGCTTGACGGGTGACACCTAATGCTGAAACAAGTTGTTCTTCCATTTGGCACGGATCCTCATCGAGCAATGCGTCCAATTCAGTGTCTTCGAAGGATTTTGGCCTTCCTTCACGCGGCTGGTCGTCAACATCGAAATCACCGTCTTTGGACTGACGGAACCAATCACGGCACGTTGTTTCAGTTATAGCAGCATCTCCGTAACTTTTTGGAGCTCTCGATCGCTTCAGCCGCCGTTTTCTTCGAATGAAAGAAGAAAATCAACACTTCCCGCAAATGACGATTATTTGGCACAAAATCAGACATTTTCACACAACCGAAACAAAGTCACTAATGTGTCAAAACAGATTGTTTACCATATGTCTAAGCTCGGTTCATGACGTTTTGGATATGTCAAAATCGACCAGCACTTACTGCTGGAGCCATCTATAGACAAACAGCAAGAACTTAGTTGCGCACCTAATAGTCTTGTCAAGTTCCTGTAGAAATCTTCATCTTCCACATTAATTTTGAGGTCATTTTTGTTTATTGGAACTGTATTAGCTTTAATTTGATTTTCCTCCAAAATATTTAGTAACCCTTCGTACTTCGTTATACAGAGTACTATAATTGGAGGAAGCTTTATTGGCTTGGGTGAATTTTTGATTTTTAGTTTGAATATTTTCTGCGCTTTTGAGATTCACTTTTGGTGATGAAAGCTCCGGAGACATGTTAGTTTTTCTATTTTTGTTTCTTTTCTCCATGTTAGGGGATGGCTCTGTCTCTCTTCGTAATTCTTCTTCATCCATAAAATACACGACAGCTTTGGTAAACTGCTCATTTTTATTATTTAATTGTATTTTTAGCAGCTACAATTCAAGTTTTAATTTATCGATTTCGCTTGTCAGCTTTTCACTGAGTTGCTTAAAATCGTCTCTTTCTTCACAATTGTTTTTGTATTTAGCCTCCAACATTGATTTTTCTTTTGTTGGTTGGGATAGTGGTGATCTTATCATTTTACGACTCTTTATGAAAGTGTCTTCAAATGGTAGCAATAAATGGTTCCCTCCAGAATCCCTGGTACACACAATTTGGTGGCTACCTTGTAGTGGGTAGTGTGTTCACTGTGCAGCTTCGAGCTCGGACGGGGAACAGCAATCACAGCAATCACAAGAGAAACGAATAAAATCTAAGTTTCTGCAACCAGTACACCAAAAGGAGTTCTGCCTGGTAGTACAATGGACCGAAAATTCCGGGATTTGAAATTTCCTTTTTAAAATAAAAAAAAGTTGGAAACACCACAGAACCTGGTTATCTCCGGATACCTGAACATTGATTGAAGATCGTGTTTCACTTGACCTTGAACTGCTGCTTTCTCAGCAGTAAGAGAAAATGTGTACAGCCAGCATAGTTTAGAATTAAAGCCGGACGAGCATAGACAATACCGTGAGTTCGCTAATTGGGTGCTGGAAATGCTGGACGGAGATCCGGATTTTGGCCAAAAATCATCTTCCAGGACGAGGCCCATTTTTGGTTCAGCGGCTATTTAACAAGCAAAATTTGACGTTATTGGAGCGATCACAATCCACAAGTATTCGACCAAGCATCAATGCATCCACAAAGAGTGACTGTTTGGTGCGGTTTATGGCACGGTGGCATCATCGGACGATTTTTCTTTCGAAATGGTCCTCGGTATAGAGCGATGTTAACCAACTTTCTGTAGCCAGAACTCGACAACATCGATATATACGAGCTGTGGTTCCAACAAGACGGCGCTACATGCCATACAAGCGACGCAACGCTCGAAGTGATGAAGGAGTAATTTGGCAACTGGGTCATCTCACGACGACCGTTCATCAATTGGCCGCTGCGATCATCCGACTTGACACCCCTCGATTATTTTCTCAGGGGCTGCATCAAGTCCTTAGTCTACGCTAATAAGCCCACCACTTTGGACGAGCTCGAGGCCAACATTCGGGACGCTATTGCCGGAATAACGCCGTACTTATTGGACCGAGTCATCAAAAATTGGACCGACCGCTTGAAGCACTGCCATCGAAGCCGAGGCAGCCTTTTAAATGATGTGCTATTCCGTATATAATGGCATTAATGTAGCTTCAAAATAAAGTCCGAATCAATTTGATATCTTACACCGTTATTATTTTATTTACATTTCTTTTCCTATCGTTCTTATCTGGTCACCCTATATATCAAAATCGAAAATTCTACAAATCCAATAGGAACAAATAAAAATAATCAAGAGATTGATACAAAAACTAAGAGTTTTAGTCGCACTCCTAACATTATAAAATTACTAATTTTCAGAAGTTGTGAAGAGAATTTTGAATTTAGAGAATTTTTAAATACACAATTTTGTTCATACAGAATTTGTTCGGCTTTTGCTGCTTTTTGAAGTACTCGTAAACGGTTGCATAGGATGTGTTCACTAATGATTTTGGTTCATCTACTAAATAAAATTTAACAACTATATGGTAAATATATATTTCTTATAATTACGTACGACAAAATATGTAGAAATGGACTCTTGGGGACCCCCTTCGGTCGATGGCGCTAGGCGGCCTCTTAAGTCGCCTACGGTATAATAATCCTCCTGACCCAGTAAAAAATCCAGAACATTCTCAGAACATTGAAAGTACTAAACTGTATAAGAAATGAGTTATCCAAATCCGGAAACACTCCAATCCACAATTAGCCATCAAGTAACAATGAGATCTTAACCACTATCAGAGCCCTCAGGAGGAATTGAATGGTGGTACTTGATGGTAGCCCTCCGACGTTTAGCAAGCCTGGCCAGATATGTCGGCATTGTTTCTGTATCCTCTCACGAAGAATATTATATAATGTGAAAATGAGTTAAACAAAAGTGTAACTAGAGAATGATTTATCAATCTTGCAAAGAAGGGTAACTTAATGGAGTATGGAAACTGGGAAGGTATAAGCGTTGTTTCTGCATCTGCCAAAAAATAACTAAAATAATTTTGAATCGGATCGAATCATCTTGATTCAACTAGCAATGTCGGATAACCAGGCTCCCACCCGTGATCTTCGCGCACCGACTACATCACCACCATCCTCTTCTTCATATGGTAGATAGATTCGGGAAAGTGAAAGTTAGGTTCGGTATGAGGTCGAAAATTTTGAAAAGCACTGTTTTACTTACTTAAAAGGTGGCCGCTGCTATCACTCATCAGCTTCAATACTTCATAAAAAGAATGCATTAGTTAGATTTTCTGACCGAATCGCTTTATGCGAGAATGGATCAAGAAAGTATTGACACCACAATTCGACGATGGAGAAGACAATGGCAGGATGCAAAGAAAATGTCATAGCAAAATATACCTTGCACTGAAATCCATTCACACATT
The DNA here is from genome assembly GCA_963082735.1 of Pocota personata. Classification (NCBI taxonomy): domain Eukaryota; kingdom Metazoa; phylum Arthropoda; class Insecta; order Diptera; family Syrphidae; genus Pocota; species Pocota personata. The sequence continues at coordinate 213,455,888 of OY720429.1, forward strand.
CCGGCAGAAAAGTGAACCGCCCAAAGCAAGCATGATACAGAGTAGTTGAGGAGGAATCGGAAACAATGAAAATGAATTAGAGAGAATTGAAATACGTTATAGAAGTCCGAACATGATGAAGAATAGACGTTGTTGACGCCTTATGCCTCAAGAGATGTCACAGGGCTTACGAGTGTTATGAACATTACTGGACAACAGAATATAAAGTTTTTTGATGAAAAGATTACATTCGACATCCTGGCGAACATTTGTAGGCGAAACTGGGACTACACCGTTCAAACACGGAGTCATTGCTGCCGCATGGTTTCAGCGCAGATACTTTTGTCGCCAAGACCCTGCTCTGTGCCACGTAGGGGTGGTAGATGATAACACTCGTAACCATAACAAATGACCTAAGTCAGACCACTTAAGTATGCTAGCGGTACCTAAATAAGATGTGGTATAAAGCTTGTCTCAAACCAATACCCAGGATATCAAACAAGAGTGAAAAATATGTACACTCCCATTAAACCAAATAAAGATTCAAATAACCAGTACAAATACCATATGGCAGCCACTTATGGTGTAAAGAAAATAAATCAACAATCTGGTCTGACATCGCTCCTACTAGAATAAAAAGGATTACCGGACCGCTAAAAACTTTCTAATACCATTCTGCCACACCTCCTACCACATGTGCCAATAATCGGTATGCAAAAGTGGACTAAACGCTCCAAACAAAAACATTAATATAAAGCACATTCTGGGTATCCCTTGCCCGGACTAAATATCCATCTGCCACTAATAAAAGCGGAAATAAAAGCCTTCCACAAAAACAAAGGAATGCAAAATTGTATTTACAAACCGGATCGACCAGAGTGGTAGGGATATAGACCCTAGCAGTAGCATAGAATACAGGCAGAAATAGCGTAAGGAAGACCTACCGCACATACAATACATGGCATCGGACTATGGGATCTGTTGCAGAGTGAGAGAGAATAGAAAAATAGCTCGTAAATATTCAACAGAAGCTTTCATTAGCAGTAAAAGTGCCATAAAAAGTGAGAAAAATGGACCTTTCATCTGTGAAAAACAAAGAGGCAACGGAGGATAGGCGCGGTGTTGGTCAATGAAAAATTCATGAGGACTAAATGGTAACAGTCGGCAGTTGGCATCCTCATTCTCAACCTGATAAAAGTAGCTTCAATAGGATGTACAACGAAAAAGTTGCCGCAGATATTTGCTCATGAAACTGTGAAACGAACTATCTGTATCGTGTACATTTCTGTGGACACACAGGGGGTTATGATTTGTAAAAAGATGTGAGGTTATTCATGGGGGGGAGCTATCTCTGTTGTTTTGGGTCGATTTCTGAGGGTGGCTGGTAGACGACATTTCGAATCATATCACATGTGGCGATTGATCAACATCACCCACTGAAACCGACTTCAACGCTAACTAACGACACATACTCGTACACATCAACATATAAGGTCTTTTCAAAACAGCGTCATTGTTTGGAAAAAAAGAAAATTATAGGGGCTTGAAGTTTAGAATACAGTGTTACAAAAAAACAACGTTTTTCTTAAAACGAAAGTGCGTGTTTGCCAAGAAATAAAAATATGAAATACTTAAAGTGAGTCATCCACACCAAAAATAATGCACATTGAATAAATTAGCAGTTATATAAAAAGCTGAAATAGACATCAACTGGCATCTGGTAAGAACTGCAATAATTTATACTGGAGTCCTAAATTTGTATAATAACAGCAGCAATGAAGTCATCAACAAAACGATTATTCTAGCAATATAAAAAATAGAGACGAATAACGCCTATAGCTGTCATTATTTTTTTAAATGTCTTAAACAGTGTTTTCCTAAATAACTATTTAAGCTATCGTTATAGAGTACATTTCTAGAATCTCTTTAATAAAGCTTTTCAACCCTGTAGACCTATCTGTAGTTATAGGTTGGCTCTTATTTTGAAAATAGTTGTAGATAGGTACATAGTCTCTTTAGCAATTTTAATGAGAACATTATAGTAAATAAAGTGCACACTGCACCTACATATATGTTGTTCATCTGCGATAACTCTGATTTGATTTTTTTTTAAATCAGTTCAAAGGCAAAAAAAAAATTGCTTAACAATTTTCCAAAACTTGGTACACCATGACCTTAAAAATAACAAATACTGTTTAATTATTAATTTCGAACAAAATCGATTAGTCTAGAAATAGCCAATTTTTAAGAACCAATTAATAAGTAAAGTACCGTTACACTTTTTTTTTTTTTTTGTGTGCCAGCCATCTGATAGTATATTTCCACCATAACTCAAATATCGAATTTTATCAAAATCGTCGAAGTAATATTCGAGAAAATCTATTTTTTTCCATAATCGGCCATTAGTAAAGTACTGTCAATTTTGTCCAGCCGTTTAAGCTTCAGTCGTGCATACAGACTGGCAGACCGAATTGAGAGCCCCGCTTTATTGAGTTTCTCTATCATAGTAACTTCGGAAATTTTCGCGAAGCCAATACTTGTCCTTAAAGTAAGTAAAAATTCATGATGAATAACAAAATATAGGCAACGAGTGCTACTTCGAATATTTTTTCTATTTCTTTTTTAATTGTTTTTGCCTATTATTGAAAAACATCAAGGAAAACCAAACCAGATATCTAATAGAAAATCTGATGCTCTTTCACTTTGAAATTAGATAAGAAGCCTCCTGGTCTACAATTTTTCCAAAATTACTAACGCTTTGAAGAAGGCATATGAAATGGACCCAAATGAATGAAGATATTATTGAATTTTTTATTATAATTTGAAGTGATATTTTACAAAGAAAAATGTTCGTTTGACAATTTTATCTTGATGTGTAGAAGTGAGGATAGTAGTTAAGTGATAATTAACCCTCTTCGTGCCGTTAAAATAATTTAGCGTACCTAAATCTTGACACATCATACTTACGTATAAAAAAAGCATGAAATATTTATTTTATACATGTACATGGCCACGCCCTATTTTTAGAGGAGCCTTTTTAAAAAAACAACATACATGCTATATATTGCTTTTCCAAAGCTTTTTACGGTGATTGTTAAGTCTTGTTGTGAATATCTCATCAGAATCCTTGAATTTCGGTTAAAAATGTTGGGGGCCACGCCCACTTTCTGCTAAGAAAATATTGCGACAACAGTTTTGTGATAAAATTTCTTAAAAATAGCAGAAATATCCTCTGTACAGAAAGATATCATTGCATCTGTTTTAAAAATTTCGCAACGCCACACTCTCTTTATGAGGGGTGAGTTAAAAGATGGGGATAGGGTATCCTTCGATGGATTGTAACTTTCCTGTATATTTATAAAATGTTTTAAATTTTTGTGCATATTGTGTGTTTGATTAAAAGCAGAATTGCTGAATTTGGTACGAATCTGTTTAAGATGGATACAAATAAAAAATAAAATCTCCATAAAGATAATCGTCAAATGCGAGTCTTGGGCTCGCGTGGTTAGTGTTCCATACCGTTCGTTTAACAGTACCTTTATTTTTCTATGGTCATACGTATACCTGAAACAGTTGGGTCAAGCAAACACATTTTGTGCGATATCTACCCATATCTTTGTTCTCACATGACTTTTTGGTGAAATTTATTTCGTACTTATTTGCGAGTGTATTGTGATAAGTACATACATAGGTCATGGAGGTGAATGAAATTCGGGAAGCTGGGTTTCAAAAATCTTTAAATCGGCTTTGTTAGCCTACTAACACAAAAACTCTTGAACGGTTTTCGAAAAATTTGACACGTAGACTTAGACTGATAAGTTTGTAGCTCCACTTGAAATTGATCGAAATCGAAAGGAGTGGGAGTAAGATATTAGAAGGGGCTTAAAACACTTTCGAATAATTTTTCTGCTACGCCTTTGTACGGGGTTCTTGAGCCCCGTACAAATTTTGATGAAATTTAGGTTTTGAGTTATGTCAGACATGTGTCCGAAAATCATTGAAATCGAATGAAGACTGGGTTAGATATAATGGGGTGTCTTTTAACCCCACGTATTCCCATATTTTTCAAGAACTATTCATGCCAGAGGATTGGTATAATTTTAGTCTACCTCCTTATAAGTTTATATGCCTTAAATTTTTTTCCAAATTGTTCGCGTGAATTTTTTCGGAGATAGAGGCTAATGCCTAGTTTTTGAGATTTTTTGTTTACGTTTTCTTAATATACAAATTTATATTTTATTTCTCTTTGGAAGTTCAACTTTGATTTGATATGTCGCATGGTGGTGAGTAAATATTTTTTATTGTATTGGTGTACATTGTGCTCCTAAAATCTCCCTCATAAAAATATTGTTTACATATTATTATTTGTAATTGTTAATATTTTTTAGGCCGCATACTATTTTTGTGCAAATTTTCAGCACCAAATTTCAAACGGTTCAAAGTTACAAGCGTGTGACAGACACAAGGACAGATGGACAGATAGACAGGCAGACAACTCATCTCAATCATCTAGTGTTACGGGAAACTAAAAATCTGACCCATGCCTATAGTCACATATAAACTACCCTTTCCTACATCTCGAGACAGAACATGTTAGATGACATTCGCCTACTACATGCTCCGAGTACATTTCAACCTGATACTCCAGCATGTGTCAAAAAGATCGTCTTGATGCACTGCACATGACATCATTATAGTCGTGGTGGAACCGTCAACGCATTCCTGCATGTACCCAACTGCACACAACGGGTACCGAATTACTGCGACAGTCGTAGCCAGCATTCATTTAGACCATTTAAAAGTAATTAATTAAATCAGTTATGTATATACACAAATAAATTAAAATAATAAAACTACCAGTTTTCCATAAAACAATGTCACTATATACAAAACATCTTGTTTCATGGGAAGTAAAAAATAATAAAAGAAAGAAACATAGTCCATGCGATACGAAAGACGAAATACATCCATACGAGCAACCATCCCTGTTCTTTAACAGTCTTCTTCGAAATAACGACGCAAGAGCAATTCCAAATGCCAAACACTAGGTACTGACAGTTTTTTGTTTATTTTCGTGGTGGTAGCGTGCAAATTTTGCATTTCTGAGTGTGTTTTCGTTATAAATGGAGACTAAATTTCGTGTCGTGCATGGAGAAAATAAGTACTCAGTGAATAAACTTATTGAATTGGTGAAAATTCGGCCGGCATTATGGGATAGGACGCGTAAAGATTACAGATCTTTTCTAAAATGGGAAGAGGTTTACGCATCACTCGATGAAAGATATCGGTCGTCGGATCAAAGAACGAGGGCAAGAATTGGTAAATACTTATGCCAAATAAATGTAAATTATGTTAACAACTATGCTTTATTCATTTGGCAAATATTTCGCGAGAAATGTGTAGCTACCTGCCCGTACAATGAGAATAACTCGTATGCTATAGGTATCCGTATACTTTTGAAGTGAATGGTTTTTCGATTGCACCGCAACCGGTTGTAGTATTTTATCCGGTAGAAAAGACCAACTATTTCTCAAAATGAAAGAATAAAAACCATTGTTGTGAGTGTCATGTTTTGTAACAGTGATTTCTTTTCTCCAAAATAAAATAAATCAGCCGTCTAAGAGTCCAATATTATTTTTAATTGCCCAGCACTCACAAGAACTTAACACTCTTCGACTGTGAAAGGAAATGGTGTAAACAAAAATCCTCATCTTAAGTGCAACAATGAAAAATAGAATACGATTCTCCAACAGTGTTGCCAGATTGATAATTTTTATATCAAGAGTGATGCTTTTTCTTCTCAATTTTGATGTGATACTTAATTTTTGATACTTTTCGCTTTTTGTAAAATAAAAAAAAATATTTTTGCATTTCCGGAATTTAATTAGTCTAAAATGGTCTAAAAAGCATTAAAAAAAAATTTGAGAGGAAGTTAATAATACTATAAAAAAAAAAATGTTCTTCGAAATTTTACCTTGAACTATTACTTAATAGCTAAAAACAAATCAAAAACAAGAGCAATTAACTGTAATGTGATAAACAAAAAAAAGAAAAGTGTTTTTTTTTAAATTATTTATTAAAGTCGCCGTAAATATGTCTATTTTTTTAATAATTCTCCTCCACTGGTATTCATAAACCCAATCAGCGAAATTGTTGAAATAGTTATCGTTATAAAACTCACGTTTCACAAAGCGCCACTGGGATTCAATCCTCTGAGTGTGAGTTTCATTGGGTGCCACGAACGGATTATCGGGATCAATATGGTTGACGTTTTTGTGATCCGTGCTCAGCTAGGCAGTCGTACGCCTTCCAATAATTAATGTGAATTGCTGTGCCTGAAATTGAATTGTTGAAATGCTGCTATGCAACTGTGTACAGTGTACTCCGTGTAATTAAGTCATTTTATGTACTTTAGTTATTTTAATTTAAAAATAAAATTATTCCAAATTAAATTTGGATGATTTTTGGTAATTATTTCGAAAAGCTAACTACGACTATATATCCAACAGTGTGTAAGTGGAGCGCTTCGCGCGATTAATTTATTAAATTCCACTTTCCGGAGTGGTTTAGATGCTCACGCGACTTCGTCGATCCGCTAATGGTATGTCAAAAACTGTCAGGCAGGCGCCTGGGGCTAAGTATATTAGAGAACAGTTTTGTGCCGGCCAACAGTGGATGAAGAACCAAACCTTAGATATATATACCAAATTTCTCAGAAAAATGCTTGCTATCACATATTAAAATTTCATAGAAACCGGAAAATATTTCCATTTTCTAAATAAAAATCATTAAAACTTGTAATTTTTTAATTTCAACACACTGTAAAGAAATAAAATTATGACCATTTATGTTAAATTGGATATACTTAGCACTACAAGTCGACTAAACACCCTTTTGTTGAGTTAATAAGGAAGAAAACATGCATTTTATTAGTCAAAACCGAAAACTTAAAAAAAAAATTAAAAAACACAACAGCAAATTTCCTCTCCACAAATTTTTACATAGTATATCTTAGAATAAGTCATAATTTTAAATGAAAAGCGGATTTCCTATATTGGAAACTTCAGCCAATTATATTTGATAGGCTCGTCGTTTGTAATTGTTGAATAATTGGACGCTCCAAGTACCTAAACACACATTAACATTCAATATTATATAGCCACGGAACCTGTCCGTCCGTTTGTCACCACCTTCTAGCTCCTAAACTATTCAAGTTGTTCATGATTTTGTCACAAGTCATGTAAAATAATAACGCTGCCATTTTTCAGAAATCCGTTATTTTGGAGGTGCCTCCAGTTCAAATAAAAGTCAGAGGAAAAAAATAAAAAATGTGTGGCATACACAATTGTTATGTCCCTATTGAAAACTCCTTTATTTTATTTTCGAATTAAAAATTTTACATGTGCGCCCTTTAGTTATTTCGGACAACTCGTTCGCATCAATTTTCTGTCGGCAGAAATCGGAGAAAAATTCATGACATCTGTCAAAAATAAATAAAGTGCATGGCTATCGTGATGTGTTGCTGCACATTTTTACTTTTTGGAGACTGTGTTCGGTAAGTGCATCGGAACGGATACCATGAATAGAAACTCTCCAATTTGTACAAAATCCGAAAATTTGGTTCCGAACGGATACAATGGTAGTATTGACAGTATTAAAGCATTAAAGTATTTTAATTCCAACGGAATCCTGTATGTGTGAACAAAATCGTGCTTACGTGAATTTTTTTTTTTTTTTATTTTCCACATTCTTAGAAAATACAAGTGTGGTCGACCCCAGCTTATCTGAAAATATACAAGAAAGTTAGAACGGATCGTATGATAATCTACCCCCTAATAAAGTGCGCGTGTTGTTGCGAAATTTTTAAAACAGATGCAGTAATATATTCTTTACAGAGGATATTTCCACGATTTTTATTAAATTTTGTCACAGAACTTGTTACAACTTTTTCTTAGCAGAACGTGGGACTGGCTCTCAAAATTTGTAACCCAAGTTCTCGGATTGTGTTGAGATATTCACAATAAGACTTAATCATCGCTTGGTCATGTATAATGTACGACAGAAAGTGAACGTGCCCATGTATAATATATGAAAGAAATGTAGAGAAAGTCAGCGTCTACATATTTACTATAAACAAGATTTCTAAGTTTCTAGCAAAAATATTGAGAAAAACAAAATTTTTTTAAAAGGCGTATTTTTCGACGGATTTTAACACTGCCTTGGATTCTAGAAAGCTCATATGTATGTCAAATTTAATGTTACTAGCTCAAAATTTAAGACTTAAAAAGTGGTGACATACGGACAGACGGACATGGCTAGATCGACATAACTTTTGATGCTGAGCACAAATGCAGATACTTTTGGGGGTCTATCGTTGTTATTTCTCTGTGTTACAAACAATGTAACATATATGTATTAATATACCCCGGAGAGGATATAATGAAGTTTTCAACTGGTGATGTAAAGAAATGTAATTTTCTGCATTGCGGTTGTACATGTGTCGATTGTATGTCTGTCCGTCTGTCTGTCTATGTGTATGTTTGTGGCATTCTCTTTATCCTATTTTGTTCATGATAACTTCTGCAAAAAAGCACGTATTTGAATGATTCCTTTTCCAAGGTGTTTGCCTGAAGTAGTAATCAAGATTTATTGTATTTTTATGTAAAACGGATCGGCGGCTTTGAAAGTAAAATTCATTTTGTATCATGTTTTTCGTTAATGAGGACTGTAACTGTGAAACATGTCGTCGACAGAACTACAATTTCCAGCAAGAATGAAACAAATATTTGACAGCTATTAACGATAAAGTATCAAAATTGGTCTACGACATATTTCACTCATCTAAAAGTATTCCACATTGTAAAATTCTTGTGTGGCATTTTCTCTAACAATGGAAGGAAACTATTATGAAGCGCACCCCTATTCCAAAATCCAAACTGTATCGTTGTACTAACTTTAAGTTCGAATATTTTTCACTTTTTCCTTGGCATTTTCCAACAATATAGGAAAATTAGTCATTAAAGTTTGGAAGAAAAACTAATTTTGAAATAGAATAAGCTGCCATTAAATTTTGCATGGATGGCAGCGAACAAAACTACAAGGCACGATTTTGATTAAATCATATAATACTTACCCGCAATGTTTGTATTATCAATTTCTATATAAATATTATAACTGTTTATATAAAAAGCGTATTTGATTGAGACCCCTGTATGTATAACTGTATTATTTAGCGGTGACTTTCTGGTAGATTCCACAGCAATTTTGTATATTAAACACAACATGTATTTAACAAATTTAACAAAAATAAATTTTGTTGATTACAATGAAAATTTTACTTAGAATTACGATTTTTAAAACGTGGTACTTCTTTTTCGTAACGTAATGGATACCACTATTGTCACTAGAGTTTCTCAAGCGGGATCCCGAGATCCCGTAACAATCATGGGATCGTGAAAAAAAAAGCCCAAAGAATTATTTCAATGAAAAGATCAATTTTCAGGAAAAAAGGAACATAGACAATATGTAGACAATTCAAAAATTTATGCGCATGTTCAAATAAGATATAAAATCTTTTAATGAATGCAAACAAGTGGTAATGTGTATATATAATTAAAATTGATTTAGTCATTTAAAAAAAAGATAAAAAAAGGAATTGTACAAATTTTTTTTACATTTATAATACATAAAGCAGAAAGTTCAGTGCATGTTGATGTTACTAATGTGCCAAATAAGAGCGGTAATCCCTATGTTCAATCCCACTCCTAACTAAAATTGCATCTCCATCCTATAAATGCCATACAGCTTTCAGCCCTTTTAATTATTTTGTGGATGCATTTTTTTTTTCAATATTGAAAAACATACGGAAGAGACACAACCCATCTAGAACAGATCGAATAATACCTAATAAAGTGAGCATGACGGTCAAATTGAATGATATGCTCAGTATTCAGAGAATACTGCCCCGACTTTATTTAGATTTTATCAGAAAGGTGATTTTATGGCTTCTTATAAGAAATTGGGCATGGCTGTAACTATTTGTTACCAAATTTCATGGATTCTGACGCGATCTTGAAAATAAGTCTTATTCATCACCGTAAATACAACGTATGGACGAATGTGAAGAATATGCACATCTATATATTTTGTTAATGCGATATTTTTCAGTTTCTAACAAAAATATTCAAAAAGGACATTTTTTTAAAAAGTGGGCGTGTTTTTCAAATTTTAAAAATTTGTACACTTGTACTTGGTTTCTAAAAAGTCTATATACCAAATTTCATATTTTAAGCTCAAAATTTAAGGCCCACAAATTGATCACAAATATATATACTTTTGGGGCTCTATCTTTATTATTTCTCTATATTAAGAACTATGTATCAAATTTAATATACCCTATGGGATAGGATTAATTACAAAGAAACTGTAACCTATAGAATGTTTTCAAAATATTTTGGAATTTTATGCACTGTGTTCGATTATACACTCTGTGCCAAAAAAAAAACATCTGTCCTAAAACGTATTTCTCTGAAATTGAAATATATCTATGATTTCTTTATGAGGCATTGTCCTTCCTAATACTAACTACCTATTTGTAGCCAAATTTCCCAGAAATGCGACAAAAGTGAAGGTGTAGGTAGAAAAGGAAATATTTTTTTTGTTACTGCACAGCAATAAAAAAAAAAAAATATTAGGGTAGTTTTTTCCTAATAATAACAAACAATAACATATGGTGAATGCTTAACGGTGGAAAGCAAACATTCGTCTAAATATCGCTCCTTAACTCTCCTTCGCACTGTCTGCTTTCCGTCAGGTCCAATCAAATTAAATTTCGATTCGTCAGAAAATATGACCCTTTTTTCCATCGGCGGCGTTAAACATTCCGCGTGCTGATGAAGATCTCTCGTTATTTTCTCAATTCCTTGGCAGTTGCGGTTTTTCAGAGACATGCGCTCCAAAAACCGATCTTGCCGTGTTGTCGTTTTTTTTTTTTTGGTCTTCCGCTCCCAGGTTGCCTCTCCGTTGAGCTTAATTTCTTAAAAAGCCGTCTTACAGTGTTTTTGTGGCATCCCACAACGTCTGCGATTCGCCTATTTGAAAATGATCGCCATGAAGAGCGAGAATACGTCTTCTGCTTCGCACAAAACCATCGTAAAATTCCTTAACTGTTCACAAAACACTTGTCGCGATCTAGAGCAGTAATGCGTTATCGACTTGAGTGTTCTTTTCTTCTTTTTTTAAAAAAATTACGTGCAGTGACTATTAAAAAAAAAAAAAAAAAACACTTTTTTGATTTCACAGCAATATAGGAACCTCAAGGTGGTATCTTATCTATCTCAATTTTCGTTTGAAGTTTCTGTAAGTGAAGGATCTCATTTTTATCATGTAGGCATTTTGAATTTCGCAAAAGAAAGTTTATAAGAAGCATAAAATATAGCAAAGCAATATTTTCTGCATGGTTAAATTCATTTTCATGTTGGATGGCTTAAAATTGAGACAGTTATATGAAATTTAATATACAAATAAAAGGATAAATGTCCCGACAATTCCTCAAAGTTGTAGGTTTTTCGCAAATAAATAGGAAATAAAGAATATATGCTCACAATTTAGTAAAACCCTATGTGCTTTATGTGAGAAAAATCAACCCCTTTGGGTTAATAGATATTAAGGTAAAGGATTGAAGCTATTTTTTGTAACTTAATCTTTTATTTATTGGGTTTATAACTTAATTCGTACGGTTTTTTGTCAAAATTTGAACGTTTTTTTAACAAAAACATGTACAATGGTATTATTCAAAGTATTGCCCATCTGAAGCTATGACTTTTTCCCATCTTTCTGGCAATTTGTGGATCCCATCCCAAAAGAACTGCGCCGGCTTGGCAGCCAAGAATGAATCAAGCCAATTTTTGATATTCTGCTCTGATGTGAACCGTATTTCAGTGAGGGCGTTCTGCATCGACCGGAACAAATGGTAGTCAGAAGGGGCAAGGTCTGGGCTATAAGGCGGGTGGGGTAAAACTTTCCCATCCACTGTTTTCCAAATAGTTCTTAACCGGAATAGCAACGTGGGGCCGAGCGTTGTCATGATGGAAAATTATTGCCTCGTGTCTGGTCGCATATTCCGGGCGTTTTTCGGCTACTGCTCTCTTCAAACGGATTAATTGTGTTCGGTAGCGTTGTCCATTGATGGTTTCACCCGGTTTTAGCAGCTCATAATACAGCACACCCTTCTGATCCCACCAAATACAGAGCATTACCTTCGCGCCATGGATATTCGGCTTTGCCGTTGATTTGGCTGGTTAGCCGTGTTTCACATATGATTTTTTGCGCTTGGGATTGTCGTAATGGATCCATTTTTCATCACCAGTAACAATCCGATGCAAAAATGACTTCCTTTTGTGGCGTTCCAGCAGCATTTCGGACATGCAAAACCGCCTTTCGACGTCTCTCGGCTTGAGTTCATGTGGAACCCAATTTCCTTGCTTTTGAATATATCCAGCTGCTTTAAACGTTTTGAAATGGCTGCTTGAGTGACACCCAAAGATTCTGCGAGCTCTTCTTGTGTTTGGCAACAATCTTCATAGAGTAATGCTTCCAGTTCTTCATCTTCAAACTTTTTTGGCTGCCCAGGACATTCATCTTCTTCCAAGCCAAAATCACCAATTTTAAATCGTGCAAACCACTTTTGGCTGGATAATGGATCCATTTTTCATCACCAGTAACAATCCGATGCAAAAATGACTTCCTTTTGTGGCGTTCCAGCAGCATTTCGGACATGCAAAACCGCCTTTCGACGTCTCTCGGCTTGAGTTCATGTGGAACCCAATTTCCTTGCTTTTGAATATATCCAGCTGCTTTTAAACGTTTTGAAATGGCTGCTTGAGTGACACCCAAAGATTCTGCGAGCTCTTCTTGTGTTTGGCAACAATCTTCATAGAGTAATGCTTCCAGTTCTTCATCTTCAAACTTTTTTGGCTGCCCAGGACGTTCATCGTCTTCCAAGCCAAAATCACCACTTTTAAATCGTGCAAACCACTTTTGGCTGGATAATGGATCCATTTTTCATCACCAGTAACAATCCGATGCAAAAATGACTTCCTTTTGTGGCGTTCCAGCAGCATTTCGGACATGCAAAACCGCCTTTCGACGTCTCTCGGCTTGAGTTCATGTGGAACCCAATTTCCTTGCTTTTGAATATATCCAGCTGCTTTTAAACGTTTTGAAATGGCTGCTTGAGTGACACCCAAAGATTCTGCGAGCTCTTCTTGTGTTTGGCAACAATCTTCATAGAGTAATGCTTCCAGTTCTTCATCTTCAAACTTTTTTGGCTGCCCAGGACGTTCATCGTCTTCCAAGCCAAAATCACCACTTTTAAATCGTGCAAACCACTTTTGGCACGTTCGCTCAGCTAGCGCATGTTCACCATAAACTTCCACCAAAATACGATGACTTTCGGCAGCAGTTTTCTTCATATTAAAGTAATGAAGAAGAACTCCCCGCAAAAACACTTTTTCAGGCACAAAGTTCGACATATTTGAGTGAAAAAAAATTATTGTTGTGAAATGACGTACAATGACAGTAGCTTTCCAACGCATGTTCCAATGGAATAATACAAGTTACGCCATCTCTTAGCAAACCGCACGAATTAAGTTATTGACCCAAATAATTATTTGGAGTTGATTTGAGGGTGGCCGGGGAAAAATGTATTCATTTATTCATCATTCAAATAAAGACCACCCTAACGTATACGAATATATACGGTCATAGTGGCACATAGCACCTAAAGTTCAAGATATCTAAAAATTGATCTCTCCAACCCCATTACTTACTATAATAGACATTCAAAATGGCTGCCATTTGAGTAAAGCATTTTTTTTTTTTTTTTTTTGTTATTTTGTTATTTTGCACAGAATTTATTTAATCGTTTCAAATTAGCCGCATTATGAAATACGGAACGATACGATATCTCGTAAAACATTTGGTTTTTCGAAAAATCTCACGGTTTCAAAAGACGATTGGTTTTTATTATTCTACATAACTGCAGTTTCAAAAGTACTCTTTTTAATACAAACCTATATAAGTTTGGTCTATATCCTTAAAATAAAACACATTTAAGGACTTACACTCCCTATAACTTGCAACTATATAAGCGTTTTTATAGACCAAAGAAGCAAACTTTTTTTAAAAAAAAAAAAAAACCTAAACTTTCATTCTTGGATATTTCCATTAAACTTAATTTTAATGAATTATTTTTTCTATGTTCTTTCGACTGGCACTGTGTAGTGCTTGTGATACGAACTGTACAGGTTTCGAAATTTCCTTTTTAGCTCCAAAAAAAGAGCAACATTTTTTAACATTTTTTGAGGTAACCAGTATTTGATCAGATTTTTTGAAGAAAGAGGTTAAAATTTTGGAAAAATTACGAATATTACGAGGCATAGTACAATCTGCGCGGATCGTGAATGATATTGCGGAGATAGATGATGTGGCCATTTGCAGAAGAGCAGAAATTGATCACTACGATCGAAGAACAGAAGTAGGATTTACTGGTGTTATTCAAACAATTTAGACAGAGGTTTTCCGATACAATAAAGTCAACTTTGTTATCTATTTTTTTTTAACAATTAAAATCGCTTACTATGAAAAAGTCTTCAAAATATTTTACCAATTCGTTAGTTATGAAATTATTTAGATTTTGTATAATTCATTATTACATGTAAAATACTCAAAATAAATAAATTAACTTAAATTACACCTGAATTAAACATCTATCATTTTAAAATTTACGATAATAGTTTTTTCAGATCATGGAACCTATAGATACGAGTAAGATTTCCTCCAATTTCGGGGAGAAAATAATAAGCACCTTAGTATTATATATACATGTGTATATGTACCTGCATATTATGTAAACTATCCGCAGAGTTTCTCTTCAAATGTGAGTGATTCACTACCAAATAAGCTAGCCCTCTCTTTCTATTACAACCAGTGATGCGCCAATTATCACGGATATTACATGGATATTTTGTAAATAAAAGAATTATCATTGTTAAGTTGTAATCACAATCTTTTTCTTGCAATAAATTATGCTTAAATGCAGTACAAATTTTACTTCGGTTTTTTTATTAATTTGACAGAGATTAATCATAACATGAGCTTTTTCTATCGAAATTCTTTCAAGTTAGATAATTGTTATTATTCTTGAATGTTCGTATCCGTATCCGCGGATATGTACAAAAATAATCCGTATCCGTGTCCTTATCCGCGAATGTCAAATTTTCATGATCCAGCACATCCCTGATTACAACTCTCTAAATACTTTAAACTTTAGGCAAAAGGTTATGCATATAGTGCCAAGTTTTCTAAATAAAGGCTTTTCTTCTTTTCAGGACTGAGAATAACTACAAAATGGAAAAATATTAAAGACGCCTTTATAAGATCAGTGAAAAAACGGGCGCAGGATGGTAGAGTAAAAAAATACATGCATCACGATCAACTTCAATTCCTGATGAAAATTATAAACATCGATGATGACCTCGAAATCCCACAACGGCGACTGAGCAGCCTTTCGGACTCTACAACTGAAAATCTTACAGACGACGGTATAACTTATGACGGCGGTTCTGAAGAAAATCCAATTATAACTGTAATTAAAGTTGAATTTGACGAAGAACCAACGGTTTACAATAATCCAGTTTCACCAGATATCAAAGTTAAACCCGAAGAAGACCCGCTTACAGAAAATCGCAACGTCGAGCCTGGAGAAGAACCTAAGCATTTCAATAATTTAGTTACACCGGATATTAAAGTCGAGCCTGAAGAAGAACCGACGGATTGCAATAATCCAGTTACAGCGGGTGTCAAATTTAAAACTGAGGAAGAACAGAAAGCTTGCAATGATCCAGTTACTATTACAGAAAGCCTCCAACTTGAAAATGAGAATGAAAAACCGCTAAATGTCACAGAAGAAAATTTTGATCTGAAACGTAGATATGTGGATTTAGGTGATAAAATTGAAGAAAGCAGAATTTCGAAAGTTCAAAGGATAGAAATGGAAATAAAAAATCAACCCGTTCAAAGAAAAGAGCACACGCAACCACCGGTGCTTAATGATAATAATTTGTTTACAGTTAGAGAAGTGGACAGTGTGCATCCTTCACCGCCTGATGAAGACGAATCATTCTTTGCGTCGATTTTATCCTTAGTAAGGAGTATGACCGATGATGATAAATTGGAATTTCGCATGGCTGTGCTGGAATTAATTCATGATACTAGGCTCAGAAAACGTACGTATGCTTCAAAGAGACCAAAGCAACGACGTCCACAGCCTTGAGCTAACGCAAAATAGAAAATTAATTTTTATTGTTTTAATTATCAGCTTGGCAACTAAGTAATTGCCGATTTTTTCAGATGATGATTCGTTTCAAGGGTCGGATTCATTGCGTCTCAGATGCAAATCGCAAGCGTTGATGCTCTTCGTTAAATAAATTTCTTTCAAATCACGTGGAACCCAAATATCAAGCTTTTTAACGAGTTTCATACGTTTTAAATGTTTCTCAATCGCTGTATGTGACACATTTAACTTTTTCGCTATCTCTCGTACAATTATATAACGATCCGACTCGATTATGGCTTTAATTTAATCACCATCAAGCTCATCTGGTCGACTTGATCGTTGTTCATCTTTCAGTGAAAAATCTCCGGAACGAAATTTGTCAAACCAATTCCGGCACTGTCTCTCTTTTAAGGCTTCACCATCGCGTAACTTTTTAGCAGCTTGCGCCAAACTAATACATGTTCACAAAAATACACGCAATTTGCTTCTAAAGCAAAGTAAGACTGACAGCTAACAAATGTCAAAAGGAAAAAAATATGTTATTGACAGAAGCCATTAAAAAATATTGCCAAAGACATCTATGTTTGAAATTGGCAATTACTTAGTTGACAACCTGATATATACATATGTATATGCCTTCATAAGCTGTAGATTTAAGGAATAAAGAACTATACTATGCAAAATTTTACTTTAATCCAGAATTTCATCTTAATCGTACTCGAAATTTTCTAGCTTCTGTGGTTATTTGGTATGTATACTCGTATGTGTGTTTTTTCGAGTTCATATAGATGTATAAGACTACGGTAGTCTGGTTTTTAACATTGCGAATAATTATAACCGGCATTCTTGAATATGGATGCGAATGTTCACTTATGTGTATGACACACCAACTCGTTCGCAACCTCAGGACATGAGAAATATACCAGGTAAGTCATTTAAATCACTTTAAAATACCTTAATTTCTCGAGGACGGTTAGAGACATGAGAAAAATACTTACTATCAAAGTTGTATAGAACTTTGAAAAACTAACTATAGAAAAACTTAATAGTTACGGAGATGCATGGAAGACAGTTTGATTTTTCACCACGTGTGCATTTTCCACCGTGTACTTGGAAAACGAAAAATAGAGCTTTGTACCATTATTCCCTGGTACGTGTTGTAATGATACGAAGTTTCAGTTTTTTAACTCATCTCACGCATTGAGAATTTGAATATTGGGGTGAAGAATAATTTCCTAAGTTACACCCTGTACTTCGAAAATCAACAATCCGGCTATATTATATAAGAGTTTGAAGCTTCAACTATTTAGGTTATCCAGACTCTCCTGGAGTGGTATGAGAAAACACAGACACGTTGATACCCTGTATTCTAAAAATCAATAATCTACTTTCGAAAATAAAAAATATGGCTGTCATATATTAAGTGCTCCGTATAACAGGGTGACATTTTAGCTTTGTAAGTCACCCACGGACTTCTGGAGAACTGCAAGTTGAGGATATATCAAAAAAAAAAAAAAAAAATAATACTTAAAGTTTAAACTATGAACTTTTACCTAGGTAAAAGCGACGACAAATAGTTACATTTATCGCGCTGTTACAGTTTAATTCGTAACTGTATCAAGAACAATTAATAGAACATAAATTATAGCCAATTATATCATCTTTTACTTTTGAGGAAAACTATTCTCTTCTTTTGAAATCGGAAGTTGATATGTTTTGAAGTTTATGATACTGTCAACTTTTATTATTTTGTGTATTAATAAAATTAGTAATGCATGTATTGTGACAAATTTGGTTGTCTTTATTTTTGTTTAATAATTTATTAAAAAAAAAAAATCAAATTTGCGAGTAATATTTTGTAAGTTTTTGAAAACTTTCGAAATTTTCCAGTCGGTTTTGATACAAATCTTATGTATTATGAACAACGAAATGATAACTTCCGTAGATATGGAAAAGTATCTACATGTAAAAGATAGTTATTTTTCCACTTTCTTTCTTCTAATATTGGGAAAGCAATATTTTTTAAAAGTGGTTGTGTTTATGGGCAGATTTTATTTTTCTTACACTTGTAGCACTTCGGGATGTAGAAAGCTAATATGTAAAATTTCATCTTTCTAGCTCAAAATTTAAGGCCAAAAAATTGACATATAAGCAGACGGACATACCGAGAGATCGGCATACATATGTACATATCTTTCGATGCCGCTCACAAATATTTAAAGTTTTGGGGGTCTATCGTTATTATTTTCTTTATGTTTAAATTAAATTAAAGTCAAAATTACCCTATTGATGGGATCAAAACCGGAATCATTCTATGCTGGTAAAAATCGGTTTGCAAAAATTTTGTTTGATTGAGGGTGTCAATAATTTAAAAAAATTTAAGTAAAGAAAATACATACACGTGAACCATTATCTATGCGATACAACCATCCCTGTTCTTTAACTATTATTTTTTTCTATTTCCACATTTCATACGAGTTATGTACCTACAGAAAGACAATTCCCATGTTGACACCAATAATAAAACCGTGGTGAATGTCAAACGCAGCTGACGGTTTTTTGTTTATTTTCTGTGGTGATAGCGTGGAATTCGTTCGTACCTCAATGCCTTTCGTGTATCATTTATGTTTTATTATTGTAAATGGAGACTAAATTTCGTGATGTGCATGGCCTCAGGAAGTACTCAGTGAATAAAGTCATTGAATTGGTTAAATTTCGGCCGGATTTATGGGATAGTTCACGTAAAAAATATAAATCTCTCTCAAAGTGGGAAGAGGTCTTTATAGCGCTAGATAGTAGATATCAATCGTCGGATGATACAACGAGGGAAAGAATTGGTAAATACTCGTACCCACATAGATATGTATCTACGTATCTTTTCACATAAAAACTAATCTTATGCAAAATGTACATTATGTTAATATAATAAAACAATAATCACTTTAGAAAATGAAAGAATGTCCGTGCCCTTTTTTTGTCAGTGATATGCTGAATAGATACATGTGTAACTACTACCTAAGTTACTTTTATACTGGGACAGTGTTGCCATGTGGATATAAAATATCCCGCTAAACAATTTTAAATAGACCCTAGAATTGGTAGTTTGTTTTCAAGAATCCACATAAAAATCATTAATTAAAAAATAGAAATCTTAGTTTTCGAAATCAGCCCCGAAGTTAGTGTTAACTCTACTCATTAACTTTGGGGTTGAAAATTCGGACTTCCATTGTGACTACTTAGACTCCATATCAGAAATCATTGAGTAAAGAAATACCAAACCTTCGTCACTCTTTCCCTATAACTACCCTTCGTTTATATAGTTGTTTTGTAATTCAACTTCCTGTTTACGAATACGTGTAAGGAAAGCAACAACACTTTACATATGACGGAATGTCTCGCCATTTTCACCCGGTGAAACAACTAATTCAAGGGCTGTGTTCAAAAGGTGAATCCGTTCACTTTCATTTTTAATGCTAGAATGAAACACTGGAAAACAATGTGAAATGAGAAAAACTAATATCTAAATTTAAGATTACTATTAATTACTGTATATTCCAATAGTACTTGACAAATAATTGTTCGGATGGTTTGTGCAAAAAAAAAAAATAATCCAGTTAATCGCTGTAATATATTGTTGACCATTCGATCAACAATATTATTTCTATGTGAATGGACTTGTTCAATAAATTTCGAAAAATTATTTCAGACTTAATGAAGAAATTTTTTTTTATTATGTTGCTTGTGGGGTGGCTTAGTGTAGTTAATAGTGTGTTGGCTTCTTGAGTGGGAGTTGTCAAGTCCCGTCTCAGATACGACTCTAAAACTATTTCTTTTTTTTAATGTTATAAGCAACGAACATAATACTTCCGAGATTTAAAATTTCAACACCCTGTGTATGTATGTATTATATACAACCTACCGGAAAGTTCACATAGTGAACAGATAAGATTCGGAAGAGAAATAAGATGTTCAACTTTTTCAGATATTGCGGATACTTTATAGAGAACGAATCAAATGATTTTAATAAAAATAGATTAAGGAGGTGATAATAATGTTCGCCATAGAACTATCTACATATATCTATTTTTCGCTGATGATTTCAATAACGGTACTTTAATTATGTGTTGAATTTCACTGCCGATATATTGGGGTTGTATTTACATGTTTAGCTTACGGAATTAAAATAAAGTTATGATGTCCTGATTAATTATTTAATTATTTTTATTAATTAGTAATCTGGAATTAATTCTGAAAATATTGTATTCACCAATAGATGAACGAATTGTTGTAGAAAAGTAGATGCAATAAAAAGTGATAGAAAGAATTCAATGACAATTTACTTTTAGTGTATAACTTTTAAAATGTAATTGTTTGTGAGGGAACTTCGAATAGTTCGCGCAAGCGACTCATCCAAGACATATTGCAATGATATTAATATACGTTAAATAAAAAAATAATAAAATAAATTCTCATAATCGGATGTTGCATGCTCTAAATTTGTTCTGAAATGGTATTATAACTTCAAATGACTTTAACTCGTGAACGGGAGGACCTTTTTTGAGCGTTGTTCCCATTTCTGAGCTTCTTGTAAGCTTATGTGCACGATAAAAAAAACATTTGAAGATGTTCCGGTAAAGTAAAATCTCGCCAACAAAAAATATACATTGAACCAAAAAAAAAAAACTTGTACAGTTCACTTGAAAATATTTAGAGTTTGTTATCTCTGAAACTATTTGCACTAGTGAAATAAAGTAAGTTGCAAAATTTATTATATTTTTATAGCTTTCAAATTATTTTTCTTTGAAAGCTTTAAATAAACAACTTTCCTTGAAAAATAACAAGAAACCGTTTTTTTCTAAAGTCAAAAAAAAATTGTTCACTCCTATTGGTCGGCATTTAAAATACCGTTATCCTCCAGGAATTTTATTTTTTTAATGTTTTTTGACTTACTCAGTTTCTTCCTTGTTCTGTGAGTGATCGGAAGTCAAAATCGTGAAAAAATAATAACCTGAATGGAAAAAATCAAACGTCCGTTGAAATAAAAAAATAATTTGTTATAAAATTGTAGGAAGAAAAAAAAAAAGTAAGAGACAAATTTGGGAAATTGTTAAGAGCTACATTCTAAAATTTCAGCTGTCAAGATAGCAAAAAACTTAAAAAAAAAACAAAAAACTATTCATAAACAGTCCGAACTTTGTTACATTCCGAGGAATACAGAGGATTTAGACCTCGAAATAAGCGCCTATTCCTTGTCCGCAAGGAATATAAAAAAGATTGGAGTATGCTAAAGAATACATTAAAAAGTCACCAGAGTGTTGGACCTTCGTTATATTCACCGATGAGTCAAAATTCAACATTTTTGGGTCGGATGGTCGACGTTTTGTATGGAGAAAACAACGAAAAGCGTTGGGTTTAAAAAAATTTAATAAGACTGTTAAATACGGTGGTTGCCATGTAATGGTGAGGGGTGCGATGGGGGCAAACGGCGTGGGTAATTTTCAATTTATTGAAGGGACGATGCACAAATTTGATTACCTATACATATTAAAAAACAATCTGCAACTTACTGCAACAAAACTGGGTCTCCCAGAGAATTTTTGCTTTGTCGATGATAACGACCCAAAACATTCCTCACTGTTAGTTAGAGAATGGCTGTTGAATGGCCGATTTGAATCCATTCGAGCACTTGTGCGCTCATATGAAAAGAAAGTTAAGAGAAAAAACCGTCAAAAATGAGCTAAGAGTAGAGCTTCAAAGGGCCTGCGATACAATAACTCAACAAAAACAATATTACCAGGAACCTAGCGCTTTCAATACCAAAAAGGCTTCAAATGGTCTTAGACGCTAAGGGACACCATACAAAATATTATTTTTTTTTTTTACCGAGAGCAGGTGAAAGTCTTCTAAAGACACCATAAGGCCCGACTGCGAGTGCTTATAGCAATGTGAGATTTTTACTCACTAAAAAACACCTCTCTATAAGATTAATACTACAACTAAGTCGACGCTTATCCAGCAGTTTTATATTCGCTTACGAGACTCGTGATTTTTGGAAAAAGATGTATTTAATTAAGGTAATGAAAGTTCATGCGGGTTTCACTCGGCATATGTCATGACGCGAGGTCAAAAGGTGGATTTTATTAATAGCATATTGCAGCTTTCAGTTGCTGCTTCAATTGTATCGCCCGTTGTCAATATCGCCGTATCGTCCGCAAACGTGGCGACAACGCAGTTTCTTTCCTGCGGGATATCACGTGTATAGAGTACATATAGAAGCGGGACAAGGACACTTCCTTGTGGGACTCCGGCCGCAATCTCCTTGACGTCAGAGTAATCTTTTCCGTGCTTAACATGAAAAAGAAGAGTCGCCGTGGCAGTAGTAGTTGTAAATTATACTCCAAGCCTTCGTGCCAAACCTTACCGAAAGCTTGTGAGACGTCAAGAAATACACCCAAACAAATCTTTTCTTCTTCGAGATTTTTCTCAATCACGTCAGTTATTTTGTAGACTTGGTCGATTGTAGAATGTTTGATTCTAAATCTAAACTGATGTTCAGGAATGAGACGTCTTTCGTCGATTACGGGTTGCAGTCGTTTAGAAAGTAATTTTTTTTTTTTAATATTTTAGAGATAACAGGCAGTAGGGAAATAGGCCGATATGATTTCTTCTCATTCAGAGAGTTGCCTGGTTTTGGGACCATTATAATCTCGGCGACTGAAAGAAGCGTTAATCAAATATAGCGGTTTGATGAGAGCTTTATTCTGTAATTCCTTGACCACCTGCGCCGTTATCAAGTCGTAACCCGGTGCTTTTTTAGTCTTTAGATTTTTAATCGCTTCCCTCAGTTCAATTAATGCAACTTTTTTTACTTTAAAGTTGTCAGATGTCGTGACTGGGGAGTCGGGCGTTATCAAAGGGCCGTCGAATGGCTTAAACGTATCTTCTAAGTGCAAAGCAAAAAGTTCCGCCTTTTCTTTGTCGCTCTTGGCCCAAGTTCTATTGTTTTTCCGAATTGGTGGCGCTTGCATTTGAGATTTCCGGATGCCTTTTAGCGCTTTCCAAAGTGAATAATTTGATTCTCTTCCAGTGGAGAGATTTCCAAGGTAGGTCGCCATCTTATTGGTTTTAAATTCACGAATACTATCTCTAAGGCGATTGCATAGGCGGTTAAGGATCTTTTTATGCTGCGGTGCACGAGTGATTTGCCATTTCTTTCGTGCTTTTCTTTTCACCCTCACCAGTTCAATGATTTCACTTGGATACTTTGTTTCTCCATGCCGCTCTTTGGATTGCTTCCACGAAACGATCAACTTCGCCCTCTAGTTCACAAGGTGTTTTAAGTGATACATTTAAGGCGATTTTGTTTCGCAATCATTTCTAAAGCCCTCCCAATTTGTTCTATTGCTAGTAAGTCTTGGAGGTCCTTCTTTCTTGATCAACGGTTCACCAAGTAATAAAATTACCGGAGAGTGATCAGAAGAGAGATCAAAACTTTCTTCAACTGTAATAAATTTATCGTAAATACCTTTTGAAACGAAAAAATCGATAAGATCGGGAATTTTTTCTGAGTCGGTTGGCCAATAGGTGGGTTTTCCTGTCGAATAAAAACAACAACCGAATTCATTTGCCACTTCGTAGAGAATTTTTTCTTTAGATGATGTACATCTTGAACCCCATAAGGTGTGCTTCGCGTTGAAATCTCCACCAATAAGGAAATTCGAATCAAGGGCATTGAAGGCACGAAAGTAGTCGTCTTTTTCAAGCGAGCATCGCGGCGGACAGTAAACAGACGCTCTATTGTAGCTCAAGTGTTTATTTTTAACCCTTACCGCGCACAACTGAAGTTTTTCCAGCTCTGTGTTTATATCGACCGAGTGTGCGATGTTAGTTTTAATGAATAAGGACGAGCCTCCCCGCGCTCTATCAAAAGGATGATAGGCGTGATAACCAGCGTAGCCTCTTATCTTTATTTGCGATTCCTTTTTAAGATGGATTTCGGAGATCAAACATACGCCAATATTTTCTCTCATTCGAAAAATTTCTAATTCGTTAGATTTTTGTAAGAGTCCGTTTGCATTCCATGTTATAATTTTAAGCAAAGAGTCCATATCTACTTAGATTTAGATATAAGGTTAGCCCTACAGAAGCTTTCGACGTTACTGAGTCGTTCGAGAATTCTTTTGTTCATTTCACATTGTTCCTCGAACTTAGCGTAAATGCAGTTCAGAATTTCTTTCAACGAATCAGAGGGTGGCCCGTCGTTTTGTCTGGTTGCTTTGACTGCCGCCTGAGAATATGTCAGAAAACTGGGATTCGTTGGCTTATCCGAGGTTATTTTTCGTTCAGTCTTTTTAGTGGACGACTTCGACGTACTTTTAATCAGCTTAGAGGGCTGATTGACTGGTTTAAGTGTCTGCACTGCTGATTCGAGCGTCCTTTCAGTCGGCTTAGCAACGCGCTCTACCGACTTAGGAGCCCGATCGATTGTTTTCGTTCCCCGCACAGTCGGCGTTGTAGATTTTCTCCGTCTCATCTGTAGTTCCTTTGCCACCTCGCAACCGCGATAATTTGCTGGGTGCCTTCCTTTGCAGTTAGTGCAAGTTGCTTTTTCATTTTTGCTTAGACTGCAATTTTCAGAAGAGTGTCTTCCAGCGCACTTAACGCAGCGCGGCTCTTTCCGACAGTGCGCCTGCGTATGATTAAACTCTTGGCAACGCTTGCATTGAGGGATTGTCTTCGTGTTGACACGTAGTGGCTCCATTTTAACGACCATACTCATGATTGTACGAATATTGTATATCTTTTCCTGGCTTTCCGTTTTATCAAACGATAGCACAATAAGCGGAAGATTACGTTTCACTATACCTTCTTCTCTACGATCGGGTCGTTTTCTCTCTTTTTTTAAAAGGTTCACAGCGTCAAGAATGTTATAACCTCTATCGCGTAAATCACCTATAACGTCTTCTTTAGCGCATGATGGATGAAGTCCTCTAGCTACGACCCTCAAAGTTCTCTCAGACTTGTCTTCGTAGGTATGAATTGAATTTTTTCGTTGTTAACCTTTTGAGATACAGCCCGATAGACTCATTAACCTTGATTTCCCATGCAGCGTTTCGCAAGGAAGTTACTTTATATTCAGTAGCGATCGTTGTTTTTAAAATGTTTCCCAGAGAATTATAGTCTGCAACGCCTGTAATATTTATTGGAGGAGGGGCGCGTTTGCTTTCAATTTGCTTTTCTGCTTTTCGCTGCGCTTTGCGATTAGGTTCGTGTTGCGAAACAACCTCGGGCGATGAACCGGCCTTTAGTTTTTTAGTTCTTCTTCGTCAGTACTGTAGTGATGGATACCCGGAGAAGGCTCGCTATGAATAACCATCTGCGTTTGTGAAGACTCGTTTTGAAGCAAAGATACTTTATTCTCTGATTCAAGTTTCTCAACTTTGCTTTTGAGCTCCCGACACAACAGCTCCATTTCATCGAGCCTCTTTCGGAGCACGATGTTTTCTTTTTCCAGAGTACTCTGTTTCAAAGTTTGCGTTTCCCGAATTAACACATCCGGATTCGCGAGACTCTTATTTTGCGCTTTAGGAGAAGTCTTTTGAGATGGAGATATTTGTAGCCTTGCGCTTTTCCTATATTGGTTAATTCGATTTTGATGCAATAAATAACTCTCCCTAGAATCTGTATGCCTCTTGCGTAGGAGGATTTTCCAGTTGAACTGGGCTGCCACCTGGGATATCAATACCGTTAATTTTGCTCATTGCATTAATTTTTATTACGGTAATTTCCAGAAAGGCGTTGGCATTTTAGTCGTCTTTTACGACAAGCATGCCTACCGTGGGTATATTCTGTCCCCTAACCCAAAGGGGGTACAATATTAATGATATCAGAATATTTAATAAGTTTTTTTTTTTAAATGTATTTGAATTGTAGAATTTTTTTTGGCTTTGTTCTTATTTTTTTTATAAAGTTATTTATTTTTAAGTTTCAAATAAAGGCTATTCAAAAGTCAAGAGAAGAAAGTATCTACTGAATTTTATTCCACTTTGTTGTCGTGTTTCGTTCTGGAGATAATGTATGATGAAAGTTGGTTGGTCCGGTGTAAAATATTTTTTTTTTTTTGGTTCTCAGTAACTTGCCTCTCACACGGTCAGTCCTGTTACTTTTTTCATCACAAAATTAGCGATCCCGGAATTTTAAATAGTAGGTCGTAAATATTTAAACATTATAAAATATTCAAAATCGAAAAGTATTTCATCATTTTAAAGATTAGAAAAGTCCATAAAACATAACTGTAGTATCTGAAGGCGTTGATTTTAACTGTGCAGGTTTTGTTCAAACCATTTAGATCGTAAAAGAATCTCCTGGGCCTTCTGATATGAGCAAGGGAGAGGAAGTAGTATATAGCCTAATCCTGCAACAAACATGTGTTTAAATAAACAATTAATTCAGGATTTATAAACAATAAAAATATAACAAATTAATTCGAACTAACAAACAAAAAATCAACATCAAATCCGTAAAACCCAAAATTAGTGCGTCATTTAAAATCGTACAGAGAGAATTTACAAGAAAATCATTTTATACACTTGAAAAGTATTTTTTTTTTTTTTTTTTAAATATTTTGTTGGGTTACCATGACTTATTTCAATTGCCTGTAGCCGTCTAGGAACGGAATCTAGTAATTTTTTGCAGAACGTTGATAGTATTTTTGACCATTCTTCATTTAAGGCGTTTTTAAAGTCAGTCTTGTTTGCGATATGATGCGTCCTTACTTTTCAACCCAATTGATTCCAGATATTCTCGATAACAATAATATCAGGGGTTTGTATTACCTTTGGACAGTTATACAGGGTCCAGGTTCTTCCAGTAAGAAAACTGTGCTTGGGATCGTTGTCAGCGTATAGCTTAAAGGTGTTTTTAATGCACTTGTTCATTGTCCCATCAATAAATGTGAGATATCCGACACTATGAGATGATATGAAGCCCCAAACCATTTGAGATCCTCCATCGTGTTTTACAGTCGGCCACAAATTCTTAACTTTCATCTCCTCGTTGGGTTTTCTCCGCACAGATATTTTTCCACCAGATGAACAAATTTTAAACTTTGATTCATCTGTTAAAAATAACATCTTCCCAAAACACGGCTGGCTTCTTCAGATGTTCTCTTGCAAACTCTAATCTTTTTTTCCTATTGCGATCGTTTATGAAACGTTTGTTTCGTACTATTCGGCCGTGATAGTCATTCTTTCTTAGCACTCGTCTGACTGTAGAATTACTTACATGTTTTTGTAAATATTTTTTTTTATTTTTGCAGCGATCTTAGGTGCAGAAATCGTAGGGTCTTCCTTAACTTTCCTCAGAATCCAACGTTCATCAGCGGTTGTCAGCTTCTTACCAGATAGTGTTTTTATTTTATTTGAAACTCCTCATTTCATTTGTATATCTCCTAATAATATATTGAACTGTACTCATACTCCGATTAATAATTTCTGCATAATTTTTGCCTTTTTTATGGTGATGAATACTTAGCAAGCTTACGGTCTGATACTGTAGTTTGTTTCATGTTAATGAAACAGTTTTTTCCAAATTTCAACTAAAAACGCACAAAACCACCTCCGAATAACTTGAGAATACAAATTGTGACTTTACCCTTACCCAAAACGTCAAACAATTTAATGTTTTTTCTAGAAAACCAGCAACTTCGGTCCTGTACGATTTTAAGTGACATCTAGTATTTCGATCCTGTACGATTCTAAAGGGTCTTTCATTAAGCGCTTCCTATCTTTAAATGTAAATAAAACAAGGTGTGTGTGAGATATCATCGAATTTTTTTTATTCGTTTGAAAGGCCTATCGCTGCCATTATGTATGGAATATAACATCGTTCAAATGTCCGCCGCGGCTTCTCTGGGTGGCGCGCATCCGAAATGTCCAATTTTCCATGACTCTGGCGCATAAATCAGGCTGAATTTGACCGATGGCATGGGTTATGTTGGCTTTGAGGGCCGCTGTGGTTTGTGGCTTATTCGCATAGACCTGCGACTTCAGAAAACCCCACAAGAAAAAGTCTAACGGGGTCAAATCGCACGATCTCGGTGGCCAGTTCACATCACCTCCACGTGAGATGACCATGCCCTCGAATCGCTCGTGCAGAATATCCAATGTGGCGTGAGCTGTGTGGCCTGTTGAAACCACATGTCGTTGGACATACGATGCAATTCAGGCCAAAAGAAGTTGGTAATCATCGACCTATAGCGCTTGCCGTTGACGATGATGTCCTGGCCAACGTCGTTCTCAAAGAAATATGGACCGATGACGCCGCCAGCCCAAAATCCACACCAAACAGTGGCTTTTTCGGGATGCATTGAACGCTCTTGGATCTCATGTGAATTGGAGTCGTCCCAAATTCGACAATTTTGTTTGTTGACGTACCCATTCATCCAGAAATGGGCCACATCGCGGAATATGATTTTTCGATGAAAATTAGGGTCAGTTTCCAATTGCTTCAGAGCCCATTTAGCGAACACACGTCGTTGTCTATGCCCGCTATCAACTGTCAAAGTTATAAAGAAATATGATCAGGTCTCAAAACTACGACTTAATAGCCTTTCAGACTCTACAACAGAATATCTAACGGACGACTGTATATTCTATGATGACGTTTCCGAAGTAGATCCAATTATAACCATAATTAAAGTTGAATCTGACGAAGAACCAACGGTTTACAATAATCCAATTTTAACAGATATCAAAGTTGAACCTACAGATTGCGATAATCTAGTTATAGCCCGTATCAAAGTGGAGCCTGGAGAAGAGCCAACGGTTTGCAATGATCCAGTTACAGGGGACCTCGAAGTTGAAATTGAAAGACAGACAAATGACAATGAAGAGATTTTAAATCTGAAACTCAAACCTGTGGATTTAGATGATAAAATTGAAGAAAGCACTAGTTCGAAAGTTCAAAGAATAGAAATCAATGATCTACCCATTCGAAGAGAAGAACTCGCGCAACCACCACCAACCCTTAATGATAATTATATTGGTGCAGTCAGAAAACTGAATGATATGCCGCGTCCACCGCATGATGAAGACAAATCATTCTTTATGTCGATTCTACCCTCAGTAAGGATTATGACCGATGATGATAAATTGGAATTTCGCATGCCTGTGCTGGAACTAATTCATAATACTAGGCTCAAAAGACGCACGTATGCTTCAAAGAGACCAACGCAACGACGTCCACAGCCTTGAGCTCCCACAGTATGTTCATATGTATGTTTTCATGCCATAGATTTAAGGAATAAACTGAATAACCAAATATTATGAAAAATGTTGCTTTAAAACCGAGGTTTCATTTTAATCGTTCTATACTTTGTCTTCTTTTGTCGATACAAATTGCCCTCTGAGAGTGAAGAATTTATTTGATTTTGCACTGCATTCACAAAATTCGATATGTTGCACTCTTACACCGTGGAAGGGAATGGTTTAGAAAATTGTACATCGAAAAATTTGTTTCGAAAGCTGACAAATGTTTGATCTCTGGTTTTAAGTTTTTCAATTAATCTTTCTATTTCAGGTCAATTTTTCCTGTCTGTTTGCCTGTTTTTCCCTTTCGTCCTTCTCATACTCATTATTCGAAAACTTAACTCCACCTTAGTATATACGGATGTGAGTGCATGTATGTAGATGGTGATGATGCAACCAAAAACCATTAAAATCGGGGTGAGTGGAGGTTAGTGGATATAGGGGGTTGAGTTCTAAAGTAATCCAATTTTGTGATTGCGAATTAATTCCCTGTTACGCATCCAGCTCTAGAACCACTAAATTAATTATCATAAAAATTAGCTCTTTCGGGTAACTTCGAGCGCAGATGGTTGCCTAAAAGTCATCAACAGATCATCGTTATTAAAGGGTGGTTAAATTTTAAGGGCCGATGTTGAATGTGAACCACACCTAAACGTCAAGTTTTTTTCTGCATTTCATTTGACATTTCTCAATTTCAGACTAACTCAATTTGAACCATGGAAAGATACACAATCGAGCAACGCGTTAAAGTTATTCAGGCTTATTATGAAAATGGGCGTTCAAATCAAAATGCATATCGTGCATTTCGTCCAAATGTGCGTACAATCGGAAAAATCGTGCAAAAATTTGTGCAAACCGGGTCTGTAGGAGATGTGAAAACACCAGTGCATGCTCGTACAGCTCGTACTGCAGAAAATATTGCTGCTGTTCGCGATAGTGTGGCTGAAGAGCCGTCCACCTCAACTCGTCGTCGTGCCCAACAATTGCACCTCTCACGCTCGTCGTTGATGAACATTATGCATAAAGACTTGCATTTACGCGCTTACAAGACTCAAGAACTAAAGCCTCTTGACCATTTCAAGCGTCGTCAATGGTCACAATGGTGGCAAGAAATGGCAACAGTGGATGATCAATTTTCGAAGAAAATCATCTTCAGTGATGAGGCACATTTTCACCTCAGTGGATTCGTCAATAAGCAGAATTGCCGCATTTGGGCGAATGATAATCCAAGAGTGATTGTCGAAAAACCAATGCACCCACTAAGAGTGACTGTTTGGTCCGGTTTATGGGCTGGCGGCATCATCGGGCCGTATTTTTTCCAAAATGAGGCCGGTCAGGCAGTTACAGTGAATGGTGTTCGCTATCGTGAGATGATAACGAACTTTTTATGGCCCGAATTGGAAGATATGGATGTGGACGATATGTGGTTTCAACAGGATGGTGCCACTTGCCACACAGCTAACGAAACAATGGCTCTTTTGCGCGACAAATTCAATGGCCGTGTTATCTCACGTGGTGGCGATGTCAATTGGCCGCCAAGATCATGTGATTTGACACCGTTGGACTTCTTTCTTTGGGGTTATTTGAAAGAAAAGGTGTACGTCGATAAGCCAGCAACAATTCAAAAGCTAAAGGATGAGATAATTCGGCACATTAACGACATAGAACCTCAATTATGCCTCAGCGTCATCGAAAATTTGGACCATCGGATGGAGGTGTGCCGCCGAGCTCGCGGCGGCCATTTGGCCGATATTTTGTTCCATACATAATTGAACCATACCAATATTATCATAATAAAAAGAAATGACAGTAATTTCCTAAATAATTTGTGTTTTATTCAAAATCAACATCGGCCCTTAAAACTTAACCATCCTTTTAATAATGGTCCTTCAAAAATAGTGTAACCCATGTGGTTTCAAAAATCATCAAGTTATCTAACATCACACATCTAACTCAAGAACCACTAAACGCATTTTCATGAAATAGAAAGTTTAAAACACATGGGGGAGTACGTTTATAGGTCGCTGGACCACAAAGCAGAAGTAATCAATTGCTTTATTAAAATATTTATTTCAATTCTTTAACAGTTTTGAATTTAATTTTTTAGTTTTTGTTAATTCATCAACATTCCTTAAAAAATAGAAAGCGGTATTTACGAGATTTTGAAACAAAAGATTGTTACGGACTTTTTTTTAATACCAATATCCAGATTCTGTTTACTTGGGATTTTAATTTTTCAAGATTCTTCGTCCTTCGCCCTTTAAAAATAAAAAATAATTCGTAAAAATTGTTTGTCTCGAAATTTTGACCAATCTTGGTAGAGGAACTCATAAAACTAGTTCTTTCAATCCTGTCTGCCTGTTAGTCTGGCGGTCCATGTCTCACAGTTTTGTTGAAATTTTGTAGTTTAGGTATGGAGGCTACGAGTATAAGCTATCAGATAATATACCAGTTTTGTTTTGCAAATAGATCATATAACTGTGCTTCACCTATTAACTGGTTTTGAAAATCGGCTATCTCTCGGCGACTATTCGATCGGTTTTCAAAAGTTAAGTTTTAGTTTAAAAAGGAAGTTTTGGAATATTGTCAAAATAAGATTCAAAAAAAAAGAAACATTTTAACGATTTTTTAACATTTCAAATCAAATTCAATTGCAAATAAATAACAAGTATGTAGGAACTAGTACGTGCGATCAATGCTGCCCTCTACTTTTTTTTTTAATTTTTAAATTTTGTTCAAACTCAATTTTGTCTGTTCTAAATAACGACACGATCCCGTTAATAGGTTCCCCCAAAAGAACGCCGAAAGTAATTTAATAAAAATATTTCATTTTTCGTTCTATTCACAATTGAACACGCAAAATATCTCACGTCGGATCAGCCCTTCAGAGAAAATATTTCTACCGAATTACACCATTATTTCACTCATTCTATCTATGCGATACAAAAGAGGAAAAACATTAATTACATAAGCAATTATCTCTATTCTTTGAATTCCTTTTTCTGTTGTCGCATAAAGTACACAAATACAATTCCGCCGATACCGATGCCGATAAAGTCGTGGCGAATGTCAAACACAATTGACAGTTCTGTGTGCATCTTCGTCGTGATAGTATTGATTTCTTTCAGTTCTCAGCGAGAGTTTGGTATTATTATTTGTTCATTGTAAAATACATTTCAAGTTGCAAATGGAGCAAATAGGTACCTACTCAGTTAATAAGCTCATCGAGTTAGTAAAAGCTCGACCGACTATATGGGATAGTTCGCGAAAAGATTTTAGATGTTTCTATAACAAAGAAGTAGCATGGATAGAGGTGTACGAGGCATTGGATGAAAAGTATCGTACGTTGAGTGTAAAAAACAAAGCAATAATTGGTAATTAGATACTTTTTTTTTCATATAAACTTCATACATACGTACGTCAAATATGTATACATTATGTTAATAATATTATGCTTTATTCATTTGGTAAACATTCTCTTAATACGTACTCCAATTTCATCGGTCTACTATATGCCGTCGATACTCATGAATGGGGTTGTTTATGCTCGTAGATTGGAACGCAATCGGGTATGCTGTTTTATCGTGTAATGTCATATACTTCAACGATAATCACTTCTGAGAATGAAAGAATTAATACATTTTTTTGTTGTCAGTGGCATTTATTTGTACGCAGGGATGCTTTGAGGATGGTATCAACTTTATTTTTGTATCCCAACATATATTCGCCGATAGTTGAAAGAGAAGGCATTTATTAAGAATAGAAGAAGATTAGGGACTTTAGGTAAAAACTATTTAAATTGTAACTGAATCGATTAATTCTGTGCTTAATTTTACAGAAAATTAAATAAACGCTGAGTTTTATTATAGCAGTTTATTATCTGCTTTACTT
Organism: Pocota personata; assembly: GCA_963082735.1. NCBI lineage: Eukaryota > Metazoa > Arthropoda > Insecta > Diptera > Syrphidae > Pocota > Pocota personata. The sequence goes on from OY720429.1 coordinate 213,489,401, forward strand.
ACAAGTAGAAGTACCTATCTCATCTACACATGCTCCTGCCAGCGTGTAGTTTTTTTTTTTAAGAATTAACAGAACATAGGAAATATGATAATTCCCTACGTCTAGTTTGTAACTAATTTATTTGTCCTTTTTAGCCCAGTTGTACAGTATAGCACGAAAATTGGTTTAACTATACCATTTCTTGTGTAAGGCCTTAGCTAATTCCTGTCGGAGGCAGCAAAAACGTATTTCAGCACTCACCTACAAATAAGTACTTACATATGTATATGTACATATAGAAATCTGGGCAACGAGACATGTTTAACATGAGAAAAAGACTCTGTTCGCTGTGGAGGGGATCGATACACAGCTAAATGTATTTTTTCTTAGAAAATCACAGAGCCAAACTGCAAATTCTTCTTAACCTATCCAATTTTCATGCTTGTTTGAGACTGTTTATTAGTAAATAACACAGCTTACCTTTATATATAAATGCCATTCAACCAGGCACAATCCGTGGACCCACTCGGTAACCCGCAGTTCGGCTTTCGGAGTATTCCCCGTATCCATTCAATGTTTAAATCGTTTTTTATACCAGCAGCGAAGCGACTGAATAGAAGCACTATCAATGTTCAATGATTCGTGTGTGCACAATTTCGTCAGTGCTAATTGACGCAAATATTCCTCAATAATACTTGCCAAATAATATTGATCTTATAAATTCAATGTGAAGAAAATGTTCCCATCATGTAAATTTGTTAAATTTAAAATTTTTAAATATGACTTCTTGCTGATTTCACCCATTTGGCATCGGTCCCTACCAAACACATTCCTCGTGTATCTTTGAATTTGTTTCAGAAGTGGAATTATATTCAGTTTAGTGTTTTCTATCCTCTTCTGTTGAACTTTCATAAAAAAAAAACTGATAACTACAAAACTGTTGGTGACGCAAATTTAGCTTTCAGGTATCAATCCAGCATATACAATAATTCCAATTTAGAAACAGACTCAAAGAAACATAGGACATGGATTGAGTTCGACGGGATAAATTAGGTAAAATGTCATACCTCAAACACCCTGTTACCATGCTTCCATAGCTAGTTGAGTTGGAGTTGAAACGCAATCAATTTTTTTTGGCAGATAAAAATAATTTCAAGAGTGAAAATTCGGTCGAGACATATTTTAATTCCAAATTGTTACACTACCAATTCACCCTAATTTTTTCTATTATGAGGCTCGATATATATATATGTATTTTTTTTTTTAAATTAGGCTCATTTGATTCGAATACGGTTAGAGGTAGTAAAAACAACTTATCAACAAAGTTGTACAGGATAAACGGCGACGTTGTACGGTAATCTTCAATGACCTTGAGTGTCCCTGATTTCTCAGATATGAACCAAAATTAGCTTTTTTTAAATAAGAATTAGTACTTTTGAGATAGCCAATAGAAGTGCATGGAAAAATAATTATCTCTTCTATGGAGACATTTGTTCGTAAACTTAACAGTTTTGGAGGTATCCAAGGAAAGTTAGAGTTTTTTTAAACAAAAGTTGACTCCATTATTTCGGCAACAAAAGTTTTATTTTTATAAATTTTAAGTAAGAATTAAATCATTATTTTTATTTTTTAAATGTGAAAATTAAAATCAACTCATGATATTTGTTTTTTTTAAAAAAAAACTTGGAAAAAATCAGATTATAAAATAAAATATTTCTTTTTTTTTTCGATCAAAAAAACTTACAATAATGACCTAGCCACAGCATGCGCGGTGATGTGATACTCATTCTTTTTATTCGAAAAATCAAATTTAAAATAATGATTTTGAAATAGTATTCATTCCATCCCTGATAAAAATATTTATGAGCAAATTTGTAGTCCTTGATCATCTTTTGTTTTAACGATATGAAGCAAACTAAAATTGATTCATATTGAAAGGAGTACTTTTGAATTGGACATTCAAAGTCCTTCAATTAACAACGTTTCCCTCGTCTTCTACCATTTAACTCATAAACCTTTTTCTGGGTAATATATCTAGTATTTAAGATCTTTGGTAAAATATTGTACATAGCGCAAACTTTGTAAATAAACGCTTCTCTTATTTCCAGGAGATAAAATAACCGCAAAATGGAGAAATATTCGAGATACTTTTATAAGATCAGTGAAAAAACGGAAAAAGGATAAAACAGTGAAAAAGTACATGCATCACGACCGAATGTCATTCATGCTAAAACTTTTAAACGACGATGATATTGAGCGGAGCCCACACCGACGGCATAGTACCAACTACGATTCTACGACAGAACATCCAGCGGAAGGAATTGTGTCCTATGAAGACAGTTACGCGGAAGATCCACTTGTAACAGTTATTAAAGCAGAATCTGACAAAGAATCGACGATTTACAATAATCTTCTCTCAACGGATATCAAAGTTGAGCCTTTAGACGAACCAACAAATTCGAATAATTTGAAACGCAAAGCTGTGGATTTAGATGATGTGATTGAAGAAAGCAGGACTTTGAAAGTTAGAAGATTAGAAACGGAACTGCAAATTCAACCCATTCAGACAGAGCATAGCGCACAAGCACTTAGTCCTAACGATAATTACACAAATATGAATACAGTCAGGGTAGTTAATAATGTGCAGCCTTCAGCACCTTATGCAGACGAATCATTTTTTGCGTCAATTACACCTTTAGTGAGGGATATGACAGAGGACGAAAAACTAGAATTTCGCATGGCTGTACTTCAACTAATTTATGAGACAAGGCTCAAAAGACGAAAGTTTGAAATGTATCAAAAGTTTTGAAATCTCTACAGCAAAGTTAACTTAATTTGTTTATTACATATTCATTAGTTATACACTTAAGAATTAAAATAAAAAAAAAAAAAAACTTTTATCGGAGGTTTATTTCATTATTTCTCTTGATTTTCCATACATATACATACATATGGACGTGTAGTTTCTTAAGAGTGTGTTGTTTTAGCAACCCGAAGGACTCCAGGTGTACGGGAGCAGATTCTTTAGGTTGGAAAATATTTTAAATTGGTTGCAAATTAAAATATCTATACTGTTTAAAGAGTAGAAAATCTGAAGTTATTTTTTTTAATGAAGAAAACGCTTTTGACTTCATAAGGAAGTGGCAAAAAAATGTAAGGTAACATCTTGGTCATTTTGAATCTGGATATAAAGACCAGATGCTCTACTGGATATAAAGACCAGATGTGCTACTCTGTATTCCGTTTCGAAGTTAAAAACTATTCGAAAGTGTTTTTCGATTCTAAGTTGATTTGACAATCTCTTACCTTTTCGAAACGAATATAAAAAAATATCTTGCATTCTCCCACAACTTTCGAATTTGGTTGGGAGTCTCGCAATCTGAAATGTCAATGACCAACGTCAACGGAGAGGAAGAGCACAGTGTGCTGCGTATTTGTCAGGAATGTTTAATAATTTAAAAAAAAAAAAACTATAGTAAGTTAAAATTGATTGGTGTTATATTTCTTAGTTCTTCCTTTAAGCGATGTGTTCCTGTGTTTTATAAAATGACTAGCAGCTCCTTGGCAGTCTACGTGAATTTTTATCATCCATTGGAGGTTCTTTGGTACACAAATTTGACATAATTTCCAGTGAACTTTAGCTCTTGGATCCACAAGAAAACCGATTTTTTTTTTTATGAAAAATATCGTCATGATAAAAAATGGAAAGCACAAAAAACAATAAAATGCTTCTTTGTGACTAAAGTTTATCAACTGATGCCTTAATAATTTGTTCTCATTTTTCATAAAAAAATCATTTACTTTCAAAGGAAAAAAAAATCAATTAGCAAGGTAAACACTTTACGAATGAAATATCTGAAATTCAAGTGACCTTGACACTAGCTTTCGAATTGCAACGCGCCATATTTTCGGACGAAAATTGAATTGTTGCCAACAGCAAAAGTTGTTCGATTCGATTCGAATATACGAGTAGCAAGCCAATTTTCGGATTAGTGTTAATCATTTGCTTTCGAATATTTTGACTTTTGAATCGAAATATCGAGTAAGTCCCTACGGCAGGTTTTTGGAACAATTTACAGAGTTTGATCTACATTCCATATGAAAATAATTTAAATTAGATAAGTTGGGAGTGAAATATGCGAGTTATTAAAAGCATAAATCGGAAAATATTAATTACATAACTTAACAAAATAGAGCTGATTACCAAACTGGGAGATCTAATAGCTACTTACAGTAGCTCGAAATGTTACAGGGCGATTAATCCGCCCTATTTTATGTTGATGATTCTGGTAGTGAGTGGATATAACTTATCTGTATCACATATGTCAGAGTGCCATAGCTTTATCACACTATACATTTTAAATGGTTACAGCTACTAGGTTAGTTAGAAGATAATATAGTATGTAAAATGACAAATTTCAAATTTGTTTATCTCAAAAAGTTGTTACGAACGCGAACGCCAACTAGCTGCTGTAATTGCACAGATTTTTCAAAAATCGAACCGCAAACCCTTTTGTCCCGAAATTTTCAAGTCAACCGATTTTCAGAATTACATCAATAACAAGGGGTTAAAGGTATCAGTGGCACATTACATACAAATTTCCACCGTATTATAGGCAAAGTTACAAAAAAATTATATATATTCTACCAAAATTTTGCATAATGAAATATTAGTCGCATTTTATTCGGCATAGATAGCTATTGGTTACCTGTAAAGTCAAATTTTAGATGTAAAATACAAGAACTAACTGGCAACAAACTTTACTTTTATTTCCAGCCCAACCCATCCCAGTTTAGAGTGAGGCTTAAATTTTAGAATAAATTTTAGAAATACAATTTCGCCGCTGCAGATTGATAGTGGATTATTGTCTTTGCTGTTATTTTGTATGCTGGTTTCTTCACAATTATTGACAGTTCAAGATCTAAGGCCCAATCTGGTAGTAATTATATCATTTTTTATTGGCTGTAGCTGTAGAAACATTAGAAAAAAAAAACAATTAAAAATTATTTTGTCTTATGTTTCCCCATGCAGATATCGAACCCCTCTTCCTGCCACCATTAAATGAAACCAAAATTTGCATTTGTAGTAGTTTATTTCATTAATTTATAACTTATAACTATGTAGTTAAAATGTAGGTATGTTTATTAAAGAAAGCTTAAAGCTAGTAATTTCGTCGTCTTAATTCCCTTGGAGCAGGCAATCGTCCCTTGGATCTTGTCTCTTTAATTAAATGCATTACTGCTATACGAAATTCCAATTTCTCATCCTTGTTCATATCCTGCACTAGAGATAAAACCGATGCGAAAAATGATTCATCTCCGTCTGTCGCTGGACTCTGTACACTTTTCCCCTCTCTGTCTGTATTTATATCATTACCACTAAGACTTAATGCTTTTGCGGGCTCCTCTGTTTGAGTGTTCTGGTCTCGCATTTCAGTTACTATTCTTTGAATTTTCGAACTCCTGCTTTGTTCAATTTCATCTTCGAAATCCACCAGTTTGTGTTTCAAATTTGAATTTTCTTCATGGCAATATGCCGAATCTTCATCTTCCGGTTCGACTTTGAAAACCGCTGTTAGCAGGTCATTGTTGTCTGTCGGTTCTTCTTCAGATTCAACTTTAATGACTGCTATAAACCGATCTTTAGTGCAACCGTCTTCTAACGATAAGCCACCTTCCGTAGCAGGTTCAGTCGTGGAATCTGAGTTATTACTAAGTCGTCTTTGTGGGCTCTGAACAGTATCATCGGTATTAAGAAGCTTAAGCATAAATGCAAGTTGATCGTGATGCATGTACTTTTTTACTTTGCTTTGTTGCACACGTCTTTTGTGTGATCTTATGAAAGCATCTCTGATGTTTCTCCATTTAGCTGTTATTTTCATTCCTGAAAAGAAGTGTTTATCAAGAAAATTTATATATAAGTACGTATATAGTTAAGTAGTAACATGCAAAACAACTATTTTGGCACTAACAGTCCACACAGGGCATGGGGCAGCTTCTCGCAGCGAACAGTGCTGTGTGATAAACGGACATTTTATTCTATTTAGAGAAGTTTCTCATGACAATTTTATTCTCGTATGTTGCCAGACGTTCGTGGAAAGTGAAAACCTTCTTTTTTGACTGGGACTTGAACCTTGAGTCTCCCGGTCAGTGGTCGCGCACTTAACCACTGAGCCATAGTGCCCACGTCCAAGTCCTAATATACGTGAAAAATATTCTAGTTAATTGACAATAAAACCACCACTAATAATTCTTGGTTTATTTCTTTTGAGCAAATCACTCCAAACGCTTGTAAGTCCAACTATCGAATGCTTGTATATTTTGAAAAGTAGACTATGGGAGTATGGTGAGTAAGGGAATGGTTAACAAGTGAGTGGGACAATGGACATCTTTATTTTTTGGGACAAATTCAAATGTTTGGCGCCAACAGAACGCAAAGTTACTAAGAATCTAGTCAACTTCATAATTGTCACAATGGTATCTTTGTTATTCTTTCCACTTTGCCATGGAGCCTTATTATGTGTTACAAGGCAAGAGGAATGGCAAACTATTTTCAGATAACGATACCAACGACTCGTAATGATTATGACGAGAGTGGTAACAACAAATCTTACTGGAAACTTAATGAAAGAGAAAAATTCATTCTTTTCGAAGTGCACCTATCTTCACTTCTATTGATATTGTGTCAAAAAGAAAAGAAAATTATATGAGAATTGCTGGAACATTTTCGGAAATGCAGAATATTCTTTCACAAAATTATATAAAATTAATATTTTTTTGTTCTCTGAGGTTCATATTATTTGCAGTTCCAGGAAAATAAACCGCTGAGGTTTCCATTATGCGCACTAAGCAAATTTATTATTCTTTTTTTTATTTTGTTTAAATTGACTTATTCAATTTTTTTCTATTTTTTTTTTTACTTTTAAAGTTTTCAATTTTTACAGAAAAGTGGATAAAAACTTCGCATAACGCTTGTGCTAAGTAATTTCTGTTGCTGAAGAGGGGGATGGGTGGGGTGGTGAATACAGTGAATGTTGGAAAATATTATAGGTATTGCCATATGTCCCAAAGTTGAAATAATTTAAAGTTAATTTTGTCTTTTTTTTTAATTGACTGAAAATATTATACTGCTAAATACTCCAGAGTAAATATAATTAAACATTAGCTCCAGCCGCCTGCCTGACAGTTGTTGACATACCCTTAGCGGAAAAAAGGGATAAAATCCTGGTAGCGAGCGAAGCGAGCCACCCACACCATACTTTAAATACACCAGACTTTCTTATAGGCGCCTGCCTGACAGCGCCAGATGATTTTCAGTTAAACTGGCAACACTGTGCTCAATTATAAACAAATGAAAACATGCGAAAAAAAATGTTCATTTCCTCAAGAAAAAAATATTATATTTGTTTTTTTGGCCATTTTAAGCCAGAAAAAAATTTTAAAAAAATGTTGCTCAGTGCGCATAATGGAAACCCGCCCCAAATAAACTTAAAGCATGCACAAGTTCACCCATGCACGTGTTTTTATTCGCCATAAAAAAGACAACACTCATGCTATCTCAAACGACATTTAAGGAGGTGTGGTACAACAAAACCATTCTCGTTGCCATAACGATATGGGCGATCGAAATCGTAGCACATAGTCGCAATTTTACATTTAAGATAGCTAGGTAACGAGAATCGTCGCACATAATAAGGCCCCTGACATTCGTTTTTGCACTGAAATCATTTATATTAATGTATGTCTACCATCCAAGTAATTATTAACAAATAGAATATTCTGAAAAAAAAATGTTATTTACAATAGTCCACAAAGAAATGAAGACAAAAATAGTTTTCATAACGAACTAATTTTGCCATATGTATAGGTAGAGCTGACTAAAATTCCAGGTAGACATTTTTAACTAAAAATCCAGTCCACTACCTCACAAGAAGCTCACGCGTTTTGCAGTCAAATCGAAGTCTCTCGACCAATGACTGACTAGTGAATAGAATAGTGAGTCTCCATTGTTTGGAACTTTGAACACAGGCCAAAAAAAAAAAAAAGATTATAAAAACCGACAAATTTCAGAAGTCGCAAGAGAATTCTCCCAAATTCAATAAAAGTATTAAGAACAAAATTATTTTTTGTCAAACCTATCAGTTGCAACTCATTTGACAGTTTTCATATTTCCATGAATCAAAATTTCTCTGAAAGAAGATTGTAAAAAAATGAGCGACGAAAAATCATATCACTTCATCAACACCTAACGTTTAAAAGCAAAGGAAATTAGTAACGAAATCCACGTCACTTAATAGATAAACAAAAAAAAGAAAAATAGCTCAACCTCAAGACATCCCTGCATAAAAAGATATCACTGAGCATGTATGAGTACATAATAAATAAATCAAAACATTTATGCGTCCATTCTCAGCAGTGATTATCATTCTTGCCTACCCCTCATCTGTTCTGCAAGGTAAAACACAATAACCGGTTGCACTGTAATCTGTAAACAACCCCTATTCACAGGCACAAACAAGTGAAACTTCTGTAAAATACCTCACGAAAATACCGTTCACATACATAATGTCTATTTATTATTAGCTATGAACATGCACATAGATACACATATACTTAACATATTTGTTTACCAATTTCTTCTTGAGTCGTTTCATCCGCCGAACGATAACTATCATCCAGAACTTCGTATATTTGTCTCCATGCTATTTCTTTGTTATTGAGACTTCTAAAGTCTTCACGCGAACTATCCCATATAATCGGTCGAATTTTCACTAATTCAATGAGTTTATGAATTGAGTACTTAAACGAGCGGCTATTTTCATAAAGTTTCTCCATTTACAATAAAAAAAAAAACAACCCGAATAACTGTTCAGAAACTCGCACTGAGACTGAATAAATCCGCCTACCACCACGAAGTTATACAAGGAACTGCTTGCCACTTCCAACTGAATTTGTCATTCACCTCAAACGTATCGGTAATGTTTTATCGGCGTCGGTATCGTGGTCTGTGTTGCCAAAATGGTACGTTAGTATCAAAAGTGATAAATTTTCTTCTCAATTTGTATGTGATGCTTTATTTTTTAGATATGATAATTTTTTGCACTTGCAAAATAAAAAAAGAAATACTATATTTCCCCATTTTCGGAATAACATATTCAAAATTATAATTAATAAGCTTTTTTGTTAGTAAGAGGGGAAGGTAATCACTATTATTAGAGACACCTGTGTAGATACTCGGTTTAGCATGTAATTATGTTTGAAAACCTGGTTTTAAGGTTGAAGGCAAGTTTGCTGGCCGCAGCAATGGACGATTCTGCATTACGTCCTTAAGCCAAGAAATGGCAGATAGCTTCTAAAGGTCAAGGCTTGAACTTGCCCGATCATCAATCCAGTTGAGAATTATGAGACCCCTTGACTCGTGGCAATTTCCAGGCAATTAGTTACCAAAAGTTGTCAGTTTATATAAACTGTTAAAGTATGCATATAGAAGGTAAGTGCAACAGAGACGGCAATATCATGTATTAGTTTATATTACCTTCAATATTTGTATATAGTTAGAATTGCTAATATACAACGAGAAGCAACAGTTCTTAATAACAATTTAATTTCCACATTTCATTTTTAAGAGGCTCAAAAAATATTCTTATTAGAGTGACTCTAATAATACGATCATCCACTATATGTTTTAATGAAATTACTTATGTAGACTTATTTACTGTACTTTATGTAGTTATATTTACATGTAATTCAATTTGTACGATTTCGTAGTGTTTTTCATACACGATAACTATAACCTATAAAAATCAGAATGAAGATTGAGCGGAGCTGTTACTTGTCTATGAAGCAGTTCGAAAAATGGTTTTATAACATGAAATTTAAAATGCTATCTTTTAATAAAATAAATTGTTTTGTTGTGTAGAACAGAAGTTTTAATTAAAATTTAAATTTTTATATATTGCGGTTTAATACTTTTTTAAATTTCTTCGCAACACATTTTTCCAGACCCTTGTGGCAACACCGATCGGTATTGCTTTTGCGTACTTCATGTAAATACAGAAAAAGGGAGATGAAAATGAAAGAACAGAGATATGTATGCGGGATTAAAAACAAGGACTAAACAAATTCGAACTCACCCTTTTTCGTTGTCTAGAATGTACAGGCTGCAGTGTAGCGGCAGCGATGGTGAATATGATGAAAAATGATGATTCCGATGTGCAGGCTGTATGAAATATGTACATACATGTGTAAATATGTATATGTGTACTGCAGGTGCTGTAGGCGGATAGGCAAGTAAATGTGTTTCACATTGCAAAAATACCATTCAGGAGTGTAAAAATAGTTGAATGTAAACGCTTTTTTTGGCTATAGATATAACGATACTAGTAAAGTATCAAAGTATTCACACTTTACTTGATTCGATACAAAGAACATTTGTCATCGATACTTATTCCGTTAATTTTCGAAAGAAAAGTGCTCACGATGACCTTGATTATCTTTTTGTTCTAAATAGGTAGCTCAACTTCATTGGCCCCGATTTTGCGATGTTAGATAAGGGATCGTGCCACGTTACATAATTTATGTTACATGTTACTTATTAACCGATTTTTGAAAATTGACTCACTCTCGGATATGACTGGAGCGATTTTGTTCAAAATCAGTATCTAAACAATATATTTGAGCAAACCATTTGTACACCAAGTTTTTTAAAATTGTCAAAATACTTCTTTTTTTTTTTGATTTTTAATGCACGTAAAAAAAATATTTTAATAATTTTGATTAAATTTTAAATCTTAGTGATTTGCAAAAAAATGCACTTTATTTTTTACTTCGCGAAAAAAGGATTTTTATTTTAAGTACCTAGTTATACTTTGAAGAACTAAAGCATATTTGCTGCACTTTGTTTCGATATCTGTCAATCTTCTAAAAATTGCAGGCATTTAATCCCGTTAAATGTTGGCACCCTGTATGTTTATAATTAATATGAATATATCTGTAAAATAAAAGATATTATATAACTGGTATTTTTCAGGGTGATTTAAAAGTAACAGTCACAAAAAGTAGCAGTGACTAATAACTCATTTAATAGGATGGAGTGTAATATCCTACTACAGCGTCAAATTTGAATGAAATATGAGGTAAATCCATAATGATAATTGAAGTATAATTTCGAATTGTAACAGAAATTGAATTTATTAATTCTTAAATGAAGAGTTTAGTCACAGGGAAAGCAATGATATATTATGTCATATCAAGACGTTATGTTTTGGCACTATGTTTCAACATAAGTATTTATGTCAAGAGATATATATATGCCATATTCTTAAGGCATAATAATACAATACAATGTCAATACATCCCGATGCATTACGATAAGATTGCCGAAACATCATTATGCCATAACATCAAGATCTTACAATGTCGTAAGGTAATGGCGTCAAGCTATCATGGTGACATATAGTTGATTTTATTCATTTCATACTTAAACTAATAACAATATTTATGAAAGAATGAAATAGGATAAAAGTAATCATTCTTTAACTAAAAAGTTAATGGTGAATGACACATCAAAGATTTAAAAATTCAAATGATAACTGATGTGGGGTGACAATCAGTGTATTGGTTGAATATAAAATAATTATGTAAATCTCAAAGGCAAGAAATCTATGCACATTTAAAAAATAAAGCAAACATATATAAAAACGTAACAATTTAGAGATTAAATACACTAATGATATTACAAAATTTATAATTTTTGTGCTGATGAAAAAAAAAGAATCTAAAAAAATGTTTCAATGCAATAATAGTTCAAAGTGAACAACCAATCTTTTACTTTTCTCATATAAGAGGAAAAACAAGGTATTTCTCTAATAGAAAAGGGCAATTTATAAGAAAAACTTTGCAGCCGTATAAGTATAAAAACGAGAAAAAAGTGTTCTGTATGCAAATTATTTGGGAATTTCTGCTCGGTATATTACCACTTCTTTAACGAACTCTCTTAAGACTTTAAAAACATATAAATGTCTGATTGGTAGAATTTGCAACGTTTTAAATAAGGGCCAACTGTCAGCAAGTCGATTTTTGTTAAGTATAATTCTAACTAGATGTTTCTGGGCTATTAATAAAGGCTTAAAGGTATTAGCATACGAACCACCCCAGCTAGTGATGCCGTATTGTAACTTTGAGTGCGCAAGACCATAGTAAATAGTGGTTAACACTTTTTTGGAGCAAAACGGCTTTAATAGACACACTTTACGTGTGACCAACATCATATACGATTTTATCGCTTGGATATGAGTTTTTCAATTTAGATTGATATCAATTGTACTTAAAATGTTGTACTGATTCAATCTTGAAACAATTTTTGGAGCATTGCATATTAGTTGCAAAGTTACTTCTACCACACTTATGAACAGGTAAAGAAAACAGTTTACAGTCGCATGCGTGAAACCAGAGGTTATAATCATATAGATTATTACCAGTTGTCATGAAAGACATCAACTTTGTTTTCTCACTGTTGATCAATTTGTGCGCAGTAAACCACAACCTTAATATTTCAAGATCTTCCTCGATCCTTGTGACACATTTAAATACAGTTTGGAACTCATAAGTTAACGCTATATCGTCTGCGAATGCAGTTGATATACCATTTAACTTGAGTTTGAAAAGGAAGTTTATGTATATTAGGAAAAACAAAGGGCCAAGTACGGAACCCTGAGGAACACCGTTTTTCAAAAATAGAGAGTCACTCAAGACACCATTGACATTAACTCTCTGTTTCCTATATTTTAAAAACGATTGCAGCCATTTAAAAATGTTTCCTCGAAAACCAGCACTATAAAGTTTGTTTAGTAACAAATCATGGTCCACCATAACAAATGCTCTTGTCATGTCTATAAATAGACACATGGTAGATTTTATGCAGATTAAACCACCATACAGTTGACTACATGCTTTCAAAATAGCATCCTCTGTTGACATTTCTGCTCTAAACCTGAACTGGTTGCTACAAAAGAAATTAAACTTGTCGAGGAACGACAAAATACGAACTTTAAGCAGTTTTTCAAATATCTTAGAAAAGGTGGTAAGAAGTGAAATAGGCCTATAATCCGAAACATTTTTTCTGTTACCTTTTTTAAAAAGAGGTACAACTTCAGCACATTTCAAATGTTCAGGAAAACAACCCATTTCAACACTACGATTAAATAAAACACTCAGTACATCAACAATATACAAGGCAATATGTTTCAGAAGCACACTTGAAACACCATCACTTGTGCAAGAGTTTTAATTTTGTAAGGAAAGGATAATACTGTACATTTCTCTCGAAGTTATCGGCTCAAAAACGAAACTGTTAGGTAGTATATCTTCGCCCGGTAAATTTGAAGAAATGGAGCAATGACAGTTCACATATGTTTCAACTACTGGTTTTAATTTTTCAGAAACTTCAGTGAAATAGTCATTGAATTTATTACAGCTGCTGCATAAGTCAGAATCAATAATTCCTTCAACTTCAACACTATCAATTACGACACGATTTCTATTCTTTCCCAAAATATTATCAATCACTCTCCATTCTTCGCGAATATTACCGTCGGCTCTTGCAAATAGTCCAGTTTAGTAATTGTTACGAGTGTCTTCTATATTTGTATGAATTTTTTGCACATAGTGTCATACTGTTTTTTTAGTTTTAAATTATATGGATGTTTTTTACATTTTAAACTTATCTTTTTTTTTTTCTTGTTTCTTGTTATTCGATTTTTGTTTTGACAAAAAAAGTACAAAACTTAATGTGGCTTTGTAAAATGTTAATAAATATATTGAAAACAACAGAAGGATTACTTTCGGAATAAGCAGACTCCCAGAATTCATATGTTAAGCAGTCTTTCAATTGTTTGAAATCCACGCACTTTTTTCAATGTTGTGGATAAGGGTGTGAGGCTTTCAGTACGGTTGTAATCAGTGAAATAATTAAGGGCAGTAAGTAAGCTTTATATCATAAACTTTACCAATAAACATTTTTTTGTTATTTTTATGAGATCTAAGAAAAATGTGATCAATGAAACTCTTAGTAGAATCGGTCACACGGGTTGGTTCGTTAATAAGACTCTCAAGACCATTAGAAGTCATAGTAAATAAGTAGTTCTCCGTATCTTTATCCAATTCATTAAGTATGTCAATATTAATGTCACCCAACATAATTAAATTCTTTGCCTTAACTGCTTTTAGAACGTTGCTAAATTCATCAATGAAAATCCTTTTACTGAATTCGTGTATATGCACAGAATAGTGTAATAATCATTCTCATATTCAAACGACAATTTTAATAAATCGGCGCTTGTCAATTTCAAACTAAAGCAATTTAAAACTAACACACAATCATTTCTAACAAAGTCAGCTACACCACCAGCAGAATATAAATTATTACAATTGCCAAAAGGAGTATAACCCGGTATATTATAGAGACTAAGTTCATTTTCGTATATCCATATCTCACTTAAAACTATAATGACAGGTAGATTAGCCATCGACTCAATGTGAGCTGTGAGAACAGAAAAATGTTTTCTCTTGCTACGTATGTTTTGATGTAAACAAACACAATATTCTTCAAGACAAGTTGGATCTACTAGGTATTCACATACATTTGTAACTAAGAATGGGGCAGAACTAAAGGATGAACTATAATAGTAGAATGCTTTCGTACGACCACTTCCGAAACAGAGCGAATACAAAGGATTTGTGTTGTGTGACCATAATAGCCTTTTGCTTCGATTCGTTAAGTTTCGTTCACTTTTGCTCACTTACGAAAGAGCGAATGGACTCGGTCTTTCGTAAGTGTACGTATGAAAACTTGACAAGCGGTCCCCCATCTAAGTACTTACAGCTCCCGATGGTGCTGGACTTCGGTGATCGGACGAGAACCTTTGCTTCCGAACACATACGCATATTATGAGCTATAGTACTTGAGCAATTGACAGTTCTGAAGGAAACTTAACGTAGAATTTTGACATTAGCTTCCGATTGCTTCCGACTATATAGTCTAAGAGCCCACAGCAAATTTTGTGCGTGAAGATATAACCGAAAGTTGTTTATATGAGTATGAAGCCCTCAAATAACTAACGACAAATATGGAAGTCTGGCAGCATTAAGATTAAGCAGCTAAGATTAATAATAGTATGCCAAAGGTACATATATTTTCAAAATGTGGATCATAAGTATAACCACTTGAAACTGCCATTAAATTAAAGAACAGAATGCACTGAATATAAACAGATAGGTGCCAGACGTTTTAGATGCAGCTTTCCCCTTGCCAGACGTACTAATAGTATGCAAAAAATCATTTTTTGAAACAATTGGTATAACCATGGTATTGTGATACATCAAAAAAATTGTAAAATTGCCCTTATCACAAATAAATAGGTGCCAGACGTTTTAGATGCAGCTTTCCTCTTGCCAGACGTACTAATAGAGTACTAAAAATTAAATTATTTTATAGATATAACAAATTGATTTTTATTTTATAATAGGTACGAGTAGGTAATAAGAACAAAAGTATGTACAAATACTTAAAGAATATTATATTATTCACTATCAGACTCATCGGATGATTCCCTAGTATGCCCATAATTTTCATTATCGGATGTATCCACTTCATTCTTCAAAATATCTTCCAGTTTATCAGGGGCTGTATTACCGTCGAACCATTTCACTTTATACATATTATCTTTTAATACCCATCCACAGTCCGATGGTGATAGTTGAAGTGGTTCATTCTTTACGGCATTCTTCCATACATGGCATATATAGTTGCATCTATTTAATTGCTGCAACAAAACCGATTTGTTTGGAGGCAAAAGACTTCCTTCAAAACCTAGCATAAGCAAATTAATATTATTTTATGTAGGTTTCTATTATTATTAAAAATGTAACTTACTTCTGATATTTTTAAAAATTTTTTTGGTTGTGGGTTTGCAGGATTTAAAAAATATTTCATACCTGGCTTCGTCTACGTTTAAAGCCCGTGTTTGATACATATTACAGACAAAATTTTTAATCCTGTGGACTGAAAATCTGGACAACTTTCTAAAATTCGAAACGGCTTGATTTTCCCTTTCTTAAAGAAGGATGGGGTATAATCACATCCAGTGAAGCAGTGAAAACCAGGTAGCGCAGCACAAAGCGTGGCTCCCAATCCACGTCAATGTATTTGAGCGTATTTTTTGATAAATTTCCAACTTCAATCCAGACTTTTATGTCGTTTTTTAAGTTAGGTAAATTGTAAAGCGCAATTATGAGCACATCCGTATCTGAGGACTTTATTACCACAGAAATGTCTTTTGGTAAAAATGACAAATGCAGCATCATACGTGTGTCAGCTTCTTCTTGAAAACTCATTAGCTCTTTCACTTCTTCACGAAAAACATTGCCATTCTGAGCTTTAAAATGAAAGCATGTCGCATTGCTAGTGACAAAAACATCTTTTTCCCCAATGATGTGATGATATTCATTTCCATTCCATTCCTCTACTAAAAATTCGTTTAATCTCTTTTTGAAAGAGTTGCTCCTTAAACTCTTAACAAAATTAGCTGGTCGTCTTTGTGCTTTTGTAAAAGCGTTATAAATAAGTTGCTCGTATGAGTCGTTTCGCCTATCTCTTTCATGATCTTTTATGGAAGGTGATATTATTTGGTCAAATACAACATGTATATTATTTGCATTCATTCTGCAGATCTTCTTTAATATGTGCATAGCAATATTGCCGAAAGTTAAAGGAATTTTCCATAGTGTATGTAGAAGAAAAAAACCATCTAGGATTATGGCATCAATTTTATTTGGGGGAATGCTTATTGCTGTTTTTTCTAAATGCCTGAGTAGTACTGATTTATCTGTTTTTATAAAAGATCCATCTAGATGACCGAATGATTTCGGTTCAGGAGTTAGAGGATATATCCACAGAATTTTGAGAAGCTATAAACAGTATTCGTCCTACTAAATTTCTTTCCATTTTTAACTCACAAACTTTCCCACTAACCGATTTTCGGGGTACTTTGCATTCGTTAGCGAAGTTAAGGATATCTGTTTTCGAGATGGCATTTTCGAATCTTTTAGGATCCTTCTCACATTCCCTTAAAAACGTGTCTCTTTTCTGTACACCAAATACTTTTAAATTCAAGAATTTTTCGATTTTTTGAGATACACATTTTCCGGTACATAAATTAATTAGATTGTAACTGCAATCAGCTGTGCTGGTTGCAAATTGCTTACTTAAAGTTTTAATTTCTCTAATTATACCAATTATTTCAAAAAATGATTTTTAGCATACTATTAGTACGTCTGGCAAGGGGAAAGCTGCATCTAAAACGTCTGGCACCTATCTGTTTGTATTCAGTGCATTCTGTTCTTTAAGTTAATGGCAGCTTCAAGTGGTTATACTAATGATCCACATTTTGGAAATATATGTACCTTTGGCATACTATTATTAATCTTAGCTGCAAAAAAATGCTGCCAGACTTCCATATTTGTTGTTAGTTATTTGAGGGCTGCATACTCATATAAACCACTTTTGGTTATATCTTCACGCACAAAATTTGCTGTGTGCTCTTGGTCTAATAGTTCAGCCTTAACAGAATTCATACTTTAACGAAATCAGCAACAGAATTTATTTTTACACAATTGTCACCCCCTTTCTTCCGCAAATAAACAGTCCCATTTCTCGGCCATACGTATTTATACCCCTTCGTGGACTTCATTGATGTTGCAGTATTCAATAATTGTCTTGTTTGATGAGTTAAGCATTCGTTGATAAACATCTTCTCCGATCTTGCTTGTGCGTTGATTAAGTTGGTGGTCAGCTGCTCTCTTTTTTCCCGCTTTGCTTTCATGATTTCCTCCTTGCATAGATGAGAAACAAATTTTACATGGAGAATATTTTCTGTGCTCGCTGAATTGCTACATCATGCATAGCACCGCGATGCTATAACACCACGATACTGCAATTTTTGTTTCAGTTGCTTTAATGCTGTCAGTACCTGGAGGTTTTTTTAATTGTAATTTTTAGAATATCCAAACTTCGGGCTTATATTCCTCAATTAAAATAGAGTTGTAAACAATAGCGTTAGCAAGGTTCGATGTATGTAACTACATCGCAATCGTCGACTAATTTGCAATTTTGGCGCTCATAAAAATGACCGGATCGGCAAACATACCAGATAAAATTTTCTTTGATAACTTCGTCCACGCTAGGTCTTTTTTTTGCCATGACAAGTGAGGCTTAATTTAACAGAAATAACATTTTGCTGCTGTAAGTATATGGGAGATTATTATCCTCTCTGTGCTACGTTCTTTACTATTTTTGTTAACGGAAGATCTGAGCCTCAATCTGTAGGCTGTAGATATATTTGTCAATACAAAAACAGTTTCAAATGAAAAATGCAAAGCCAGCCAGAACCTAAATTAAATGAAACCCCAATTTGCATTTGTAGAACAATTTATTCCCTTAATGTATAACTTATGAACACGTAATTAAAATGTAATTATTTTCATTCAAGATATCTTAAAGCTAGTAATCTCTTTCACTTGCTTCCCTTGTAGCAGTCAATCTTTTGAACCTTGTCTCTTGAATTAGTTGCAGCACTGCTATACGAAATTCCAATTGCTCGTCCTTATTCATATCCTGCACTAAAGGTAAAACTGACGTAAAAAATGATTCATCTCCATTTGTCGCTGAAGACTGCACATTGTTCACATCTCTGTCTGTATTTATATCATTACCGCTAAGACTTAATGCTTTTGTGGGCTCCTCTGTTTGAGTGTGCTGATCTCGTATTTCTTTTTCTATTCTTTGAACTTTTGAACTTCTGATTTGCTCAATTTCTTCCTCAAAATCCACCAGTTTGCGTTTTGAATTCGAATTTTCTTCATGGCAATTCGGTTCGGTTTTGAAAACAGTTGTAAGTATGTCATTGTTATCTGTCGGGTCTTCTTCAGATTCAGCTTTAATAACTATTATAGGCGGATCTATGGCGCAACCATCGTCAAAGGATATGCTGCCCTCCGTAAGATGTTCAGTCGTGGACTCTGAGTTATTACTAAGTCGTCTTTGTGGGCTCTGAACAATATCGTCGGTAGTTAAAAGTTTAAGCATAAATGACAGTCGATCGTGATGCATGTACTTTTTTACTTTGCTATGTTGTGCACGTTTTTTGAATGATCTTATGAAAGCGTCCCTGATGTTTCTCCATTTAGCAGTTATTCTAATTCCTGAAAAGAAGTACATATTCAATTAAAAAAAATTATATATACTATCTCAAAAGTGAAATGAGGCATTAGGAAAGATAAATTTGTCTAAGTGCAAATTCGGATCTGCAGTGGAATGACTAGATCCAGATTGTTGAAAATGTGAAGAAGTCTTGTGTTTGCAACTATACTCACACTTTTAGGTAGAATTTAAAACATAAAAACATTCGAGGATGGGTGGTATTTACTATAGCATTTATCCAAAACGCCCAAATCGTTAGAGCAAATATATCAACTGCATCATTTCTGCTCGATGTACCTTAACAAAAAAATATTTGCCCACCCCATTGTGTGACATATCAAATCAATGCTAGAATTCCAAACAATTTGAATACCCATCTAAAATATATTTCTTTTTTGAAAAAATTTGTTAAACAAGAAACTTCAGAACCATGCCGACCCCCCTCGCCCAAAAAATCAGAAAAAATAAAAGAGTTTGTAGAGTCATGAGAACGTTACAGAAAAAATATAAAAAGTCTCCTGGCACAAGCCGTTTTTGAAAACTTATTTCGATTCAGTGTTAACTCAAAAATCGTCTCGATTTTTAATAACAGCGCAATCCGATATTTTTTTTGATATAAAATACTTGAAAAATTTTTAAAAGTGTCCTTTTCAATACATAGATAATTTTCTGAATAATTTAAAAGACTGCATTGTTAATTTTGCTCGCGGCAAAGGGTTAAACTATGACATACATATGCCGTAAAACGGCTCTCTAGGATCTTTTTATGCGGGTGTTCGTAATATGTCTGATGTCTAATGCATATATCAATGAGAATATATTTCTTGTCTCGGAAATGACGCTTTCTGAATGATTTAGAAATTTCTATGTCGAAAACTATATGAAGCACCACAGTACAATTTCAAGTTTACATTACTTTAAACATTTTCAAATCACGAAAAAGGTCCTCCTCCGGACCAATAAAATTCTGTAAAAGATATTATATTGAAAGCAAATATCTTAGAAAAAAAATAATTTTTTCTAAATTTTTCAAATTAAAGAAAATTAGAAAAAATCCCGAAATGTTCGGAATGTGTCCGGAATTTTGTTTGGTGTTCGAATTGCACAATTATGCAAACCTATATATTCTGTTCCTAGATTTTATATGTATAGGAAGTTTCGTAATTTCCTCATCTGTGATAAATCTTAGTTCCCAATTTTGTTTCGAGAACATGGGCCGATCATGGCCATTAATTTTTCAAATAACATACCACCGCGTCACATTTCTTTCACTTCTCCATGCCACCAATCTTCCACTAAGCATATACGATATATTCTCTCTATTTCATCAACGAATGCTTACACCTAACATTTCAAAGTAAAGTAAGCTGGTAAATGCGCAAAATTGAATTCGTAATTAATTAAAAAATTAAAGAAAAAAATGTCCAAACCCAAGACATCCCTGCATATAAAGCCATTACTAAACATTTACAAGTACATAATTGGCGTGTTTCACTTACGGATCCCACGTAGATCTCTGAAGGATCCGCTGTTTCTCTCAATACTTCAACTGTGAATCCGAGACTAATATTTTGTTCTCTCTCTGAAGAATCCAGAGAGCGGTATTTTGACGTTTAAGAATGACAAATGGGAACTTTGTAATGGGTAATTATACATTATGCAGAAACAGTTTTAATTCCTATTTTACTTTGCAATTATTTTAATATAAAATAGTTACAAGAAATGCGCATCGTAGAACAGAATACCCTTTTTCTTTTCTTAATTTTCTCCTCAGCGAAAAATTCGTGTTCGACTTCTCAAATATTCTCCGCCTTAGGAATCCGTAAGTGGAACACGCCCAATAATAAACCAATACATTTATTCGTCCACTCTCCAAAGTGATTATCGTTGTTCCGTACGCATCTCTTCTACACGGTAAAATACTGCCAGTGTAATCTATAAACAACCCCTATTCACAGGTAATACATAGAAGGGATAAACATGTGAAACTTTAGCATGCCTTTTGAAAATATTTTCCAAAATGAATAAGGCTTAATTATTTTTAGCTATTACACTATGTACATACGATATGTATGTACATTTAACGTATGCTTGAGTTTACCGATTTCTTCTTGAGTCTTTTCATCCGCTGAACGATAATTATTATCCAGAATTTTGTATATCTCTTTCCATGCTATTTCTTTGTTATTGAAACTTCTATAGTCTTCATGCGAACTATCCCATATAACCGGTCGAGTTTTGACTAATTCAATGAGTTTATGAACTGAATTCTTAAACGAACGACTATTTTCAAATTTCCCCATTTGCAAAAAAAAAAACCGAATATATGTATGTATGTTCAGTAACTCGCACTTAAACTGAATAAATTCCGCGCAATCGCCACGAAGTTATACAAAGAACTGGATGCCACTGCCAGCTGTATTTCTCATACCTCAAACGTATCGCTGGTATTTTATCGGCGTCGGTATCGCTGTTGCTTTCGCATACTTCATTTGAATACAGAAAAAAGGCAGATGAAAAATGAAAGAAACAGAGATGTGGATATGTGTAATGTGTACATGTACAACTGCATATACATAGGTGCTGTAGACAAATAGTGGTAAATGTATTTCTGTCACATGTTTAGCAAAAGTGAAACGTAAATATTTTATGGCTAGGGATGGGACTACACAATTAAAAAGTACCGATACTTTTGGTTGTATAGAAAAAATATATTATGAGGAAACCTGCATTTTATTGGGGGCTTTTAATGTAATATACCAGACATACAAATGAAAGCCAGGAATTCGAATATATAAAAATATTATTTCTGGACAGTTTGTTGAAAACCTCACAAACCAAAGCAAAAGCTACCCTCTTGTTAACTCCAAAACAATGAACACAAAAAATGTAAAAAAAACGAGATTTTGTAATCATGAGAAGGCTACGCGGATAATATAAACGGTCTCCAAATGCAAATCATTTTTGGAAAAAAAAATAATTATTTGGGGCTAAAATTCACCCCACCATATCTTACCGCTGCTTCCTTTGATATTAATGATGAATGAAGCATATCTACATGACCGACTTAGCTCGAATACCAAATTTCATCAGAATCCGTTGAGTGGTTCTTGAGCAAAATGTGTGAGAAGGATGATTCGAATAAATCAATAAATATCTAAACCCCGCCCTCTACAGCTTACTCACACTCCATCGGATTTTGACAATTTTGAAGGAAACCATGTACATACAAATCAAATTTCATCAACAATCCTTCAGTAGTTCTCGAAGAGCCATGTTAGAACAAACAAACATGTAGACATGAAACAAAAAGTGTTTGATCTGATCTGACCCCTACAAATACGATTACATGTACTCCTTTTCTCCGGATTAACGAGGATGCCAAATTAAGATGCAGGCAAAATAACACTAATCTCAACTCGCACTTTACTAATTTGTGTTTTAATCCTTTTTACAAAAGTACACACAATTTGTTGACCCGGTTTGTTATTCAGCGGGAAAAATGTGCTTAAAATCTGATGCGGCGAACCTTGGGCTTTTCAATGACAATCAGATCAAAAAGGGGAACAATAAGTGGATGGGGTGAACTAGAGTCAAGTCAAAAATTCAAATTTCATGAATTCAAAATTCATGACCCCAAAACATCGGGGTAACGAGCGCGATAAAAGGGCGAGGTTAACCAACAGCCGGGAGAGAAAATCAAAATGAAGGTTCCCGAATATTCGAGGTATACTGTAAAAGTCGGGGTAAAAGAACGACGTAATGATAAACGTGAAAAAGTACGAAACGTGGCATACTCGAAAAATTCAATTGTCTCTAATAATACGGTAAGCCAATCTATCTACATTAAGATATATTAAAGAAATAAATAAGAAAAAAGATTTGATTTGAATACGTTCCGACAAAATTAAAATGTAGCCAAGTTCACTTCAATTATATATATTTTGTGCGGAACTTAAATCTTCAGGAAACAGCTACTATCATATACCACCCATGACGTGACCTTTAATTTTGTACTTGGACCTAAGTATAGGACAAAAAATTATGACAGACTTTTTTTTTATAAAATAAGGAAATTTCGAAATCTCGGAGCACCCAGTCTCGGTTTTCGGTCCATTGTAATACCAGAAACCCCTTTTTGGTGTAGTGGTTGGAGAAACTTAGATTTTATTCGATTCACTTATTTGTTCGGGTGGCTCTTGGTCACAGATCCGGTCACAAATAAACATAGTCACCTTAACACTACTTGGACCTAATTTATTAATAAATTTTTGAAAATTGTTTATTTCTCGGATATGACCCAAACGATTTTGTTAGAAATCGATATCTAGGCAATATTTAACTGCTAGAACATGGGATACTGAGTTTTAGAAAATTGTCATACGAATTTGTTTGGTTTTTAACGCATTTAAAAATATATACATGTGTACATACATATATGTATATTTAAAAATTTTGCTAAATTGCAAAGCTGAGTAATTTACAAATGAACGGCACATATATAGATACAAGTACGTGCGACCCAGTAGTGCACTTTATTAAAATATGTATGTACATGCCATCGCGTCACCTCAAACTCTATTTTTCTTCTCTGCACTACCAATCTTTCTCTAAATATATATATATATGTGTTGCGTTAAAGAACAATCAGCGTACATATCACCACTGCGCACCGATCTCATTTTTGGAAAAAAAAAATGTACCCTTGTTTTTCCACGCGACCTGTCATATGTATTCTTTCCACTTTATCAGGGAATAGGTATATCTATCTGACGTTTGAAAGCAAAGAAAACTAGTGTAATCCATACATATTAAATATCTAACAAAATCCACGTAATTTAATACATAGATACGCGAAAAAAGAAAAGAAAAATATTCTTAACCTCAAGACATCCCTGCTTATAAAGACATTACTGAACGCTTACGAGTACATAATAATAAACCAATACATTTATTCGTCCATTCTCCAAAGTGATTATCGTTGTTCTGTAGGCTATCTGTTTTACACAGTAAAATACCATTGCCAGTTGCAGAATAATCTGTAAACAGCCCCTATTCACAGGTAATACATCCATACATAGATGGAATAAACGACACTAGAATGTCTCTTCAAAATATTTTCCAAATGAATAAGGCCTAATTGTTATTACCTACATATGTATACGATATGTAGATAGCTACACATATATATAACGTGTTATGCATGTGTTTACCGATTTCTTCTTGAGTCGTTTCATCTGCCGAACGATAATTATAATCGAGAAGTTCGTATATTTCTCTCCATGCTTTTTCTTTGCTACTGAAACTTCTAAAATCTACACGCGAACTATCCCATATAATCGGTCGAACCTTAACTAGTTCAATAAGTTTATAAACTGAATACTTGAACGAACGACTGTTTTCAAACATTTTCTCCATTTACAATAAAAAAAAAACCCGAATATGTATTCAGAAACTCGCACTAAGCCTGAACAAATCCACACTATCGCCACGAACAACTCAATGCCACTGCCAGCTGTATATGACACTCACCTCAAACGTATCGCTGACGTTTTATCGGCGTCGGTATCGGTATTGCTTTTGCGTACTTCATATGAACACAGAATAAAGACAGATAAACATGAAAGAACAGAGATATGGATGTACACTACCGCTCATAAGTATTTGACAACACTATGCCCTCAATAATTCTCATGTAAGGAAAATGCAAACATATGTAATTTCTGATACATGACAAATGATTAAAGAATATTTCATGTAAAAGTCTTATTACTAAATTCTAGGTTTATCTCTTCCACCATTATTTTTTTTTTTTTTTTTTGCCACAAAAAGTTATAATATAAAATAATTTAAAAAGGGTTTCTATGGAGATTTGGCTCCATTCTGCTTAAGTAAATTCGATTTATTGATCTAATTCCAAATTTTATAATTACATTAAAAATTAAGTCAAAGTAAAAAGTTGTCATTTAAGTCCAAATTCCGATCAATTTAAAAAAATTCAAGAAGTAATTAAAATATAAGTAAATAAATGCAGGATATTTTATCGCGAACTGTTGCTACAACTTAGCAGAAAATGGGCGTGGCTCTCAAAATTAATAACCGAAGTTCACTGATTTTGGTAAAATATTCATATGACTTAACCATCACAGTAAATAGCTTTGAAAAAGCAATACATGGCTTTTTAAGAAAACGTGCCTAAAAAGTGGGCATGTGTATAATGTTTGAACTAAATATAGAGAAAGTCAATGTCTATATATTTTATTTAGACAATATTTTTCAGTTCCTACCAAAAATCTATATTTTCTTAAAGTGAGAGTATCTGTGGACTTTTTTTTTTAAAAAATTTTGACTCTTGTACTGCTTCGGATTCTAGAAAGTTTATACACTTTTCTTCAACCGATAGATCCATCTTTCAAAACAGCTTTCAAAATCCTCTTGTTGGAGCTTTTCGATTTTCGATTCATTGACTGCATTAATAATCTCCTCATTAGATGTGCAGGTTTTTCCCCTCAAATCTTTTTTTATTTTCGGAAACAGCCAAAAGTCACACGGCGGTGAATTTCATTGATGCCCGAGAGCTCAAGAAAGTTGTTGTTTTTTTCAGCAGTGTGCGCAGGCGCATTGTCGTGGTGCAAAAAGTAGCGGCGCTCTTTTGGTCGGTGTCCTAGTAAATTTTGGAAAACTTCTGGTAAGCAAGTTTCAGTGACTGTCTGACCAGTTTTAAGCCGGATGACGGCGACCATTTTCGCCCTGGTGAAGTATATCGACATCATAACTTTTGTTTCTGACTTTTGTTGTTTGGCATTTACTGGAGGATTTACACCTTCTTCTGGGCTCCATACCATGAAGCAGCTTGACTCTCCATTTTCAAAGTTATCCAGGAAATATTGAGCAAAACGAACACGAGCCTCTTTTTGATCTCCATTCAAAATTTTTGGAACCCATTGAGCTGACTTCTTTGAATATTTCAGGTGATAATTTAAAATTCGTGACACAGCCATGGCACTCAAGCCCAGTTCATCCGCTATCATCTCCTGTGTCATCTTGGCATCTTCGTCAATTTTAGCCTTCACCAGGGCCACATTTGTATCGTCGGCCGAGGATTTGGACCGACCTTCACGAGATTCGTCCTATGTTGGCGGTGGAACTTCAACCGAGCTTACGTCACTAATTTTTCTCTTTCTCATCTCCATTTTTACCTATTGTTCTGAAATTTGGAAATAAATATTGTTAGATTATGAGCTACAGAAATGCATCTTTTTTTTTTCAAAAACGACTAAATTGACACCAACTAAGCGAACTTTTGATAGTCCTTACGTAGCTCCATGGCCCAGCGTCTTAATACCGAACGGAAATGGCATATTACCTGGTAGGTGCGCAGAAAATGCAATGCACTGTAGAAAAAACCGCATCGCAATTTGTTAAGTGTTTCTTGAGTTATAAACTATTGATTAAACATGCAAACAGAGAATCACTTGTATATGTATATCAAAATTAATATTATAGTATAGTATATTGGGTTCCGCCAACGAAGAACTTTAAAAATTGTAGCTATTATTTCAGACGAAAAGCAAACAGGACGATTTGCCAGTCGTTTTCTTGTATAACTTCTGAATTATTTAGCCGATTTTAGTGAATTTTGTTTGTTGGTTAGAACACTTTCTTGTGAAGCCTCGACATAAAAATTTGTTTTGTGTGCTCTTTAGGACGCGGGAAATACGAGTATGTGTGAAACCAAAAATTACTCAAATGTGATATATCGCAAATTAATACCAAAGTCAGAATTATTTATAGTTATATTTCCAAAAATACTTTAATTAAATATCATGATTTTTTCAAATCTTTGGGTTACGTACTTTGGAAATACGAGGGGTGGGAGGGTGTTAATTTTTCGCAGACATTCCTGGACTATTAAGTCAAGTTTAAAATTTTTAATTCGAAAAAAGCTTAAAGAGAACTTTAACGATATACGCAATCCATATGTATCGCACGCATATACACGAAGAAACAATTTGTTTA
Organism: Pocota personata; assembly: GCA_963082735.1. Classification (NCBI taxonomy): domain Eukaryota; kingdom Metazoa; phylum Arthropoda; class Insecta; order Diptera; family Syrphidae; genus Pocota; species Pocota personata. Next base: position 213,516,654 of record OY720429.1, read on the forward strand.
TTGTGACATTTGCTTGTACTGGAGCTCCCTCCAATATAACGGTTTGTTTTTTTCCGAAAAGCCCCGGCATTGTGTTTGGGTTATTGTTCTACATGACTTGCATAAAAGCAGTGCATGTAGCTTTTATGGTTTAAGAGCAAGAAACCAGATGCGTTAGCGAGAGCAATAGGGTTCTGTGCTCTATATTCGGAACCCTGAAAATCATGGGTTAGCAAATGCTTATGAATGCAGTGTACTGGTGGCAGACAGTCAAGTAAATGTGTTTCACGTCCCAACGATATCGTTCACGTGTGTATGTAGTAAAAGTAAGATGTAAACATTTTGTAGCTAGGGATGGATGTGAATACCAAACTTTATTAGTTTTGTAACAGAAGATATTTTAATAGAGGAATGTGCGCGATGTTACTAGGTGGACATAAAGGTGATGGGTCCTGGCGGCTTGTTTAGTAGGGTGCTAAATTTATTTTTTTAGTATTCTACATCACTTAGGACTTTGGCCTTTAAAGTTGGTTAACCCAGTGAGAGGAAAAGAAAGAGTGTAGGGAATTAGCGAGTGGTTTTTTTTTTACTGCCAACAGCCTCCTCCTCATCCTTACCGTATCGCCGGGTAATATTTAATTATGACTCAAGTGCCTTTGAGTTTTCTTGTTTTCTTTAAAATGTTGAAAGCATCTGGAGTTTATTACAATATATGTAAGTTGCATATACTCAAAACTATTGTGTCCTGTCCCAACAGATTCTTGCACACCTATTTTGCCTGGGTTATAGGGATTTGTTGTTTCTCGCTTCAGTAGATGTACTATTAACTTGTCTTGTTTTTTTAATAAGTCACTCCATTTGTTCTTCCTGGATTTACTTGCCAGGGGTTGTTGGTGACTTGCAAATCCCACGTCCAGAAGTCTGGATAAATCCTCTGTGGTTATATTGGATACTGTCATATTAATTGAATCCGTTCAAGTTTCTTTGTTAGCCAGGCGATATTTTTGGAGCAGATTTATTATCTTAGTTGCTACTAAACTCATAGGTTTTTTTTGGGGTCAGCCAATCAACAACTCCTCTATTCTTTTATGCTAAATTATTACTTTTTACACTATTCGTTCGTTTAAAATCAAATATTTATCGAGAGTTCAGTAATTTACGTTTCCACCAAATTAACTGTCAACTATCAGCTTTGGAGAAACAGCAGTAGTGCTCAAGACAAGTACCTAGAAGTATTGCTAAACCTGAAAACTGTTTGGGCCATCACCTGTTACAGACGTTTATTGAAGCAAAGAGGGATATGCTTCACATATAGACGGGACTACCTGTGATATTTCTCACTACCCTAAAACTCCGTTTCGATTTGTGCTCAAAGTTCTAACCATGGAAGAAACTCGGATACTGAAGGAGGTTACCCTTAATGCAGGAAGATGAAACTTATCTTCTTTAGAAATGTGGAAGGACTTAGCGGAAAAAGCAGATTAGAATCGACCTTCAAAATGTACAAAGCAGGTCTTCATTGCTGAAGTAAGATCTTTTCACATAGAGCTTTTCTCTATAGCCAACCTCGATTTAAAGGAAATAAACTAAAAAAGAGGGGAATTATTATCCTTAGACTCTGTCCCTTATATAGGTAGACTAGATCTACAAATAACCTAGATTTATTTATAAGGTAATCGAGAGGAGAATTACTGATTAGAGAAGAAACTATAGAGAGTGAGGTGATGGTGCGCATTAATTTTAAGTATTGAAGTTTTCTTGTTTCCCTTAAAATGTGAAGTATTGAGGAAGGCAAGTTATTCCATGTCCGTGTTGAGTGATTAAAAAGCGGCCTACTGAATTTCACGGTACACTTGAAAGGAGAGCTTAAGATGTAAGGGTGTGAGGAAGATGAACGGGCACAGCTATAGATTTCAACCGAACATTTGTGATGAAAGTACTGGTACAGGAGTGCTAAGCATATAATAGTCCTATCAAAATACATTCTTGAACACGATCGTGTAAACTCAAGCATGTAGCGGGAGCTTCCGCCAAAATATCAGAGTTGTATTCAAGTCTCGGACGAATGTAAGCCTTATAGATCGTAGCCAAGTCTGTGGGAGTGAAAACATTTTTACATGTTTTGAGAAATCCTGCGCATCTAGCACCGGCTTTAGCAGCATCTGTAATTTACTGATTCCACCGAAGGTGTGGGCTAATATGCATGCGAAGCATTGACAACCCATTAGATTCCTAAACATCAACTCAGTTCATTTTTAGTTTGGCTACGTTCGTATTCGGCTTTAGGGACAGAAGACCTGAAGCACTGAGTTTTTTATACATTGAACCTATCTTGGTTTTTAGTCTTTTCTGGGGATCAGTCCCTTCGTTCCGTGAGATGGTCATCTCACATGGTAGTTTTGCATTTGAGGAATCTTGGCAATGATAGACCACTTGTTCTGCATTTTGTATCGAGTTAGTGCAGCGCACTCAGTAGGGGCTATTGTAGTGTTTATACTTAAATAAGTATAAATAAAAACATCCACGGCCCATTAGGAACTGCGGGAAGTAAAAATCAAGTTCTTCACGGCGTCTATCGATCCATGACTGGATTTGGTGCATGAGCCACCTGACTTTCTTAGAAGCATTCCAGCGTTCTTGCCACTCTCTTAGGGTTTCTGTTCTGTGTAGCCGATTTTCGCTGGCCTTATTTCTTCCTCTTCTTGCGCAGTACCGACGTTGCTGTTCTACTGCCAGAATATCCTATTGGGAGCATTCTTGCTACCATGCAGGCTGCGTCGCTAGTAGTACTGCGAAATACACAGCTAGCTCTTAATGCTCGGTACAAAGGTGTGATATATGATTTGTATGTTTTAACTGTCATAGCCCCGGTCCAAATCGGGCGGCGTATAGGGTTATCGACGTAACCACTCTGGCTAACAGTAACCTGCGGCTATGCCTTGGCCCTCCTATGTTGAGCAGAACTTACTATGAACTTACTATGACACCTTTTTGGTTTCGGTTTTTTAGTTAAGGCAATATTTAAATGAGAGCCTTGTATCTATCATAATGCCTAAGTATCTTATATGCCGACTGTAATGGTGACAGTTTCTAGCCTTTTTCTACTGCTTCCTAAGACCGCTTTAATTTTACACTTCGTCAGTGTTAGACCAACTGAGGTAAGCCATTTTCGTATTATCCTTATTGTCGCATTGCTTATCTGTTCCACTTCCTCCAACAATGGTGATGTCGTCAGCAAATCCCATTATTTTTGTTTAGCCTGGTGTAAGGAATCACAGTATACCGTCGTACATAACGTTTCACAACAGTGGGCCAAAAACAGCCCTGTGGTTCCTTGGAACCACGATAGTTATTGTATACTAAAATTCTACGCCTGAAGTAGTCTACAACAATGTGTATGAGATATTTTGGTACTCGCATCGCTCTGAGCGCTTGTAAGATGTGACTCAAGTTTGCGGTATTGAAGGATATTTTTATGTCGAGGATTATGACCAAGCAGCACTTTTTGGAACCGCCTCTCCATCTTCTTCTTTGTATAGCCTCTTGTGCCGATTTAACTACCACGTTAATTGCATCTGTTGTTGTTGAGCGCGCTTTCCGAAAACCGTATTGGTGTTCTGAAAGTCCTCCAGATTCTTGAATTGCTGCCTCTAGCCTGTTGCAAATGATTCACTCCAAGATTTTGTCAGCCGTATCTAACATATAGAGCGAGCGGTATGATGATGGGTTATCTGTTGGTTTGTTACCTTTGGGAAGAAGTACTAGGTTTTGTCATTTCCACTGGTCCGGGAAAACTCCTTCCTTCAGGCCTGGGGTTGCTTTTATTGTTGTCTTGTGTGCTATATTTGAAATACCATCTGGTCTCCAATTTTATTGCAGATCTTAAGTATTTCCCCTGCGGTGACCTGCCGCATTATTGGTGTTTACACTGGGAAGGTGGAAATCGCGGATGCCACTTCTTCACTTTTTTCATGATGATTTGGTAGGCTCTGTCCAAGGATTTTTGTCAGCTTCACATGGTAGCATCTTACAGTATAGGCATACGAGTATATTACAGTTTGGTTTGTATGTTAGTTTAGAACTCGTATCTTCTATTTAGCGAACTGCCCGTTTGTGTATGTTGTATTGTGGAGCTGAACTACGAACGTAATCATTGCTCAAGCCTCAACCAAAGCTGTTGCGTTGCAAAGTATCTCTTTGCTCTAAAAAGGTAGTTCAACTTCATGGACGCCGATTTTGCTATGTCGCGAGTCATTCTGCAAATGTTCCTAGTCTTGTAATCTTTTTTATCAGTTAAAGTATTGCGCTACTATTTAAAAGCCTACACAATATAACTACAATTATAACAGTGACATTTTTTTATATAGCGCAAAGCATGTGCATACAATATTCGTATATCATGGTAAAATATACCTGAACAACATAATCATACCTAAAACAATTCTAACGAAAATTCAATTAAGCCCTGAAATAGAATATGAAAATGTTGTACCTATATTATAAAGCTACCTCATTGCATTATGTTTATTTTCATGCTGCAACAATGTCGAAGTTTAATTGAAAATGTATCCTAGTTTCTAAAATCCAATTATGGGCCGTTCCATCGTTTGATACTGCCGTTTCGACCGAAAAATTCTTATTTACAGGATCTCCCACAGGAGCCATCGGCCAGCAATATTACATCTCCGGGTAGTCTCTGCTGCAAATGGAATTTTCCATTTTAAATTTATCCAACCAGGAGGTCTACAACCAGTGCTAGACATCGTCACTGCATCGACATATCCGTGTACCCTGTGCCATAATAGCTGTTGGAGCTTGGCCAGGAACATAGCAAAAGAGTAAACTCAATCAAATTGTAACATTAATACGTGTGTGTGTGTGTGTGTGTGTACAGGAGTAAAGAAGTGGCTGCATACGCACATTCATAGCTCCATGTTACGCAAACAAGTCCAGGTTACGTTTCAAATATCCTTGCTGCGTCGAAGAGATGCGGATGCAAATCGCTCAGGCACAAGTAGGCACATATGTATTCGCGTATGAATATTCACCTGATCCTAGGACAGCGGTGAATTCATTCTGATCGCTATAATTCATGCTGAAAAGACAAACATTGATGAGAATATTGCACGTACAGATTGTTGTAGATTTATCCGCCTTTTGCATTTGCATCTGTGCTCCCCAACTACTGCGCTCAGTTTGAATGCCTTGCTGCATCACGCATCATTCAATAACGTCAATGTTGATAATGAATGAAATGATGATGAGGATGAGGTTGATGGTGTTCTGTGGCTGTTGTTTTCCAATAATTTGTAAGGGCCTATCCAATGCAAGGTGAATTTGAGCCCACTTAGTTTGGCAAATACTGACATTGATTATCCTGATGAAATTGCCACTATATGGTCATTGCCGTTGGCCCATCAGGAAGGAAGATAACGAATATAATTTTGAAACTGAGTATGTAAACAGGACGGAAATTATGTTTGCTCGTTACAAAATGGATGGTTCGTTGCGCTGCGACTTCCGTGTGCCCGAAATTTGTTGCCCTGTGAATGTTCTTAATGAATGTACGCGATGCTATTGCAGTCAGCTAACAAGGTGAACTACTGATTTTCTGATTCAAGCGTAATTGGACAACGTTGACTATTCAAAGAAACTGATATGTCGATGTAAATTATACATGCACCTGCTGAAGAAACAGTCTGATAGATTGTGCAGAAGGTAGGGGTAAATATTTGCGAACTCTGCGCACTTTGAAATCAATAAATTAGTCAGATTCCGAGGCAGCATTTTTTTATTAGTTGTATTATTTACAGATTTAAATCCCGATTATCGAGCCAACCTATTATATTATATAATACTACAGAGCTGGCTAGATCTGGTCCATATTCCGCTATTATGTAGAGAAGTTAATGTGGTTTTTTACCCAAATAATTCCAAAAGACCTCAGACCCATTAGTCTGTCATCATTCCTTCTAAATACACTAGAACGATTGACCACCTTTTTGACCTTAAAACAACTCCTACAAAACGCTTTAAATAGTCTTTATTGATGCGCATCTCGGTGTGGTTTAAGTTTGAATCCCCAGAAAGGAGTGAATGAAACTAGTTCTCTTCTCCAGGAAATACAAAATTCCAGTCATTGACCCTGCGTCCCTTAATGCAATAAACTTATCATTCTCTAATGAAGCAAAATATCTGGGTCTTGTTTTAAATAGGAAACTAATCTGGAAACCTAACAAGAAAGTGTAAAGAAAGCCACTGTAGCAGTTTTCTCTTTGGTAGGCGGCGTGTGCCTTAAAGCAATTTCACAGTGGTCCAGTAAAGCATTTGATTATGCCTCCATTTTGAATAACTTCAAAATCATTCTTGAAATCATTGGTTCAAAAACTAACGACGGGCTAGGTGTAAGCGTCTTCCCCGACAGACTTAGCCTCTCCCTCGGTCTCCCAAATCATTGTAGCGTGTTCCGGGCGAAATTTTTATCCTGGCTAAAGTAAAATGCGATATCTGCAGCAGATATCCTTATCAAGCAGTAATGAAGTCTTTGGAATCATTTTCTCTAAACTCAGTAACAGCTCTAGATTGCCGATCGTCTCCTATAGAGATGGCGGAGCAGTTTAAAATACATATTCTTTGGGTGCCGGAGCATAGGGACATTCCAGGAAATTGTAAGGCCGATGAACTTGCCACACATGGAACAATGGTTCCGATTCCACCAAATAAAGGTACATTGAGTATACTGATCGCTACTTGATGTACATATACTTAAATTAAAGCTGTTTGCTTGATTTAAGCTGGGCCTGAAATGCTCTAATAATTTGAATTCTCTCAATAGATTGCATATTTTCGCTGTAATTGGTGCAATCACTGGACACGATCTCCTAGGCAAGCTTGCAACAAGGCTAGGCGTATATTCAAATGATTTCTGTAGAAGCTGAATGATGAAGAAGAGGAGAAAACTATGCTTCACGTTCCCAGCTCTCTTCCAAGGAAGAAAACATCACTTAGAAGCCTTCTATTTCAGCGACCTAAGCAATCTAATAATTGCGGACATTAGAACCCTTCTAAGCTTCATCAGTAGCTCCAATTGGTTCAACGAGTGAAATTTGACCCCCAAAGTGTGTCGGTCTCTTAGTTTGTAGCCACTTCAACCTAATTGCATCTATTGCGTCTTTGGTTGTATTAAAAATGTCAGCGATATGACATGCTGCATTGTTTGATCAGGTGCTCTGTAGTCACATTCAAGTCATGTTACCATGACCCATTTGAACAGGTTACGCGAATGAGTCAGCATCTTTCATGATTTGTCTTAATACGGTTTAACTCTAAATAGGATTTTCGTGGAAGGTCGAAGCTAGCTAAAACTTCAGTAGGGACGTCTATTTTTACCTAGTTTCGTAAGCAGGAGTTTTGCCATGAGTTTTTTCATCACATGTTGGCGGGAAAGGCTGAGATGATCAGGTCTAAAACACATCATTCTTACATAAAAGGCAAATCAGTAGACCGCTTTTTCTTTCCGATACTGGCATCATTTTGGCACATCTTTATTTCGTAAAGAAGTAAACATTTGTCAAATATTATAGAAATTATCCTTATTGAACACAGGTCAGATCTTCACAACGTTAAGGTGATAATTTGTTGACAGCAAGAAATAAGATCCACAAATCAGCTGTTTAATTGTGCTGTACAACGAAAAAAAACACAAATACTTTTATGACGCAAGTAGAATGATAATTATTATAAATTACTGGACTGGATAATTTTTACGATAAGTAAAGTTAGATAGATTAAAAATTGAATACTCGTTGAATGAAACCAATTGAAGACAAGTTTTTCAATTTATGTACATTAAAGAAAGTGGCATCATCAACCAAAATATTTAATTAAAAAAAATTCGTAGGAGCAGTTGCCGAGAAAATAGATTTTTTTTTTTTTAAATCAGATTTAGCCTCGAATTGCGAATCTACAGATCTTAAACATGAAGTTTGAAAAATACACATACTGTGAGCGTCACGTTGCATTTTTAACATTTTATTTTAACGAATGTAGTTTTTTTTTTTCAAAAATTTGGCAAGTAAAACTTAACAATAAAAAGACAAAAAATGCTGCATTTTCTACGCATCAAAAAAGTGTACAGTACAAAAACAAAGTTAAAAGCTTTAAATTCAGAGTTGTAAAAGGATGCATTTTTTTTGGAATGCATTCACAGAATTTAAAACAAAGAACTAAAATTTTTGATTGATGCAATTGAATTCAAAAAAGACTTCGATTTGAAAAAAAAAGTAAATCACCATTCTTTTGAAATCAATGATTATTCAATTTTTAGCAATCATAGAATTGAAGTCATTTTTGAAAGTCGATTGAGTTCACTTAATATGAGTTGTGAGCAGTGAATTCATATACTCGTATTTCGTTGAACTCAGTAGTGAATTCACTTTAAATCAGTTCAATTCAGTGAATTCAACTAAAATTGTTTGAATTCATTTAAATTCAGTGAATTTACTCCAACATTATTTGTTTCTGCAACCAGTAAGACTAGGAAAAAATAAAGATCGTAAGCGAGATTACTCGTGAACCATTAAAAAATTTAAGAAATATACAACAACGTTAATATGCTTTTAGTATATTTGGCAGTTGTAGAAGTACTCACAGCGACTTGTTTAAACAATTTTTTTTTAAATATAGTTCATATAGTTGCTAAAGTAGGAATAAGGTAATCGTATGCTTTCCCCTTTTCTCGTTGAAGAAAGTCAATGGATTCAGAGATCGGCTTTAGGAATTCAATGAAATCATTTAAGTAGTCCATTTCCTGTTTGAAAATTATTTGTATTCCTAGCTTACTACAAAGTTCACTAAGTTTTTGAAATAACAGATCTTTAATGGAATCATATAATGAATTTCATCTAGTCACAGATGGAAGATTGTTCGCCTAAAGTTAACAAAATTTGTTCAGAGTTTTTTTAGTCGATTTATAATTTTTTTTTTTTTTTATAAGAGGAAACAGATTCACATGAAGTCCATTGTACTACCAAGGAGAACTCCTTTTGGTGTAGTTGTTGGAGAAACTTGGACTTTATTCGTTTCTCTTTTATGCTCCGGGTGACTGTGGTTGCTGTTCCCGTGCGGGCTTGAACCTGCACAGTTCGGGTCACAAGCGAACACACTACCCACTACACCATGGCCACCCTTAAGTTTATCTATTTATCTTACTCCACAAGCTTGAGCATTTTTATATTATATTATCTTCAAAAAAAAAAAAAATATTATAGAGTGTAGGGTGTTCCTGCACCACTTATCAAATCTAGCACTTAAATTTGTATGATTTGTTTATTTATTTTTTATTGTTTTTTTTTTTATTATTTTATAAAAAGTTGACATTTCAAAATGTTTAATTTCGAGAAATGGCGCAGTTGGGGAGGATTATAGCTTGAAATAAAGACTAAAATAAGAAGCGATATCTACCTTTTCATGTTTGCTATAATTTGATTGATCTATTAAAATCCGAACCAAGTCAGTAGATGCTAACAAGTTAAGAGTGTGTGTTGTTCATCTTAAATGTGTCTGTAAAGATTTTTCGAAAACATTATTTTTAAATTTGATTTCTTCAAGCTCAATACCATCTTCAGATTGAGTCCAGCAGTCTTGAGATGCGATACCAAACTCTTTGAAAGCTTTTACCAGATTTGAACCCTTGTCGGTAACAGTCCAAATTTTGTATGCATCTGGGTCGTATAACACCTTAATCCAACCCGGGGGAAGAATTGAAGGGGGAGGAAAGAATGAATGGGAAAAGGGTGGGTTAGGATGTTTTGATCGATTAAGCTTGGTGGTTGCGCAATTCAAATCAAAGTATTCTTGGTAGGAATCAGAATGCTTGATCTTTACGAGGGTGGGTCAATAAGTCCCTGAAAAATGAAATAAGGAAAACTCTTTTCGGTATAAAAACATTTTATTTTTCAACATAGTCTCCTTTTCGCTCTATACACTTCATCCAACGTTTCTCCAATTTTTTGATACCTTCCAAATAATACGATTTCTCGAGCCCCTCAAAATAAGCGTTTGTTTCAGCGATGACCTCTTCATTCGACCCAAATCTCTTACCTCCGATCCCATCTTGCGGAAAGTTTTTTCATGTCCAAATATTTATGTAAAATCGAAATCACTTAGCCATGTGTTAAGCCTGTGGCCTCTTCAAGCTCGCGCACTTTCACTCTCCGATCGTCCATTATTAAACCATGGATTTTGTAGACCATTTCTGGTGTGGTGACCTCAATTGGGGACCAGAACGTTCGGCTTCACTTGTGCTTGAACGACCGCACCGAAATTGAGTAAACCAGTGGTGAACGGTTCCAATCGATGGTGAAGAGTCCCCATAATATTTGCCAAGCTTTTGTTTGGTTTGCGTGATAGTTTTTTCTCGCAAAAAATAATATTTAATGAGCACTCGAAATTCACTTCTTTCCATTTTAACGAAATGCTAGTAGGCGTCGATATAAAATGTCTGAAAATTTGGGTGCGTTCTTTTGAAAGATGATTCTTGACAAAAAAAAAAAATTAAATTTAAGGTGACGACACAATTTGTGTTAATTTTCAGGGACTTATTGACCCACCTTCGTAAATTAAGTTTTGACCCTTGTAATGTTGCCTTGCAGATGCAGAATTCAACTGAATTTTAATTTATTTTTCGTTGAAATTCTGTGTTATTTAGCTGGAAAAAAAAATATATATTTTTAACTAGATATCAACTTGATTTGTTTGACCAGTGCGCGGGTATAGGATGGTTAATATTAGCGATTATCGCTCTACCGATCACCCCACAGACCCCAGATATGAAGTAAGCAAATCGGTCTAGCCGTTTAGGCTGCAATCCATTGTACAGACAAACAGAATTTACAAATCTATTTTTTTTTTCTACTTCTGCATAATGTTAAAATTTATCAAAAACTCGAGGTTGGAAGATTCTACGATTGCAACACTTATCCTGTATTATATAAATTTAATCAAACCATGTACATACATATGTGTACGTACCTGTTTCAAAACCTTGAAAAATTGTTCACCAAATATTAAGTTTTCGTTATTCAAATCATTTGGCGATGTTGAATATTTAGTCTCGTCGGCTTCGTTGAACAATTTTGCCCTTTTCTGTATTGGTAAGTCTTCTTCAAAAACACAATATACACTCCGCGGTATATTTTCTACTTCAAAATTTGCATCTCGTACAAAATCGTCTGATGGAAATTCACTTTCAGAATCTATTTCTTATAGCTTGTAATTGAACACGTTAATCACTGGTGAAGATGTAGAAGAATCGAAGTTTGCAAAAACTCCCGTGGCAGCCATTTACCCGTTACTGTATTCCATACATAATGGCAAGTCCTAAACGGAAAACAGTAAAAAAATTTCATTGAAATCTTTAATACTTTATATTCTATTTAACATTAAAATCCTAAAGAACAAAATGAATAACTCTTTACCTCGGTCGATAAGAACCACTGTTACAGCAATGCATGTAGGTACAGGTACCTGATCGTTGAAGTTTAAAATGCATTAGGGTAGACCACGAGGTACCTACTGTCGTCCATACTCGCACATAGCTGGATTTTTGATTTTTGGATTACCTACAACGTGTTGCCACCAATCTTTTACTTGTCTCTAAAGCGGCCCTTACACGATCAATCGATTGACATCAAACACTTTCATGTGCTTGTGAAAATGTATCTGTATGCGTCACACACATTAGGTGAAGTCTGATTGACGAAAATTGAAACATTTTTGATTTTGCATGACCAGCGTCACGCTGATTGACTTATCGGTTATTACCGAGTTTATGGGATGTGAAAGGAAAGATTATAGCGAAAGACTGCAACAATATGAAGTTTTACTTCAAAAAAGCGGATGTCACCAGAAAAATAAATACGTTGAGAACGAATTTTCGGCACGAACTAAAACGTTTAAATGAATTGAACAAAGGTGGATCCGGTGTTGATAACTTTAGTAAAGCAACTCTCTGGTATTTTAATGAAATTAGTTTCATTCAGTTTCTCCGTGTTCATCTCGCAGCACAATCCAAGAAGATGAAAACCAAGTAAGTACATTTTATTTTTTATTTTTATTGACAATGTTTTGCCATGAAACTTGGCCCTCATTATTAAAATATGCGCAACTTGTCGTATATGCTTTGCAATGTTTAAACATTTTCGGGATTTTGAGTTTTGTAAAAATGTCAATAAATTATTACTCCGTCTCTACGAACCTTCTATTACTATCCAAATCCTCTGCGTCGATAGAACCGCTTGGAAGGTATTGGGGCGCACTTTTCCGTCTGAGAAAATTATGAGGTTGACAGCAAGCTGAAACAACTATTTGTGTTTTCTCTGGTAATAATTGAATTGTCCGCTGAAATATACCAAATCGTGAAATTAAGATACCAAACGCATTTCCAACAATGAGCCGAGCTCGACCGATAGTTAAAAATTCTTTCTTTATCGCCAAGTCCAGTTTGCGCGAAAGGCTTCATAAAATGTTCAGTTAATTAAAAAGCATCATCGCCAAGAAACGTAAGGAACATTTTTTTCGCTTGATGGTAATTTATCCGGTTCAGGTATATTTAGGTTAGTGTGTCAGATCACTACGCAAGAGGTTCCAAGTTCGAATCCCAGAAAACACCAAAAAAAAATTTTTCACGATCCCACCTCTCGCGAAAGTCTGAAAAACATCCGAGAAGTATTGTTGTTACGTAAAAATCTTCTCAAAACAAATTGCCTTTCGGATACGGCACTAAACTGTAGGTCCCTTCCATTCGTGTGAAAAATATAACGAACACAACTCAAGCGGTTGCGAGAAGCTAGGCCCTGGCACTTAAAGAGCTGTTGCGCCAAATATTTATTTTTATTTTTAGGTATATTAATCCAGTTTTCCTGAAAGGCCTTTCCAAAAGATGTTTGATGGAATACACCTCCATCAGATATTCTGCCACCGCAACATCCGCAAGGATGAATTCGTAATTTGAATCCACTACTGGCATTAATACTATACTAAAAACTTTTTTATAGTTGAAGTAGTAAGATCCAGAATATGGTGGTTTTTTAATAGCGACGTGTTTGCCATCGACAGCTCCCAAACAATTTGGGAAATTCCAATGATCATTAATCCCTCTTGCTATTTGTTTCCACTGATCTTGTGTTTGAGGGATCTAAAAATATTAATTACTTTTTAATTACATTTGAAATAATAAACATATTTTTTTTTGTATGCTTCTTTACAGGACGATGGAAGACCAGGACCAGTCAGGAAAAAATTAAAGAAAAACAACGATCTAACAGACCAGTTGAATGCTTTGGCTACCCAGCGGTTGCAAAATGAACAAGACACTTTTAAGAAGATGGCTGATGTTTGGGCATCGAAGTTGAGAACTATGAATCCTAGTCAACAATTGTATGCTGAAAAATTTATAAATTAAATAATATTTGAAGAAGTTCTAGGCAACTTAAACAGGAACATTGTTCAAAACGTACATCCAAACCGTAAACTTTTCAGTATTTCGATTCTGAATCATACCAGGATTCATCTAATTCCTTCGAATCTGGGAATAGCTCGCAACCTACCACTTCAAGTCAAGTAATTAGTGGTTTAATTCCTCATTCAGGACCTGGAGTAAAAAGAATATTTTACAACTATTTCCATCCGGTGCCTTCATCCGGAGCAATATGATTCAAAAACTGATTTGAATACTGCAAAATATTTCTCTAAGTTTCAGTAATATGTAAAAATGTGTACACACATTTAAATAAATAAATTACTTACTTTTATATACTCTTTTAAGCCATGTGCGGTTGTAAATTTTAAATTCCCTGTGGCAAGATATCGCAACGTTGTAGAAAGCCGCTCTTTTACGGAAATCGCTTCATGCATGAATGCATTTTTTTTCATAATCAAAGGAGAAAATATTTTAAGCAATTCCTCATAAGTAGAGGTATTCATACTCATAAAATTTGTATAATCGTACCGTGCAGATATTTTCAATTTATTCAAAAGATTTTCATATGTGAACTGATTCCTTTTTTTTATCCACTCCTTTATCCAAATTCTTTTTTTTTCTCGACATTTGTTTCTTTTTCCTCCTTATGCAAAGTGCCAGAACAATATATGCAATACAATCGTCCTTTTCACTCATCGCACATCCGTACGCCACGAAACCTCACAAAAACTAAAAAATTGACGTCAATCGATTGAACTATGTTAGAGGTAGCGTCAATCCACACATAGGTACACCATGCATGATGTCAATCGATTGACCGTGTAAGGGCCGCTTAATGCATTGGTAGACTATGCATGTCCCAATGTGTGTCGTTTTTCCACAGCCCTCCTAAATCGTTTAGATAATACAGCATAGTAAGAAGTACCTAGAGTACCTAGTTGCGAAGAACTTTTTATAACACTCCTTGATTTCTTCATTTGACGAAGCCTATCTTTTTTTGGAATCTTCTGGTTCTCTACTTAAAACTCTTCTGTTTAGAATCTACTAGCAGATATAAAAAAAAACATTATGACACAATCATCATTATTTTAAATTCGTATGCCTTTTTAACGCCTTATGCTTATCGTACCATTTCGTTCTTTATAATTCCATTTTATGTTACAATCATCATAAACGAAATATAATTAACATAATGTTTACATAAACTGACTAGGCAGCTGTTGTCAGTTACAGGCGTCAACGCTAATATCCATCACTGTCTTTTAATAGTTCTATTCTTTCAGTTGATATCTACTACAATAAATGAATCCTTCGGAATGTCGTAAAAAAAGTTTTTATAGCAAACTATCTTCTCATATTTCTTCTTAAATCCAGTTTATCGTTGTGGGACAGAAGGTACCAATAACAGTTACACACTATTTCTTTATTTCCCCCCAACTGTCCTCAAGGACTTTTTACAGTTCTGAATGTGTAAGAGAAAAGCATAAGTTGACCCTTTATTTCAGGGTGTGGACAATATGCCGCCATTTTATCAATTTGTCGCTCCATTAATACTTGATTAGCTCATAAAACAGTGAAAACCTATTCAAAGGAAAAAAAAAAAACGCTTTCCATCTTAGGCGTCACTAAAAGCATTTTTTCCACTCACAGTGGGACATCCTTAAATCCTAAACACAGCGTATCCTTTCACTGAAATTACCATTTAATACTCATGTGCCTATCCATCCCTCTCCCATACGTTCCAGGATACTACACAACTTTAAAAAATGATGGTCAATTTTTATATCTAACAGCCATCTTTAAAATCCTTTCGGCCCCAAGTACACACGAAACCACTTTCTGTTCGAAAAATCACATGAATACACTGTTCGGAAGGAAGGCAAAGGACGTGCGAAAAAAAAAAATATAAAAGAGGATAAATGGAGGACCGAAAAATGGATCGTGTGTGATTTCCGGGCTATAACATCGTCCAAACATGAAAAACTGTAATAAATTGTTGTTTCCTGGAAATGGTTTAAAACTGAACTCTGCTCCCATGCTCGCGAGTACACATGCAACATCCGCACAGGCATCCGCACATATTATACGCACATAAAACATGAGCTAATTTTAAATTTATGCTTCTGGAGGAGCGAAGAATTCCGCCTCGAAGATGACTTTCGATGATAATGTACAAGCACGCCACCCTACAGAAGTGTCCTTATTCGTGAGCATAAATAAATGAATTAATAAGAAAGGATTCTTCTTGGATAAATGGGAATGACTGGTGAACGTCTGGCGCATATGATATGTATGTCATGTTGAAGTGAAAATAATGTCCAAAAATTAAACTGGAATGAGCAACTTGCTCCATTTTCGGATTCATTAATTTTGTAAACTGATGTACTGCCGTACGTACTCGTACTTTGATTTCAATTTTGTTGGGGTAGTGTGGATTGGTTGTTTATTTTGTTTGTGCAGTGCAGCAGCAAATTTCGATGAAATTGTGTAAGAGATATAACTTGAGTTCGTTCATTGACTTTTAGAAACCATTCTTATTCATAGCATATCATAGGCAACTATGAGTATTTAGAATTGAATAGGGAGAATTGTAATCATGATTTCATAATTGCAACACTTGGTTATAAACATAGCTAGGTTCTTAGGTGGCCTGTATAGCTTAGCCCGTCTGAAAAAGTTTAGTATCTTACGAAATCTCGTCAAGTATCAACTAAAAACTACTT